>QPFY01000009.1:0-1351983 GCA_003665825.1 Microbotryum silenes-acaulis
GCGGAATACATCCTCGGCATCCAAATCCGCCGCCTGGACGACGGCTCCATTGCCCTATCCCAGGAACGCTACATCATGGACGTGCTCGCCCGTTTCACTTCGACACCACGACACGCGGCGCTACGTGCCAATGACGCCCGGCCTCTCGCTCACGGCAGTTCCGGGTCAAGGAACGGAGCGCATTCGATCGTGTACCTACAAGCCATTGGCTCCCTCCTGTACATTTCCCTTGGCACTCGACCCGACATTGCCTTCGCCGTCTCGTACTTGTCCCGGTTCGCCAACAACCCTGGCCGCCGTCATTGGATTGCCGTCAAACACGTCCTTCGCTACCTTCGCGCCACGTACCGCGATGAGCTACTCTAACGCCCGCGGTCCAGCCAAAGTTACGGGTGTGGTTGGGTATTCCGATGCGAACTGGGGTGCCTGCGTCGACACGTCCATCTCCACAATGGGCTTCGTTTTTTACTTGGCCGGCTCCGCCGTCTCTTGGTCATCGAACGTCAGACTCGGGTGGCGGATTCCACCACTGATGCCGAATACCTCGCCTTGTCGCACGCTGGTAAGGAAGCGATTTACCTTACGCAACTCCTCTCCGAGCTCCACGTTCGCCCGATCGATGCAGCTCACATCTTCACCGACAACGAGGCCGCGGCCGCCGTCGCTCACGACCCCGTTCGCACCTCCGGCACTCGACACATACGCCTCCGCGAGCATTTTGTCCGCGACATGGTCAACCGAGGCGATATCTCCCTCTCACACGTTGGCACAGCGGACATGGTTGCGGACCTATTCACCAAAGCGCTGGGTCCCAAGATTTTGGTATACATTGCTATGCTCTAGGCCTCCGGGACGCGGCACCCACGGCTCAAGTCTACCTCGCGTTCGCGTGGGGGGGGGGTGTGAGGAATCCACTCTCCGCTCGGGTCAGGACTTAGGCGCGCGGAGCGAGCCGGGCGCATCGGCCCAGGACTTAGGCGCGCGGAGCGAGCCGGGCGCATCGGCCCAGGACTTAGGCGCGCGCGCAGCGAGCCTGGCACATTGGCTCAGCCCCGAGGCTCGCTGGCTGAGGACTTGGGGCGCGCGGCTCCCTTTACTGTTAGATTCCTATTCATCACTCTTGGCTATAACTACATCGCTGACGTAGTAGAGTTGATCGAATAGGTATGTTGAAATGAGATTCATCACTCTTGGCTATAACTACATCGCTGACGTAGTAGAGTTGATCGAATAGGTTATAAGCCCACGAGCTACCAGCCCCGCCGCTTGAAATTTTTCCCTCGAGCCCAGCCACTCGAGCCGCCCCAGCCCATCGCACCATCGCAGCATGGACAGCTCCCCCGCCCCGCCTTCGCCCCCCAGGGACATCAGCTCCCCTGACCCTTCGATCAGCGTGCAAATCGCCACGCTACAGGCACAGCTTGCCGCTCTACAGGCCTCACAGCCCCCTGCCGCCGCCGCCGCCTCCCCGCCCGTCACTGCCACGCAGGCAAACACCGCCACCGCATCAAAAGTCGTGTTCCCCAAGCACGCTCGCCTTGACGGCCCTAAGTCGTTTACAAACTGGTTACGTCAACTCCGTCTCGCGCTTCCAAATCAAGCCCGTGGTTACGTTCTTGACGGTGTCATTCCCCCGACGTGGACGGCCGACCAGCTTGCCGCCCGTGACGACGCCCGCGCGTGAAATCATCGTTGGCTCGATCGACTCAGCCGACGTCTCAGCCACCCTCGACACCATCCCCAGCGACGACCTGTCGGCACCACGCATCTTCGCCGCACTCAAGGCTCGTTTCGCACCGGACGACGCCACTCGTACCCTCGAGTTGTTCGCCCGCCTTTGGGACTTCAGGAAGATGCCTGCCTCCGTCGAGGCGTACGACACGTGGCTCCGTGAATACATGTCGATCGCGCAGGAAATCCGCGACGCCAAAACCTCGCTCAACGACGTGCTCGCCACTCACGTGCTCGCCATGGTCCCACCCTGCCTCGACAGCTTCCGACTCACGTTCACGGACGAGCAGCGCAACCAACGCGACCTCCCGGAACTCACGACGCTGACGGATCGCATTCGCATCCAGCTTCGCTCGGCGGGACTCTCGTCATCGCACTCGGCCATGCTCGCCACCGCCTCCCCTTGTCCCGCCTGCCGCGCCCCCGGCCACCGTCTGCGCGACTGCACCTCACGGGCGACACACCCGCCCGCCGGCCCCTGCCGCCGCTGCCACAAGAAAGGTCACTGGGCCCTCGACTGCAAGCACCGGGGCGAACAGAAACACACCGGCGACGACAACCAGGACGACACGTCTCTCCCCGCCGCTCAACAGCCTAACATCGGCTATTTCGCCTCCTGCCTGTTCGCTCGCCGGCAACTCCCGACTGACGCCTTTGTAGTCGACTCGGGCGCCACGGCACACATGGTCGCCGATCGCTCTCTATTCACGGCTTATCGCCAGACGGCGCACACCAAGATCGGCGGCATCGCCGGCGGTATCACGGCCATTGGTATGGGGGACGTAGCGTTCGTTGCCAAGACCGGACATCCGATCACGCTGCGTGGCGTTCTGCACACGCCGGGCCTCCACGTCAACCTCCTCTCTGTTTCTCGCCTCTGCGACACCGACCGCGTTCGACTCGCCTTCACCAGCGACGGCATCGACATCGCCAAGGACGGCCAGGCCATTGCTCACGGTACCAGGGTTAACGACGGTCTCTACCTTTTGGACGCGGATCACACCAAGTGTCAGCAGCTTGCCCTTCTCTCGCGTTCTGAGTCTACCGTGCCCCTGCTTACCCTTCACCGCTGCCTCGGCCATCTTGCCCCATCCTCTATACAGAAGATGATCGCCGCAGGTTTGCTGGACGGGTTTGGGGCCGGGTACAGTGACAAAGACGTAGAGGAGTTTGTTTGCAATGCTTGCCTTGGTTCCAAAGGCCACCGTCTTCCTTTTCCCGACTCTGAGTCGCATTCCCCCGAGAGACTCGGCCTCGTGCACAGCGATGTCCTTTCGTTCCCCACTCCGTCCTTGACCGGGAAGCGCTACCTTGTCACATTTCTTGACGACCACTCTCGCAAACTCTGGGCATACGCGATCGATCACAAAAGCGACGTCTTCCCGACCTTCCAGACTTGGCTCGCCGAAGTGGAGTTAGAGACGAACGCGCGTTTAAAAACCCTTCGCACTGACAACGGCGGGGAGTACCGATCGAACGCATTCACGGAGTTCTGCAAGTCCAGGGGCATTCGTCGTCAATACTCTATCCCCTACACACCTCAGCAAAACGGTCGTGCCGAACGTGTCAATCTCTCCATTGTCGAGGGCATCCTCGCCCTCCTTGCTGACTCCCATCTGCCGGCCACCTTTTGGGATGAAGCGGCTGCGTACTTCGTTTATTGCAAAAACAGGTGCTCACACTCAGCTTTGGCCAAACAGACTCCAGAATCCGTTTGGAACGGCCGACGCACCACCACCACCGCCCTCCACCCGTTCGGCTGCGCGGCCTGGCTCACGGTCGCGCCGGACCTTCGCAGCAAGCTCGACCCCAAGGCCGCGCGCGTGATCTTCACCGGTTACGACCTCGCCTCCAAGGCTTTCCGTTTCTTCGACCATTATACCAACAAGGTTGTGATTGGCCGAAATGCCACCTTCCTCGACGACGACTTCCCCGGCCTCCCAATCAACACGCCCGTCGATGTGGACAACACCGAACGCCAGTTCGTCATTCCCGCCGACACGCCCGCCCCCGCCGTCAAGACGAGGACCCCACTAGTAAGGTCGGCGCACATGGACGTCTCATCCTCTCTTGATGATTCTGCCATGAGCGCCGTTGACGTGGCCCCAGGGTACACTGGCGGATCCTTACTTAATTCTACAGATATCAGCCCCTCGCCGTTGTGAGGAATCCACTCTCCGCTCGGGTCAGGACTTAGGCGCGCGGAGCGAGCCGGGCGCATCGGCCCAGGACTTAGGCGCGCGCAGCGAGCCTGGCACATTGGCTCAGCCCCGAGGCTCGCTGGCTGAGGACTTGGGGCGCGCGGCTCCCTTACTGTTAGATTCCTATTCATCACTCTTGGCTATAACTACATCGCTGACGTAGTAGAGTTGATCGAATAGGTATGTTGAAATGAGATTCATCACTCTTGGCTATAACTACATCGCTGACGTAGTAGAGTTGATCGAATAGGTTATAAGCCCACGAGCTACCAGCCCCGCCGCTTGAAATTTTTCCCTCGAGCCCAGCCACTCGAGCCGCCCCAGCCCATCGCACCATCGCAGCATGGACAGCTCCCCCGCCCCGCCTTCGCCCCCAGGGACATCAGCTCCCCTGACCCTTCGATCAGCGTGCAAATCGCCACGCTACAGGCACAGCTTGCCGCTCTACAGGCCTCACAGCCCCCTGCCGCCGCCGCCGCCTCCCCGCCCGTCACTGCCACGCAGGCAAACACCGCCACCGCATCAAAAGTCGTGTTCCCCAAGCACGCTCGCCTTGACGGCCCTAAGTCGTTTACAAACTGGTTACGTCAACTCCGTCTCGCGCTTCCAAATCAAGCCCGTGGTTACGTTCTTGACGGTGTCATTCCCCCGACGTGGACGGCCGACCAGCTTGCCGCCCGTGACGACGCCGCGCGTGAAATCATCGTTGGCTCGATCGACTCAGCCGACGTCTCAGCCACCCTCGACACCATCCCCAGCGACGACCTGTCGGCACCACGCATCTTCGCCGCACTCAAGGCTCGTTTCGCACCGGACGACGCCACTCGTACCCTCGAGTTGTTCGCCCGCCTTTGGGACTTCAGGAAGATGCCTGCCTCCGTCGAGGCGTACGACACGTGGCTCCGTGAATACATGTCGATCGCGCAGGAAATCCGCGACGCCAAAACCTCGCTCAACGACGTGCTCGCCACTCACGTGCTCGCCATGGTCCCACCCTGCCTCGACAGCTTCCGACTCACGTTCACGGACGAGCAGCGCAACCAACGCGACCTCCCGGAACTCACGACGCTGACGGATCGCATTCGCATCCAGCTTCGCTCGGCGGGACTCTCGTCATCGCACTCGGCCATGCTCGCCACCGCCTCCCCTTGTCCCGCCTGCCGCGCCCCCGGCCACCGTCTGCGCGACTGCACCTCACGGGCGACACACCCGCCCGCCGGCCCCTGCCGCCGCTGCCACAAGAAAGGTCACTGGGCCCTCGACTGCAAGCACCGGGGCGAACAGAAACACACCGGCGACGACAACCAGGACGACACGTCTCTCCCCGCCGCTCAACAGCCTAACATCGGCTATTTCGCCTCCTGCCTGTTCGCTCGCCGGCAACTCCCGACTGACGCCTTTGTAGTCGACTCGGGCGCCACGGCACACATGGTCGCCGATCGCTCTCTATTCACGGCTTATCGCCAGACGGCGCACACCAAGATCGGCGGCATCGCCGGCGGTATCACGGCCATTGGTATGGGGGACGTAGCGTTCGTTGCCAAGACCGGACATCCGATCACGCTGCGTGGCGTTCTGCACACGCCGGGCCTCCACGTCAACCTCCTCTCTGTTTCTCGCCTCTGCGACACCGACCGCGTTCGACTCGCCTTCACCAGCGACGGCATCGACATCGCCAAGGACGGCCAGGCCATTGCTCACGGTACCAGGGTTAACGACGGTCTCTACCTTTTGGACGCGGATCACACCAAGTGTCAGCAGCTTGCCCTTCTCTCGCGTTCTGAGTCTACCGTGCCCCTGCTTACCCTTCACCGCTGCCTCGGCCATCTTGCCCCATCCTCTATACAGAAGATGATCGCCGCAGGTTTGCTGGACGGGTTTGGGGCCGGGTACAGTGACAAAGACGTAGAGGAGTTTGTTTGCAATGCTTGCCTTGGTTCCAAAGGCCACCGTCTTCCTTTTCCCGACTCTGAGTCGCATTCCCCCGAGAGACTCGGCCTCGTGCACAGCGATGTCCTTTCGTTCCCCACTCCGTCCTTGACCGGGAAGCGCTACCTTGTCACATTTCTTGACGACCACTCTCGCAAACTCTGGGCATACGCGATCGATCACAAAAGCGACGTCTTCCCGACCTTCCAGACTTGGCTCGCCGAAGTGGAGTTAGAGACGAACGCGCGTTTAAAAACCCTTCGCACTGACAACGGCGGGGAGTACCGATCGAACGCATTCACGGAGTTCTGCAAGTCCAGGGGCATTCGTCGTCAATACTCTATCCCCTACACACCTCAGCAAAACGGTCGTGCCGAACGTGTCAATCTCTCCATTGTCGAGGGCATCCTCGCCCTCCTTGCTGACTCCCATCTGCCGGCCACCTTTTGGGATGAAGCGGCTGCGTACTTCGTTTATTGCAAAAACAGGTGCTCACACTCAGCTTTGGCCAAACAGACTCCAGAATCCGTTTGGAACGGCCGACGCACCACCACCACCGCCCTCCACCCGTTCGGCTGCGCGGCCTGGCTCACGGTCGCGCCGGACCTTCGCAGCAAGCTCGACCCCAAGGCCGCGCGCGTGATCTTCACCGGTTACGACCTCGCCTCCAAGGCTTTCCGTTTCTTCGACCATTATACCAACAAGGTTGTGATTGGCCGAAATGCCACCTTCCTCGACGACGACTTCCCCGGCCTCCCAATCAACACGCCCGTCGATGTGGACAACACCGAACGCCAGTTCGTCATTCCCGCCGACACGCCCGCCCCCGCCGTCAAGACGAGGACCCCACTAGTAAGGTCGGCGCACATGGACGTCTCATCCTCTCTTGATGATTCTGCCATGAGCGCCGTTGACGTGGCCCCAGGGTACACTGGCGGATCCTTACTTAATTCTACAGATATCAGCCCCTCGCCGTCCCCGTCGCTTGTCCCGCTTTCGTCGCCCGCCACGTCCTCGGCCGGAGGACCGTCCCTCGATGACTCGGACGACCCGCTTGACCTCCTCAACTCCAACACCGCGGTTCGCCTCAACCTGATGGACGTACATCGATCCGACGACGACACCCTGGTGACGCCCGCACCCGCCATTGCCCCCGCTGAACAGCCCTCCGATGACGACTCCCCTGATGAGATCGATTTCCTCTCTCGCCACCACCGCGCCTTCATCGCCACAGACGACGACGACCCCACCCTCGACGCCATCGAGCCCGTCAAGTCGATTACTAGCGATCCTCAGACCTGGCGCGAAGCAATGTCCAGCGACGAGCACGACATCTGGGCTCAGGCTGCCGCCGCCGAGTTCACCGCCATGCGCGACGACTTCAAGGTGTTCACCATCGAGCCTCGATCCTCCGTACCACCGGGCGCCACTATCGTCACCTCCAAGTTCGTCTGGAAGACCAAACGCGACGCACGCGGCGAAGTCACGGGGCACAAGGCACGTCTCGTAGCGCAAGGTAACCGACAACGCGACGGCATCGACTTCTCGGAGACTTTCGCACCCGTCGCCCGGTTCTCCTCCATTCGCTGCCTCCTTGCCCTCGCCGCTGCCAATGGTTACCACGTTCATCAGGCCGACATCGACAAGGCTTACCTCCACGGCGAGCTCGATCACGATATCTGGATGACGACGCCACGAGGTTTCGACTTCCCAAGTGATAAGATTCTCCGCCTGCGGCGCTCAATCTACGGTCTCAAGCAGGCCGGTCGCATCTGGAATCGCCACATTGACACATCACTCAGGAGTCTCGGGTACAAGGCAACGGGCACTGATCACTGCATTTACTCTCACATTGATGATCAGCAACGGCCCCATTATATCGCCTTGTATGTCGACGATCTCCTCATTGTCAGCCCCGCCCTCGACGAGATCGAACGCGTCATCTCCGGCCTCGAACAACGATACGGCGTCAAACGACTCGGCCCCGCGGAATACATCCTCGGCATCCAAATCCGCCGCCTGGACGACGGCTCCATTGCCCTATCCCAGGAACGCTACATCATGGACGTGCTCGCCCGGTTTCACTTCGACACCACGACACGCGGCGCTACGGTGCCAATGACGCCCGGCCTCTCGCTCACGGCAGTTCCGGGTCAAGGAACGGAGCGCATTCGATCGTGGTACCTACAAGCCATTGGCTCCCTCCTGTACATTTCCCTTGGCACTCGACCCGACATTGCCTTCGCCGTCTCGTACTTGTCCCGGTTCGCCAACAACCCTGGCCGCCGTCATTGGATTGCCGTCAAACACGTCCTTCGCTACCTTCGCGCCACGTACCGCGATGAGCTACTCTACGCCCGCGGTCCAGCCAAAGTTACGGGTGTGGTTGGGTATTCCGATGCGAACTGGGGTGCCTGCGTCGACACGTCCATCTCCACAATGGGCTTCGTCTTTTACTTGGCCGGCTCCGCCGTCTCTTGGTCATCGAAGCGTCAGACTCGGGTGGCGGATTCCACCACTGATGCCGAATACCTCGCCTTGTCGCACGCTGGTAAGGAAGCGATTTACCTTACGCAACTCCTCTCCGAGCTCCACGTTCGCCCGATCGATGCAGCTCACATCTTCACCGACAACGAGGCCGCGGCCGCCGTCGCTCACGACCCCGTTCGCACCTCCGGCACTCGACACATACGCCTCCGCGAGCATTTTGTCCGCGACATGGTCAACCGAGGCGATATCTCCCTCTCACACGTTGGCACAGCGGACATGGTTGCGGACCTATTCACCAAAGCGCTGGGTCCCAAGATTTTTGGTATACATTGCTATGCTCTAGGCCTCCGGACGCGGCACCCACGGCTCAAGTCTACCTCGCGTTCGCGTGGGGGGGGGTGTGAGGAATCCACTCTCCGCTCGGGTCAGGACTTAGGCGCGCGGAGCGAGCCGGGCGCATCGGCCCAGGACTTAGGCGCGCGGAGCGAGCCGGGCGCATCGGCCCAGGACTTAGGCGCGCGCAGCGAGCCTGGCACATTGGCTCAGCCCCGAGGCTCGCTGGCTGAGGACTTGGGGCGCGCGGCTCCCTTACTGTTAGATTCCTATTCATCACTCTTGGCTATAACTACATCGCTGACGTAGTAGAGTTGATCGAATAGGTATGTTGAAATGAGATTCATCACTCTTGGACTTAGGCGCGCGGAGCGAGCCGGGCGCATCGGCCCAGGACTTAGGCGCGCGCAGCGAGCCTGGCACATTGGCTCAGCCCCGAGGCTCGCTGGCTGAGGACTTGGGGCGCGCGGCTCCCTTACTGTTAGATTCCTATTCATCACTCTTGGCTATAACTACATCGCTGACGTAGTAGAGTTGATCGAATAGGTATGTTGAAATGAGATTCATCACTCTTGGCTATAACTACATCGCTGACGTAGTAGAGTTGATCGAATAGCCGTCCCCGTCGCTTGTCCCGCTTTCGTCGCCCGCCACGTCCTCGGCCGGAGGACCGTCCCTCGATGACTCGGACGACCCGCTTGACCTCCTCAACTCCAACACCGCGGTTCGCCTCAACCTGATGGACGTACATCGATCCGACGACGACACCCTGGTGACGCCCGCACCCGCCATTGCCCCCGCTGAACAGCCCTCCGATGACGACTCCCCTGATGAGATCGATTTCCTCTCTCGCCACCACCGCGCCTTCATCGCCACAGACGACGACGACCCCACCCTCGACGCCATCGAGCCCGTCAAGTCGATTACTAGCGATCCTCAGACCTGGCGCGAAGCAATGTCCAGCGACGAGCACGACATCTGGGCTCAGGCTGCCGCCGCCGAGTTCACCGCCATGCGCGACGACTTCAAGGTGTTCACCATCGAGCCTCGATCCTCCGTACCACCGGGCGCCACTATCGTCACCTCCAAGTTCGTCTGGAAGACCAAACGCGACGCACGCGGCGAAGTCACGGGGCACAAGGCACGTCTCGTAGCGCAAGGTAACCGACAACGCGACGGCATCGACTTCTCGGAGACTTTCGCACCCGTCGCCCGGTTCTCCTCCATTCGCTGCCTCCTTGCCCTCGCCGCTGCCAATGGTTACCACGTTCATCAGGCCGACATCGACAAGGCTTACCTCCACGGCGAGCTCGATCACGATATCTGGATGACGACGCCACGAGGTTTCGACTTCCCAAGTGATAAGATTCTCCGCCTGCGGCGCTCAATCTACGGTCTCAAGCAGGCCGGTCGCATCTGGAATCGCCACATTGACACATCACTCAGGAGTCTCGGGTACAAGGCAACGGGCACTGATCACTGCATTTACTCTCACATTGATGATCAGCAACGGCCCCATTATATCGCCTTGTATGTCGACGATCTCCTCATTGTCAGCCCCGCCCTCGACGAGATCGAACGCGTCATCTCCGGCCTCGAACAACGATACGGCGTCAAACGACTCGGCCCCGCGGAATACATCCTCGGCATCCAAATCCGCCGCCTGGACGACGGCTCCATTGCCCTATCCCAGGAACGCTACATCATGGACGTGCTCGCCCGGTTTCACTTCGACACCACGACACGCGGCGCTACGGTGCCAATGACGCCCGGCCTCTCGCTCACGGCAGTTCCGGGTCAAGGAACGGAGCGCATTCGATCGTGGTACCTACAAGCCATTGGCTCCCTCCTGTACATTTCCCTTGGCACTCGACCCGACATTGCCTTCGCCGTCTCGTACTTGTCCCGGTTCGCCAACAACCCTGGCCGCCGTCATTGGATTGCCGTCAAACACGTCCTTCGCTACCTTCGCGCCACGTACCGCGATGAGCTACTCTACGCCCGCGGTCCAGCCAAAGTTACGGGTGTGGTTGGGTATTCCGATGCGAACTGGGGTGCCTGCGTCGACACGTCCATCTCCACAATGGGCTTCGTCTTTTACTTGGCCGGCTCCGCCGTCTCTTGGTCATCGAAGCGTCAGACTCGGGTGGCGGATTCCACCACTGATGCCGAATACCTCGCCTTGTCGCACGCTGGTAAGGAAGCGATTTACCTTACGCAACTCCTCTCCGAGCTCCACGTTCGCCCGATCGATGCAGCTCACATCTTCACCGACAACGAGGCCGCGGCCGCCGTCGCTCACGACCCCGTTCGCACCTCCGGCACTCGACACATACGCCTCCGCGAGCATTTTGTCCGCGACATGGTCAACCGAGGCGATATCTCCCTCTCACACGTTGGCACAGCGGACATGGTTGCGGACCTATTCACCAAAGCGCTGGGTCCCAAGATTTTTGGTATACATTGCTATGCTCTAGGCCTCCGGACGCGGCACCCACGGCTCAAGTCTACCTCGCGTTCGCGTGGGGGGGGGTGTGAGGAATCCACTCTCCGCTCGGGTCAGGACTTAGGCGCGCGGAGCGAGCCGGGCGCATCGGCCCAGGACTTAGGCGCGCGGAGCGAGCCGGGCGCATCGGCCCAGGACTTAGGCGCGCGCAGCGAGCCTGGCACATTGGCTCAGCCCCGAGGCTCGCTGGCTGAGGACTTGGGGCGCGCGGCTCCCTTACTGTTAGATTCCTATTCATCACTCTTGGCTATAACTACATCGCTGACGTAGTAGAGTTGATCGAATAGGTATGTTGAAATGAGATTCATCACTCTTGGCTATAACTACATCGCTGACGTAGTAGAGTTGATCGAATAGGTATGTTGAAATGAGATTCATCACTCTTGGCTATAACTACATCGCTGACGTAGTAGAGTTGATCGAATATCTACTACGTCAGCAATGTAGTTATAGCCAAGAGTGATGAATAGGAATCTAACAGTAAGGGATCCGCGCGCCCCAAGTCCTCAGCCGATGCGCCCGGCTCGCTCCGCGCGCCTAAGTCCTGACCCGAGCGGAGAGTGGATTCCTCACAAAAGCGAAGTCTTCGGCGTGTTCAAGACTTGGCTTGCCGAGGTCGAGCTCGAGACAGGTGCAATGCTGAAGGTCCTCCGAACCGACAACGGTGGCGAATATTGTTCGAGAGCGTTCACGGAGTTCTGCAAGGCACGCGGCACCCGTCGACAATACTCTATCCCACGAACGCCTCAACAGAACGGTCGTGCGGAGCGGGTCAATCGGTCCATCGTCGAAGGTGTTCTTGCGCTTCTTGCGGACGCCCACCTACCCAAGACATTCTGGGAGGAGGCCGCAGCCTATTTCGTATACTGCAAGAACCTGTGTCAACACTCGGCCCTGGACAAGGCAACACCGAACTCCGTCTGGCAGGGCGACCGCACCAAAGCCTCGGCGCTTCATCCGTTCGGCTGTGCGGCTTGGCTCACGGTCGCGCCTGAACTTCGCTCGAAACTTGACCCGAAAGCGGTTCGCGTTCTCTTCACCGGCTACGACCTGGCTTCTAAAGCCTTCCGTTTCTACGACACTACGACAAAGAAGATCATTCTGGGCAGAAATGCCACGTTCCTTGACACTGAATTCCCCGGGTTACATGGCGACTCCACCGAGCACGACGTCGACACGCACTTCGCCAGCGCTCCCATCGCCGACCTTCAAGACACTGTCAAGACATGGACCCCACTAGTAAGGTTGGCGCACATGGACGTCTCATCCCCCCTTGATGATTCTGCCATGAGCGCCGTTGACGTGGCCCCAGGGTACACTGGCGGAACCTTACTTAACTCCACAGATGCCGAATCGTCCTCGTCACCGTCGCCTGCGCCGTCCTCGTCACCGTCTCCTGCGCCGTCCTCGTCACCGTCGCCTGCGCCATCGCCTGCGCTCTCACCGGCGTTGGCGGCGTCATCGTCACCCTCGGCCTTACCAACCGACTCTGAAGACTCCACCGATCCTCTCGACCTCATTGGCTCACAGACCCAGGTTCGCCTCGACCTACTGGACATGCACCGCCCGGACTTCAGCACGTACCGCGAGGCCGCATCGGCTGAGGAGTCGCCCGACGAACTCGACCTCATTGGGCGCCACTCTCGCGATGAATCGCCGGACGAAATTGATTTCCTTACCCGACACCACCGCGCCTTCATCGCAACAGACGACGACATCTCTGACACAGAGGCCATTCAGCCAGTTAAGTCTATCACTAGCGATCCACAGACCTGGCGCGAGGCGATGTCGAGCGACAAACGTGAGGTATGGGCCAAGGCCGCCACCGACGAGTTCAATTCCATGCGTGATGACTTCAAGGTCTTCACCATCGACGACCGCTCTACGGTACCCGCGGGTGCGACCATCGTTACGTCCAAGTTCGTCTGGAAAACAAACCGGAACGCACTCGGCGAGATCACCGGCCACAAGGCACGGCTGGTGGCGCAAGGCAACCGCCAACGCGACGGCATCGACTTTACCGAAACCTTCGCACCGGTCGCACACTTCTCCTCGATACGCTCACTCCTCGCGCTGGCGGCCACCAACGGCCTGCATGTGCACCAAGCAGACATCGACAAAGCCTACCTTCACGGCGATCTCGATCACGACATCTGGATGACGGCACCGCGAGGCTTCGATCTTCCTGGCGACAAAGTGCTTCGCCTGCGACGTTCCATCTACGGGCTCAAACAGGCTGGCCGCATCTGGAATCGACACATCGACGCTTCGCTTCGCGACCTCAGTTACACAGCGACGGGCACCGATCACTGCGTGTACTCTCGGCTCGACGATCAGCAACGCCCACACTATATTGCGCTGTATGTCGACGACCTTCTGATGATCAGCCCGGACCTGGCCGAAATCGAACGTGTCATCTCGGGCCTCGAACAACGCTACGGAGTCAAGCGCCTTGGCCCGGCAGAGTACATCCTCGGCATCCAGATTAGGCGGCTCGACGACGGTTCTATTGCCCTGTCCCAGGAACGGTACATCATGGACGTGCTTGCTCGGTTCCACTTCAACACCACAACTCGCGGCACTACAGTCCCGATGACTCCTGGCCTTTCGCTCACCGCCATCCCGGGTCAAGGCACCGAACAGATCCGGTCATGGTATCTGCAGGCTATCGGCTCGCTCCTTTACATCTCGCTCGGCACCCGCCCCGACATTGCCTTCGCCGTGTCCTACCTGGCCCGCTTCGCCAACAACCCCGGACGCCGTCATTGGATTGCGGTCAAGCACGTCCTGCGCTATCTCCGGGCCACGTATCGCGACGAACTGGTATATGCTCGCGGCAAGACGCGCATCACGGGTGTGGTAGGCTACTCCGACGCGAACTGGGGGGCCTGCGTCGATACATCGGTCTCCACCATGGGCTACGTCTTCTACATCGCCGGATCCGCCGTGTCCTGGTCGTCCAAGCGTCAATCTCGAGTTGCCGATTCCACCACCGACGCTGAATACCTCGCCCTCTCGCATGCTGGCAAGGAAGGGATATACCTCAGTCAGCTGCTCGAAGAGCTCCATGTCCACCCTGTTGCACCGGCTCACATATTTACTGACAACGAAGCCGCTGCAGCAGTCGCCCACGACCCTGTCCGCGTCTCTGGCACTCGACACATACGCTTGCGCGAACACTTTGTTCGGGACATGGTGAATCGAGGCGACATTTCTCTCTCGCATGTGGGAACCAGCGACATGGTGGCCGACATCTTCACCAAGGCTCTCGGCCCTAAGGTGTTCTCGACGCACTGCCACGCCCTCGGCCTTCGCACTCGACACCCGCGGCTTGGGTCTGCCTCGCATTCGCGTGGGGGGGTGTGTGAAGAGTCCACTCTCAGCTCGACAGGGGCGCCTCGGTCGTTGCGCGCGCCCGCTAGCCCGCCCCCTGCGGTGGGGACTTAGACGCGCGCGACTGCCTCAGCACGCCAGCAATTTCGCCCGCGGCTGAGTTAGGGACGTTCATTGCCACGCGGCTGGGCCTATCCCAGCGCGGGCCTCCTTTCTGTTTCTTAGCTTCCTTCTCATCACTTCTGTTCGACTTGCAACCTCTCCTGACAGTAGTGGTGATCGTCTCATAGGTACGCTGAAATAAATCACTTCTGTTCGACTTGCAACCTCTCCTGACAGTAGTGGTGATCGTCTCATAGGCAGATGGGAGTCAGCAAGGAGGGCGAGGACGCCCTCGACAATGGAGAGATTGACACGTTCGGCACGACCGTTTTGCTGAGGTGTGTAGGGGATAGAGTATTGACGACGAATGCCCCTGGACTTGCAGAACTCCGTGAATGCGTTCGATCGGTACTCCCCGCCGTTGTCGGTGCGAAGAATCCTTAAACGCGCGTTCGTTTCTAACTCCACTTCGGCGAGCCAAGTCTGGAAGGTCGGGAAGACGTCGCTTTTGTGATCAATTGCGTATGCCCAAAGTTTGCGAGAGTGGTCGTCAAGAAATGTGACAAGGTAGCGCTTCCCGGTCAAGGACGGAGTGGGGAACGAAAGGACATCGCTGTGCACGAGGCCAAGTCTCTCGGGGGAATGCGACTCAGAGTCGGGAAAAGGAAGACGGTGGCCTTTGGAACCAAGGCAAGCATTGCAAACAAACTCCTCTACGTTTTTGTCACTGTACCCGGCCCCAAACCCGTCCAGCAAACCTGCGGCGATCATCTTCTGTATAGAGGATGGGGCAAGATGGCCGAGGCAGCGGTGAAGGGTAAGCAGGGGCACGGTCGACTCAGAACGCGAGAGAAAGGCAAGCTGCTGACACTTGGTGTGATCCGCGTCCAAAAGGTAGAGACCGTCGTTAACTCTGGTACCGTGAGCAATGGCCTGGCCGTCCTTGGCGATGTCAATGCCGTCGCTGGTGAAGGCGAGTCGAACGCGGTCGGTGTCGCAGAGGCGAGAGACGGAGAGGAGGTTGACGTGGAGGCCCGGCGTGTGCAGAACGCCACGCAGCGTGATCGGATGTCCGGTCTTGGCAACGAACGCGACGTCCCCCATACCAATGGCCGTGATACCGCCGGCGATGCCGCCGATCTTGGTGTGCGCCGTCTGGCGATAAGCCGTGAATAGAGAGCGATCGGCGACCATGTGTGCCGTGGCGCGCTAGTCGACTACGAAGGCGTCCGTTGGGAGTTGCCGGCGAGCGAACAGGCAGGAGGCGAAATAGCCGACGTTAGGCTGTTGAGCGGCGGGGCAAGGGGAGTCGGTGGCGAGCATGGCCGAGTGTGATGACGAGAGTCCCGCCGAGCGAAGCTGGATGCGAATGCGGTCCGTCAGCGTCGTGAGTTCCGGGAGGTCGCGTTGGTTGCGCTGCTCGTCCGTGAACGTGAGTCGGAAGCTGTCGAGGCAAGATGGGACCATGGCGAGCACGTCGTTGAGCGAGGTTTTGGCGTCGCGGATTTCCTTCGCGATCAACATGTATTCACGGAGCCAGGTGTCGTACGCCTCGACGGAGGCAGGCATCTTCCTGAAATCCCAAAGGCGGGCGAACAACTCGAGGGTGCGAGTGGCGTCGTCCGGTGCGAAACGAGCCTTGAGTGCGGCAAAGATGCGTGGTGCCGACAGGTCGTCGCTGGGGATTGTGTCGAGGGTGGCTGAGACGTCGGCGGAGTCGATCGAGCCAACGATGATTTCCCGCGCGGCGTCGTCACGGGCGGCAAGCTGGTCGGCCGTCCATGTCGGGGGGATGACACCGTCAAGAACGTAACCACGGACTTGATTTGGGAGCGCGAGACGGAGTTGACGTAACCAGTTCGTAAACGACTTAGGCCCGTCAAGACGAGCGTGCTTGGGGAACACGACTTTTGATGCGGTGGCGGTGTTTGCTTGCGTGGCAGTGACGGGCGGGGTGGCGGCGGCGGCGGCGGCAGGGGGCTGTGAGGCCTGTAGAGCGGCAAGCTGTGCCTGTAGCGTGGCGATTTGTATGAGATGATCACCACTACTGTCAGGAGAGGTTGAGAGTCGAACAGAAGTGATGAGAAGGAAACTAAGAAACAGAAAGGGGGCCCGCGCTGGGATAGGCCCAGACGCGGGTGAAATCGCTGGCGCGCTAAGACAGTCGCGCGTGTCCAAGTCGCCACCGCAGGGGGGCGGGCTAGTGGTCGCGCGCCTGAATCCGCCGGCGCCGGCGCGCTGAGGCAGTCGCGCGCGTCTAAGTCCCCTCCGCAGGGGGCGGGCTAGCGGGCGCGCGCAACGACCGAGGCGCCCCTGTCGAGCTGAGAGTGGACTCTTCACACGCGGTCCAGCCAAAGTTACGGGTGTGGTTGGTTATTCCGATGCGAACTGGGGTGCCTGCGTCGACACGTCCATCTCCACAATGGGTTTCGTCTTTTACTTGGCTGGCTCCGCCGTCTCTTGGTCATCGAAGCGTCAGACTCGGGTGGCGGATTCCACCACTGATGCCGAATACCTCGCCTTGTCGCACGCTGGTAAGGAGGCGATTTACCTTACGCAACTCCTCTCCGAGCTCCACGTTCGCCCGATCGATGCAGCTCACATCTTCACTGACAACGAGGCCGCGGCCGCCGTCGCTCACGACCCCGTTCGCACCTCCGGCACTCGACACATACGCCTCCGCGAGCATTTTGTCCGCGACATGGTCAACCGAGGCGATATCTCCCTCTCACACGTTGGCACAGCGAACATGGTTGCGGACCTATTCACCAAAGCGCTGGGTCCCAAGATTTTTGGTATACATTGCTATGCTCTAGGCCTCCGGACGCGGCACCCACGGCTCAAGTCTACCTCGCGTTCGCGTGGGGGGGGGGTGTGAGGAATCCACTCTCCGCTCGGGTCAGGACTTAGGCGCGCGGATCGAGCCGGGCGCATCGGCCCAGGACTTAGGCGCACGGAGCGAGCCCGGGACTTAGGCGCGCGGAGCGAGCCGGGCGCATCGGCTCAGCCCCGAGGCTCCCTGGCTGAGGACTTGGGGCGCGCGGCTCCCTTACTGTTAGCTTCCTATTCATCACTCTTGGCTATCACTACATCGCTGACGTAGTAGAGTTGATTGAATAGGTATGTTGAAATGATATTCATCACTCTTGGCTATCACTACATCGCTGACGTAGTAGAGTTGATCGAATAGTAGATTGAGCGCCGCAGGCGGAGAACCTTATTGCTCGGGAAGTCGAAACCTCGTGGCGTCGTCATCCAGATATCGTGATCGAGCTCGCCGTGGAGGTAAGCCTTGTCAATGTCGGCCTGATGAACGTGGTAACCATTGGCAGCGGCGAGGGCAAGGAGGCAGTGAATGGAGGAGAACCGGGCGACGGGTGCGAAAGTCTCCGAGAAATCGATGCCGTCGCGCTGGCGGTTACCTTGCGCTACAAGGCGTGCCTTCCGCCCTGTGACATCACCGCGTGCATCGCGCTTGGTCTTCCAGACGAATTTGGAGGTGACGATAGTGGCGCCCGGTGGTACCGATGAGCGAGGTTCGATGGTGAACACCTTGAAGTCGTCGCGCATGGCGGTGAACTCGGCGGCGGCAGCCTGAGCCTAGATGTCGTGCTCGTCGCTGGACATGGCTTCACGCCAGGTCTGAGGGTCGCTAGTGATCGACTTGACGGGCTCGATGGCGTCGAGGGTGGGGTCGTCGTCGTCTGTGGCAATGAAGGCGCGGTGGTGGCGAGAGAGGAAATCGATCTCATCAGGGGAGTCGTCATCGGAGGGCTGTTCAGCGGGGGCAATGGCGGGTGCGGGCGTCACCAGGGTGTCGTCGTCGGATCGATGTACGTTCATCAGGTTGAGGCAAACCGCGGTGTTGGAGTTGAGGAGGTCAAGTGGGTCGTCCGAGTCATCGAGGGACGGTCCTCCGGCCGAGGACGTGGCGGGCGACGAAAACGGGGCAAGCGACGGGGACGGCGAGGGCCTGGTATCTGTAGAATTAAGTAAGGATCCGCCAGTGTACCCTGGGGCCACGTCAACGGCGCTCATGGCAGAATCATCAAGAGAGGATGAGACGTCCATGTGTGCCGACCTTACTAGTGGGGTCCTCGTCTTGACGGCGGGGGCGGGCGTGTCGGCGGGAATGACGAACTGGTGTTCGGTGTTGTCCGCATCGACGGGCGTGTTGATTGGTAGGCCGGGGAAGTCGTCGTCGAGGAAGGTGGCATTTCGGCCAATCACAACCTTGTTGGTGGAATGGTCGAAGAAACGGAAAGCCTTGGAGGCGAGGTCGTAACCGGTGAAGATCACGCGCGTGGCCTTGGGGTCGAGCTTGCTGCGAAGGTCCGGCTATTCGATCAACTCTACTACGTCAGCGATGTAGTTATAGCCAAGAGTGATGAATCTCATTTCAACATACCTATTCGATCAACTCTACTACGTCAGCGATGTAGTTATAGCCAAGAGTGATGAATAGGAATCTAACAGTAAGGGAGCCGCGCGCCCCAAGTCCTCAGCCAGCGAGCCTCGGGGCTGAGCCAATGTGCCAGGCTCGCTGCGCGCGCCTAAGTCCTGGGCCGATGCGCCCGGCTCGCTCCGCGCGCCTAAGTCCTGGGCCGATGCGCCCGGCTCGCTCCGCGCGCCTAAGTCCTGACCCGAGCGGAGAGTGGATTCCTCACACCCCCCCCCACGCGAACGCGAGGTAGACTTGAGCCGTGGGTGCCGCGTCCGGAGGCCTAGAGCATAGCAATGTATACCAAAAATCTTGGGACCCAGCGCTTTGGTGAATAGGTCCGCAACCATGTCCGCTGTGCCAACGTGTGAGAGGGAGATATCGCCTCGGTTGACCATGTCGCGGACAAAATGCTCGCGGAGGCGTATGTGTCGAGTGCCGGAGGTGCGAACGGGGTCGTGAGCGACGGCGGCCGCGGCCTCGTTGTCGGTGAAGATGTGAGCTGCATCGATCGGGCGAACGTGGAGCTCGGAGAGGAGTTGCGTAAGGTAAATCGCTTCCTTACCAGCGTGCGACAAGGCGAGGTATTCGGCATCAGTGGTGGAATCCGCCACCCGAGTCTGACGCTTCGATGACCAAGAGACGGCGGAGCCGGCCAAGTAAAAGACGAAGCCCATTGTGGAGATGGACGTGTCGACGCAGGCACCCCAGTTCGCATCGGAATACCCAACCACACCCGTAACTTTGGCTGGACCGCGGGCGTAGAGTAGCTCATCGCGGTACGTGGCGCGAAGGTAGCGAAGGACGTGTTTGACGGCAATCCAATGACGGCGGCCAGGGTTGTTGGCGAACCGGGACAAGTACGAGACGGCGAAGGCAATGTCGGGTCGAGTGCCAAGGGAAATGTACAGGAGGGAGCCAATGGCTTGTAGGTACCACGATCGAATGCGCTCCGTTCCTTGACCCGGAACTGCCGTGAGCGAGAGGCCGGGCGTCATTGGCACCGTAGCGCCGCGTGTCGTGGTGTCGAAGTGAAACCGGGCGAGCACGTCCATGATGTAGCGTTCCTGGGATAGGGCAATGGAGCCGTCGTCCAGGCGGCGGATTTGGATGCCGAGGATGTATTCCGCGGGGCCGAGTCGTTTGACGCCGTATCGTTGTTCGAGGCCGGAGATGACGCGTTCGATCTCGTCGAGGGCGGGGCTGACAATGAGGAGATCGTCGACATACAAGGCGATATAATGGGGCCGTTGCTGATCATCAATGTGAGAGTAAATGCAGTGATCAGTGCCCGTTGCCTTGTACCCGAGACTCCTGAGTGATGTGTCAATGTGGCGATTCCAGATGCGACCGGCCTGCTTGAGACCGTAGATTGAGCGCCGCAGGCGGAGAATCTTATCACTTGGGAAGTCGAAACCTCGTGGCGTCGTCATCCAGATATCGTGATCGAGCTCGCCGTGGAGGTAAGCCTTGTCGATGTCGGCCTGATGAACGTGGTAACCATTGGCAGCGGCGAGGGCAAGGAGGCAGCGAATGGAGGAGAACCGGGCGACGGGTGCGAAAGTCTCCGAGAAGTCGATGCCGTCGCGTTGTCGGTTACCTTGCGCTACGAGACGTGCCTTGTGCCCCGTGACTTCGCCGCGTGCGTCGCGTTTGGTCTTCCAGACGAACTTGGAGGTGACGATAGTGGCGCCCGGTGGTACGGAGGATCGAGGCTCGATGGTGAACACCTTGAAGTCGTCGCGCATGGCGGTGAACTCGGCGGCGGCAGCCTGAGCCCAGATGTCGTGCTCGTCGCTGGACATTGCTTCGCGCCAGGTCTGAGGATCGCTAGTAATCGACTTGACGGGCTCGATGGCGTCGAGGGTGGGGTCGTCGTCGTCTGTGGCGATGAAGGCGCGGTGGTGGCGAGAGAGGAAATCGATCTCATCAGGGGAGTCGTCATCGGAGGGCTGTTCAGCGGGGGCAATGGCGGGTGCGGGCGTCACCAGGGTGTCGTCGTCGGATCGATGTACGTCCATCAGGTTGAGGCGAACCGCGGTGTTGGAGTTGAGGAGGTCAAGCGGGTCGTCCGAGTCATCGAGGGACGGTCCTCCGGCCGAGGACGTGGCGGGCGACGAAAGCGGGACAAGCGACGGGGACGGCGAGGGGCTGATATCTGTAGAATTAAGTAAGGATCCGCCAGTGTACCCTGGGGCCACGTCAACGGCGCTCATGGCAGAATCATCAAGAGAGGATGAGACGTCCATGTGCGCCGACCTTACTAGTGGGGTCCTCGTCTTGACGGCGGGGGCGGGCGTGTCGGCGGGAATGACGAACTGGCGTTCGGTGTTGTCCACATCGACGGGCGTGTTGATTGGGAGGCCGGGGAAGTCGTCGTCGAGGAAGGTGGCATTTCGGCCAATCACAACCTTGTTGGTATAATGGTCGAAGAAACGGAAAGCCTTGGAGGCGAGGTCGTAACCGGTGAAGATCACGCGCGCGGCCTTGGGGTCGAGCTTGCTGCGAAGGTCCGGCGCGACCGTGAGCCAGGCCGCGCAGCCGAACGGGTGGAGGGCGGTGGTGGTGGTGCGTCGGCCGTTCCAAACGGATTCTGGAGTCTGTTTGGCCAAAGCTGAGTGTGAGCACCTGTTTTTGCAATAAACGAAGTACGCAGCCGCTTCATCCCAAAAGGTGGCCGGCAGATGGGAGTCAGCAAGGAGGGCGAGGATGCCCTCGACAATGGAGAGATTGACACGTTCGGCACGACCGTTTTGCTGAGGTGTGTAGGGGATAGAGTATTGACGACGAATGCCCCTGGACTTGCAGAAATCCGTGAATGCGTTCGATCGGTACTCCCCGCCGTTGTCGGTGCGAAGAATCCTTAAACGCGCGTTCGTTTCTAACTCCACTTCGGCGAGCCAAGTCTGGAAGGTCGGGAAGACGTCGCTTTTGTGATCAATCGCGTATGCCCAGAGTTTGCGAGAGTGGTCGTCAAGAAATGTGACAAGGTAGCGCTTCCCGGTCAATGACGGAGTGGGGAACGAAAGGACATCGCTGTGCACGAGGCCAAGTCTTTTGGGGGAATGCGACTCAGAGTCGGGAAAAGGAAGACGGTGGCCTTTGGAACCAAGGCAAGCATTGCAAACAAACTCCTCTACGTCTTTGTCACTGTACCCGGCCCCAAACCCGTCCAGCAAACCTGCGGCGATCATCTTCTGTATAGAGGATGGGGCAAGATGGCCGAGGCAGCGGTGAAGGGTAAGCAGGGGCACGGTCGACTCAGAACGCGAGAGAAAGGCAAGCTGCTGACACTTGGTGTGATCCGCGTCCAAAAGGTAGAGACCGTCGTTAACTCTGGTACCGTGAGCAATGGCCTGGCCGTCCTTGGCGATGTCAATGCCGTCGCTGGTGAAGGCGAGTCGAACGCGGTCGGTGTCGCAGAGGCGAGAGACGGAGAGGAGGTTGACGTGGAGGCCCGGCGTGTGCAGAACGCCACGCAGCGTGATCGGATGTCCGGTCTTGGCAACGAACGCGACGTCCCCCATACCAATGGCCGTGATACCGCCGGCGATGCCGCCGATCTTGGTGTGCGCCGTCTGGCGATAAGCCGTGAATAGAGAGCGATCGGCGACCATGTGTGCCGTGGCGCCCGAGTCGACTACAAAGGTGTCAGTCGGGAGTTGCCGGCGAGCGAACAGGCAGGAGGCGAAATAGCCGACGTTAGGCTGTTGAGCGGCGGGGAGAGACATGTCGTCCTGGTTGTCGTCGCCGGTGTGTTTCTGTTCGCCCCGGTGCTTGCAGTCGAGGGCCCAGTGACCTTTCTTGTGGCAGCGGCGGCAGGGGCCGGCGGGCGGGTGTGTCGCCCGTGAGGTGCAGTCGCGCAGACGGTGGCCGGGGGCGCGGCAGGCGGGACAAGGGGAGGCGGTGGCGAGCATGGCCGAGTGCGATGACGAGAGTCCCGCCGAGCGAAGCTGGATGCGAATGCGGTCCGTCAGCGTCGTGAGTTCCGGGAGGTCGCGTTGGTTGCGCTGCTCGTCCGTGAATGTGAGGCGGAAGCTGTCGAGGCAAGGTGGGACCATGGCGAGCACGTGAGTGGCGAGCACGTCGTTGAGCGAGGTTTTGGCGTCGCGGATTTCCTGCGCGATCGACATGTATTCACGGAGCCAGGTGTCGTACGCCTCGACGGAGGCAGGCATCTTCCTGAAATCCCAAAGGCGGGCGAACAACTCGAGGGTGCGAGTGGCGTCGTCCGGTGCGAAACGAGCCTTGAGTGCGGCGAAGATGCGTGGTGCCGACAGGTCGTCGCTGGGGATGGTGTCGAGGGTGGCTGAGACATCGGCTGAGTCGATCGAGCCAACGATGATTTCCCGCGCGGCGTCGTCACGAGCGGCAAGCTGGTCGGCCGTCCACGTTGGGGGAATGACACCGTCAAGAACGTAACCACGGGCTTGATTTGGAAGCGCGAGACGGAGTTGACGTAACCAGTTTGTAAACGACTTAGGGCCGTCAAGGCGAGCGTGCTTGGGGAACACGACTTTTGATGCGGTGGCGGTGTTTGCCTGCGTGGCAGTGACGGGCGGGGTGGCGGCGGCGGCGGCGGCGGCAGGGGGCTGTGAGGCCTGTAGAGCGGCAAGCTGTGCCTGTAGCGTGGCGATTTGCACGCTGATCGAAGGGTCAGGGGAGCTGATGTCCCTGGGGGGCGAAGGCGGGGCGGGGGAGCTGTCCATGCTGCGATGGTGCGATGGGCTGGGCGGCTCGAGTGGCTGGGCTCGAGGGAAAAATTGCAAGCGGCGGGGCTGGTGGCTCGTGGGCTTATAACCTATTCGATCAACTCTACTACGTCAGCAATGTAGTTATAGCCAAGAGTGATCAATCGTCATTTCAACATACCTATTCGATCAACTCTACTACGTCAGCAATGTAGTTATAGCCAAGAGTGATGAATAGGAATCTAACAGTAAGGGATCCGCGCGCCCCAAGTCCTCAGCCGATGCGCCCGGCTCGCTCCGCGCGCCTAAGTCCTGACCCGAGCGGAGAGTGGATTCCTCACAAAAGCGAAGTCTTCGGCGTGTTCAAGACTTGGCTTGCCGAGGTCGAGCTCGAGACAGGTGCAATGCTGAAGGTCCTCCGAACCGACAACGGTGGCGAATATTGTTCGAGAGCGTTCACGGAGTTCTGCAAGGCACGCGGCACCCGTCGACAATACTCTATCCCACGAACGCCTCAACAGAACGGTCGTGCGGAGCGGGTCAATCGGTCCATCGTCGAAGGTGTTCTTGCGCTTCTTGCGGACGCCCACCTACCCAAGACATTCTGGGAGGAGGCCGCAGCCTATTTCGTATACTGCAAGAACCTGTGTCAACACTCGGCCCTGGACAAGGCAACACCGAACTCCGTCTGGCAGGGCGACCGCACCAAAGCCTCGGCGCTTCATCCGTTCGGCTGTGCGGCTTGGCTCACGGTCGCGCCTGAACTTCGCTCGAAACTTGACCCGAAAGCGGTTCGCGTTCTCTTCACCGGCTACGACCTGGCTTCTAAAGCCTTCCGTTTCTACGACACTACGACAAAGAAGATCATTCTGGGCAGAAATGCCACGTTCCTTGACACTGAATTCCCCGGGTTACATGGCGACTCCACCGAGCACGACGTCGACA
Organism: Microbotryum silenes-acaulis; assembly: GCA_003665825.1. Taxonomy (NCBI): domain Eukaryota; kingdom Fungi; phylum Basidiomycota; class Microbotryomycetes; order Microbotryales; family Microbotryaceae; genus Microbotryum; species Microbotryum silenes-acaulis. The sequence goes on from QPFY01000009.1 coordinate 24,703, forward strand.
CGCACTTCGCCAGCGCTCCCATCGCCGACCTTCAAGACACTGTCAAGACATGGACCCCACTAGTAAGGTTGGCGCACATGGACGTCTCATCCCCCCTTGATGATTCTGCCATGAGCGCCGTTGACGTGGCCCCAGGGTACACTGGCGGAACCTTACTTAACTCCACAGATGCCGAATCGTCCTCGTCACCGTCGCCTGCGCCGTCCTCGTCACCGTCTCCTGCGCCGTCCTCGTCACCGTCGCCTGCGCCATCGCCTGCGCTCTCACCGGCGTTGGCGGCGTCATCGTCACCCTCGGCCTTACCAACCGACTCTGAAGACTCCACCGATCCTCTCGACCTCATTGGCTCACAGACCCAGGTTCGCCTCGACCTACTGGACATGCACCGCCCGGACTTCAGCACGTACCGCGAGGCCGCATCGGCTGAGGAGTCGCCCGACGAACTCGACCTCATTGGGCGCCACTCTCGCGATGAATCGCCGGACGAAATTGATTTCCTTACCCGACACCACCGCGCCTTCATCGCAACAGACGACGACATCTCTGACACAGAGGCCATTCAGCCAGTTAAGTCTATCACTAGCGATCCACAGACCTGGCGCGAGGCGATGTCGAGCGACAAACGTGAGGTATGGGCCAAGGCCGCCACCGACGAGTTCAATTCCATGCGTGATGACTTCAAGGTCTTCACCATCGACGACCGCTCTACGGTACCCGCGGGTGCGACCATCGTTACGTCCAAGTTCGTCTGGAAAACAAACCGGAACGCACTCGGCGAGATCACCGGCCACAAGGCACGGCTGGTGGCGCAAGGCAACCGCCAACGCGACGGCATCGACTTTACCGAAACCTTCGCACCGGTCGCACACTTCTCCTCGATACGCTCACTCCTCGCGCTGGCGGCCACCAACGGCCTGCATGTGCACCAAGCAGACATCGACAAAGCCTACCTTCACGGCGATCTCGATCACGACATCTGGATGACGGCACCGCGAGGCTTCGATCTTCCTGGCGACAAAGTGCTTCGCCTGCGACGTTCCATCTACGGGCTCAAACAGGCTGGCCGCATCTGGAATCGACACATCGATGCTTCACTTTGCAACCTCGGTTACATGGCGACGGGCACCGATCACTGCGTGTACTCTCGGCTCGACAATCAGCAACGCCCACACTATATTGCGCTATACGTCGACGACCTTCTGATGATCAGCCCGGACCTGGCCGAAATCGAACGTGTCATCTCGGGCCTCGAACAACGCTACGGAGTCAAGCGCCTCGGCCCGGCAGAGTACATCCTCGGCATCCAGATTAGGCGGCTCGACGACGGTTCTATTGCCCTGTCCCAGGAACGGTACATCATGGACGTGCTTGCTCGGTTCCACTTCAACACCACAACTCGCGGCACTACAGTCCCGATGACTCCTGGCCTTTCGCTCACCGCCATCCCGGGTCAAGGCACCGAACAGATCCGGTCATGGTATCTGCAGGCTATCGGCTCGCTCCTTTACATCTCGCTCGGCACCCGCCCCGACATTGCCTTCGCCGTGTCCTACCTGGCCCGCTTCGCCAACAACCCCGGACGCCGTCATTGGATTGCGGTCAAGCACGTCCTGCGCTATCTCCGGGCCACGTATCGCGACGAACTGGTATATGCTCGCGGCAAGACGCGCATCACGGGTGTGGTAGGCTACTCCGACGCGAACTGGGGGGCCTGCGTCGATACATCGGTCTCCACCATGGGCTACGTCTTCTACATCGCCGGATCCGCCGTGTCCTGGTCGTCCAAGCGTCAATCTCGAGTTGCCGATTCCACCACCGACGCTGAATACCTCGCCCTCTCGCATGCTGGCAAGGAAGGGATATACCTCAGTCAGCTGCTCGAAGAGCTCCATGTCCACCCTGTTGCACCGGCTCACATATTTACTGACAACGAAGCCGCTGCAGCAGTCGCCCACGACCCTGTCCGCGTCTCTGGCACTCGACACATACGCTTGCGCGAACACTTTGTTCGGGACATGGTGAATCGAGGCGACATTTCTCTCTCGCATGTGGGAACCAGCGACATGGTGGCCGACATCTTCACCAAGGCTCTCGGCCCTAAGGTGTTCTCGACGCACTGCCACGCCCTCGGCCTTCGCACTCGACACCCGCGGCTTGGGTCTGCCTCGCATTCGCGTGGGGGGGTGTGTGAAGAGTCCACTCTCAGCTCGACAGGGGCGCCTCGGTCGTTGCGCGCGCCCGCTAGCCCGCCCCCTGCGGTGGGGACTTAGACGCGCGCGACTGCCTCAGCACGCCAGCAATTTCGCCCGCGGCTGAGTTAGGGACGTTCATTGCCACGCGGCTGGGCCTATCCCAGCGCGGGCCTCCTTTCTGTTTCTTAGCTTCCTTCTCATCACTTCTGTTCGACTTGCAACCTCTCCTGACAGTAGTGGTGATCGTCTCATAGGTACGCTGAAATAAATCACTTCTGTTCGACTTGCAACCTCTCCTGACAGTAGTGGTGATCGTCTCATAGGCAGATGGGAGTCAGCAAGGAGGGCGAGGACGCCCTCGACAATGGAGAGATTGACACGTTCGGCACGACCGTTTTGCTGAGGTGTGTAGGGGATAGAGTATTGACGACGAATGCCCCTGGACTTGCAGAACTCCGTGAATGCGTTCGATCGGTACTCCCCGCCGTTGTCGGTGCGAAGAATCCTTAAACGCGCGTTCGTTTCTAACTCCACTTCGGCGAGCCAAGTCTGGAAGGTCGGGAAGACGTCGCTTTTGTGATCAATCGCGTATGCCCAGAGTTTGCGAGAGTGGTCGTCAAGAAATGTGACAAGGTAGCGCTTCCCGGTCAATGACGGAGTGGGGAACGAAAGGACATCGCTGTGCACGAGGCCAAGTCTTTTGGGGGAATGCGACTCAGAGTCGGGAAAAGGAAGACGGTGGCCTTTGGAACCAAGGCAAGCATTGCAAACAAACTCCTCTACGTTTTTGTCACTGTACCCGGCCCCAAACCCGTCCAGCAAACCTGCGGCAATCATCTTCTGTATAGAGGATGGGGCAAGATGGCCGAGGCAGCGGTGAAGGGTAAGCAGGGGCACGGTCGACTCAGAACGCGAGAGAAAGGCAAGCTGCTGACACTTGGTGTGATCCGCGTCCAAAAGGTAGAGACCGTTGTTAACCCTGGTACCGTGAGCAATGGCCTGGCCGTCCTTGGCGATGTCAATACCGTCGCTGGTGAAGGCGAGTCGAACGCGGTCGGTGTCGCAGAGGCGAGAGACGGAGAGGAGGTTGACGTGGAGGCCCGGCGTGTGCAGAACGCCACGCAGCGTGATCGGATGTCCGGTCTTGGCAACGAACGCGACGTCCCCCATACCAATGGCCGTGATACCGCCGGCGATGCCGCCGATCTTGGTGTGCGCCGTCTGGCGATAAGCCGTGAATAGAGAGCGATCGGCGACCATGTGTGCCGTGGCGCGCTAGTCGACTACGAAGGCGTCCGTTGGGAGTTGCCGGCGAGCGAACAGGCAGGAGGCGAAATAGCCGACGTTAGGCTGTTGAGCGGCGGGGCAAGGGGAGTCGGTGGCGAGCATGGCCGAGTGTGATGACGAGAGTCCCGCCGAGCGAAGCTGGATGCGAATGCGGTCCGTCAGCGTCGTGAGTTCCGGGAGGTCGCGTTGGTTGCGCTGCTCGTCCGTGAACGTGAGTCGGAAGCTGTCGAGGCAAGATGGGACCATGGCGAGCACGTCGTTGAGCGAGGTTTTGGCGTCGCGGATTTCCTTCGCGATCGACATGTATTCACGGAGCCAGGTGTCGTACGCCTCGACGGAGGCAGGCATCTTCCTGAAATCCCAAAGGCGGGCGAACAACTCGAGGGTGCGAGTGGCGTCGTCCGGTGCGAAACGAGCCTTGAGTGCGGCAAAGATGCGTGGTGCCGACAGGTCGTCGCTGGGGATTGTGTCGAGGGTGGCTGAGACGTCGGCGGAGTCGATCGAGCCAACGATGATTTCCCGCGCGGCGTCGTCACGGGCGGCAAGCTGGTCGGCCGTCCATGTCGGGGGGATGACACCGTCAAGAACGTAACCACGGACTTGATTTGGGAGCGCGAGACGGAGTTGACGTAACCAGTTCGTAAACGACTTAGGCCCGTCAAGACGAGCGTGCTTGGGGAACACGACTTTTGATGCGGTGGCGGTGTTTGCTTGCGTGGCAGTGACGGGCGGGGTGGCGGCGGCGGCGGCGGCAGGGGGCTGTGAGGCCTGTAGAGCGGCAAGCTGTGCCTGTAGCGTGGCGATTTGTATGAGATGATCACCACTACTGTCAGGAGAGGTTGAGAGTCGAACAGAAGTGATGAGAAGGAAACTAAGAAACAGAAAGGGGGCCCGCGCTGGGATAGGCCCAGACGCGGGTGAAATCGCTGGCGCGCTAAGACAGTCGCGCGCGTCTAAGTCCCCTCCGCAGGGGGCGGGCTAGCGGGCGCGCGCAACGACCGAGGCGCCCCTGTCGAGCTGAGAGTGGACTCTTCACACGCGGTCCAGCCAAAGTTACGGGTGTGGTTGGTTATTCCGATGCGAACTGGGGTGCCTGCGTCGACACGTCCATCTCCACAATGGGTTTCGTCTTTTACTTGGCTGGCTCCGCCGTCTCTTGGTCATCGAAGCGTCAGACTCGGGTGGCGGATTCCACCACTGATGCCGAATACCTCGCCTTGTCGCACGCTGGTAAGGAGGCGATTTACCTTACGCAACTCCTCTCCGAGCTCCACGTTCGCCCGATCGATGCAGCTCACATCTTCACTGACAACGAGGCCGCGGCCGCCGTCGCTCACGACCCCGTTCGCACCTCCGGCACTCGACACATACGCCTCCGCGAGCATTTTGTCCGCGACATGGTCAACCGAGGCGATATCTCCCTCTCACACGTTGGCACAGCGAACATGGTTGCGGACCTATTCACCAAAGCGCTGGGTCCCAAGATTTTTGGTATACATTGCTATGCTCTAGGCCTCCGGACGCGGCACCCACGGCTCAAGTCTACCTCGCGTTCGCGTGGGGGGGGGGTGTGAGGAATCCACTCTCCGCTCGGGTCAGGACTTAGGCGCGCGGATCGAGCCGGGCGCATCGGCCCAGGACTTAGGCGCACGGAGCGAGCCCGGGACTTAGGCGCGCGGAGCGAGCCGGGCGCATCGGCTCAGCCCCGAGGCTCCCTGGCTGAGGACTTGGGGCGCGCGGCTCCCTTACTGTTAGCTTCCTATTCATCACTCTTGGCTATCACTACATCGCTGACGTAGTAGAGTTGATCGAATAGTAGATTGAGCGCCGCAGGCGGAGAACCTTATTGCTCGGGAAGTCGAAACCTCGTGGCGTCGTCATCCAGATATCGTGATCGAGCTCGCCGTGGAGGTAAGCCTTGTCAATGTCGGCCTGATGAACGTGGTAACCATTGGCAGCGGCGAGGGCAAGGAGGCAGTGAATGGAGGAGAACCGGGCGACGGGTGCGAAAGTCTCCGAGAAATCGATGCCGTCGCGCTGGCGGTTACCTTGCGCTACAAGGCGTGCCTTCCGCCCTGTGACATCACCGCGTGCATCGCGCTTGGTCTTCCAGACGAATTTGGAGGTGACGATAGTGGCGCCCGGTGGTACCGATGAGCGAGGTTCGATGGTGAACACCTTGAAGTCGTCGCGCATGGCGGTGAACTCGGCGGCGGCAGCCTGAGCCTAGATGTCGTGCTCGTCGCTGGACATGGCTTCACGCCAGGTCTGAGGGTCGCTAGTGATCGACTTGACGGGCTCGATGGCGTCGAGGGTGGGGTCGTCGTCGTCTGTGGCAATGAAGGCGCGGTGGTGGCGAGAGAGGAAATCGATCTCATCAGGGGAGTCGTCATCGGAGGGCTGTTCAGCGGGGGCAATGGCGGGTGCGGGCGTCACCAGGGTGTCGTCGTCGGATCGATGTACGTTCATCAGGTTGAGGCAAACCGCGGTGTTGGAGTTGAGGAGGTCAAGTGGGTCGTCCGAGTCATCGAGGGACGGTCCTCCGGCCGAGGACGTGGCGGGCGACGAAAACGGGGCAAGCGACGGGGACGGCGAGGGCCTGGTATCTGTAGAATTAAGTAAGGATCCGCCAGTGTACCCTGGGGCCACGTCAACGGCGCTCATGGCAGAATCATCAAGAGAGGATGAGACGTCCATGTGTGCCGACCTTACTAGTGGGGTCCTCGTCTTGACGGCGGGGGCGGGCGTGTCGGCGGGAATGACGAACTGGTGTTCGGTGTTGTCCGCATCGACGGGCGTGTTGATTGGTAGGCCGGGGAAGTCGTCGTCGAGGAAGGTGGCATTTCGGCCAATCACAACCTTGTTGGTGGAATGGTCGAAGAAACGGAAAGCCTTGGAGGCGAGGTCGTAACCGGTGAAGATCACGCGCGTGGCCTTGGGGTCGAGCTTGCTGCGAAGGTCCGGCGCGACCGTGAGCCAGGCCGCGCAGCCGAACGGGTGGAGGGCGGTGGCGGTGGTGCGTTGGCCATTCCAAACGGATTCTGGAGTCTGTTTGGCCAAAGCTGTGTGTGAGCACCTGTTTTTGCAATAAACGAAGTACGCAGCCGCTTCATCCCAAAAGGTGGCCGGCAGATGGGAGTCAGCAAGGAGGGCGAGGACGCCCTCGACAATGGAGAGATTGACACGTTCGGCACGACCGTTTTGCTGAGGTGTGTAGGGGATAGAGTATTGACGACGAATGCCCCTGGACTTGCAGAAATCCGTGAATGCGTTCGATCGGTACTCCCCGCCGTTGTCGGTGCGAAGAATCCTTAAACGCGCGTTCGTTTCTAACTCCACTTCGGCGAGCCAAGTCTGGAAGGTCGGGAAGACGTCGCTTTTGTGATCAATCGCGTATGCCCAGAGTTTGCGAGAGTGGTCGTCAAGAAATGTGACAAGGTAGCGCTTCCCGGTCAATGACGGAGTGGGGAACGAAAGGACATCGCTGTGCACGAGGCCAAGTCTTTTGGGGGAATGCGACTCAGAGTCGGGAAAAGGAAGACGGTGGCCTTTGGAACCAAGGCAAGCATTGCAAACAAACTCCTCTACGTCTTTGTCACTGTACCCGGCCCCAAACCCGTCCAGCAAACCTGCGGCAATCATCTTCTGTATAGAGGATGGGGCAAGATGGCCGAGGCAGCGGTGAAGGGTAAGCAGGGGCACGGTCGACTCAGAACGCGAGAGAAAGGCAAGCTGCTGACACTTGGTGTGATCCGCGTCCAAAAGGTAGAGACCGTTGTTAACCCTGGTACCGTGAGCAATGGCCTGGCCGTCCTTGGCGATGTCAATACCGTCGCTGGTGAAGGCGAGTCGAACGCGGTCGGTGTCGCAGAGGCGAGAGACGGAGAGGAGGTTGACGTGGAGGCCCGGCGTGTGCAGAACGTGTTGAGTGGAAGCCGAAAAGGTTTCGGACTTGGGAGTAGCGACCGCTTGGGCTACTGGGAGCCAGCCGTGAACTTGCCGCAGCCACCGCCGGATCCAGCTCCACTCGCCAAAGTCAAGCCAACTTGGGAGTACGGCGACGTCGCCAAGGTTGGTCCCGATCCGGGGAAGTACGGTGAATGTAAGGCCCAGTTGTGGGGCCTTGCAAGTAACAGGATACGAGTATGTATTCCAAAGAATATACTGGTCAGAAGGGAAGAGAGAGTCTACTTCCCGACAAGGCTTAAGGCCAGACGCGCGTCAGGCCTTGAGTAACTACGGAGTATTACAGTGAAGTTGACACTCAAAACATCATAGTTGGCCCCCGGACACGCCGCCAGCTCGTTCCCACCATGATCACGCGGGAACAGCTCGTCGACGGCCCCGACGTATTCGATCAACTCTACTACGTCAGCAATGTAGTTATAGCCAAGAGTGATGAATCGTCATTTCAACATACCTATTTGATCAACTCTACTACGTCAGCAATGTAGTTATAGCCAAGAGTGATGAATAGGAATCTAACAGTAAGGGATCCGCGCGCCCCAAGTCCTCAGCCGATGCGCCTGGCTCGCTCCGCGCGCCTAAGTCCTGACCCGAGCGGAGAGTGGATTCCTCACACGACGGACCCGCCGCCTCCTTCAAGAGCCTACTCCTTGCCTTCGCATCCACCAAGGCCGGCTTCGCAGATCACGACTTGTCAGTTGTTCGCGATCCGGCAAATTGGGGCGACGTCATTCGATCGGGACAAGAGGACATTTGGGGCGCTCCGGCACAGGATGAATTCGATTCGCTTCTGAACGATTACGAGGTCTTCGAAATCATCGAATCCTGTGAGCTCCCCGCGGGTGAGATCCTCCTGCAGTCGGGCTGGGTGTTCCGGACTAAACGCAACCAGCATGGCGACATCACCGCTCACAAGGCCCGACTCGTTGCTCACGGATGTGCTCAACGCCCTGGTCTTGACTTCGAGAAGAACTACGCCCCTGTCGTCAAATTCACGTCCATTCGAGCCCTCATCGCACTCGCCGCGGCCAACGGCTATCACGTCCATCAGGCCGACGTCAACAAAGCGTACCTACACGGCAAACTTGACAAGCCTCTCTACATGCACGTCCCTCAGGGCATTGACCTGCCCGGCAAGATCCTCAAGCTGTCCAAATCCATCTACGGCCTTCGCCAGGCCGGCACCATCTGGAACGCTGAGATTGACTCAACTCTGCGGTCCCTCGGATACGTGCCCACCCGGTCCGATATCTGCATCTACCGCCGCGAACACAACAGGCACTCTCATTACATTGCCTTGTATATCGACGACTTGCTTTGGGTTGGCCCCTCTACCACCGAGATCGACCGGGTGCTCGACGCGTTGGAACTCGCGTATGGCATCAAACATCTCGGACCTGCCAAATACATCCTAGGCATCCAAGTCAAGCGTGGACAAGACGGATCTATCACGCTCTCGCAAGAGCGCTACCTTCGGGACATCCTGGCCAGGTTCCAGTTCACCGATGCCAAGCTGGCGAGTATTCCAATGCAGCCAGGTGTCGTCCTTGACTTCGAGGACTTGTCGGCCACTCCTCAGGATCGTACGCGCTACTTGCAGGCCATCGGTTCGTTGATGTACGCCGCCGTAGGAACTCGTCCGGACCTTGCCTTCGTGGTCAGCTACCTCGCTCGCTTCTTGCAGCAGCCCGGCCCGGAGCATTGGACAGCCATCAAGCAGGTCCTCCGCTACATCAAAGGCATGCTGGACTTGGGGCTCACCTATCGCAAGACCAGCCAACCACTCCATGGCTACTCGGACGCGAACTGGGGAGCCTGTCTAACGACTTCGCGATCGACCATGGGCTACGCGTTCATCTTGTCTGGAGCCGCGATCTCTTGGTGCTCCAAACGCGAGCACAGGGTCGCCAAGTCCACTACCGACGCAGAGTACCTCTCTCTTTCGTACACAAGCGGTGATGCCATCCACCTGAGCGAACTCCTGGCCGAACTTGGCGCTCCGGTCTCCGGTCCCGTCGTACTCTACGGTGACAACCAAGGTTCGCTGGCTCTTGCGCAGCACCCGACCAACCATCAGGGGTCTCGTCACGTTCGCATCTCGGAACATTACGTCCGCGAGAGGGTAGCTGAGAAAGAGATCGAGGTCCGCTACATCGCCACCGGCGACATGTTTGCCAATATCTTCACCAAAGCCTTGGGTCCCAAACCGTTCATCTTCCATCGGGAGAATTTGGGTTTGCGAGGTGCAGTGGTATGACAGCACGGGGGGTGTCAATATATTGCTGTTTCATCCCACTCGTATTCCCGATTATGATTAGTTACTAGTTGTTGATATTAGTCGCCTCGCGCGCGCTCCCTTAGCGCTTCTCTTCTTTCTCCAACTATCTTTACTATCATCTTCGGCTCTCGTGCCTCGGCTTCAGGTTCCCAAAACCGGCAACACACCAGCGGCGCGTCAACGAGGCGTTAGGGGATCTCATCGGGGAAGTGTGCTTCGTGTACCTCGACGACATCACCATCTTCGCCGACACGTTGGAGGAACACGAACGGTGAGTGTGACTGGTCTTGGACGCGTTGAGGAAGGCAGACCTGTATGTCTCGCCCAAGAAAACGGAACTCTTCGGGGTTTCCTGGGCTTGGTGCAGTATCTGCGGAAGTTCATTGACAAACTCGCGAACTGGACAGCGATCTTGGTCCCGCTGACGCGGAAAGGGGCGCAGGTCGATAAGGGCCGGACAATGGAGCACGAAAGGGCCTTCGAAGCAATCAAGACAATTGTTGGCAAGCTACCGTCACTGCACCCAATTGACCGCTCAGAAGAGGGGGACCCACTGTGGCTGATGACGCAACCAAGGCATCGGGGCGGCGCTGAGTCAAGGCAAAGAGTGGCAGGCGGCCATGCGGGTGGGCTATTGGTCGCGACAGTACAACCCGGCGGAGCGCAACTATGCGGCGCATGAGATGGAACTACTGGCAATCGTGGAAGCGCTTCACCACTGGCGAGCGGACCTGTTGGGCATGCGCTTCAATATCCTCATGGACCATCATATTCGATCAACTCTACTACGTCAGCAATGTAGTTATAGCCAAGAGTGATGAATAGGAAGCTAACAGTAAGGGAGCCGCGCGCCTAAGTCCCCGGCTCGCTCCGCGCGTCTAAGTCCTGGGCCGATGTGCCCGGCTTGCTCCGCGCGCCTAAGTCCTGACCCGAGCGGAGAGTGGATTCCTCACACATCACGCCCTGGCGAGTTTCATGAAGCAAGGAAACCTGTCGCGCCAACAAGCCCGATGGACGGAACGACTGGCAGACTACGACTTTAAGATTGTGTACGTGCGGGGCCCAGAAAACACAGTTGCTGATGCCCTGAGTCGTTTCTCTTTCCCGCAAACCGTGTTAAGTCGTATGTCTCGGGAGGGGACTGGATCGGCAACCAGTAAGTACACGAGACACAGTACGAGTGGTAGGAAGTATATTGGAGCGTTAGGGGGAAGACTAAAGAGGCTCGCAGTTCGAGTGCGCGAAATATCTCTAAGTCCAAAAGGGGTCCAAGCGGCACACGGCTGGCCAGACTGGGCGCGGGTTGGAGATCGACCTAAGCAAGAGTGTATGGAATTCAACAGCACGGACGCGGTGCGGCTGGACGATCTGTTCTCTACCAAAGATTAGCAGTCTGGCTAATGTCGGAAAGCGGTAGAGAAGAGGAAGGGAAGCACAAGGAGCGCGAGTCTGACGAGGTTCTAGCAAGCGGGCGCGCAAAGGATCTACTGCAAATCGGGCGGACGCGCTGCCAAGCGTCAAGGGCAAACTCCAAGTGGGTCATTCGGGTGCTGAGAGGGGTCGTGTTGGACAACGGCCACAAGGGGAAACCTATCTGCGATGTCGAGTGTTGGTGAGCGAGGGAGTCCATAGCGACGAGACTCAGGTTGCGAACGGCGGGCGTCATGCATGGGCGATACTCTTGATGGCCGATGGAACATGAGGACGGCGGTGGCAAGCTGCTGGTGACTAAGTGGAGGCATTGGCTCAGCAAGACTGGAGGGCAGACGGCCAGAGTCCCGGCGTGGAGGCGGCGGCGCGCGGGCGTGAGTTGAGCAGGCCGGCGCAAAAGGCGGCGAACAAGGGGGCGGCTTGGCGACGAAGGCGAAGGCGCCGAGGCGAAAGACTGGGGGGCGGCTTGGCAGCGAGGGCGAAGGCGCCGAGGCGAAGGCGCGCGGCGGCGAAAGAGGCGCCGAGGCGAAAAACTGGGCGGTGAACAAGGGGGCGGCTTGGCTGCGAAGGCGAAGGCGCCGAGACGAAAAAACGGGCGGAGGCGTGCAGACTCAGCAGGCGACGGCCGGACGGGTGGACCAGGATGTGGACGAGTTGACGAACGGTGCACATGGGTCGAGGAACAAGGCTGGGCGCAAGCGTCATGCGGCGAGGCTCAAAGGACAGGGGGCGCGGTGGAGGCTTGCGGAGGCAAGGCGCCGAGGCGAAGGCGCGCGGAGCGAGGCACCGAGGCGAAAGCGCGAGGTGAAAGGCGGGCAAGTCCGTCAAACGGCGGTCCGATGTCAAAGTGTTCGAAGGCTTGACAGAATGCAATTCACAACCTGAACCAGCTGTGGCGCGGGCCGGATTCTCTGAACCAGCCGCAGTGCGGGCCGGGGAGTTTATGCTGGTGAGATCGGTCCCCCTGGACGTCCCCCCGCACACATTTTTGGGACGTTCAGGCAATACCGCTGACCCCCTTGCTCGTACCCCTGGGGGGGAATCTTACAGCGCACGAAGGGACGGCCCTTCCCCGGCGGTGATTAGCTCTCGTTGGAGAGGGACATTACCCGACCGGGAAGGGCTCTGGACCGGGGATAACCCGGATAGGTTGGTCACTTTCACTACATTTGGGAAGTCGTACTTGTCTCTACTTTGCGACATTTTGACCACCGACCGGGTCATCCAGCTCGTGGCGACCTTATTCGTTCGTTCAACATCGCCCCAGCGCCGTCAGTCTCCGCACGACTGGGCCGTTGATACGATGACGGATGGGGTCCGGGACGAGCGACCTCACTGCTGGACGTCACTGATGACAGCAGTAGGACGTCGTTGGTCGGATCCCGGCTTTGCCGACCGAGTATCCCAAGATTTCTACCGGTGCCGACAGTCTTCGTCTTGCGCCTACGACCATGTGGGCGAATGGCGTGCCCGTTACCAAGCGTTCATGCACAATAACGCCAGCTTCAGCCTCTCGGCCCTTCAACTAGCCACAACCTTTTATCAATCGCTGAGTGATGTGGCTAAGCGGGAAGTGCGGGCCGGCATGCTACGGGAATATCGGGATAACTCACTTGTGACTATAGGGAGGTTCGGACGAACTGTCCCGTCCCTCGATGAGGTTACCGACTGGGCCGCCATCACCGACGACACCGGCACGACCTCAGTTTCAACCCCGCCGATTCGCACTGCGACTTATGGAGCCATTGCGAAAACGCCACGCACCGCCCCGACGTCGGCAAACGACGACGAGCGTACCCAGATCCGTCGAGCTCGATGGATGGACCGCGCCGGTAAATGGCAACAGGCCCACCTGTGGAAGGATCGGAAGACGTGGTTCTCGCCGGCATCGGGTGGGGTACCCGCCAGCATGGCATGTTTTAATTATGGTCAAGCCGGCCATTTCTCGCAGCATTGTGCAGCGGAGCGACAATCCTCCTCGACCGTCCAAATATTATTCGATCAACTCTACTACGTCAGCGATGTAGTTATAGCCAAGAGTGATAAATGTCATTTCAACATACCTATTCGATCAACTCTACTACGTCAGCAATGTAGTTATAGCCAAGAGTGATGAATAGGAAGCTAACAGTAAGGGAGCCGCGCGCCTAAGTCCCCGGCTCGCTCCGCGCGTCTAAGTCCTGGGCCGATGCGCCCGGCTCGCTCCGCGCGCCTAAGTCCTGACCCGAGCGGAGAGTGGATTCCTCACACCCCCCCCCACGCGAACGCGAGGTAGACTTAGTTGGTGTGTTGGGAATGAGGGTTAGGAATGGCGCGTTCATTGGTAATCTGTTTAGAAGCGCTCGTCTGTTTAGTGAAGCCTGGCGATGCGCACCAACCGTTGTCTTCTCTCCACGGTTGGATTACACGCTCGTCAGGTACGCATGTTTAGCTTCACAGCCACTTTCGTTGCAATTAACTGACGGTTGGATTACACGCTCGTCAGTCTCTTATTTGGTAGCGTCTGTATTGCCGCAAGGCACAGATCCGCACGCAGAAAAGACGCAGCGCGTATCCAAGATGGCTACGACCTCGGTGGATTCCGGGTCCGCCACTCATCGCGGCCTTATGGGCGACCTGTATGGCAATGTCGACGCCACAAATTGGGGAACGGCCAAGGATCGACTCCAACGGGTGTTGGAGGGCGATGGCCGGTTCAAGCACGTCACGACCGAACTCAGCGTTGGCCCCGAGCCCGAACAGTCCGAGTTCACCCGTACGCTGGGTGGCTCCACAGTGGCCGACGTAGCCACGTTCCGTACACAACATCGGAACTACCGGCATGACGTCGACGACCTCAATCAAGCCTTGGCGCAGGCCCGCAACATCTTGTTCGTGTGCCTGGGGGAGGCCACGTTCGCGCGCATCGCAGACCAGCCAACGCACGAGCTGTGGGCGGCCCTCGATAAGGATCTCGGCGCCGCATCCCACAACTTCGCGCGGTCGGAGAAACTCGATGCTCTTTTCCAATACCAAGCCTACGTCGATGGAGACCCTCTCGACCCTTGGTTGTCGCGCTTCAACCGGCTGTTCGTCGATCTCAACGCCGCGCACGTTTCCCGCGACAAGGCCTACCAGCGCGCCAAGATCGACGGGGTCAAGTACACGCAAGCTGAGTTTGACAAGTGGGTTCCGCCGCCTGCGTTGTCGGAAGGCATCCGCATGGACCTCTTGAAGGCGAGGATGCCACGGCCTATTGTCACGGTTATCGACGCCCTCGGCCCTATCCCGTCGCTCAGTGATGTGGAGGGCGCGATTCGTCGCGCGGCGATGTCTCGCTCTTCCGGCACCGACGTCGCCGAAGCCCTCGCGGCGAAGACTCAGGGTCGTCGCAGGCGCCCCGCTCGTTCGTCAGGCAAACCGAAGTCCAGTTTTCTCTCGGCTTCGAAGGTACCGGGTCTCGTGGACAAGTGGCCGCACGGGGTTGCGCAGAACGGTCGCCTGAGGCTGGGCCCGTCGCAGTGTCGGAAATGCTACGAGCAGGGTCATCTTGGCGACGAATGTACCGTCCCCTCGACCGAACTGTGCCGTCGTCGGGTTGCCGTCTTAGCCAAGCACAACATCTCCATCGGCGCGGCCGACGCGATGGCGCTCGTGGCTGAGTACGGTCCCGACCCATCGGTTGACGACGACTCTTACGAGAACTATTTTGCCGAGGTCGCCCTTGACACCGAAGTCTCTGCGCTGTACTTGCACGACGGTCCCCGCTACCTCCTCGACTCGGGGGCGACGCGCCACATGACCACTCGTCGGGATCTCTTGGTCGACTTCCAGCCTTTCACGACGGAGCGGGTGCGCGTAGTCGGCGCATTCAAGTCCAGCGCCATGGCTGTCGGCAAGGGCACCCTTCGCTTTGACGCCAATGGCGCGCCTCTCGAGCTCCGCGACGTCCTTCTCGTCCCGGGTCTGTCCGCCGAGCTCGTCTCTCTTGCCAGTCTCATGAAGGATGGGTACCAGCTGTCTGGGATTTGCGACGCCGCGGGCGCACACTCTGGTCTCACCGTCTCGGGTCCGGCTTCGAGTCTCACCTTCGCTCTCGATCGCAACCACTACGTTCTCCAGGCGAGTCCGGCCTCACCTCCTCTGGCGGATCACCACGCGCTGACAGCCACCTCCTTGCCTACAGATGTAGTGCTTTGGCATCAGCGTTTGGGTCATCTGTCCTGGGGTCGTTTGGTAGAACTTGCTAAGTCGGGCGACATTTCCCTCGACATCTCTGCTGTAACCCGGGATCAACTTCGTCTCCTTGATCAGTGCGATGCCTGCTGCTCCGGCAAGGCCGTGTCTGCCCCCAGTCGTGAGGCTGCCCACCACCCCGCCGACGCACCTTTCGCTCGGGTCTTCGCCGACGTGTGGGGGCCTTCCCCTGTCCCTGCTCTCTCCGGCGTCTGATATCTGTGCGGTGTCACGGATGAATACTCGCGTTTCCGCTGGGCTCGCGGCATTCGGCTCAAGAGCGAGGCTTCGTCCGTACTCAAGGGCTTCGTTGCGATGTCGAAAATCCAGTATGCTGGCCCGGGAGTGGCGACCTTGCGCACGGATAGGGGGGGTGAGTTCGTCAACAACGACCTCCGGGATTGGCTTGCTGAGCGGGGCATTTTTCACGAGCTATCCACGGCATACGAGCACGGTCAGATGGGCATACAGGAACGGAGTTGGCGTACGATTTTCAACTCTGTTCGGGCGTGGCTTCATCGTTCAGGACTGCCGTCATCGCTGTGGGAAGAGGCTGCGCAGGCGGCCATCTACGTTATCAACCTCCTCCCGTCGTCGCCTCTGCAGCAGCGCACCCCTGATGCCGTTCTTCACGCCGCTGCGAGTCCCGTTACGTCCACCCGTCGTCCCCGCATCGATCGTGTCAAAACCTGGGGCTGCGCCGCCCAGGTACCGTTCGCTCCCGAGCAACGTTCCAACAAGTTGGCTCCGCGTTCGCGCCTGTGCTACTTTGTCGGGTACTCTTTGCGCTCTAAGGCCTGGCGCTTCTACGACCCGGTTGGCAACAAGGTCTTCGAGTCGTCTCAGGCCAAGTTCTTCGAAGATCGCTTCTTCCCCGCCGCGGCAAACCCTGTACCTACTGTTTTTGCGCCCGCCGTTCTGTCCTATCCGTCCGTCCCGCGCAGAGTTCCTCCGCCCGACCTTCCCCCTGACGACGACGATACTGTCAATCCTGCGGGCGTCGCACCCGCCGTCGCGGCCGCTCCCGCTGTTGCCCCCGCCGTTGCTGTCCCGCCCGCGGCTGGTCCGGTCGACGTTGTGGCCCCACCTGTCCCGCCCTCCCTCGTGTTCTCCAATCCGGGTCCGGCGAACGCCCCTCCTGTAGGTGATCGTTCCACTCGTGCTCGTCGCCCCCCTGACTACCTGGGTTTCGCCCGCGCGGCTCACGACTTGGAGTTCGCCGCGCACGCCTCCGTCTCGATCGAGGACTTTGACGAGGACGATCCCGACGTCCAGCTGTACTCGTACGAGGAAGCGACTGCCTTTCTTGCCAAAGTCGACAAGGACGACGCCCCTTCCGTTCGCGCGGCACTCGCTGGTTCGTTCCGCGACTACTGGCTGGCGGCCATGGCGACCGAGGAGGGCGCACTGGCGGCGAAGCAAACATTTTCCAAGCCGCTTCGTCCCCCTCGCGGGGCTATCATAATCGGCAGTATGTGGGTCCTCATGGTGAAGCGCGACGCCGAGGGCAAAATCGTAAAGTACAAAGCTCGCCTCGTTGCGCGTGGGGACATGCAGAGGCGTCGGGGTGAGCAAATTGACTCGTTCTCGCCTACTGGCCGCGCCGCCTCCCATCGCCTGCTGCTCGCCCTTGCCGTTGAGAACGAGTGGGAGACCCGGCAATTCGACGTCTCGTCGGCATACCTCAACGGCAATCTCGGTGGGACGGAGATCTACATGCGTCTGCCTAGTGGGCAAGTCGTGCGCCTTCAGCGCGCGCTGTACGGACTCGTCCAGGCGGGTAGGGAGTGGTACAAGGTCTTCACCGAGTGGATTTTGTCGACTGGCTTCACGCGTACCGACAGCGATCATGCCGTCTTCATTCGCAGGGAAGGGGATAAGCGCTGTTTCCTTTCCATTCATGTCGACGACGGACTGCTCACGGGTGACGGCGACCTCGACGGCGTTCTCACTCAGCTCAAGGCGCGTTTTGAGGCCCGCAGCACGGACGAGGCGTCTTTCTTCCTGGGTCAGAGTATAACCCGTGAGGGAAAAACGGGCGCGGCCATCGTTACTCAATCTCATTTTGTGGATGCGATTCTCGAGGAATACAACATGGCCAACGCCTCCCCGCGTCCCACCCCGCTTGCGGCACCGTCGACGCTGAGGAACCGTGTGAGCTCTGATTTCGACCCCGCTTCCATACCGTACCGTGCCATTGTCGGCAAACTTCTGTATCTGTCCGGCACTACTCGGCCCGACATCGCTTTCGCCGTGTCCAAGGCTGCTCGTTTCTGTAACAACTTCGAGGCGGAACATTGGGAGGCGCTCAAGCACATTCTCCGGTACCTCGTCGGCACTCGTAACTTTGGCATTCGATACCAGAAAACCCATCAGCCGATGTCGGCCATTTTGGAGGGTTTTGTCGACGCGGACCATGGTGCCGACCCTGTGACCCGCCGCAGCGTCTCGGGTTACGTCTTCACGTGCGCTGGCGGGGCAATCTCCTGGATCGCCAAATGTCAGACTCTTGTCACTCTGTCGAGCACCGAGGCCGAATATGTGGCCATGTCGTACGCCGCTCGTGAGGGGATCTGGTTGCGTCGGCTGCTGGCCGATCTTGGTTTTGAGCAGACATCGCCGACTCGTCTGAGGGGTGACAACCAATCGGCGATCACTCTGGCCAAACACCCGGCTTTCCATGCTCGCACCAAACACATCGGGATCCATTTCCACTTCATCCGAGATCACATTGCGGAGGGCACAATTGAGATGGTCTGGGTTCCCACCGGCACAATGGCTGCGGACGTTCTTACTAAAGGGCTCGGGACTCAGAAGCACTATCAGTTTGTACACGCAATGGGGCTTATCGATTCATCGCGTGAAGGGGCAAGTTGGTGTGTTGGGAATGAGGGTTAGGAATGGCGCGTTCATTGGTAATCTGTTTAGAAGCGCTCGTCTGTTTAGTGAAGCCTGGCGATGCGCACCAACCGTTGTCTTCTCTCCACGGTTGGATTACACGCTCGTCAGTCTCTTATTGACTTGAGCCGTGGGTGCCGCGTCCGGAGGCCTAGAGCATAGCAATGTATACCAAAAATCTTGGGACCCAGCGCTTTGGTGAATAGGTCCGCAACCATGTTCGCTGTGCCAACGTGTGAGAGGGAGATATCGCCTCGGTTGACCATGTCGCGGACAAAATGCTCGCGGAGGCGTATGTGTCGAGTGCCGGAGGTGCGAACGGGGTCGTGGGCGACTGCGGCCGCGGCCTCGTTGTCAGTGAAGATGTGAGCTGCATCGATTGGGCGAACGTGGAGCTCGGAGAGGAGTTGCGTAAGGTAAATCGCCTCCTTACCAGCGTGCGACAAGGCGAGGTATTCGGCATCAGTGGTGGAATCCGCCACCCGAGTCTGACGCTTCGATGACCAAGAGACGGCAGAGCCAGCCAAGTAAAAAACGAAGCCCATTGTGGAGATGAACGTGTCGACGCAGGCACCCCAGTTCGCATCGGAATAACCAACCACACCCGTAACTTTGGCTGGACCACGGGCGTAGAGTAGCTCATCGCGGTACGTGGCGCGAAGGTAGCGAAGGACGTGTTTGACGGCAATCCAATGACGGCGGCCAGGGTTGTTGGCGAACCGGGACAAGTACGAGACGGCGAAGGCAATGTCGGGTCGAGTGCCAAGGGAAATATACAGGAGGGAGCCAATGGCTTGTAGGTACCACGATCGAATGCGCTCCGTGCCCTGACCCGGAACTGCCGTGAGCGAGAGGCCGGGCGTCATTGGCACCGTAGCGCCGCGTGTCGTGGTGTCGAAGTGAAACCGGGCGAGCACGTCCATGATGTAGCGTTCCTGGGATAGGGCAATGGAGCCGTCGTCCAGGCGGCGGATTTGGATGCCGAGGATGTATTCCGCGGGGCCGAGTCGTTTGACGCCGTATCGCTGTTCAAGGCCGGAGATGACGCGTTCGATCTCGTCGAGGGCGGGGCTGACAATGAGGAGATCGTTGACATACAAGGCGATATAATGGGGCCGCTGCTGATCATCGATGTGAGAGTAAATGCAGTGATCAGTGCCCGTTGCCTTGTACCCGAGACTCCTGAGTGATGTGTCAATGTGGCGATTCCAGATGCGACCGGCCTGCTTGAGACCGTAGATTGAGCGCCGCAGGCGGAGAACCTTATCGCTCGGGAAGTCGAAACCCCGTGGCGTCGTCATCCAGATATCGTGATCGAGCTCGCCGTGGAGGTAAGCCTTGTCAATGTCGGCCTGATGAACGTGGTAACCATTGGCAGCGGCGAGGGCAAGGAGGCAGTGAATGGAGGAGAACCGGGCGACGGGTGCGAAAGTCTCCGAGAAATCGATGCCGTCGCGCTGGCGGTTACCTTGCGCTACAAGGCGTGCCTTCCGCCCTGTGACATCACCGCGTGCATCGCGCTTGGTCTTCCAGACGAATTTGGAGGTGACGATAGTGGCGCCCGGTGGTACCGATGAGCGAGGTTCGATGGTGAACACCTTGAAGTCGTCGCGCATGGCGGTGAACTCGGCGGCGGCAGCCTGAGCCTAGATGTCGTGCTCGTCGCTGGACATGGCTTCACGCCAGGTCTGAGGGTCGCTAGTGATCGACTTGACGGGCTCGATGGCGTCGAGGGTGGGGTCGTCGTCGTCTGTGGCAATGAAGGCGCGGTGGTGGCGAGAGAGGAAATCGATCTCATCAGGGGAGTCATCATTGGAGGGCTGTTCAGCGGGGGCAATGGCGGGTGCGGGCATCACCAGGGTGTCGTCGTCGGATCGATGTACGTCCATCAGGTTGAGGCGAACCGCGGTGTTGGAGTTGAGGAGGTCAAGCGGGTCGTCCGAGTCATCGAGGGACGGTCCTCCGGCCGAGGACGTGGCGGGCGACGAAAGCGGGGCAAGCGACGGGGACGGCGAGGGGCTGATATCTGTAGAATTAAGTAAGGATCCGCCAGTGTACCCTGGGGCCACGTCAACGGCGCTCATGGCAGAATCATCAAGAGAGGATGAGACGTCCATGTGCGCCGACCTTACTAGTGGGGTCCTCGTCTTGACGGCGGGGGGGTGCGTGTCGGCGGGAATGACGAACTGACGTTCGGTGTTGTCCGCATCGACGGGCGTGTTGACTGGGAGGCCGGGGAAGTCGTCGTCGAGGAAGGTGGCATTTCGGCCAATCACAACCTTGTTGGTAGAATGGTCGAAGAAACGGAAAGCCTTGGAGGCGAGGTCGTAACCGGTGAAGATCACGCGCGCGGCCTTGGGGTCGAGTTTGTTGCGAAGGTCCGGCGCGACCGTGAGCCAGGCCGCGCAGCCGAACGGGTGGAGGGCGGTGGCGGTGGTGAGTTGGCCGTTCCAAACGGATTCTGGAGTCTGTTTGGCCAAAGCTGAGTGTGAGCACCTGTTTTTGCAATAAACGAAGTACGCAGCCGCTTCATCCCAAAAGGTGGCCGGCAGATGGGAGTCAGCAAGGAGGGCGAGGACGCCCTCGACGATGGAGAGATTGACACGTTCGGCACAACCGTTTTGCTGAGGTGTGTAGGGGATAGAGTATTGACGACGAATGCCCCTGGACTTGCAGAACTCCGTGAATGCGTTCGATCGGTACTCCCCGCCGTTGTCGGTGCGAAGAATCCTTAAACGCGCGTTCGTTTCTAACTCCACTTCGGCGAGCCAAGTCTGGAAGGTCGGGAAGACGTCGCTTTTGTGATCAATTGCGTATGCCCAAAGTTTGCGAGAGTGGTCGTCAAGAAATGTGACAAGGTAGCGCTTCCCGGTCAATGACGGAGTGGGGAACGAAAGGACATCGCTGTGCACGAGGCCAAGTCTCTCGGGGGAATGCGACTCAGAGTCGGGAAAAGGAAGACGGTGGCCTTTGGAACCAAGGCAAGCATTGCAAACAAACTCCTCTACGTCTTTGTCACTGTACCCGGCCCCAAACCCGTCCAGCAAACCTGCGGCGATCATCTTCTGTATAGAGGATGGGGCAAGATGGCCGAGGCAGCGGTGAAGGGTAAGCAGGGGCACGGTCGACTCAGAACGCGAGAGAAAGGCAAGCTGCTGACACTTGGTGTGATCCGCGTCCAAAAGGTAGAGACCGTCGTTAACTCTGGTACCGTGAGCAATGGCCTGGCCGTCCTTGGCGATGTCAATGCCGTCGCTGGTGAAGGCGAGTCGAACACGGTCGGTGTCGCAGAGGCGAGAGACGGAGAGGAGGTTGACGTGGAGGCCCGGCGTGTGCAGAACGCCACGCAGCGTGATCGGATGTCCGGTCTTGGCAACGAACGCGACGTCCCCCATACCAATGGCCGTGATACCGCCGGCGATGCCGCCGATCTTGGTGTGCGCCGTCTGGCGATAAGTCGTGAATAGAGAGCGATCGGCGACCATGTGTGCCGTGGCGCCCGAGTCGACTACGAAGGCGTCCGTTGGGAGTTGCCGGCGAGCGAACAGGCAGGAGGCGAAATAGCCGATGTTAGGCTGTTGAGCGGCGGGGAGAGACATGTCGTCCTGGTTGTTGTCGCCGGTGTGTTTCTGTTCGCCCCGGTGCTTGCAGTCGAGGGCCCAGTGACCTTTCTTGTGGCAGCGGCGGCAGGGGCCGGCGGGCGGGTGTGTCGCCCGTGAGGTGCAGTCGCGCAGACGGTGGCCGGGGGCGCGGCAGGCGGGGCAAGGGGAGGCGGTGGCGAGCATGGCCGAGTGTGATGACGAGAGTCCCGCCGAGCGAAGCTGGATGCGAATGCGGTCCGTCAGCGTCGTGAGTTCCGGGAGGTCGCGTTGGTTGCGCTGCTCGTCCGTGAACGTGAGTCGGAAGCTGTCGAGGCAAGATGGGACCATGGCGAGCACGTGAGTGGCGAGCACGTCGTTGAGCGAGGTTTTGGCGTCGCGGATTTCCTGCGCGATCGACATGTATTCAAGGAGCCAGGTGTCGTACGCCTCGACGGAGGCAGGCATCTTCCTGAAATCCCAAAGGCGGGCGAACAACTCGAGGGTGCGAGTGGCGTCATCCGGTGCGAAACGAGCCTTGAGTGCGGCAAAGATGCGTGGTGCCGACAGGTCGTCGCTGGGGATTGTGTCGAGGGTGGCTGAGACGTCGGCGGAGTCGATCGAGCCAACGATGATTTCCTGCGCGGCGTCGTCACGGGCGGCAAGCTGGTCGGCCGTCCATGTCAGAGGGATGACACTGTCAAGAACGTAACCACGGACTTGATTTGGAAGCGCGAGACGGAGTTGACGTAACCAGTTTGTAAACGACTTAGAGCCGTCAAGACGAGCGTGCTTGGGGAACATGACCTTTGATGCGGTGGCGGTGTTTGCCTGCGTGGCAGTGACGGGCGGGGTGGCGGCGGCGGCGGCGGCAGGGGGCTGTGAGGCCTGTAGAGCGGCAAGCTGTGCCTGTAGCGTGGCGATTTGCACGCTGATCGAAGGGTCAGGGGAGCTGATGTCCCTGGGGGGCGAAGGCGGGGCGGGGGAGCTGTCCATGCTGCGATGGTGCGATGGGCTGGGGCGGCTCGAGTGGCTGGGCTCGAGGGAAAATTGCAAGCGGCGGGGCTGGTAGCTCGTGGGCTTATAACCTATTCGATCAACTGTACTACGTCAGCGATGTAGTTATAGCCAAGAGTGATGAATAGGAAGCTAACAGTAAGGGAGCCGCGCGCCTAAGTCCCCGGCTCGCTCCGCGCGTCTAAGTCCTGGGCCGATGCGCCCGGCTCGCTCCGCGCGCCTAAGTCCTGACCCGAGCGGAGAGTGGATTCCTCACAGATGTGAGCTGCATCAATCGGGCGAACGTGGAGCTCGGAGAGGAGTTGCGTAAGGTAAATTGCTTCCTTACCAGCGTGCGACAAGGCGAGGTATTCGGCATCAGTGGTGGAATCTGCCACCCGAGTCTGACGCTTCGATGACCAAGAGACGGCGGAACCTATGAAGTTACGACGACTGCTCAAGCGGTGGTAAGGCTCTGATCGACGGACCAAGGAGACCAGACCAAGAAGTTGCTTGAGCAGGAGAGAGAGAAGCGCGGAGCCATTTGGCTCGGGTGAGCGCGCGGCTGGGTCTGCCACCTTTGTCAGGCGCACGGACCCAGCCCAGGAAAGGGAGAGAGCCTAGGTGTGGAAGGCAGGCCAAAAAGGAGGTAAGATGAGACTAAGAAAAGGAGGCATGATGCGAGAAGGAAACATAAGAGTTTGTCAATCTCACACCCCCCCTACTTCGAGTATCAGGGAGTGCAGACACCAAGTCGACCGCGGTGCCGAGCGAACAGGTCGCGAGACAAAGCCTTGGTGAAAATATTGGCCATCATCTCGCCGGTGGCAATGT
This sequence comes from Microbotryum silenes-acaulis, assembly GCA_003665825.1. NCBI lineage: Eukaryota > Fungi > Basidiomycota > Microbotryomycetes > Microbotryales > Microbotryaceae > Microbotryum > Microbotryum silenes-acaulis. Next base: position 48,378 of record QPFY01000009.1, read on the forward strand.
ACTGTACACTGATGTCACCCAGGGAGACCATATCCCGGACGAAGTGTTCGCGGAGGCGAATATGCCGAGTGCGAGCGTGGAAGACCGGATTCTTGGTGAGGGCATTGGCACCTTGGTTGTCGCCATAGATGAGAACCGGCCGAGAGGAGGCAAGCCCAAGCTCACCAAAGAGCTGACGCAGGAAGATAGCCTCCTTGCCAGCGTGCGACAAAGCCAGGTACTCGGCGTCACAAGTAGAGTCGGCAACCCGCGACTGGAGGCGAGATGACCACGAGACGGCCGCGCCTGCGAAGACAAAGGTGTAACCCATGGTCGACTTTGAGGACATGGCGCAGGCACCCCAGTTGCAGTCGGAGTAGCCAACCAAGGGCGCCGGATCCCCGCGGGTGTAGCGTAGGCCATGAGACAGAGTGCCGGCGAGGTAGCGAAAGGCGTGCTTGACAGCGCCCCAGGCAGTGGCAGACGGGGACTGAGAGAACCGAGCCAAGTAACCGACGGTGTAGGCCAGGTCGGGGCGAGTACCGGTCGAGGTGTACATGAGGGAGCCAATCGCTTGCAGATACCGAGTGCGATCCGGAAAGGGAGTAGGCTGGAGTTCGACTTCAAGGCGAAGGTCGGCCTGCATGGGCGTGGCGACAGGGTGGGCGTCGGACATGCCGAAACGAGCGAGGACGTCCTTGAGGTATTGCTCTTGACTGAGGGAGATGGAGCCGTCGGCAGAACGCCAAATCTGGATACCAAGTACGTATTCCGCCTCACCAAGTCGTTTGACACCATAGCGCTGCTCAAGGCCCTGGAGGGTACGCTCGATCTCTGGGAGGGAAGGGCTGATCATGAGCAAGTCATCGACATAGAGCGCGATATAGTGGCGCTCATCACCGACAGTTCGGACATAAACGCAGTGGTCAGACTCCGTGGCGACGTAGCCAAGAGCCAACAAAGCAGAGTCGATCTCGTCGTTCCAGATACGTCCAGCCTGGCGCAAGCCGTAGAGTGACCGGTGCAGTTGGAGGACCTTGCCGGGCATGTAGATCCCTTCGGGCACGCGAATGTACAGGGGGGTGTCCAGTTTACCGTGGAGATAGGCCTTGTCGATGTCGGCCTGATGGACGTGGTACCCATGAGCGGCTGCAAGGGCCAGGAGTGCGCGAATGGATGTGAACTTAGCGACGGGTGCGAAGGTCTCATCGAAATCAATGCCGGAACGCTGAGAGTCACCACGAGCAACCAGTCGGCCTTTGTAAGACTTGATGTGGCCGTGTTGGTCGCGTTTCGTGCGGAAGACAAAGCGCGAGCCGAGGACTTTGGAGTCTGCAGGCACGAGGGACTCATCAATTGGCGTGAAGGCCGAGAAATCCCGGGAGAGCGAGTCGAATTCGGCCTGGGCAGCGAGACGCCACTCGTCTGCTTGCGGGGTTGCCATCGCAGCGCGCCGGTGAGGAGGGTCCCGGGCAGGTGCGATCAGTTCCGTCGGGTCGACGGGCGAGGTTTCGAGCAGAGCAGTGGCGCCAGAGGCGAGGTAGGCAACAGGCGAGGGGGAGTGAAGCGCAGCATCAACGTCGTCAGGGAATTCCTGCGCAAGGCAGAGGGACGCAACATCACCAGAGCGTGGCAAGAGGTCGATGGGATCGGGCGATTCGGATCGAGCGGGCGAGGGTGGCGCGGGTAATGGACATGGAGCCACCGGTCGCGGGGATGGACAGGGCGTGGAGATGGCCGAGTCGGAGCTGCCTTGGTCAGAGGCGCAGGAGGTTGGGGAATCCCGGTCGGAGTGGTCACCAGTTTGGGATATGGGAGAGCCTTGGTCAGAGGCGGGAGGCGCGCGTGAGTCCTGGTCAGGGATGTCACGGGCCGGGGAGGGACGGCGCAGGCCTTGGTCAGAGGCAGCGGGTGCAGGTCCAGGGAGCTCGGCGCGAGGAGCCAGAGAGCGAGGGGGAGCAACGAGCAAAGGCTCAGAGTGGTCGATCTGGTCAGGGTAAATGTCGGCGGCCACCGGAAGTGGGATGTCGCCAGTGTGGGTGTTGGCCACAGGCTGCAGGGCAGGGAACTCAGATTCACGAAAGAGGACGTTGCGACTGAGGAGGATTTTGCGTGTAGCCGGGTCGAATAGGCGATACGCCTTCGCGTGGTCGTCGAGCCCTACGAATATGAGTGGTACAGCCTTGGGGTCGAGGTCGGTACGCTTAACCGAGGGGAGGCAGTGCCAAGCACGGCAGCCAAAGGCACGCAGCGAGGAGACGTCCGGGGCAACACCATGCCAGCGAGTGTCGGGAATGGCGCCGCGAATACCCGCATGGGGCATCAAGTTCTTGCAATGCACGAAGTATCTGGCAGCTTCGGCCCAGAGACGTGTATCGGCGCCGGCCGAGTAGAGCAGAGCAAGGATACCCTCTTTGATGGTCCGATTGGTGCGTTCAACACGTCCGTTTTGTTGAGGCGTGTACGGAATAGTGAGTTCGCGACGGATGCCCTTGGTCAAACAGAAGTCGACAAAGTTGCGCAGAGTGAACTCGCCACCATTGTCAGAGCGAATGGTTTTTACCCGATCACCCGTGGTGTTTTCTACCTCAAGAATCCAGTCGCGGAGACGGTGAAAGACGTCGCTCTTGTAAGTGAGGAGGATGCACCAATGTTTGCGGGTGTAGTCGTCGACAATCACAAGCATGTAGCGATGACCGCCGAAGCTGGCTCGAGGCATTTGGGCAACGTCGACATGGACAAGGTCCAGACGGCCAGACGCAATGGACTGGGAACGAGTGAAAGGAAGGGCGTGCGCTTTGGAAGCGAGACAAGCATTGCAATTGAAAGACCTAACCTCCTCCTCTGAATATACCCAATCCACCCCAGTGACCAAGCCTTTCTGCACGACGTTCTTGAGTTGCGCAACGGGTAAATGCGCGAAGCGACGGTGCAGAGTCAGCAAGGAAACTCTGTGAGGGGTGGCAAGGAGGGCATTGGGCATACAGGGTGAGGGTGTGACGTTTAACGCGTACAGGTCATTTGCAACGGCTTGAGCAGTGGCAACAACGGTGCCAGAGGAGTTGCTGATCTTGGCGCAGCCGGAGCCAAAGGAGATGCTGAACCCAAGGCGATCCAATTGTCGGACGGACAGCAGGTTGCACGGCAGGGATGGCACCAAGAGGACATCGGTTGCCACGACGGGGCCAGCTGGAGTCGATATGCGGACAGAGCCACAACCGGTGGAGGGGAGGGAACCGGCAACTCCAGCAACAGGCGGGCCGGTGAACGAGCGCAGCGTCGAGAATAGTGAACGGTTGTTGGCCATGTGACGATTTGCACCGGAGTCGAGGAGCCATGCCGATTTGGGAAATGGTGACGGAGTGGCAAGGAGACAGGCGGTGAACGTCGTGGGCTCGGGCATCTCGACAACGGCGGGAGAGGCGACGGCTGGGGTACCCTTCTTACGTCCTCGCGAACTCGCTCCGGTGGAAGCCTTGCGGGCGCGGAAAGCGGCGGCCCAGGCGGTGTCAGGACAATCTCTGAGCCAGTGCAGTTGGCGACATGTTGGGTTGGGGCATGGTCCGGGAATGGCACGGTGCTGGGGGGTGGCGACAGCGACAGCGGGAGCTTCAGCCGGACGAGCCTTGATCTCCCGATAGATACGGTCGAGGATGTCGGCCGCGGGAGGTAAGGTACCGTATGTGCCCTGAGCATTCACGAAGGTCGTGCGCCATGCGGAGAGGGACGATGGCATCCTCGCGAGTAGGTGAGACGCAAGCAGGGAATCTGTGGTAACGTTGGAGTCGGCGAGAAGTCGAGAATCGTTGTCAAAGCGATCACGAAACTGGAGGAATGCGTCGGGGCTGTCGGGCATGGGCTCGGGGCTGAAGAGGCGAGCGACAACGGGTAGGAGGTCGACAGCCGAGACGGCGCCATATTGCATGCGGAGAGCCACCCAAATCTTGTGGCCGCTGTGGGCGTCACCGAAGTAACGAGAGAGACCGGGAAGAACCATCCGTGGGTCGACGGCGGCGCAGATGGAGGCGCGAGCGTAGTGATCCCATAGTGGGACGTAGGACGGGGGCCAAGATGGATGGGGTACACCGGATTGAAGGTATCCGAGGACGTCGGAGGGCAGGCGGGAGCACAGCGTAAGGACCCAGTCCTGGTAGCCGTTGGCGTCGCGGAGGAGATCAGAGGCAGCGAAGGCTGCGACTTGCGTGGGCGGGCAAGGTGGAGGAACCGCGAGCGTCGTGGCGGGGCCTACGGACTTGCTGTCCTCGGACGCAGGCGCGGACTTGGTGTCGTCGAGCGCAGACATGCTGAGTCGTGTGGAGCGCCGGGCAAAGCCGGGCGGTGCGAAGGATGCAAAGTTCGACAAAGGCGGACACGGGAGTGGCCGCGCTGGTAGGTCGTTTGGGCTTATAACCTATGAAGTTACGACGACTGCTCAAGCGGTGGTAAGGCTCTGATCGACGGACCAAGGAGACCAGACCAAGAAGTTGCTTGTTACACACCTGCTCAAGCACTACAGTGAGTTATGATAGCTAGTAAAGATAAAGGAAGAAGGAAATGTAGTGCTCACCTGCTCAAGCGGTGGTAAGGCTCTGATCGACGGACCAAGGAGACCAGACCAAGAAGTTGCTTGAGCAGGAGAGAGAGAAGCGCGGAGCCATTTGGCTCGGGTGAGCGCGCGGCTGGGTCTGCCACCTTTGTCAGGCGCACGGACCCAGCCCAGGAAAGGGAGAGAGCCTAGGTGTGGAAGGCAGGCCAAAAAGGAGGTAAGATGAGACTAAGAAAAGGAGGCATGATGCGAGAAGGAAACATAAGAGTTTGTCAATCTCACAGAACCAGCCAAGTAAAAGACGAAGCCCATTGTGGAGATGGACGTGTTGACGCAGGCACCCCAGTTCGCATCGGAATAACCAACCACACCCGTAACTTTGGCTGGACCGCGTGTGAAGAGTCCACTCTCAGCTCGACAGGGGCGCCTCGGTCGTTGCGCGCGCCCGCTAGCCCGCCCCCTGCGGAGGGGACTTAGACGCGCGCGACTGCCTCAGCGCGCCGGCGCCGGCGGATTCAGGCGCGCGACCACTAGCCCGCCCCCCTGCGGTGGCGACTTGGACACGCGCGACTGTCTTAGCGCGCCAGCGATTTCACCCGCGTCTGGGCCTATCCCAGCGCGGGCCCCCTTTCTGTTTCTTAGTTTCCTTCTCATCACTTCTGTTCGACTCTCAACCTCTCCTGACAGTAGTGGTGATCATCTCATAGGTTATTAGCCCACGAGCCACCAGCTGGCATGGCCACGACACCACCCCTCGCGACGGGAGCCAACCCGACACTTCCCGCCGACCAGCTTGCCTCCCTTGTCGCGCTGCTGTCGGGTCTCGCCGCCGCAGCCCCTGGCACCGCCACACCCGCCACGTCGACTGGCACCACTCGCACTGCCTTCCCCAAGCACGCACGCTTGGACGGGCCCAAGACATTCGCGAACTGGACACGCCAGCTTCGCCTGTGCCTAGCGGACGACATCCGCTCGTATGTCCTCGACGGCGTCATACCCGACGACTGGACACCTTCGCAACGCTCCGCCCGCGACGTTGTGGCTCGCGAGATCCTTGCGAACTCGATCGATTCGGCCGAAGTCTCGGCAGTCCTCGACAAGATCCCTACCGCCGACCTCACAGCGCCCAAGATTTACTCGACGCTGAAATCGCGGTACACCCCTGACGATGCAACCCGCACGCTTGAGCTCTTCTCGCAACTCTGGGGTTTCCGACCCATGCCCGGTACGGTTGGCGAATTTGACAGTTGGATCATGGACTTCAAGTCGGTTGCGCAAGAGATCATCGATACCAAAACAACGATCAACGACATCCTTGCCACACTCCTCCTCGCCATCGCGCACCCGTCCCTCGAGAGTTTCAAGGCGTCATTCACCGATGAACAGCGCACACAACGATCTCTTCCTGGCATCGATTCGCTCGCCGACCGCATGCGAGTCCAACTCCGGTCCACCAACCTCCCCGGCAATCAATCGGCCCTTCTCGCCTCGTCGTCGTCACGTCCTACCCGTCCCAAGTGTCTCGCCTGTCGCAGCCCTTCGCACCGGGTCGCGGAGTGCCCTACGAGGGCGCAACACCCGCCGCCAGGACCCTGTTGCTCCTGCAAGAAGAAGGACCACTGGTCTCTCGACTGCAAGAAGGCCCTCGGGGACGGGAAAACGCCCGACACCGCCGACTCGACCGTCGACTCGCAACACCATGTCGGATGTCTCGCCACCGGTCTTCTCGCTCGTCGCCGCCAGCTTCGCAACAACTCCTTCGTCGTTGATTCGGGCGCCACCTCGCACATGGTCTCGGACAAGTCGCTGTTCACGACCTATCGCCACATCGCCCCTACGAAGATTGGTGGTATTGCAGGGGGTATCAACGCCATCGGGACGGGAAATATCGCCTTCGTTGCCGCCTCGGGTCATCCGATCACGCTTACCGACGTGCTGCACACTCCGGGCCTGCCTGTCAACCTTCTCTCGGTCTCACGTCTCTGCGACAGCGACAACGTCCGCGTCGCTTTCACAAAACACGGCATACACATTGACAAAGACGGCAACGACATCGCTGAAGGCGCAAGGCTCGACGAAGGGCTCTACTTGCTGGACGCTGATCATTCCAAATGTCAGCATCTTGCTCTCCTTTCTCGCTCACGGTCTTCCGTGCCCCTGCTGACTCTCCACCGCTGCCTCGGCCATCTCGCACCATCCTCCATACAGAAGATGGTTGCCGCTGGTTTGCTGGAGGGTCTCGGGGCCGGATATAGTGACGAAGAGGTAGAGAAGTTTGTCTGCAATGCTTGCCTCAGCGCAAAGGGCCATCGTCTTCCTTTTCCCGATTCGGATTCGCACTCCTCCGAGAGACTCGGCCTTGTCCACAGCGATGTTCTTTCCCTCCCCGAGCGGTCCTTGACTGGCAAACGGTATCTTGTCACGTTCCTCGACGATTACTCCCGCAAACTCTGGGCCTACGCAATCGGACACAAAAGCGAAGTCTTCGGCGTGTTCAAGACTTGGCTTGCCGAGGTCGAGCTCGAGACAGGTGCGACGCTGAAGGTCCTCCGAACCAACAACGGTGGCGAATATTGTTCGAGAGCGTTCACGGAGTTCTGCAAGGCACGCGGCACACGGCGACAATACTCTATCCCACGCACGCCTCAACAGAACGGTCGTGCGGAGCGGGTCAATCGTTCCATCGTCGAAGGCGTTCTCGCACTTCTTGCGGACGCCCACCTACCCAAGACATTCTGGGAGGAGGCCGCAGCCTATTTCGTATACTGCAAGAACCTGTGTCAACACTCGGCCCTGGACAAGGCAACACCGAACTCCGTCTGGCAGGGCGACCGCGCCAACGCCTCGGCGCTTCACCCGTTCGGCTGCACAGCTTGGCTCACGGTCGCGCCCGAACTTCGCTCGAAACTCGACCCGAAAGCGGTTCGCGCTCTCTTCACCGGCTACGACCTGGCTTCTAAAGCCTTCCGTTTCTACGACACTACGACAAAGAAGATCGTTCTGGGCAGAAATGCCACGTTCCTCGACACTGAATTCCCCGGGCTACCTGGCGACTCCACCGAGCACGAAGTCGACACGCACTTCGCCAGCGCTCCCATTGCCGACCTTCAAGACACTGTCAAGACATGGACCCCACTAGTAAGGTTGGCGCACATGGACGTCTCATCCCCCCTTGATGATTCTGCCATGAGCGCCGTTGACGTGGCCCCAGGGTACACTGGCGGAACCTTACTTAACTCCACAGATACCGAATCGTCCTCGTCACCGTCTCCTGCGCCGCCCTCGTCACCGTCTCCTGCGCCGCCCTCGTCACCATCGCCTGCGCTCTCACCATCGCCTGCGCTCTCACCGTCGCTGGCGGCGTCATCGTCACTCTCGGCCTTACCGACTGACTCTGAAGGCTCGGCCGATCCTCTCGACCTCATCGGCTCACGGCCCCAGGCTCACCTCGACCCACTGGACTTGCACCGCCCGGACTTCAGCACGTACCGCGAGCCCACATCGGCTGAGGAGTCGCCCGACGAACTCGACCTCCTTGGGCGCCACTCTCGCGACGACTCGCCGGACGAAATCGATTTCCTCACCCGACACCTCTGACGCTGAGGCCATCCAGCCAGTCAAGTCCATCACGAGCGACCCACAGACCTGGCGCGAGGCGATGTCTGTTAATCGTATGTCTCGAGAGGGGACTGGATCGGCAACCAGTAAGTACACGAGACAGAGTACGGGTTGTAAGGGAGTAGTTTGGAGCGTTAGGGGGAAGACTAAAGAGGCACGCAGTGCGAGTGTGCGAAATATCTCTAAGTCCAAAGAGAGGTCCAAGCGGCGCGGCTAGCTAGGCGCGGCGCGGATTGGAGATTGATCTAAGCAAGAGTGTATGGAATTCAACACCCCCCCTCGCTCGAAGCTTACTTAGCCTCGGAGACCCAGGTTCTCACGATGAACCTTGAACACTAAAGGCCCAAGTGCCTTGGTGAAGATATCGGCGACCATGGTTTTCGTGTCCACATAGTCGACTCGAATGGTGCCCAGCCTGACCTGGTCGCGTACGAAATGTTCGCGAATGCGAATGTGTCGGGACCGGTGGTGAAGGGTGGGGTTCTTGGCGAGAGCCAGTGCTCCTTGGTTGTCGCCGTAAAGTTGGACGGGAGCTTGGGTGTCGATGCCCAGCTCCATAAGTAGTTCTTGGAGGTGGCCAGCTTCCTTCGAGGCATGCGAGAGGGCGAGGTACTCGGTGTCTGTGGTGGAGTCGGCCACTCGGTTTTGCACTTTGGAGGACCAGGAGATAACGGAGCCAGCCAGGTGGAAGCTGTACCCCATGGTTGACCGTGATGACGTGGTGCAGGTTCCCCAGTCCGCGTCAGAGTAACCGGTGAAGCCGGAGAACTTGCCTTGTTCAGAGCTGTAGTGCAGTCCCAGACGTGCGGTTCCACGTAAGTACCGGAAGACAGTCTTGATGGCCGTCCAGTGTTCAGGTGTGGGACTGGCAGAGAAGCGTGCAAGGTATCCAACGGCGTAGGAGATGTCTGGGCGAGTACCAGTGGCGGCGTAGAGGAGGCACCCAATGGCCTGCATGTAGCGCGTCTGAGCGATCTTTGACGGTTCCGCGAGCGAATGCTCGAGCTGGCGGTTTGGGGCCATGGGCGTGGAGGCGGGGCTGCTGTCTGACATTCCAAATCTGCGGAGGATACTTGTGATGTACGCCTCCTGCGACAGGATGATGGACTTGTCGGCCTGTCGTTTGATCTGGATCCCCAAGATGTATTGGGCTGGTCCAAGTCGCTTGATGCCGTATTTTTGCTCCAGGCCGTTGAGGATGCGCTCGATCTCGTCCTCCGAAGGGCTGACCATCAGCAAGTCATCGACGTAGAGGGCGATGTAGTGGTATTGGTCGCCGTCGCGTCGTACGTACACGCAGTGGTCCTTGGCTGTGGCGCGGTAGTTGAGGCTCTTCAGCGTCAAGTCAATGTGCTCATTCCAGACTCGGCCGGCCTGCTTGAGGCCGTAGATCGATCGATGGAGTTTGAGGACTTTACCGGGCATGTCAACACCTTGTGGGACGCGCATGTAGAGGTCTTCCTTCAGCTCGCCGTGGAGGTATGCCTTGTCAACGTCGGCCTGATGGACGTGGAGGTTCTTGGCGGCGGCCAGTGCGATGAGAGCTCGGATTGAGGTGAACTTGGCGACAGGAGCAAACGTCTCATCGTAATCGATACCTGGGCGCTGGGAGAAGCCTTGTGCGAAGTGATCTCGCCAAGTTGATCGCGTTTGGTGCGGAAGATGAACCTGGATCCAAGGACTTTGGCACCGGGGGGCAGTGAGGAGGAGTTGACCGGGGTGAAGCATTTGTACTCGGTGGCAAGGGAGTGAAACTCATCGGCTGCTGCTTGCCTCCAGATCTCCTCTTTACCTGACTTGACCGCCTGCGACCAATTTTGGGGGTCCTCGGTTGGCCCTTCGAGTTCGACGACCGGTGAACCAGCAGTGGTGGCGGCGAAGGCAGCGGCGCGAGACGGGCATGACAAGAAGTCGATTGGGTCGGCTGAGTCGTCGGTCACGTCCGACGCAGGAGGTGATGGCGAGAACTGAGCCCTGGACATGTCGGACGGTGTGTCAAAGCCATCGTCGGACATGTCGATCGTTGTGTCGTCACTCGCGTTGGTCTCAAGCGCGGCAAATCGATTTTCGTGCACGACAGGCTGGAGGGACGGAGGTGGTGCAGCGCGGGAGCCATGGGCAGCGTCAACAAAGGTCCAGTCGCCAGTGGTGGACGTCATGGGAGGTTTCGGTTGGTCGATCGGGGCATCTCGAGCGGGGAAGACTTTCTCATCGAATAGGACGTCGCGACTCTGGAAGAACGAAGTTGTGGCCGAGTCGTACAGCGTCCAGGCCTTGGATTTGTTATCGATGCCAACAAAGATGAATGGTTTGGCCTTGGGGTCGAGTTTTGCCCGCTTGTGCTGAGGGGTGGTGTGCCAGGCGCGGCAGCCAAATACCCTCAGGTTTGCCGTGCTGGGAGGTTTGCCAAACCAGACAGCGTCCGGGATCTTGTGGTCGATGGCGCTGTGCGGGCTGAGGTTCTTGGTGTCAACAACGTACCTGAGGGCCTCTCGCCAGAGTGTCATGGGCAGTCCCGAGTGCTGGAGCAGGGTGATCGTCCCCTCGATGATCGTGCGGTTTGTCCTTTCGGCTCGGCCGTTCTGCTCCGGGGTGTACGGGATTGTGAGCTGCTTGGTAATGCCGTGGTGAGAGCAGTACTCAATGAAGGCTTTGGACGTGTATTCGCCGCCATTGTCTGTTCGTAACGTGCGGAGCTTGAGGCCCGTTGAGCGTTCGATCATGGTGTGCCAACGCTGGAAGGTGTCGAATACTTGACTCTTGTTTCTCAGCGCGCTGACCCACGTCTTTCGGGAGAAATCGTCGATGAAGGTGACAACATATCGTTCCCCGTCGGTGGCTGGTTCGGGCAGAGTGAGGACATCGGAGTGGACCAGTTCGAGTGGTTGCGAAGCGCGAGAGTCCGATGTTGGGAAAGGTGTCCTGGTTGCCTTTGCCGCTTTGCAGGTGTCGCAGGAGAAGGCCTTGCATTCGGCCGCCGAGTACGTCCATGTTTGACCTTGTAGTTGACCCGACGAGACTGCCCTTCGCAGGTTGGGGAGGGACAGGTGGCCGAATCGTTGATGCAGAGTCAGGAGAGGGATGGCGGCGGCTGCAACCGGTGACGGTGTGCAGCGGATTGGGGTGGCGTCCAGTGTCAACAATTGGTTCGCAATGAGGGATGCGACGCCTATGAGGTGACCTTGTGACCGGAGCTCGATGGTCTTGCCAAAGTGGGTGTAAATGCGCTCGCGGCGCAGCTGCATGACCGAGACCAGGTTTGCCGGAAGGTCGGGAACGTAGTAGACGTTGCAGAGCTTGATCGTTCGTTGTTTCGACGTTCGTATCGTGATCGAGCCGGTTCCTTGGGCCATGAGTGATCCACCAGCGCCATCAACGGCGATGTGCGACCGAGTGTGCCAGACGTCGAATAGAGACGCGTCCTTGACCATGTGGTGGGAGGCGCCCGAGTCGAGTACGAGGGTGTCGTTGGGGAGGTGAAGCTCCCGGTTCGAGTTCAGACGACCTAGGAGTGCAACGACGTTCACGCTGGGCCGGACTGTCACGCTCACAGTCGGGTCCAGGTGCGACGTGTCAAGTTGCGTCATGATGCGGTAACGGCCGATTGCGTGGGCGAGGGCGGTTGCAAGGGTGTGGCACAGTGCGATGATGATGATGAAGACGATCATGATGGTCGCGAATGACGTCAGTGGAGCTGTCATTGTTGGAGCAGCTTTAGCTCGGGCTCATAACCTGTTAATCGTATGTCTCGAGAGGGGACTGGATCGGCAACCAGTAAGTACACGAGACAGAGTACGGGTTGTAAGGGAGTAGTTTGGAGCGTTAGGATTGCAACTAACCTGGATCGGCAACCAGTAAGTACACGAGACAGAGTACGGGTTGTAAGGGAGTAGTTTGGAGCGTTAGGGGGAAGACTAAAGAGGCGCGCAGTGCGAGTGTGCGAAATATCTCTAAGTCCAAAGAGAGGTCCAAGCGGCGCGGATTGGAGATTGATCTAAGCAAGAGTGTATGGAATTCAACAATGTCGAGCGACAAACGTGAGGTATGGGCCAAGGCCGCCACCGACGAGTTCAATTCCATGCGTGATGACTTCAAGGTCTTCACCATCGACGACCGCTCTACGGTACCCGCGGGTGCGACCATCGTTACGTCCAAGTTCGTCTGGAAAACAAAACGGAACGCACTCGGCGAGATCACCGGCCACAAGGCACGGCTCGTGGCGCAAGGCAACCGCCAACGCGACGGCATCGACTTTACCGAAACCTTCGCACCGGTCGCACGCTTCTCCTCGATACGCTCACTCCTCGCGCTGGCGGCCGCCAACGGCCTGTTGAATTGCATTCTGTCAAGCCTTCGAACACTTCGACATCGGACCGCCGTTTGACGGACTTGCCCGCCTTTCGCCTCGGCGCCTCGCTCCGCGCGTCTTCGCCTCCGCAAGCCTCCACCGCGCCCCCTGTCCCTCGAGCCTCGCTGCATGATCCTCGCACCCGGCCTCGTCCCTCGACCGATGTGCACCGCTCGTCAACTTGTCCACATCCCGGTCCGTCTGCCCGTCGTTGCCAGCTTTGCCTACTCTGCCATGCTCGCCACCACGCGCCTTTGCCTCTTGGCACTTTCACCTCGGCGCCTTTTTCGCCGCCGCGCGCCTTCGCAGCCAAGCCGCCCCCTTGTTCACCGCCCAGTTTTCGCCTCGGCGCCTCTTTCGCCGCCGCGCGCCTTCGCCTCGGCGCCTTCGCCCTCGCTGCCAAGCCGCCCCCCAGTCTTTCGCCTAGGCGCCTTCGCCTTCGGCGCCTTCGCCCTCGCTGCCAAGCCGCCCCCCAGTCTTTCGCCTAGGCGCCTTCGCCTTCGCCGCCTTCGCCGCCCCCCCCCTCCAGTCTTTCGCCTAGGCGCCTTCGCCTTCGCCGCCTTCGCCGCCCCCCCCCTCCAGTCTTTCGCCTAGGCGCCTTCGCCTTCGCAGCCAAGCCGCCCCCTTGTCTCCGCCTCCGCGCCAGCCTGCTCAACTCACGCTCGCGCGCCGCCGCCTCCACGCCGGGACTTAGTCAGTCCGCACTCTCCAGCCTAGCCGAGCCAACGCCTCCGCCTCGCCACAGCCAGTTTGCCACCGCCGACCTCATGACCCATCGGCCATGCAGAACATCGCCCACTCATGATGCCCGCGGTTCGCAACCTGAAGCCTGTCGTCACGGATCGCCTCACTCAACAACTCTGGATCGTGTAGATAAGTTTCCCCTCGTGTCCGTCGTCCAACACGACACTCCTCAGAGCCTCGATGGTCCACTTGGAGTTCGGTCTTGAAGCTTCGCATTGTGTTAGCCCAGTTTGTCTTAGCGCGGCCCTTTGCTGGAACCTCACCCGACTCGCGCGCCCTCGCGCCTCTCTTCCTCTTCTCTACCGCTTCCCAACATTAGCTAGGCAGCTAATCTTCGGTAGAGAACAGGTTAGTTGCAATCACATCCACCGCTTCCCAACATTAGCTAGACCGCTAATCTTCGGTAGAGAACAGATCGTCCAGCCGCACCGTGTCCGTCTCGTCAGACTGCGTCCGTGCCGCCTCACGACTTCTCCCCCCGGCCCGTCCGTCGCACACTGTAGCCACGTCGACGCTCCGCCAGTAGCCCAAGCGGTCGCTACTCCCAAGTCCGAAACCTTTTCGGCTTCCACTTAACAGGTTATGAGCCCTGTCCGAACCACCCTGCCCCTCCCCGCCGCACCCGCCGTCTCCGCCGAGCCCACACCCGCTGAGACACGCGACGCTGCCGCCGACGCAACCGCACCACACGCCGACAAAGCACACACGTCTGGTCCTGCCCCCGTCACCCCCACTCTCGGCGCCACCATGGACAAACGCATCGTAGGAACAAGCCTACAAGTCGATCGTCCGCCGAGAGCCCCACCCCGAGCCAAGCTGCCCGCCGCCGCCTCCCCTGCGCACAACCCTGCCGCAACACGCGACACCGCCGCCAACGCTTCGCAGACGCCGCCCCTCGCCACTGCACCCGTTCCCCAACCCGTCTACACCATCCGAGCCACGATCATCGAAGAACGCATTACAAGAACACGCCTTCAACCCAATGGTCCGCCGAAAGCGCCAGCCCTAGGTATGTTCTCCGCCTAACGCTCGTTGCCACGTCGCTTTGCACCCTCGCCTCGTCATGGTCTCCTACACCGGTCACTCGTCTATGCACACACCACTCGTCAACCCCTTCGTGCCCTTCTGGAAGTGTTCGAACGAGGGGGGGTGTTGAATTGCATTCTGTCAAGCCTTCGAACACTTCGACATCGGACCGCCGTTTGACGGACTTGCCCGCCTTTCGCCTCGGCGCCTCGCTCCGCGCGTCTTCGCCTCCGCAAGCCTCCACCGCGCCCCCTGTCCCTCGAGCCTCGCTGCATGATCCTCGCACCCGGCCTCGTCCCTCGACCGATGTGCACCGCTCGTCAACTTGTCCACATCCCGGTCCGTCTGCCCGTCGTTGCCAGCTTTGCCTACTCTGCCATGCTCGCCACCACGCGCCTTTGCCTCTTGGCACTTTCACCTCGGCGCCTTTTTCGCCGCCGCGCGCCTTCGCAGCCAAGCCGCCCCCTTGTTCACCGCCCAGTTTTCGCCTCGGCGCCTCTTTCGCCGCCGCGCGCCTTCGCCTCGGCGCCTTCGCCCTCGCTGCCAAGCCGCCCCCCAGTCTTTCGCCTAGGCGCCTTCGCCTTCGGCGCCTTCGCCCTCGCTGCCAAGCCGCCCCCCAGTCTTTCGCCTAGGCGCCTTCGCCTTCGCCGCCTTCGCCGCCCCCCCCCTCCAGTCTTTCGCCTAGGCGCCTTCGCCTTCGCAGCCAAGCCGCCCCCTTGTCTCCGCCTCCGCGCCAGCCTGCTCAACTCACGCTCGCGCGCCGCCGCCTCCACGCCGGGACTTAGTCAGTCCGCACTCTCCAGCCTAGCCGAGCCAACGCCTCCGCCTCGCCACAGCCAGTTTGCCACCGCCGACCTCATGACCCATCGGCCATGCAGAACATCGCCCACTCATGATGCCCGCGGTTCGCAACCTGAAGCCTGTCGTCACGGATCGCCTCACTCAACAACTCTGGATCGTGTAGATAAGTTTCCCCTCGTGTCCGTCGTCCAACACGACACTCCTCAGAGCCTCGATGGTCCACTTGGAGTTCGGTCTTGAAGCTTCGCATTGTGTTAGCCCAGTTTGTCTTAGCGCGGCCCTTTGCTGGAACCTCACCCGACTCGCGCGCCCTCGCGCCTCTCTTCCTCTTCTCTACCGCTTCCCAACATTAGCTAGGCAGCTAATCTTCGGTAGAGAACAGGTTAGTTGCAATCACATCCACCGCTTCCCAACATTAGCTAGACCGCTAATCTTCGGTAGAGAACAGATCGTCCAGCCGCACCGTGTCCGTCTCGTCAGACTGCGTCCGTGCCGCCTCACGACTTCTCCCCCCGGCCCGTCCGTCGCACACTGTAGCCACGTCGACGCTCCGCCAGTAGCCCAAGCGGTCGCTACTCCCAAGTCCGAAACCTTTTCGGCTTCCACTCAACACGGCCTGCATGTGCACCAAGCGGACATCGACAAAGCCTACCTTCACGGCGATCTCGATCACGACATCTGGATGACGGCACCGCGAGGCTTCGATCTTCCTGGCGACAAAGTGCTTCGCCTGCGACGTTCCATCTACGGGCTCAAACAGGCTGGCCGCATCTGGAATCGACACATCGACGCTTCGCTTCGCGACCTCAGTTACACAGCGACGGGCACCGATCACTGCGTGTACTCTCGGCTCGACGATCAGCAACGCCCACACTATATTGCGCTGTATGTCGACGACCTTCTGATGATCAGCCCGGACCTGGCCGAAATCGAACGTGTCATCTCGGGCCTCGAACAACGCTACGGAGTCAAGCGCCTTGGCCCGGCAGAGTACATCCTCGGCATCCAGATCAGGCGGCTCGACGACGGTTCTATCGCCCTGTCCCAGGAGCGGTACATCATGGACGTGCTCGCTCGGTTCCACTTCGACACCACAACTCGCGGCACTACAGTCCCGATGACTCCTGGCCTTTCGCTCACCGCCATCCCGGGTCAAGGCACCGAACGGATCCGGTCATGGTATCTGCAGGCTATTGGCTCACTCCTCTACATCTCGCTTGGCACCCGCCCCGACATCGCCTTCGCCGTGTCCTACCTGGCCCGCTTCGCCAACAACCCCGGACGTCGTCATTGGATTGCGGTCAAGCACATCCTACGCTACCTCCGGGCCACGTATCGCGACGAACTGGTATATGCTCGCGGCCAGGCTTGCATCACGGGTGTGGTAGGCTACTCCGATGCGAACTGGGGGGCCTGCGTCGATACATCGGTCTCCACCATGGGTTACGTCTTTTACATCGCCGGATCCGCCGTATCCTGGTCGTCCAAGCGTCAATCTCGAGTCGCCGATTCCACCACCGACGCTGAATACCTCGCCCTCTCGCATGCTGGCAAGGAAGGGATTTACCTCAGTCAACTGCTCGAAGAGCTCCATGTCCACCCTGTTGCACCGGCTCACATATATACTGACAACGAAGCTGCTGCAGCAGTCGCCCACGACCCTGTCCGCGTCTCCGGCACTCGACACATACGCTTGCGCGAACACTTCGTTCGGGACATGGTGAATCGGGGCGACATCTCACTCTCGCATGTGGGAACTAGCGACATGGTGGCCGACATCTTCACCAAGGCCCTCGGCCCAAAGGTTTTCTCGACGCACTGCTACGCACTTGGCCTTCGCACTCGACACCCGCGGCTTGGGTCTGCCTCGCATTCGCGTGGGGGGGGGTGTGAAGAGTCCACTCTCAGCTCGACAGGGGCGCCTCGGTCGTTGCGCGCGCCCGCTAGCCCGCCCCCTGCGGAGGGGACTTAGACGCGCGCGACTGCCTCAGCGCGCCGGCGCCGGCGGATTCAGGCGCGCGACCACTAGCCCGCCCCCCTGCGGTGGCGACTTGGACACGCGCGACTGTCTTAGCGCGCCAGCGATTTCACCCGCGTCTGGGTCTATCCCAGCGCAGGCCCCCCTTTCTGTTTCTTAGTTTCCTTCTCATCACTTCTGTTCGACTCTCAACCTCTCCTGACAGTAGTGGTGATCATCTCATAGGTACGCTGAAATAGATCACTTCTGTTCGACTCTCAACCTCTCCTGACAGTAGTGGTGATCATCTCATATACTTAACTCCACAGATACCGAATCGTCCTCGTCACCGTCTCCTGCGCCGCCCTTGTCACCGTCGCCTGCGCTCTCACCGTCGTTGGCGGCGTCATCGTCACCTTCGGCCTTACCGACTGACTCTGAAGGCTCGGCCGATCCTCTCGACCTCCTCGGCTCACGGCCCCAGGCTCGCCTCGACCCACTGGACTTGCACCGCCCGGACTTCAGCACGTACGGCGAGCCCACATCGGCAGAGGAGTCGCCCGACGAACTCGACCTCATTGGACACCACTCTCGCGACGAATCGCCGGACGAAATCGATTTCCTCACGCGGCATCACCGCGCGTTTATTGCAACCGACGACGACACCTCTGATGCGGAGGCCATTCAACCGGTCAAGTCTATCACTAGCGACCCACAGACCTGGCGCGAGGCGATGTCGAGCCACAAGCGGGAAGTGTGGGCCAAAGCCGCCAACGACGAATTCACCTCCATGCGCGACGACTTCAAGGTCTTCACCATCGAGGACCGCTCCACAGTGCCTGCGGGTGCGACCATCGTCACGTCCAAGTTCGTCTGGAAAACGAAACGGAACGCACTCGGCGAAGTCACTGGACACAAGGCACGGCTCGTGGCGCAAGGCAACCGCCAACGCGACGGCATCGACTTTACCGAAACCTTCGCACCGGTCGCACGCTTCTCCTCGATACGCTCACTCCTCGCGCTGGCGGCCGCCAACGGCCTGTTGAATTGCATTCTGTCAAGCCTTCGAACACTTCGACATCGGACCGCCGTTTGACGGACTTGCCCGCCTTTCGCCTCGGCGCCTCGCTCCGCGCGTCTTCGCCTCCGCAAGCCTCCACCGCGCCCCCTGTCCCTCGAGCCTCGCTGCATGATCCTCGCACCCGGCCTCGTCCCTCGACCGATGTGCACCGCTCGTCAACTTGTCCACATCCCGGTCCGTCTGCCCGTCGTTGCCAGCTTTGCCTACTCTGCCATGCTCGCCACCACGCGCCTTTGCCTCTTGGCACTTTCACCTCGGCGCCTTTTTCGCCGCCGCGCGCCTTCGCAGCCAAGCCGCCCCCTTGTTCACCGCCCAGTTTTCGCCTCGGCGCCTCTTTCGCCGCCGCGCGCCTTCGCCTCGGCGCCTTCGCCCTCGCTGCCAAGCCGCCCCCCAGTCTTTCGCCTAGGCGCCTTCGCCTTCGGCGCCTTCGCCCTCGCTGCCAAGCCGCCCCCCAGTCTTTCGCCTAGGCGCCTTCGCCTTCGCCGCCTTCGCCGCCCCCCCCCTCCAGTCTTTCGCCTAGGCGCCTTCGCCTTCGCAGCCAAGCCGCCCCCTTGTCTCCGCCTCCGCGCCAGCCTGCTCAACTCACGCTCGCGCGCCGCCGCCTCCACGCCGGGACTTAGTCAGTCCGCACTCTCCAGCCTAGCCGAGCCAACGCCTCCGCCTCGCCACAGCCAGTTTGCCACCGCCGACCTCATGACCCATCGGCCATGCAGAACATCGCCCACTCATGATGCCCGCGGTTCGCAACCTGAAGCCTGTCGTCACGGATCGCCTCACTCAACAACTCTGGATCGTGTAGATAAGTTTCCCCTCGTGTCCGTCGTCCAACACGACACTCCTCAGAGCCTCGATGGTCCACTTGGAGTTCGGTCTTGAAGCTTCGCATTGTGTTAGCCCAGTTTGTCTTAGCGCGGCCCTTTGCTGGAACCTCACTCGCCTAGGCGCCTTCGCCTTCGCCGCCTTCGCCGCCCCCCCCTCCAGTCTTTCGCCTAGGCGCCTTCGCCTTCGCAGCCAAGCCGCCCCCTTGTCTCCGCCTCCGCGCCAGCCTGCTCAACTCACGCTCGCGCGCCGCCGCCTCCACGCCGGGACTTAGTCAGTCCGCACTCTCCAGCCTAGCCGAGCCAACGCCTCCGCCTCGCCACAGCCAGTTTGCCACCGCCGACCTCATGACCCATCGGCCATGCAGAACATCGCCCACTCATGATGCCCGCGGTTCGCAACCTGAAGCCTGTCGTCACGGATCGCCTCACTCAACAACTCTGGATCGTGTAGATAAGTTTCCCCTCGTGTCCGTCGTCCAACACGACACTCCTCAGAGCCTCGATGGTCCACTTGGAGTTCGGTCTTGAAGCTTCGCATTGTGTTAGCCCAGTTTGTCTTAGCGCGGCCCTTTGCTGGAACCTCACTCGCCTAGGCGCCTTCGCCTTCGCCGCCTTCGCCGCCCCCCCCCTCCAGTCTTTCGCCTAGGCGCCTTCGCCTTCGCAGCCAAGCCGCCCCCTTGTCTCCGCCTCCGCGCCAGCCTGCTCAACTCACGCTCGCGCGCCGCCGCCTCCACGCCGGGACTTAGTCAGTCCGCACTCTCCAGCCTAGCCGAGCCAACGCCTCCGCCTCGCCACAGCCAGTTTGCCACCGCCGACCTCATGACCCATCGGCCATGCAGAACATCGCCCACTCATGATGCCCGCGGTTCGCAACCTGAAGCCTGTCGTCACGGATCGCCTCACTCAACAACTCTGGATCGTGTAGATAAGTTTCCCCTCGTGTCCGTCGTCCAACACGACACTCCTCAGAGCCTCGATGGTCCACTTGGAGTTCGGTCTTGAAGCTTCGCATTGTGTTAGCCCAGTTTGTCTTAGCGCGGCCCTTTGCTGGAACCTCACCCGACTCGCGCGCCCTCGCGCCTCTCTTCCTCTTCTCTACCGCTTCCCAACATTAGCTAGGCAGCTAATCTTCGGTAGAGAACAGGTTAGTTGCAATCACATCCACCGCTTCCCAACATTAGCTAGGCAGCTAATCTTCGGTAGAGAACAGGTTAGTTGCAATCACATCCACCGCTTCCCAACATTAGCTAGACCGCTAATCTTCGGTAGAGAACAGATCGTCCAGCCGCACCGTGTCCGTCTCGTCAGACTGCGTCCGTGCCGCCTCACGACTTCTCCCCCCGGCCCGTCCGTCGCACACTGTAGCCACGTCGACGCTCCGCCAGTAGCCCAAGCGGTCGCTACTCCCAAGTCCGAAACCTTTTCGGCTTCCACTCAACACGGCCTGCATGTGCACCAAGCGGACATCGACAAAGCCTACCTTCACGGCGATCTCGATCACGACATCTGGATGACGGCACCGCGAGGCTTCGATCTTCCTGGCGACAAAGTGCTTCGCCTGCGACGTTCCATCTACGGGCTCAAACAGGCTGGCCGCATCTGGAATCGACACATCGACGCTTCGCTTCGCGACCTCAGTTACACAGCGACGGGCACCGATCACTGCGTGTACTCTCGGCTCGACGATCAGCAACGCCCACACTATATTGCGCTGTATGTCGACGACCTTCTGATGATCAGCCCGGACCTGGCCGAAATCGAACGTGTCATCTCGGGCCTCGAACAACGCTACGGAGTCAAGCGCCTTGGCCCGGCAGAGTACATCCTCGGCATCCAGATCAGGCGGCTCGACGACGGTTCTATCGCCCTGTCCCAGGAGCGGTACATCATGGACGTGCTCGCTCGGTTCCACTTCGACACCACAACTCGCGGCACTACAGTCCCGATGACTCCTGGCCTTTCGCTCACCGCCATCCCGGGTCAAGGCACCGAACGGATCCGGTCATGGTATCTGCAGGCTATTGGCTCACTCCTCTACATCTCGCTTGGCACCCGCCCCGACATCGCCTTCGCCGTGTCCTACCTGGCCCGCTTCGCCAACAACCCCGGACGTCGTCATTGGATTGCGGTCAAGCACATCCTACGCTACCTCCGGGCCACGTATCGCGACGAACTGGTATATGCTCGCGGCCAGGCTTGCATCACGGGTGTGGTAGGCTACTCCGATGCGAACTGGGGGGCCTGCGTCGATACATCGGTCTCCACCATGGGTTACGTCTTTTACATCGCCGGATCCGCCGTATCCTGGTCGTCCAAGCGTCAATCTCGAGTCGCCGATTCCACCACCGACGCTGAATACCTCGCCCTCTCGCATGCTGGCAAGGAAGGGATTTACCTCAGTCAACTGCTCGAAGAGCTCCATGTCCACCCTGTTGCACCGGCTCACATATATACTGACAACGAAGCTGCTGCAGCAGTCGCCCACGACCCTGTCCGCGTCTCCGGCACTCGACACATACGCTTGCGCGAACACTTCGTTCGGGACATGGTGAATCGGGGCGACATCTCACTCTCGCATGTGGGAACTAGCGACATGGTGGCCGACATCTTCACCAAGGCCCTCGGCCCAAAGGTTTTCTCGACGCACTGCTACGCACTTGGCCTTCGCACTCGACACCCGCGGCTTGGGTCTGCCTCGCATTCGCGTGGGGGGGGGTGTGAAGAGTCCACTCTCAGCTCGACAGGGGCGCCTCGGTCGTTGCGCGCGCCCGCTAGCCCGCCCCCTGCGGAGGGGACTTAGACGCGCGCGACTGCCTCAGCGCGCCGGCGCCGGTGGATTCAGGCGCGCGACCACTAGCCCGCCCCCCTGCGGTGGCGACTTGGACACGCGCGACTGTCTTAGCGCGCCAGCGATTTCACCCGCGTCTGGGTCTATCCCAGCGCAGGCCCCCCTTTCTGTTTCTTAGTTTCCTTCTCATCACTTCTGTTCGACTCTCAACCTCTCCTGACAGTAGTGGTGATCATCTCATAGGTACGCTGAAATAGATCACTTCTGTTCGACTCTCAACCTCTCCTGACAGTAGTGGTGATCATCTCATATACTTAACTCCACAGATACCGAATCGTCCTCGTCACCGTCTCCTGCGCCGCCCTTGTCACCGTCGCCTGCGCTCTCACCGTCGTTGGCGGCGTCATCGTCACCTTCGGCCTTACCGACTGACTCTGAAGGCTCGGCCGATCCTCTCGACCTCCTCGGCTCACGGCCCCAGGCTCGCCTCGACCCACTGGACTTGCACCGCCCGGACTTCAGCACGTACGGCGAGCCCACATCGGCAGAGGAGTCGCCCGACGAACTCGACCTCATTGGACACCACTCTCGCGACGAATCGCCGGACGAAATCGATTTCCTCACGCGGCATCACCGCGCGTTTATTGCAACCGACGACGACACCTCTGATGCGGAGGCCATTCAACCGGTCAAGTCTATCACTAGCGACCCACAGACCTGGCGCGAGGCGATGTCGAGCCACAAGCGGGAAGTGTGGGCCAAAGCC
Organism: Microbotryum silenes-acaulis; assembly: GCA_003665825.1. Classification (NCBI taxonomy): domain Eukaryota; kingdom Fungi; phylum Basidiomycota; class Microbotryomycetes; order Microbotryales; family Microbotryaceae; genus Microbotryum; species Microbotryum silenes-acaulis. Next base: position 70,853 of record QPFY01000009.1, read on the forward strand.
GCCAACGACGAATTCACCTCCATGCGCGACGACTTCAAGGTCTTCACCATCGAGGACCGCTCCACAGTGCCTGCGGGTGCGACCATCGTCACGTCCAAGTTCGTCTGGAAAACGAAACGGAACGCACTCGGCGAAGTCACTGGACACAAGGCACGGCTCGTGGCGCAGGGCAATCGGCAACGCGACGGCATCGACTTCAACGAAACGTTCGCACCGGTCGCACGCTTCTCCTCGCGCTGGCGGCCGCCAACGGCCTGCATGTGCACCAAGCGGACATCGACAAAGCCTACCTTCACGGCGATCTCGATCACGACATCTGGATGACGGCACCGCGCGGCTTCGACCTCCCTGGCGACAAGGTGCTTCGTCTGCAACGCTCCATCTACGGGCTCAAACAGGCTGGCCGAATCTGGAATCGACACATCGACGCTTCGCTTCGCGATCTCGGTTACACCGCGACGGGCACCGACCACTGCGTATACTCTCGGCTCGATGATCGTCAACGTCCACACTACATCGCACTGTACGTCGACGACCTCCTGATGATCAGCCCGGACCTGGCCGAAATCGAACGTGTCATCTCGGGCCTCGAACAACGCTACGGAGTCAAGCGCCTCGGCCCGGCAGAGTACATCCTCGGCATCCAGATTAGGCGGCTCGACGACGGTTCTATCGCCCTGTCCCAGGAACGGTACATCATGGACGTGCTCGCTCGGTTCCATTTTGACACCACGACTCGCGGCACTACAGTCCCGATGACTCCTGGCCTTTCGCTCACCGCCATCCCGGGTCAAGGCACCGAACGGATCAAGTCATGGTATCTGCAGGCTATTGGCTCGCTTCTCTACATCTCGCTTGGCACCCGCCCTGACATCGCCTTCGCCGTGTCCTACCTGGCCCGCTTTGCCAACAATCCCGGTCGTCGTCATTGGATCGCGGTCAAGCACGTCCTGCGCTATCTCCGGGCTGTTGAATTTCATTCTACTACAAGCGTCCGAACACTTCAACTTTGGGCCGCCGTTTGTCAGGACCGCCCAGTTTTCGGCGCCTCTTTCGCCGCCGCGCGCCTTCGCCTCGGCGCCTTCGCCCTCGCTGCCAAGCCGCCCCCCAGTCTTTCGCCTCGGCGCCTTCGCCCTCGCTGCCAAGCCGCCCCCCAGTCTTTCGCCTCGGCGCCTTCGCCTTCGCCGTCAAGCCGCCCCCCCAGTCTTTCGCCTCGGCGCCTTCGCCTTCACAGCCAAGCCGCCCCCCTTTTTGTTCGCCGCTACCGCGCCAGCCTGTTCAACTCACGCTCGCGCGCCGCCGCCTCCACATCGGAACTTAGTCGGTCTACTTCTCCTGTCTTGCCGAGCCGTTGCCTCCGCCTAGCCACCGCCAGCTTGCCGCCACCGTCCTCATGTCTCATCGGCCATCCAGTGTATCGCCCATGCATGACGCCCGTCGTTCGCAACCTGGATCTTGTTGCTACGGATTGCCCAGCTCACCAACACTCGACCAAGGTAGATAAGTTTCCCTTCGTGTACGTCGTCCAACACGACACCCCTCAGAGCCTTGATGGTCCGCTTGGAGTTCGGTCTTGTAGCTTCGCATTGTGCTAGCCCAGTTTGTCTTAGCGCGGCCCCTTGCTAGAACCTCACCCGACTCGCGCGCCCCTGTGCCTTTCTTCCTCTTCTCTACCGCTTCCCAACATTAGCCAGACAGCTAATCTTCGGTAGAGAACAGGTTAGTTGCAATCATCATACCGCTTCCCAACATTAGCCAGACAGCTAATCTTCGGTAGAGAACAGATCGTCCAGCCGCACCGCGTCCGTCTCATCAGACCGCGCCAGTGCCGCCTCACGACTTCTCCTGTCGACCGTCCGTCGCATCCTTGCCACGTCGACGCTCCACTAGTAGCCCTAGCGGTCGCTACGCCAAATTCCGATAAGCCCTACAGTCCACATTCAACACGGGCCACGTATCGCGACGAACTGGTATATGCTCGCGGCAAGACGCGCATCACGGGCGTGGTAGGCTACTCCGACGCGAATTGGGGGGCCTGCGTCGATACATCGGTGTCCACCATGGGCTACGTCTTCTACATTGCCGGATCCGCCGTGTCCTGGTCGTCCAAGCGTCAATCTCGAGTTGCCGATTCCACCACCGACGCTGAATACCTCGCCCTCTCGCATGCTGGCAAGGAAGGGATTTACCTCAGTCAGCTGCTCGAAGAGCTCCATGTCCATCCTGTTGCACCGGCTCACATATATACTGACAACGAAGCTGCTGCAGCAGTTGCCCACGACCCTGTCCGCGCCTCCGGCACTCGACACATACGCTTACGCGAGCACTTCGTTCGGGACATGGTCAGTAGGGGCGACATCTCTCTCTCGCATGTGGGAACCAGCGACATGGTGGCCGACATCTTCACCAAGGCTCTCGGCCCTAAGGTGTTCTCGACGCACTGCCACGCCCTCGGCCTTCGCACTCGACACCCACGGCTTGGGTCTGCCTCGCATTCGCGTGGGGGGGGGGGGGGTGTGAAGAGTCCACTCTCAGCTCGACAGGGGCGCCTCGGTCGTTGCGCGCGCGCGCTAGCCCGCCCCCTTGCGGTGGCGACTTGGGCGCGCCGGCGCCGGCGGATTCGCGCGCGCGCCCGCTAGGCCGCCCCCTTGCGGTGGGGACTTAGACGCGCGCGACTGCCTCAGCCCGCCGGCGATTTCGCCCGCGGCTGACTTAGAGACGTTCATTGCCACGCGCCTGGGCCTATCCCAGCGCGGCCCCTCTTTCTGTTTCTTAGCTTCCCTCTCATCACTTCTGTTCGACGCTCAACTTTGTTGAATTGCATTCTGTCAAGCCTTCGAACACTTCGACATCGGACCGCCGTTTGACGGACTTGCCCGCCTTTCGCCTCGGCGCCTCGCTCCGCGCGCCTTCGCCTCCGCAAGCCTCCACTGCGCCCCCTGTCCCTCGAGCCTCGCTGCGTGATCCTCGCACCCGGCCTCGTCCCTCGACCGATGTGCACCGTTCGTCAACTTGTCCACATCCCGGTCCGTCTGCCCGTCGTTGCCAGCTTTGCCTGCTCTGCCAAGCTCGCCACCACGCGCCTTTGCCTCTTGGCACTTTCACCTCGGCGCCTCTTTCGCCGCCGCGCGCCTTCGCCTCGGCGCCTTCGCCCTCGCTGCCAAGCCGCCCCCCAGTCTTTCGCCTCGGCGCCTTCGCCTTCGCAGCCAAGCCGCCCCCTTGTCTCCGCCTCCGCGCCAGCCTGTTCAACTCACGCTCGCGCGCCGCCGTTTCCACGCCGGGACTTAGTCGATCTACCTCTCCTGTCTTGCCGAACCGTTGCCTCCGCTTAGCTACCGCCAGCTTGCCATCACCGTCCTCATGTTCCATCGGCCATCAGAGCATCGCCCATCCATGACGCCCGTGCTTCGCAACCTGGATCTTGTCGCTACGGATTGCCTCACTCAACAACTCTGGATCGTGTAGATAAGTTTCCCCTCGTGTCCGTCGTCCAACACGACACCTCTCTGAGCCCCAATAGCCCGCTTGTAGTTCGGCCCTTGAAGCTTCGCATAGCGCCCGCCCAGTTTGCCTTAGATCCACTGTGTGCTCCCTTGCTAGAACCTCACCCGACTCGCGCGCCCCTGTGCCTTTCTTCCTCTTCTCTACCGCTTCCCAACATTAGCCAGGCAGCTAATCTTCGGTAGAGAACAGGTTAGTTGCAATCACACTCAACCGCTTCCCAACATTAGCTAGACCGCTAATCTTCGGTAGAGAACAGATCGTCCAGCCGCACCGTGTCCGTCTCGTCAGACCGCGTCCGTGCCGCCTCACGACTTCTCCCCCCCGGCCCGTCCGTCGCACACTGTAGCCACGTCGACGCTCCGCCAGTAGCCCAAGCGGTCGCTACTCCCAAGTCCGAAACCTTTTCGGCTTCCACTCAACAAACTTCTCCTGACAGTAGTGGTGATCGTCTCATAGGTACGCTGAAATAGATCACTTCTGTTCGACGCTCAACTTCTCCTGACAGTAGTGGTGATCGTCTCATAGGTACGCTGAAATAGATCACTTCTGTTCGACGCTCAACTTCTCCTGACAGTAGTGGTGATCGTCTCATAGGTCCTCCGGCCGAGGACGTGGCGGGCGACGAAAGCGGGGCAAGCGACGGGGACGGCGAGGGGCTGATATCTGTAGAATTAAGTAAGGATCCGCCAGTGTACCCTGGGGCCACGTCAACGGCGCTCATGGCAGAATCATCAAGAGAGGATGAGACGTCCATGTGCGCCGACCTTACTAGTGGGGTCCTCGTCTTGACGGCGGGGGGGTGCGTGTCGGCGGGAATGACGAACTGACGTTCGGTGTTGTCCGCATCGACGGGCGTGTTGACTGGGAGGCCGGGGAAGTTGTTGTCGAGGAAGGTGGCATTTCGGCCAATCACAACCTTGTTGGTAGAATGGTCGAAGAAACGGAAAGCCTTGGAGGCGAGGTCGTAACCGGTGAAGATCACGCGCGCGGCCTTGGGGTCGAGTTTGTTGTGAAGGTCCGGCGCGACCGTGAGCCAGGCCGCGCAGCCGAACGGGTGGAGGGCGGTGGCGGTGGTGCGTTGGCCGTTCCAAACGGATTCTGGAGTCTGTTTGGCCAAAGCTGAGTGTGAGCACCTGTTTTTGCAATAAACGAAGTACGCAGCCGCTTCATCCCAAAAGGTGGCCGGCAGATGGGAGTCAGCAAGGAGGGCGAGGACGCCCTCGACAATGGAGAGATTGACACGTTCGGCACGACCGTTTTGCTGAGGTGTGTAGGGGATAGAGTATTGACGACGAATGCCCCTGGACTTGCAGAACTCCGTGAATGTGTTCGATCGGTACTCCCCGCCGTTGTCGGTGCGAAGAATCCTTAAACGCGCGTTCGTTTCTAACTCCACTTCGGCGAGCCAAGTCTGGAAGGTCGGGAAGACGTTGCTTTTGTGATCAATTGCGTATGCCCAAAGTTTGCGAGAGTGATCGTCAAGAAATGTGACAAGGTAGCGCTTCCCGGTCAATGACGGAGTGGGGAACGAAAGGACATCGCTGTGCACGAGGCCAAGTCTTTCGGGGGAATGCGACTCAGAGTCGGGAAAGGGAAGACGGTGGCCTTTGGAACCAAGGCAAGCATTGCAAACAAACTCCTCTACGTCTTTGTCACTGTACCCGGCCCCAAACCCGTCCAGCAAACCTGCGGCGATCATCTTCTGTATAGAGGATGGGGCAAGATGGCCGAGGCAGCGGTGAAGGGTAAGCAGGGGCACGGTCGACTCAGAACGCGAGAGAAAGGCAAGCTGCTGACACTTGGTGTGATCCGCGTCCAAAAGGTAGAGACCGTCGTTAACTCTGGTACCGTGAGCAATGGCCTGGCCGTCCTTGGCGATGTCAATGCCGTCGCTGGTGAAGGCGAGTCGAACACGGTCGGTGTCGCAGAGGCGAGAGACGGAGAGGAGGTTGACGTGGAGGCCCGGCGTGTGCAGAACGCCACGCAGCGTGATCGGATGTCCGGTCTTGGCAACGAACGCTACGTCCCCCATGCCGATGGCCGTGATACCGCCGGCAATGCCGCCGATCTTGGTGTGCGCCGTCTGGCGATAAGCCGTGAATAGAGAACGATCGGCGACCATGTGTGCCGTGGCGCCCGAGTCGACTACAAAGGCATCAGTCGGGAGTTGCCGGCGAGCGAACAGGCAGGAGGCGAAATAGCCGACGTTAGGCTGTTGAGCGGCGGGGAGAGACATGTCGTCCTGGTTGTCGTCGCCGGTGTGTTTTTGTTCGCCCCGGTGCTTGCAGTCGAGGGCCCAGTGACCTTTCTTGTGGCAGCGGCGGCAGGGGCCGGCGGGCGGGTGTGTCGCCCGTGAGGTGCAGTCGCGCAGACGGTGGCCGGGGGCGCGGCAGGCGGGGCAAGGGGAGGCGGTGGCGAGCATGGCCGAGTGTGATGACGAGAGTCCCGCCGAGCGAAGCTGGATGCGAATGCGGTCCGTCAGCGTTGTGAGTTCCGGGAGGTCGCGTTGGTTGCGCTGCTCGTCCGTGAACGTGAGTCGGAAGCTGTCGAGGCAAGATGGGACCATGGCGAGCACGTGAGTGGCGAGCACGTCGTTGAGCGAGGTTTTGGCGTCGCGGATTTCCTGCGCGATCGACATGTATTCAAGGAGCCAGGTGTCGTACGCCTCGACGGAGGCAGGCATCTTCCTGAAGTCCCAAAGGCGGGCGAACAACTCGGGGGTGCGAGTGGCGTCGTCCGGTGCGAAACGAGCCTTGAGTGCGGCAAAGATGCGTGGTGCCGACAGGTCGTCGCTGGGGATTGTGTCGAGGGTGGCTGAGACGTCGGCGGAGTCGATCGAGCCAACGATGATTTCCCGCGCGGCGTCGTCACGGGCGGCAAGCTGGTTGGCCGTCCATGTCGGGGGGATGACACCGTCAAGAACGTAACCACGGACTTGATTTGGGAGCGCGAGACGGAGTTGATGTAACCAGTTCGTAAACGACTTAGGCCCGTCAAGACGAGCGTGCTTGGGGAACACGACTTTTGATGCGGTGGCGGTGTTTGCTTGCGTGGCAGTGACGGGCGGGGTGGCGGCGGCGGCGGCGGCAGGGGGCTGTGAGGCCTGTAGAGCGGCAAGCTGTGCCTGTAGCGTGGCGATTTGTATGAGATGATCACCACTACTGTCAGGAGAGGTTGAGAGTCGAACAGAAGTGATGAGAAGGAAACTAAGAAACAGAAAGGGGGCCCGCGCTGGGATAGGCCCAGACGCGGGTGAAATCGCTGGCACGCTAAGACAGTCGCGCGTGTCCAAGTCGCCACCGCAGGGGGGCGGGCTAGCGGGCGCGCGCAACGACCGAGGCGCCCCTGTCGAGCTGAGAGTGGACTCTTCACACGCGGTCCAGCCAAAGTTACGGGTGTGGTTGGTTATTCCGATGCGAACTGGGGTGCCTGCGTCAACACGTCCATCTCCACAATGGGCTTCGTCTTTTACTTGGCTGGTTCTGTGAGATTGACAAACTCTTATGTTTCCTTCTCGCATCATGCCTCCTTTTCTTAGTCTCATCTTACCTCCTTTTTGGCCTGCCTTCCACACCTAGGCTCTCTCCCTTTCCTGGGCTGGGTCCGTGCGCCTGACAAAGGTGGCAGACCCAGCCGCGCGCTCACCCGAGCCAAATGGCTCCGCGCTTCTCTCTCTCCTGCTCAAGCAACTTCTTGGTCCGTCGATCAGAGCCTTACCACCGCTTGAGCAGTCGTCGTAACTTCATAAAGGCCACCGTCTTCCTTTTCCCGACTCTGAGTCGCATTCCCCCGAGAGACTTGGCCTCGTGCACAGCGATGTCCTTTCGTTCCCCACTCCGTCCTTGACCGGGAAGCGCTACCTTGTCACATTTCTTGACGACCACTCTCGCAAACTCTGGGCATACGCGATCGATCACAAAAGCGACGTCTTCCCGACCTTCCAGACTTGGCTCGCCGAAGTGGAGTTAGAGACGAACGCGCGTTTAAGGACCCTTCGCACCGACAACGGCGGGGAGTACCAATCGAACGCATTCACGGAGTTCTGCAAGTCCAGGGGCATTCGTCGTCAATACTCTATCCCCTACACACCTCAGCAAAACGGTCGTGCCGAACGTGTCAATCTCTCCATTGTCGAGGGCGTCCTCGCCCTCCTTGCTGACTCCCATCTGCCGGCCACCTTTTGGGATGAAGCGGCTGCGTACTTCGTTTATTGCAAAAACAGGTGCTCACACTCAGCTTTGGCCAAACAGACTCCAGAATCCGTTTGGAACGGCCAACGCACCACCGCCACCGCCCTCCACCCGTTCGGCTGCGCAGCCTGGCTCACGGTCGCGCCGGACCTTCGCAACAAACTCGACCCCAAGGCCGCGCGCGTGATCTTCACCGGTTACGACCTCGCCTCCAAGGCTTTCCGTTTCTTCGACCATTCTACCAACAAGGTTGTGATTGGCCGAAATGCCACCTTCCTCGACAACGACTTCCCCAGCCTACCAATCAACACGCCCGTCGATGCGGACGACACCGAACGCCAGTTCGTCATTCCCGCCGACACACCCGCCCCCGCCGTCAAGACGAGGACCCCACTAGTAAGGTTGGCGCACATGGACGTCTCATCCTCTCTTGATGATTCTGCCATGAGCGCCGTTGACGTGGCCCCAGGGTACACTGGCGGATCCTTACTTAATTTTACAGATACCAGCCCCTCGCCGTCCCCGTCGCTTGCCCCGCTTTCGTCGCCCGCCACGTCCTCGGCCGGGGGACCGTCCCTCGATGACTCGGACGACCCGCTTGACCTCCTCAACTCCAACACCGCGGTTCGCCTCAACCTGATGGACGTACATCGAGCCGACGACGACACCCTGGTGACGCCCGCACCCGCCATTGCCCCCGCTGAACAGCCCTCCGATGACGACTCCCCTGATGAGATCGATTTCCTCTCTCGCCACCACCGCGCCTTCATCGCCACAGACGACGACGACCCCACCCTCGACGCCATCGAGCCCGTCAAGTCGATTACTAGCGACCCTCAGACCTGGCGTGAAGCAATGTCCAGCGACGAGCACGACATCTGGGCTCAGGCTGCCGCCGCCGAGTTCACCGCCATGCGCGACGACTTCAAGGTGTTCACCATCGAGCCTCGATCCTCCGTACCGCCGGGCGCCACTATCGTCACCTCCAAGTTCGTCTGGAAGACCAAACGCGACGCACGTGGCGAAGTCACGGGGCACAAGGCACGTCTCGTAGCGCAAGGTAACCGACAACGCAACGGCATCGACTTCTCGGAGACTTTCGCACCCGTTGCCCGTTTCTCCTCCATTCGCTGCCTCCTTGCCCTCGCCGCTGCCAATGGTTACCACGTTCATCAGGCCGACATTGACAAGGCTTACCTCCACGGCGAGCTCGATCACGATATCTGGATGACGACGCCACGGGGTTTCGACTTCCCGAGCGATAAGGTTCTCCGCCTGCGGCGCTCAATCTACGGTCTCAAGCAGGCCGGTCGCATCTGGAATCGCCACATTGACACATCACTCAGGAGTCTCGGGTACAAGGCAACGGGCACTGATCACTGCATTTACTCTCACATTGATGATCAGCAACGGCCCCATTATATCGCCTTGTATGTCGACGATCTCCTCATTGTCAGCCCCGACCTCGACGAGATCGAACGCGTCATCTCCGGCCTTGAACAGCGATACGGCGTCAAACGACTCGGCCCCGCGGAATACATCCTCGGCATCCAAATCTGCCGCCTGGACGACGGCTCCATTGCCCTATCCCAGGAACGCTATATCATGGACGTACTCGCCCGGTTTCACTTCGACACCACGACACGCGGCGCTACGGTGCCAATGACGCCCGGCCTCTCGCTCACGGCAGTTCCGGGTCAGGGAACAGAGCGCATTCGATCGTGGTACCTACAAGCCATTGGCTCCCTCCTGTACATTTCCCTTGGCACTCGACCCGACATTGCCTTCGCCGTCTCGTACTTGTCCCGGTTCACCAACAACCCTGGCCGCCTGTGAGGAATCCACTCTCCACTCGGGTCAGGACTTAGGCGCGCGGAGCGAGCCGGGCGCATCGGCCCAGGACTTAGGCGCGCGCAGCGAGCCTGGCACATTGGCTCAGCCCCGAGGCTCGCTGGCTGAGGACTTGGAGCGCGCGGTTCCCTTACTGTTAGATTCCTATTCATCACTCTTGGCTATAACTACATCGCTGACGTAGTAGAGTTGATCGAATACCGCCGTCAAACACGTCCTTCGCTACCTTCGCGCCACGTACCGCGATGAGCTACTCTACGCCCGCGGCCCAGCCAAAGTTACGGGTGTGGTTGGTTATTCCGATGCGAACTGGGGTGCCTGCGTCGACACGTCCATCTCCACAATGGGCTTCGTCTTTTACTTGGCTGGCTCCGCCGTCTCTTGGTCATCGAAGCGTCAGACTCGGGTGGCGGATTCCACCACTGATGCCAAGTACCTCGCCTTGTCGCACGCTGGTAAGGAAGCGATTTACCTTACGCAACTCCTCTCCGAGCTCCACGTTCGCCCGATCGATGCAGCTCACATCTTCACCGACAACGAGGCCGCGGCCGCCGTCGCTCACGACCCCGTTCGCACCTCCGGCACTCGACACATACGCCTCCGCGAGCATTTTGTCCGCGACATGGTCAACCGAGGCGATATCTCCCTCTCACACGTTGGCACAGCGGACATGGTTGCGGACCTATTCACCAAAGTGCTGGGTCCCAAGATTTTTGGTATACATTGCTATGCTCTAGGCCTCCGGACGCGGCACCCACGGCTCAAGTCTACCTCGCGTTCGCGTGGGGGGGGGGTGTGAGGAATCCACTCTCCGCTCGGGTCAGGACTTAGGCGTGCGGAGCGAGCCGGGCGCATCGGCCCAGGACTTAGGCGCGCGCAGCGCGCCTGGCACATTGGCTCAGCCCCAAGGCTCGCTGGCTGAGGACTTGGGGCGCGCGTGTCAGGATGACAGCAATACTCGAAGGAAGCCCCCAAGGCTATATGCGGGTAGAGTTGACTTGACCGGATGCTTGCCTTGTTTCAAGCATCGTCGGCGTGATGGCGTAGGCGTTGTTGAATTCCATACACTCTTGCTTAGATCAATCTCCAATCCGCGCCGCGCCTGGCTAGCCGCGCCGCTTGGACCTCTCTTTGGACTTAGAGATATTTCGCACACTCGCACTGCGCGCCTCTTTAGTCTTCCCCCTAACGCTCCAAATTACTCCCTTACAACCCGTACTCTGTCTCGTGTACTTACTGGTTGCCGATCCAGGTTAGTTGCAATCCTAACGCTCCAAATTACTCCCTTACAACCCGTACTCTGTCTCGTGTACTTACTGGTTGCCGATCCAGTCCCCTCTCGAGACATACGGTTTAACAGGTTATGAGCCCGAGCTAAAGCTGCTCCACGATGCCACCACCACCATCGTCACTTGCGACCGTCATGATCGCCTTCGTCATCTTCATCGCCCTGTACCACACTGTTACGACCGCCCTCGCCCATGCGACAGGCCGTTACCGCACCATGACGCAACTTGACACGTCGCACCTGGACCCAACTGTGAGCGTGACAGTTCGGCCCAGCGTGAACGTCGCCGCACTCCTAGGTCGTCTACAACCGAACCGTGAACTCCACCTTCCCAACGACACTCTTGTACTCGACTCGGGCGCCTCCCACCATATGGTCAAGGACGCGTCTCTCTTCGACGTCTGGCACACACGGTCGCACATCGCCGTTGATGGCGCTGGTGGATCACTCATGGCCCAAGGAACCGGCTCGATCACGATACGAACGTCGAAACAACGAACGATCAAGCTCTGCAACGTCTACTACGTTCCCGACCTTCCGGCAAACCTGATCTCGGTCATGCAGCTGCGCCGCGAGCGCATTTACACCCACTTTGGCAAGACCATCGAGCTCCGGTCACAAGGTCACCTCATAGGCGTCGCATCCCTCATTGCGAACCAATTGTCGACACTGGACGCCACCCCAATCCGCTGCACACCGTCACCGGTTGCAGCCGCCGCCATCCCTCTCCTGACTCTGCATCAACGATTCGGCCACCTGTCCCTCCCCAACCTGCAAAGGGCAGTCTCGTCGGGTCAACTACAAGGTCAAACATGGACGTACTCGGCGGCCGAATGCAAGGCCTTCTCCTGCGACACCTGCAAAGCGGCAAAGGCAACCAGGAAACCTTTCCCAACGTCGGACTCTCACGCTTCGCAACCACTCGAACTGGTTCACTCCGATGTCCTCACTCTGCCCGAACCAGCCACCGACGGGGAACGATATGTTGTCACCTTCATCGACGATTTCTCCCGAAAGACGTGGGTCAGCGCGCTGAGAAACAAGAGTCAAGTCTTCGACACCTTCCAGCGTTGGCACACCATGATTGAACGCTCAACGGGCCTCAAGCTCCGCACGTTACGAACGGACAATGGCGGCGAATACACGTCCAAAGCCTTCATTGAGTACTGCTCTCACCACGGCATTACCAGGCAGCTCACAATCCCGTACACCCCGGAGCAGAACGGCCGAGCCGAAAGGACAAACCGCACGATCATCGAGGGGACGATCGCCCTGCTCCAGCACTCGGGACTGCCCATGACACTCTGGCGAGAGGCCCTCCGGTACGTTGTTGACACCAAGAACCTCAGCCCGCACAGCGCCATCGACCACAAGATCCCGGACGCTGTCTGGTTTGGCAAACCTCCCAGCACGGCAAACCTGAGGGTATTCGGATGCCGCGCCTGGCACACCACCCCTCAGCACAAGCGAGCAAAACTCGACCCCAAGGCCAAACCATTCATCTTCGTTGGCATCGATAACAGATCGAAGGCCTGGACGCTTTACGACCCGGCCACAACTTCGTTCTTCCAGAGCCGCGACGTCCTATTCGATGAGAAAGTCTTCCCCGCTCGAGATGCCCCGATCGACCAACCGAAACCTCACATGACGTCCACCACTGGCGACTGGACCTTTGTTGACGCTGCACATGGCTCCCGCGCGGCACCACCTCCGTCCCTCCAACCTGTCGTGCACGAAAATCGATTTGCCGCGCTTGAGACCAACGCGAGTGACGACACAACAATCGACATGTCCGACGATGGCTTTGACACACCGTCCGACATGTCCAGGGCTCAGTTCTCGCCATCACCTCCTGCGTCGGACGTGACCGACGACTCGGCCGACCCAATCGACTTCTTGTCATGCCCGTCTCGCGCCGCTGCCTTCGCCGCCACCGCCGCTGGTTCATCGGTCGTCGAACTCGAAGGGCCAACCGAGGACCCCCAAAATTGGTCGCAGGCGGTCAAGTCAGGTAAAGAGGAGATCTGGAGGCAAGCAGCAGCCGATGAGTTTCACTCCCTTGCCACCGAGTACAAATGCTTCACCCCGGTCAACTCCTCCTCACTGCCCCCCGGTGCCAAAGTCCTTGGATCCAGGTTCATCTTCCGCACCAAACGCGATCAACTTGGCAAGATCACTTCGCACAAGGGCCGGCTCGTTGCACAGGGCTTCTCCCAGCGCCCAGGTATCGATTACGATGAGACGTTTGCTCCTGTCGCCAAGTTCACCTCAATCCGAGCTCTCATCGCACTGGCCGCCGCCAAGAACCTCCACGTCCATCAGGCCGACGTTGACAAGGCATACCTCCACGGCGAGCTGAAGGAAGACCTCTACATGCGCGTCCCACAAGGTGTTGACATGCCCGGTAAAGTCCTCAAACTCCATCGATCGATCTACGGCCTCAAGCAGGCCGGCCGAGTCTGGAATGAGCACATTGACTTGACGCTGAAGAGCCTCAACTACCGCGCCACAGCCAAGGACCACTGCGTGTACGTACGACGCGACGGCGACCAATACCACTACATCGCCCTCTACGTCGATGACTTGCTGATGGTCAGCCCTTCGGAGGACGAGATCGAGCGCATCCTCAACGGCCTGGAGCAAAAATACGGCATCAAGCGACTTGGCCCAGCCCAATACATCTTGGGGATCCAGATCAAACGACAGGCCGACAAGTCCATCATCCTGTCGCAGGAGGCGTACATCACAAGTATCCTCCGCAGATTTGGAATGTCAGACAGCAGCCCCGCCTCCACGCCCATGGCCCCAAACCGCCAGCTCGAGCATTCGCTCGCGGAACCGTCAAAGATCGCTCAGACGCGCTACATGCAGGCCATTGGGTGCCTCCTCTACGCCGCCACTGGTACTCGCCCAGACATCTCCTACGCCGTTGGATACCTCGCACGTTTCTCTGCCAGTCCCACACCTGAACACTGGACCGCCATCAAGACCGTCTTTCGGTACTTATGCGGAACTGCACGCCTTGGCCTGCACTACAGCTCCGAGCAAGGCAAGTTCTCGGGATTCACGGGTTACTCTGACGCGGACTGGGGAACCTGCACCACGTCATCACGGTCAACCATGGGGTACAGCTTCCACCTGGCTGGCTCCGTTATCTCCTGGTCCTCCAAAGTGCAAAACCGAGTGGCCGACTCCACCACAGACGCCGAGTACCTCGCCCTCTCGCATGCCTCGAAGGAAGCTGGCCACCTCCAAGAACTACTTATGGAGCTGGGCATCGACACTCAAGCTCCCGTCCAACTTTACGGCGACAACCAAGGAGCACTGGCTCTCGCCAAGAACCCCACCCTTCACCACCGGTCCCGACACATTCGCATTCGCGAACATTTCGTACGCGACCAGGTCAGGCTGGGCACCATTCGAGTCGACTATGTGGACACGAAAACCATGGTCGCCGATATCTTCACCAAGGCACTTGGGCCTTTAGTGTTCAAGGTTCATCGTGAGAACCTGGGTCTCCGAGGCTAAGTAAGCTTCGAGCGAGGGGGGGTGTTGAATTCCATACACTCTTGCTTAGATCAATCTCCAATCCGCGCCGCGCCTGGCTAGCCGCGCCGCTTGGACCTCTCTTTGGACTTAGAGATATTTCGCACACTCGCACTGCGCGCCTCTTTAGTCTTCCCCCTAACGCTCCAAATTACTCCCTTACAACCCGTACTCTGTCTCGTGTACTTACTGGTTGCCGATCCAGGTTAGTTGCAATCCTAACGCTCCAAATTACTCCCTTACAACCCGTACTCTGTCTCGTGTACTTACTGGTTGCCGATCCAGTCCCCTCTCGAGACATACGGTTTAACAGGCGTGAGGCGCGTGGGCGCGCACTCGGTGGTCGAGGGTTCGATGCGCCCAGAGCGCAATCTTCTTTTGGTTTGTTTTATCTTTTTGTTAGCCGAGGCCCGGCTTCAGGGTTTTTACCGGTGCTCCCGCGAGCAATCCTTTTTACCCCTGAGGCGACCTCTTGGAGTGGTTGATTTGGCTAAGTCCCCTCTGTGCCTGGAGCAGTCCCTTCCTTTTTTGTCTTAGCACCTTCCCCCGGAGCTTGGTCCGCTCTTCTTGTCGATCGTTTGGGAACTAAGTCCGTTATACTTGATTTCCTGCGAGCCTCTCGACCGACTCCCCTCCTCGGTTGATCCTCTGTCGACTGCCGCCGCAACAGCCGACGCTTCCTGAAATCCCACCCCCTCGCACCAACGCGTGTAGACGACGTCATCCCTGCGGACGTCGCCTGTCACTTTTTTCAAGTTCGGCATTGCCGACAACGATCCGCACCTCTACAACCGCTTCGTCCCCCGCCCTGGACGAGCATTCACACCCACTCTCTGACCCTGAGTCGTCAGCCTCCTCTCCGTTGCCGAACTCATCCGCGACGAACGCGTCGCTGTCCTTCCCGACTTCCTTCACAGAGTCCGACAACGAACGCGTTTATCCTTCCTACCCTTTCCGCCAACCGTCTCGTGTTCGTCTTCGTTCGCCCCGTAATCGCCGACGGTTGAGCCACGAGATCGCCATGGCCGACGAGCGCGACATTTCCCACGCCGCCACCGATGATCGAGACGCTCCTCTCCGCGTCGAAGACCCCGGGCGCGCGAAACCGCCTAAGTCCCCGCCACCACACGCGTACCACACCGCCACCGCCCTCTCATCCCTCGAAACCCGCCTCGAGGAATCCGAAGCACGTCGTATCGACTCCGAGGAACGCGTTCAGCACTTGGAGAAGTTGGTGGAGAGTTTACTGAAAAGCTCACCTGAACCAGCTGTGGCGCGGGCCGGATTCTCTGAACCAGCCGCAGCTCGGGCCGGGGAGTTTACGCCGGTGAGATCGGTCCCCCTGGACGTCCCCCCGCACACATTTTTGGGACGTTCAGGCAATACCGCTGACCCCCTTGCTCGTACCCCTGGGGGGGAATCTTACAGCGCACGAAGGGACGGCCCTTCCCCGGCGGTGATTAGCTCTCGTTGGAGAGGGACATTACCCGACCGGGAAGGGCTCTGGACCGGGGATAACCCAGATAGGTTGGTCACTTTCACTACATTTGGGAAGTCGTACTTGTCTCTACTTTGCGACATTTCGACCACCGACCGGGTCATCCAGCTCGTGGCAACTTTATTCGTTCGTTCAACATCGCCCCAGCGCCGTCAGTCTCCGCACGACTGGGCCGTTGATACGATGACGGATGCGGTCCGGGACGAGCGACCTCATTGCTGGACGTCACTGATGACAGCAGTAGGACGTTGTTGGCCGGATCCCGGCTTTGCCGACCGAGTGTCCCAAGATTTCTACGGGTGCCGTCAGTCTGCGTCTCGCGCCTATGACCATGTGGGCGAATGGCGTGCTCGGTACCGAGCGTTTATGCACAATAACACCAGCTTCAGCCTCTCGGCCCTTCAACTCGCCACCACCTTTTATCAATCGCTGAGTGATGGGGCTAAGCGGGAAGTGCGGGCCGGTATGCTACGGGAATATCGGGATAACTCACTTGTGACTATAGGGAGGTTCGGACGAACTGTCCCGTCCCTCGATGAGGTTACCGACTGGGCCGCCATTGCCGACGACACCAGCACGACATCAGTGGCAACCCCGCCGATTCGTACTGCGACTTATGGAGCAATTGCGAAAACGCCACGCACCGCCCCGTCCACGGCAAACGACGACGAGCGTACCCAGATCCGTCGAGCTCGATGGATGGACCGCGCCGGTAAATGGCAACAGGCCCACCTGTGGAAGGATCGGAAGACGTGGTTCTCGCCGGCATCGGGTGGGGTACCCGCCAGCATGGCATGTTTTAATTGCGGTCAAGCCGGCCATTTCTCGCAGCATTGTACAGCGGAGCGACAATCCCCCTCGACCGTCCAAATATCAGCGATCACCTTTGCCGACATGGACGAGGACGAATGGTCGTCGGCCTCAGGTGACGTTGAGGACCCCCAGGTGAGATTCCCCCTTCTCCTCGAGCCTGATTTGACTCGACCATCAAGTAGCTCGCCTCCAACCGTGCCGGCAAATGATGCAGATCGACATCGTCTCGACGATAGCCGGGCTGACATCGCGTTTGACGCGGTGGAAGATGTCTTGTCTTACGCTGATGCCGCGTCGCGCTTGTGTCGTTATTGGGGGCCGGAAGTGGTGTCGTCTCGCAAGGCGGAAAGGACTGCTTCGGTGAGCTCTCTCCAGATTCCTGTACCGTCGGGTGTGTCTCTCTTGGCGTCCGCTGCGTCCCTGAGCGACATCGACGAACCCGACCGACCTGTCGAGCCAGCCATTGCGCGCGCCCGCAACGTCATTGCGTGGACGCTGCCTTCCGGAAGGGTCTTGCGATGTTTGATCGATTCTGGGTCCGAGGTGGACTTGGTGGACCAGGAGGTGGTGCGGGCCGACACGAGCTTCGCGACGGCTCGCTTGACCGCGCCGCTGCACTTGCGCCTCGGCACCCACGATAAGTCCGACCGATGTGCCGTGTTTGCCACCGCCTTCTTTTTGTCCGGCGCCCTCGACCTCGGTTTGCGACCGTTCTTCGTTTGCCGTGTAACTGCGTACGACGCCATCTTGGGGCTGCCGTTTCTTAAGGACACAGGCATGCTCGTGGGTTGGGGCGCCTTCACCGTCGCGCGCCCCGGGCCTTCGCAACCCGTCGCCCAGGGTATGCACGAATGGGATCGAGCCGTCACCGTAGCACCTATCTTATCCGGTTCTGCCCTTGGCTGCAATCACCCTGGGTTGCTCCCCGACGACGAGATCATTGGTCTCGAGCCGCATAACCCAATGCTCGACGTCGTTGACGATCCGGCCCTCGAGGATTTGTCTGAGTCCGAAGCACGAACACGATTGGCTGCCTTACTCGATAAATTTTCTGATGTGTTCGTAGATTCGCTACCGATGGATCGACTCCCACCGTACCGGCCAGTTAACCACGAGATCCCGTTGATCGATCCCACCGAAAAGGTCAAGCCCCGGGTGTACCCCCTTGCCGACAAATATCGGAGCCAGTGGGCGGAACACTCAGCTAAGTACACTCGTGGTCGATTTTGGGTTTCGGGTCCGATCGATTCTGCGGCTCCGGTCTTTGCGATTCCGAAGAAGAACTCCCAGACGGCTCGTTTCGTGATCGACCTCCGCGCGCGCAACAGCAACACCGCCAAGCGTTTTTCGCCCATCCCGGACATGACCAATGTTCGATACGAGGTGGCTCGATCGCGCTATCGGTCCAAATTCGACGTGGCCGCGGCATTTGAGCAGGTTCGGGTCATACCGGAGCACGTCGATCGCACCGGCTTCGCAACGGTGACAGGCACGTACATGTCGCGGGTCATGCAGTTTGGTGACACCAATGCGCCCAATACCCTTAACCTCTTGACCTCGGCGATGTTCCAACCGTGTCTCTCGTTCGCCAAGATCTTTTTCGACGATGTTCACGTCCATTCCGATACCCGTCGCGCGCACTTGAGACACATCGAGATCCTGCTGATGACCTTGAGACACTACCGGTTCTACTTAGGATCCAAGAAATCCGAGTGGTTCTCAAAGTCGTTGGATTCCTTGGGCACCATCATCTCCGACGACGGCATCGAAGTCGACCCCGCCAAGTGGGCGCGTATCCGTCAGTGGCCGATCCCTTGCAACAAGTGCGACATCCAGCGTTTCCTCGGCACCGTCAATTGGATGCGAGATCACCTATTGCACCTCTCGACGATCTTGGAGCCAATCACCGCGTTGTTGGCGCAATCGACGTCGTGGCGTTGGAACGAGCGAGAACAGCAGGCTTTCGATACCGTCAAGTCCCTGGTGCCCGCCACCCTACGACCGATCGATGGCGCCAAGATCACCTCGGGCGAGCACAAGATGTACCTGTTCACGGATGCCAGTCGGGTTGGCATTGGCGCTTGTCTGGCGTCCGGTCCCACCCGTTCGCAGGCCGTTCCTACGCGATTCTTTTCCGCTAAGTTCAACGGCGCTCAGCTCAACTATCATGTCACTGATAAAGAGTTCTTGGCTGTCGTCTCGGCGTGTCGGGCGTTCGAGCAGCACTTGATCGGTTATCCCTTTGTCATCGTCACCGACCATCAGGCCCTTCGCACGATAAAAACCCAAAAACTGCGCCAGACGCCTCGGCACATCCGCATGTGTCTCGAACTCAGCCGTTTCGACTTCGAATTCGAATTCATCGCGGGCAAAAACAATTCCTTAGCCGATTCGTTGTCGCGTCTGTGGGAGGTCAAGGAGAATGAGTTGGAGGACATGTTCTTTGATGGAGAACGCCACGAATTCACTACACCCGGTGAGAGCCTCCCCGAGGAACGTCCTCCCACCTCACCTTCGCACGATCGGTTGCCAGCTGTTGATTGTGCCTTCGGGCCCTGGGGACACGGTTACAATGCAGGCTCTCCCGGTTCCCATCACCTCGCCGAGAACATAATGGACGCTGTCGACTTGTCTACCGGCCCCCTCTCCCCTCCCATCGCTGTCAATCGAGTTCACGCTATCGCTGCGGCCCCCGCCAACGACCCGCCCATTCCGGTCGATGCCGACGCCGACGAACTCGATTTGTTGGGAGTCGCCACCGATGAGGTCAATGAAGCCCCTGTAGTCCATCGGCCGCCTGATCCACTGCCCCAACCCTTCCTCGACACCATCATCCGAGCATATGCCAACGATTCGCAAGCCCAGGTCATCATTACCGACCCGATATCATGGCCTATGTTTCGGGTGACCGAGGAAGGGAGGATCTTGCGTGTACATCCAGATGAGTCTCTTTCCCTGTTTGTGCCTCGTGGTCTTGCTACCGGCGTCGTCAACTCCGACAAGGTCCCTTCGCTGCGCGAGCTCGTGCTTTCGGAGATTCATCGGAGCGTCGGGCACGCTGGACATCGCATCACCTTGGCCGCCATACGTCCTTTGTACTGGTGGTCGTCCATGTCTGCCGATTGCGCCGAGTTCTGCCGTTCATGCGAAGACTGTGCCCGAGGCAAGGCATCCACTCAAGTCCCCTATGGCCGACTGCATCCGATGCCGATCCCTTCGGGTCCTTGGGAACAAGTGGCGATCGACTTCATGACAGGACTGCCTCCGGTCGAGTGCGAAGGAATGATGGTCGCTCAAATCATGGTGGTCACTGACACTTGGGGAAAGATGGTCCACCTAATTCCCCTCCCAGCCGACGCTGACTCTGAGCTCGTTGCCGAGAAGTACTACGCCACCATCTTTCGACTGCATGGGACGCCTTCAGCCATCGTTTCCGACCGCGATCCCAAGTTCACCTCGCAGTTTTGGCGGGCATTGCAGGCAAAGGTTGGCGCCGTCTTGCGAATGTCAACCGCGGCACACCCCGAGACGGACGGATCGAGCGAGAATCGGATCAAGATGGTCACCCAAACGCTGCGGATCATGGTGTCGTCAAACCACGAGGCTTGGGCATCTCGTCTTGTTGAAGCTGAGTTCGCTCTTAACTCTTCTGTTGCTGTGTCCACGTCTCTGTCGGCTTTTGAGGCGACCTACGGCTACCTTCCTCGACAATGGCCCACCGATTCCTGGCCTGTTTCGGATGTCCCTCGTGCGGAAGCGTTTGCTCGGATCCGACAATTACGGAACCTCGATGTGACGGATGCGATCATTGGAGCACGCCTCAACCAGTCATATCAGGCCAACAAGCGTCGACGCCCGGATGACCCCGCCTTTCGGACCGGCAGTTACGTCTACCTTTCGACAAAGAATCTGGCAGTTCCTGAAGGGATGAAGTCGAAGTTGTTGCCGCGCTACATCGGCCCTTTCCGTATTCGAGCGGCAAGTCCGGCAACATCCAGCTACGACCTCGAGCTCCCTCCAGCGATGTCGCGAGTGCACAATCGCTTCCATGCTCGACTCCTTCGGCCTTACATTGAGAATGATGCTGAAAGGTTCCCTGGGCGTGACCCCGCAGTTCTTTTTGTCGAAGATGTAGCCGACGCGGCCGACAACTCTGCGATTCCGGAACGGATTGTTCGCGATCGGCGGAACGCTCGGGGCGCTCGTTCGTTCTTGGTTCGATGGGTAGGCCGTAACGACACCGACGATACTTGGATGTCGGAGCAGTCCCTTCGCCTGGACCATCCGTCCGTCCTCGACGCCTACTTTGCACGCCTCGATCGCTCGAACCGCCGCCTCGTCGCACGGTAGACTTCCTTCTGGGGGGGACAGTGTCAGGATGACAGCAATACTCGAAGGAAGCCCCCAAGGCTATATGTGGGTAGAGTTGACTTGACCGGATGCTTACCTTGTTTCAAGCATCGTCGGCGTGATGGCGTAGGAGTTGGTGTGTTGGGAATGAGGGTTAGGAATGGCGCGTTCATTGGTAATCTGTTTAGAAGCGCTCGTCTGTTTAGTGAAGCCTGGCGATGCGCACCAACCGTTGTCTTCTCTCCACGGTTGGATTACACGCTCGTCAGGTACGCATGTTTAGCTTCACAGCCACTTTCGTTGCAATTAACTGACGGTTGGATTACACGCTCGTCAGTCTGTTATTTGGTAGCGTCTGTATTGCCGCAAGGCACAGATCCGCACGCAGAAAAGACGCAGCGCATATCCAAGATGGCTACGACCACGGTGGATTCCGGGTCCGCCACTCATCGCGGCCTTATGGGCGACCTGTATGGCAATGTCGACGCCACAAATTGGGGAATGGCCAAGGATCGACTCCAACGGGTGTTGGAGGGCGATGGCCGGTTCAAGCATGTCACGACCGAACTCAGCGTTGGCCCCGAGCCCGAACAGTCCGAGTTCACCCGTACGCTGGGTGGCTCCACAGTGGCCGACGTAGCCACGTTCCGTACACAACATCGGAACTACCGGCATGACGTCGACGACCTCAATCAAGCCTTGGCGCAGGCCCGCAACATCTTGTTCGTGTGCCTGGGGGAGGCCACGTTCGCGCGCATCGCAGACAAGCCAACGCACGAGCTGTGGGCGGCCCTCGATAAGGATCTCGGCGCCGCATCCCACGACTTCGCGCGGTCGGAGAAACTTGATGCTCTTTTCCAATACCAAGCCTACGTCGATGGAGACCCTCTCGACCCTTGGTTGTCGCGCTTCAACCGGCTGTTCGTCGATCTCAACGCCGCGCATGTTTCCCGCGACAAGGCCTACCAGCGCGCCAAGATCGACGGGGTCAAGTACACGCAAGCTGAGTTTGACAAGTAGGTTCCGCCGCCTGCGTTGTCGGAAGGCATCCGCATGGACCTCTTGAAGGCGAGGATGCCACGGCCTATTGTCACGGTTATCGACGCCCTCGGCCCTATCCCGTCGCTCAGTGATGTGGAGGGCGCGATTCGTCGCGCGGCAATGTCTCGCTCTTCCGGCACCGACGTCGCCGAAGCCCTCGCGGCGAAGACTCAGGGTCGTCGCAGGCGCCCCGCTCGTTCGTCAGGCAAACCGAAATCCAGTTTTCTCTCGGCTTCGAAGGTACCGGGTCTCGTGGACAAGTGGCCGCACGGGGTTGCGCAGAACGGTCGCCTGAGGCTGGGCCCGTCGCAGTGTCGGAAATGCTACGAGCAGGGTCATCTTGGCGACGAATGTACCGTCCCCTCGACCGAACTGTGCCGTCGTCGGGTTGCCGTCTTAGCCAAGCACAACATCTCCATCGGCGCGGCCGACGCGATGGCGCTCGTGGCTGAGTACGGTCCCGACCCATCGGTTGACGACGACTCTTACGAGAACTATTTTGCCGAGGTCGCCCTTGACACCGAAGTCTCTGCGCTGTACTTGCACGACGGTCCCCGCTACCTCCTCGACTCGGGGGCGACGCGCCACATGACCACTCGTCGGGATCTCTTGGTCGACTTCCAGCCTTTCACGACGGAGCGGGTGCGCGTAGTCGGCGCATTCAAGTCCAGCGCCATGGCTGTCGGCAAGGGCACCCTTCGCTTTGACGCCAATGGCGCGCCTCTCGAGCTCCGCGACGTCCTTCTCGTCCCGGGTCTGTCCGCCGAGCTCGTCTCTCTTGCCAGTCTCATGAAGGATGGGTACCAGCTGTCTGGGATTTGCGACGCCGCGGGCGCACACTCTGGTCTCACCGTCTCGGGTCCGGCTTCGAGTCTCACCTTTGCTCTCGATCGCAACCACTACGTTCTCCAGGCGAGTCCGGCCTCACCTCCTCTGGCGGATCACCACGCGCTGACAGCCACCTCCTTGCCTACAGATGTAGTGCTTTGGCATCAGCGTTTGGGTCATCTGTCCTGGGGTCGTTTGGTAGAACTTGCTAAGTCGGGCGACATTTCCCTCGACATCTCTGCTGTAACCCGGGATCAACTTCGTCTCCTCGATCAGTGCGATGCCTGCTGCTCCGGCAAGGCCGTGTCTGCCCCCAGTCGTGAGGCTGCCCACCACCCCGCCGACGTGTGGGGGCCTTCCCCTGTCCCTGCTCTCTCCGGCGTCCGATATCTGTGCGGTGTCACGGATGAATACTCGCGTTTCCGCTGGGCTCGCGGCATTCGGCTCAAGAGCGAGGCTTCGTCCGTACTCAAGGGCTTCGTTGCGATGTCGAAAATCCAGTATGCTGGCCCGGGAGTGGCGACCTTGCGCACGGATAGGGGGGGTGAGTTCGTCAACAACGACCTCCGGGATTGGCTTGCTGAGCGGGGCATTTTTCACGAGCTATCCACGGCATACGAGCACGGTCAGATGGGCATACAGGAGCGGAGTTGGCGTACAATTTTCAACTCTGTTCGGGCGTGGCTTCATCGTTCGGGACTGCCGTCATCGCTGTGGGAAGAGGCTGCGCAGGCGGCCATCTACGTTATCAACCTCCTCCCGTCGTCGCCTCTGCAGCAGCGCACCCCTGATGCCGTTCTTCACGCCGCTGCGAGTCCCGTTACGTCCACCCGTCGTCCCCGCATCGATCGTGTCAAAACCTGGGGCTGCGCCGCCCAGGTACCGTTCGCTCCCGAGCAACGTTCCAACAAGTTGGCTCCGCGTTCGCGCCTGTGCTACTTTGTCGGGTACTCTTTGCGCTCTAAGGCCTGGCGCTTCTACGACCCGGTTGGCAACAAGGTCTTCGAGTTGTCTCAGGCCAAGTTCTTCGAAGATCGCTTCTTCCCCGCCGCGGCAAACCCTGTACCTACTGTTGTTGCGCCCGCCGTTCTGTCCTATCCGTCCGTCCCGCGCAGAGTTCCT
This sequence comes from Microbotryum silenes-acaulis, assembly GCA_003665825.1. Lineage (NCBI taxonomy): Eukaryota > Fungi > Basidiomycota > Microbotryomycetes > Microbotryales > Microbotryaceae > Microbotryum > Microbotryum silenes-acaulis. Next base: position 94,884 of record QPFY01000009.1, read on the forward strand.
CCGCCCGACCTTCCCCCTGACGACGACGATACTGTCAATCCTGCGGGCGTCGCACCCGCCGTCGCGGCCGCTCCCGCTGTTGCCCCCGCCGTTGCTGTCCCGCCCGCGGCTGGTCCGGTCGACGTTGTGGCCCCACCTGTCCCGCCCTCCCTCGTGTTCTCCAATCCGGGTCCGGCGAACGCCCCTCCTGTAGGTGATCGTTCCACTTGTGCTCGTCGCCCCCCTGACTACCTGGGTTTCGCCCGCGCGGCTCACGACTTGGAGTTCGCCGCGCACGCCTCCGTCTCGATCGAGGACTTTGACGAGGACGATCCCGACGTCCAGCTGTACTCATACGAGGAAGCGACTGCCTTTCTTGCCAAAGTCGACAAGGACGACGCCCCTTCCGTTCGCGCGGCACTCGCTGGTTCGTTCCGCGACTACTGGCTGGCGGCCATGGCGACCGAGGAGGGCGCACTGGCGGCGAAGCAAACATTTTCCAAGCCGCTTCGTCCCCCTCGCGGGGCTATCATAATCGGCAGTATGTGGGTCCTCATGGTGAAGCGCGACGCCGAGGGCAAAATCGTAAAGTACAAAGCTCGCCTCGTTGCGCGTGGGGACATGCAGAGGCGTCGGGGTGAGCAAATTGACTCGTTCTCGCCTACTGGCCGCGCCGCCTCCCATCGCCTGCTGCTCGCCCTTGCCGTTGAGAACGAGTGGGAGACCCGGCAATTCGACGTCTCGTTGGCATACCTCAACGGCAATCTCGGTGGGACGGAGATCTACATGCGTCTGCCCAGTGGGCAAGTCGTGCGCCTTCAGCGCGCGCTGTACGGACTCGTCCAGGCGGGTAGGGAGTGGTACAAGGTCTTCACCGAGTGGATTTTGTCGATTGGCTTCACGCGTACCGACAGCGATCATGCCGTCTTCATTCGCAGGGAAGGGGATAAGCGCTGTTTCCTTTCCATTCATGTCGACGACGGACTGCTCACGGGTGACGGCGACCTCGACGGCGTTCTCACTCAGCTCAAGGCGCGTTTTGAGGCCCGCAGCACGGACGAGGCGTCTTTCTTCCTGGGTCAGAGTATAACCCGTGAGGGCAAAACGGGCGCGGCCATCGTTACTCAATCTCATTTTGTGGATGCGATTCTCGAGGAATACAACATGGCCAACGCCTCCCCGCGTCCCACCCCGCTTGCGGCACCGTCGACGCTGAGGAACCGTGTGAGCTCTGATTTCGACCCCGCTTCCATACCGTACCGTGCCATTGTCGGCAAACTTCTGTATCTGTCCGGCACTACTCGGCCCGACATCGCTTTCGCCGTGTCCAAGGCTGCTCGTTTCTGTAACAACTTCGAGGCGGAACATTGGGAGGCGCTCAAGCACATTCTCCGGTACCTCGTCGGCACTCGTAACTTTGGCATTCGATACCAGAAAACCCATCAGCCGATGTCGGCCATTTTGGAGGGTTTTGTCGACGCGGACCATGGTGCCGACCCTGTGACCCGCCGCAGCGTCTCGGGTTACGTCTTCACGTGCGCTGGCGGGGCAATCTCCTGGATCGCCAAACGTCAGACTCTTGTCACTCTGTCGAGCACCGAGGCCGAATATGTGGCCATGTCGTACGCCGCTCGTGAGGGGATCTGGTTGCGTCGGCTGCTGGCCGATCTTGGTTTTGAGCAGACATCGCCGACTCGTCTGAGGGGTGACAACCAATCGGCTATCACTCTGGCCAAACACCCGGCTTTCCATGCTCGCACCAAACACATCGGGATCCATTTCCACTTCATCCGAGATCACATTGCGGAGGGCACAATCGAGATGGTCTGGGTGCCCACGGGCACCATGGCTGCGGACGTCCTCACCAAAGGGCTCGGAACTCAGAAGCACTATCAGTTTGTACACGCGATGGGGCTTATCGATTCATCGCGTGAAGGGGCGAGTTGGTGTGTTGGGAATGAGGGTTAGGAATGGCGCGTTCATTGGTAATCTGTTTAGAAGCGCTCGTCTGTTTAGTGAAGCCTGGCGATGCGCACCAACCGTTGTCTTCTCTCCACGGTTGGATTACACGCTCGTCAGGTACGCATGTTTAGCTTCACAGCCACTTTCGTTGCAATTAACTGACGGTTGGATTACACGCTCGTCAGTCTGTTATTGTAGGCGTGAGGCGCGTGGGCGCGCACTCGGTGGTCAAGGGTTCGATGCGCCCAGAGCGCAATCTTCTTTTGGTTTGTTTTATCTTTTTGTTAGCCGAGGCGCGGCTTCAGGGTTTTTACCGGTGCTCCCGCGAGCAATCCTTTTTACCCCTGAGGCGACCTCTTGGAGTGGTTGATTTGGCTGAGTCCCCTCTGTGCCTGGAGCAGTCCCTTCCTTTTTGTCTTAGCACCTTCCCCCGGAGCTTGGTCCGCTCTTCTTGTTTTGTTGCCCTTCCTCTTCTTGTCGATCGTTTGGGAATTAAGTCCGTTATACTTGATTTCCTGCGAGCCTCTCGACCGACTCCCCTCCTCGGTTGATCCTCTGTCGACTGCCGCCGCAACAGCCGACGCTTCCTGAAATCCCACCCCCTCGCACCAACGCGTGTAGACGACGTCATCCCTGCGGACGTCGCCTGTCACGACCCCAAGGCCGCGCGCGTGATCTTCACCGGTTACGACCTCGCCTCCAAGGCTTTCCGTTTCTTCGACCATTCTACCAACAAGGTTGTGATTGGCCGAAATGCCACCTTCCTCGACGACGACTTCCCCGGCCTCCCAATCAACACGCCCGTCGATGTGGACAACACCGAACGCCAGTTCGTCATTCCCGCCGACACGCCCGCCCCCGCCGTCAAGACGAGGACCCCATTAGTAAGGTCGGCGCACATGGACGTCTCATCCTCTCTTGATGATTCTGCCATGAGCGCCGTTGACGTGGCCCCAGGGTACACTGGCGGATCCTTACTTAATTCTACAGATATCAGCCCCTCGCCGTCCCTGTCGCTTGCCCCGCTTTCGTCGCCCGCCACGTCCTCGGCCGGAGGACCGTCCCTCGATGACTCGGACGACCCGCTTGACCTCCTCAACTCCAACACCGCGGTTCGCCTCAACCTGATGGACGTACATCGATCCGACGACGACACCCTGGTGACGCCCGCACCCGCCATTGCCCCCGCTGAGCAGCCCTCCGATGACGACTCCCCCGATGAGATCGATTTCCTATCTCGTCATCACCGCGCTTTCATCGCCGCAGAAGACGACGACCCCGCCCTCGAAGCCATCGAGCCCATCAAATCGATCACTAGCGACCCTCAGACCTGGCGTGAAGCAATGTCCAGCGACGAGCACGACATCTGGGCTCAGGCTGCCGCCGCCGAGTTCACCGCCATGCGCGACGACTTCAAGGTGTTCACCATCGAGCCTCGATCCTCCGTACCGCCGGGCGCCACTATCGTCACCTCCAAGTTCGTCTGGAAGACCAAACGCGACGCACGTGGCGAAGTCACGGGGCACAAGGCACGTCTCGTAGCGCAAGGTAACCGCCAGCGCGACGGCATCGACTTCTCGGAGACTTTCGCACCCGTTGCCCGTTTCTCCTCCATTCGCTGCCTCCTTGCCCTCGCCGCTGCCAATGGTTACCACGTTCATCAGGCCGACATTGACAAGGCTTACCTCCACAGCGAGCTCGATCACGATATCTGGATGACGACGCCACGGGGTTTCGACTTCCCGAGCGATAAGGTTCTCCGCCTGCGGCGCTCAATCTACGGTCTCAAGCAGGCCGGTCGCATCTGGAATCGCCACATTGACACATCACTCAGGAGTCTCGGGTACAAGGCAACGGGCACTGATCACTGCATTTACTCTCACATTGATGATCAGCAACGGCCCCATTATATCGCCTTGTATGTCGACGATCTCCTCATTGTCAGCCCCGACCTCGACGAGATCGAACGCGTCATCTCCGGCCTTGAACAGCGATACGGCGTCAAACGACTCGGCCCCGCGGAATACATCCTCGGCATCCAAATCTGCCGCCTGGACGACGGCTCCATTGCCCTATCCCAGGAACGCTACATCATGGACGTGCTCGCCCGTTTTCACTTCGACACCACGACACGCGGCGCTACGGTGCCAATGACGCCCGGCCTCTCGCTCACGGCAGTTCCGGGTCAGGGAACAGAGCGCATTCGATCGTGGTACCTACAAGCCATTGGCTCCCTCCTGTACATTTCCCTTGGCACTCGACCCGACATTGCCTTCGCCGTCTCGTACTTGTCCCGGTTCGCCAACAACCCTGGCCGCCGTCATTGGATTGCCATCAAACACGTCCTTCGCTACCTTCGCGCCACGTACCGCGATGAGCTACTCTACGCCCGCGGTCCAGCCAAAGTTACGGGTGTGGTTGGTTATTCCGATGCGAACTGGGGTGCCTGCGTCGACACGTCCATCTCCACAATGGGCTTCGTCTTTTACTTGGCTGGCTCCGCCGTCTCTTGGTCATCGAAGCGTCAGACTCGGGTGGCGGATTCCACCACTGATGCCGAATACCTCGCCTTGTCGCACGCTGGTAAGGAAGCGATTTACCTTACGCAACTCCTCTCCGAGCTCCACGTTCGCCCGATCGATGCAGCTCACATCTTCACTGACAACGAGGCCGCGGCCGCCGTCGCTCACGACCCCGTTCGCACCTCCGGCACTCGACACATACGCCTCTGCGAGCATTTTGTCCGCAACATGGTCAACCGAGGCGATATCTCCCTCTCACACGTTGGCACAGCGGACATGGTTGCGGACCTATTCACCAAAGCGCTGGGTCCCAAGATTTTTGGTATACATTGCTATGCTCTAGGCCTCCGGACGCGGCACCCACGGCTCAAGTCTACCTCGCGTTCGCGTGGGGGGGGGGTATGAGGAATCCACTCTCCGCTCGGGTCAGGACTTAGGCGCGCGGAGCGAGCCGGGCGCATCGGCTCAGCCCCGAGGCTCCCTGGCTGAGGACTTGGGGCGCGCGGCTCCCTTACTGTTAGCTTCCTATTCATCACTCTTGGCTATCACTACATCGCTGACGTAGTAGAGTTGATCGAATAGGTTATAAGCCCACGAGCTACCAGCCCCGCCGCTTGCAATTTTCCCTCGAGCCCAGCCACTCGAGCCGCCCCAGCCCATCGCACCATCGCAGCATGGACAGCTCCCCCGCCCCGCCTTCGCCCCCCAGGGACATCAGCTCCCCTACCCCTTCGATCAGCGTGCAAATCGCCACGCTACAGGCACAGCTTGCCGCTCTACAGGCCTCACAGCCCCCTGCCGCCGCCGCCGCCGCCGCCACCCCGCCCGTCACTGCCACGCAGGCAAACACCGCCACCGCATCAAAAGTCGTGTTCCCCAAGCACGCTCGTCTTGACGGGCCTAAGTCGTTTACGAACTGGTTACACCAACTCCGTCTCGCGCTTCCAAATCAAGTCCGTGGTTACGTTCTTGACGGTGTCATCCCTCTGACATGGACGGCCGACCAGCTTGCCGCCCGTGACGACGCCGCGCGGGAAATCATCGTTGGCTCGATCGACTCCGCCGACGTCTCAGCCACCCTCGACACAATCCCCAGCGACGACCTGTCGGCACCACGCATCTTTGCCGCACTCAAGGCTCGTTTCGCACCGGATGACGCCACTCGCACCCTCGAGTTGTTCGCCCGCCTTTGGGATTTCAGGAAGATGCCTGCCTCCGTCGAGGCGTACGACACCTGGCTCCGTGAATACATGTCGATCGCGCAGGAAATCCGCGACGCCAAAACCTCGCTCAACGACGTGCTCGCCACTCACGTGCTCGCCATGGTCCCATCTTGCCTCGACAGCTTCCGACTCACGTTCACGGACGAGCAGCGCAACCAACGCGACCTCCCGGAACTCACAACGCTGACGGACCGCATTCGCATCCAGCTTCGCTCGGCGGGACTCTCGTCATCACACTCGGCCATGCTCGCCACCGCCTCCCCTTGCCCCGCCTGCCGCGCCCCCGGCCACCGTCTGCGCGACTGCACCTCACGGGCGACACACCCGCCCGCCGGCCCCTGCCGCCGCTGCCACAAGAAAGGTCACTGGGCCCTCGACTGCAAGCACCGGGGCGAACAGAAACACACCGGCGACGACAACCAGGACGACACGTCTCCCCCCGCCGCTCAACAGCCTAACGTCGGCTATTTCGCCTCCTGCCTGTTCGCTCGCCGGCAACTCCCGACTGATGCCTTTGTAGTCGACTCGGGCGCCACGGCACACATGGTCGCCGATCGCTCTCTATTCACGGCTTATCGCCAGACGGCGCACACCAAGATCAGCGGCATCGCCGGCAGTATCACGGCCATTGGTATGGGGGACGTAGCGTTCGTTGCCAAGACCGGACATCCGATCACGCTGCGTGGCGTTCTGCACACGCCGGGCCTCCACGTCAACCTCCTCTCTGTCTCTCGCCTCTGCGACACCGACCGCGTTCGACTCGCCTTCACCAGCGACGGCATCGACATCGCCAAGGACGGCCAGGCCATTGCTCACGGTACCAGGGTTAACGACGGTCTCTACCTTTTGGACGCGGACCACACCAAGTGTCAGCAGCTTGCCTTTCTCTCGCGTTCTGAGTCGACCGTGCCCCTGCTTACCCTTCACCGCTGCCTCGGCCATCTTGCCCCATCCTCTATACAGAAGATGATCGCCGCAGGTTTGCTGGACGGGTTTGGGGCCGGGTACAGTGACAAAGACGTAGAGGAGTTTGTTTGCAATGCTTGCCTTGGTTCCAAAGGCCACCGTCTTCCTTTTCCCGACTCTGAGTCGCATTCCCCCGAGAGACTTGGCCTCGTGCACAGCGATGTCCTTTCGTTCCCCACTCCGTCCTTGACCGGGAAGCGCTACCTTGTCACATTTCTTGACGACCACTCTCGCAAACTTTGGGCATACGCGATCGATCACAAAAGCGACGTCTTCCCGACCTTCCAGACTTGGCTCGCCGAAGTGGAGTTAGAAACGAACGCGCGTTTAAGGATTCTTCGCACCGACAACGGCGGGGAGTACCAATCGAACGCATTCACGGAGTTCTGCAAGTCCAGGGGCATTCGTCGTCAATACTCTATCCCCTACACACCTCAGCAAAACGGTCGTGCCGAACGTGTCAATCTCTCCATCGTCGAGGGCGTCCTCGCCCTCCTTGCTGACTCCCATCTGCCGGCCACCTTTTGGGATGAAGCGGCTGCGTACTTCGTTTATTGCAAAAACAGGTGCTCACACTCAGCTTTGGCCAAACAGACTCCAGAATCCGTTTGGAACGGCCAACGCACCACCGCCACCGCTCTCCACCCGTTCGGCTGCGCGGCCTGGCTCACGGTCGCGCCGGACCTTCGCAGCAAGCTCGACCCCAAGGCCGCGCGCGTGATCTTCACCGGTTACGACCTCGCCTCCAAGGCTTTCCGTTTCTTCGATCATTCTACCAACAAGGTTGTGATTGGCCGAAATGCCACCTTCCTCGACGACGACTTCCCCGGCCTACCAATCCACACGCCCGTCGATGCGGACGACATCGAACGCCAGTTTGTCATTCCCGCCGACACGCCCGCCCCCGCCGTCAAGACGAGGACCCCACTAGTAAGGTCGGCGCACATGGACGTCTCATCCTCTCTTGATGATTCTGCCATGAGCGCCGTTGACGTGGCCCCAGGGTACACTGGCGGATCCTTACTTAATTCTACAGATACCAGCCCCTCGCCGTCCCCGTCGCTTGTCCCGCTTTCGTCGCCCGCCACGTCCTCGGCCGGAGGACCGTCCCTCGATGACTCGGACGACCCGCTTGACCTCCTCAACTCCAACACCGCGGTTCGCCTCAACCTGATGGACGTACATCGATCCGACGACGACACCCTGGTGACGCCCGCACCCGCCATTGCCCCCGCTGAGCAGCCCTCCGATGACGACTCCCCCGATGAGATCGATTTCCTATCTCGTCATCACCGCGCTTTCATCGCCGCAGAAGACGACGACCCCGCCCTCGAAGCCATCGAGCCCATCAAATCGATCACTAGCGACCCTCAGACCTGGCGTGAAGCAATGTCCAGCGACGAGCACGACATCTGGGCTCAGGCTGCCGCCGCCGAGTTCACCGCCATGCGCGACGACTTCAAGGTGTTCACCATCGAACCTCGCTCATCGGTACCACCGGGCGCCACTATCGTCACCTCCAAATTCGTCTGGAAGACCAAGCGCGATGCACGCGGTGATGTCACAGGGCGGAAGGCACGCCTTGTAGCGCAAGGTAACCGCCAGCGCGACGGCATCGATTTCTCGGAGACTTTCGCACCCGTCGCCCGGTTCTCCTCCATTCACTGCCTCCTTGCCCTCGCCGCTGCCAATGGTTACCACGTTCATCAGGCCGACATTGACAAGGCTTACCTCCACGGCGAGCTCGATCACGATATCTGGATGACGACGCCACGGGGTTTCGACTTCCCGAGCGATAAGGTTCTCCGCCTGCGGCGCTCAATCTACGGTCTCAAGCAGGCCGGTCGCATCTGGAATCGCCACATTGACACATCACTCAGGAGTCTCGGGTACAAGGCAACGGGCACTGATCACTGCATTTACTCTCACATCGATGATCAGCAGCGGCCCCATTATATCGCCTTGTATGTCGACGATCTCCTCATTGTCAGCCCCGACTCTCCGGCCTTGAACAGCGATACGGCGTCAAACGACTCGGCCCCGCGGAATACATCCTCGGCATCCAAATCCGCCGCCTGGACGACGGCTCCATTGCCCTATCCCAGGAACGCTACATCATGGACGTGCTCGCCCGTTTTCACTTCGACACCACGACACGCGGCGCTACGGTGCCAATGACGCCCGGCCTCTCGCTCACAGCAGTTCCGGGTCAGGGAACGGAGCGCATTCGATCGTGGTACCTACAAGCCATTGGCTCCCTCCTGTACATTTCCCTTGGCACTCGACCCGACATTGCCTTCGCCGTCTCGTACTTGTCCCGGTTCGCCAACAACCCTGGCCGCCGTCATTGGATTGCCATCAAACACGTCCTTCGCTACCTTCGCGCCACGTACCGCGATGAGCTACTCTACGCCCGCGGTATGAGATGATCACCACTACTGTCAGGAGAGGTTGAGAGTCGAACAGAAGTGATGAGAAGGAAACTAAGAAACAGAAAGGGGGCCCGCGCTGGGATAGGCCCAGACGCGGGTGAAATCGCTGGCGCGCTAAGACAGTCGCGCGTGTCCAAGTCGCCACCGCAGGGGGGCGGGCTAGTGGTCGCGCGCCTGAATCCGCCGGCGCCGGCGCGCTGAGGCAGTCGCGCGCGTCTAAGTCCCCTCCGCAGGGGGCGGGCTAGCGGGCGCGCGCAACGACCGAGGCGCCCCTGTCGAGCTGAGAGTGGACTCTTCACACCGTACTGGGCATGGGTCGGAAACTCCAGAGTCGCGAGAAGAGCTCAAGCGTGCGGGTTGCGTCGTCAGGGGCGTACCTCGATTTCAGCTTCGAGTAAATCTTGGGCGCTGTGAGGTCGGCGGTAGGGATCTTGTCGAGGACTGCCGAGACTTCGGCCGAATCGATCGAGTTCGCAAGGATCTCGCGAGCCACAACGTCGCGGGCGGAGCGTTGCGAAGGTGTCCAGTCGTCGGGTACAATACCGTCGAGGACATACGAGCGGATGTCGTCCGCTAGGCACAGGCGAAGCTGGCGTGTCCAGTTCGCAAATGTCTTGGGCCCGTCCAAGTGTGCGTGCTTGGGGAAGGCGGTGCGAGTAGTGCCAGTCGACGTGGCGGGTGTGGCGGTGCCAGGGGCTGCGGCGGCGAGACCCGACAGCAGCGCGACAAGGGAGGCAAGCTGGTCGGCGGGAAGTGTCGGGTTGGCTCCCGTCGCGAGGGGTGGTGTCGTGGCCATGCCAGCTGGTGGCTCGTGGGCTAATAACCTATGAGATGATCACCACTACTGTCAGGAGAAGTTGAAAGTCGAACAGAAGTGATCTATTTCAGCGTACCTATGAGACGATCACCACTACTGTCAGGAGAAGTTGAAAGTCGAACAGAAGTGATCTATTTCAGCGTACCTATGAGACGATCACCACTACTGTCAGGAGAAGTTGAAAGTCGAACAGAAGTGATGAGAAGGAAGCTAAGAAACAGAAAGGGGGCCCGCGCTGGGATAGGCCCAGACGCGGGTGAAATCGCTGGCGCGCTGAGACAGTCGCGCGTGTCGCCACCGCAGGGGGGCGGGCTAGTGGTCGCGCGTCCGAATCCGCCGGCGCCGGCGCGCTGAGGCAGTCGCGCGCGTCTAAGTCCCCTCCGCAGGGGGCGGGCTAGCGGGCGCGCACAACGACCGAGGCGCCCCTGTCGAGCTGAGAGTGGACTCTTCACACGTGGGACAGAGTGCCAGCAAGGTAGCGGAAGGCGTGCTTGACAGCACCCCAGGCAGCAGCAGATGGCGACCGAGAGAAGCGAGCCAAGTAGCCGACGGTGTAGGCCAGGTCGGGGCGGGTACCGGTAGATGCGTACATGAGGGAGCCAATTGCCTGCAGATACCGAGTGCGATCCGGGAACGGGGTGGGCTGGAGCTCGACTTCTATTCGATCAACTCTACTACGTCAGCGATGTAGTTATAGCCAAGAGTGATGAATAGGAAGCTAACAGTAAGGGAGCCGCGCGCCCCAAGTCCTCAGCCAGCGAGCCTCGGGGCTGAGCCAATGTGCCAGGCTCGCTCCGCGCGCCCAAGTCCTGGGCCGATGTGCCCGGCTCGCTCCGCGCGCCTAAGTCCTGACCCGAGCGGAGAGTGGATTCCTCACAACTTCGAGGCGGAGATCGGCTTGCATGGGCGTGGCAACGGGATGGGCATCGGACATACCAAAACGAGCGAGGACGTCCTTGAGGTATTGCTCTTGACTGAGGGAGATGGAGCCGTCGGCAGAACGCCGAATCTGGATACCAAGGACGTATTCAGCCTCACCGAGTCGTTTGACACCATAGCGCTGCTCAAGGCCTTGGAGGGTACGCTTGATCTCTGGGAGAGAAGGGCTGATCATGAGCAAGTCGTCAACATAGAGCGCGATGTAGTGGCGCTCATCACCGGCAGTGCGGACATAGACGCAGTGGTCGGACTCGGTGGCGACGTAGCCAAGTGCCGACAATGCAGAGTCGATCTCGTCGTTCCAGATGCGACCAGCCTGGCGCAAGCCGTAGAGAGACCGGTGCAGCTGGAGGACCTTGCCCGGCATGTAAATCCCGTCGGGCACACGAATGTAAAGGGGCTTGTCCAGTTTGCCGTGGAGGTACGCCTTGTCAATGTCAGCCTGGTGAACGTGGTACCCATGAGCGGCCGCAAGAGCCAGGAGTGCGCGGATGGAGGTGAACTTGGCGACAGGTGCAAAAGTCTCGTCGAAATCAATGCCGGATCGCTGGGAGTCGCCGCGGGCAACAAGGCGGCCCTTGTAAGACTTGATTTGGCCGTGTTGGTCGCGTTTCGTGCGGAAGACAAAGCGCGAGCCAAGGACCTTGGAGTCTGCAGGCACAAGGGACTCGTCGATAGGCGTGAAGGCGGAAAAATCACGGAAGAGCGAGTCGAATTCATCCCGGGCAGCGAGACGCCACTCGTCCGCTTGCGGAGTTGCCATCGCGGCGCGCCAGTGGGGAGGGTCCCGTGCGGGTGCGATCAGTTCCATCGGGTCAGCGGGCGAGGTCTCAAGCAGAGCGGCGGCGCCAGAGGCGAGGTAGGCAACGGCCGGAGGCGAGTGGAGCGCGTCATCCACATCGTCGGGGAACTCCTGCGCAAGGCAGAGCGAGGCAACATCGCCCGGGCGTGGCAAGAGGTCGATGGGGTCCGGGGACTCGGATCGAGTGGGTGAGGGTGGCGCGGGCAACAGGCGCGAAGCCACCGGTCGCGGTGATGGACAAGGCGTGGAGATGGCCGAGTCGGAGCTGCCTTGGTCAGAGGCGCGGGATGCTGGTGAGTCCTGGTCAGGGACGTCACGGGCCGGGGAAGGACGGCACAGGCCTTGGTCGGGGGCAGCGGGCACAGGTCCAGGGAGCTCAGCGCGAGGCGCCGGGGAGCAAGGGGAAGCAACGAGCAAAGGCTCAGAGTGGTCCACCTGGTCAGGGTGAGGGTAGACTACCACAGGGAGTGGAGTGGGGCCAGTGCGAGTGTCGGCAACGGGCTGGAGGGCCGGGAACTCGGATTCACGAAAGACGACGTTTCGGCTGAGAAGGATTCTGCGCGTAGCCGGGTCGAAGAGGCGGTAAGCCTTGGCGTGGTCATCGAGGCACGGCCTTTGGGTCGAGAGCGGTACGCTTTACCGAGGGAAGGCAGTGCCAAGCGCGGCAGCCAAAGGCGCGCAGTGAGGAGACGTCCGGCGCAACACCATGCCAGCGAGTGTCGGGGATTTCGCCGCGAATACCCACATGGGGCATTAAGTTTTTGCAGTGCACAAAGTACTTTGCGGCCTCGGCCCAGAGGCGTGTATCGGCGCCAGCCGAATAGAGCAATGCAAGGATACCCTCCTTGATGGTGCGATTGGTGCGCTCGACGTGTCCGTTTTGTTGAGGCGTGTAAGGGATTGTGAGTTCACGACGGATGCCCTTGCTCAAGCAGAAATCGACAAAACTACGCAGGGTGAACTCCCCGCCGTTGTCCGAGCGAATGGTTTTCACCCGATCACCCGTGGCGTTCTCGACTTCGAGGATCCAGTCGCGGAGGCGATAGAAGACGTCGCTCTTGTGAGTGAGAAGGATACACCAGTGTTTGCGAGAGTAGTCGTCGACGATCACGAGCATGTAACGATGTCCGCCAAAACTGGGCCGAGGCATTTGAGCAACATCGACATGAATGAGGTCCAGGGCGTACAGGTCGTTGGCAACAGCTTGAGCGGTAGCGACAATGGTCCCAGAGGAGTTGCTGATATCAGCGCGACCGGAGCCGAAGGAGACGCGGAAACCGAGTCGATCCAACCGGCGGACGGACAGCAAGTTGCACGGCAGAGACGGCACCAAGAGTACATCGGTAGCAATGACAGGACCGCTCGGAGTCGAGATGCGAACGGAGCCGCAGCCGGTGGAAGGGAGGGAACCGGCGAAGCCAGCTACGTGGGGTCCGTCGAACGAGCGCAGCGTCGAGAAGATTGTGGTGTTGTTGGCCATGTGGCGATTTGCGCCAGAGTCGAGGAGCCATGATGACTTGCTAAACGGCGACGGAGCCGCAAGGAGGCAAGCTGTGAACGTCACAGGCTCGGGGGTGTTGACGATGGCTGGGGAAGCGGCGGGCTGGGTGGTACCACAAGTGTTGCGAGCGTTGGCGGCCTTGCGGGCGCGGTAGTCGGCGGCCCAGGCAGTGTTGGGGCAGGTGTTGAGCCAGTGCATCTTGCCGCACGACGGGTTCGGGCACGGCCAGTGGGGGGCACAGGGCTCGGGGGTGGTGGCCGAAGCTGAGGGTGTGTTGACGGACCGTGCTTTGATGTCGCGGTAAAGAGGTGGGAAGCTATCAGTCGATGGGGGCAACGTGGTGTGGGTAGGCGTGGGCTTGGGGAGCTTGGCTCCGAGCGTGGGGGCGTCGGTGGCGGACATGCTGGGCGCGAGAGTGCAGAGGACGCGTGCGAAGGGCGGACACGAAGGTGGCCGCGCTGGTAGCGTGTTGGGCTTATAACCTATGAAGTCGAGACGACTGCTCAAGCGGTGGTAAGGCTCTGATTGACGGACCAAGGAGACCAGACCAAGAAGTTGCTTGAGCAGGAGAGAGAGAGGCACGGAGCCAGTTGGCTGAGGCAAGCGCGCGGCTGGGCCAGCAGCCTGTGTCAGGCGCACGGACCCAGCCCAGAGAGGGAGAGAGCTAAGGTGGGGAATGGCAGGCCAAAATGGAGTAAGACAAGACAGAGAAAGGGAGACATGATGCGAGAAGGAAACAGAGGAGATTGTCAATCTCACAGAAGAGGAAGAGAGGCGCGAGGGCGCGCGAGTCAGGTGAGGTTCCAGCAAAGGGCCGCGCTAAGACAAACTGGGCTAACACAATGCGAAGCTTCAAGACCGAACTCCAAGTGGACCATCGAGGCTCTGAGGGGTGCCGTGTTGGACGACGGACACGAGGGGAAACTTATCTACACGATCCAGAGTTGTTGAGTGAGGCAATCCGTGACGACAGGCTTCAGGTTGCGAACCGCGGGCATCATGAGTGGGCGATGTTCTGCATGGCCGATGGGTCATGAGGTCGGCGGTGGCAAACTGGCTGTGGCGAGGCGGAGGCGTTGGCTCAGCTAGGCTGGAGAGTGCGGACTGACTAAGTCCCGGCGTGGAGGCGGCGGCGCGCGAGCGTGAGTTGAGCAGGCTGGCGCGGAGGCGAAAGACTGGGGGGCGGCTTGGCAGCGAGGGCGAAGGCGCCGAGGCGAAGGCGCGCGGCGGCGAAAGAGGCGCCGAGGTGAAAGTGCCAAGAGGCAAAGGCGCGTGGTGGCGAGCATGGCAGAGCAGGTAAAGCTGGCAACGACGGGCAGACGGACCGGGATGTGGACAAGTTGACGAACGGTGCACATCGGTCGAGGGACCAGGCCGGGTGCGAGGATCACGCAGCGAGGCTCGAGGGACAGGGGGCGCGGTGGAGGCTTGCGAAGGCGAAGGCGCGCGGAGCGAGGCGCCGAGGCGAAAGGCGGGCAAGTCCGTCAAACGGCGGTCCGATGTCGAAGTGTTCGAAGGCTTGACAGAATGCAATTCAATATCGACAGCTTCCGACTCACGTTCACGGACGAGCAGCGCAACCAACGCGACCTCCCGGAACTCACGACGCTGACGGACCGCATTCGCATCCAGCTTCGCTCGGCGGGACTCTCGTCATCACACTCAGCCATGCTCGCCACCGACTCCCCTTGTCCCGCCTGCCGCGCCCCCGGCCACCGCCTGCGCGACTGCACGTCACGGGCGAAACACCCGCCCGCCGGCCCCTGCCGCCGCTGCCACAAGAAAGGTCACTGGGCCCTCGACTGCAAGCACCGGGGCGAACAGAAACACACCGGCGACGACAACCAGGACGACATGTCTCTCCCCGCCGCTCAACAGCCTAACGTCGGCTATTTCGCCTCCTGCCTGTTCGCTCGCCGGCAACTCCCGACTGACACCTTTGTAGTCGACTCGGGCGCCACGGCACACATGGTCGCCGATCGCTCTCTATTCACGGCTTATCGCCAGACGGCGCACACCAAGATCGGCGGCATCGCCGGCGGTATCACGGCCATTGGTATGGGGGACGTAGCGTTCGTTGCCAAGACCGGACATCCGATCACGCTGCGTGGCGTTCTGTTGAATTGCATTCTGTCAAGCCTTCGAACACTTCGACATCGGACCGCCGTTTGATGGACTTGCCCGCCTTTCGCCTCGGCGCCTCGCTCCGCGCGCCTTCGCCTCCGCAAGCCTCCACCGCGCCCCCTGTCCCTCGAGCCTCGCTGCGTGATCCTCGCACCCGGCCTGGTCCCTCGACCGATGTGCACCGTTCGTCAACTTGTCCACATCCCGGTCCGTCTGCCCGTCATTGCCAGCTTTACCTGCTCTGCCATGCTCGCCACCACGCGCCTTTGCCTCTTGGCACTTTCACCTCGGCGCCTCTTTCGCCGCCGCGCGCCTTCGCCTCGGCGCCTTCGCCCTCGCTGCCAAGCCGCCCCCCAGTCTTTCGCCTCCGCGCCAGCCTGCTCAACTCACGCTCGCGCGCCGCCGCCTCCACGCCGGGACTTAGTCAGTCCGCACTCTCCAGCCTAGCTGAGCCAACGCCTCCGCCTCGCCACAGCCAGTTTGCCACCGCCGACCTCATGACCCATCGGCCATGCAGAACATCGCCCACTCATGATGCCCGCGGTTCGCAACCTGAAGCCTGTCGTCACGGATTGCCTCACTCAACAACTCTGGATCATGTAGATAAGTTTCCCCTCGTGTCCGTCGTCCAACACGGCACCCCTCAGAGCCTCGATGGTCCACTTGGAGTTCGGTCTTGAAGCTTCGCATTGTGTTAGCCCAGTTTGTCTTAGCGCGGCCCTTTGCTAGAACCTCACCCGACTCGCGCGCCCGAGCGCCTCTCTTCCTCTTCTCTACCGCTTCCCAACATTAGCTAGACCGCTAATCTTCGGTAGAGAACAGATCGTCCAGCCGCACCGTGTCCGTCTCGTCAGACCGCGTCCGTGCCGCCTCACGACTTCTCCCCCCCGGCCCGTCCGTCGCACACTGTAGCCATGTCGACGCTCCACGTCGTCGCGCTCGTGGTCGACGAGGTGTCGTCTTTGTCGGCCGAGTTGGTCAAAACCGGCGACGCGGGTGTCTCGTCAGGTGTTGGGGAAGGTGGCCGCGGGGGAGGGTCGACAAGCGTTGGAGCCGACGACGGTGCTGGACCTTCGACAGGTGGCGGCTGGGGGCAGTAACCCAGGATGGACGGCTGCGCCACGCGGGTTGGTGCGGTTGTGAAGGGGAACTCGGTTTCAACGAACGTCACATTTCGGCTCAGACTCACATGCATCGAGGAGGGGTCAAGAAGACGCCAGGCTTTCGCGTGTCGATCGTAACCCACAAAGACCAGAGGGATCCCTTTTGGGTCAAGTTTGTCCCGTCGGTGAGCTGGCACGGTGGCCCAGGCGCGACAACCAAATGCCCGAAGACCCTCCATGCCTGGTGTGGCGCCCAACCAACGACTGTTTGGGATGCCTCCACCGAGAGCCGTGTGAGGCGATAGGTTCTTGACGTGGATGTAACACATGGCAGCCTTGTCCCAGCATGATCGTGGGAGTCCCGAGTGAGACAGAAGAGCCAGGGTGCCCTCCACGATTGACTGGTTGACTCGCTCGGCTCGACCGTTTTACTCGGGCGTGTACGGTGTGGTCAATTCGCGACAAATTCCGCGAGCCACACAATAGCCGTTGAAGGCGGTAGAGACATACTCGCCCCCGTTGTCCAAGCGAAGCGTTTTGACCTTGCGACCCGTGGCGTTTTTGATCTCCAGAAGCCAATCCTTGAATGTCGGAAGGACCTCGCTTTTGTGCCCGATGGGGTAAACCCAAGTCTTCCTCGAGAAGTTGTCGATGAACGTGACAAGGTACCACTTATGGCCGAAGGACTCCTTGGGGAAAGATAATACATCCGAGTGCACCAATGCAAGCGGTTTTGCGGCATGCGACGACAAAGAGGGGAAAGGCATGTTAAGTGGAAGCCGAAAAGGTTTCGGACTTGGGAGTAGCGACCGCTTGGGCTACTGGTGGAGCGTCGACGTGGCTACAGTGTGCGACGGACGGGCCGGGGGGGGGGGGGGGGGGAGAAGTCGTGAGGCGGCACGGACGCGGTCTGACGAGACGGGCGCGGAGCGGCTGGACGATCTGTTCTCTACCGAAGATTAGCTGTCTAGCTAATGTTGGGAAGCGGTAGAGAAGAGGAAGAGAGGCGCGAGGGCGCGCGATATGAGATGATCACCACTACTGTCAGGAGAGGTTGAGTGTCGAACAGAAGTGATGAGGAGGAAGCTAAGAAAGAGAAAGAGGAGCCGCGCTGGGATAGGCCCAGGCGCGTGGCAATGAACGTCCCGAAGTCAGCCGCGGGTGAAATCGCCGGCGGGCTGAGGCAGTTGCGCGCATCTAAGTCCCCACCGCAGGGGGGCGGGCTAGCGCGCGCGCGCAACGACCGAGGCGCCCCTGTCAAGCTGAGAGTGGACTCTTCACACGCGAGTCGGGTGAGGTTCCAGCAAAGGGCTGCGCTAAGACAAACTGGGCTAACACAATGCGAAGCTTCAAGACCGAACTCCAAGTGGACCATTGAGGCTCTGAGGGGTGTCGTGTTGGACGACGTACACGAAGGGAAACTTATCTACACGATCCAGAGTTGTTGAGTGAGGCGATCCGTGACGACAGGCTTCAGGTTGCGAACCGCGGGCATCATGAGTGGGCGATGTTCTGCATGGCCGATGGGTCATGAGGTCGGCGATGGCAAACTGGCTGTGGCGAGGCGGAGGCGTTGGCTCGGCTAGGCTGGAGAGTGCGGACTGACTAAGTCCCGGCATGGAGGCGGCGGCGCGCGAGTGTGAGTTGAGCAGACAGGCGCGGAGGCGGTGAACAAGGGGGCGGCTTGGCGGCGAAGGCGAAGGCGCCGAGACGAAAAACTGGCGGAGGCGTGCAGGCTCAGCAGGCAACGGCCGGACGGGTGGACCAGAATGTGGACGTGTTGACTAAGGCGCACATGGGTCGATGGAGCGAGGCTAGTCGTGTGTATCAGGCGACGAGGCTCGGGTAACAGGGGGCGCGGCGAAGGAGCCGAGGTGAAAGTGCAAAGAGGCAAAGGCGCGTGGTGGCGAGCATGGCAGAGCAGGTAAAGCTGGCAATGACGGGCAGACGGACCGGGATGTGGACAAGTTGACGAACGGTGCACATCGGTCGAGGGACGAGGCCGGGTGCGAGGATCACGCAGCGAGGCTCGAGGGACAGGGGGCGTGGTGGAGGCTTGCGAAGACGAAGGCGCGCGGAGCGAGGCGCCGAGGCGAAAGGCAGGCAAGTCCGTCAAACGGCGGTCCGATGTCGAAGTGTTCGAAGGCTTGACAGAATGCAATTGAACAAGGCAAACGATGCGCTTTGGAGGCAAGGAACGCGTTGCAGGTGAAGTCTTCACACTCGAAGTCACTATAGGGCCAATCCAAACCCTCCACCTGGCCAGAGGCCGCCAGTTTTTTAAGTGTCTGGACAGAGGCGTGGCCGTAGCGCCGGTGAAGGGTAAGTAGAGGTAGCCTATTGGACTTGGTGGCGACGAGCATGTGTAGCGCACCTTTGCTGGCAGCTTGGACCGAAGTGTTGAGTTTGTAAATGCTGGACGCGATGGCTGATGCTGTGGCGATGCACCCTTGCGGCGTGCGGAGCTCGACTTCTCCGTGTTCGAAGGTGATGCAAACGCCTTTGCGGTCGAAGCCCCGGACCGAGATGAGGTTGGCAGGGCTCTCGGGGGCGTAGATCACGTCGTTGAGGGTGAACTTGGTACCATTATTGGAGACGAGCTTGACCGAGCCGATTCCCAAGGCCTTCACCATTCCCCCTAGACCTTGCAGGACTTGCGGGGTAGGCGAACGGGGCCCGTCAAAGAAGGACGCATCGTTGACGACGTGGCACGCCGACGCCGAGTCTAGCAGAAGGATTTCCGCCGGTGGCCCGATGTTGACAAACATAGCAGAAGAAAAGACGGACAGGTGTTGATCCTTGGATGCTTCCTCGGTGGCCACAAACGTGGATGCAGGCGATGATGAGCCTTGGAGTTCCTTCATGGCATTCTTGAGCTCGAGGTACTTGGCTCGCTTGCGCGATTCCGGACACTTGTCGAGCCAGTGTTTGCCTTGACCACAAGCTGGGCAGTTGCTCGGGGCAGGACCAGAACGATCCCATTTTCCCTTCTTGCCTGGTGCCGAGCGTTTGGTCGGTACGGCCGCCTTCGCAACGAGGACCGTCGCTCGATTCGTCCGAGCGTTGAATCCAGCCCAAGAGGGCGGGCATGGCGGCATTGTGAGGACCCAGTCAACGTAATTGTCCTCCGTAAGCTTCGAGTCGTGTGGGAAGACCGGGGGGAGTAGCTGACGCATGGAGAGTGTGTCGTCGTCCTGTGCGGGTGCGGGGCGCTGGTTCCTAATCAGCTCGTCGAATTGCTCTTTGGTGAGCGTGACGGAGGTTGTTGTGGGAAATTAGTGGGGTCGGCGGTCCAGAGGGACTTATGGTCTTAGCAGTGGCGCGGGGCGCGCGGGTGTTGTGCGGGGTCCGGTAGAGGCGGCAGAGGCGGCTGGTTGTTTACATGAGATTGCGTCTTTTGGCCTAGCTGTTTTTTCTCTCTTCTCCACCACACACTCGATATCACATCTCGCCCATTCGCTCTGTTACAGTCGATTGACCTTTAGCGATCCGCTATCTCACACTAGGTCATCTATCGACACCACGTAACTAGAGACGCTCCTACAACAACAGAGGTAGCGGACGCGACATCGATGGTGTGGATCGACGTTGATGTCGGTGGTAGAGGAGGCGTAGATGCCATGTCACCGTGATCGTCGGGGTCGCCCGCCGCTGGTAGGTTCGGTGGGCTCATAACCTTTTGGGAACCTGAAGCCGAGGCACGAGATACGTAAGTACGAGAGCCGCAGATGATAGTAAAGATAGTTGGAGGAAGAAGAGAAGCGCTAAGGGAGCGCGCGCGAGGCAACTAATATCAACAACTAGTAACTAATCATAATCAGGAAGACAAGTGGGATGAAACAGCAATATACACTCTGACAGCCGGCGCGTTGCAGAGTCCCATGGGCATCACGGTCCACTCGAACAGGCCCCATGGCGTTGTGACCGCCGTCTTTGCGATGTCGTCCTCCGCCATTTTGGTTTGGAAGAACGAGTTGGTCATGTCAATTTTCCCCCAGAATCGGGCCTTCGAGCAGACCGACAGAATTTCGTCTGGCAGTGGTAAGGGGGTGCGGTCCCGACCAGTTCCCTCATTGAGCTCACGGTAGTCACAGACCCATCTTGGTAAGATCAACTCGTCCTTCTCCATGCCTTTCTTTGGGATGATGAACAATGGCGACGCGTATTCGGATGACGACTTCCGTATACGTCCGGTGGCAATATGCTGGTCCAGAAGCCGTTTCCACGCTGTTCGATAACGGTGCGGTGTGCGATAACCCTTTAAGTTCGGCTTCTTTGCTCCCGGCTTGAGTTCGATGCGGTGTCGGACTGGTGACTCGTACTTTGATACTCGTGGGATATCGCTCGAGAATTGATCCGCAAACTCCGCTCGCAGCATCGCTTCCCGCCGTCGCAGTTCCGCGTGCTCCGCCTCCTTTTGCTGCACCCCGTCGATGTACGCGATGACAGCATTCCAGTTGATCCGCGCCTTGTTGCTCCGCTTGGCGCCCCTTTCCGTGCGTTGCTGGGGATGCGGTCCAAACATCGGCGCGAGCAGGTCGATCGTCACGTTGGGAGCCTCCGGGTGTGGGACCAGGATCCGGTGGTTCTCGCAATCGATGTTCACCTTGTGCTTCGTGAGGAAATTGAACCCCAACACCACTTCCAACGGCTCCTGCAGCTTGGCCACCTTCAGAATCGTCTCTCCGGCTTCCCAGGCCCCATTTTCCGATGTGATTGGGATTTTCACGAATGAGGTAATGCGGAACGCGCTCTGTTGGCCTTTGATTGCAGTTCTGACCGTTGAAGGTACAGGCAGACGGTACTTAACTAACCCCAGTTTCTCAACCACCTTATCTGCGATGAAGGAGGAAGAGGCCCCGGAGTCAGCAAGTGCGTTGAACGTTGCCGAGCCTTTGTCGTTGTGCAGAACCATGGGAATCATCGAGAGAAATCGAGGAGCGTACTCGTTTTCTCCGTCCGTCGAGAAGTTGTCATCGTCGTGATCGGCAATCTGGTTGAGAGTCTCCTTCGGGCCTGCGTTCGTCTTTTTCTTCTCCTGTTCGGCCCAGCCTTTGGGAACATCCGGCGCCGAGTGCCATTCGGCCGTGCAGGTTCGCAAGAAGTGGTCGACATTAATTCGGCGGCAGCTGAAACATCCGTTGTTGCGTTGCAGGTAGTCCTTCATCGCGTCGGTGTGCGGCTGGTGCCGGCGGTCGTGGCGGCAGAAGCCCGGTAGGAGTTCGGCTTTGTTGCGGTGACCGCCATCGCCTGAGGTTGTGGAGCGGCTACATTTCGGATCCCCGACAGCATGTTCCATTGAGACCTTGCGAGCCGTTCAAACGCTTCGTACGAGACCACCTTTGGTTTGGCGAGTCCCACCTTTGATGCTGCTACGTAGTCCAAGTCGTCTTGGTGCAGCCCGGTGTTGATAAGGAGATCGTTCTGGCGCAGTACTACACTCAGTTGGGTGTCCATGTTGAATAAGAGGATCTTGACGAACTCCGCGTCGCTGAGGGCCGCTTGCCCGAGTTGCAGTTGGAGTGCACGAAGTCCCGATGCCCATGTGGTGTATTCCGCGTTGCGCTGCTTCGAGTGTCTGATTGAAGGCGAAGTCTAGGGGCAGTGCCTTGCGAACCAGTGCAACCTTGAATTCGTCCCACGTGCGGTCCTCCGTCAATGATACTAGCCAGTCCTTGAGATAGTCATGCTCCACGTGGTTTTGGATAAACATGACCTTAAATCCCATGTCGTTGACACCATGATGCATGAACAGGTTGTCCATGTTGGTCAGGAACGCTCGGATCGATGCTAGGGTGAGCGGGCCGTTCACGAGCTTGGGTGCAATGAGCTTCAGGCCCTTGGGCATCGTCACCACCGGCTGCTCATCCGAGCTCGTTTCGGCAGTCTGGTCTTGCTGGTTTGACGCTGGTGGCGGTGCCCCTTGGGCCTTCTTGCCACGCGCCATGGTCGTTCGTTATCGTTCGTTGCGTTGGGGTGTCACTGGCGCACGTTGGGGGCGTGCGTCTTTGACCGTTGTGAAAAAAAAAGTAATACACCCCGTAGGAGTGCACACCGGAGCAACAACGATAAGATCACAGGACCAAAGTATGTAGGATTGACACTGGACACTCTACGTTAGTCGCTGCTACAACAATGCCTCCTGATCCACTTGGGCTCACCTGGACACTCTACATTAGTCGCTGAGGAGAGACTAAGAGTGCCCAGGCGCGCGTTTCCTCCTCCTAAGGCCCAGGCGCACGGGCCTTACACTCTCCACCACCTATTTCAAACCCCCGCCCCCCCTTACAACCGCTGCTTCGGTCAGACATCTGTTGGCTTCAGTGTCGTTGCGTAGGAGTCCCCGTTCGACACAGATTTCCCGGAATGTTCGAAACTCAACACCATTGAAAGTCTTCAGATCCGCAAACGATGTCGGAGAAGGCACCTTGAGAAGAAGTAGTCGCAAGTAGTATCGCTCTCTGCCTTCAGGACCGCAAAAGTAGATTCTTCCAATTGTCCGGTTGTCAACTTTTTGTGGAACCCAAGCTCGATCTTTGTTGTTCCATCTGAATCGGGTTGGCACGTCGACGTAAAGCAATTCTTGTGCATTGTGATCAGGCGGCGTCTTGGCGCACAATTTGATGAAGGCGGTTAACGTCGTTTCCGGTGGCGCTGATAAATCTGGTGCTCCCTGATCTGGGTCGAACCGAACTTCTTGCTCATTCGGGAGGTGCAGCGCAAGTCTGGCCACTGCGGGATCCCGATCGTGCATCCCGAATCGAAATATCCGGTGAATGGCTTCGGAGGCGCAAACATATCGAGCGTCAGGGAAGTTGTTGATTTCGTCTTGAGCTCCGGGTTCGTCGATCGTAAATGAAGTACGGTTGTGGCCCTTGTAAACGTACTTGTACAGGTATTTGATTGCAGCAACGCCGCTTGCAATTTCCATGTTGACATGACAGTTGTACTTGGAACAATGTTTGCATCCGTGAAAACTTCTTCTTGCGCTGTTCCCGGGAATTTGACATATTGGTGTATGCCGCGACGCCAGTAGTGTGGATAGCCACCGTCTTCGCTGGTTGTGCGCGGTTGGAGTCGTTTGGGAAACCCTTTGGTACATTTTCCATGGTCGTCGTGGCAGGTATGCTTGCCGGGACGATCACATCGCCGGTGTAGCATGGAGTTTGTGATGGTCTCAAACAATGCAGGGAATTTGTTGGGGTCAGGTATTTCTGCGGTCACTATCTTGTCATAATTGTCGTTTGTTTTTGGTTTGTCTTCTGGATCCATGATCAAAAGGATATGGGCGTGAGGCAATTCGCGCTTTTGAAATTCGACAACATAGACATATGCGATGACCTGCGCAAAGAATTGAGACACGTGAGCATTCTATCCATACAATGTGGTAGATTGACCGCGCCAATTGACATACCTTTCCAAAGACTCCCGGTGCACGACCAACGCCTAATACATCCGCAAGAAGAGCTTTCAATCTGCCGTGAAAGACCCGTGTTACTATGTCGGGACGGTCGGATGCGGTTTGGCCAGGAAGCAACGCGTTGACGATTTCTGACCATGCAGGGTTGCATGTCATAGTGATGAATAGGTCCGGAGCACCAAAAACACGAACAATGGCCATAGCATCTTGGTAAAGTTGGACCATTTGGCGTGGCGATCCGGTGTGTGACGACGGTAGAATGACTCTTTTGCCAATCTGCGCGAGATCGAGTCCTTCAGCCAGGCTTGCTTGAAGGGACGAATACTCTTCGGCTCTGAGCTTTTTCTGATTCGTTCTCATCCAAAATAGCCGTTCTTGTTCAGTTAATGCCCAGGCGTCCACAACAAATTTCTAGAACAACGTCGGGTAACTGATATTCGGAGGGCGAATATGGAAGTAGTACGCGTTGAATTGGCTCTGCGTCACACGTTTGGATCCGCCCTTTCCGGTTTGTGGGTTGGCGTTGGCGTTATCCGTTGTGCGTTGCAATACACCGTTTTCGTCTAGCACGCGTCGAGCTGCCTCTGTTGCGAGAGCGTTTTGGCTAAGCGGAATTTTGTCATGGTACCAGTCTTCGCCATACGGTAACAATAGCGGGTACGTGAGTGCCATGAGCGCAGGGTGACCATTGGGAATGAGCTGAATTCCGTGGCTGTCATCATTTGGTGGGTGACGTAACCGAACAACGATCTCTCTTCTTGAAGATCGGTACTCGGTATCGTCTCCGGGTAGGATGACGGCCACCTCGTCTTGGGTCGGCAAGTTGTACGTTCTCGGATCTCGGTTGCGCGGTGCAAGTAGACGCAGCTGGTACATGTGAGACGCATCACTGCCCATGAACTCTTGTGCTGTCAAGAACAGTTTGACGCGGCTGTTGTGTTGTTGTAGCATGCCGTCGAGCAGAGGAACAATCTGTTGATACGCTGAGTCGAGACGTCGTACTTCTTCAGGCGGTCCATTGAATCTCCGTCGGGCTTCAATGCGTTCGGACCAATGTGCGGTCAAAACAAACACGAAGCAGACTGAGGCGCACGTCACATCTTGGCAACGCTGACCATCTTCGGAGGGGCTCTTGGAACTTCGCTGTGGCCCCACTTTTAGGGTGAGCTTGAAGAAGTTATACTGTTGTCCAGAGCAGGAAGTGGCTGGTAAGTATTTACATTACTGCAGAGAGATTTCCAGTTCGGCCGGAAGCCAGACGATCTGTCAAACTAACTGTTGAACGATCTCGCCGCCGTGTTTGCAGCTTGCGCCAAGAGCCAGCTGGCCTCCCTCAATGCGGCGCAGCCGGACAACCAACCCCTGGCTCTTGGTCTAGTATCTCACGCTCTTACCCTTAAGCTGCAGTGAGTCGAGATTTTCCGCGGATATCGGTTTTATCCCTGTGACATTCGACCTAACGTTCGTCTACTGGTCCCATCAATAGGCGCGTGTGTCTCTTGAAAAGGTGATGCCCCCGATTGCGGAGTTCTCAGGTGAGTCTCAAGCACCAGATGTTGCGACATACACGAGTTGTTTCCGCAGCGCCGGGGGGGGGGGAGGGTTATGCTTCCGTTTTAAGGTGGCGAAGCAGTGGCCAAAGACTCGCTCAAGGCAGGCCCGGAGGCCTGGCACTTAGGCACAGTTGGTGCCGAATGATACGTAAGAAGAGGACTCAGAATAGATTGTTTGGCTGGCAGTAGCCTAGTACTTAGCACTGTAATTATGAGTGGAATGCAAGCATATACCAGTACTACCAGGCATTGATCGCTCAAGCGCGCTTATACACATAGTAGCACTGAAATCAGGTTGCTGTTGCAAAAGCACTATATAAGTGCACTTAAGTTAAGTGCCTTTTAAGTGTCGTTTAGCGACCCACCGGAGATTATAGAAAACGAGCTAAATTTCACTAAAAGTGCGCTTTTGGCACTGAAGTGCGCTAAATTGCACTACTAAAGCGCGAGTGGCAAAGTTGCTGACGTGCGAAGAAACCGGCGGGGCAGCGCAAGCAAGGGGAGGCAAACCGGGCGGGCGGGCGGAAAAACAAAAAATTATAATGTTTCGAGCGAGCAACAGGCGATGTTGCGAGCGAAAATAGTTGGTTCTGGCAAGAGGGAGTGATTCACACCGCACTAGCCTTTCGACTCGCTCGGCGCGCCCGTTGGTCGCCTTTGGCAACAGTTGGCAACCGGCCAGCTCGAGCGCCTGCTGCTAGGCGCCCCGCTGCTCGACCCTCCTCTTCGTCCCGCTCCAAGCAACAGGATCAGCCCCCCATGCGTCATGACAAAACCCAACCGAACTTTGTATTGCGACACATATACGAGCCCACCGTGCAGCTGTGCAGAATGGACAGCGTGGTCAGCGCGATGGCCGACCCGACGCCACCACCACCTCGCGCAAAGGCGAGTGCGCAGGGCTCGAATCGCGCTCAAACCACTCAAGCCCCACGTTTCGCTCCGCGACTACCTCGGCCCCAGATGGCCGTGTGCACCCACTGCAAGGCTCGGCACTGGGAGTGCGAAAGTAAGAAGTCGACCGGACACTTCAGCAGGTGCTGTTCGCAGGGCAAGGTGCGGCTGCCTCCCCCTGGGCCCCAGCTCAATCCCAAGTATCGAAATCTACTTGAAGGCTCGGATAGCAGTCAGTCGCTCCGTCCAACGACATTCGTCTGCAGTTGACTCACATGCTGAACTGTGCGACCCACCTACGCAGAAGCTAAAATATCCCGCGAGCACGCTCGGTCGTACAACAACGCGCTGTCGTTCACGTCGCTCGCTGCCCACCTTGACCAGACTCGACCAGGCACTCCAGAACCCCCGTGTTTCGCGTATTTGGTCGCCTTGACCATCGACTCGGCGCCCTCATTCCTGCCGCCAGTCAACGCCAGCCTTTGGCCAAACATGGCTCATCGACCCGGCCGAGGCCACCGACACTCGACTGGGACCCGACGGCGCAGACAGTCGCTTACAAAGATCTACTTTGACTAAGGTCGAGTCCATCTTGCGTACCGGAAATCGCTTTGTTAGGCTCTCAGCATCGGCCAAAGCCCGCGCAGAATGGGATACGGCCAAAGAATGGGTCCTACGCCTCTGCCTACCACCTGGCCGAGACCGACGCACCCACAACCTTCCTACCTCGAACACAGAAATGGGGATGCTTATCTGCGATTGTGCTGAAACCCGAATGGCATCGTTCAAAAACCCAAAGAGAGGCAACCAGATCCTCTCTCTCTCTCTCTCTCTACAATCAGTTGACCAGTCAATGGATACACCCACACCACAAAACAAATTTATTTGGTTTTTACTTTTTCACTTTTCTTTTATCGGAAAGAGCGCTTCTTGAGGCTATCCTAGCATTCTTTGGGTGTGGAAAAATTGCTGTAGACAATGAAACAGATGGGACATTCAATTAAATGCAATGTCCACAATCACTTCGAAATTTTGGAGTCATTAGAAAAGGTGGCTAGGCACTACCGCTACTCCCTGGCAAAGCTAGATTGACTTTCCCCAGAACTTGTAGTGCCAAATGGTGTTCCTCCTTGTCCACTAAGGGAACAGTGGTGATCCAAAAGAGCAAACCATTGCGTCTGACAAGTTCCCGGGCAACTTTTGGTATCTTGGCTCCAGACAAGAAGAACTGCATATGCGTCAGATGTGCCAAGTCAGTCATCTTCCCCCCCAATCTCCTCGCAGACACCTCTAGCAAACAGCCTACCTGAAGGATGTGCAGTCTGAGGAAAGAATCATGCTGAGCTGATTCAAACAGACTGACAAGGAGCTCAAAGCTCTGGCGTCGGCGCAGAATCCTCCAGTCCTTTTGTCATGGGAAAAGACAGATCAGGAAAGACCATAGCATAAATGAATTTGTGCAGCATGATCACACCAAGACTCACCTGTGTCCGCATAAGCCCGTGACCTAGAAAAAGGACCAGCCATCTGCGTTCTTCCTCGGGCAGTGCACTTGACGAGTAGAGTGTAGCATAAAACATTGGTACATCGTGTTGGTCAACTTGAGAGCGCTGCAAGAGGAATTGCATAAAAGCCGGATAAAGAGTTGAAGTCGGTGTGCCTAGGGCAAGGACACAACAGCACAAGAAGAGAGAGATGACAGCTGGGACGGGTTCGCCGTTGACTCGGTAGATGCACTGGCGCGACATGTGCAACACCAGGGCAAGCTCATCCCTTTCTGGAAATACGGAAGCCCGCGACTTGCTCAGTGCAGCTTGAAGCGTAGACGAAGCGAGTTGACGCATATTCGGTGAAGGAGATGCAAGCGCAGCAATTGGAATACCAAGCGCTCCAGATTCGAGTAGGTTTGTCCAATCTGCGGCCTTGAGTTCATCTTCCGCAATTGTGTGGGAGACAAAAGGCAGTAGAAAGCCTGGGTCGTACGCGGGAAAATTCACCACCCCGCTGGTATGTGGAAGAGCTGAACCGCATGCTTGTAGCCAGGCGTTGCGCATCAGGCGTGGGTCAAGATGGTGCAGGCTCGCGCAACGATTCTTCTCCAACATTCGATTGCCAGTGTCTGGCGACCACCTTTTTGATGCTGCATTGATTGATCCTGCGTGTTCCAACTCGAGTCGTTGGAAGATCTCAAGAATGACCACGTCTTGGGCCAATGTGGTCGCCCCATAGATTGGTATGAGTCGGTCAACAAGTCGGCAAGATGCGGCGGCAGTCCATGAAGCGCGGGCAAGCGCGGCAATGAGCCGAATACTCGATTCGCTTGCACGGTGTTGTGATTGCGATCGGAAAGCAGGAGTTGCCAGCAGTGCATTCAGATGGCGAGCAACATCTTGATCCTGCAAAAAGAGATACTCCCAACGATGTCAATGTCCAAAATGGCAAATGAGCCTGGATGGTCACTGCTTGCCTACCTTCCAGTCACTCAAGCTGCAAAGCATTGCTGCAAGCACGCTGTAGTCGCTCTGATCCTGTCGACGGTGGATGATCGCCGTGAGGAGCGGATCGAAGAGATGTTGCTTGCAGACAATAGTACGATGCAACTTGAGCGTCCGCACTGTGCCCCAACACGCATGATCAGCACAGTACCTGCAGACCTTTTCTTCATGGGCACTCACCCAATTCGCTGACCAAATCACAGATGTGACCCTCGTCTTCTTTGTGCTCCATGGTGTACCGAATGATCCCCTCGAACGAATTGTTGACCCAATCACCAAGCACTGAATGCGCTGCTGGCATGTGATGTGCAAGTTGCGAAAGGAATCGAACTGGACGATGACTGAAAACTTGGTCTGTAGATTGTGGTAGAGCACCTTCCACTATCAAGACCACCGATTGGGCCAAGTTGGGACTTTGTATTGCGTATGTCCCCACCAAGAACGCAGCCTCATCTATTGTTGTCGGGGTTGAGTTGTTGGCGGCGACTAGGTGCTTCGTCCATTCGACAATGAGCTTGCGCAACGCGTCGGCCACATTTGGCCCTTTGACGGGCGTGCTGACCATGAAGCTCAGGGGAGCAGCATACGCTAGGTCGAGGCGTTTCTGCGTGGCAACGAAGGATTCGAAGAGCGCTCGCGCTGGTTCGGAGCGAGAGACCAATTGCACCAGGACGACCATGAACGAGCGATGTGTGGCCAATGTGGCCAGCAGGTTTCCTGTCCAGTCGACCGCATGACAATCGAGTAATGACTTGATCTGGGAAGCTTTGTTGCGGCCACTGGAGGAGAAGAAGCCGGCACCGTGCAGCAAGACGGCTTCGCATCCTTTGACGGGATGGGAGAGCTGTGCCAACGAGCACAATGTTGCGAAATGTTGCACCCACAATTCGTTCACAACGGCCACTGAAGGTACGGAACTACATTGATGCAAAGCAGCGTCCAATGTTGCACGCGTCCATTGATCCATCGACAGCGTATCGTTGACTACATGACGTAGCAGTGACACGGTCAAGCGGAGCAGGGATGATTGACCAAAGAACGGCATTAATGGGCCACTTGTGAGTAACAACTTTTGTGGAAATAAGGTCTCTTGTGCATCAGCAAGGGTTCTCTTACAATACAAAGTCCGGGGCAGTTGCACATACTCACCCCGGGAGACAATTTTGCTTCATCACTGCCGATGATGAGCTGGCAATATGGCATTGCGGCGCGCCGACCATTGAGATTGTTCGGAGAGAAAAGCACACGGACAAGATGAAGCATCGCTGAGGGAGGGGGGCGACCCTGTTATCAGCTCTCAACGGCATGAGCAAGGGAAGTCTCTGCAGCGGACTCACCCGAGAGATGTTCGGGCTCTTCGCTGCGTGCAAGGGCTTTGGGGATAATGTCGCTGCCAGAGACTAAAGTCTGGATACGATTTCGTTGGACAGGACTTGGGCAATCTTCGTAAATCGAAATGACCATCCAAGCGAACACGCCGTTCCCGGAGCCGGCAATTCGCAGCAAAAGCACTCGGACTGCAGCTAACCAGGCTCGGGCACCGCGCACTCGTGCCAAGGTGAACTTCAGAGTAGCTGCGTCCCGAACAAGAGGTGGAGAGAGGTGGATCATAAGAAGTGAAGTAGGTATGTACCACGTAGCCCTGTGAATACGAGGGAAGGGTCAGGAAAGCTTGCCTTGCATTGGAGGAAGCAAGGTCGAGATGCGGACAGACCTCTGTAGTGCTGGATGGTACACGTCAAAAGTGAGCGGCGGTAGCGATGTGGCATCAAAGCGCGAATCATGTGCAAGGGATTCGTCAATGCAAGTGGTCCTCGTTCTGCCAACCTTGCCTTGAACCACAAGGAGGCACTCTTCTAAGACCCGCAGCGTTGTCTCCGCTACCAGTTCCACTTCCACAAGCGACGCAGTGAAACCGCCGACAACCTGCTTCAGCACGGGCAACGAGTCGATTGATCCAAGCTTGCTGAAGAAGAAGAAGCGCACAAGTCGCAGTGTGGACTCCGCGGGTGATCGTGCAGAGTACTCGAGCTCTCGACGGAGATTGCCTTGGACAACTCGCAGCAGAGGAGACGCCGTCGCTCGCAGCTCAGGTCCCGTGCTCGCAGCGGAAGACCATGCCAATGCCTTTTGGACGCAGTCCTCGAAGAAGGCAAGAGCCGCGTCGGTACCGGCTGGTGCGCTGTCGCGAGTAATCCACATCACGGCCTCGAGCCAATCACTGGCTTCGTCCAAGTTGTCGCCAAAGAGCAAGGGTGTCCTCAAAACTCGGGTGAGGATCATCAAGAGCAACACGCGATTCCCTTCGGAAGCAGTCGTCCGCAACCGCTGCAGTAGCGGCGACAAGACTGTCTTGAGAACCTCTGTGGGGCGGATCCAAACCACAGCTGTGGTGTGAAGACTCGCAACACGCAGTGCGTATCCGGATGTGACGGTTTCGATGCCGGGCGAACCCGAGGTGTACCAAGGTCGGTGGAGCAGCTTTCCGAAGTCGTAGCGCAGGGCTGTAATAAGTCGAGGGGTAACACGATGGTACATCCAGAGCAGGCGCAACGCGATGTGAATGCGCAAGTGCCTTTGCTGGTTCAGAACGACCTGCGCGATCGTGTCCACATGATCATTCTCGACCGTTGTCTCGACGGCTGCTCCCGATCCCGAATGGAGTTTCGTCTTCTTCCGCGAGGTCGACGTTGCCGGGGCGGGCGCGGCAGGCGTGAATGGTACGGCGCTGAGCGCCATGATGATCTGGGGGTCGGGCACGATCGCTTGGAGACGAAGCCGGACGGTTCTGCCCAGCGAAACCCATTTGCCTACCGTCTCTGTCTCTTCACACTGCCGCGCAATTTCGGCCAGGCGAATGAGCACACGAGTCGCTTTTTGGAGCACGGCAAGTAGTAATGTCGCGCTCAGATACGCCACCATCGGGTCATTTTGCTGCATCGCCTTCGTGAACCAGAGCCGGTTGAGCGCACTCGGGCAGACGGAGTCAACCAGAGCGGAACTTATCGGCAATGTCGACTCGGCGGACAGTCCTTGTGGAAGGGGCAAAGATGTGATCTGCGTCGCCCAGGTGATGGCGGATATCCACCGCGAAGACAGGCGAGGATCGAACGAGGCCGGAAACTTCGCCCAATACGACACGACCAGGTTTGGCGCCCGTTGCAACACACGGAGGGCAAGGTCGCGCTGTCTCGCATCCTCCGTCACTTTCAGAGCAATGAGTAGCGTCCCGAGAGTTCTCTGCGCTCCCGCAGATCGCGCAGGCGCTTCGTCGATCTGGTCTCCGAGCCATCCGACAACGGCCGACAGGAATGCGTGCACCGTGCGTCCGAGCCTAGGGACGCCTGATGTCGGAGAACCGTTGTGAGACTCTATCCATTCGTCATTTCGCTCGACGGTGTCATACAATTTGACAATCTGAAATTCGATGGGTTCACGCGATGCCGTCAGCCAACTCGGAACAGCAAACTTGAAGATGGAGTCGGAGCACATAACTGACCTCTTTCAGGTTGGCTTCATCCAGTAGAGCACGTCGAACCCCAAGGCCCACCGATCGGGCGACAATGACATCACGGTAGAACGCGACAAGGACGTGATGCACGACGGGAGGTGGATCGTCCGAAAGACCCTTGATCATGCCCGAAAGCAATCCTCGAGTCTCCAACACCTGGCATTTAAGGCGAGCATCATTCATCGATAAGAACGACAGGACTAGCATAACGAGAAGAGTGCGAATGTCGGGACGGCGCAAAGGATCGCGAGTATTGTCCTGCAAACGATTCTTGAACAACCGAGAGGTGTTCTTGCTTGTCCAAGGCAGAGCGTCGAAAGCCCTGCGCGCAAAGCGGCCCGAGCCAAACGCGACCACGACATTGAGGAGCTTGAGTGCAGCCACCGTGGTATCGTTCCTGCCCGGATTCAAAGCTCGTTGGAGCTGTGCTGAATATTGCGCAAGTAATCGTCGCACGAACTCGGGCTCGCCGCGCTGCGCATTCTGGGAGGCCAAGCGGACGAGTGATCCGAGGCAGTTCAGGACGGCGCTGGTGAGCGAAGAGTTGTTTGTCTTTTGGGGCGAAGACGAATCGTTATTGTGAAAGGGAGAGACAAGTGAGAGACAGTCCAATCAGCGCTGCGACGCCGACGCCGACACTGACGGGGCACAGAAGGAGCAGTTTCTCCCCATAACTCCCGCCGGCTTGCAAACGCAGACTCACCCGGTGAGCTAGATCCCAGGACATAAAAATGGGATCTATCGTTGGGTATCTGTTCATGAAGTCGTGCAGCGGGTGCTGTCCCACCGCGGGAGGCGCTTCGGCGGTGACAAGCGCATGCGCGCTTTGCTGGATCGACGCCAGAGCTGCGAGGGCAAGTCTAAACTGTCAGCTCACAGACCGAATCGAACCAAAGCGGATGTACACCCTGCTCGTAGCTGATCCAACCGAGACGAATCGGCATCCTATCGTAGAACAAATACGGACCACTGATGAGCGACGGGGCATCCTTGGTTGCAAGCGCTCGAGTTATGTCGTCGCTGGTTGCGAAGGCAGTCATCGACGTTGACGTCGAATCGATCGGACGTAGGCGAGCCATTAAATGAGCCGCAGCGTGACGCGGTCGTATGTACAGCAACGCTCGCTGGGAGTGGATGACTCAAACAGGCCTTTTTTGGTCGTCTCGAGTCTCCTCAACACCAACCCAACTGTGGCGTGGTGGACACGAGCGGACTTGAAGCGCGGGAGAGCGCAGTCCAGCGTCGGGCAGGCAGAGACAGGCACAGTCTGGCCCGATGTCTCTGGGAGGGGCTTACCAGTTATTGGCGCGCTTGGTCCAGTTGCCCTCCGAAATTTCAGGGCCATTTTGGGGTGGTTCTCTGTAACTTGGCAAGTAGGCGCATTCATGCAAAAGTGAGGGTTACTATTTTTCTTTATGCTCTAAAAATGACATACCCCAAGTGGCGAGAGCTTTCATAAGCTGTGGGTGGAGCTACAGCGATCCGAAGTCTGCGATTTCGGTCGATCGGGCCTCAGATGGTCCGAGCGCATCGTGCAAGTGGCACTCTCATCATCGGCGAGGCTGCTCCGTTCGGCTTGATCCCTTTCAGTCCGCTTCGCTATTCTCCTCTTTTCACGATCACCGTCGTCCACGTCAAGCGTGACAATATCTAAAACCAAAAATGACCCGAACAAGTAGACGCCATACCTCATCAACTCGCCAGAACAACCGCCGCGAGGCGGATCTATTCGCTGAATTTCGTAGCCGCGATCTCTCGCTATGTCAATACCTATCGTGGTACTTCAGCCCATCCACACGATTTGAAGGCGTTCAAGCACACCGGCTAAAGCTGTTCAACAGCAACTGGTCCAGCCTCAAGCGTGTACTTGATCTCATTCTACGACTTGCACGCGAGGATGGCGCAGAGTCAAGAAGCCGAACCAATGACTGGATCGCCGACTCGGAGCAGGTGGGCAACGCTTCGTACTTCTCGGATTGATTCTCCGGATTCAATAAAGCTGCTGAATACTTGCCTTATCCGCGTGCAGGCCGACTCAATCATCATTGAAGAGATGAAGCGAACCAAGTCCGCCTTCGTCGCTAGCCATGACTTGGCTCCCGAAGTCCTCGCATCCGATCACATCGACGCACGGCTCGATGCAATCGCCGAAAACAAACCTTTTAACAGCGGACGGATTCGTAACTTGCTATCACAATGCGGAGACTCACCACCGGCCGAGCGAATCAATTGCGACAAGGACCCACTGCAACTGCTTCCACTCATGTCGAGATGATGATGGAATAAGTCACCCCGGAGAATGGTTCCGACCCGGAGCAAGAACAAGAGCCTGGTCACAAAAAAAACGGAGTTTGTGAGTGTTTCTGACCATAGCTCGGCTGGGTATCGCAGCGAACTGACACCAAAAATCAACACGCTGGCCGCAGCTTTACCGCAGTGTCGTGGGTCAGATCGTGGCATTCGCTTGCAACCGAAGGAACAACGCCATGCAGCATTGCAACGGTCTCGTGGCTCTCGCATGTGGAGCGAACGACCGATTGACAATGTTTCTGTGCGATTGCGGTTTGACGACATCTCGCTGGGCGACTCTCCAAGCAGCTGCGAGCTTGACGAAGGCGAATTCGACGAAACTGAAGGAGATTGGCTCGAACAGGTACTTCCATGTGACCGTTGACAACATTGACGTCACACATCACGTCAACGATCAGCAATTCGATCGACGAACCGAGCTGCTGCATGATGGAACTTTTGGTTACGCCCACATTTAGAACGGAGATCTTGCCGGCGCTTACAACCTTCGAGCCTACTCTGCACATCAAGCGTCTTCACCGCGAGTCAATCTCCAGCATTTCCTCCCAACTCCCCAATCCGACTCGTCATCTAACAACCGGGATCAAAGCTCAGATATATCGAGCGCTTGCTCGACTGGTCCCTCATCTTGGCCTCAGTCTTCGCGATCCTTGATGCACACCACCCCCTGTCCTCGTCATAGACAGGCAACTTGACGCGCTCTCGAAAGGACTCCTTAGAGATCAATTTTGCCCAATCTGCATTGTTGATATGTTGACACGCAGCAAACAGGAAGGCAAATCAACACATGTGTACTTCACTCAAACTGGAGGTCAACCGGCATATACGATCAGAATGAAGGAGATCTTGTGATTGGGGTCGTCCAAGTGCTTGTACAGCTCGCCGTCTCTCCAGATCTCCTCAGATACGACAACCGCGTTCTTTCCCTTTCGATTGAGATTGGCAGCCTGAAAGAAGCATGTGACTGCGGAAATCAGCACGGATGTCGGTCCAGCAAGCCCAGTCGGCAGAAAAACTCAGCTGATGATTGCTCAGTGCATTCAGTGGACTGACAACAACGGTGACGGCCCGGCATCCATAAATGAAATACATTGCTTCGAAAATAACACTTTTGCCTGAGCCTGTTGGCGCTGTGGCGAACACAGCGTCATATCGATCCCGGTTCCCAAATTGCTCGAGTTTGAAAAGTACAGCAATGGCCTCGATCTCCACAGGCCGGGGGGTAGGTCCTCGTCAAGACTTTCGCCCAGAATAACTTTGACCTTTTTGCGTAATTCGCTGGAATCTCGTCGGTCCTCGTGAGTCAAGCGTGGCCTCCAGTGACCGAGAACGGGTCGGCCGGCAGGAAGGTCGGTTGTCGGATTGATTGAATGACTCGGTGCCTGCTGGGGTCGTAGGACTGGCCCTTGAAGCTGATCGCAAGGGAGACGCCCTAAACTCAGTTGATGGATGTCGACGGGGCGGTCCCCTAACCGGCCTGGGTGTTCGTACCAACATGGCTCATTCTGAGGGGAGGTGCGATGTTGAGTGTAGGAGAGAGAGGATCATGCGTGAGGCGCGGCCGGGCTTAGGTGACGCGGCCTGCCTGTAGTGGCACCTATGCGGGTCAAAATAAGCCTAACAAATATACTACCCCGCGCGCGGCGAGTTTAGGGAGCTTTTTGGAGATTTGGCCCAGGAAAACGTTGGTACGGGCTAGGTGCACCATTGCCCTGCCAACCCCCAGCCCCCGGAGGCAAAAGTGGTCACTAATTCGGGCTCTTGCTACTTATCCCCGCTAATGGTCCATCTGCCTCAGCACCACGAGTTCCCCCCACTTCCCTCCACCCAAGGCCTTGCAGGCTTGCACCCATCGCTTCAAGCATGGACATCCTACCACACACACCACCACCTCTACAACCTAGCTCAGCATCGCCAGTCGGAACAGAGAAGGGAAAACGCACTGACAAGACCAAGCGCAAGAAGAGCACGACCGTGAGGAGGAGGCGGAAGAAGGTGACCAGCAACAAAGACACGATCGAAAATGGGGCCACGACGTCGGTCGGAACGGAGGAGGAGGCGAAGACGAAGAAGAAGAAGAAGAAGAGGAGATTATGGACCAAGCGAGTACGGAATAGGGAGCCATCGTTGTCCCCGGATAGCGAGCTGTTCGACAAGACGTTCGGCTTCAATTTCGGTATTTTCCGCTCTCCAACGAAGAGGCGTCCGAAACGTCAGCCGAGCCCTCCCCCATCACCATCAGTCCAGAGGTCAACGCGTCGTCGGAAGGAGCATTCGGAGAAATCCATTGCCGGCCTCCACAAATCATCGTCCGAGCAGTCTTGGACTGACATTGCCGATGGCGCAACGGCGTGGCCTTTAGACCCCGAGACCGGCGGCTTCGAGCACGACTTCGAGCCTAACAGCGCGCCCGACTTTGAGCCCGCCTACGACTTCGGTCGCGATTTCGGCTGTGGATACTCATCTGGACCGGAGCATTCGCCATTCCACCCAGACGGTGCTTCTCAAGACCAAGCGCCCTCTTCTCCTAAGCGATCGCAGATCGAGAGGAACGCCAAGAAGCAGCGCAATCGTCGCCGGACTGCGAGGGCCGAAGCTAAGACTAGGGCGTCTAAACGAGCTGAACTTCTCCAGGCGTACCTATTGATGAAGAAAAAGGCCAAAGAAGTGCTTCGACAGAGCGGGTTTGTCCCTTCCCCGGACGACGAGGAGTGGTGCGACGCATGTCATGAACGCCGAGTCACCAGAAAGGTCCGGGTTGTCGACCTGTTCTTTGCAGGTAGGTGCTTCTGTTGCACATATTTTGTCAATAACCCCTACGCTATCGTCTTGGACTGATTTGATATCCCCCAACCATGAGCAGGCATGCGAGAACTACGATACTGCCCATGCTATTCCGAGATCCAAACCCTGGCAGCTCACGGTCTTCTCCCGACGTCATCATCTTCAATCCGAAAAAGAGAAGGCATTACCGCATTCACCTTTCGCACGATCGAATATCTCGACACCTACTGGGGGGTAGATCCTTTTGGTATCTATGGCATGTCCGAAGCGCTCATTCTCTTTTGGTCCTCTGAATTATCCTCGGAGGATCCTTTTAACAAGGTGGGCTCTTGGACATGGACAGGCCGGAAACATTCTTTGCTTCTTACAGAAAATATTGGAAGCTTCCCAGGGTCCAACCGTGCGTCAGCATCTTCAAGCCGCAATAGATGAATATCGATTTATGCAACAGCTGCAGGCAACTTTGACCGCCGAAATTCTCGGCCTCTCCCCGCGCGAGCGTCTGGCCGACGTTTGTCCGGCATGTTTTGGGCCTCGGATCAATGAAGCCGGCAAGAGCGAGAATGACCTCGATGTCATCATTGCTTTCGACGGCAATTTTCAGCATCGACGATTCGCGCGGGCAAATGCTGATCCTCTCAAGTCACGTCCAGCGTTATTCCTGCCACCAGACAAGATTCGAAACGAGCAAGCTTTGATCGACGGATCGACTGAAGCGGGCGAGAAGGTACCTTGGTGCTGCTGGTGTCGGGTCACCCGAACCCAATAATGCGTTGACCCGACTGTCTGTGAATGCTAAACGGGCTATTCTATCATACAGGACGAATGCACAGCCAACTGGAAGGCCGCAGATGGTGGTGTGACCTCCGCTTCGTCAAATGTAGTGGCCGACACAGGCCTCGTTGCTGCAGTGTGCCGTCATGATCATTGCCTGCGACTTTGCAACCTTCATCAATCAGGTGAAAAGTATGTGTGGACCGGCCATCTGTGACTCCAGGCAAGGACACTAATAAGCGAGTTTGGTCTACCGCAGGTTAGTATATCCCGTGTCGCTGTTGAAATGGATTCTCGAAGAAGTTGAAGTCGGAGAAACGGATTGTACTACGGGGCCTGCGCGTACCAGTGACGCTACAAACGTCGGATCCAGCTCGGGATCGGACTCCCACCAAAGTTCGAGTCAGGATCGAAGTCGCGTCGGAGTCGCGTATGATATCGCCTGCAACTTATCGTCGCACTTACGCCGTGTGAGTTTGTTCGTGACACTCAGCCTGAGCATTGGCTTAGTCCGTAGCTGAGCAGCTCATCTCTCCCCGGTATGCGCAGCGCAATCTTCTGGCAGACCACTTACCGCGTCTAGAATTTGCTCTCTCGTCGATGCATGCCTATGCGCACAAGTGGTCCTGCCAGGTTGACTTTGATCCGCGCTTTCTACCCAATTTTGGTTTGACTGATGGCGAGGGAACCGAGCGCTTGTGGTCGCAGCTTCGAGGCATGATACCCATGAATCGATCATCGAGTGCCTCCCATCGGCTGGAGAACATCAGTCGTCGAGCGTCTGCTTATAACAAGCAGCATCTGGCCGAACTTGGTTCGCCTAAGCGTCCAGTCTTTCATGCAATCAAGCTCAAGGCCGAAGCCGACAGAGTCATTGCTGAGGTCGTTAATCGCTCCGAATAGACGGTCGCTACCCTCCTTGAACAATGGCACGCGCAACGTGCAGCGTCCAAGCAGATCCCTCTGAAAGAGCAGCGCAAAGAAGTAGC
This sequence comes from Microbotryum silenes-acaulis, assembly GCA_003665825.1. Taxonomy (NCBI): domain Eukaryota; kingdom Fungi; phylum Basidiomycota; class Microbotryomycetes; order Microbotryales; family Microbotryaceae; genus Microbotryum; species Microbotryum silenes-acaulis. The sequence continues at coordinate 133,984 of QPFY01000009.1, forward strand.
CGAGATGCGCAACGTCATGTTCAAGCTTGAGCTGGTTAACAGAGACATCGCAGCTTGCCGGCGGGTCTGAGCTATCGTCGTCGTTTGGGAGTGAGACACGAACCGGTAACCTAACTTCGGTATTCATTTTTCGATTGCTACAGAGAAGAACTAGCCTGCGTGAACACCATAGATACGAACAAGCTTATAGAACAGTCGACTAAACTTCAACAGCTGGTCAAACAACGGCAGGTTCTTGATGATCGACTGAACTCCTTACGCACGTCGGAAATAAACATCAGTGTCCTGGACCCTGGTACGTCACTCCCTTCTTCCATTCTGACCCTCCGGTGTGATCCCCTTTGTCCTCGCTTAAATATGTCAACACCCTTGATTGGCTCAGACTATGAATTTGCCTGCACATTGATGGTCGCATCTCGCTCGCTGTGGGACTTGGTCGTACAATATCGACAGGGAGCTGAGAGGCTGCGGCTCCCGCGCCTAGGCGGTAAAGCTCTCGGTAGGAAATCCATGGTACGAGTCTTCTGCGCCGGCAGAAGGAACGCTGATGTGTAGCAATGCCTGCTCATAGGTACGAAAGCGGCTGGTCTCCTGGTCAAGAGTCTTAATTCTTTGCGTCCAAGACTCATGAAGGCAGTGGCGATGTATAACGACGAGGTGAAAAAGTATGCTGCCATCCTCGCCAATTCTCAGAATTCCCATTCGATCTTGAGAACCCGAAGGGTACCGCCATCAGCCCCAGAGGATCTCAACGAACTGCTCAAACTCGACATCTTGGCGCCGCTCTGGAACAACGGATTATATAGTCATCCCACTGAGCCGTGGGCCTACGATGCTGATGTTCGTGTCGGCATTCCAGCAGTATTGTCTCGCGCAAGATGCCAGCAAGAAATCAAGCGACTTGGATGGGAAGTGCGTCGCATTGGACGGTGGCTGATAAGCCGTCGCAAGAGGTTTCAGAAAGTTCGCCAGCAATTACTCCAACTAGATGAGCAGGATGACTCTGCGATGATGCTGCTCGAGCAAGAAGAAGAGCGTCTTAGAACTATTGCGCGCCGATGGTTTTCGAAGGGCGGCCTAGATCACTTGTGGGAATGCACCCGGCAAACCGGCGAACCGCAAATGGAGGAGTGGGTGGAGCTCCGAATGTGGTGCACCGACGACGTTGATGTTTTTCAACGAACCACAGCGGGTGGCTTGCCGGATCACACATGACCAAACTGCATCAATGATGGGATGGTCGGAGAGTCGGACAACATCACCACGGATCATGACGCCCTTCTTGACATCAGTGATCATTCGAGCGATGATCTGAGTCATCATTCCGTCGACACTACCGATTACGGCGCTTTCAGTGACGAGATCAACGAGAACTTTAATGAAGACGATGGCGATGTTTTTTGGGGAATTTGATATTGATCATATATAGTTGCAGTCTTTTGCCCAGTTGCTACTTGCAATAGTAAAGAGATCAATGATGCGTTCATTTCGCTAGTAGATCTACACGTTATACGACGCTTTGCCAGGAAGTGCAACAATAGCGATCAGACATCCAAGACCCGGCATCGCTAAATCGCTCGATCTTGCGGTGGCTCGCTTGAAAAATTTAATGTCGCTCGAGTAAAGCGGGCAGCCGGAAGCCCAACACGACCGGTAAGGTTTAGAGGAAGAGCGCGCTACACTGAGGGAGTGAACACAAGCGTCCATTGCATCTTTGCTGCGCTGACTGCGCTGAGATCTCCTACAGGTAGAACTTACCGCGCTCCCTGCCAGTCAGTCACATGCGCAGTCCGTGTCGTGCCTTGGGTGACACTTCCCGAACAGTCAGCAGGGATTGCAAAAGTACTTATTATATTCCAACACTGCCGACTACATTTTGATGTATACTTGAACGAAGTCCTGATCCGGCTCACAGTCCCAACGTCGTACAAAGGTCTTTTGTGGTGTTGCCACGGCCACCCCGAGCCTCACACTCGACCAGGTCCGTTGAGTGTTTGCCTCGGCACTTGGTTGATGACTTTTCAGACGCAAGATACAGAAGTTGATCACCCCTAACAGTCTTTTTCTGTATGATATAATGAATTGTACATTGGTGGCACGTCAATGAACTCTTTGCTAAGTTGCTAAGAGCCAGCGTACTGCTTCCTTCCTGCGCAGTTCACACACTCACTGTAATCTCGACGCGAAGTACGTCGTCACGGGCGCTTGCGTTTCAACAGTCGAACTGCAGCAAGTCATAGTCACCCATGCCCAAAGTAATGCGCTGTATATGACTGAACGAAGCCACGAGCGAGTCAGATTCACCTTGATACACCCCTTGCTCTGTCGTTGCTCTACGTTTTCTCATCGCATTAGGCGGCTTGAGAGTTCTGCACTCTGTTGTGGCCTGGGCCTCCTTCTAATATCGACCGACCGACTGCCCCGCCGTGGTTTTCGGTGATGGCAGGTCATATAATCTTTTGTGACACCAATCAGGGTTCAAACCCAAGGTGGACAACACGTCGTGTTGGAGTCAGACTGAAAGTACCCAAACCGGGAGGGTGTTTTCAAAGTTCTTTTCGACGGGACATACCGTCTTGTCATCATTGTGATGGTCATCTTCTTGGTCTTCAGTTGGGTCTTATAGTTGCGACGATGGGTGAATTCAGGATGGGACATGAAAGGAGAGGTCGAGCTGTCGTCTGACCCCTGTATTACAGTCCCATCGAATGACCTCACAGTTATCCACCGTCCGGTTTTGCGGCGCGCAGGCAGTTGAGGGTTATGCAGTGGCAACCGGTCCGACCTGAAGGTGAAGTCAGATTGTATCTAAGGGAAGAAGACAATGGTAGGCCAAAAGGTCAAACAGACTTATGCAACGAGACACGGTCAATGGTACGGCGCCTTCGGACGAAGCATGGATATGAGGAATGATTAGGAGGGATCGGTTCCCAAGTGTGTTTGAAACGGGAGGCGCAAGAAACGGCGATGAGGTCGAAGTTGGAAAAGGTGTATGGCCATTTGCTTGTACATCACAAGTTCAGAAGAAGAAGAAGAAGAAAGAGGAGATGCGTCGGCCCGAGAGCCATTCTAATTTCGTTGACCCAAAGGTAAATAGATGCGCAGAGATGTCGCCTTGCCTGGATGCGAGCGCCACACCGTTGTGCTGCGGCCCATGCGGTGCGCCCCGAGTCCCTGTAGGACAAAGGTGCGGAACCATTGGTTGTGAAGGAAGACTCCAGCGTAATCTCTGGAAGGGGGGCCGTAGATGAACGGGATGCCGGCCGCTGACTTGGTCAGGTTCCGGCGCCCGGAGCACACAGGGGCCCCCGGGCCGTGACGTAGGAAACGGTCCGCCGGGGGTCGACTATGCCCAGTGATCTTGGCAGAGCCTGACAGAATGAGCTTTTTGATCATATTAATTTACAATCCTGTTAAGATTAATTGCCACAATCAAGATGGCAGCTGAGACGCTGCATGCGTGCATGACAATCATCTGAAACTAAACTCAAGGATCTACACTGAAAGACGCGTCACAAACCACAGAGACATAACAAATATTGGTCATCTTGCAGACTGACTCAGAGCATAATATGCCCAAAGAAAGACATAAGAACGGTCTCTTCCGCCACCCCCTCGGTATTTCTTTCTCTGTCTTTTTCTCCGCTTTTTTCTCCGCCGCGTACCTCTCCGCCTTCGTCCCCGGCTCCACCAAATCTTGGGCTCAGGGGTCCTTCTCCGCCATTCGAGTCATCGTCGCTTGCCTCTGCCTCCGTATTGTCGTTCGGGTCCACCGAGGGTACGATAGCGAGGTGGCCGTGACGGAGGTCGTCAATGATAGCCTTGAGCTGAGCAACGGTTTACTTGGGCGATGTCTCTGCGCTATGATGCAGAGCCATTTCGTATCTACTCTTCGTTCCGGGCTTGATCCGCAATGTGACACCCAGTGCCTTCAAGCCCTGGGTCTACTCTTCGTTCCGGGCTTGATCCGCAATGTGACACCCAGTGCCTTCAAGCCCTGGGTAGACCATATCTTCTTCTTGAGGTGTGAAATCGCCTGTCGATGATCCTGTGTCGGAACGGCGATGTATAGTCTCAAGAGCAGAGTCTGTAAAGACGGAAATGATTAGCACGGAGTCGAGCCCGATCAGATGCAGACTACTTACTGAGTTGGGCGCGGAACAGAATGCCGTGCCATTTGCCAAGAACGCCACGAGTAGCACTGTCCATCGAGCGAGTTTTTGCTGATAAATGAGACGAAAACATGTCACATAATTGGTAACGGTAACGTGGTCTCATGCGCGCATAACTTGCGATGAAAGACTCACCCTCTTTCAGATCTGCCACTTCATTGGCCTTGAGTGTCTCATCCCAGCTCATCTTGGAAGCAAAATTAGACAACAAGGAATTGCCGGATGGATCCTTGAAGTCGTTGCAGTGAGCTGCAAATCTGAGCCCACCTATCGAATGCACGGTCGCCTTCGTCGCTGGCGACACGTCGTCTTGATAGCGAGGGACAATAAAGGCCAGGGTTTCCACTCCGTACAGCTTGGACATGCGTTGCGCCAGGTCTCGCAATTCTGCAATGTACTTTTTGCATTGCTCCATCCGAGTTGGGGAAGGAATGTCGGATGGCGACCGTGTGATGATGGTGGGTGGTACTATCGAAGTGAAAGTCGTATTATTTCCCGCCTCTGCCGCTGCAAAAGCCGCGCGAACAAGCTCTTCATCGTCCTCGCCAAGTTGGGCAGATCCGAGGTCCCCCTGGTCTCTCAGGAAGTTCCAGAGTTGAGCGGCAAGTTTGGTGATGGATTGCGATTTCGACTGATCCGATTCTGAGCACGTTTGACACACCCAGGGTATGTAAGAACAGACATTGCGGACGCAGCGGTAAGCATAAGCGAGAGCGTAGGAGAGTGGAGTGGGCATGACCGGAAGCGCCTCCTCACTAGCCAGTACAATTCTGGATGAACCGTCTCCACGCCCAAATTGGGCTCGTCGGAGTCGGACGAAGGGGTTTGGGGCACGGGCATGCGCCGCTTTCTCTTTCGAGTCGGGCGTGGAGAAGGTTCATCCAGAATTGTACTGGCTTGTGAGGATGCTCGACGGCTTTGATCGTGCCTCCGACCTGCAAGAGGTGTGAGAGAACAGAGAATTCTTCAGCTGTCCGTCAGGATTGAGTAGATAGAAGGATGAGGTCGATGACTGGCACTCTGCTCTCAGCCCTGCTACAAGGGATCTAAGTTGGCACACCAGACAAGAGCACTCACTCGGATGAGCGCCAAAGGAAATGGACTCTGCTGGAGAACCTTCACTAGATCCCACGCGTATGTCTGACGGTCGCGTCATGGTGGAGCAACACAATTAGGCCCATGAGGGAGATGTGAGGCGGGGAAACGCGTCCACATACCTCCATTCGGCAGTAGCATCGATGTTCGTTCAACAGGCGCAGGGAGGTTTCAACGTATTGAGATGCGGGGCGTGGCGTGGGTCAAGGGTGTGCGTTGTCGCGTTGACGTGAGTGTGCAGAGGTCAACGTGTTAACGCAGAGCGCTCGCCAATCTGAGCTCCGCGTGCGGCCGCACAGCCCGGCCTCAAATTTGCCTCTTCAATTACTCTCTAGGAATTGATGCAGGACTGATTGCCGCTGGACCCAAGTCGACCGTCCGAAGGGGCTTCACTAGATTTCCATTTTCTATACACAGTGCACACCGTTCAGAATAAGCGTTTGTCTGCCCGAGGACCGATCCAGGATTCCAGGCTAGGGACCAGGACCGATCCCTCCCTCGGGCCCAATAGACACGGTGTGTACTCACTCGGTCGTATCCAAATTAACGAATATAATAAAACAGGACGAAAAGGTCTACACAGGATCTGTCGTACACATATCAGTCGATGGTATACGGAACTACACGAATTGAATGGACTGAGTACGACAAGCTGTATGACATTTATGACATAACTAGGTTCGGCGGCGCGCTCCGCGCGCCTCCTCACTACCGTGACCGTCACCAATGACTCGGTGACCCGCTGTAACGTACCGTACTTTCGTTGCAGCCGGCAGAGACGCGTGGGACGACAAACGAACTACAGTCTTCATTTCATGCGAGCTGCGGGATGGCGAGCCTCTGCTGACTGTCGCAGGTTCACTATGGAGTTTTGTTATAAATCTTCATTCTATTAAGCCAAAAACCCTTCTAAAAACTATGTTTTCTGTTACATTATCTGCTTCCCCATCCTCAGTAGGGTGAAGCAAAACTTTCACACCGTCCACACTCGTTGCCCGGGACAACGCGACGTACAGTTGGCCGTGAGAAAAAACGGGTGTTTCCAGACACACCCCTACCTGCGCAAGTGACTGCCCCTGCGACTTGTTGATGGTCATAGCCATTGCCAGCCGAATAGGAAACTGGGTCCGGTGCAGAGTGAACGGAAGACCAGCTGATGATCCTGTTTTCAGTGTGATGCGCGGCAATAAGACGGGCTGCCCAGCATGATCTCCTGTGAGGATGATTGCCTCGAGGACGCGGGTGTGTAACCGCGTTAACAATAGTCTTGTGCCGTTGCACAGCCCCGCAGCCGGATCCAAGTTCCGGAGGAGCATAACGGGACATCCTACTTTGAATTTTGCAGCATGCAACGGCATCCCTGCGATGTTGAGACTCTGAAGGTACTCGATCGAGAACAGTGACTCGTCTTCGTCTTCGACCGAATCCGCGCTGTAGAACGTTTGAGCGTCGCCCGGTAGCAGGTCGAGCACCATATCGTTGATCTGATCCACTTCTGAGTTTTTGGGCGCCAGAATTGCTCGATTGCTGAAGTAGGCAACTTTTTCGTCTGTTGACATGTTGTCCAGCTCGAGCACGGGAACGGGGTAAACATGTCTGATCAACCCGGATCTGTTTCTCGAGGCAGCCGGTAGGAGAAGATCGGATGGGAGCGCGATGATGTCCTCTGTCTTGTTCGCCGAGCCGTCTCCGACCCCTAAGAGCCAATCTGCAAAGCCCTGTGCCTTTGTCCGTTCCGTTTCGGTCATGCGATCTGCAGCGGCCAGAAGACGCATGTTTGTCTGAGCTCGCACCGCAGGCTGTCAGTATAGGGTTTCAAAGGCAGGTAAGGAGTCTCCACTTACAGAGAGACGCAGTACTTCGACTTCTCCCCAGAAGTCAGCATTCATGATGCAAGCGTCGACAATCTGTGCAGGCGATGCCTTGGGAATAACGGGAAGGCATTGCTTCGGATCCCCTGTGAGGTTACAGCAGAGCCGGTCAGTTCTGCCCTGCGCTGTCTTTAGAGAGAATGGAACACACCTGCCAACACGACGGTCACTCCACCGAATCGAGCCGTTGAGGATCGCACATCTTGCAACATCCTGTCCACCAGCTGGAAACATCGACGGTGCTGCATCGGTGCTTCGTCCCAGACGATCAAGTCGCACATCCGAAAAAGCTCGGCGAGCTGTCCTTGTTTCGGAACGTTGCACGTAGAGTCGTCGAAGATGTCGATCGGGATCTTGAACCATGAATGTGCCGTTCTTCCTTTTGGCAGTAGCAGTGCAGCAATACCCGATGATGCAACGGCAAGAGCGTATTTTCCCTCGGACCGAATCCGAGCAAGGATCGTTTTTTCCAAGAACGTTTTGCCTGTCCCTCCTGGAGCATCGATGAAGAAGACCTTTCCGCGGTTGTTCAGGATTGAGTCAAGAACGGTTTCAACAACAATGCGTTGTTCGGTGTTGCACGACTCAATGTTCTTTCTCCAGAGCGCATCCATTTCGTGAAGTTCCGCTGGTGTCGCTGATTCCTCCAGAATAAGACGGTTTGTTGCAGCTTCGTCATCGAACTGGATTGTTGGCAACGGCAGACCGTGGTCTGCTAATGAGGAATCGAGCCGTTGGAGAATATTGTTGAGCTGAAGCAGCCCCCAGTTAGCGACATGCTCGGGCATGATCATCATCTGTTGCCTTTGGCTTCGGAGGTGGTACTCGACGTCCTGGGTGAGGTTGTCATAGTGCTTCGTCCACAACTGCGCCGCGTTTGTCACTCCATCATCGGCCGTTAACAGCATGGCAAACAGGTGCCGCAGCTCGTGCCCAGTGCGGAAGATCGCCGCTTCGGTCAGACATCTGTCGGCTTCAGCGTCGTTGCGTAGGAGTCCCCGTTCGACACAGGCTTCCCGGAAGGTTCGAAACTCAACACCGTTGAACGTCCTCAGATGCGCAAACGTTGTCGGTGAAGGAACCTTGAGAAGAAGCAGTCTCAGGTAGTACCGCTCGCCGCCTTCAGGACCACAAAAAAAGATTCTTCCGATTGTCCGGTTGTCCCTTTTCCGTGGCACCCAAGCTCGATCTTCGCTGTTCCACCTGAATCGGGTCGGCACGTCGGCGTAGAGCAATCCTTGCGCGTTGAGATCAGGAGGTGTCTTGGCGCACAGTTTCAGGAAGGCGGTTAACGTTGTCTCCGGTGGGGCTGATAGATCTGGAGCTCCCTTATCGGGGTCGAACCGAACTTCCTGCTCATTTGGGAGGTGCAGCGCGAGTCTGGCCACTGCGGGATCCCGATCGTGCATCTCGAATCGAAATATTCGGTGAATGGCTTCCGGAGCGCAAACATATCGAGCGTCAAGGAAGTCGTTGATTTCGTCTCGAGCTCCGGGTTCGTCGATCGTGAACGAAGTTCGGTCGTGTCCCTTGTAAACATATTTGTAGAGATATTTGACTGCTGCAACCCCGCTCGCAATTTCGACGTTGACATGACAATTGTACTTGGAAGCAAGCCACGGATTTGTAGGAACAACGTTTGCATCCGTATAAACTTCTTCTTGCGCTGTGCCCGGGAATTTGACATATTGGTGTATTCCGCGACGCCGGTAGTGAGGATATCCACCGTCTTCGCTGGTCGTCCGCGGTTGGAGTCGTTTAGGAAACCTTTTGGTACACTTCCCATGGTCGTCGTGGCACGCATGTTTGCCAGGACGATCACACCGCCGGTGGAGCATGCAGTTTGTGATAGTCTCAAACAACGCAGGGAACTTTTCGGGGTCCGGTATTTCCGCAGTAACGATCTTGTCGTAGTCGTCAATTGTCTTTGGCTTGTCTTCTGGGTCCATGATTAAAAGGATGTGGGCGTGAGGCAGCCCGCGCTTTTGAAATTCGACGACATAAACATATGCGATGACCTGTGCAAAGAATTGAGGCTTGTGAGCATTCTATCAGCTCTGTTTCGACTGAGTCCCAGATTGACATACCTTCCCAAAGACTCCTGGTGCATGGCCACGGCCTAATACATCCGCAAGGAGGGCTTTCAATTTCCCGTGAAAGACCCGTGCTACTATGTCGGGACGGTCGGATGCGGCTTGCCCGGGAAGCAACGCGTTGACGATTTCCGACCAGGCAGGATTGCATGTCATCGTGATGAATATGTCCGGAGCACCGAAAACACGAACGATGGCCATAGCATCTTGGTAAAGTTGGACCATTTGGCGTGGCGATCCGGTGTGTGACGACGGTAGAATTACTCTCTTGCCAATCTGCGCGGGATCGAGTCCTTCAGCCAGACTTGCTTGAAGGGACGAATACTCTTCGGCTCTAAGCTTTTTTTGATTTGTTCTCATCCACCGAAGCCGATCCTGTTCAGTTAGTGCCCAGGCGTCGGCAACAAATTTCTGGAACAACCGGCCTCCAAGGAACAATGTCGGGTAGCTGATATTGTTGGGACGGATATGGAAGTAGTACGCGTTGAATTGGTTTTGCGTTACACGTTTCGAGCCGCTCGGCCCGGTTTGTGGGTTATTGTGGGCGTTGGTATTATCCATTGTGTGTTGCAAGACGCCGTCTTCGTCCCGCACCCGTCGAGCTGCCTCCGTTGCGGAAGTATTTTGGCTGAGGGGGATTCTGTCGTAGTACCAGTCTTCGCCGTATGGTAAAAGTAGCGGATATGTCAGGGCCATGAGCGCAGGGTGCCCATCGTAAATGAATTGAATCCCGTGGCTGTTGTCGTTTGGCGGGTGACGTAATCGGACGACAATCTCTCTTCTCGAAGACCGGTATTCTGTGTCGTCCCCGGGTAGAATGACGGCAACCTCGTCTTGAGTTGGTAAGTTGTAGATTCTCGGATCTCGATTGCGCGGCGCAAGTAACCGCAGCTGGTACATATGTGATGCATCACAGTCCATGAACTCCTGTGCTGTCAAGAACAGTTTGACGCGCCTGTTGTGATGTTGCAGCATACCGTCGAGTAGTGGAACAATTTGTTGATATGCCGTGTCCAGACGTCGTACTTCTTCAGACGGTCCATTGAATCTGCGTCGCGCTTCAATGCGTTCCGTCGGAGCCAGGAATAGAATCTGCGCAAAGACTGGGTTGCTTGCTGGGGATGGTGCCAGGGTGCCGATACGATGAGATACGTTCCCGCTCAGGTAGAAAGATGGTGGCCCGGAACCGCTGATGATGCCATGACCTTTGCTTGTCCCGAATGATGCCATAGCAAAGCTTTCATTGAATGCCAGAATGCGTTCCCGAAAGATCTTCTCAGCTGTTTCACGGATATTCAGCAAGGCTGTTAGTCCGCTGTACTTGATTTAGCAGGTTGAAGGAATGGACGTGTACCAACCTGGACCATCGCCAGTCAAAAGCGCGAGCAGCTCGGGGGCCGGTTTTTCGATTCCGGGTAGCCGAACTTTGCCGTCCGCGCAACAGGTTTTGAATGGTGTGACCTCGCCTGGGGTCGATGATCTTTCAAACTCCCAGTGTAAAGCCGAACAGATTGGACACTGCAATGTCATTGAGCCGAGATCGTGTCGGGCAAAAGGCCCTTCCGGCAGCGGCAGCAGAGCAGTCGGGGGGGTCCGGTTCGATCGCACTCTTTCGCGTTGGCGTCGTTGGCGCTGCTCCGCGGATCGGCGATCGACGGCAGTAGTGGCCGAAGTTGCAGTTGCGTCTGTACCTGACCCCGCGACGTGAGATAGGTCTGGAACTGGTTCATAACGTGGGCGAACGGATCTCAAGCCTGGAGGTGAAGGACTGCGGGCGCGTCGCAGTTGCCCGGCTGCCGATGCAGATTGACTCGACGATCCAATTTGCGCGACGTCGTCTTCTTCGATTCGCCGCTGCTGCCTCTCGCGAAGTCGTCGTTGTCGCTGTGCTTCGGATCTGCGATTGTTCGAGGTTGCTGTTGGCGGGTGCTGTGCGGGCGCGACGTCGTCTTCTTCGATTCGCCGCTGCTGCCTCTCGCGAAGTCGTCGTTGTCGCTGTGCTTCGGATCTGAGATTGTTCGAGGTTGCTGGCGGCGGCGTCTGTGCGATTAGAGCGGGGGCCGGGTTGTGCGGAGGAGGGACGCGAGCAGCCTCACGGGCGGCGCGCTCAGCTCGCTCACGTTGCCGACGTCTCTGCTGCCCCTCTGCTCTCCGTGAAGGTTGTTGTAGAGGAGACGATGACATTTCGGCAGTGGCAGGAACTGGATGATTGAAGGAACTACGCTACGATGTGGTAGACACGCAAAACAGGTCGTCTCAGTCTGCTTCGGGAAGCAGAAGGTCATGTGCCAGGTTGCTTTGATGGGAAATGGAACCTCGGCGAACGTGGGCGAAACGGCCTGTGGCCGGCCGACCCTTTCTGAAACAGCGCTAGCTGGCTCAGGGGACACGCTGGACCGAGAGCTGTTGCAGTAGCGAAACTATTATGACGTCACGCCACATGGCTTGTCTGTTGGTTTGTCTTTCGTTCTTTGACGTTCTTTGTCTCCCGTTACGTCTTTAGTAGATAGATAGATAGATAGATAGATAGATAGATAGATAGATAGATCTCCCGTTACGTCTTTAGTAGATAGATAGATAGATAGATAGATAGTAGATAGATAGATAGAAGATAGAAGATAGAAGATAGAAGATTCGAACTTACGAGTCTTCGGAAAGTGTTATTCGTGATGATGTTGAGTCTTACACGAACTGGTAGCCCCTTATTACTTATGACCATTTGGGGTGCACTGAGCCGGGGTGGGACGGGGTGGGGAGGGCATTGGTGCACCCGACCTGTACCAACCTCCAACCGGGCCAAAAAACAGAAAAGCTGCCTTAACTCGCCCGCGCGGGGGAGCTCATTTGGCTGGGTTAACGGACCTGCCGATCTGTGCAGTGGATCTATGCAGCCTAGGCTTCGTTTTGTTTGTTTGTTTATGTAGCAAGCCTGATTAGATTTCACATATTCGATTATCTACGCAAAATCAATGTTTCTTGAAAAGGGGAGTTAGACTTATGTAAAGTCAAAGTCACTGGATGACGCGGACTGGACTACGACTGGTCCGTGCGCCAACCTGCGTCTCTTTTGGAATCAGTTGATTCAAGCTGTTGTAGCGAGATGTTCAAGCGTTCCTAGACTTCAAGTTTCGGTGAAGCCTCATCAATGATGATGAAGTAAAGACGTATCCATCCAATTTTTCAGATAGCACCAATATATGCCATGCTACAGCAAGGGGGCACTTTTTAGGGCCAAAATTGCGGAGGGCAACTCAGCCAAGCGCGCAGATAACTCACAAGCCCCTCCCTTTGGGAGGGGCGTCGAGCAGGCGCTTGGTCGCTCGTCGAGCGTCTCGTGTCGGCCAAGTAATACGACGAACAGTCTCCGACTGAACGACGTTTGTGCCGATCTCTATTGATGAATATGAATAATATGTAATAAATGGCTTTGGTTTGGGCTTGGGGGCGAATTCCCTCACGACACGGCCCCGCGAAGAAACCGGCGGGGCAGCGCAAGCAAGGGGAGGCAAACCGGGGAGGCGGGCGGGAAAGCAAAAAAATTATGGAGTTTCGAGCGAGCAACAGGCGATGTTGCGAGCCTGAATAGTTGGTTCTAGCAAGAGGGAGTGATTCACACCGCACTCGCCTTTCGACTCGCTCGGCGCGCCCGTTGGTCGCCTTTGACAACCGGCCAGGACTGGGCACGTTGCCTCCCGACGCTCTCGACAGCTCTTCGATAGCTCTCGACTGCCTCTCATTGCCTTACGCGCGAGCGCCCCAGGCCCCGGTCACCTTCACGCCCACTGCTACACTCGGACCGCCAAGAACGACCCTTCTCACTCCAGTCACCGTGGCTTCGACCGAGCAGTCCAGCTGCCAGAAGTGGCTGGCAGACCTTTCGAAACTGCGCCATGAAGCTCGACGGTTTTTCGGGGACGTGTGTTGGGCCGCGCACGGTCCAACCCGGCCGGGCCGCTCCTGTCCCGATGAAGTACTCGTCTACGCTCACAAAGCGATCGTCTACAGTCGCTCATCAGGTCAGTTTCTCGAATGCGTATGTTCACCGGCCCTCCCTTTCCTCCCCTACGAGCCTGCCGTGTCTCCGGCAGCTTGCAGTCGACGCTGGAGGACCAGGAGGTCACGTGGGGCCGGAGTGATCAGCGCGCACGCACGGCTGAAGGTTCGAATCGTAGGTCTGATCGAAGAAGAGGTACTCCACTATTCCTTCAGGGTCGTTCCAAAAACGCTTTATCCAGTGTTCGCCTGCACTACATCGCTCCGACTCGGTCGCTTCGTCCTTCAACACTGGTACCAGCGCCCGCGACGATGCACGGGACGCCCATTTCCTACGATCCACGTCGTCCGCTAGTCTTGAATCGATGGTAACGGCCACAACATCTTCGGCGACGTTGATAGCCGAATCGAGTGGCCATGTCGTGCGTCTGATGCTTGCCGACACCGATCCAGCTCTCTTTGAAGCGTGGCTCGACGTGTTGTACCTCGGCACGCAGGGCACCGAAGGCGTGCATGTTTTGTTCGAGGGCTTTCACGAATCGATTCGAGAGGACTCCGTCCCGGGCCTGACCGGCATCGCAAAGCTTCGTGAGGATCTCCTGTATTGTTGGCGGAGCAAGCTTTACGCGGATGTAACAATCGTCCTCGATGACGGCGGAGACGCGGCATCGTCTTTCGCTTCCCATCGTGCTATCTTGGCGGCTCGCGTGCCCTATTTCGCGTGCATCCTCCTCGGCGAATTCAGTGATGCTCGGACCTGTATCCTCACCCTCCCTTCGCCTCTCTTCTCGTCTGCTTCCTTTACGTTCATCCTTGGCTACGTCTATAGCGGCACACTCCACTTCTCCTCACGCAAATTTGATCTCGCAACGGCTCTCGAAATCTGGCGCGGCGCCGCCTTCCTTGGGCTGGACCATCTGCAAGAGCAAGTCGAGGTTTCTATCGAGTCTATGATCACACCGAATCGTGCTGCAAGAATATATCGATTTGCATTGGCGCCTGACGTGCAATCTGCACGGCTGGCACGTGGCGCTCTCATGGTCATCACAGGTCACTTTGGACAAGTCTGGGACAGCGCCTACATCGGTACGCTTGACCACTCTTCCCAAAAAGCCCTTTTCGATCAAGTGTGTTCCGGAGTAAGCGCAGAAACGTCGACATCTGTTGTCAAGCAAGCGCTGCAACTTCGGAAACGCATCGAGACCAATCGCCATGCCTGGGTCCATCACATTCGCGCAATGTTGGATGCCGTCGAAGAACACCTTGTCGAGGTCCTCAGTCGAGACCTGGCCGCTGTAGTTACTTCGGAGTCGTTTGTGGATCTGATCGACGGCGTGGGTTTCAGTGCCGATGCTCTGGAACATTTGCTAGAACTCGTCGTTCGAGGCCTTGCGGAATCCAGGGCTTGTGCCACATATCAAGCACTGGTCGGCTCGGTTCTACTCAGAGAGAAGGGGATCTTGATAGATGCCAAGGTATTGGTGGAGGACGCCCGGAACGGGATCGCAAAATACATCAAGACCCGCTGGATGTCGATTCGGGATACCGGCGAATTCACCAAGCTGCAAGCATGGTGCCTTAAAGAACTTGCTGATCGTGAGTGTGAATTTAGCGCTTGACATCCTCACAGTGTAGCCAGCCTGGCGCTCATCTTCCGCTTCTCTTTATTCGCCCAACAGATATCTCCGTAGCTGAGGCTGAGCTGCTATATCAACCCACGACTTCGAAGCGGCCACCGATCCGTACTTCCGTCATAACGCCCACAATAGCAAGACCTCCATCGAGACTAGTACTCAACGAAAATGCGCAGTGGCAGCTGGCAAGTGGCGAAAATCAGCTTAGAGCATTGGACTCAGGAAGCGCACGGTCTACCGACTTGGCTGCACACATCGGACCCCCGATCGTAGACGTACCCGGCCGCGCCACCCACATTGACCCACCTGGGAGTGCCGCTAGAGGCGATGAACGTCCCTCTGATCGCACGTCCGCTGCGCGCCACGCCAGGTCTCTAGGGTCGGCGTCCTCATCTTCTCGCATCGTAAGGTCGGCTTCTGCATCCAATACAACCCATCATCGAGTACCTGTAGGACGACGAGGACCAGCGGGCAGCACCTCCACTGAAATTGCGCCAGGGACAGGTGGAACTCGTGTCTCAACGAGTTTCGATGGTGCGACTACAGTGCGTGCCGGACGCCGCGAGGCAGGCGTCTCACCCACGCTTGCCTCTGAAGTGTCGACCGCTTCAAAAACTCGTTCGAGGACTGGCTCTGTGGACTCTAGAGCCAGCCCAACCTCTTCAGGCCGCATCCATCGTCCATCGAAGGACCCTCCCGCGATTCAGGGGTTGAGTGCACCCTCGACAAATGTTCCGCTTCGATGCGAATCGGTCGGAGGCCCGGCAACCTCACGTGAAACTTCCGACTCAACGTCAACTTCAAAGCCGCCGACCGGGATCTCGCCACTATACCCACCGAAACTGGCGAGACGTACAACTTCCGCCGTCTCGTTGACGGCCGTGCGGGCACCGTCGAGCCGGCCCACCGTACTGAACTCGAAGAAAAGCTCACCAGACAACGAGGCTCGCCTACATTTGTCAAAAGCAACGCCCCAGCATAGTGCCAACTTATATATTCAGGATCGGATCACCAATGAAGACAGTCTCGCTATTTGTGCGAGCAGGGATGCTAGGACGAAGCTGCCCTTTCAGCGCCATCAAAATCCTCGAGGCACAACCCTGCTGGCTGGTATCCCGTGCATCGCAACGATCAACAAAAGTGACGTGCGGCGGATACAGATTAAGGCTGTTGTTCGATATATAGGCCCGGTAGAATGGGCTACCCCCGACACTCATTGGGTCGGCGTCGAGGTTGCCGAGGAAGACATACCGGCGGAGGTGGAGGCGAATGATGAGTGGAACGATGGCTCTCGTGACGGTTTTCGTTATTTCGATCTGCGTCGATACCCTGAGCCCACGGCTCGACGCGAAGCCGAGATAGGCGAGCAAGCGGAATATCAACTTGCATCTGCCACGCGCGAGGCCCCAACTCGAAGCAGGCCGCGTAGCAGTCTGGGTGTCAACGCCCGGGGCGAGAGTATGGAGGTGAGCCGGGGGTTGTTTGTTCGGCCTTCCTCAATTGTATATGTGCTGTGAGGAGCGACAAAGCGCCGTATTCGCAAACCGACCAAGGCCCGTCTGACCCTTACAAGTTTGAATTTGTACTTTGCTGCATTGCATTTCGTCATACATCGTCACACGCCTTTAGGAGCTTCCGTCGAGCTTCCAATACGCCTTCGAGCTCACCGATAAGCCTGATCTCGGACGATATTGGTGACTTGAGCAGGTCAGAGACACGCTGATCACGCTTCGCACGAATTCTTTCCTCTCGCGCCCTCGTGCTGCGAAGAGGCATTGGCGACGCTGGTACGTTGACCTCAAATATTTGCTCTACTTCCCGGTCAGCTGCATCGACAGCGTGCGAGGGACTGGTCTCGAATAGCTCGGATCCTTCCCCGAGTTCGACAAACGACGACGAGGCTGGAAGCACTTCCGCATGCACCTCGGCGTTGACGTCTTCTGCCACAGCCGCTGGCAAGTTCGCTCGAGCGCAGAGCGCCGTGAGAGGTCGTCTGCCGACTTCGGCATTTGGTTCGATTCGGCGCAAAATGAGTCTCGACTCGTCGTAATTCCGCCGCAGCATATCCAGGGTTTGTCGCACCGAGTCGTGACGAGTAAACAGCGCGGCTGGGGATGATGTAGACTCCTCATTAAGTCGCTTTCGAGCCTCATCCACGGTTGCAGCCATCTGGACTTCCATGTCTCGTAGCAATTCGCATAGAGCAGCGTGGCATCCCTCGAGATCAGTAAGCGAGACGGCCGCGGGCGACTGAGGCGGCGGAGGGGCGAAATTGTGACCGTTCCAGGGTGGCAGCAAGTCCGCGTTCGCACTACTTGCAGAAAGTATGCGTCTCTTGTCCACGATCTGCAAACCTTCCAGCTGATCCAGCTTCCGCCGGACCGTCATTGCCATACTGCCGACATGCGAGGCCAGAGGGTTCAGTCGAGTGGAAGGGAGACCTATGATGGCAGTGAGGTTCAGAAGCCACAATCGCCGGGCACCATGAACACTCGCGAAAGCGGCTTGCAATTTGTCAGGCACAGTCTCCTCCGAGTTCGTTTCGTAACCATCGACTGAGGTGTTGTCGAATGGCAAGGGTATCGCACCGGACAGGCCCGACGTCGGAACAGTGTATTCCAGAGACCACGATAAGGGCCGACGGCGAGGTGAGAGCGATCTTCTGCCTCCGATCTTCACCGCTCCAGGCGACTCGCCTCGACCGGCTGTGCCAATTCCGAAGACGCCTTCAGCTCCGACAGAAGGTCGGGCTCGATGCTTTCCCGCACCGCCTCCAGCACCTCTGGCAATACTGTTTGCGCGGTGGATGCCACCGAAAACGCCGTCTCGAAGGTTGGGTTCCGCTGCCGTTTTTGAGCCGCCTGTGGAATCAGAGATGACGACTGCTCCGAGGGCATAGAAGAGCGGATCCCAAGAAGCGCTTCGATATTCGTGGGCCATCTCTTGCATCAACATCAGCATTCTTGAATGCATCGAGGCGAGGCCGCTAGGCTGTGCGAGCCAGGGATGAAGGGGGTTGAGCACTCTCATCCTCTTCGTCGAGGGAGGCGAGCTTGAAGCTAGCCACCAGTGGTTATCAGGACATACCTGGGGCGTCACTGAAACGACGAGAGATGCGTTTAGTGGTGGCGACTGCAATGTTCGGTTCGAGGAGACGGGCGAAGATGGGCTAAGCCTGCGGCGGGACAGAGGTGACGACCAGGTTAGGGATGCCTATGAAAGGAGAAGATTCTCTTATAGAGACTTCTGTAACGAGTCTTGGTGGCTCACCGCTGGCTACCGGGTGAACAAGGCTTTGCTGATCGTAGCGATCGGAGAACTTGAGCAGTATGCCGGTCGAACTCTTGTGACGCCGAAATGAGACGGTCAAACAACCTCGTCATGTCGACCATGGTGTAAGCTGTCTCGACCGAAGTTTGCGCTGGTAAGTCGCGAAAAGCCGAGACGGGCAACGCAAGCAGGGGCATGCTCGAAACGATTCTCCGTACTGTGCAATCCAACCGCTGCCACAAACGTTTGAAAGCGTCCTCGATGCCCAAGGTCCTTGGTGACTCGCCGATTTCCCACTGCACGGTGGCCGCCCGGGCTGAGCACTCGGTCACCGACAATCTTTGGTGCGAGGGCGGGGGATAAGAGTTCAAAGCATCCTCCAGCCTAGGTGTAAGCAGCGAAGAGGTCGAAAGGGCAAATTTGATGCACTCGTCGCCATTCTCTTGCCTCGAGCGGGATCTGCGTGGGGTTGATGGCGATCCCCTTGACTTCAGCAGGTCCGGCGGGCTGTCGACATCGGCGTTGTTGAGTGCACAGATATCGAACACGTTGGGCTCTCCGGTGGCCAGTGCAGGTAAGCTCTCAAGTCGCGTGTGCTCATCGATTCCGGCTTCTGTACCAAATAAGAGACAGGCCAAAGTCAGCAGCGGCTGCCGGGCAAGATTCAATGGGCCGGTGAGATCGGCGATCGACGTCGATCGGGGAGTCGAGGGCTGAGTATGACGTGAAGAACGAACCCTCGAGGTACCGTGCGAAAGGCGAATCGACATAGGCAACGGGCTCCATCGACTGACGGATCTTGCCAGCTCCTTGACGTGTGAAGCGCTCTTCGCATCGTAGGAGCAAGAAGAGCGGCACCGAGATTCCGCGCTTGGTTTAAGGATATCGTTAGGGTGTTTACGTCACGCGAGTTTACTCGGGCTCACGAGTTTACGGCTCCACTTGGCGCGGATCGGCCCATTTCGCCTCGGCACGTACCACCCTTTCCTTCACGTAAAACGACAGCCCAACAGAGCCTTGTGCTGCCTCAGTTCGCTACCGTAACCCCACGGCCTCCTCCAACCCGCTTCTGATCCGGACTGGTGGTAGACCGGATGCCGCCGTGAGTTCAACACGATCCACTGATGCAGTGTCGACGTTGCCTTCGTTTGTCTGTGTGCTTACCTCGAACTTAATGGCACGTCTCAACCAACCACAGTCACTACTCGAACACCAAGAATGATGGGCTGGTGTTCGCGGGCATAGATGGCGTGGGCTATCGGGTTCGTACTCGTTCATGCGATAAACGGCCGTCGCGTCGCGACGCGCGAACGGCTAGCTGACATTACCATTGGCTGGGGGGCAGGACTTCACCGTGAGCTCGACAAGTCGATTCAAGTCTCGCTCCCGGTTGGATGCCATCGCTTTCGATCAGCTGGCAGATCAACAGTTCGAGACCGTACTTTCCTGTGTTCCGTCGCTTTCTTCCGTTTGTGTGGAGGTGGTCGCTCGCAATTGGTTGAGACCGGGTATATTCGATCATCTAGATGGCAACTTCCATCGGGACCGTGCTTCCGAAATCCTCCAGGCGATCGCGTCACAATCCGAAATTGGCCTGCTCCCATTCAATGTTTTCGTCGACTTTGCGACGGTCTTGTCAACCGATATGCCCCAGCGCCGCCGCACCTACCGTGGCCTGTGCCGAAGCGATCACCTCGAGATACGCCAGCTTAGCGACGCGAACGAACGATCTCAAGTTGTATGGCAGACGGAATGGACCCAAGATGAACAACAACGAGCGATGACAGGACAGATCGCGGCACCCTGCTTCTTTCTCGCCGTCCTTGACCTAGGGGAAACCGCGTTCTCGGACCAAGACATCATCGCTCTCAAAGACCCCCTCGCCAACTTTCTCGCCGTACTCAAGCTTCGATCAACTCAGGTCACCGACGACGGCTTGGCGTGGATCGCCCGCGCCTTTGAGCACGATAAACGCTCATATCGACACATGCAGGTTCTGAGCTTGGCTTCTCTGAAGAGAGTGACCAACTCCGGAGTACAGCATCTCGTGGCGTTGCCACTGCGGATGCTTGACGTGCGAGGGACGAGTTGTACTTCCCAAGTGCGGTCCCTTCTCAACGCCGCTGTTTCATCTCTGCCTCAAGGGACTGATGAGCCAAGATCTGGTTGGAGATGTGCAATCGCAAACCGCGTTACTCTCGAAATGCAGGGACTTTCAAGTTCGCTCGAGCTCGAGCTCTTCAGCAGCATCAACTACTCGCCAGCGCGTATATTGGCATACCTGCAGCAATTGGGGGAGATTCGAGTCGGCGACACCCGACAGGTCCGTCGCCTGCGCAAATCGATAGTGGTGCACATTGATGCAATCCCAAGACTCCGGGATGCACAGATGCACAACGAGCACGCGGCGTCGCCCCAAATCTGCATCCGAGAAGACGTCGACATGGTCAAGGAAGCTCGGTACGCGAGTTTCTCTCCCGTGTACGGCAAGGTCACTTCCACATCCGGCGTTTCCACGGAGGCATTGTTGTCCTCTGCCAACTCCGAGCCTGAGGCGCGATACGCGGCGTTCAAGGTCCGCGACGATGCCACCTTAGGCCATGGTGCCACTTTGTTGTCTGCGAAGGGTAGCGCGCAGCTACCCAGCAAGACCGAAATCGACCCCCTGTCAGATTCCGAAGACGAAGCGGATCGCATTGCGGCGTGGGACCTACGCGAAAGCGAGCGACGGCCAGCAACAGCGCGCGAACAAGCGACTAGGCATCCGTTCTACCAACAACCAGGGGCACAAGAGCGTCGGTCTTGCCTCATGCGAACAATAGCGGTACCGCCTCGATCAAATTTGATGCTGCTGCGACAGCTTCCCGTGATGACACCTTTGGCAAGCCAGGTGCCACTCCCCACCTCCTCCTGGCCCTCTGGTCCGGCCGGCGACAGGGATGCAACGGTTGATGAGGGTGACCTCATCCGCCCAAGGAAACGACTCCGGAAGGATAGGTGTCAAGATGTGATGCTTCCCTGTTTCTCACTCTCCACGGGGACTTCACGGCCTTGGACGATCAATGACGAACCCATCAAGGGGTTTTCGGCTGGATCGACTCGCACCAAAAGCTCGCGCAGTAAAATGGCGTTGGCTAGTAGCGTCAAAGCCAGACCCTTTGAAACCCCTGGTCTAGCGCTTTTGCACCGAAACCCTTTTGCCAAGCGTCCCTCTAATGTAGTGGATCGGGCCGACAAAGAGGCGCCATTCGAATTGGCACTCAACAAGCCCGCGAAACTTCCGAGGTTTT
This sequence comes from Microbotryum silenes-acaulis, assembly GCA_003665825.1. Taxonomy (NCBI): domain Eukaryota; kingdom Fungi; phylum Basidiomycota; class Microbotryomycetes; order Microbotryales; family Microbotryaceae; genus Microbotryum; species Microbotryum silenes-acaulis. The sequence continues at coordinate 155,402 of QPFY01000009.1, forward strand.
GACGTTTGCGCAGTCCAACATCATGTATCTACAAAATGCCTCAAAGTTGTCCAGTGTTGCAATCACCCACTAGTTTTCGCCCCCTTCAGGAATTATCCGGGATGTAGGAGGAACAGAATCCGAGCACTCACAGGTTGAAGTCTAAGTGCATTGCATCCCAAAGAGTCAGAGATCTTTACTTACTGGTGACTCCTGGTGTTGTGCGTGCGGACTTGGGCCTGTGAACTCGGGTGACGTGCGGTGCCCGCGCTGTCTTTAAAGGCTGAATCGAGACCGCCATTTAGTCGCTGGATAAAATGATTTTGGCCCGACCTTATTGAAAGTTGGGGTGAGCGTATATAGGTTCGCGCGCCGGCCAGCGCCTGCCAGCGCGAGCCAGCAAACGGATCATTTGTCGCCCTCCTACTGCAAGCACCTCGGTGAGTCTGATCTTCTGGCCAGTATACGCCCATACACTTCGTAATACGGCTTAGCAGCTGTGACTACCTCAAGCAATTCCCAGTGGGGCGCAGTGCGCGTTTGATTGCACCAATTCGACCCGCATTTGCTTTTTTCCTCGTTCGCACCACGAGCCGACAGAACTGACCCACTCCTTTGTGCTTCTCGCTCTTCACCGGTTCCACAGCAACGTCTTTAAATTCTTTGCGCCTCTGGACAGAGCCCAAGGGTAGACTTGCACCACCACCACCACCACCACCAACGCTACCGACTCCCCACCACCCATCTCGCAACACCCACCTCGTTTAAACATGGGACGCTCCAAGGACGAGAAGTTGGCCTACTTCGCTAAGCTCAAAGACTTGATCGAGACCTATCGTAAGTCCAGTGGGATACTCTAGAAGCACGTTTCTTGCCTTCCCAGCGCGGTAGCGCTTCAGCGAGCCATGCGGCCCTGGTCTTTGCGTCCTGGGTACCCGTCCCGCCCCGCTGTTGCGATGCTCGCGCCTGGACCGCGCATGGCAGAGCTCTGGATTGCCTGCCGGCCTTTCGGCCGTCAGCTAGCCAGGTGCATACTGCTGACCTTTGACTGACCTTGCACCCTCTCCCCTTTGTCATCCGTCACAGCCTCGATCTTCATTGTCAACGTCGACAATGTTGGCTCTAACCAGATGCATCAAATTCGTCAAGCCCTTCGTGGCAAGGGTACGATCCTCATGGGAAAGAACACGATGGTTCGCCGCGCGATCCGCCTCATTCTGGCCGAGAACCCTTCGCTCGAGAAGTTCTTGCCCCACGTTAAGGGCAACGTTGGCTTCGTCTTCACTTCTTCGGATTTGAAGGAGATCCGCGAAGTTATCCTCGCCAACAAGGTCGCCGCGCCCGCCAAAGCCGGTGCCTACGCGCCTAATGACGTCTGGGTCCCCGCCGGTAACACGGGCATGGAACCCGGCAAGACCTCATTCTTCCAGGCGCTCAACATCCCGACCAAGATTGCCCGCGGTACGATCGAAATCGTCTCCGACATTCACTTGGTCCTGGCCGATTCGCGCGTCGGATCGTCTGAGGCGACGCTCCTGAACATGCTCAACATCTCGCCGTTCACCTACGGCATGAAGATCATCTACATTTTCGACCAAGGACAGCTGTTCGCGCCTTCGGTCCTCGATGTCGAAGAGTCGACCCTCATCGACCAATTCATGTCGGGTGTCAAGACGGTTGCCGCGATCTCGCTCGCGCTCAACTACCCGACTATTGCTTCGGTAACGCACTCGCTCGTCAACTCGTACAAGAACTTGCTCGCCATTGCTCTTGCCACCGATGTTACTTTCGAAAGTGCCGAAAAGGTCAAGGAGTACGTGGCCAACCCCGAGGCCTTCGCTGCCGCCGCTCCTGCTGCGACAGAGTCCGCTGCTGCCCCCGCCAAGGCCGAGGAGAAGGAACCTGAGAAGGAAGAGGAGTCTGATGACGACATGGGCTTCGGTCTTTTCGATTGAGGATTGCAACATCCAGCTCTCATTCGTTAGCCGATTAGGTTATCTTTGTTTGCAACCTGCGTAGCGTGTGGAAGCCGTGTGCGTATCTGTTTAGCAATCTTAAGAGTTTGACCTCGGTTTCAAGAAGAAGCGAATGGATCGTTTCCATCCTGTGTGAAAGGAGTGTCTGAGAGTCCGAAATCTTATATCTGGCCCGAAAGTTCCATCTGTCTTGTTGAAATTGGTTTGTACACTGCTGGCGCGCTGCTGCGGCCCGGCATGGTATGCCGGTGGCATGGATTGGGGCATCCCGGGCACCCGACTTCCTGATTGGTGCAGTCGAACAGGGAGCTCAAAGCAGCCAAATTTAAAGCGCTTGAGCACGCGCTCCGAGAAGTCCTTGCAAACAAATTTGCGACTCTACAACTGTTTCTGTGTGTTAGGTCCGAGCCTAGATGGTTGAATTTAAAGAAGGTGACGCGTACCTAGGTGTCGAAGTTCGTCATAAAGCGGTAAAGCGGCCTACTCCCACTTGCTTGCCATCATAGTGCGAAATCTACAGTGAATTAGACCTAGGTATCGACCTAGTTATTTAGATGTCCGGAGAAGCGAACACAATCGTCGTGGATCGCATCATCGATCGATCAATGCTTCCATGTTTCCGACGTTTTATTGAAACCAATGGGAAGGGAATCTTGAATTTTGACGGTCAAGAGGACTCCGGAGTCTTGACGCCTCGCGGCCTTCGACCATGACTGGTCCATGAGAGAGTTTTGATGGAGGGGTTTTGTGGTTCAATCTTTTGAGCGTAACACTTAACGTGCCATCTGATTTTTTCTCGTCCGCAGGTACCCTTTTGTCATAGACTAGTTCTAGTTGACGGCCCCACCCGGGGCACGGTTGGCCACCGAGTAACCTCCCGCGGCCGAACGAGGCCGAACGGGTCTGTGTCTCTCGCTCATGCTCAAAGGCCTCCCAGGGCCTCCCCCCTCTATTCCACCCTCGTCGACCAGTTGCGGCTCGTTCTAGGATCGCTACACCAACTCGAAAGACTTTGCCGAGCCATTCTGCCATCCCGAGGTGCGTTTGATGCCACTGCCTGCTCTCTACACCTAATCGTGTGTCGAGTGTGGAAACGACCCCGTGACAATATTCTGGTCGGCGGTCGCTGCTCGACGACGCTCCCTGATCGCCGGCGTTGACGGTCCGGCCCGGCGTGCTAGATGTCAAGCCTGAACTGACATCCGATAGCTTATGTATTCACAGGCTTTTCAGCATTGCCCTGGTATTGGCCCGCAGTTTTACTGTTGTTTTGTCCTGCGTGAACGAGTCGACTGGTGTAAGGAGCTCCTTCCCGGCTCGCGATTGGGTGCTCGGCACCGCCTTTCCACCTGGCTTCCCCGTCGCGCCATGACTCCAACATCAGCATCACCTCCGAGCAAGCGCGAGCGCCGACTGATGTCCGTCGCGGTCAAGTCTTGGAGCCTCATTTCTTCGGCGGAATCAATCGCCCTTGTCTCTCGAGACCATCGCTCCAGCGCCCGGGCTGTGGATGCTGCCGCGCTGTCGCTGCAGGCCTCCTCTGGGCGGCAAGGCACCACCGACCAACACCCGACACGCCCTAAGAGGACGGCAACGCACGCGCACGCGAAAAAGCTTTTTTCGCCGCATTGGGGCATCTGGATTCTGGCAGGATGCTTGATAAACTGCCGTGCGGTTGTCGCGTCCTCTTCATCATCGCCGCCCGAGGCTCAAGTGAATCGCTTGAACTTCAAGAGACGTATTCGGTGCACTGATGAAGCATGTGGACAAACGGGATACTCAGCTCTCCAGAGGCCAACACTTGCTTCGAGGTCATTTTCAGTTGCCGTTTCCACCGACTGGCAAGTCCTCTTGCGTCGGTCCAGGGGCCTAGCGAGGTTGAAGAAGCGGCAAAACCTGGCCATCTCTACTCCATCAACGTCTCCAAGCAGCGCGTCAGCCACTTCAACACCAAAACAAATAACGATACCCGACGGATGGAAATCGATACCCAGAGAAACGAACTACTATGCTGTGCCAGTCATTGTAGCCATTTCGGTCCTGGTCGCAATCCTGGTAATCGCGACCGTGGTAGGCTCCGCGATTTGGCGACGCAAGAAGCACAGGAGGAAACGCAAGCATCCCGGGGAGCTTGAGAAAGGACGCGTAGGAAGACTCATGGAGCAGGTTGGCCTTGGCTCCCTTGCGTCGCGGCGGACGCGGGGCGGGAGAAATAAGCAGGGAGGCACCAGTGTCAAATCCCCACGCAAGCGTCTATCTGTCGCGGCCGTCGCAGGCGAGTCTACCTCATTCCAGGACACTGGACACCCTAACGGTTCGGGACCTGCACAATCCATCAGTGACGGCGGAAGTGGCGACGGAAACTTTCATCGTGCGGGTCCGTCAGGGCGACCAGTCGGCGGTTATCGTAACTCGACCGCATCCACGATTGCCCGAATACGTCGTCGTCGTGAGCAGCGTGCCGCCAGAGCCGCTGCCGATGACGATCGCAGTGACGCGGACGAGGACGAGGACGATGAAAGCCGGGCACTCACAGGCTCACACTCGAGCCGCAATACTCCTGAGAACACCCTCACCGCTCGAATCGCAGCTCGCCTTCTCTCGGCAGTCAGCCAACCCCCCTCGCCGTCACCTGGGCCATCGACCATATTTCGAGAGCTCGACCGTGCGCCCTCAGCTTCGATCACGCAGTCAGTGGAAGACCTCAGTCGCGTGTCCTCCAGAAGCACTCACAACCGCAGCGTCTTTGACCGGGGAGAAAGTGGGCTTCGCGAGCCCTCTACTCCGGCCGTATTATATGGGCCCAACCCAATCCGACCCAATCGCGTGCAAGCATCGCCGGACACGTCGACTACGGCTGCGTTCGGCGCTTCACCAGCGACTGCAGGTCTAGCATTGCCGATTCCCGGACCACCCGCATATCGACCGGCTTCGACAACGATTGCCATGACGACCAGATTTTCGCCGTCCCGTGCGTTTAGCTCACGACCTGCCGTTGAAGATCATGATCCTGCGGACATGTGGCATTGGCCGAACGAGAAAGGACTGTCCTCGGCGTCAGTGGCAACGCCATTCTCTTCCGGCGCTTCATCGTCAACAAGGGCCCCGCAGGAGTCTCTTGGTATCGGTCGCAGCCACCCTGCGACACAGCACGACTCGTCGATTTTTACGGCCCACCTTGCCACCGATGACAAGGCGATCTTGGCTCGTCTTCGTGAACAGGTGGTTCGTGAACAGGTGGTTAACGACGACGCAAGCGAAGGACCGCAAGCTACCTCTTCAAGAACCCATCCCTTGGCTTCAGCTACAGCCCCGGTGTTGCCCGAAGATGATGGCCAAGACGTGTGGCTTGGATTCGCGTCGGAATCTGATCCTCCTGTTCCCGCGCCTTCCGCACCTCTTGCGGCCTTGCTACCCGCACCCTCGCAGCCGGTTGCGACTACTTTCGACTATTCGGCACCCCAGTCTAAGCCACGCAGTCCAAGAGTTGCATCTGTCGACGAGTATGAGCAAGCCGAGATGGGTTACCTTCCCGTCTACGAACGGAGGCGCAATGCCGAAGCGAATCATGCACATATTATGGCCCGGGCGACTGCTCCCATTTCAGTACCTGATGGTCCCGAAGAAAGTGCGAACGGCGCCATTTCAGCACCTGGTCGTCCCCAAGAAGGTGCGAACGGCGCCGAGCCTCGGGTACTAGGCTTGACACGGCTAGAGCACCGTGAGGTTTGATATCTGAACCTCTAGAGCGGTTATTCGCTCGCCTAGGCGTTCTTTGCAATTTCCGATCAATTCATTTTTGCTGCAAGCAGTCGTTGCGAGCAGCCGGAGCAAGCAGAAGTTGCCCTGGGGATCCTGCTCACTCTGATGCTTTTCAAACGCTCACGCTTCTCGCTTTCTGGCACCCTTAGGGTGGGAAAAGGGCTTCGAAGGCCCGAGGTCAGATCGCCGAGCTTGTGACGTCTTAGAGCTTCTGTTCAGCTTCTCGAATCTACGTGTATTGTCATTTAGGCTTCCCACTCCTCGGCAGCCTCGAAGAATTCCGCGGCAATTCGAGCCTGCGCCTGCGGTCCCGTTTCCTTCTCCCCGTCTTCGATTGCCCTTACGACGAAGAAGTGATGCCCCATCAAGTCCTGGGCTTCGAAGTTCTTTCCGCCTCGACCGAATACCTTGGCGCCGGCCTCGCGAGCAATGACGGTCCCGGCACACACGTCCCAGGACCAGCAGCCTATCTCCCAGTACAAGTCGACCTGACCAGAAGCGACGTAAGCGTAGTTCAAGGCTGCTGAGCCGATAGATCTCAGAGAATGGGCCATTACTCCACCCTGTACAGACGAGGGGTCGCCTGCGAGTCGCGAGAAGGTCGAGGCTTTGTGGGAGATGATGTCGGCGGAGCGGTCGGAACCCCATTCTACGGCGATAAGTGCATCGGAAAGGGACGCCAAGGGTGGTGGCTTAGGGTGTGAAAGGGGTAGCCGAATTTTCTGATTCAAGAAAGCCCCCTGGCCCTTGATGGCCGAGTAGAGCTGATAGAGATCAAAAACGCACGCCGCGAGCGTCGTAGAATGTATCGCACCGAGTCAGTAAAAGCAAGCAAGATCGGAGAAGGAGCTGTTGAAGGGAAGTGTTGCGCAGTACGGACAGCGTACCTTGTTCAGGAAAGGATTGAAAATGACGCCAATCACGGGCACGGCTTCGTGTGTGAATCCAATGGATACGCACACGTGATCAAAGCCGTGGATGAAATTGGTGGTGCCATCTGGCGCCAAAGAGGACGGTCCGGCCCGGACGGGGCTGTCAGGTTCGCGGTCCGACAGCTTCGTACGTCCATCGAGGGCGCATGATGGAACGTACCGATTGGGTCCACAATCCACGTCGGGGTATCCTATCGAGATGCGCAGCGCGTCGCAGAAATTGGCGAGAACATCGGTTAGCTCGGCGGATCGCTTTCCTTGGGACCGTGCTCGAGCGAGAGGTGTAGCCCAGGAGGCAAACGCACGGTGAGGTGCACGACCTCGCCACCTGCAAAAGATTCTTCGCCAATAAAAGCATGTCCCGGGTACTTGTCCGAGATGGATTGCTTGATGAAGGCTTCAACGGCCTGGTCCGTCTCGGTGACGACTTGCAATATCGATGTGGATGGTGGTGTGGTAGCGGGTTGATACGGTAAATGAGCCCTCCTCAAGTAGACCGTTGGAGAAGACGAAGCTAAGAATACCTACGATCGACTCTATTCTTCTTGCTTGAATCTTGGGCGGTGTTGGTGTGCTCGGCGAAGCGCGACTCGGAAGCAGCCTTGATCATAGCACCGGCTCTTTGGGCGAGTGCGATGGCAAAGTCATGGATGGATGTGAGGTCGGTCGGAGAAAGCATCTTTTCGGAGAAGCTGAAAGGTGATAGAAGGTTGATGCGGTCTATCGGCCAGAATGCGCCGGCGGAGTCGAGGAGGCGACCGCATCCGCATCAGAGCTAGGGTCGCCAAGCTGGGGCTCTGCAGGAGGACCCCCGAAAGCCCAGCCAGAGGCGCATGTGGAAAAACGCCCTTTTTTGGCCTTTTTGTCAAAGTTTTTTACTATTTTGGCCCCAAAATGTCTAAATTTCACATGCGCCTCGGAAATATTATCAAAATGTGTTCTACATGCTCCAAAAATCGCTCAAAAGTCCTCGAAAACGCGTTCCGAGCGTTTGCGGGCGCGCGGCGGCCAATCGACAGTGGCTTGCGGCACGCGTCGCTTCGGCTGGTGTCGCGCGTGGCTCCAGGTATCAAACAAGCCTTCCTTGCTTGGCTGGCAGGCTCGCTACTTCGTTGTCAGACTTCCGGTTTGCTGAACTTCAGCTCTTTGTATCCGCGGTGGCATTTGCGGCTTGTAGAGGTTCTGCCGGCGGCATCTCGCAGGCCGGGCACGCTCCGAAGGGAGGCAAATCTTTGCTCGGCATGTGCGCTCGTGCTGATTATGCGCTCGTCGAGGTAAAGTGAGGTAAGGTCCGCGGTTGAACGGTATGTAGTCTTTGGCGGGCCGAATGACTCGATGACCTGTCGACCATCAATCATGCGGAACGGCATAGTGCCATCAATGAGGTGAGTGGAAGAGCATGCTTTCTTGATGAGGCGAAGCTCCTGTACGACGACATTTGAAAGTACAACCAACGACGCGAGCGCGCTGTTGTCACTTTGCTGTCAATGTATCGCACTGTAGCAGACAAGACCTGTGTCAAATGAGAACGTCACAGCTCAACTGCCACTCAAAACAACATACCAATCCCGATGGACAGCGCTTCTTCTCCATAAGCAGTTTGATCGCAGCTGAGTGAATGCATGCCACGCTTGAGGCCAAAGCAGACCAGAGATCCGATCTCCAATGTTGTGGCAGTGGTTACAGCTCCGCCGTCAAGCGATCCAAAATGAGGATAGCGTTGTGCTAGCGCTCCGTCTGCTTGTTTCTCCAAACATTAGATCCAGTTGCCTTCGCTCCTAAATTCAGCGACAACTCACTTGAATGCGGCCATCCTCAATATAGACATTCTTCTGAAACCTCGTTTGTTGTGAGCGCTCGGGCCATCTGGTCACCTCCAGTCCAGCGAAAGCTCCTTGCCGTGCCCGCCATGTCTTCGAAGCGAGATGGTCCCATGACTGTACCAACCCTTTCAAGACGCGTGAATGTGCTGCACTGCGTCCTTGCTCTGTATTGCTGATCCCTACGCCTGCTTCTCCGCGGGTTGGGTCGCTCGATTCCATCGGCCTCCTTTGAGTAGAACAGCTTTGAGGTGGCTACACTCATGAGCAGCTTGATGGGCAATCAGGTTGGCCAGTTCAGCGAGAAATTGGTATCGCGAGCATCGACTTGAAGAGGCGGAAGTTTCAAGTGTGTGGGCTGTGTAGTACCGAACACGCATGAGCTTAGACCGAAATTACGATAGTTGAGCTTGGTAAACGCACGATTGGACGTGAGGAGCTGTTTGCCTTCTCAACGGCCTCGAGTAGATGATATGAGGTCGAGTAGTGGGTGAGCTCGTCTTTGGACAACTCGATGTGAAGAGACGCGTCGGCGGGAGCGACATCGAAGGCGAGGAGCTCGGCGATCGTCATGTTGGTGAGCGGCGATAATCAATCGAAGTCATCGTTCGAATAGTAGGCCTGCATGGGATCATGTTGTCGTGCTATGCTCCAATCTCAGACCGAAGTGAAGCAAAACCCAGTGCGCCCCTTCAATATTGGCAGCAGTGGGAACTATTGGTACCTAATCGGCCTAATCCCTAAAAGCCACTGAACTCAAGTGATTACAGAAAATGGCTATTGACTACTTGTTCAAGCGCGAGCAACGCGAAGCGCGTCTTGAGGCGAAGGCGAACGGGCCCAAAGTCATGCCGAAGGCTGCTCAGGGTAGGCCAAAATTGGGTCGACCCACGGGAAAAATGACAAAATCTGCAAAGGCGCCTCGGTGGCAAAACGGGTGTTTCTTCCCAAAATGTCAATTTTTTGCAATGCGCCTCGACGATTTTCAGGATTTTGGATCCTCAAAATGGCAAAAAACAAAATGCGCCTCCGGCTGGGCTTTCGGGGGTCCTTCTGCAGGAGTCTGCAGGGCTGGTGCTGGGCTCGGAAACTCGCGCTGGCCTACGGCAGGCCTGGGCTGCAGCTCGCGCCGCGATTCTCCGTCATTCGTAAGTCATCCGGCAACCCTTGGCAGCGCACCGTCGTGGACCGGGCTTCTCTTACCTCGTCCACCTCGACTCGCTGACTTGCTTTTGACTTACTCACCCGACCCCCGAGCCCTTCGTTAACGCTCTTCGGCCACTGCCACTGATAACTCGTTCTCGCATAGTTGAACATCGCTACTTACGCTGGGTGAGTATCCACAATGACCTCGGTTGCCAAGCCCCCCGGTTCGCCTGTCGACACGATGGAACAGCAAATCGTCGATGGCGAGATCGACACGACCGAATCCTCCGCTCGGTATCTCGGTACGCTTGTTCGGGATCTAGGTCGATTATCTCGACGTATGCTAACGACGAGCGCTCATTCGCACCATCTCGCACGACGTGCACCCGTAGCTTACCTCGCACGCATTCGGCCCGTGCTCCAACCCATGACTCGCTATCTCGCCGTAGGTCGTCGGTCCCGTCGCATGCAGCTTTTGTCAGCTTCGCCGCAGAAGCAGGCGTGCTGAACCATCGTAGCACTAATTGGATCGTCCATACCGGGATTCGCGCAGTACACTTCCGATGTAGGCGAAAGCGTACGACCGATCGTCAATCCGAAAATGGTCACCGGCGCGTACGGCGTGTCGTGGGCGTACCTCGTTGGAGATGTGGCTTACGAGGGCTACAAGGCGCGGCGTGGGTTTGACTTACCGTAATCTGGATGTGTTCAAGGGCCAGTATGCTAACGGAAGCTTCGTTTTTCCTACATGCGAAACTTGCGCTCCGCCAGTCCGCGCAAACGAGCACTGCCCCGAAGCTGTGTCAACAGTCGTTGGGTTGAATGTCGCCAAACGAGCCACTTTTCAAAGGTGTGTGCGCGCATGCCTTTGGTGCTTTAGGCCAATTCCCGAAACCATGACCTAGAGGGAATCACGCCCTGTTCATTACCTGGCCCAACATTGACCCAAGATCTGGACCTCGTTTTCATAGTGTCGCTTCAATGCTTTTCCCTTCCCTCACCATCCATGCCATCGTACGATATACTTCAATAGCGGTCAAGAAAGCCAACGTGAAGAGTATCGCCGTCCGTCGGTGGCTTCCATCAACTTTGGGTACGTCGCATCTTCCACAACCATGCCCGGGCTCCGGGGTGTTTCGCTAAGCGGCGCTCTCGGCGTGCAGGGCTCGGGTTCATCCCTGCGCTCCCATTCATTTTCGACGAGCCGGTCGAACACGTTGTCGAGGCGGGCTTTGATCGCCTCGAGGCCAGATTGTACCCCGACGCAAACAGCGGGGTGCGAAGGGCGTTGAAGAGTATCGAAGAGCACGAGAAACACGCCAAGCCAAAGCAAGTCGTTATCGCAGGACCCGAGGCCAAGGTCGTCTAGAAACAATCGCAGTTATCTTCCGAAGATTCGCTTTCCCATCGCCAGACGAAGGGGCAGCAGGCAAACGAACAAGCAAGTGTATTCCAATATAAACATGATTACAAAGATGAAATAGAGTCGGTACGGGTATATGGGGTAGTAGAGAGAAGGGAAGACAACCCCGCAAAATGAGGCAAGAGGCCCTCTGCCTCGCGCTCCAACTAGACTTGGCCAAGGATTAGGCCAAGAGGGGACTCCTCATTGCGCCGATAGCCGGCGACGGAAGCGGACTTGGAATCAATCTTAGACCACCACCAGCCGACGAAGGGGCATCGAGTTCCCAGGCCGATCGCAGTCGATTGTACGTCGCTTTGAAGGTCGAGTGTGCACCCTTCTCCATAACGAGAGTTACGACCGTGGGGTAAAGCATGCGGTCGTGGTTCGAGTTCGGGGACGGGGACGGGACCCCCATTGAAGGCGAGTGATGGCCGTGGCGGCAGATCTCGACGCGGAACTTGACCGCCTTGAGCGCTCCAGCTGAACCGTGTGACTCTGCGATTCACAGGAGGGTCGGATCAGTCGAGCCGTGACAAAGCCACGCACACCCCAACGGGAAAATGGGCTCACCTCGCAATCCGTCACCAGCAAAGCGACATTTAAGAATGGAGCTCCCGCCTTCGTTGGCAAGCAGCACTATTACGCCGAGGCTCTCGAGTATCCGCTTGCAAGTGGAGCGCGTCGAGTTGGTATCCTCAGTCGACATCAGTGTGTACAACAACTGCTTCCAGTGGAACAGACCGGCGAACCAGGATTGCTTGGGCGAGGACTGTGAACCCCCCGAGATGCCCACAACTGGCGAGAATCCCACAGCTGGCGCGGATCCTGATGGGGAGATACCTCGCGATTCGTGAGCATCGAATGACATAATACACACATCTGCGATTCTGCTTTTACATCACTCACGATGGTGCTTCTTGTCCGCCTTCAGCTTCTTCTGCTGCTGCGACAGCTTGAGCAAGGCGGTCGGCGATTCGGGCCGTTCAATCATCTCGAAGTCGAACGCAACGCTTTGAATTGCCAGGCCCTGCAGAGCGCTGCGCTGCTCTTGGCTCGACATCTTCTGTTGCATACGAGGTGCCAGAGGTGGAGGCGCAGAATTGCGATGGGGTGTCACACGGGTGTTTTCTTTGTCCTCGGTGTAAGAGCTGGCGACGCGGGACGAGCTCGGTCGGGATCCGTCGCTGACGGGACCCCTGGAAGAGCCTCGAACTGTAAAGCGCGGCCGGCCAAGCGGCATCTGATGTGAAGTACGCTGAGGCGATGAAGCGTTCGTAGACATCGACATGGCCGGCGAAGTCGCCCCATCGCGTGACCTGACCGTGTCGCCGACGTGAAACTCGCTACCGCTCATGAATGGCGAGTAACCGGTGATTGAGTTCGCGTTGTCTGACTCATCTTCCTCGGCATCTTCGAATTGATCGTCAGCGGATGATCGCCGCCGCGTATGCGCCGAGTGATGCGTAGTCATAATGGGGCCAACATTCGAGGTCGCGCTCAGGAAGGACTGGCGGTGAGATGTTGGGGGAGACGACACCGGCGAGCTCGGCGAAGAGCCATGCAAGGACATTGTTTGCAGATGTCCGACGAGATCGTGGAAAAATTGCTGCATCGCCGCGTCGCCTGTTTGTGGGATCGCGATGGGCAGCACGGGGGGTGCCGAGGATGCAGCCAAAGCCGCACCATCATATTTCTCGACAATCCGAGAAGAGTTGCTCGGTTGGACCGAGGTAACGGCAGACGCATTGGCCGCGTCTACGCCCGGGTCGAGGCTCGATCTGAAGGTGGAGTTGGCTAGTGGAGATGGTGAGGGCGGCACGCTTTCCCATCCGGGCGATTGGGGCGGCTTTGGAGCGGAATTCGAAGCAGATGGCGTACCCGTCTCCGGGGTCGCATACTGCAACTGAATTTGCGGTACGCGGTTCGCCGAGGGCGTGGATGAGTTCGGCGCAGAAGGCAAAGGGCGAGGGCCGCGTGAATTTTGCGCGGAAGGCCCGGCCAAGGTGGCCGCCGTCGAAGTCATGGCCGTCACAGACGATGGGTCAAAGGCACGAGCAGCCATAGTCGGGACCGGTGGAGCAGGGCGAGTTATGGCAGCGGCCGCTGTCGTGGCGGCACTTGTGGGTTTGCTCGGACGCTTACCATCAGAAGATGCGCCCGCGGCCACGTTGGACGAGGATGACCGTGATCGTCGACTGCGATTGGCGGTTGCGCCCGAAGAGACGACATGTTGCCGTTTTTCTGGTAAAGAGCAACAACCTCGTCAAATTCTACAAAGGCAGCGCTGGCAGGGCTGCAGCATCTGAAATCAACGCACCTCGATCGGCCTTCTTGGGTGGTCTGTAGATTTCCTCGTCGTCCATGTTGAAGTTCTCCAGGTTTCGAGTGCGGTACTTGTACAGTAAGCAATAAAACACTTTTTCCCACGACTTTTCGCTAGACAGCAGGGCCTGAATTATGTCCTCCTCAGCAGCGCCATTCCACAAGGTTTTGAGGTTGGCGAGAATTTCCATATCGATCTCTCGTCGGGATGCAACCGGATGATCGATCGAATCGATGCTAGGCGGGACAAAGGTAGGTGCGCCATGGATTGACCGCGGAGGGATCCGAGTGACCCAAGGGTGTCGCTGAATTTGATCCATCTGCGGTCAGAAACGTGAATGAATGCTCAGTTACTCGCTGCTTCCTTGGAGAGCCCACGTCGAGCGGGTACACACCGTGATGCGCTTATCCGGATCAACCTCAAGCATCTTCCTGATCAGGTCCTTGGCGTCATCAGTGAGTTCGGCTGGCATCGCGAAGCGGCCAACCTTGACCTTAGCCAAAAGGTTGCGAATGTTCTCGTCGTCGAACGGCAGTCGACCCGTCAGTAAGGCAAAGAGGATGATACCACAGGACCAGATGTCCGACGATGCGCCATGATAGTTCAGCCCCTACATACGGCCGAATAACCTCGCGCATTCAGCAGGTGAGACCTAAGGTGACAAACAGCAGCGCAACGACTCACCGCAACGATCTCGGGTGAGGCGTAGTGTGGGCTACCACAGCTCGTTTCGAGGAGTTTCCCGCCGCGTTCCAAGGCGGCCATACCGAAGTCCGCAATCTTGATGTTCCCATCGCCATCAAGCAGCAGATTCTCGGGCTTAAGATCCCGGTGGCATATGTTGAAGCGGTGGCAGTAGTCGACACCGGAAATGATTTGTTGAAAGTAGTGCAGTGCCTCATCGGCGTGCAGACTTCCCTTGGATACAAGGTAGTCGAACAGTTCGCCACCTTTAACATATTCCATGATCAGATAGCTGGATACCGGTGATCGAAGTGGTTCCAGGAGTCAGTTCTCGAATCAAATGGAATTTATTGACCGCTCGCGGGGCCAAGGAAAGAGCGTAGAGCGTACAGATCGTCAGGGGTCTCCCAAACATCCATAAGTCGGAGTATGTTGGGGTGTTCGATCAACTTCATGATCACGATCTCCCGCTCAATTCCGAGCAGCATCTGGAGCTCGCGCAGAACCGCCGACGTGTTAGCTCTCACCCCTTGACTGCTGACGCCCTGTAGTCAGTGGACCCACCTTGTCAGCCTTTGACGCCGATCTTGCGGCGGCACGAGGCTTGGGAACGATCTTGATGGCAGCGTACTGGTGCGTCTCCTTGTGTTTAGCTATCTTGACCCGTCCTGAAACATAGAGCACGAAGATGCGGAAACAAGGTCACTGTCAGTGGTCGGGCTTGCGAACGAGGCGGCAGAAAGTAAGCCCATAGTTCGGATGCCTGAAGTCACCTGATGAGCCTTTGCCGATGGTTTTGCCGATACGCCAGGATCCAACGAACTTGGGGTCATCACGATCACGATCACGATCACGTGTCCCTTCTTGTCGTCTTTCCCTCTCGTGTCTTGATTGACGCTTGTCGTTGGTCGCCGCGGTCGAGTGCGGTTGGCTTGCCGACGCGCCGCCGGCACGTCCGCCATGCGTGGGCGGAGGCATCAGACCTGTGCTTTCGCGCGGGCTCGATGAAGCAAAGGTGGTGTGCTGGATATGGTCCCGACAGTATGACTGCCCTGTGGTAGTGGACAAAGCAAACTCGTTGGCGATACCCGCGGTGGGTGCTGCGCCTTCGTGATGGGGAGTGCTGGAATGCCGGCTCCTCGGAGTTTGTTGTTGAACGATTTCGACGCGGAACTGGCGCGCGCGCGTTTCGAATGTCGGAGCCCGCCAAAGAGCGTGATCGTGACGGCCCAGAAGAGGTGTCGCCGGGGTAATCGTCTAGTCGTGAGCTACCCGATTAGATGGGCCAAGTTGATGCCGTCGTGTCTGGCGTGTGGATGAGGGCGTGTTCGTGCGTACTGTCGAGTGTGCGCTTCTGTACCGAGGGAGCGGTGCGATCTCGTCGTTTGTACGGGCCGGCGGAGTGCGCGTAGGCGAGGCGACCGTCGTCAAGTCGCGTGGTGGTCGTATCGTCTTGGGAGGGAGAATGGGCGTGGGACAAGGGCTTGGGCCTTGCGGAACTGTCGGTCCCCAGTGATAGACCGGATCAGGGAGGTCAAGGTGTAAATCAAGAAACTGCAGTGGAATGGGATGAGACGAGAAGCGGGCGCAAAGAGACACTCGGGCGGCTGCTTGCCAGGTCTTCTGAGGCCAGTTTGAGGCCCTTTGCCTATTTACTGCTTGCTGTCACCGAGGTAAATGCTTTTAGCGGGTCGCTAAGGGGGGTCGCTAAGGGGGTCGGTACTTGCGCCGTCGCCCTCGAACCCCAACTACATGTGCTCCAAAAACGTTCGAAAGATTGTCCTGATAACAGGCTTTCGCACTTGAGGCCAGAGCTTTTAACATTTTCAACCGTGTAAATCACTTGCCCCGGATAACCTTCCTCGATCGGCCATTGGCTGGCGCCCGCGGCACCGAAAGACAGGATGTCAGTATGTCCGACTTTGGCAAGCTCAGCGAGCGCGGTCGCAATGAGACACTAGAACCGCTCCGTACCGCGCCGGCATGCCCGTCGGGTCGTCCGTGGGCAGATCCTGAACCTCGAGGCGTAATGGTGATGGGAGAGTGATGGGTGTCTTTAATGGCAAATCTGGGATGAAATGAACGACATTGCGAAGGTCATGCGAAACAGCTACTTTTCCCTCCCATGCGAAGATTTTCACCTCGCGCGCGGTTCCTACCGGCCCACACGGCACGATGGGATTCATACCGGACTCTTTCACCTCTCCAGGAACTCTTTGACGTTGTGGAGCCATGAAACATATTCCCTGAAAGGGAGCAATTGGAGGTGTAAGTGCCACAAGTTGGGCAAAGAAAGAAGGCAGGATGGGCAGTCAGCTTTCGTTCGTTCAGAGCGCGATTAAATCGAAGAGGTTGGTCCTTACTTTTGCTCCCTGGGGTCGCGCGGATAGATTTGAGGGACAAAATTAGTGAGGGTTAGGGTTCACGTGCAGGCAGCAGATTCAAGCGACTGACTTGTGTTCGGCAAGCTCAGCAATGAAAATGGCCAGGTTCGAGTCGATCCCACGTTCTTCAAGGAAGGCCTCAAACTCGTTTTGAACGCCTTCGTCGAGGTTCTCGAACTGCACGGGACCATGCATCAGTGTGAAAGCTCTTCGGAACCTTGCATG
This sequence comes from Microbotryum silenes-acaulis, assembly GCA_003665825.1. NCBI lineage: Eukaryota > Fungi > Basidiomycota > Microbotryomycetes > Microbotryales > Microbotryaceae > Microbotryum > Microbotryum silenes-acaulis. The sequence continues at coordinate 172,038 of QPFY01000009.1, forward strand.
TGTGCAGGAAGGGATCGACTCACCGCGGGGCCCATGTAGAGGCCTTGTCGAGTCCAATCTGCTTCTGAACCCATCGACATGGCGATGTGGGCATCCTTGTAGAATGTGACATTGTTGATGGTGAAAATACCATCTACCGCAGAAGATGCAAAGCCTTAGCATCCGACGGGCAGATGGCACGACAGAGAACCCATTGTATCGCTCGAGGGGGGGGGGGGGGGCAAGCAGACAAACCTTGTGCAACGGCATCGATGCTGAGAGCTCCACCTCCTGGCTTGGTGATGGTGATGGCGGCCTGGATGGAAATGTCCTCGTTCAAAGGCGATTCCGTCGCCTCGTCGCCCAACCCACCTGATCCAGCATCGGGCGATGCGCCCGTGTCAATGTAGTCTTGTTCTTGGGGCTCGAGCTCCGGCGGCTGAGGTGCCTCAGCGTCGATGTCCGAGATGGAGAAGATGAGGCGGATCCTGCGGGGTGGATCGGCATTCGAGGGCAGCAATTCAGCCGTCGTTGAATGCTTAAATGTGCTTGCTGCACCATAACTCACGTTTCTTGGCCGAATGTGCGCGTGAGGATGACTTCGTCAGCTCCCGGCTCGTCGATGATCTGAGGAAAAGCGTGCCGGCGGTGGTCACTCGGTCGATTGATCGCGATCGTACCCGATATCTTTTGATATCAGGACAGAGAATGCCAACTCACCTCCCAGACACCTTGATTTTTGACTTCTTTGAGGAAGTCGGGCTCATTATTGTTGGTGTCGGCGGCTTGTTCCTGTTCGTAGTTGATCTCCTCGGCCAACTTGGCGGTCAAGGCGCCTGCATTAGAGCAGAGGGGAAGGCAGGCAGTACCACCGCAGTACGAGCACGGTTTTAGGAGCATGTTTTTCGACGGACAAGGTCAGCTAACCTTGTTCATGGTGTCCTCACATGGGACAATCAAGGGACTGACTCTGGTCGAACCGAGTGCAGGTCTGGCTAAAGTTGCGAACCGACAGAGGCGACAGCAGTGCCGACGTGAACGGAACAGCAGCATAAGCACGGGAGCTGCATCCCAATCGAGCGACTGCAACCGTGGGTGCAGGAAGCAGAGCCTTGCATGAGCGAGGCGCAGATCGCGTGAGTTGTCGGGCGAGCATGGTGGACGGGGATTGATACGTGCGCGATAGGGAGGAGGGCGAGGAAGGGGAACCTGTGGAATCACGTGGGAACCTGAAGGCCTGAAGAAGGAGCTCTCAGCTACTGCCCGCTCAGCCAGGGCGTGCCAGTCGCCGCTTGCGAAGGGGACTTGACTGCTCTCCCCCCCCCCCCCACACACAGTCTCGACGGGGCCCTACTGCATCTCCCACGATCAAGCCAACAGCCTTCGCTGCAACATGCCCCACACGAACAACCCAAATGCAGCCTCTCGCAACGCCAACCGAGCGGGCAAGAAGCCCAAATTTCTGCAGAAGAAGTCAGGCCCGGCAGTCGCTCACCAAAGGCACGACACGATCGATGAGGCAAAGGCCGCGAAGGACGAGCTGCACGACCATGACACGGATCCAAACGGGGCCAACGCAAAAGGCCAGAGTCGGAGTAAAGGCATGGTCAAGGGCAAGGGCAAGGGCAAGGGCAAAGGCAAGGGCAAAGGCAAAGCAAAGGCCAAGGATCAGTCGGAAATAGTTGCTGCTGCTTTTCCACCCGAGCAAGATTTGGACTCTCGCGAAAGCAAGGTGAAGCTCATCCGCGAGTTTCATGCAATCGAGAAGCGGCTCGCCGCAACCCAGGACCCGAAAGAACGAGCCGATTTGATCGCCAAACGGGAGCAGCTCGGCGGCCTGCAAAAGTACCAGGACGCTTCCGTTCATGGCGGCGACAAGAGTCGAGGGGGCGAAACGAGCAAGTGGTGCGTCACACAACTCAAGGAGCTCAAGGTTGGCGTCGACAAGGGCAAACAAAGGGAAAAGGGTAAAGTCGAACCCGTGGTCAACGCCGACGGGACGAAAACCTGGCCCAAGATTGAGAGGGAAAGGGTCCGTACTTGAAGATCACAAGTCGGCAACGGACGCGGTATGTTGACGGTACATTGCACTAAATATGTCTTCCCTGCTCTCCCGTACCCCCACAGCTACGACTCTTGGACGTCGGAGCGATCGCTGGCACGGCTTACGCGGACTATGCGTGGATTGAAACCACCTCCATCGATCTCAACCCACAGTCCGAATCCGTGCTCAAGCACGACTTCTTCGACTATCCACCACCTCCCGCCTCCGGGCGTTTCTTTGACGTCGTGGCGCTGAGCCTCGTCCTCAACTTTGAAGGGTCACTCACTCGAAGGGCCGACATGCTTCGTCGAGCTCACCTCTACCTCAAACCTCAAGGTCTTCTCTTCCTCGTCTTGCCCCTCCCCTGTCTCACCAACAGCCGATACATGAACCATACCCGACTCGAGGCGATTCTGTTGACAACAGGGTGGGCGCCTGTGCGGAGAAAGGACTCGGCCAAACTGACGTATTGGCTTTGCAAGCGAGTCGGCGATGGCTCCGGAGACGGCAAGGGTTGGAAGAGGGAGCAACTTCGGGGTGGAATACAGCGCAACAACTTTGCCATCATCGTCAACGCACCTGGACAGAGCTCTACGGAAGAATCCGAAGCATCAACCTCTTCCATGGCAGCCACAACGACGACAAAAACACCGATAGCCGAGGCACCAGCGGCAGCAACCGTCGACGAACCGAAAGCCCTTGCAGAGGCCGCTGAGGTGGAAGAGGATCACGAGATGATTCCAACGAGCGAGCCTGCGCTTGATGAAGCCTACGAGGAGGAATGGGATGGCATACAGATGGTATCGGATGATGCCGCCGAGCCGATCTCGGCAGGGGTAGAAAAACAGGACGATGCCGAGGTCGAGTGGGCGGGCATCGAGGAATGACCGTCACGAGAAGAGGCAGACCAAGAAGAGCCGAGGGGCGATGTGTAATCTGCCATGGGGCTACACTGAAGTACCCACTCTATTTTCAACCGCTTCATCCTTCCTGTAGCCTCGGACCGTTGTGCTTGGGCTCTTTGTGTACCGGTGCGAGCGTCCAGCTCATGCTCAAAGTTGTACTCAGGATCGCCTTAGCGAAGAGGGCCCTTGCACAGTCGGGGCCTCTACACATGGGCATACCTAGTGACCCCAGTAAGCAGTTCAACCTATTTCTTTTGTACCGTTGCAGGGGGCCTGCGCGGTCGACGCCGTTCGTAAATCGGCCCGGAGGCCTCAGATCTGTCGCCTTTTGAGTTTGAGGGACTCCCTTTGTTCGTGACCGACCGCGTCACGACGCGCCATGCCGCGCTTAAGCTTAGGCACCCGATCAGTGCGTTGCGGTTCAAGAAAACTGACCCAAGTGATGTGATCTCACGTCCCTTTGTCCCGAATCTTCCCCAAGAATAAGATGAAACATTCGCTACCCCTTGTTTGATCCCGTGCGTCTCTGCTCCGGATCGCGCTATCTCCGCAGTCGATCAGATCCTGCAGTCTCCCCTCAACATCGCTTCATCGGCTGAGTCGGTTCATTCGACGCTTGCTCGTCCAAGTTTGTATCTGCTTCTTGAATTATCACAAGTCTCACCAACATGTTGTCAAAGCTCGGGTCTTCCTACCCACTGTGGCAGTTGATCTGCTTTTTCAGCTTGCTGAGCAGGTGCCGAGCACGGCCCCTGTCCTCCGCCACCGCCGTCACTTCCAAAGGCCGAGTTCTGGGCCATCAAGGTCCGAAATTCCAGAATACGCTTCAGCTTTTAATACTAATTTACTGAAGATCTTTCCTGGTTAACCAAATTACAGGGCGGCTTGCTAATCGCTGGACGATCCCTTTCGCCGAGGCTCCCGTTGATTCGCTGCGTTTCAGCGACCCAGTCAGCCGGGTGACTTTGGCTAAGTGGGTGACCTCTTTCATCCAATCAAAAATTTACGGTCCTATAGAGCTGACCTCAGGCTTCTGCCTATATTCTAGCCATGATGCTACCTCGATACCACCGGCGTGTCCGCAGCCGAGGGCGACGACGGTGACATCGGAAGACTGTCTGTTTCTTACGTGCATCGTTAACTCCCCTTACCGCATAGCTTTCGAGATATTGCTATGCGAATGACTGACACAAAGGCTTGTCTTGGTGCCACTCATCTAGTGTATACTCACCAAAGGGTGCCACCTCATCCTCCAAGCTGCCTGTGATGTTTTGGGTGAGTCCATCCCAATCGTCTCACGATACTCCGTTCCAGTTCAACTGACTTTCATCCTGTTGATTGCCTCAAGATTCACGGTGGCGCATTCTATGTTAGCCTCCTCACTTAAAACCTTGCCTCAGTTTAGCCGTGCGCCAACCTCCTGCGACAATGTTCAGGCTGACTTTCTCAAATTGCATTCTCTGAGCACAGACGGGGTCGTCTACAGCCTTTGGCCTGGACGGCTCGGACATCGCAAGCAATCAAAACATGGTCGTAGTCGTCCCCCAATACCGTCTCGGTATTCTCGGGTGGATGGGCAACTCGAATTTAAGCGTCGCCGGCAACTACGGTCTCAAAGACGTCATACTCGCCTTGCGCTTCGTTCGAGCCGAGATCACGGCTTTTGGTGGCGATTCGTCGCGCATCACCCTCGCGGGAGAGTCTTCAGGTGCCGAGATCGTCAAGTCACTGCTCGTTACGCCTTCCGTCTTTTCCATGTACGCACGAGCGATTCTGCATTCAGCACCGCTCGACTTTTCCGATTTTTCGCCAGCTCTCGCCGACACGATCGGAGCTATGACGGTGTCTCGACTCAGCTGTTCCTCGATGACATGCTTGCGTAATGCCACCATCGAACACATATTGAGCGTACAGGCCGATATGAACGACGAGGGCCAAAAAGGTGCTCTTGACGGCGTGCGCGAAGTCGAACCCGTCTATCGAACTATCGTAGATGGGACACTTGTCCAAAACGAGTTTGGAGACACCGCCGCTCAAGGGATCGGCACCATTCGGAGCAGGGTGGCGAAGAAGATCATCTTTCTCACTACGATGAAAGACGAAGGCGCTTTCACGGTATCAGAGATGTGAGTAGTAGGAGCTGTGGCGAATCATTCTCTGGAATCTCGGACGGTCTCTGAAGCTCCATCAGTCATCGCTTGCAAGATTCCCATCCACAACTAGCACGGCCTACTTCCCAATGGTTATTGAGCGTTTCTTTCCCGAGAGAGCCGCAGCCATTCTTGGTTCAGGACTGTACGATCCCTCGCTGTTGCCGAACGACGGCGACGCTTTGCGAGATCAGTTCTCTCGCGTTGGCACGGACTTTGTTTTCACCTGCGCCACGCAACAAGTTGCCTTGAATCTCACCAGAGCCGGGTAAGTTTCCTAACTGTTCGTCGGCCTGGAGACAACAGAACTATAGGCTCCAGGGACCTGAACCCTGCATTCTTCACTCTTTTCAGGTATCAGATCTACCTCGGACAATTCGACTTGGGCGTTTCGTACTACAACGACACCGTACCGTACCTGGTCGGCAAAGCAACTCACCAAGATGATATCGGCCTAGTATTCCATCCGACCTCGATAATTCTGACGCGCGCTCAACGAGCCTTGACGAGCGAAGTTCAAACGCGCTGGGGCGCGTTCGTCAGGGGCGCCTCGCCTAATGCAAACGGTTACAAGACATGGAGCCCGATCGCAAATGAGGCTAACCTCAACCTCTTAGAGCTTGGTTCGAACGCGCACTATGGACTCTCGAACATCTCCAAGACGCAACGACCTGCGGTGTGTTCGTTGTCAAGTGGAATCTGGAGCCGGGTGTAGGTAGTTTCGCCGAGGGGGGGGGGGGGGGGGCTTGAATGAAGCTGGAGGACCAAGTGATCGCTCCTCTGTGCCTGACTGATAACTCAAACCTTGTAATCAAGAAGATTTCGGCGATCATATCGGTACCTTGCACCGTTTCACGTCCGTATTTCAACATTCGAGAAAAACAGAGTTTGGACCCACGTTTTCTTTTCCAATTCAGAGCCCACCCCCTGTTTCATCACGGCTTTGTCCTCGGAGCAGGGGGACAAACCCTTTCTTCGAGCATTCGAAGGTAATCGCACAGAAGGGGATCGTGAATATTCCTACTTCTCTGTTTATCCTACTGGTGTTCACCTCTTTCACTTTGGCTGGCTGATCATTCCACCTTGTCATACCACCATGTCGTACCCACTCTCCCTCCGCAGAACCTCCTCCCAAAGCTGGTTCCCCAGCCGCCTACTCTGCGCCGTCGCGACCCTCCTTTTCTTCTGGCCGGATCTATCAACCGGCGCACCTACCGTGTCGACATACGATGGCACGCTGAATGGAACATCGGTGTTGGGCGGCGCGGTCGCTCGCTTCACCGTCCCCTATGCCCGCCCGCCAGTCGGAGCGCTCAGGCTTGCGGATCCGGTCGCTTTCCCCAATTTCAGGCAGTACGAGCACCTACCTGTTGACCTTTCTGCTTTCGAAAAGACTCCCAGATCTGACACTGTGGTCCGCATTCCGAAATAGCTTTGACGGATCCACTCTCCCGCCCCCGTGTCCCCAAACCGGCAGAAACTATTCGGAAGACTGCCTGTTCATAACGTGGGTCAACGGTGACGAAGCGGGCAGCACTTTCCCGAGCGACGGATCACTAATAGTGTAGCGAAATTGTTTACCAGCATCTATACCCCCTCATCTGCGCTAGTGATCGGTGCCGCAAAGCTTCCCGTACTCTTTTGGGTAAATGCGAACTGGGATTTGTAATTTCTTTTCTCGGGCAGCGGTGACTGACATCACAGGTCTACCCCATCAGATTCATGGCGGCTCATTCTACAATGGGGCCAGCTCTGACATTGATGGTGCAAACTTAGCGAATCAAGAGAAAGTCGTTGTCATCACCGTACAATACCGACTTGGCGTTCTCGGACAACTGCGTCTCGATCGCGTAGGTCTCCGAGGCAACTACGCCATCAAGGATCTTATCGTCGCTCTCCAATACATCCAATCCAGGATCTCGGCATTTGGTGGAGACAATGCCCTCGTCACTCTCGCCGGTCAATCTTCGGGTGGTGAGATGATCCGGACGCTCCTCGGAATCACCGCGGCGAAGCCCCTGTTCACCCGCGCGATCATCCATTCGGCACCTCTGGCCTACGGCGATCTCCCGCCCGTGATGGCGAACGACATCGGTGAACTCGCTTCCATGAATTGCACGACCATCAAGTGCCTTCGCTCTGCTTCGGTCGAATCGATCCTCGCCGCTCAAACGGCGCTGCAAACCAGCACGTCCCCATCTTTCGCCCCTCTCAACGTCCCTGGCCTCGATCCGTTGAGCGAATTCTTGCGACCAAACGTGGATGGTAGCTTGGTACCAATTGATTTTGCAGAGGCGGTTCGGCAAGACGTGATTTTGCCCTCAGGGTACAAAAGCGTCATTTTCACAAACGTCAAGGACGAGAGTTGTTCGTTCGTCGCTTCGCTGTGAGTTCGGAGCACTTGGCACTGGGCTACACGTTCGAAGTGCATGTATTCATGACCACGTCCTTTCTGCACAGCTTTACCGATCCTTTTCCAGCCAACGAATTAGGCGATGTACTGACCAAACTTCAGCCAACGAGCGCCGCAAGAATTATTGCTTCTCGCTTGTACAAGACAAACAACTCGAATGAGGATGGTCGAACAGTCGTCGCCTCGATGGTTACGGATGAGTCGTGGTCAGTCAGACCGTATGCTCGGACATGCATTTCCAATGCCCTATATTGAGCCTCGTTCTTACATACGTGCAGGATTTGCCCAATCCAACAAACCGTCCTGAATCTTTCGTCGTCTGCGGTGAACACGGGCTCGTACTGGCTCGCTGAATTCGACCTCGGTCTCTCGTACGATGAGGACGAGAGCTTTTTTTGCACGGATAAAGTCTCGCATGGGTAAGTGCTTCCCATTGCCCCGTCATCGAACGATAATGGAAGCGACTCCGCTATTTAGCATGCTGACGTCCTCCCCGTCTGCTCGTTTGTTCCACTCACTTCCTTCCAATAGCGATGATATGTAAGTAGTGCGAATGGCTCGTCCTCTGCTCCTACCATCCATTACTGAAATTATCCGTTCCCGGTACCACTCCTCCAGTCGTCTTCTCTTCAACACCCCTCTATTGACCCCCACCACCTCCCAAACTCGGCTGATCGCCGAAGTCCAATCTCGATGGGGCGCCTTCATCCGTACCGGGTCCCCGAACCCAGCTGGAGTTTTGAACCTCCCACGCTGGAAGCCCGCTACCGACTCGTCGAACCTGAACCTCCTCTTTTTAGGGGGGAGTTCCACCACCTCTGGACAAAGTTATGTTGCTCGCCGAAGGGAAAGCGTTTCGAGGAGAAGTTGTCGGGAGTTGTGGGGTGTTGGAGTCGAGTACGAGAATCAGAAACTGCAGGCGTACTACAATTGATTGCATGTGGAATAGACGGCAACATTTTCCCTTTGTTTCCCGTAGCTTCGCGCAGCGCTCCCGTAACGACTCGGCGCGCCGGCGCGCTTGTGCAGGGAAAGCAACATCTGACATGCCCCAACCCTAAAAAGAACGTATGAAAGACCTCTTTGCGCATTGCGACTCCCGTTCCTACTATACAACAAGATGAACCTCTCTTAAAAACCCTGCTCGACCATCACTCTTCTAACAAATCTCCACCTCCATCGCCATCCCCGTTTCCAACCCCTGCCCATTCGCAAGAGGCACCTCTTCCCCCCTCGCTACTGAATTCAAGATCTCCCTCCTGATCTCGGGTGTAATCTGCGGGTGGACCTTGACCTTGAGCGTGTCCAACAAAGCTCTCTTTTGTTCCTCCGTAAGGTCGGACTTGTACCTAGACACCGAAAGAGGAATGTCACTCGGTCAGCTTGCTCGTTTCTTTCCTCATCGCGCCACCTTCGGAATGCTGACCTCTGTACAAAGACCAAGAAGGACTGATGCCACAACACGGGCATCTCCCTCGGGTCCCGCTTGAACCGGATGAAGTGGAAGACGAGCGCATCAACGACCTTGTAAGGCAGCGCGTACTTCTTATCCAGGAGCACGCGGATGAAGACGCTGTTTGGACCTGTGGGATATGAAGGACTTGAAGACAATGTTAGTGTCGAGAGGAAGGGGGCCACACATTGTGTACTCTGACGACTTGCCTGTGTATTCCATATCAGCTAATTTGAGCAATGCAGCGCCCGAATGTAGAACGGGCACGGATACTCGGGTCAAGACGGATCCCAAAATGGCCGCTTCTCGCAACGTGCATGTTTGGGACTGTAAACGGGGCATACAGTCAGTCAAGAGACTCTCGTTCTGCGTTCTTGGTAGAGACCCACCTCGCACAGCGGGAACAAGATTCCCTTGAAGAACGCGGCCGGTTTGTAGATCGCCTTCTTCAGCGCCATGTACGTATGCACGCTCAGTTTGTGCGTCTCCTGGATTTCTTCCCTGATTTTCTCTAACAGGATCTCCTTGTAGAACTTTTGACTCTGCTTGGGGTCCAGGTTGGAGGCGAAGATCTTGGTCGCGGCTAAAGTGGCGTGAGGGGTCCAATTCTCCGGGACTGTCAACATGACCAGTTGGGGCCAGAGTCGGAGCGTGGGGAGAATTTTGAAGGCCTTGGGGAGCGGTCCGGACTTGTATCGACTCAGGAGACCTCCGACTCTGCAAGGAGGATCGCGAGTGTCAGCAAATCTGGGCTCGACCGGAGGGGGATGCGAAACTTTCGGTGCGCGCTCACTTTGTGTAGACTTCGACGATCTTGGGGTTGTAGCCTGGTGGTGGTTCAGGGGCGGCTGTAGAATGTCGACAGACTTGAGCCAGTCAGTACGTGGGGATTTGCCAGGTTGACCCGCACCAACTGACCGACTGGGACGGCGGTCTTGTCGTTCTCTTGCTGCTCAATCTTCTCCATGATGAGATCGGCGAGGGTCCTCCCACCCGCCAGTTGACCCTGAGGCATAAACTGATCCAAAGCAGCATCGTTGCCGTCAAATTCCTAGAGCGAGTGATCGAAGAGACTCGGGTCAGAGCTCCAAGTGTTGAGCTCGAGGGCGGGGGCGGAATAGGGGAGCTCACCAATTCCTCGTATTCTTCGTACTCTTCCTCATCGTCATCTTCCTCTTCATCGTCGTCGTCGTCTCGATCGTCGTCGCCGTCGTTTTCGTATCGAGCAGCTGTTTGGCTGTAAGAAATGAATCGCAATTCGAGTGGTCAGCTGCGCAACTCTCCTTGCGTGCCAAATTCGGGCGGTCAGAGATGTCTGCTCGCTCACTCTAGGTCCTGGTCGAGCTCATCGGCCCACTGTTCCTGCGCGAGTTCATCCTGTTGGTCCCTAGCCATCTCGAGCACCCTTCGCGAGACCTTGGCGTCCAGAGTGGTCTAGTGAGCATTCGGGGGATCAGCCTCGATCAACTTGACTTGGGGGAGAAAGATCGCTGCCCTGGCAGGGATGCTATTCGCTGACCTGAGCGTGTTCCTGTTCGGATTGAGCATTCTTGTGCTTGTTCTTTTGCCTCTTGCCGGGCAGGGACAGGTTGCCACTGTCGACGAGCGATTGCTGGGTCATTTGCACCGAGAGCGGGTCGTGCTTCGCAGCCGAGCTCGAGCGAGAGGTCGACGCTTTGGGCATGATTACGGTTGAGCTTAGGATACAGGCTAGGATACAGTGACGTATTGCAAAGTGGTTGATCGATCGGTCTGAATTGGATGTGTGTAGGTGATTGGTTTGTGACGGGATGGTCTGTCGAAAAGCGCAACGTGTTTGTCGAGGGACAGAGTGTGGGATCGAGTCGGGCCTGCAGTGCGAAGTCGTTGCTGCCAGCCGCTCAGCGCTCAGCAGCCCGAGTGGGCTCGTGGTGGGCTCGTGCGCTGCAGGCTGCGCTGCGCAATTCAAGCGTTAGCGCGTTAGCACTGCGTTAGTTAGCCTTAGCGCATTACAAAGTGATCACCAAAAGCGCCAGAACCATTTCTACATTCGATCGTCCACTTGTTCGCTCGAACATTGCATCTCCACACACCCCTCGCTTACTCTTTTCAGTCCAGAACGATAACCGACCTACGGCTCAGACCTACGACTTGCACACGACACCTCGTCGCACCGCCACACCACACCACACCACACCACGATGGCTCGGAATGCGACCGCCTCCACGTCCACCTCGAGCTCGAGCTCGCCACACAAGTACAGCGTCATCCTTCCCACCTACCAAGAACGACGCAACCTCCCCGTCATCGTATATCTCCTCGCCAAAACGTTCAAGCAGCAGTCAGTATACACAGACCTGGGCCCTGTGCTGATCCCGGACTCGGACTGAAGCGCGCTCTCTCTGCACCTACACACTCTCAAAGTAACTTGGCATGGGAGATCATCATTGTCGACGACGCGTCCCCGGATGGAACACTCGACGTCGCACAACAGCTGCAGAAACTTTACGGAGAGCAACACATCGTCAGTCACACTTCCTCTTCGTTGGGCTATCGAGTCGGACCCCCACACGCGCAACCTGACACGTGATCCCCACCCCTTGTGCCATGCAGATCCTCCGGCCAAGAACAGGCAAACTTGGGCTAGGGTCAGTCTCATGTTCAACTCGGGATACAACGCTTCTGACCCGCAGGAACCCTCCAAGATGCTCACACCCCACCCCTGCATCCATCTCACAGCTCGGCCTACGTCCACGGTCTCAAGTCCTGCTCCGGCGATTTCGTCGTCATCATGGACGCAGACTTTTCACACCACGCAAGTCCAAAGTTGCTGCTTTGAACCCATCGTCCCACTGAACCCTCTTGTTTTTATCTCACTCGAACCCCCACCAGCCTAAATTCCTACCTCAATTCATCGCCAAGCAGAAAATTCGAGACGCCGACGTTGTCACGGGCACACGTTACATTTCCGGGGGCGGTGTATACGGATGGCACCTAAAACGCAAAGTCATCTCCAGGGGTGCGAACCTATTAGCCAAGATCGTCTTGTGGCCTGGCGTATCCGACGTGACGGGGTCCTTCCGGTAAGGTTTCACGAATATTCTCCTCCCTTCCCCGGCAAGCTCGTGACCATTGAGACCCTCTCAACGATTCCCCTTCTCAGACTCTACAAACGCCCCGTTCTCGAACGCTTGATCAACGAGACCGTTTCAAGAGGCTACGTCTTCCAAATGGAGATCATCGTACGAGCCAAAGCCACGGGGTTAATTGTCGATGAAGTGCCCATCACGTTTGTCGATCGCGTCTTCGGGGAGAGCAAGTTGGGGGGTAGTGAGATGATGCAGTACGCTCAGGGAATCTGGATGTTGTTTCGGACGGTGTAAGGGGTATGTTGTTCCAAGAGGTGTGTAGAACCTGGTATCATGACCCTGTATCATCAACTGCAGTACAACATAACGACCCACACCAGACTGCAACCAATACCCTACGTCTTCTTGGACACCAACAACTTTTTCAACATATCGAACCCATTCCCGTCCGGTTGTAAATCGACGAAACCCCGCCTTGGTTCCCTCCCCCTTCCCCCACCAAACACTTCTCTCCCTTCTCGATCGACGTCAGTAGGCACGGTCCTCAACAGACCATGATCAGGTGTGATGCCGATTATCTTGACAATCTGACCGGTCGCTTCGATCGTCACGCGTTGCTCGCTGCGAATTGAAGCAATCCCAGACCATCAGTCTCTACTCGATGAGATTCCACGTTTGTACGCGATTTAAAATTACTTACGAATGGATCCAACACCCCAAATACCGGTTCACGAACGGTTCGAAACCTTCGTTCAAAAAGACGTCCCACATTCCTCCGAACTGATGCAATACCCTCGCCATGAGCACCTCGGGCGTGAAAGGGGCTAAGGCCGTGCCGTATTGCGCGTTGTGAGCTGCTACGAGTTCGTTGACCGATGTCGTGGGTAAGGGGTTGGAGGTGTTGATCCCACAACCTATGTGGGCGGTCATCGACGGGTGGATTCGAGAAAAGATGAGCAACGACGACCACAGCAACCTTCAGCCAGCGTCATGACATGAAATGAAAACTCACCCACAACCAATGTAAACTCGTCCCCCGCATAACTCGAGTTGACCAAGATCCCGCCAATCTTTTTCAACTCCTTCCCCTCCCCAACTCTCCCATACACATCATTCGGCCACTTTAAACACACCTCGACGCCCGCATAGCCCGGGATCCCTCGAATCGCCTCCACGACAGCCAACCCAAACAAATATTGCAGGAACACGATCTTGGACGCTTGGGTGGAAGCGAGTCGAAGTACGAGCGAAAACTGAAGACATCCTGCGGGGGATACCCAAGAATTGCCGCCTCGTCCTCTTCCGGCGATTTGGTGCGAAGCGATGCAGGTTAGTCCGAGGGGGAGGGCCGAGAGGAAACGGTCGTTTCTGGTGTGGAAGGGATGGATCAGTTCTTGTTCCTTTCTGTGCCTTGCAGCGAACGAGCATCACTCACTTGTCCATCATTGTTTGCGTACTCGTTACCATCTCGCCATACATCAGAATACCTCCGATAGCCATCCCCTCCGAATCGGCAGCCAAAGCTTGCTTTTGCTCGAAATACGCTCGCACGTCGAACAAGGGCGTCAACTCTTTCGGTGGCAATCCCTCGGAACAGACCACGATCTCCTTGGTCGTCGTTCTCAGTTCCTCGAGGTCAAAGGTCCCCTGCCTCGCTCGATGAGCCTGAATGACCTTGCTCGCCACCTTCGACGGATGCAAAAGGAACGAATCGTTACGATCCTCCAGGGTCGCTTGGGATTGCTGACCCGCGATTCGTTTGGAGCCTATCGCAATTGCAGTCCGCGTGACGAGCTCCAAATCCGTCGAGGCCAAGAACAAGGGCAACAACTTGGGTGGGGGAGCGGCTTCCTCAGAGACTTGAACGTTGAGTAGAGCCAGAGTCGATCGGAGCAACGCTCTTCGAAGTGCTTCCTTGGTGTCAAAGTCGAGCGACGAAGAGGCCTTGGACGAGTTGGTGGCCAAGGATGGGTGTTCGGGATGCACGGACCACAAAACAGCTTTTCCTCCCTTGTTGCCGACGTCGCATACGACGCCAGCGATGGGTCGTCCCTCGATTTGTTCGTATCTTGCCAAAATGCCGATCCGACTGCGCTGTTCGGACGTGATCGAGTCCTCAGCGAGTACGAAGTGCCCTCCACCGTTGTACCATACGTCCAACTTTTCGGGACTCGTGGACCAATGATCCCTCCACACGTTCCTTTCCAAGGCGATCGAGACCTCCCTTGCACCGGCTTCGGAGTTGTACTCGAACCCAGCAAAGACGGCGCCTTTGCACATCCCAGGAAAGAAGCCCAACTCCCTCTGTCCGACGACCTCGAGTCGTGTTCCGCGTTCGAATTCGATCTCCTGGGAAGCGTAATAGGCCCCTGCACAGAACCCGAGGTACTTGCCTCCGTCTTTGGTAAGCCATTTCTTGATCCTTCGATTGGCCTCGCCTTGCAAATCAAACAGATACGGCAAATCCCTCCCCCCCGGAAAGACCAACAGAGCACAGGTCTCTGTCCAAGGATCAGAGCGTAGCGTTTTGGGTGATACGAGTTGGACGTCGTAGTGGTGCGAGGCGTAGGCTTTCAACGAGGCCAAGGTGAAGGCGAGCGAGGCGGCGGAGACTCCCGGCCCGTTGTAGACGAGAATGTTGACCTTGTTGCTCATCTTTGGGGGAGCTTCACAGGATGAGATTAGGGCGCCAAAGAGGCTTGAATCTGGAATCGAGCTTGTGTTTGTGGTCGCTCCTGCTGCTGCGCGGGTCCGGAAGCGCGAGTGGGGTCGGAGTCGAGGCTGGATCGTGCTTGTTGTGGTACTGAGCGAGCGCAAGGACCGAGCAGTCGCGGATGAAGCTTGACGAGAGACGAATGAGTTAACTTTGCGGGTGAAAGGCGTGGCGACGATGTTCACCCCGCGAGGCACTGATGAGAAGCAGCTGGCGGCAGTTTGTGTGCGAAGGTGCAGCGCAGTGTGGGGGCTGAGCCAGGCTGAGCCAGTCCGTGATCGCGTGATTCGAGCCGATCGGAGCGCATTATCTGAGCTTAGCCTTCGGCAAGAAGCAGTCAGCCCGGGCCGGAGCCGGATCGAAGATGCTCGAATGCCGCGCGCGCTTCCACCTTCAAGCTTCAACGTTTCAACCGTGTTTCTGCGAGCCTGAGCAGTCAACGCCAACGGTGCTCGCTCAAGAAGGATACGGTATCTGCTCGACCTCGAATGCTCTTTCGCCGCTAGATCTAGGTGGACGACGACGGCAGACCGCGACAAGCTTCGTGCTCCGACGTGCTTCAAGGTGCACCTGACCCGACGTGAAGGGAGCAAAGCGTGCTTTCAGACCCGATCATTCGGCCATCTCCAACTCGAAAGCTGTCCAGGCTCGAAAGCTTAAGGTTACCTCATCGTCCAGGCCAAGCAGTAGCTGCTTGCAGTAGCTTGCGCCCCACTGACCCTCCAACCCAGCTCCACTATTCGGCTCAGCTCAGCCCACGGGCTGACTACCTCGCCCTGTGGACGACTCTACCATGTCGTCTACGGGATCACCCGAGGCCAATGCCTCCTCGAACCAGGTCAAACGAGGCGCACGAGCGTGTAAGTGCCATCACCTACCGAGGAGCTTCTCGGCCGACCGTCCTATCCACTGCACTCTCCGCCATCGCTAATGATCGTTTCGCTCCCTTCACAGGTGTCCGCTGTCGAGCCGGAAAAGCACGATGTGTCGCACCCTCGGGTAACCCACCGCAAGTTCTCTCCCTGACCGAGTGACCCGCGCTTCGGCAAAGTGGCCGAGGCCAGCGCTGAACCAGGAAAGCTCGCTTACCTTTCAACGACCTTGCACTCTTCAGATGCGAGAGATGTAAAAACTCAAACTCGGCCTGCGTGTTCGAGACGCCCATGCATGCCAAAGCCGTCGACGAGGAGAGGATCGAGCGCATGGAATCCAGTCAGTCCAAATCCCCAAGACTTCTGCTTGAAGAACCTGCCTACTAACCACTCTTGGCCCCTTCTGTTCTACCGCGCACCGAAATAAAGCTCTCAATGCGCTTTCCAACAACGTCGAGCGGTTGATGGAGGCTTTCGGCAAGCAACTTTCGTCGGCCGGCGAATCACCAGCAGGAACCACCTCGAGTCGGATCACCTCCGAGTTCGGTGCTGTCGCACCGGCGTACCCCCCCACTTTTCTGCCGCACCCCAACAACCCTGCACTTCGACTCCCCGCTGCTTGGAACGCCCAGTCACCTTCGAACCCCATGGCCTGGCCGCAAGACCCCAACGCTCCCGGCGTCGACCCACTCGCGAGCAACGCCATGTCGATCCCGATTCCGATCACCACCGCCGCACTCGAATCAGGGTATCCCTCTAATACTGCGCCAGCACCACCGACGTTCGCTCACATCCCATCTTCTGCAAATTTCAACAAAAGGAACAGTGATGGTTTGTTCGAAGGGGAAGCATCGACGAGTCGGAGGGCAAAGCAGTTTCCTCCGTTGCCCGGATATCGAGCTCCCCCACATCCAATCTCGACATGTCAGTGAATTCACTCTCTCAATTTGGTGTAAGGCACCCTCTGATTTCCGTTCTTACACAGATGGCCTCATTCCCTCTCGAGCGCAGTCCGAAGACGGCGAAGACGATGCCTTGCCTTCCGAGTCGCTCACAGCGCCATTCGAAGCCCTCGCCCAGGCGGCAGCCGAAGCCTCGGGGGACATGAACACGCGAGCTACAGGAAGTGGCTACCTGACCCCTTTGGTCCACAAAGGTCGACCTCGGAAACGACCTCGAACTCAAGTCGTACCACCCCCGAACGCCTTTCCCGACGTTGTCGAAAAGGGCCAAGTCGAGGATTCGACCGCGCGCGATGTCTTTGACGTCTTCATCCAAAATTGTCTCCCCTTCTTTCCCATTCTCGACCCGGATTACGATCAGTACGGCTCGATTCGAGAGCGGACACCGTGGTCCCTCAATTCCATTATCGCCGTCGCCGCGACGAGGATGGCCCATCCGACGCCGGCAATCCGAGCCGCTGCCGAATACGGATTGGAGGAGTCGCAGGGCATTGCTCGATCGTCATTGTTCTGTCCGACAGTACGAATCGAGGGTTGCAGCTCGATGGCGATCCTCGCGGCGTGGTCTGAACCAGGTTATCTCGCAGGAGGGCACGCGCTACGCATGGCCGAGGAACTAAACCTGCATCGCGCATTGGAGAAGCTCGTCGACGGATCAAGAGAACGGTCCCTCACCGAACAACGCAACCTCGTCATCTCGGCCAGGATATGGCTCTGCCTCTCCTTGCTCAACTACACCCTCTGCGCCAGCTCGGGTAGACCCCATAACTTACAACATGATCTCGTCTCATCGGAAAAACTCGACGCCTTCTTGGACCACCCCTTCCATATCGAGTCGGACGCTTGGCTCGTGGCCCAGTTCGAGTTGATCGAGGCAAGGAGTAGGATCGAGTCGATGCATGTGGTGAGCATCACGTCGCAGATTGTCGAATTTGCAAGGAGGACGACCAAGGATCTGAGGGCATGGCACGTCAAGTGGGACAGTATTCTTGGTGAATTACAATACACGGACAAATTTCGTCGAGGCTTTTGATTGATATTGTGGCCTTTCCTCAGCGCGAAACCAATTGGACGAATCCGTACAACGGCGTCGACTGCAACTGTCGCTCAATACGACACTCCTCTTCCTGTACACAACCCTGCTCAAGAGACAAAGTCTCGGATCCGCCGAGTCTCTGCCTGTGGTGAGCTGGCTCACTAAACTCCTCTCCCTCTCGAGCAGCTAAAATGGCTGATTCGATAAGCGTTTCTATATCCAGGACGCTCGAGAGTTTGCCATGTTGGCTCGTCAAGCCGCGAGTGTGATCCTCAATGTCGCGGCGCTGCCCTCATTCCGCACGGCCATCCGATTCGCCACTCAGGACGTCTTCATCGAGATCAGTTGTGAGTGAAACTCGGTACAGCTAGCGACAATTGGTACTTTGGACTCACCCCTCCCCTCCCTTTCCACTCTAGTCGCCTGCCTGCTCTACCTCAAGCTCTCTCGCCTCTTCCCCGAAGGCTTGGATCTCTACGCTGTCGCCAAACAATGCTGCGACCTCTATTCCTGGCTTCGAGAATACCAAGCCCAACGCTTCAGTCTGACGATCAAGATCGCGGTCGAACGGTTCTCTACTTCCGCCGGGTTCGCCAGTGACATCTCGGCACTGTTCAACAAACTCGAGGCTTCGTCGACCGGTGGAGGATCAACGAATTCATTAGCGACGACGTTGAACGCCGCTTTGAATCATGCCGGTGGAGCGATGTACGGTGCTGGAGGAGCAGCGACCAGCGGGACCAGCGGGAATACGAACCGACCCAATCCTGGTGGAGGAGAAGCCCAGAACGGAGCCGGCTTACTCGGTGACCCGAATGGGCTTCCCAATTCGGCCCTTGCGGGAATCTGGCCCAACCCCGCCGGACTCGGCTCCGTTGACGTGCTTTCCCTCCCCGTGTCGGATAGTAATTGGGTCGGATCCGAGGTCTTGCCCGAGTGGTTGCAAGGTGATGAGGTACGTCGACTTCAACGCGTCCTTTGATCATTGGTAGTGTGAGAGGAAACTGACTCGAGCTTGGCCTACCTTTGTAGGATTGGACTCTGGACTCGGCTTTCAACGACGGTATCGATCGCTTGTTCTTGCCCCAGTAAGCTCTGGTAACCGACTCTCGACTGCTATGTCGATCATCCGGCACTGACCGGCCCTGTTTTTTATTGAAACAGGTGGATGACCTCGATGGCACCGGACACGTTCAATCACGAGTGGTGATGAGATGTAAGCCGCAAAGTGCTCGATTGCATTGGCAATCATGAAAGAGAAGAATAGCTTGTACATTACGGCGAGAAAGGTAAACACTTGTTGTATCAGCATCTCAATAGCAATCACAGTGAAGAAGGCTTGTGATATTGTATTCGCTATCGATTTCTGAAAGCTCAAGCATAAACTCGCTCACCGCACTCGGCTCGGGGTACCCACCGCAGCTACTTGTGGAAGATCATGCTCAAAGGTCAAGCGCAAAACACGTACTCAATCTGTACGACCCCGCGAGATCAAGAACGAAGCGCCTAGGCTTCCTTTGATCATTCTCCCCACTTTAATCACTCATCGACTTGATCAAACTCCTCGCCCGAGACTTGCCCTTTGTCGTCAGATCAGGACAAAACTTTTGCATCACTCATCAAAGCGATCGAGTTCCCCTTGTCTCGTTTACAATGACCTTGATGAAATTCAGGTGCTGCAGGGGCGTTTTATCATGATGGGCGCCGACATCCCTTCGCCTTCGACGTGTCGGCCAATGAGCACCAGCGCGTTTTGTTGATCGTTAGGGGTCGACTCGGGGACGGGCAAGGTCCGGCCCGGGGCCAAGGGTTAATGAAGGAGATATACTACATAAGTGACACTCGCTGCAATGGAAGCCGCAATTAGGTAATATATTTATAAGCCGTGAAAGAGCCTGCGTTGGGGGTTGATGTAGTTGATGCGAATCAACTTGGGAAATGGCAGTGGTAGTTTCGGCTCGGGCGAGCATGTGTGTGATGATCGAGAGTGGACAGAGATCAAAAAGGATATTATGCAAGAGTTTTCTGGAGGATAGGGATGAGAGTAGTTCTTTGCCGATGTATCGACCGCTCCTCGTGGTCACCATGGCCTAAGAGCTGGGTAGGTCGGAAAGATGGAGCAGGCTTTGCCGACGCTCGGGCAGCCCATCATGTGGGGCTCAAGGTCGCTCTTGGCCAGTTGCCAAAGGCGACCTCGAAAGGCGAGTGCGGTGTGAATCACTCCTACTTGAATTGACTACTTTCGCTCGCAACATGGCCTGTTGCTCGCTCCGGACTTTGAAAATATTGCTTTCCCGCCCGCCTCCCGAATTTTGCCTCCCCTTGAAGTGCTTTCGCTGGCCTCGCCGATTTCTTCGTGGGGCCGTGTCGTGGGGGAAAGTTGCCCTCAAGCCCAGTGCAGAAGGTAATAATCATATGTCACTATTCCAGCTTCATCAAGAGAAATAGGCACGGGCGTCGTTCAATCGGAGCACTGCTGGTGATATTGCTCGGCCTTGGCCAACACAACTTGACGCTCGACGAGCGACAATAGCGCCGGATGATTATTATAGGGCTTCGAAAGGAGGTCGAGTACAAAACGATGAATGTGGTTGCACATATCTTGTAAGAACAAAATGCGGAAGGCTCCGTTCCACAAAAGTGGCAAAGGTACTACTTGCAAGAGAAGAGGACATGCGTATGTGTTTACTATGCTATAGCGTTTTTTGAAACGATGTGTAAAAACTAGAAGCGATATAGGGTGATGATGTCATGTCCAGCAAAGAAAGACCCTAGAGGATAGGGGTCGGACTAGCCGAGGTCGGATTTATGAGAGTATAGGCTTGGTGATGAGGAGAGCCGGATGCTCGCGAGAGGAGGTCCAGAAGCGAGAAACAAGAGCGGTTTATGTCTGCAGGAGGCGCGCGATTCGCAGTTAGGTTTACTTGGTTTACTTGCGACCGCCGACAGCGGATGGCCGTGATAAACTCGAACGAGTCTCGAGTTCCTTCTTGAAGTCCGCAAATTGAGCTCGGGTGTAGTGGTGAAGCCTAAAAAGAAAGCGAGGACGAAGGATGACGTGGTCAGACACGGTTGTCTCTCGCCTAGCGCACTAGACCCCTGCGCCCAGAGCCCGAACGGAGAGCAGCTACTCACCCGACGCGGTATAGGCGAAGAGCATCATCCGACTCTCCCAGAGATGATCGTCGTTGAGGCTCCAAGTCACCGTTGGAGTTGAGTCCAGAATCATGGTCTTCGGATGAGGACGAGTCCTGACCAGGAAGCACCGAACCGAGAGTTTGCGCGAGCGAGTCGAGCGGTGAGCTGGATGATGACTCCGGGCTGCTCGAGAGCCGCGATGACGAGTCGACCATTGACGAGCTCGAAACCGAGGTGTCCAATCGTTGGGGCTGCGTGGACATGTTAGCTCAGGTGGTGTGGTTGTTGGTTTTATAAGGAGATGATGACTGAAAATTGTGAGGACGAGCATGTGAAGACAACGTCAGCTCATGCACAAAAGCAGCCTCCGCTCCTGATTACATCACCACCGCCCATGCTTCGGAAATCGCCCGGAAGCGCTCTCGCTCAGAGCGCGCTGTCTCGCGAAGGGACGAAGACGCGGACGAGGTCAAGGAAAGCACTTGACTCACAGTGGCGCGCACGGCGGAGGCAAGGTAGGATGTTCGGTTGTTCGAGTGATTGGGATGCAGACGAGAGAAGGAAAGAAAAGCTGGGGGGAGAAGACGGGAAGGGGTTAGAGGGGAGAGAAGGAATAAAAGATCAGGAACCAAAACGCCGAAGCATTCGACTAAGAAAAAGGACTCGCGTCTACTCGCGCCTTGCCGTGCCCGATGACTTCATCAATGACGTGAAACCCCTCTCCTCAGCCTATCGTCTTTTTCTCACGGACGCGCCTGTGCGCCGCGCGGGCGCTCTCGCGGGGCCAGGGCGCGCTAGTCGGCAAATTGACAAGCCCCAGGTGCCTCTGGGGCTGGGGTTGAAGGCCAACGACCATGCAGAGCTTTTGGTCAGGTATGTAATTAACTTCGCTGGGCACTTCATTGGATGGCGCGCTCAACTGCGCCTTATTAGTCGATCTTTCACTAGCAGATTCCTTGCAGCGAAGTCACGCACAATCAGCATTCTTGTGCCCGCGCCAGCACGGGGGCACGGGGCGGCGGGGCCCCTTCCCCAAACGGCAGAGCTCCCGGCGTCGTCATTTACGACTTCGCTCTCCTCGACGCCACACCTTTTTTCTTGCAGAGAAGGTACCTATATCCGAGGGCCAAGCTCATTGCATCATCTTGTGCTTTGGGTTCAAATGCTACGCAATCTCCCCCTCTTCAGCCTCTCCGTCCGTCTGTGGGCAACCAAAATGAAATGATCGAGTGGCGGCTCGTTCTTAGCGTCGTGTCGTGTATCGTGCCAAAGTCCGCGGCCCACCGGGCATCAGGCACGCCGGCACAGCGCTTGTGCCTTCGTGGACTCACCATGACAGCATCCATTCGCTTGCCATTACTGGACTTCTCCAACCTAGCTTGTTTGACCTTTCTAGCATCCTCCCCGTCATGTTCGGCACCGGCGGTCCTTTTGTTTGCCGAGAATGTCCTCGTCGTCGTCGAGCTGGCTAGGAGAGGAGGTCCTTCTGACGTATCCCTGGCCGACGACTCACGGCGCGTGCGCTCGTGCCGACTCGACCGACTTCCATGATCACGCTCCCGGTCACGTTCGCGTTCTCGTGATTCATGCCCGCCCCTCGCACGTTCAACCTCATGTCGATTCGTTCCGCCACTCCCTTCACGTTCTTGCATCTTCTCCTGTTGGATCGCGTCGTGCCGTGCAAATAAAATAAAAGTCGCTTTGATCAGCTTCGTCATCGACAGGGGAGATCCGCTCGGGTCTCACGGGGTTTTGTCGGAGGATGACGTAGCGACGACACTGACCTTGAGACGACGCATGAACTTTTCGTACGCCAACCTGCGCTGTGCTTCGTCCGTGAGCGCAATGAACTCGGGCGTATCTTGAATACGAGGCAAGAGCTGTCACAAAAAAGGAAAAGGAAGACCACGCGGAGACTTAGCCCGCCGAGCTGCCAGGTCCCGACTCCTCGTCGCCCGTCCGAGGATGGCTTACCTCTTCGTATGTTGCACCAAGTTCGACCGGAGGATCAAGCTTCTTGTAGGCATACTTGAGATCATCGGCTAAGATGCGCACCTTCCTCTCGGCCTTGCGTCGTTCCTCCTTGTTCTGGCGCACGACGCGGGTGTGAAGCTGGTGAGGCCCAAGCGCAGCACAGTCAGCATGACGTAGTGCGGTATAGCAAAGACGGCAGGAAAAAAACGAAAAGAAGTCTGTCGAGCTGACCTTCTCGTATGTGACTCGAACGATTTCTTGATCAATCTTGTGTACGCGCTCATCGCCATCGATCATGGCCCTGTACTGCTCGTACGTTGTTGGCTCCTCAATCTTGCTCTTGCGTTCCGAGAGGATCGTCTCAATCATCCTCTGGTGCTCCTCAATCACTTGGTCGAGTTCGTCGATCAGGTCCCAGAACAGTTCGAGCGGCGACGAGCCCGTCTGTCCAACGAGTTCGAGGTAGCGCGGGTCGTTCTCGATGACGGGGTGGATCGAGTGCCACGTCGTGCCTGAGATGATGTGGCCCGACTCCTTCAGCTCATTTAAGAGTTCCTATGGAGTAAGGTAACGTAATGAGTATCATCTCCGGCTAGTCTAGAGCATCTTGGCAAAACGAACCTTGAAACCGTCCCTGGCCTTCCTCGCCCTCCTCTTCTTGTCATTGACCTGCCTGGCCCTCCCCTCAATCGCCTCCTTCTCGGCGATCTTGACCTGCTCCTCAAACACCTGGAGGATATCGATCGGATCGACCTTTTGCAGCTCGGGATCGCGGTGCCATTCTGGGGTGCGCACGATCGTCGAACGCGCGTCTTGCCAGCGTAAAGGTCCAGCAAGGTCGAGGTTGAGCGAGCGCAGGATCGAGGTCAGCTTCTCGAGGTTCTTGGTGCGCACTTCCTTCCTCATAGTCTGTTGAATTCAGCATCAGAACGAATCAGGCTCCACAGAAGGATTCATCATGCATAGCTCCGAACTCAAGAGACCAACCTCTTCCTTCTCCTTGAGCGCCTCGATAAACTCCTTGAACAAGGCGTTGCGCTCCTCGTCGTTCCTCGGCATCCCCCAAACATCCGACGCCTTGTTCTCCAACTCGTTTTTGGCCCTCTCAAAGCTCCACCAACTCTTGACCCCATTCTCCATCATGGTCCCGCCGTTGAGCTTCTCCAACACCCTACCCCATTCCTTCCTACACTTCTCCAAGCTCGCCTCCCTCTCTTCCTTTTCCCTCTCGACGGTCTTGACCAAGTACTTTTCGAACGCGGCCTTCCTCTCCGTCAACGTCTTGAGCGCCTTGTAATAAGGATCGGTGATGGTCTCCTTCATGACCTGTTCCCACGTCCACGAAGCATCGACTTTGAACGCGCTCAACATGTCCATGAAAGCGGCCTCGGCATCGTGGAAGTTACGAAATCGAGGGATCCCGTCATGGCCGAAACGATCGTGGGAACGATCTCGTTCGTCATGACGATCACCGCGGTGATTCTGATTGTGGTTGTGGTTATTGTGGTGGTGGTTGCGATGGGTAGGATCAGGACTCATGGCGTTCGCACCGGAGGGGACGAATCCACCTGGTCCGACGAGCGCACCACCTCCGACGAGGGGAGGGCCAGACACTTGGGGGTGAGGGGGTGACATTTGATTCATCGGTGGACGCATGGGCATCTGTCCAGGTTGGAAATTGGGGTTGCCCATGTGTCGAGGGCTCATGGATGAGAGGGCGGGTTGAGGTGGGAGAGGCGAGTGGGGGAGAGGAGGAGGGATAGGGATCGGGGAGCTGCGAAGAGGGAACGACGTGAGAACTGATTCAGCAACGGTGGTGGACATTGAAAATATATCTTTGAGAGGTGCTGACTTGGTGGAATAGCGATGAAGGATGTCTGAAAGAAGGCGAAATGATCAACTCGTACATGCCCACTTCATGACGAGGGAGGCTCTTTCGCAACTGACCTTGAATAACGGCAGGGATGGTCCACGTCGTCTCCTTGGTCTCGGCATGAACCCAATCTGAAGAAGCAACGAATATATGAGATGCACGTCTCGGAAAAGGATCCATCAACCGGACGCACAGGGTCTGCCATTCGCTTCGTATTCCTTCCACGGTGTCTTCTCCGCCTCCAACTCGGCCGGGGTCTTGAGTTCGGACGGTTTCTCCCATACGGATTCTTTGGTGATGGAGTGGTTGTAGAACGGTCGGCCGTCGGGACTGATCGCTTTGGTCCAGAAACCTCCTCCTGCTGCGGGGGCTGCTCCTGCGGGTTGACCTTGGAGGGGGGAAGCGGCACCTGGTGCGGGTGAAGCGAGCGCAGCCACGGGCGATTGAGGGGTAGGAGGAACCGACATGGCGTTCTTTGACCACGCCAACAGGATCAAGTCGTGGACTGGACCGCACTGAATCTTAGGGGTGAACAACAGAGACAGAGGACGGGACGAGTGAGGTGACTCGAGGGGAATCTAGTGGGTCGCTTCTGTCGCGTGTGCTCGACCGATCCGACGCGCACGGACCTCTCCTGAGCCAATTGGACGAAAAGTCTTATGGCGAATTTTGACCCACTTTCGTCCATCGTCGGACTGGCGCGCGCCGCCAATTGGCCCTCTGCTCGACCGTTGTCCGTCTCTTCGTCAACGTCGCCAATCAACTCCCACCCCGACCCTTTCTTCCCATCAGGTACATATCATCTCTGTCTCCTTCTGCTTCTTGACGACTCGACCTGCGACACCGACTCTGAGGAGTGGACGAACGACATCCGTGGCCTCTGCGCTGGGCTCGAGATGAGAGCGTTAGGCAGGCGGGCGTGCGGCCCAAAAAGCGTGTTGCGGGCGAAAGAGGGTCGCAGCGCTGGCGGCTGGGCCGGGCTCAAAAAATGGGCCAGCCTAGGCTGAGGGGTCCTACTCGCTCTAGAGAGGATGGGATCGTGGCAGATAATGTTGCATGATGGGTTTGGACTGGATGAAGGATGTGTGTTGCATGATGAGTTTGGACTGGATGAAGGATGTGGACTGTGGACGCAGGCGATGATGAGCGTAGTAGGGACTAGGGGAGGGACGGTTCCAGACGACGACGACGACGCAGCCCACGACCAGCGACAATCCACGATCACGACCAATCATCAACTACAACTGCATCGAGTCAACCTTGCACGTTCAACTGACCAAACACATTCTTCTCTGATTTTCAGAATGTCTGCCGAGCAGTCCACCTCTTCCTCCGTCGCCACGTTCAAGCGTTACGTCGAGGTCGGCCGCGTCGTCTTGCTCAGCGAAGGCCCGCAAGCCGGCAAGCTCGCGACCATCGTCGAGATCATTGACCACAACCGAGTACGCACCGTCTCTCTTTATGCATTCCAACCCACCCGGAAGGACCCTTTTACTCATACATTCACTCCTCTCTCACAGGCATTGATCGAAGGCCCCCTCACCGGTGTCCCGCGCCAATCGTTCCCTTACCGCCGCCTCGTCCTGACCCCCTTCGTGTTGAAGAAGTTGCCCCGCGCCGCCGGCACCGCGACCGTCAAGAAGGTGTTCGAGGCCTCGGGCGTCCTGGCCAAGTGGGAGGCATCGGCATGGGCCCAGAAGCGCAAGGCCGTCGAGGCGAGGAGGAACACGACCGACTTTGACCGATTCGAGATCATGCTCCTCAAAAAGCAACGCCGTCGTTTGGTGCAGGTACGTCTATATGAAATGGGATACTCGGCTAGGACAATTCACTCACTCGTTTCATTCTCTCTTGTAGGTCGCTGCCTCCAAGGCCAAGAAGTCCGCATAAACGTGTGGTTTGCGTGAGAAGGCTCTTGTCATCGTAGAAGGAGGAGTACGAGTACGAGGAGAGAGGGAGAGGCTTTTTTACTTTGATATTGGAAGAGAAGAAGTCAGTTCTTTCGACAACACCTATACACATTGGGCGAGGGACACGGGGAAAGATGCGTCGTTTTGGGGGTGGATGGAAGCACCTGGGAGAAGCACGGTGTTCGGGGTGTGCGAGAGCTGCACGCATGGTAGACATGGGCGAGATGTTCCTTGTCACGATGGTCTACTCGTTGTTTCCATGGAGCTCGTCGCCTTTCGGTGCCTCGCAAGCTCTCACCTTCCACTAAAATTATCTCGTGCGAATGCGAAGCAAGCACGTTTGAAATCACCACGTTACATCATTATCCGCTCCCCAAGGCTTCTATTTATCTCTCTAAGCCTGATCGGCCGGGTTGGCGATCAAATCCGTTTCGTTGGCGCCTTTTTTGATCATGGTCCAATCGTCTTTGGGGTGCCACATCTCCCTTTGGAAGACGCAGTACTGAAAATCAATGAAGCAAAGCAATGACTATCAGCTGAAAGCTCTCGACGCAGTTTTTGATCCTCCGGAGAAGATCGTCGTGCTTAGACCGACCTCGATCACTTCTTGAGGTGCCTGATGCGACCCATTCCCAATCAACTTTCCCATCGAGTCCCGCACTTCCAAGCTCTACGACCCCACCAATAGGAAACCCAAATAATCAGTGCACGTCTCATCTTCTGCTTCACTTTCCTCCCATCTCCATCCATTCAAAACTTACCTGCATCGTGACGAACCTCACGGCAATCTGCGCGTACCCCTCCCCGACCTTGTACAACTCCATCTGCCTCGAGCACACAAGCGTCTGCGAGACGACGACGTGCAACTTCCACGAGAGGCCGAGACGGGGGGAGAACGATCGAACGCGAGTTGCTTTGATTTGGTCGATCACGGCTCGGGTTGCGAGAGGGTTTAGCGCGTCAAAGTTGCCACTGGAGAGGGGGGAGGAGGTGGTAGGATATGATGCTTTAGTTCTCAAGTATCGCTTGGTTTTATATCATTCTTTGCAGCTTACGTCGCCATGGCTTGGTTCGAGATCTTGTAGGCGATCAAAGACCGGTCCTGGAAATGGTTGTACCAGCCCGACCCCAGCACTTTCTTGAGCTTGCGGCGGCTGTTGAGAGCGATGGTACTTCTGGTGAGCCGTTGACGACATTCAACGAGCTCTTGGAAGTATCTTACACGTCTAGTGATTGTACTGTGTTGAGGGTGTCGTGCCACATGTAGCGCATCTTGACCGAGAGCCGAGTCCCTTTCGCGAATTGACGACCATTCCGAGGTGGGATGTGGTTCGCTGTGAAGAGGAAACGTCAGTTTCAGTAATCGAAACAGATCTATTCAGACGAGCAGGTGCTCACCAAATACAGGAGCCGAGATCATCTGTTTGTTGTGTTGCGCCCAAACGAGTACACGTTGCGAATCAGCTCACAAAGCAACTGCCCGTCGTCGCCGTTCTCAACTGAACGTACCTGCCCCAGGTCTTGCTTCATCCTTCCCAACTTGTCAGCCATCTTGCTTTGCCTCCTCTGCAAGTCTAACCGAGCCTGATCGACACTATCGCTACTGCTCGAGGCGAGTCGTCGTGGCTGGGAGGAGTGGAGGGAAAGTGCGCTGGGCCGGAGGAGGAGCGAGGTTGTTGGTCTTGATGCTGTTGCTGAGACGAGCAGGTGAGAGGAGAGGAGACGGGCGAGGGGTCGTGATGTTGACTGCATCGTGGTGGAGGGTGGTGGGGAGTGCGGAGTGCGGAGTGCGGAGTGGGGGGAGCGCGGGAGGAGCGGCCGAGCGCGAGTGCGAAGCCGATTGACATTCATTTCAGCGAGGCGATCTGAGGCAGCTTGGGTACAACAGGGCATCCCAGTGCATTAACAGACGGCTTTCAAGCACTAGTAGTGAGGCATTACAGCATTACAAAAATCCCAGGCTAAGCAGAACGAGCGACCTCGGGAGTATTTTTCTACTACTAATAATCTCATATTATGTGCGGTTCGAATATTCGGCGATTCGAAATGAAAACAGCGCAGTGAAGTGTGAACTTGAAGCTACTTGAAGCCTGTGAGTCGAATGGCTCGCTCTGTGCTCTCGACCCCTCCCAAGTCACGTGACATTGCCGCCTTGTTCACCCGTGTGGTCGTCCATTGCTTCCATCAGCACCCTCGGGCAAGCAAACGTCAGCTGACTCACTTTAATTTCTGACTGGAGCCCCACCCTAACTGATCGCTCCAACCTGTTATGCCTTACTCTACAGAGCTCGGGCCTCGACGAAGCCATCCGCATCTCTTCCGCGTCCCTACGCAATCATGGCAACGTCAATGCCCTTGTCATCAGGGTCAATCATCATCGGCTCAACCGTTGCTGCTCTCTGCCTTGCACGCCTAGGCCACCACTTGATGACGGCCTTGTCCGACCAGGGAACACCCGCTCAAGTCGTCTCGCCCAAATCCGTCTCGGCTAGTTCAGTCTCGTACCGCGTCAAGATCGACCCAAGCTACTGCGACGAACACGGTCGAGTCTACGGCGGCGAACTGCTCAAACTGATCGACGTCACCGCCGGCGTCGTCGCAGCCAAAGCGGCCGGAGGACCTTGCGTCACCATCTCGGCCGATCGAGTCGTCTTTCTCTCCGAGATCCTCGTCGGCGATGTCGTCCTCCTTTCCGGTGCCGTCAATCGTGCTTGGGGCAGTTCGATGGAGATTGGGATCAGGGTCATGAGGGAACGCTCTACCGATCCGATTGGTCACCAATCCTATTGCTGTCACGCCTACTTGACATTTGTCGCCAAACCTACCCCAGCCCCTGCACCGACGTTCATCACCTCCATCGCCCGATCCCTAGGCCTCGTCTCCCCGCCCAAACCCATCAAAGCCCAAGTCCCACCCATTGAACCGCTCACGTCGATTGAACACAAGCGTTACCTCTTGGCCGGTCGACGGCGAGCGCACCGCATCAAAAGCACTTCCAAGAACGACTCCACCCTGTCCGCGTTCCGAGCCCAGGTCTTTCAACTCGAACAAGAGTCGAAACAAATCAGTCTACCCGAATCAGAGGGCCTGACGGAGGCCGTTTTACTGGCATTGCAGAAGGAGATGATCGTCGACGCTTGGATGAGGAAGGATCCCGAGGTGCAGATCCAAGGTGAGGATGTCGTAGTGGCGATCGAAGGCTTCACGGATACCGTCAAGATGCCACTCAAGGAAGTCGAACGAATCAGCCAGCTCAAAGGTCATGGCGGCTATCGACGATTGACCGTTGGGAAACCCATCTCGACGGCCAACACCCGAACTCAACCGTCCCCACTCCGCAGCTATTGCGACAATCGAACCCAAGGCACGGATTCGCAAGCCCCCCTCGAGATGATCGACACCTTGATCATGTGTCTCTGGATCGTACGAGCGCAATTTGTCAATTCTAAAGGTGTCCTCTTCGGCGGGTACCTGATGCGATGGATCGAAGAAGCCTCGGCGATCGCGGCGCGTCGTATCCTCCCTTCCGCTTCGTGGTCTTCGGCTTGCATCGATTCCCTCACGTTCAAATCGCCCGTCATTCCGGGGGAAGTCGTTTACATCCGCGCATGCGTCATCAAGGTTTTCGATTCTTCGATCGAGGTGTACGTCGTTGCTACGGCAGAGGATAGGAATTCACCCAAACCGACGATCCGCTTGGTCAGCGAAAGCTTCTTCACCCTCGTCGCTGTCGATCCTTCATCGGGTAGACCTCTGAAAGGTAGGTTAAGACGAGTCATCGTTCCTCCAGGCCCGGCCGAAGAAGTCGTCAAGGATGCCGAGAAGAGGCGCGAATCGAGGTTGATGGACAAGATGATCTTGCAAAGGTGGATACAGCAAGGCGCCTTGGTCCTGGGAGGTCTCTGAGCTTAACTGACCTTGGGTCTCCTTCTTCCACAGGGTATACGCTTGATCCACAATGTTGTCTCGCAACATTATGTATGGTCGTGGTATGCAAAGATGCTACAGGTTTCAAGGTTGGACCATTGAGATAGGGCTACAGAGAAAGGAAGGTGAAGCGCTATCAAAGTACTGAACAGAATGACCCGGGACGACGAAGAGCTCAAGAAAGAAGGGATGCTCTTAATATTGCGTAAAGTCGTGGCTGTTGTAATTGTTGGGATCGCGCTGCATGATGCGATTGTACTCTAGCAACAGGCGGTAGAGGTACGCCTGCATGTCCTCCCAACGCCAGTACGCCGCGGCCCATTCCTTGGATTGAGCGGCCATCGTCTCGGCGAGTTGGTCGTGCGCGCCATTGCCATCGATGTCACCTTTGAAGAAAGCCATGATATTGAACAGGTCCGTATAATCGACGTTGACGGGGACGTAGTGGTACCAAGGTTGAATACGATCAAAGTACCATTCAGGACGAATCGTCGACTTGAGCACGAGCGAATTGGAGCTCATCAAGGTATGGAAACGACCTGACCATCCGTTGCCGTCGATATCCATCGTGTACTTGTAGAGGTTTTGTTCCTCGCGCGTCATGAAGGGGCTGAAGCGGTGCGTAGATTTAAACTGGTCGCAAAGGGCTTGGTCCTCGGGAAGGCAGTTGGAGGAAATGTCGCCGACGAGAGCAAAGTCGAAGTAGTCCGCAGCGAGTTCACGAGCGGGGACGGTGTAGGCCGTCACGGGGCCCATCGTGTCATTTGTGTCGCTGAGCGAGAGTTGAACAGTCATGTTTCCGTCGACGTCTCCGACTGTCGAAATAATCAAGCCCGAGCCCACAGGTCAGTTCCAGCGAAGGCGCATAAAGTGTCTCCAGGGCTCATCAAACTCACACTCGATCAATCGAGGTCGCTGCGACATCTCGCGGTTGGTCTTGTCCGAAAGGTTCAAGTTGGACGCCGTTCCACGCCAAACGACCTTGTCGTTGGTATTTTCGGCCCAAGTCAGGTCGTCTCCGGGTGGCACCTCCCATTGCTCGAGCGAAGGGAGCAAGAGGTCGTTGTGCATGGTCGTGGTGGCGAAAGTGAAGAGGGGGAACAAGAGAGCCGGTCGAGGACCCTCCCTGTGTACGTAGATACGGATATTTAGCTTTATATTTGGTCAGTCAAGCTGAAAATTGGGTTGATCACTTCTTGAGTGAAAAGCTACTGACCAGGATGTGTATCGATGAAGGGGCTGGATCTCGGGATGGTTGCACATGTTCATCGCCTCCTTGTGGTCCTCGATGAAATTTATTTTCTTGCCCTCGTTCTTAGCCAGCCGGTGGACGATGTGAGAGACGTTGCGAATGGGTGAGCCGCGGGGACAAAGATTTTGCCAGCCACTGGGAGGGCGTGGTAAATGAAGCCATCGGTCAGCTCGCCACTAGAGGA
Organism: Microbotryum silenes-acaulis; assembly: GCA_003665825.1. Lineage (NCBI taxonomy): Eukaryota > Fungi > Basidiomycota > Microbotryomycetes > Microbotryales > Microbotryaceae > Microbotryum > Microbotryum silenes-acaulis. The sequence continues at coordinate 203,891 of QPFY01000009.1, forward strand.
ATAGAAGATACTGGGATTCCCGCATCGGGACTTACTCAAGAGTCTTGTCATCGTCAAAGTCCATGAGCTGGTCCTCAGTGAGGTCTGAAACGGTGGGAATATACAAAGTTGATCAGAGGATGGCCGTGAGGAAGGATGGAAAAGATCTATGACTTACATCGCTTGGCCTTGGCGGCCTCAATGTGCTTCGCCTTCATGTTGGCAGAGGCGACGATGTAGCCCGAATCGTGTCCAGTCGCGGTCAAGTTGAGGTCGGGAAGCATGGGAAAGATACCCTCCATGAGCAACAAGAGGTTCTCCGCGCGCGAGTTCCTTTTCGTCATCGGGCCCTCGAGGGTGGCGTTGTGGTTCGTCACGTCGATCGTGAAACTGAGGTTGTGGACCCACAGCGTTCCGTCCTCTTGGAGCATATCCGATCGCTCCCGAAGGATCGCACTCGGAATCGAGGCGTAAGGGAGGATGTTCTCGTAAATCGAGTCATATTCGTCGATGAGCTGGACGTTGTTGTCCATCGCAAACTGGTACCATCGATCGAAACCGACGGGAGGGTTCTGGTTGTAACGTCGCTTGTACTCCTCAACGGCTTGGACCCGCGAATGACTCTGCTTGGCGAGCTTGGCATTCCATTGTTGCTCGGCGTCGATGATGAGCTTGTGGATCAGAGAAGGGCCGGTCGAGTTGGATGGCGCGGCAGTGGTGTCGTTCGAAAGAGAGGCGGTGGTGTCGTTGATCGAAACCATTCCATATGCGTAGCGAAGCGTTCCATTGTAAGGATCGACTTCGTCTTTAATTTTGAGGCTATAGTGGCAAAATGATCGAGGTCAGTGTGAATCGGGAAGAGGCGGAGCCTAGTGCCAACTTTGCTCACCAGTAAGGAAGGGTGGGGTACTGTTCGCACAGTGCCATGCCAATGCGATGATTCTCCTTGGCATTCTTGCGAGCATCCTCGTAAGCACGAGCACTCAACGCAACAGCAACGGTAACACCAGCCACGACGAAGAAAAGGATGGCCCAGCAGCGCTTCTTCTTCCAGATCGAACGATGGGTCGTCGAGGTCGCCGGCATGCCGGGCCAACTGTCGCGCTGGCGGCGGTTGCGTCGGTCATTGCTCGTCGCGATCGATTCGTCGTCGTACAACTTTTCGGGGATCATGATCGGGTCTTCAAAAGGGTTTTGGAATTCTTCGAGTGGGGTCGAATAGGGCGTGGTTGGGCCCATCGACCTGCCTTGTGGGATCGCGTGCGATTGAACTAGCTCACAAGCGACAGGAGGCAGATGTCGTCGAGGCTGGAGCTGGGCGTGAAACCGATGTAGGTGGGTGTGAAGGAAAGACTGCAGGTGAGGCGTGTGGAGACGGACAAGAAGAGAGAACCGACGTAAGTGCTGACCACCAAATAATCAGAGATGGGCGCACACGGAGATGAAGGTCAGAGGCGAAGCGGAGCGAGGAGGGTGAGCAGGCCGAGGGCAGAGCGGGCAAGCGCGCAGATTCTGCTCGCTCGCAAGCGGGAACAGTCTACCTTTGGGCCCTTCCCTTACTCAGTTTTCTGGAAAGGCGATCAAGAGCGTCAATCATCCTCCTTCTTCCGGGATGGGAGGTGGCCAAGTCGATCAGGGTTCGCGCTTCGCTCGAGGCGTGTAGGATCCGTACAGTTGGAGCCACAGGAGCCCCCGGGAGCGACTCCGTGCTTGCAGGGCATCCTTCCTGTCCCGACAAGGATCGCTCGTGCGCGCGCTAAAGTGAAGCCGGATGCGATCTGTCCCTGGGCCCGCTTCTCCCTCGCCCATATGTATATGTACATGCTCAAAAGCCGCAAGAGAGTTAATGTCATCAAATCCCATCCAAAATTCTCAAGGGCGTCCTCTCGTGTACACAGGACTTGCTTAAGATTTACTGGGAGCCCGCACGTTTCGTTTCGGCTGCTCCGCCAATCCGCAACGTGAGGCGAGGCGTACAGGGTACACAGGGTGCACATGGCAGGCCACTAACTATGAACTAGGGTTCTAATGAAAACGCAAAGCACATTCCCGGAAAAGTCACTGAGCCAGAAAATACAATTAGTAACTAAAGATGAGAATATCCGGCCCGGCGCGAGGTATTGGGAGGGTAAAAATTGCTGACAGGGGTTCATGGACCAGCCCCCTCAGGGAGCCGTGGGTGCGGACGACGATGGAGATGCCGCGCGAGGTTTCCGGTGCACGAGATCGATACCCTGCTTGATCGTCTTGAACGTGCGAACCAACTGCGACTTGTCACCTTCGTACGAGTCCAGGCCGAGTTGAGCTAGCTTCATGAGGAACGCTGCATCAGCTTGGAGCGTTAGCGGCAGGGACTCGTTGGCGCGCATCTTGCGCTCGCGCGCTCGGGAGGTCGTCTCGAATTGACGCGAGATGTCGATCGCGCGTTGAACGAGCGAGCTGAACACATCCTCAAAAGGTTTCGGGGTTAGTGAAGTGTTCCAGTTGATCCAGTTGTACAATGATGGAGCAGACAACTCACTCGGGCATACCCGCCATCGCCGCCACATGGGGTCCGTACGACTTTGGCGCCGAGCCGTTGATCTACATTCACCCAAGTCTGGTGTCAGGTTCTAGCACAACGAACAAATGGAAATTTTCGCCTGAGCTCACCAGTTTGTATAAGAAAACCACTGCTCGAGTATCATCCGAGACCTGGGTGCTCATGTTGCACAGTCGAATTCTGAGCAGCCAGTTGGCGGTCAGCGAACTGTCGTACAAGAACATACTCGGCAATGCAGTGAGACTCACTGAGGATGGTACTGTGGTCCAGAGATTGCGAAGAATACGACGACAATTTGGTCAGCGGCCATCAACTGTGGTGATCGAAGATGTCGTTGTCGTCCACTCACCTCAAAGTCCTCGGTGAGCGACGTGAAATGGGTAGCAAAGAAGCCGACGCAACCAACATGGGTCGCCAAGCGATGCAAGACCGAGTAGGCAATCGCCATCCCATCATACGTGCTGGTACCGCGTCCAAGCTCATCGAGAATGACGAGCGATCGAGGTGTCGCCTTAGTCAGGATCTTGTTGCAGTCGTCCATTTCGACCTTGAACGTCGACGCGTTCGCAAAAATAAAGTCATTGGCACCCATTCGAGAGTAGATAGCGTCGACGGGGGCGATGCGCGCTCTGGCAGCCGGTACGAAGCAGCCAACTGTGCGAAGATGGACAGTCAGTCAGATTGGGACGGGGGTTTCCACTGTTATGCCCTTCACACGCACGTTGAGCCATGATGATGGCGGCACAGGTCATGCGCAGTAGTGTACTTTTACCCGCCATCTGTGAAGATCAAGGAACTTTGTAAGCTTCAATCAAACAGTCCCGTGGGCCAGGATACTCACATTGGGACCCGTAAGCAAGATGAGCTGCTCGGCGTCACCGCCGAGAGCGACGTCGTTGGGGATGAAATCGATCGAAGCACTGCGCAAGGCTCGACTAAGTACATGAACAAAAAAAACCCATCGCAGTGAATCAACTCACTTGAGTACGCAAGGATGGCGCAGCTCTTCGAACTCGAGCACAGCGCAATCCGAATCGGCCACGATCTCTGGTCGTACCGCGGGCTCACCGAGCGCCGCCGAACTCTTGGACAGACTCAACAGACAGTCGAGCTCGGCGACTGTCTTGACGACTTGTAAGAACGTTGAATAGTCGCGGTCAAAGGCAGCGTAGACGCGCAAGTGGAACTCGTTGACGACAGTGTGCTTGCGCTCACGCGCCTCCTTGAGCTTGGTCACCAAACGCGTCACTTCGGGCGACCAGTAACGATTCACATCCTGAGGAAGATACACGTTTTGCTCAGCGCAGGCTCAAATTGACTGTAATTGAGCTCGGGCTCACTTTGGTGCTGGACATTTTGGTCCAATTGGAAGGTGCTTTGATCTTGACCGGGACTTGGATCTGGAATCGCAGCAAAGGCAGAGGGCAACAGATCAGCACTCGTTTCATCGTTTTTTTCGACGACACGGACGAAAAGCGATCACTGACCTGGAAGATATCCTTGGTGCCAATATCGCGGTAGATGATCGCGGGGCAGCTGTTGCAGACGAGAGCGTGTAGATTCGGCTCAGCAGCTGAGGAAGTTTGCTCCATCGAGATTAGCCCTCGACTCACCGTAAATCCTTCTTGGCTTTCTCCAGCTGCTCATCCAGCTGTTCCTCGATCTGCTCGACCTTCCGCCGAACAACCTGCGGAAAGATGGCCAGAAACATCAGTAGACAGCTTTAGACCGTGCTCAGGCTACCCACTCACCTCATACTGCTCGTCCTTGCCTTCAACAGGCAGTAACTCGTCCCCGTCATACATCGCCTCGATCTCCTCCAGCAAAGGTCCCAGATCCGGCGCACTCCGAATCAACTGCGGGATTCCAGTCGAAACGAACTCGTCCGCGAGGTTGCCGAGCACCTCGAGCGTCCTCGCGACCTTGCCAAAGGAGGCGACGACCTTGAGGAAGTCCTGCTTCTTGCACGACTTGGCGTGGATGCGCGAAAGCATGCGCTCAAGATCTGGCAGATTTTTGGCCATCGAGTCAAAAGTCGAGACAAAATTGGCGTGAGCGAGCAAATCCTCTACGGCATCGAGGCGCTGGTTGATTGCCGCGGCCTCTCGCAAGGGCGCGCACAGCCAGACTTTGAAGAGACGCTTGCCAAAGGGAGTGACGCATCGACTGAGCAGCTGCAGCAGCGTCCCTTCGATGCCACCCTGAGAGTTCTGTAATACCTCGATGTGAGCTAAGGTTTGACCGTCAAGCACTAGCGCACGACCCTGGGACAATGGGTCGTAGATGTTGAAGTTGTTGTTGGTCACGAGCTCCTTGTCTAGGTTGAGCTGCTCGAGGTACCAGATCATGCCTCCCAGGGCCGACATGGCGAGAGGTTTGTCGTACATTGAGCGGATGCTCTCGGGTACCAGCGCCGCCTCTTCCTCCTCGGCGGTCGTCTCGACATCGATATCGTCGTTGCTCGAGTTGGCCTCCTTGGCCTGTTTGAAAAGCTTGACGAGCGACTTGCGCGTGTCGTCGGCGCGTTTGAACTCGGTGCCCGCCTTGAGCGCGGTCCACTGAGTGTCGATGCTGAGGCAGGAGCGCAAGAGGCGCAAGGTCGAGACGGTCAAGTTGCCTTTCTCGTGGATCACCTCCTTGGGCTTGAGCTGACGGATGAGCGTCTCGAGCTGGGTGCGTCCCGTGTCGTCGGCGAAGAATGAAAGGTCGAACTGGGCCGTGGAGGCGTCGAGCACGCATACCCCGAAGGTGGGGATCGACGATGCGGTTGGGGTGTCCTCCTGTGTGAGGTCACCAAAGCGTCAGCTTCCTCATGCTGAGACACCTGCTCAGGTCTGCTCCTGACGCTGAACGCTACGAAACTGACCTTGATAGCAACGCAGTGACTCGACAAGTCATCCGTAAGCAAGCTACCATCGACGAGCGTACCCGATGTCAACACGCTCTTCAATTCACGGCGAACAATCTCCTTCTGGCTGCCGGTCTTTTTCGCCGCGGGCTTTCCATTCGCCTTGCCGTCCTTGACTCGGATTTCGGCGCCCAACGCGGTCTCGACTTGGTCGACGCGGCCGACCTTGTACCCCTGGGCGAGGAACTTGGCGGCCCAAAAATCGAAGCTCGCCTCGGGCACTCCGACCATCTTCATCTTGACGCGATCGGTCAGCTTCAGATCAAATTCGCGATGTCCGATCGCGGCATCCTCCTCGTACTGCGATCACAAGTGGAAGGATGAATCAGCGGGCCATAGCAGCCATCCGATTTGAAAAATAACTCACGAGCTCGAAGAATTTGCCTTTTTGGAAGAAAAGGACCGTGTCATAGTGATTCTGCTTGATCTCCCAGAACTGACGCTCGAAAGGCGTGAATGTGTTCCACGCTTTCGTCGGGATGCGCAACGTGCGAGGATCGTAACCCGGCTCTCCAGGACGAATGCCATCGGCCTGAGCAGAACCATTCTTGTCAGAACGCACATCCGTCTCTCCGCGTGCAACATCTCGGGCATAGACTCACATCTTTGGGATCCACAAGGAAGCTGAAGGTGGCCTCGTTGGCGTTCTTCTGCTGCTTCGCTTTCTGTATCGCCAATCACGGTCGTCAGCGTGAGCGGTTGCGCTCGGCACCGGCACGACTGACCTCTCGCGCCACTTCGGCTTGCGTCTTGATGCTTGACAGCCCGCCCGAGCCCGAAGCACCAGCGGGTTTGAGGGGTGGTCGTGACGCAGTCGGGGCCGCCTTCTTGCTCGTTGAAGGGGAAGACGAAGCGACGGATTTGCCCTTGCTCTTGGGCGCAGGCTCGAAAGCGTCGCTATCGACCTCGTCCATGTCGATGTCGTCCTTGAAGTAGTCTTCACCTACAGCACAAGACAGGCGTCAGTAATATAGATGGACCCTCTACAAATTCGTGACTCGCGACTGACTGTCGCTGTCGGCACCCCCACTCGCTGAGAAATCGTCGTCGTCGTCGGCCTTCTTGCCCTTGCCCTTGGTCGCCTTCTTGCGGGGTCGGACCTCTTCCTCCGATGAGCTATCATCATCAAGGAACGCTGCAGGGCTCGGATGTGCAAGCATCAGCCGACGCCAGTGCCCGACTTGATCCCAGACCGTGGAGCAGACCCACCTCGCTCATCTTCAGAGTCAGCAACGGCCGTGGCCTTGGCTCTGGTTTTGGCCACGGAGAACTTCTTCTTGAAGGCGACGATCTCGTCCTCAGCTTCGTCATCTTCCGAGTCGACTACAGCAGATCGTTTCGTAGGCTAGCGCGACAGTGAATCGTGTCAGGTCAGCTCTGTGCAAGACGCGTGCATAAGAAGTTCCGACCAGCGGAGACTGACGATTTTGACCGAGGACGGCGCCGAGGAGGACGAAGGGACGACCGCGTCGGCTTCCGAAGTGAGAGGAGGGGTGTTGGTCATAGACCCGACATGCGCCGGCGCGGCTGCCGACGACGAAGGAGCGAGGCGACGTTCGGTCAGCGGTGTGCGGTTGACATTCTTAGTGCCTCCTAACGAAGACGAGGTGGGGGCAGCAGCGGTGCCGGTCGCGCCATCCTCGGCTTGCTTCTTGGTGCTGGCAGTCCAAAGAGACGATGTAGGCTTCTTGCTGGCTGTCAGAGGCGTCGAAAGCTGCTTGGTCCCGGACGAGGCGGCGGTCGAAGTGGCGGTGGTGCTACCGGTGCTACGACCTGTAGTCGTGGTCGAGGAGGGAGTGGCCCGCTGCGACGGCGCCGAGGACAACGGCGTGTCGCTGCTCTTCTTGAAGAAGGAGAATAGCGAAGCTTGGCCCTTGATGGGCTCGTTATTTTGCTTCTTGCTCATCGTTCGTGGACGATGCCTCGCCGCGGCCTGTTCGTGCGATCGTATGCTGTGGATGGGTTTAGGGTGGTGAGCAAGCCCGCCTGCCAACTCAGACGCGCCAACGACGTCGTCCCCGCGCGCCGACCAAGTCGGGCCATGGCTTTTACGCGACGCGACGCGTGCTGACCGAGAAACGCTCCCCTCGCGCGAAGTCATTCGCCGCTTTGACCTCTTCCTTCACGCTCTCTCGCATGACGCCGAGGCGATCCGTATCCCCATGACCCGACCCCTAGCCGCTCCAGTGGCGCACTCACAGACTGCACTAGCCTTACTTCAAGAGTCGCTGCACACGCCTCGGTACTCGTGTGCATGCTCGGCGATCGATGATCTCGTCTCGCCCGCTCCGACGTCAGCCAACCCCGCGGCGGCCGTCGCCTTCGTAGCCGGAGCAGCTGGCGATTGTTCTGCGACAGCATCCACATCGACAGGATTGCCACAAGCATCGGTGTTGGAGCTGGTTGGACCTCCCGGATCGGGCAAGACGAGGACCGCGCTAGGCTATGCACTGCATACGAGGTTCAATGCGATCGCAGCTTCGAGGGACGACGACGACAACGAAGACGACGAATCGACCTCATCAATGGGCGAGGAAGTTTTGATTGTGGGTAAGAGTGTTCCTACTTGGTAGAACTTTTCCAACCTCGAGGTTCTCAAACTAATTTTTGGGAAACGATCATATTCTTCCAGACGCCGAAGGATCTCTTCTGCCTTCATTGATCCACAAAACGGCAACACTATTTGCCCAACACACAGGAGGCGAGTCAGTAAAACGCTCCGAGAACAGGATATTCGATAAATTTTGTCTAAATTGAACTTCTCCTCCAACAGGTGATGCAAGCGACGTCCAAGCCGCGCTCGACGGACTGCACTACCAAAGGATCACCGACGTCTCGCTCCTGATCGCATTGCTGTATTCGTTACCGGCATGGCTCGAAAAGCACCCCAAGGTCAGTGACATTATATCAGCACAAGCTTTCCGGTAGGAAATCTTCTGACTCATTCAATCACCCTTTCGCCCCGTGCATCGCCTCAAACGCCTCCTCTCCCCCGCTTCGCAGGTCACACTCCTAATACTGGACTCGCTGACCTCGCACCTGCGACCGACCTCCCTCACCCCTCAAACCCGAACCTACATCCTCGCCCAGTTGCACTCCCTCATACACCGCCTAACTTTCCAGCACAAACTCACCATAATACTCACCTCCGCCTTGGCACTCAAGCTTTTCGACCCGAATGGTGAACCGACCACATTCGGAGGGTCGAACAAGGATGCTGAGGCTTTGTTGATCCCTCAACTGGGGGAGAGTTGGATACCCGTCAATGAAGGGGTGCAGTTCTATAGGATCGTGTTGTACTTTGATTTGGAGGGAGAAAGGTGGATGAAGAACTTCTTTCCCCATCTGACATGTCGGTTTGTACAGGACTGATCTTGTTTCTTTCGACGGATTTCAGATTGACAAAACTCTTGGCCGCGCCTGGACCGACACGGCGTACGAAAGGAGAGTTCACTATGGATGTCAGTGCTTTCTCTCTCGCACAATCGACAGCTTCACATTCTCGAAAGAATGCTCATCCCACTCTCTTCACTTTGAAAAGGCCCTTGGTCCCTGCGACCACCCAACATCGACAGCGTTCGACGACGTCGCTTCTCAAAACTCACAGATATGATCTCGATACCCGAGTAGCACAAAGCTTGTTGTAATGAATAAATGCAAATGGAACGCACAGGAGCACCTTTAGTGAATTCAACGATACTGCTAAAGTGAAGTGAAGAAATGGAAGACGCAAAGCATGCATGACGACGGGGCGGGGAGTGGAAGGTTTAATGATGTTGCGAGAGACCGAATGCGAGACGATAGATAACTCGAGACATGGGACAGTATGGGATAAGATCCGACAACATAGCGCAGGTGTGATTAGAAGAGTCGTAGCATAAGTAGCACAGTAGAGACAACACGGGGACGGGGACAAGTCGCTGGAACATGGGGGAATTTGTACAACATGGTAGGGAAGGGCTCGAGCACTCAGTTTCCTCCTTCTCGATCCTCGACGACAACGTGACGACGACGATCCCGCAATCAGGGCATGAGGTCAAAGCTTGACCGCCTCGCTTGCGCACCAACGATCTTCTTCTCCTTGGTCCCGTTCGCGCGCTCCGTTACGAGCATCTTGTTCGCCGCGAGCTCCTTCTCCTTCTCCTTGGCGGTGAAGGTGAAGTTCCTGAACAAACCATCGACATCCTCGTCGGGGGTCTTATTCCCATTCCCGTTCGCTTCCGACAACGAGCCGCGCGCCGAGTGGCAGCCCCTGATCTCGTCAAACATCCAATGACCCGACCTTCCCAGATCGTGATAATCGCACGCGTCCTCGTCGGCATGAGTCGGCGGCTTGAACGGTGGGGAGACCTGTCGCAGAGCGAGGTTGGTCCAGTCGATCGATTCAAAGAAGGCATGGGATCGGATCCCATCGGTGGAAATGCGTTCACTTGGTTCACGCGTCAACAGGCGCTGCAACAAATCGCGACCCTCGGGCGAGTAGCCCTTCTTGGCGGGGATCTTGATCTCGCCCGACAGGATGCGCTCGTACTCTTCGATCCGGTTCTCGGCGTAGAAGGGGGAGAAGCCATAGCACATCTCGTACGCGAGGCATCCGAGGGACCAGAAATCGCACGAGAAGCTGTACTCGATGTCGAGCAGGACCTCTGGAGCAGTAAAAGCCGTCGTTCCGCACAGTGTGCGAGTCGTGGCCTCGGGTGAGTCGAGCAGCTTGGATAATCCAAAGTCGCACAAGATGACGTGGCCGGAGCCGTCGAGGAGGCAGTTCTCGGGCTTGAGATCCCGATAGACGATGTTCTGGCTGTGCAGATACCTGTTGAAGCAAGACACGGTCCAGAAACTTTCCCAAGTCAGAAGCACGGCCTCCCAGCGAACGATGGTTGCAGCTCCACTCACGCGAGTCCCAGAACGATCTCGGCTACATAGAACCTGGTCTTGCTCTCCTCGAACCTGCCACCATCTTTTTGGAGGTGCCGAAAGAGCTCACCACCTGACTTGTAATCGATGACGAAGAAGAGGTCCGTAGTAGATTGGAACGAGAACTTGAGACCGACCAGGAAGGGCGATTCCAGGGTTCGCGCCAGGACTTGACGTTCGGCAAGGACTTGGGCCAGCGCCTCGGGCGAAACGACGTTTTTCTTTGAGATGACCTTCATCGCATCTGGTGGTGGGTTCGGCACGTTCAGCATCGTATACCTGTACTTAACACAACAGAAATTAGAAGAGGCCTTACAGATACGCTTGGTGTCCCTCTTGCGCACTCGGAACACCTGACCGAAGCTGCCTTGACCGATCCTTCGCAAGACTTGGAAGTCGTCGACCGTCAACTTGGGCCTCAGCTGCGAGGCAAGAACACAAACGAGAGTGTCAGTATTCAGAGCACAGATATCGAAGCCTGCGATAGCGTAGAAACTCACGTGAAGGTTCTCGAACAGGATCCTCAGGCGAACTTCTCCACCCACATTGGGATCGAGCGCACTCGTGAGCCTGCCGAGAAAAGGTGCTAGGCTTATAAGCACTCAGCGGACAGAACACATCACTCCGATATATTGACTCACGGAACCCAAATATCCAGACCCAGACCATCTTCACCCGTCTCGGCACTCAATGGCGCTTCAAAGACCGAGGCACCTAAGAAGCCGTGGGCCGGGAACCCGCCCTGAGGTGCGAGCTTGTCGTAGACACAGATAAGGATCGTTCGGCCCGGAGCAATGACATCGAAGGAGGCGTTGTGGTTCCAGATTGGATCGGTGGGCGTACCAATGTCCTTGGGCTCACCAACGGGGGGCGAGTCATCAACGATCCTGGTCGAGGTCGACATCTCGGTCGTACTGCGGCGATTCAACTTCGGAGGCCGCGCGCCGAGGGGGGAAGTTGGGTCGTACGGGTCAGAACCGTTGCTGCTGCTCCCGACGCGTCGTACACTGTTAAGACCCTTGCCATCAAGGCCCTGGGGATGTCCGTTGAGGCGGTTAATGCCCCCACCACGCTTCGGGACGCCGAGCAGCGGCTTCGCGTTCGGTGGTGGGGCTCCGTATTCTCGGCCGACCGAGTCCGTTCGGTCGTACTAAAGGAGGCAGGTGCAGCGCGTGCCAAACCGTGGAGCATGATGAGCACGAATTAGAGTATAGGACCAAGTAGATGGATACTCACCTGCAACAACACGTAGGGCTTCTCCTTGCCCGACTCGACTCGCAGGTTCTTGGCCTCGACGACGACAATTGACAGCTTGCCCATCAACTGGGTTGTCGGCAACGCATGATGACCGTGTTCATCCTCGATCGAGCTGGTCTTGGACAGCGCAGGCGGGAGAGAAACGAACAAAGAGCCATGAGGTGAACTCGGTCGAGAGAGGTGGGGAGGTTCGGGGTCTGCACGAGCAAGGCAAAGAGAGGTTCAGCTCGGGATCAGTCGGCAGTCGTTCGGCGTCGGGGTGGGAGAATCGCGAGCGAGCCAACCCAGACCGCTCGGACTTACAGAGAGCGCCAAATGATCCAGCAGGTGAGAGAGGAGGGGTCATCAAGGGCGTGGCAATCCTACTCGAGCGCCCATTGATACCATTGCCGCTCCCGTGGCCGTGGCCGTGGCTGTGGCCATTGGTGGTCGAGTTGAAGTGGTCGTGCAGCGCCTGAGTGAGGCTACACGAGCCGCCGCTCTCGCGCAGGTGCTGGTCCAAGACGCGCAGGTGGTTCTGAGGGTCCAGTTCGGGGTACTGCTTAATGAAAGACGAGGTACGAGACAGAGGAGCGGTCGACGTCGGCGTCGGTTCCTTCATCATCGTCGCGGTCGAATCGTCGCCCGTCGCGGAGGAGAGGGCGAGCGTCCCGCGGCGGGGTGGTGGGTACGGGTACGACTAGTACGACTAGTACGACGACCAGCGCGCCTTGAATGTTCAAGCCCCGGGTCGTCGCCGCGTTGGGTTGCACCTTTGACGAGTTCACGTCTAACTTCAAGATGGAACAGCTAGAATGCAGAGTCAAAGTGGTTGGTTGGGCTGAAATTGTGGGCAACACTTTGGACGAATACGGCGAAGCCATATACAGCAGGTCGAGACGTGAGGGAGGACAAAGTCGGCCAGTGTTCTCTGAGTGGGCTCTTTTGCGCTCCGCCGCCCAGCCCCGCCACTGCCCGGGCGCCCAGTACGCGGTCGCCCATGGCCGTTCGTATCGGTCGGGATTGGCCGGGATCTCAGGCTGCTCCGCTCTGGCGGGACGGTTCAGGGCGGGGCTATTTCATGTTCTTTATTCGCGAGTCTTTAAAACAACGATGGTGGAATATCAACTCCTCCACCTCCTTTTGAAGCCTCAAAAGTGTGCTCCTTTTCAAAGTTGGACTCCACCGAATTGCCCTCATGAACATGGTCCTCACCGCTCAGTGGACTGCATACACTCAGCCGAGACAGTGGTCACACGCCCCTTGGGTCACGTGAACGGATCTAGATGGCCCCGAACGTTCCAGTCGTGTCCATCAATTGAAAACGAAATAGTTGGATCATCAATTGAAAGCGAAATAGTTGGATTTCATACAATCGTCAACCACAGGTGTTCACAGCAGTGCGGCATCAAAAAGACGATCATATTCCGAGGCTGCGGAGCTGTCAAAGATGCAGGCCACAACTCGCAACATTTTCTATTGAACATATCCGCAAGCCAAGCACATTTCATATTCAAATGAAGCGAAGTCCCATATTCCATGCTATGCAATCAGCGGCTGGCTCGGAGCTCGGACTCAGAGGCCGACGCCCACGCGCACGACGTCATCGAAGCCATTGCGGGCCTCCGCTGAGTTTCCAGGCTCCTGTTGGCCACTCCGCGAAGGTATTGATTCTCAGAGTTAAATCCGGATAATTTGCGCTTGGTCAGATGCCATAGGCACCATTTTAAACACCGAGATGTGTCCGCGCAAGGCTGGGACCCGGGGTATCGCGTCAGGCCAGCTGCACAGGAGGCAGGAGCCTCCAACGGTTCTCAATCGTCGGCACTTCCCCAATGAAGAAATGGTGGATGGCGCAGAACGACGTTTGTGGAGGTAATCTTTTTTTTTTTGTTTGACTGGGGCTCATAAATTGCAATCCTTCGGGTTGGCTGGGACCGCTACAAAAAGAGCTAAAGGAGGTTATAAAGCAACGACGGCGAGCAGTTGGGTGAAAGTCAAACCCCTGCGCGCAAAGAGCGCTGCGCAGATCAAAGCCCGCCGAGCACCTAACGCGGACTCCAACGGGCGGTGAGTACTGCTGCCGCTTCACGTCCCAAGAGCGGGAGCGAAGATACTCGAAAACCAGGCAAGAGCGCCTAGAGAAAGAAGGGGGAGAGTATACAGAAAGTCACGACTGGGGATAGGGAGAACCAGGAATACTAAGACAGAGAGGAGGGGAACACACCCGAGGGGCCAAGGGAGGGGGTCGAAGCCGGAGGTAGAGGTCCCCAGGGACTAACAGGCCGCAGCCAAGCCCCAGCTACTCGTCACCCCGACAGCGCCTGATGTCCTCCCTTGGCTGAGTCTCGAGTGCTGGCTGTTGAGCCGTCGGGGCCGAGCGAAAAGCGATCCAATACAACAAAACGAGCCTCGCCTTGACGCGAGGATATTGACCAAGAACGAGCGACCTTTCTTCCCGAGCCATGCCGTAGATCTTGACCAACGCGAACGAACGAACCATTCGACGGAATCCAACACACGGCTTAGGAGTAAAAGGAGAAGTGGCTGAAGCGTAGTCAACAACTGAGCAACAGGAACGAGAAGAGGAAGGGAAGGGAAAAAGGGGGGACAGGAGAGGGGAAACTTCACAAAGCCTCCAACGCAAAGACGATCGACCCGGCTTGCCGATCCATCCAAGAACGAAAACCGCTACTGCGCAAAGTAGAGAGAGAGAGAGAGAGAGGTGCGCAGCCTTCCACTGCGCAACAAGTTTCAAGACAGTCAGCTTCTAAAAGAGAAGTCGACCTCCGAAAAAGAAGGGAGGAAAGGAGGGGAGGAAAATAGGAAGGAAGGACTTAACTCGGTCATCACACCTCCCAATCTCGAGCCCCAGGCACAAAGCCCGCTCGAGAGAGAAAATCTCGCTCGAACGCTCTGAGTGCACTGGGCAGCGAGGGAGGGGCCACGACCTTGTCCAGCTCGAACCGCTGATGAACGCGCCAGCGGAGCAGGTGCAGCCGCTGGAAGCCGATCGCGCAAGCCAGCCGAACCCACATCCATTTCGAGGTCGTTCTCCCACGACCCCGCAAAAGGGGGAGCCCCATAGTCAGCTGCTCCGGAGTGAACGTCGACGGATCGACGTCGGTATCCTCGATGCCGAGCTTGTCGAACAGAATGCGAAGCACCCCGCCCCAGAAGCTGGTCGAGTACGCGCACTCGAAAAAGTAGTGCGACACCGTCTCGATGACCGCTGCATCGTTGCCGCAGAATAGACACGTCGGCGAAGAGGCATGACCCTGAGTATGCTGCCTCTTGCGCGTCGGCGTCACGTCGTACATGAGCCGCCAGTGGGTGTCCTGCTCCACAGCAGACGCGAACCGGTCATGAAGCCATTTCCAGACGCGCTTCCTATCGCTCTGAGAAGTCCCATCAGGGAAACGCTTGACACGATCCTCCCTCCCTGGGAACCGCACCTTGTTCACAAGCCGACGAAGCTTGCGAATAGTGAACGGTCGGGTGAGCCCAAAGAAGTTGAAGCACCGAGAACGGGGAGCCTCCTTGAGAGGGATCCGAGCAGGTCGCAACGCGGTCTTGGGCAGCAAGGCTTTCGCCTTGAGCAACTGACCCACGCGCGACCACACGTGCTCGTGCTGTAGGGCGGGTTCCTTAGAGTGCTGCCAGAACCCGCGTCGATGACCAACCAGAGCCCATCCCTTCCCTTCGTCCCTCCAGTACAGGTCCGCGATCTGCGCAAACTTCGCCACTGCGTCCGCATCGTCATATGCGTGCTTGGCACCTTCAGCATAGAGTGAAGGGAGGCGAGGCGGAAGCGAAAGCAATTCGGGAAGCGTAAGGAGTTCGGACTTGATGGTTGGAACTGTGACCCTGGCCGCTGCAACGACTGCCCCCCAACGCGTCGAGTCGCGATACAGCTTCTCGACCCGAGCCGTGCTGCTGAAGAACCCCCACGGACTGAAATCGCGGGTCGCAGCGACGAGGGACCTCCAGCTCTCCTAACCCGCGAGCTAGGGGCGCCCAGATCGCCTCGTCCGAGCCCGCCACAGCATCCCAAAATCGAAGCGCCACCGAATGAACGATGTCGCCGATCGAAATCAAGCCCAAGCCACCGTCCTCCCGAGCCTGGAACACGAAATCGCGAGCGACGGTATTTCGCCCTGCTCCTCCCCAGACAAAATCCGTAAGTGCCGTCTCCGCCGCCTTAATGAACCATTGAGGCGGTATGTCGAAGGACAGTACGTGGAGGACCGTCGAGATGATGTGAGCGTTGACATAGAAAACCTTCCCACTCGGCGAAAGTGTCCGGTCTCCAGCGGCGCGGGCCTTGGCCTTGATCCTGTCAAGAACATGGGTCCAAAACAGTTTCGAGTCACCGTGGCGAAAGAAGGCATAGCCGCACCACTTGAAGCTCTCCCCCTCCTGCACCGTTGGCAGCGCCTGCGCAGTCTCGTCCCGAAGCCAGTTCGGTCCGAGTGGTAGCACCAGCGTCTTGTCCGTGTTGGTCTTCCCGTTGGTTGCCTCGTACCACGTCTGCGACAGCGTTTGCAGCTTCGACAATGCCGCCGGTGACTCCACCACCACCACAGCATCATCGGCAAACGCCAGATGCGTAAGCTGCGCACGCGGCCCTCCTGGCCACACCTTCTGCAGGTCGAGCGCGATCCCGCGCCGCACGAGGGCGTCGAGGAAGGGTTGGAACGTGATGTTCCAAACCGGGCACGAGAGGGGATCCCCCTGACCGAGACCACACAGCAACCGCACCAAGTCCGTGGGGAACCCATTGACAAGGTAGCACACCCCCAGAGTCTCGGGATCGTAGAGAGCGCGCAGCAGCGAGATGAAACGCTCGCCGAACCCAAACGCCTCAAAGACCTCGAAGATCCAGGCGTGATCGACCCGATCGTACGCGCTCTGCTGATCCAAAGACAAGAGGGCGCCCTCGGGGAAAACTTCAGTGCCTAGCGACTTGAGTTTTTCGAGAAGGAGAGTGAGATGACTTCCCGCGTCCGCTGAACGTCTTGATGGCATGAAACCGTGTTGCGCCGGCGGCAAAAGCTCGCCAAGCACCCCATTGAGTCGCGCCACCAAGACCTTGCTGAGGACCTTGTAGGTCGTCTCGCGCAATGTGATCGGTCGGTATGCCCCCAGTGATTTCAGATTGGCCCCCGGTTTATTCTTGGGCAAGAGCCGCACCAGCCCCTCTGCCAAGGACGCCGTCATTTTGCCGCCCTCCCAAATCGAGTTGAACAAGTCCAACAGCTTGGGAGCAAAGTAGGTTGGCAGCGCCTTGAAGAGCTCGTACGGAATGCCCGAGGGCCCCGGTGATCGCCCCGAATCCGTCTTCTTCAACGCCGCTTCAACCTCGAGGAGGGTGAAGGGCTCGTCAAGCGCCACTCTCGCTTGACGAGGCAGCCGACGACCGAACGTAGGGTCCGAGCGGTCCTCATCGTAGCATTTCGCTGCGCGAATAGGGTCGAGCAGGGACCGACGTGCGTTCGTCGGGTCGCCACGAGCTGGGTCCGGCGTGAAGAGCGACTGCGCGTGCCGTGAAGCAATACCCAGCGCCTCCTGCATGTCAACGGTCTCGGTGCCATCCACATCCTCCAGCGAGACGATGCTCGTCTGGCGACTCCGGCGGTTGAGGCGCGTGCGAATGCTTGCCGATTGACCTTCCCTCGAGTCGACTGACGGCACATGCGCACGGATGCGCAGCCACTGAGCCTCCTTTACCGCCAACTGGTCCAACCGCGACTTGGCAAGAGTATACGCATCGCGCTCGGCCTCATTCATGTGCTCACCGCGTGCCTCCAAAGCCTCCATGACGGATTGGCTCTCGGCCCGCAGTCGGCGCATGTCGGCACGAGTCGAGCGGTATCGTGCATGGCCAGCGACTGCAACCGCCCGCAGAGCGGCGTCATAGACTTCGCCGAGCGGAGCGGTCCCCTCGAGCCTTTGATAGACCTCGTCGACGACCCCGGGAATCGATGCGACAAAGTCTTGATCGTCAAAGACCGTTGGGTTGAGCCTCGAAATGAAATCGCTCGTAGAGGGAAGAGAAAGGGGGGGTTCGGCATCAGCGTTCAATGTAGGCAAAGCGAAAGTCGCAACTACAGGTCTGTGGTCCGAACAGGGCGCGTCGAAGAGCGTAGAAGCGCTCAACAACCGGTTCGCCCAACTGGATTGGACAAGAATATAGTCGATCCGCGACCACGAGCAAATCTTTCGCTCTTCCCCTCTACCACGGTAGTGAGGACGAGTGAATGCGGGGGTGCAAGGATGGACATGTCGGACCGTGTCGAGTGCCTTGAACGCGATCTTTGACAGCAAGGTCTGCCAGTGCGATACAGGAGTCCAAGCGCGATCGGTGATGGACACTCGGTCGACCGATACATCCGGACAATCGTTGAGATCGCCGGCCAAGATCCGAAGAGTCTTGGGTCTCGGGGCGTTGAAGTGCAGAAGCCCGAAAAAGTCGCGACGATCGTCCTCCTGCACCGGCGCGTACATGTTGATGATCTCGACATCGAGCTCCTCAAGGCGAAACACCGAGCGCAGAATCCGACCGTCGAACCGAGGAGCTCCTGCAAAGACGACCGGGGTAGAGGAAAGGAGATGGCCCGCCAAAGGTGAGCCATCGGGTATGAGGGTAAGGACATGAGGAGTGAAACGAATACAAGCCCCTGGCCAAGCACTCTCGAAGCCTTCGCGCGACGCGTTGTAGCTGAGGTGGTGCTCTTGCAGGAGGATGGCCGCAGGGGCCGGCCGAAGGGTTTTGAGATAACGGATGATTTTGACTTGATTGACTGCGTTCTTCATCGATCGGACGTTGAACGTCAACACGGTGAGGGACTCAATCATGATTAAATCAGTTCAGCGCCGCCCCCCTCGAATTCGGTCACCTCGGACCTGTGACCCCCTGAACTGTTGCCCCCTGAGCCGTCACCCCCTGATGCACCGAGGATCATGGCGGATCCCGCCCGGGTGACACGTCGGTTGCCGGGTGCCGAGCTCGAACGAAGGCGTCGAGGACTCGTCGAGGCTATCGAGATTGTCGAGGTGGCCGATGATCCCGACGTGCCACCGGACAACGGCGAAGCCGGAGCAGAAGCAGAAGGCGAAGGAGAGGTCGGGGTCGAAACGGGCGCCGCCGTCGTCGTCTGCGTCTCCTTTGTTGAGCCCATGGTCGCACGCGTTGACGTCTCTTCCCCAGTGTCGCCGCCCTCCGGTTCGGTCGAAGCGACCGACTCGTCGTCGCCGTCGCCGTCGTTCGCGTCGTCCTTGTTGCCGGTCGCTGCACCTGCGGGGTTAGCACGAGGTCCCAGCTGGATCATGTTCGCGCCAGAGACGCGAGAGTTCAATGCGGCAGGCCCACCGGGCCGATTTTTTTTTTGTATGAAACTCATCGCTAATTTGCAAGACGAGAAAACCCCCTACGGAACTAAAGGAGATGCTGCCCAGTATGCACGATGATGACCACAACCGCCGCTCGATGCGTTGTAACTAGCAGAACAGACCAACCCGATACATCCGAGTTCAAGTCCCCCCACCCACGGTTGCTCCCTCCCAGAGACGAATGAAAGGAAGATTGAAGATAATACACAAGGAATCGGGAAACGATGGAGGAATCGATTCTCGAAGGTAGGATCTCTATAAATGCCAACAAGGGACGGCAGCTTCTATGCTGGGGTTAGTGGTCTAGCGGTTTACGATTCTCGCTTTGGGTTAGAAAATGCGAGAGGCCCCGGGTTCGAATCCCGGCTGACTCCGTGGAATTTTTGATGTTCTCGTATGGTTTTGGCTCCGATCCTGAAAATTCGCTGGGCAAAAGGGGTGAGGGCCTTTTCGGCCCCATCCCCCCTTTTTTTGCAACCCAAACAACCGGGATTCCTTCACCAAACCGAAGATAAATTCGGGCTCCAGTTTTCCGCCGAGCTCTCTGCAAAACGCCAGGCCGAGGCCACGTATTTTGGGATCTTCTTTAGGAATTTCAAGTGCTTCGAGCTTTCATCCGAGTCGAGCTAGGTAGGTAGTCAAAAAAAGATGAAGAACGCCAAACTGGGGTGAAACTTTCGTACACATAACTAGGGGAGGAAGTGGGCACGTGCATCGATAGGATGGGGTGGGGTGGGGTGGAGAGATGGAGGTGGAGGTGGAAGGAGCAGAACTTTCACAATGGCTAAGGACGAGCGCGCGCGCGGGAGGAGGGCGTAGAACAAAAAGAGGAATATCTCGATGGTGATATGGGGCGAGATCCCGCAATCGTCGACGGCGGCAAAGGTGGATACGGGCAAAAATGAGGAAAAGCGTCGAGTTCTAAGGTGGTCCTCCCGCTCCATTTGACGATGACGTTTGTGAGTAACTGTCGAAACCAAGACCAAACGTCAGTAGGTACAAAGACGACGTTGGTGGCGAGTATCGGTACTGACAGGAACAAATTGTTGGTTGCGGCGATCGCGATCGTGCTCTCCCGTGGGTGCCAAGAAGCTGTATCACACCCAATAAAATCAGCATCAGCATCCATCATTCGTCCCAGAATCTCCTCGTCCCACAGCTAAAGTACTGACCATGCAGAATCTTCTTATTGAAGTCGATCGAATCGACGTCGATGATGGGCTTCTTGTTGGCCCCCTGCGCGCCTTTGGCGCCCGCACCTTGCTTGGCCTTGTTGCCCCCAATCTTCTTGGCCTTGAACGCCGACTTGTCGGCCTGCAAGACGATGTCGGTCGTCGCTTCCTTGTCGTAGATGTGGAAATGGTTGTTGTAAGAGCCGGAAAGGACGTGTCTGTTGATGCGAGTAGGGGTGAGGCGCGAGGGTCGCAGAGCAAAACCGAGTGGTCAGTACCCAGATCCACGCTAATCGATCACAGGCCCATGCCCAACTCACTGCCCATCCCCAGAGAATGTGCATTCGAACTTGTCAAAGATGCAATCGTTCTCGTACAAATCGCACAGCTTGGACCTCAGATGGTCATGCACGTTGATCGTTTGTACAGGTCGCGACTCCATGTTGATGTCCCAGATCCGGAGCGTCAGATAGTCACGCGAGAGAATGTAACGCCCGTCTTTGGAGAACTTGACGTCCGAGACGGACGAGATGATCTCGCTGAAGAAGGACTTGTTCGACGGATCCTCCTCCTCTTCGTACACTGGCGACACCGTGATCGATGACCAGAGTCAGCCCCACCTTCAATTCATCCATAGCCTTCCCACGTATTACAATCTCGACTCACGCTTCGCATGCTTATCACACAGAGCCTGTTCTCGCATGTCGGCGAGTTTGACCGTCCCTTTCGAACTCGAATAGCAAAACAGGTTGCACGAGATAGGGTGGAACTCGGCCGCGGTGATGACCTCGGTCAACTCCTCCATGTTGACGGGTTTGATATCGAGGATGTCTGTCAGTGCAAAAGAGAACACCATGGATCAGCTCCCCGAGCCACCGATGTTCGACTCGCGGTCGACTCGCTCCGGTTCAGAGCTTCCCGAGGCGACCTTGCACTCACTAAAGCTCTGATCACTAATGTTGAGGTTCCACAGGTTAACTCTCAAATCATCGGCACTCATGTAGGTCTCTCCATCCGAGTTGATCGAGATCGAGTTGATATGGTACGCATGCGCGTTCGCATAGACCTTCCTCGGCACGGCCGCGACAATTGTGTCGTGGTAGGTCATACGCGGCAATCGGAGGTACGGTGTCCCATTCGAAGTGGTCGCTGCCCGCGTTGGCGAGGACGGCGTCAGCCCCGGGATCGCGATCGGTGGAGGCGGTGGTGGCGGCGACGAGGTGGAGCTCCCTCCGCCGAGCGCGTTCGAGTTGGAGGCGATCGAGCCATTGTTCTCTGCGACGACTTTGAGCGATTTCTCAAACACCTTCCACAGTTTGATTGTCTTGTCTGTAAAGATCCGTCGGGAAGCAGCACACGTCGTCAGCTCAGAGCTTCGAAGGATGGTGGACGTGATCTCGGCGGTCGCGGTGTGTGTGGTGGTGCCACCGGGAGGCGGGGTGCGACGCCCGCCCGCCCGTCGCGTCTGCCAATTGCACAAGCGGCAGCCTCGCTCGCTGAGCCTCCGGCTGGCCCAAACTGGCTGGGTTGGCTGGCGCACAGGCGCGGGAAGGGCGCGGGTGGGCAACGGGGCGCGAGTGTACCAGTCCGAGAAAACGATGCGAGCAAGATGCATGCGTCGCAGTACTCCAACGTCACAGCACCCTATCAAGACGAAAACGAGTCCCAAATCATGCGGAAGGAAAGTGGTAGTGGTGGCGTGCAACTTGCCATTGGTCGAGAGCAGGAAGTGGGCGGCATTTTGCCTCTTGCACCATCGGATCTTGTTGATCTTCTCCTCGATCTCGAGCGACTTGAGGTAGTCGAACTCGGGTTCGTGCGACTGGAACTCGGTGTAGAACTTGTACTCGCACCCCTTCTTGGTCTCGTTGCGTTCAAAGAGCACAACGCGGCCGCCCTTGTCCCCCGTTGCGAGATAGTCACCCGTGTGATCGAACTCGACTGTGGCTGTGATGGTTTGTGGGAATGGTTCGGGCGAGAAGCAAATTTGAAGTCAGTTCTCCGCAATGGCTTGTGAGCTACCCCTGGAGATGAGGGTGACCGGACGCAGGCGCTTTGGATCCGGACCGATGACGCTGACCGATACGGCCGTCTGCCTGCGCTGGGTAACTGCGACCCCTGCCCGTTGCCGGACTTACAAATGATATCCGCCTCGGTGATATCCTCAACTTCACCCTATTGCGAGAGAGATCCAGACCAAGTCAGTCGCATGGCTTGGAAGAAGAGCCCTTGGGCCCTAGAATTGGAAGGGGCCACCACCACGACCCAACTGACCTTGTCACCGAAGCACTGTGCGAATCTCCACCCCGCATCATCGGCGGATGTGACGGTCGGTGTCGACATGTTTGGTGTAGCCGTGGTCGGAAAAGGCCGATTCACAAGCTACGTTGAACGAAGGAGGCGGATCGCGGAGATGGGAAGGCTACGATGGCGCGACGATGAGGGGGCGAGGCTGGGTTGGCTGGGTGGGGAATGCGTCGAGGCGGGCGTGAGTAATGTGGGGAGAGACGACGACGGCCACCACCGACGACAGCGAGAAACGCTCTGACGTTTTCGACAGAGAGGTGCGCGTGATGGACACACACACACACACACACACAGGAACACACACAGGAACGTGGATACAAGTAGTGTCTGTTGGGAGGGGAGGGGAGGGGTTGAGTCTGAGTGGTCGGTGCGCGGCGATAGGACAAGAGTATGTGTGCGAGGCGTGGGGCGAAGAAGCAAAGGGCTGCAACAAGCCATGTGCAGGCCGTCCCAAGGCGCACGCTTCCTCGTGCACGGGCTCGCACGGGCGCACGTCAAACGCCCAGTCAAGCTGCGCGCGGTGGTGCGGTCGCCAAAAACGCCCCTGCGCCTTCTCGTTCGGGGACGGGAACGATTCCTTCCAAGGATCCGGACACGCCAGAATGGTCGAGATGACCTGCTCCAGTCGGCGATCAATTCACTTGACATGCGAATTCCAACTTGAGATGAAGTCCCGTGACTAGGGTGTCCTTCGGGAACTCGACGCGAAAGGAGAACAGACGATGACGCCGAGTTTTCGGATTATCGGCTTGGTCGGGATGATCCGAGGAGATGTCCCGAAGTCACTTGTCATCTAGGGGCTGCTCTTGTGTTTGGGCCTCCCAGATTATGACGAGTCGAGGATCAACAAGACGCGATTTCAGCGATTTCAGCCCGACCTCATCTCATGTGGGGAGCCACATGAGTCAGGTCGAGGAAGAGGTAGGGAGGGCCGCCCTTCACGGCCGAACTTCAAGTTGTCGACGCTCGAGATCGAGGCTTTGTAAGCATCGGAGATATCCGAACCGGTTCGTACAGCAGTCATAAGAATACCATGCTCCATTCCTCGCTTAAACAGGATACACACCACGCGTCCCCTCTTACGCTCACCACCCAAAAATCGCATCACTAACCTTGCCCAACACCCCCTTCCCGCCCGCGTTCCCCGGCCCAGCACCCACGACCCCCGTCGCATTTCTCTGTGCGATCCTCTGTTTATCCTCAAACAAATTCGCATATCCATCGCCTCCCTCTCCCTTGGAAGCAGGTGTCCCCGACGAAGCTGCTACTTGCGCGGCGGAGGAAAGAAAGGATTTCTTGGGCGTGGCTTTGAAAGCTTGTTGTGGGCCGAGGACGTTGACGGGTCGACTACTAGACGAACCAGCGCCGACGGCGTTGAGACCGTTGGCTTTCCCCATGGCTTGGATGTTCGATCCTGCACCCGTTATGGTATTCGTCGACGTGGTCGTCAAGGCGCCTTCCCTCTCGCCTTCTCCGACCCCATTCCCAAACGAATTTGTCCCCGAGACCAAAGCAATCGCTTTCCTCAATTCGTCCTCATCCACCACCTTGACCCCGACCATTAACACCCTCCCCAAAACGACCCCATTCTTCCGACTCGCTCTCAACGCCGACGAAGGTTCGCCGTATACCAACGTGAGCCAATTCCCTCCTTCTTCCGAGGTCTTGTACGATTCGACGCTGCCGAATTGGGAAAAGTAGGACAACACAGTCTCGATTGAGGTGGAAGGGAATCCAAAGATGTGGACGGGGTATCCGGGCGAGTTGGTAGTGTGCGAAGAAGGTGCGGGAGCGAGAGGGGTGTGGGTCGGAGAAAACGGGGACGAGGAAGCGTTCGTCGCCGAAGTGAGGGAAGAAGGGAGGGTGTTATTGTCCGAGGTGAATTCGTTCAGCGACGAAATGGGAGGTGCGTCGTCGTCCATGGCGTTTTGGGACGATAGATGGCTGTTGCGACCGTAGGGGAGTTGACGGGCGGTGAAACTCGATGGTGAACGGGCGGGGTTTGAGCTGTGAGAGGGGACGTCTCGTCAACGAGTCATGAGCGCTGAATCTTATAAACCGGTCCACGCGAAGAACTCACGCATCCCTCTGGGAAGAAGTTCCGAACAAGGATTGACTCGCCCCGAACCGGGATCCAGGCGAGCCGGACAAGGACGACCTCCGATTGATGCTCGACTCGGAGGCGCTCGGCATGGGCGAATCCCATGCACTCGTGCCTATTCGCGGGTTATCTTGGTGGTCGAAGGAGGGGGAATCACGGCTCGAGTCGGACTGGATAGATGATCGAGTAAGGATCAGCAGCTGAGCGGTGAAAGAGCGAAGAGTGAAGAGACTGACTTGTCCCAGAGCGGCACCACCCGAAAGGTATCCAGGGAGGTAGTTCTTGCGAGGAGGTTGGGAACCCAAGGGCGTACCCTGGTTCGATACACCCCCCGTGGCGGGTGATGCGACATTGGTGTGGTCGCTGTAGCTCGGTTGAGCGGGCTGGTTCCAGCTCGAGTACGCCTGCGAGTTACCAAAGACCGGTCCTTGGCCTTGTTGTGCCTGCTGTCCGTGCTGCTGCTGTTGACCATGTTGTTGTCCCTGCGCTTGTTGCTGATTGGGTTGTGCACCGTAAAAGGATGAAGATGCGCCCCACGATGGGTTCTGGTTCTGGTTGTTGGTCGAGGTCGAGGCCGGGTTGAACGACGTCCCACCGGGCGACGAGGTGTTGTTGGCGCCCGAGGTGGTGTTGCCGAACGCGCCGAACGAGTTGTTGCGGAAAGGCGACGAGTTTGACTGGGGTGCGAACATGGTGCTCGTGGTGGTGGCTGCGATGTGGTCGCAGAGCAGATACGGAGGAGAAGGAAGGCAGTGTCGAGCGCGCTCGGCTCGAATACTCGCGTAGTGACGAGCGCGATAGAGCGCGATAGAGCGCGATGGCAGGCGATGACAGGCAATGACCTGAAGGCGCTTCGCTTCGGCTTCCTTCTCATCCTCAACGCATACCAGGTTACCAGGCTCCTCAACCACGGCCATGGCGTTCAACCCTTTGTCCGTGTTCGCACGTCAACTCACACCACTACGATCGCGCTGCCCATCTTGCTCCGTCGCCTTGCTTCGAGCCAGCACCTCTTCCTCCTCCTCGTCCATGCTCCTCCGCCCACACTGGTCCGTCTCCACCTACGCCACCTCGAACGCCCCCAAGCGACCACTCCAAAAATCGACCCAAATCAAAGACGAGGACATACCTCTCCGCGAAATCATCCTCGTTGACCCCGAAACCAATGCGCTCCTTTCCCCCGCCCCACTGCGTACGATCCTCTCCCAACTCGATCGCACAAGATACAGCATCCTCCTCGTCGATACAGATAAAGGGATTTGCAAGATCTTGGACAAGAAGAAGGAATACGACAAGAAGAAGGACAAGGCTCAAGCGATCAAGGACAAGAACGAACAAGCTCGGAACAACGCTTCACACTCGTCTTCGGGCGGTGGTGGAGCCTCCGTTGCGACTGGGAGTCCACCCAAGGAAATTCAAATGACCTGGGGTGTCTCGGCGCATGATTTGGAGCACAAGTTGAAAAAGGGCCGACAGTTCTTGGAGAAGGGGCATAGGGTTACGGTCATCATCAAGAACAAGGCCGGTGCGCCGCACGTCCCAAAGGAGGCTCAGGATACGGTCATTAGGAATGTCGAGGAACGGTTCGCAGAGGTCGGCAAGTTGAGTAGGGATCCGATTTACAGGGGGACGTGGGTCTATCTGGAGTTTACGAGGAAGTAACGCGCAGGACTACCTTTGCTTGAAATCGAGTCTCACAACCTCGGCCCGAGCTCCGTTCTGACCGAAGCGAGCGTGTCGGAAGTCGGGAAAAGGCATGTCAAGGATTTCAGAACGGGAGGCAGTATATAATATATATATAATTGTGTGACCGTGCACGCCTCGTGGCTTTGCGAGACATCGTGGATCTCAGGGGCTCAGTTCTTGGCGGTCACAGCATCGGCGAGAAGAATCGCCGAGTCGCCGACGGGTAATCTTCCTCCTTCCTTACTAGTGCACGACGGCAGAACTCTTGATTACTGGTCTGCAACCGTCAGATCGAGAATGTTGAAAATTCTTATCGTGCCCAGCTTAATTGTTCCCTCCCTGCGGGGATTGCAGAACTTTTATGCGAAGCCAAAACTCGCCGGGAAACTCGTCGAGACTCGAGCGCAAGCATCGATGATCGCATCGAGAATCGAGAGCGCGAGAGAGCGCAGTGAGAGCGCGTGCGCGCGGCTCGACACCGCTGGCGGCGCGATAAACAAGGCCCCTCTTTGACCTCCTCTTCGCGTGTAAAACGACTCGGGGCAATTTTCCCCCTCCTCTCCCTCAGCCCACCCTGCGTAGCGGTAAACAAATTGGCGTCGCGTCGCTTTGCTCGCCCTCCCACCTTTGTTGGACTGCGTCGACCGGCCGATCACCTTGGAGTTGTCGGTTGATCGTCGTGGTGTGCACGTGATCGACTAATCCTAGCCCACCCCCGCGAGCGATCACTCAACCCACCACCACCACCACCACTCAGCGTCCTCGCGCCGCCCACCTCCGACCACCGCCTACCGCGCCAACCCTCGACGCCGTACACAGCAACAACATGTCGAGACCTTCCACACCCTCGGGTCGGTCGAACCTGATGGAGAAGCTCTTCAACAAGATCCGTACTCCGACTTCGTCCTCGGGAGGCGCAGCGTCGTCGTCGTCGTCCACATCGGCGAACGGCAACCACGCCCAAGGCTCGATCGGCGCGTCATCCTCATCTCCCTTTTCACTCTCCACCCCTTCTCTCCTCCGACGCAACTCGTCTCGCTCTTCATTCCATTGCGGTGGTTCCTCAGCCATGGCGTCGACCTCGTCGCTCGCTTCGAATTCCTCCTCGCTCGCGGCAGGCGCTCTCGGAGCTCTAGATTTCGAGGATGACAACGACGTACCCTTACCCGAATTCGAATCCGACGCTTACCTCTCCAATGCATCATGGAACAACAATGGCTCCTCCGTCAAGGCGTCCTCTCCGACGTTCCCATCCTCATCGTCGTCCACGTCGCGAACAGCCGTCAACGCGGGAGCGGGGGCGATCAGTCAACCTCGTCCTTCGTTCTCGTCGTCAGGAGGTCGACCCTCGTTCGATCAACTCGACGGACCTTTGAACAACCCACCTCGGTCCTCGTCAAGCATGTCCCGTCACTCCCCACCATTACCCTTCTCCAACCCGCTCTTACGATCCAACACCAGCGCCAATAGCGGAGGGGGTAGTGGTTCCTCCTCAGGGATAGGTTCCGTCGGCGTCGATAGCTCAGGTGACGGGATGAGGAAATCGACCTTTATCAGTCGGGCTGCGGCAAGCGTCAGCGGTTCGAGTTCGAGTAGTAATTTGAGGACGTTGGCGAGGAGTTGGACGAAGAGTAAGGAGAAGTTGACCGGTTCGGGGACTTTGTTGGCACGAACGAGAGCGGATTTGGTCAATGGTGCCGAGGGGGATGATGGAGCTGCTCATGCAGAGGATGCGCGTAAAACAAACGAAATGGTGAGTGATTCAGTGTTGAAGCGATTTACAAAATGAGATCTTGGAAATAACTCTCCGGTCTCTGACCTCCTTCAGGATTCGAGATCTTCTACGACCCTCGCCTCCTCCATGTCGCACAGCCGAGCAACTCTCGACCGCCGAACGTCGAACGACCGCATACTCTCCGCGTCCCAACCCGCCCTCTCCACCTTCGCCACCACCACTCCAGCCCTCCCCAGACCAGGTCTGACAGCCTCGACGAAAGCGACGGGAGAACGAACAGGCGGTCGAGGATGGCTCGAACGCAAGTCCTTGATGCAGAGTCAAACTGGAACGGGAGGCACGGAGGTGAAGAAGAGGAGGGCCCAGAGGGTCAATTTGCAGGAGTTGATGGCGAAGAAGGAGAGGGAGAGGTTGGAAGGGGCAATTAGTGATACGGGCGATCACGGGGAGAGTGGTCAGTCAACTTTCTCGGTTCTCGTGACCCGGGATTGCCTGTGGCGCAGCATGTTTGATGCTGATCTCTTTCATGATCTCTTCGAGTTGTACAGCATCCGAATCGAATGCTTCGCCGCCATTACGACCGCCCCTTTCGCCGCACAATCGATCCCGATCTGAGGTGACGCCTTCGTCGCCTCGCCTCGTGTCCAAGGACAGAGCAGCGGCTACCGTGACTATCGTCTCGTCATCTTCGACCTCATACGCACGACCTGGTTCGTCTTTGTCGCAGTACAATACCTCGTCCAGCACAGACACCTCTCCGCCGACACTTGGCAGCAGTACGCGATCACGCTCGACTGCGCAAACGACGACGACAATGAACATGACCTCTTCGACCAACGCCGTCGCCGCACCCAAAGTCCCATCCGTTCCTACCGAAATGCCA
The DNA here is from genome assembly GCA_003665825.1 of Microbotryum silenes-acaulis. Lineage (NCBI taxonomy): Eukaryota > Fungi > Basidiomycota > Microbotryomycetes > Microbotryales > Microbotryaceae > Microbotryum > Microbotryum silenes-acaulis. The sequence continues at coordinate 232,749 of QPFY01000009.1, forward strand.
GAAAGTAGCACGATGCTCCGCCAACGCTTCTTGGTCAGTCGAAGTTCGACCCCTTCCGAAACCTCTTCAGGTCCCTCCCCGAGTCCGCCACCCCCACCTTCAAACCCCGCCCTCGAGAACAAGTATCGCCTTCCCTCGATGAGTCCACCTGAACGAGGAGCCGAAGGACGACCTGAATCGCCCTCGATGATGACCTACGCCGCTCGACGAGGTGCCTCGATCGATGGCGGTAACGCGTCAATGTCGAGGGAGGAAACGATCATGGCCCTCCCACCTCGTGCGGCCTCAAGTATCGCCATGTATCGCGATGAGATGCCAGCCCAACCGATCCATCATGCGAACTATGCGAGCAGTTCTTTACCGAGTCGATCGACGGGTGGGGCTTTGCCGTATGTCGATGATCGAGCGGCGGAGTACCAGGCTCAGAACTTCCCTGCTCGACCTGGGTCGGCGATGGAGCTGTACCATGACGAGAACGCCTATTCGTCATCACGCACAGCTACCACCGCTACCACCGCTGCACCGGTCATCGCGCCTACGACAACAAACGGCAGGACTGTCTTAGGGGAGACGTATAGGGCTGCGAACATCGGTCCTCCTTTGACGACGGCGAATGGGAGACAATACCCGCCTTCTTCCCAGCCTTTTCCGACCAAGCCGACGGCGGTCCCTGCTCCGGTCGAGTATCAAGTTCCTTTGAGAGATCGATCACCGGGGATGGCGGAGGCGACGCCTGTTGCGTTGTACCATCAACAACAACAGCAGCAGCACTACGCCCAGCAACAACAACAACAACAACAAGCATACGACCCTCAAATGGAGCGCCAGCTTCTGGCACGGCAGTACCAACAAGCGCAACAACAACACCACATGACGCAACCGCTCAAACCGGCCAAGAAGAGCCCCCAATGCATCATCGTCAATAACAAACCCTACGCCCGCGCCGGTCTTTTAGGTCGAGGTGGCTCTTCCCGCGTCTACCGTGTCTTGGACGAGAAGAACCAACTCTTCGCGATCAAAAAAGTCGACATTTCGAAAAACGACGCCGAATCAAGACAGAGTTTTGCGAATGAGATTTCGTTGTTGGAGAAGTTGAGGGGCAAGCCGCAGATCATTCAGTTGATCGATTCCGAGATTGGGGAGAACAAGAGGCATTTGTTGATGGTGATGGAACAGGGGGAAACGGATTTGAATAATCTGTTGAATGAACATTCGGGGAAGAAGATTAGTATGAACTTTATTCGGTATATCTGGGAAGGGGTGAGTTCTCTTGCTGTGAGGATGGTGAAGAATCGAGTTGGGGTTGCTGACGAGGTCTGCTCTTCCCTCCACAGATGCTCGAAGCCGTGCATGTGATCCACAACGAAAACGTCGTTCATACCGATCTCAAACCGGCCAACTTTGTCCTCGTCAAAGGCCGACTCAAGCTCATCGATTTCGGTATATCCAAGACGATTGCGAATGATACGACCAACATAGGGAGGGATCAACAGATTGGGACGGCGAACTATATGCCACCTGAGGCCTTGATTGATTCGGGAATGGGCAGGGATGGCAAGAGGTTGATGAAGGTGCGTGCGGGTATCCGTTTTTGTCATCATTCACGAAAGCTGTGGTACTGACCCATATTCGATTTTCTCCTCACAGCTTGGCCGAGCCGCCGACGTCTGGTCCCTAGGTTGCATCCTTCACCAGATGGTCTACGGCCGCACGCCCTTCGCGCACATCCGCGACATCGGTCAAAAGATCATGGCGATCCAGAACCCCAACTATAAATTTGAATTCGCGCCCACCACAACGCCCGTCGATGAACGAGGGGTCGAGATCGCTGACTTGCAGACGGAGTTGATCGAGGAGGTATTGGAGACGTTGGAGTTGTGTCTCAAGTTTGATCCCAAGACGAGGGCAACGATCCCGGAGTTATTGGGGCATCCATTCCTGAGAAAACGTGAGTTGGCCCTGTGGTTTGGACAATCTGAGGGTCGGAGACTGATCTTGTTATGGTTTTGCAAAACTGCTCGAAGCGGCTCCGCCGATCAGGGAGGAAGATCTGCATTGGCTCGTGCAGAGCGTAACCAAACTAGTGACGGGCAAGCAGCTCGACGAGACGGACATGCCCAAGGTTTCGGACGTGAGTCATAAGCTCAAAGTATAGATGACCTGATGGAGAGCAATCGAGCTGACATCTTTCGCGGATCGGCGTAACAGAAATTGATGAAGGGTCTGATCGGACGCGCTCGAGGCCGGGTCTACGATCGATACAAGTGATCATTCCATCTTCAACTCCCTCGTGAAAACTTCGTCCGTTTCGCTGTATCTTCTTCTCTACGCCTGTGATAGTTGACCGTGCTTGCCCTCCCTGAAGGACCCTGTCACGACTTTCGACTTTCTTCCCTCTCCCATTTTTTGTCACATTCTTTCTTTGTCCCCGTTGTTTACTTTGTTCTTTGTTAGCGTTTTTTTGATTTTTCTTCTGGTTTCGACGCATTGTTCTTGACGCATTGTTCATAAGATGGGGATTTAGTTCGGGTGGAGTTGTCTTGGAATTTGATTGGGAGATGTGTACTTTGGCTTTCAACGATTCCTGCTGCCGAGAGGATCACGTGATGAGGTCTCTTCTTGACTCGGAGTATGAAGCGAAACCACGCGGGTCGACTTCCTCCTGTTGACTCGAACGCTGCCGGCGTCGGATCCATCGAGGCTGGTTCCGTTGGTTATACGACTCTCTTCTTCCTGCTTCTCATATACCATTATACGAGAGGGTGGAACCATGGCCAGCGACGAAGTCCGTCCTTCAACAAGCTCAAACACCCCAGCTGCGAGTCCTCCCCCACCTTACCGTCCGCTTTCCTCGCATACTCTGCCCATCCTGCAATCCCTCATCCAATCCACTTCATTCCGTATATGTTCCCTCACTCGTACCCTCTACCTCCCCATCCCCCACCCCTCCCTCACCCTATCCCTCACCCTTCCCAACCCCCTCGACTTCGCACCCCTCCACCGAACCCTGAACGATCCTCTCGTCGCCCTGCAACTTGAAGGACCTCCGTACCCTTACACAGAAGACCAAGCTCGGGATTGGATCAAGAGTAACACGGAGAAGTATGAGAGAATAGTGGCGAGGTGGATTGATGCGGGTCGGATAGGTTGGGATGAGGAAGGTTGTCCGGTCGGTAATTTGAGATTAGGGGAGGGTGCGGGGGGTACGTGGGTCGGGGATCTAGGGGTCGTTAGAAAGGGAAGGGTTGGTGGTGATGCAGACGTTAGGGAGGAGGAGGGGAATGTGGAGCAGGATATAGTCTGGAGTTATGGCTGTGAGTTTCTTTCAGAGCGGCGTCTCGAGGTTGGGGAAGGCTTTTCACTCCAACTCTGAGTTTCGTTTTTATTGCGAACAGTCTTCCTCGCTCCGCAATACCACCGACAAGGCATCATGGCCGCAGCATTGAAATGCATTATCGAATCTTATTTGATACCCGTCCTCAAGGCAAAACACATCCGATCCTGTGCATTCGTGGATAATTGGGGATCGCGCAGGACACAAGAGAAATGCGGGATGAGGAGGCTCCCGGACGAGGATCATGAAGTGGATGTCGCAGAGTCCAGAGGTGGGGGCAAGAAGGTGCATGTCCAGTTCGAGTATGTTCCACCGTAGGGTGTATAATCAATTGAGCAACCCCTCCGCAATGAACGTAAACTTGGAGCAAGCTTGGGAAACAAAGTCGGGAGGTTTTGGCATTACATGTCCTCGGTCGAGTACGCATGAGCTTCGGCTGACCGCATCTTGCGTGAATTGATCTTTTGCATGTAAGTCGCTTCGAATCCGTTGCTCTGATGGTCATGCGCCGCTGATTAGCGACTCGATTTTACGCGTTAACGACATCGACGCAAGCTACTCACTCTGTCCACTCCATCCCACCGATAGCCGGGGGAGATACCGAATCGATTCGGTGCGGGCATCGGTCCAGTGTACTTGGGGTATTTGGGACCTGTTGATCTGTCCTTCTTCTTTTTCTGTGCGGCGTTGGTTGGTTGGGAGATATGAGCTAACATTCGCCAGCCGATGATTCCGAACGACTCGACGCACCGTGAGAAAGTTCGCGGCAGGGTCGTTCCACCTTTCGCGATCCTTCATCTCCTCATTCATGTCCTCGTCATCAGCATACCTCGCCATAGGAAGGTTGGCCATCTTCTCCCTCTCCTTCTGGCGCTGTTCCTTCTCCCCCCTCTGAACGAGCCCTTTCCCCCATTCCATCTTTTTGATCTCCTTTTCCAACTCTTCCCTCTTTTGCTTGACCTTTTCCGCTTTGGCCAACTTGAGATCAATCTTGCGACCCGACGAATCTCGATACACAGTGGCGGTATGATCATCGTCGCCTTGTACGTCCTCGTCGAGCGTCTCGCCTCGTTCCCTCAATTCCCTCTTGCGAGCTTCGAGTTCGGCATCAGCCTGCTTCTTCTGCGCCGCGAGTTCGACATCCCTCCTAGCTTGTGCAGCTCGTAAAGAGGCTGCTGACTGTAGACCGCCTTTTGAGGGTGGTGGTGGTGGCGGTGCAGCGTCTTGTACGACCGAGCCGACAACGACTGGTTCTTCGTCCACGGGTTCCGGGGAAGGTGTACGAACGTACGCGGGCTCGTCAGAGGCCGCTTCTCGGATCGTGGACCAGGAGGAGGCGGTGCTGGCTTTGGCTTTGAATTGACCTTTTTGTTGTTCAACGACTGGGAGCGTGTGATGCCGTGGAGGACGGACGGGGGTCAGCGCCTCAGTGCTCTTCAAGTCATGACCCCGGGGCACGACAGGACACGTGATCGCCAACTTGCGAACATCACACCCACCTGGTCTCCCATCTTCTTCATCGTCGTCATTCTTCTTCCTCGCCCACTCCATCCCATCATCATCATCCACAATCAATCCTCCCCCTCTTCCTTGAGTCTGACCGTACGACGTCGATGTTTCCCCTCTGGACGATGCTATCGATTCAGATTCGACCTTGCGCTTCTTCTTCTTTCGCTTCTCCAATGATGAACCTGAGCGTTCTAGAATGGCATCGGCTTTCGCTCCGGTCATGTACTTGGCTGCGAGGTACGCTTGGAGGTCGCTCATCGCTTCCAAGGTCGTCCTCGGCTGATGGGGTGAAGCGTGGGGCGTGTGGAAGGGGGGTGCAACACAGAGAGACAAGTAAATTTGTTGCTGAACTCTGGAGCGTACGTGCAGGTGTAGCGTCGGTGTTCGAGCGTGACCAAGTGGGGGAAGGGAGACAGTAGACGGAGCCTCGGCGCCCATCCCTCATGGGCAGGGGGAGTGAAATATCCTAACAAGAATATTGTTTAGCAAATAAAGCAGGTTTTTCTTTCATAAAGAAAAGCTGGACAAAACTACTGTAGGGACTTGAACACAATCTTTTAGGCTACTTAGCCGAACGGCGGCGACGAGTTCATAGGGCGCGCCGTTAGCGCGCGGGCGGTTATTTAGCGCGTGATCTCCTTTCCGGAGCGACCGAGCGCGAGTCTGAGGCTTTGTTTGCTCTGACATACACAGCGTTCGAGGCCAGTCGAGGCCCTTGTTTGCTGGGTATCTACTCCGGCTCCTCTCGTTCGAGTGCCCTTCGTGGGTCGGCTATCGATTGACTCACTCGTGTGCTCCGCCGCCTGCGATTCTCGCGTTCGCTCTCGGGAGTCGGGACACCAAACACGACGCCCGCGCCCGTCGCCGACACGGAGCCGGGCCCAGACTGGTCAGCAGCACGAACGCCCTTCGAGTCCACACCCGCTTGCGACTTCTTGGACCAAGTTTTTTCCGTTTCGCCGCACAATCTTGTACGTGCTGTGCGCGTGGACCACGAGTCATACTTGTGTTGTCGTACTGACCGAGGCCCTCGCCCTCGTTCGGCAGAGGTACGCGTCGACTCGCGTGTCGTTCGCACTGCATCTTCGACTATCGGCGTCGACGATCGCCCATCCATTCCGCCACTCGCAGCGCACCAACAGCAACAACAGCCAGTGTAGACACCACTTTCAATACCAACTAGGCTACCGGCACAGTGAACAAGTCTACAGCAACACCGTCTGGCCGAGCTCCAGCCGCGCCGTCTCGCCAGTCTGGCCGATCGCCCGCCTTACTACAACTCACAGCGCTCACCCCCACTTCTGAGCCAGTCAGGCGTGAAGCTCCCACCCCGAAAGCGAGAGCGACGTCGGCGCCGAGGGCCACCGTCGACTTCGAGACCCGCTCCCATTTTGAGGGATGACCTCGGCCATCCTCAGTTCGAGCCAAACCATACCCACACCAGCTCAATATTCCCCCCAGGACCCGACCAATGCGAATGCCGTCGCTGGACCGTCCAAGGTGCACCAGCACCACTCAGTGGGGAGCGATCTTGAGCAGCTGCCGGGCTCGGACGACATCATGGACGCGATGCTAACGTCGACGTCCAACAACACCAACACGACCTACTTGACAACACGGCTCTCTCGGTCCAGACCTCGTACATCGTTTCATGCAAGATCCTCCTCGGCCGAGAACCAACCGCCACCTCCGATACGGTCGAGTCCATCCAAAGCTTGCCTCAACGATGACTCGGCACCATCAGGTTCGAGCTACCGCTTCCCTCTGGCCAAGATTTCCACCACGCTCGAGCATCTCCCCCCGCTTGATCAGACCGCCGCCTCCTCCCCTTCGGCAGATACGAGTGGCCTGTCTGACGTCGAACCTCTCATCGCCCATCTCGATGCAATAGCTCTGGAACGTGATCGATTGGGTCGACACCGGTTACGGACCAACTCGAGCGAACAGAGATCGACACCGCCTCCGACCTCGCCAAGAGAGATGCTCGATTTCGCCGATTTTGTCTCCGAGACGTTCCGGCTGCAAGATAGTTCTGCACAAGGAACAAACGCTGGAGCTGGTACTGCACCAATAGAGGATCACATCGACGGCGGGGTTGACTATCTCACACCTATGCAGAGAGGATCGTTCCAACTTGCCGAGGCCTTGACACCGGTGCAGAACCATACGACGTATCAGTTCCCCCGCGTCGAGACCATGTCGTCCTTACCTATATTTCCTGATATGGTCCCTCGTACACCACGGACATCGTCACTTCATGCGACCGATCTACAGAGATTGATCAGCAGTCAATCGTGCGATGGGAGGAGCATCGATCTGATCGACTTCGAATCGCCTTCGAGGAAATCGCTCGTTGTCACGACGGGGTCGACACCCTCTGCTGCGAGTGCCATCAGCACTGCGGCGGAACTTTCACCGCTACATACGGCACATCAGCTGTCCGACCATGATCCCAACTCGGCTCCACCTACACCTTCGTCCGTCACGGGCTCGTTGACGAACAGCATCCCCTTTCCTGGCTCGGCAGCGTCTCGGACGATTCCACTTCCCCCTATCCGGGCCGAGTCGACTGATCCCCACGAAGGCCAAGTTGAAGCTTCTTCAGATGAAGGGCATCCACCTCCCATGGCCGATCAATCGATGGATGATAATGAAGAGGCGCTCGATGACGAGGAAGACGAAGAGGACTTGACCGAGGACGAAGAGGACGAGGACCCCGACTCGCACCCACTGTACGTTCTATTGTCATCTTCGGCGATCCCCGTCCTGCGCTCGGCCTGGGATGCGGCGACTCTTATTCTCGTCCCTCCAAGACGGACCTTGCCCTCCCTCGAGGCACTGACACCGCGGCGACAAAGCGCTGCCCCTGCTTTCGAATTCGTGCGAGGTGGCAAAGGTGTCGCGGGCGAACAAGCGGGTCGGGACGTGGAGAAGGAACGTCAGATGTCGATCACCTACGTTGCGTTGCATGCATTCAAACCTTTGGAAAATGACGAGGATGCGGCACCTGGGACGACGAGTTGGAGGAGCGTGATCGCTTCGGAGGAAGGTCATTGTCGTGCGAGGTTGATACCGGGTCAGGGGACGGCTTTGATTGATTGGGTCGAGATGCCGGGTCCGACCCAAGTCATCAAGTCGGCACAGTCAACTTCGTCCTTTGCCTCGTCCGGCTCTGACAATGGCTTCAAAAATGGATCGACTCAAGCACGCTCGCCTCGATCACCGACTGCTGCTGTCGTCTCGCCCGCTCGAAGTTCCTTCTCCCTGATCACGCCCGTCAAATCACTTCGGATCATTGCCGAGACAACTATTTATCGACGCCCTCGTCAGATCATCGCAGCCACGAACCCTCCCCCTGCGCCATCGACACTGTCGGCTTCGACCAACTCGACCCTCGGCAAGTCTTCCGGCTCATCTTCTCTCCACAAGTCAGGGTTCAGAACGCCCAAGTGGTTCAGAAGGAGCATCTCATCCGCCATCCCGACGCTGAAAACATGGCCCGAAAAGACCGATGCCGATTTGAACCCACCCTCTTTCGTGACACCGACTCTCGCGCCCGTTCGAGAAACCAGCAAATCTGGACCCATGTTGGAACGGGTGCGAGTTCTCGCCCTCGGGGGCGGGATCGTCATGCGGCGAGGTTCGATTTCCGCGAGCACGACGTCGCAGCGAAGGACGTTGCACGGCACGTCCATTCCGTCCGACCCCGAACCCATCATCCGGACGTCCGCATCATCCATTTCCCTCCGCCTCTTCGGGACGGACAGTCCCCACGGTTCGAACAACCGCAGTCAATCGAGTTTGGCCCTATCAAGGCATCCGACGTTCGAGTTGGTCGGGGAGACGACCTCCTCGCAGGGTCATGGAGCACCTAGTACGAGACGACGCGCGGGGTCAATGTCGAGTACCAGGAGTGCTAGGAGTGGGAGGAGCGCGTTCGGGATTGTCGCGATGGGGGCGAATGGGATGATGAGGGGAGAGTTTCTTGCGTAAGTGTCCGCAGTTTGACCATTTGCTGTGGAGTCGGGGCGCAGGAGACTAACTAATCTGCACTTGAACGTGCAGCGACCTCGCTTTCTTGGCCAGTCCACCCCCTCAACTTGCAGGCTTGGGACCAGTCTTTGCATCTACGTTGGAGTACATCAGAGCTCTGGTTCGAGAATTTGAAGGGGGCGTCGCTTACATTCGGGGTCTTGAGCCTTATCTCATTCAAGTGAGTGAACCACCGACTTACTCAGCCGGAAACGTAGGAATTGACCCGACCCGCTGGTCTTTGCACAGCGCATACGCAAAGGCATCTTCGATCGCATCTGGCAACAGATCGTGCGGGATCTTGACGCGGATGAAGAACTGAGAACTTGGCTCGTATCGGAAGAACATGCGACCGACCTACGGCTTTTGATAGAGAAGTGAGACCTTGTCCTCGGTCCCGGGTATCTTCCCAATGCTGATTATGAAGCTTTTATGAACAGTGTCATCATCGGTCTCCTATACCGCAAGCTTTACACTTCTTCAATCCTCCCTCATTTCTCACAAGAGGACGCCACGCTCAATAGCATCATTTCGACCTACCAAGAACGTCAAGTCCTGCCGACCGACTTTGGCGTCCACTTTGACTCAGCAGAACCACTTGCGAATGGGGCGCTTAAGACGGCCATTACGATCTTACAAGATCTCAAGGAGACTTCGGAGGTAGCGACGAAGGTTCCGGACGAGGTCGCACAGTTGTGGGTGCTTTCAGCCGCCACGTTGACTACTCGACGCCCTGGGCCAGCAAGTACGAGCGGTCGAGACGATCGATCGAAATCGCCTTCTCCTTCTCCCGCTTCCACAGCAGGCCCGACGATCCAGAAGCCCTTCTCGATCACGGACGCAGGCGCAGCTACCCGTCCTCTCCGAGGTGTTCGAACCCCCTTGGGCTGCGTGACCATCATCGCCGAGTCCCTACAAGCCATGGTGCACGCGATCGAGACGCTCCAAGGTGGCTCACGCCTAGCACCAGATGATCTGATCCCCCTTTTCTCTTGGGTCATTGTCAAAGCTGGGGTGGAGAATTTGGAGAGTTTGTTGTTCTTCGTCAAGACGTTTAGGTTGTCGGAGAGTTTGCCTTCGCATCTTGAGTGAGTGTTGGTCCTTTGACTTGAGTTGGGACTTTGGCTTCGAAGCTGACTCTACGTTGGACCTTTTTCTTTGTCGCAGCTGGTCGTTCGTCAATTTCCAAGCGGCACTGGCGTTCCTTCTCAGCGACCCGTTGCACTGCCTGCCTGGACCGCCAACGATGTCGACACCGACGCCGTTCTTTGGGATCAAGTCTGCCGACGCCTCTACGACCGCTCGGACCCGACGTCTGTCATTGCAGCAGTATCGACCGACCCATGCCGGCATCTCACCACCTAGTTCGCCCAAGTCAGCTCGCGGCACCGGAGCAGGGTGGTACTCGCCGGGAACGACGAGTGTGAACCGCGAGCAGTCGACCTCACCCACGGCATCGTTACCCTTTCCAAACTATGCGCGTGAACGACGTCTCAGTTGGCAACAGGCTTCCAAGGCGCCGAAGAGGGTCAGCGTCACCCTCGATGCGGATCCGATGCTCCCTCCTCGATTCGAGAGGCTCACTTCAGCCGAGGAGATGCCTCCTCCGAGTTGGAAGCTTCCTCCATCGTCGAGGAATCGCCATCACGTCGACTCCGGCGATAGCGTCACGCCTCAGAGCGAGACGAGCGAGGATGGGGACGCCTCGGCTGCGACCAGACATTTACGAGCGCTCTCGCTGGCGAGCCTGTCGTCTGAGGGAGGGACGCCTGATAGTCGACCCCGACTAGCGCTACCCTTGGAAGGGATGTCACGCGATCGGATACGAGTACCGTCTCTCTCGCGGTCATATTCAGCCCTGGCGATGATGACTCGACCACCGGCTGGTGGGGGTGGCGACATGTCGTTTGGTCTCAGTTCGACCGACATGCGACGTAGCGAAAGCGAGGGGTCGCCTGTCGTACCCGACCGGTCTACATATGCCGACCGTTGGTCTTTGTGGGGTGCACTGCCGAGCTCGACAACGACTTCGAACGCACCCTCTTCACAACGAGCGGTCTCGCCTTTCACTAGTGAGAATGCAAGCGGTCAAGCGCCGCCGCTGAGCTACGATGCGCATTCCCAATCTTGGTGGAGTTGGGGTGGAGGTCTCTCCGCTGGGGCGCTTTACCCGACCTCGCAACTAGCCGCTCCGCTCTATCCTGTCGCGAATGATGCGAGCACCCACCTGCGTCGTCTCCGACGTTTCTCAGCCTCCACTGCCGAGATCCTCGCCGATCGACCCGCCCACCTCGTCGACCAAGTCGTCTCCCAATCCAACTCGTCCAGTTCGATCCGTCTCGCCGCGATCTTGCAGAACAAGACGTCCGAAACGGATATGTTGCCTCTGGCCAGACCACGGCCTCGTTCGACGATGTCCGTTTCTTCTATTGGGTCGAACGCTTCATTCGTTCTCTCTTCGGAATCGGAGGAGACGTCCTCCGTCCCCGCGGCTGCATTGGCCTCCACTCTAACGCCGAGCATCGTCGCTCCTCCCCCACCTCGAAGGAAATCAACCCGATCTCGCACATGGAGGGAATTGCCGACTTCGAATCTCGCTGGAGCTCCTTTGGCACCTCGTTTAGATTCGACGAGCATCGTCTCAATTCCTAGAGCAGAGGTCGTCGCGTCGATCGAGGCGAACTTGGTCGCTCCAAATCCAAGTTCGAACGCTGCGCAATCGTCGAACGAGCCGAGGAGTTCCTTCGATACGTCTCGATCAGTCTCGTTCGAATTCACGAGAAGTCCTGAAGGTTCACAGCCTACCTCTCCTTGCCTGGATGATCCACCCACTACCACTACCACGGCCACCACTTCTACCCTCACCGTCCCACTTATGACTTAGGGGCATGGTTCTTCTTGTGAATTTGTTGTGCCTGTTTATTTCTTATTACGCGTGTCTTGATTAATCGACTGAAGTCATTGTATGTTGTGTGTTCAACATGTTGGTCATGTAAACATTACGTGTGCATGAGTTTTTACGAAACAAGCAAAAGAGAAACAAGGTCAGGCGGAAAAAGAGCCAAGCAAGGAAAGGAGCTGGACAATAAGTGAGGTCTTGAAGCTCGGTAGGTAAGTAACGAGTTTGTACATTCGGGTGAAGGAACGGATGAATGGGAAGATTGGGAGGAAGGATCCGGTAGGAATGAACGAGGCGTCGGATGTTGTCAGGCGCATATGGAGACGAAAATGAATTGCAGACAAGAAGAAGTTCTGTTCGCGGTAGAAGGGAGCGCCGATGAAGGCCAGAGCTCGGAGAAGGTGGATTGTCTAGAGTCGCATGTCAAGAAGGTGAAAGAAACAGAATGAAATATACTTCAGGTGGCCAGATAATGATCTTTGAGACCGATGAATACGTTCACAAGCAAGTTCTCATGGCGTAACCAAGAGAGCGATCGATTTTTTTCGCGTGATTGACACAGTCCGAGGGAAACCGAAAATTGGGGTGGGAGCGTGTTCGGTCCTGGCTGAAGAAAAGTCTCGAGCTCGCGGACTCGCTTTGCACGACGATCATCAGATTGAACTCTGCAGGTATCTGGAAAGCCAACCCATCGGTATCGTCTTGACAGGGATCGATCAATCTAGCCTCTTCGCGAACGATGTGGGGAGGCAAAGCGTGGATGATGCTCGTCGAAGCATCGGCAATCGAACCTTTATCGACCAAGAGCTTGATGAGCGAGATGTTACGACAGCTTGGCAGCCAAGGTAGTAGGAGGCTTTTCAAGGTATCACTCTGGATTGGGTGCAAATACAATCGACGCAAGGTGCTGGCTGTGCTCTCAAGGAGCCACCCAACGTCGTCCGATGAGAGGATTCGTTTAGCAGTCTGGTTGAGGTCGTAGACTACGAGGTCTTCGAGGGAGGGTAGCTCCATACGAGGCAGCGTCAAGAGAGAAGCGGCGTTCAGTTGTAGACGGAGGAGGCTAGGCAGTGTTATCGTTGCTGGATCCGCAGTGAACCTGCAGCCTCGAAGTGCGAGGAAGACGAGGTCTGCCCGGCGCCGGTGCGTAGTTCTCAGCTCGTGAAGATCAAATTTCCTCCTCGGCGAGCTTGATATCATGAAAATCTTACCAACTTACTCTGTAATTGCCCGAGTGGTGACAGTGAGACTCCAAGAAGAGTACTGAAAGCGAGTTCTTGAAGTGCAAACGAATGGAACTCGGCGATCTCGGAGAGCAGCGCCGCGAAGGAAGTCGTTTCAAAAATTGAGGGGATCCGACGTGGTTTGCGAGGGTGGAGCGTAATCTCGATACGTACGGGATGTGAAGCAAAAGACTGGCGTAAGACGCTCCATAGTATCTGGGATTGAGGCATCAATGCAAGGAAACGGTAATAATTTGGTTGCCCCAAAGTGAGACGAATTCTGCGGAACGGCTTCCACCTCGCCTGTGCTGGTCGACGACAGCGACGGCAAACGAGTGACATGTTGCGCAGAGCAGCCGCACGAATCTCGGTTGAGGGTTCGTCGTCAAGGTAGCCGCAAATGTGTTCGAGCGTTTCATTGGGTAGATCGAGCAAGGAAGTTGGGGAGCGCTGGACCGAGCTGAGGACCAACTTTTCAGTAACGAGATAGACGAGCTGTTCGACTTCGACCGATTTGCCCTCAGCAATCGCTTCGCTCGAGTCCGAGGCGGCATTGCCGGTTTTAGGTAGAATGGGCAAAAACTCCGATGCCCAAGGCTCGTCGCCGACGTTGCCGTCGAGCCTGCGCCGTGAGAAATGATCGCGATACCGTGAGCCAGTAGTATGAGGCCGTGGCATAACGGACGAAACATACTCTTGGTTTTGTACCGACTGCATGGCTGATGTGAAGAAGTGTGGGAGCGGAAGATGAAGTAGTGGAGACGCGCTGCCTGTCTGAATCATGAATGCGTGTGTTTCCGGCTAATCGTCCAAAACTCGGGAGGTCACGTCATTGCCGGTTTCATGTTAAAAAGGGGTCACGATAGTTTTAAGAGGCGGGTGGAGCTGTGGGGGACAAAAAACCCTTGAGCTATGCAAGGAGAGATCGATGCAACGATGCTACCGACAGTGCAGAGTTCCTCGCATCACATACGATCTCTGATGGGAAGCACTGTCGGTTGAAGGAGCATCCACGAAGGCGACAAATCACCTGGTTACCTGCGAAGAGACATGGGAGACCGTCTTCCATCGCAGCGCCAGACCCCCTGTGAGGCGCGAAAGAATTGGCCTTCACTCGAACGAGCAGCTTGAACGGCTTTTCCACACGCAGACCATCCGTGTCATCCTCCGAGATTGGCGACACTTCCACCTCATGTCGATCAATGTGTGAAGGTAAAGCTTCGGAGACCTCGTCTGCGCCATCCAGTTGAGGATCAACGCTCCCGAGAAGCTCGATGAGCGAGATCTGACAGAGGTGAGACAGGAGCCAGGGCAAAAGGAGTTTCTCCGCGATCTCACGCTCAATTGATGCAAGAACCACCGTCACCGAATCGGCGGCTTGCCGGCTTCGATGATCGTTGTCAAATAATACAAGAGGAACCCCGAATTGCTCAGGAAGCTCTTGCACCGTTCATTCCTGTGGTTGAGGAAGACTAGGTCTTCAATTAAAGGTAGGTGGAGTGTAGGCATTCCTGCGAGGGACTGCGCACTAATGTCGGGGAAGGAACGCCGTCGTCCTCATCGAAAGTGCAGGTTCGGAGACTGAGGAAAGTGAGGCCTATCTCCGGGTGAGTTACGCTATGCATTCATGCAAGTCCGTACCCAGCGTGCACGCCCGTCTTCACCTGAAACCCGGCACTTCTCCTACATACCTTGTTGAAGTTGCTCGAGATGGTGAAGACGCCGGACTCGGACTTCTCAGTGTAAGTCACGGTTCACGAAGAGTGTTTTCGCTCCACTTCACGACGGATGCCGAGGGGTTCAACTTGAAAGTATCTGTGAAGTATAGCCCGTGAAAGATCGTATTGCCCTACTTCTGCTTCTCATGAAGGAAGGGGGTGGACTTTAGCTCGATGCGTCGTCGCTTGAAGTTCACCCGACCACTCTTGTCTTGCTGACGTCATCCACCTCCTCCACCTTCGCCGCCACCTCGGGGATTTGGCGTTACGCTGAGGGGGCCTCTATGTCCGCCAATCGGCAGTGTAAGACGTCATGACGGGTATCTTTGATGATAAACAGCTTTTTCACAGAACGAAAGTATCACGTACATCAAGTGTGACTCCCTGGTAGCAGGGCCTCCTCTCCCGTCCTCTACTCGAACCCGAAGTTGCAAGCTGATGCAAACATCGTCGCCCGCTGCCAGCAGCTTCAGCTCGCAGCATGAGAACAGCTCAGATGAGGATGGGGATGATGGGCGGGAAGCGGGGATGTGTGAATGTGTGGGAGTTCGGGAAGCTTTTAAGATGGTATGTGAAGAGCTTCAACATAATACTGCAACGTCAAGGCGACTCGTCCGAAACCCGAAGTGTCATCGGCAGCTAAACTCTATGCTTCAAACAAAGGTCCTAGTCACAAACGCTGTCTCATGCGAGGCCCCGACGCTCGATCAATTTTATCGGAATGGATGCACAGATCCGATGCGAAACGGAAGCAGCTGCGCTTTGATCCTGAGTGATTCTCACCGTAGAAAGGGGTCGCCGGCGCCAGTTGATTGGCGATCACGAGTAGGGTGTCAAACTCGATATCTTTGAAGGTGAGACCATCCGTGTTGTCCTCCGAGGGGCTCAAATTATGCACCTCCGCTGGAGCGATATGGGCTGGTAATGCATTGATGAGATCGCTTTCATCCCGCGGATCCGTCCCATATTCGACGAAGAGCTTGATGAGCGAGATGTTGCGGCAGGTTGGGAGCCACCTTAGGACCACTTCTTCGAAGGCTTCATGCTCTATCGGGTGCAGATACAATCGACGCAGCGTGTCGGCGATGTTTGTGAGCAAGTATTCGAACTTGCTGTTCTCCGCGAGTCCCTCCTTGAATTCACGGTGATCGAAGAAGACGAGATCCTCGAGTAAAGGCAAGTGGCATTCGGGTAGGTCCAACACGGCTTGCGCATTGATCTCGAGGCGACGTATGGTCGAAAGGGTCACCACTCCGTAATGAAACTTGCAACTCCGAAGGGCCAAGTAAGTGAGGCCTGCGACGGCCCCTCCATGTTAGTATCAGCACGTCAAGTGAGATGATGTTCCTTTACCTTTATTCTAAATAACGTACCTGGAAGCTGACTCAGTTGTTGCAGATTGAATTCACTGAGGCGGCTTAGTACCAATTCTTTCAGCGTGTAGCCGCACCGGTCGGCGATCGAGGCCAGCAGCTGTGGGGAGAACGGAGCGTGCAGATAGCCTTCCTTGATCTCGAGGCGTTGCACGGGCGAGGGACTCGGATGGTTGCGAACGGCCTCCCACAGTGTCTGAGAAGTAGGTGTTAAACAGGCCGAGGAAGTCAAGCAGAGTCGAATCCTTCGGAATGGCCTCCACCTCGCTTGCGCCGGTCCACGACAGCGACGGTGGACGAGCGACAGGTGACGAAGCGAGAGGTGACGATTCCACATGTCGCGGTCTAGGAAGTAGCAGATGTACTCGATAAGTTCGTCGGGGAGATCGATCAAGGAGAGCGGGCGTTGACGCGCTTTCGAGGAAGAGGGTGGGCTCCCCGCCGTAGCTTTAGGTTCCGAGCGGCCGCCGTCGACGGCGGCCTGGGTCGTGGCACCGGTGCCAGTGCTGGTCGACTCCTCAACGCGTCCAGAGGACTCGGAGGTGGACTCGGGTCGCAATGAAGACGTGTCAGAAGGGAGGAGCGAGGCCGTTTCGTCGTGGCCAAATTCGTGACCTTGAGCAGATGCAACCCATCGCGTCTTTTCTAAGCGAGCGAGGGGTGGGAGCGGGGGGAACTGAAAGCGAGGTAGACGCGTGACTAGGCGGCTGCCGGCTCTCCCGCGCGTGGGCCCAGGATAGGGGGCAACGAGATGTCCCTTTCCGACAGGAGAGCTTCTTCTTCTTGGTTCTTCCCCAACTCGCATCGGTGCTTTTTGAGTTGTGTGCACTTCAAGGCAAATATTCTTGGAGACGGGGATGTCTGGAGCTCTAGCTACTAGAACTACTAGGCGGGTGCCCAGCTCTGTTCAGCGACGAGCTACCTCGGTCACGTGACATTACACAATTTAAGCTTACAAGTTTACATCCAGCGTTGCGAGGGTACTAGATCAAACTTTGTTCTCCTGTATCGAAAGTAAATTACTATTTCGAGAAATATAAAACCAAGCCTGGGGCGCACTCCGATAATCGATCGGACAAAGGGGAGCTCCCTGGATCGAGGAGTGGTTAGAGGTCAAGAGGTCCGAGCGCGACAAGCTGGGAAATAGCCTCGAAATACATGGCATTCAGCGATGACGTGTCACCTAGTCAAATCAATTCTTGTCATGAACGCGCGAATGCGTAACATCGAATGGCGCTCAAGTGTCCGATGCAATGAATTCCCGTGCCATGAGCGATCGAATCAAGTTGATCGCGGGCGTACCACGAACGCGTTCGGGCGGTCGCAGCGGGCATTGCGACGTTCAGTACGCTTGGTTCCCCCACCGCTCGGACACTGTTCCCAGTGCTTGGGTTGGGCGTTGGGATCGCTCAGCGACATTCTCGTTTCACGAACTGTTCTCTGACTCTCCTTTCGACGAACTTGTACGACCCCAACGCCTCTCCTTGGTCTCCAACTCTTACTTGTGGACTGCGGTGCCATTCTCACGGAGTGCACCGCTTTCCGACATCGCGCGGAGCCAGAGGCGGCGACCACAATCGATCGAGCGCCGCGACGACGCGAACGAACGACCGAACGACTGACTTGACGACAGCACGCACGCACCCACGCACGCGCCATATAGACGCATAACTCTGTTTACCTGAAACGAATTTTACGACTTTACAAATAGCCACCCCACGCATTGGCAACTGAGCTCCACGTCTTCACCGATCCGCACCCACTTCTCGGCTTCGTCAACTCAGTCTCGGTCGCAGCTTGCCTTTGTCGGCTGCGAAAGCTCTCTTCGGTGAGCAAGGCTGCACCCGATCGCGATGCAGCAAGACAGTTGCTAACAGCTATTTGTATGTTTTGTTGCTCGCGGATAGAACGTGGCACACCGCCATGCCGCAAGCTGAGGTCGTCATTGACCCGCTCGAGCTTGGCGACATCACCGACTATTCGGGCACTATCCCACTTGGACCCAACGAGCTGGTCCCGATCCTTCGGGCTCGCTTTCTCGAAGGGATACCGTACACCGCCATCTCACCCCGGGTGTTGGTAGCCGTCAACCCACACCAGCATATTCATGCCAACTCGGATGCGACATTGCTCGACTGGGCCGCCGAGTATGCCGACTGTGGATCTGAAGGGGTCAGGGGGCGGCTCGGACCACACATTTGGGCTCTGAGTGGCAGGGCGTACTACCACATGCGACGGACAGGTCAGGATCAGGTCGTAATACTCAGGTCAGTGTCGTACAGCCTCTTCTCGTCTTGTCACCACGACCAGATACCCTCGCTCGCATGGACCCTCTCGGGGAGGGGTATGTGCTCGGCCCTGTCCGTCTGGAATCTTTGCTGATGCTGTCCGACGCTTGCGTTCCTCTCGAAACAGTGGAGAGACCGGATCGGGCAAGACGGAGATGGCCCGACTCATGATCAAGTCGTTCATCGACCTTTCGCTGCCACCGGCCGGAAAGAAAGGGTCGAAACTCGCTACATCGATCCCCTCGGCCTTTTTCATCCTCGACTCGTTCGGTCATGCCTCGGCAATCTACAACACCAACGCATCTCGATTTGGACGATATACAGAGTTGCAGTTCTCGGAAAAAGGTCGAGTCATTGGTCTCAAGGGTCTAGAGTACTACCTCGAAAAGTCTCGTGTAACCTCTCCCGTCGTTGGCGAGCGGAATTTTCACGCCTTCTACTATCTCCTTTCCGGTGCCCGGCCAGAGGAGCGAGCCCACCTCAAGCTCGACGAGGCTACCTCTTTCAAGTACCTATCACATAATCGTATTTCGACGTCGGGTTCATCGGCGGATGCCACTCGCTTCAACCAGCTCAAGGATGCCTTTAAGGCCGTCGGTTTCCCCAGAAAGGCCGTCGCTTCGGTCCTGCAGATCCTCGCTGCCATCCTTCACCTCGGCAACATTGAATTCTACCTCGACAAGAACCGGAATGCAGACTCTGCGGTTGTCAAGAACGTGCGCGTGCTCGAGACGGCGGCCGAGTTCTTGGGTGTCGAAGCGTCTAAGCTCGAGTTTGCTCTAACAAACAAGGCGACGATGGTCAGTGGCGAGCGATGTGCCATCTTTCTCGACGCCGACGGAGCAGCCTCGAATCGAGATGATCTTGCACAATCGCTGTACTCGCTCTTGTTCAGCTGGATCAGTGAATTCCTCAACGAGAAGCTGTGCCGCGACGACTTTTCCACCTTTATCTCGCTCGTCGACCTCCCCGGACCTGTGCAGTCCTCATCGGCGGCTCACCGCGAAGGTGCCGGTCTCGATGCGTTCACGTTCAACTTGGCTGCGGAGCGCATGTACAGCTTCACGATGGAGCAGCTTTTCGAAGGTCAAAAGGCGGAATATGTCGCAGAAGGGCTCGAAAAAAGCTTGCCAGGCCTCAGGACAGCTTCTCGCTCAAACTCGGAGACGACGCGACTGTTGACGACGCACCCGGGTGGACTGGTCCACATCATTGATGACCAGAGCCGAAGGCGGGGTAAGACAGAAGCGACGATGTTGAGCGCCATGTCGAAGCGCTGGGGAAAGCACGCTGGCTTCGAGGTCAAGGAGAGCAATGCTGCGGCGGGTCGAGCTGGCTCATTCACCGTCGCCCACTGGGATGGGCCAGTCACATACTCGGCCGAGAATCTGCTCGGCGACAACTCGGCTGGCCTCTCTCCAAACTTTGTCACTCTACTCGCTGGATCGCAACCCAAGATTGGTGTTCACGGGCGAACCACACCGAGCTCTCGTGACCAGCTCTCGACAGGTGGCTCGACATTCTCCTTTGTTCGACAACTCTTCACGAGTGGTGCTCTCGAAACGGTCGCCCACCCTCGGAATGAGAACACGATCGTTGAGGTCACCCAGAAAGTCACTCCACGGCGTGCACCCTCGACCCGACGACCAAGAGGACGTGTCAATCCTTTCGCCGATCCCAGCGTCGAGGTCGATGAGGTCGATGCCGCTGCCGCCACAACAAGGACCGAGTTGAAGCCAAGCGCAGGCCGCTCGATCGTTCGCGACGTTAAAGATTCGCTGTCGCTCTTGCTGACCACCATCGCCTCAACCAAGTCATGGCACGTCTATTGCCTGCGGCCCAACGATGCCCAACTGCCGAACCAGGTTGATGCCCGTCTGCTCAAACACCAGGTTCGAGCGTTGGGACTCGCGGAACTTGCGCAAAGGTTACGAGGGGAATGGCTCGTCAACTTGGAGATCAAGGAATGGTGGGATCGCTACTCTGGGACGCCGGCACTTATGCAAGCGACACAGGTGCTCGCTCCATTGATGTATCGTGACAAGGCAGCCAAGGCGCGCGAGATTTTGGGCTTTTCTCACAGCGACATGGCCATTGGCGAGACCAAGGTGTTCCTCAACGATGGGGCATTCCGGTACCTTGAGGACTTTACTCGGGCGACCGATCCGGAGGAACAGGCGCGCAATCGCGAGAAGCTTGATCGGGACGCCTCGCAAGTGCCCGTCGACACCTTTTCACCGTACCTCATGGCCGATGCTGCCCATCACGCCAGTATTGGTAATTTTGGCCCATACGATTCGGACGCTGCATTGCCGCTCGTGCATCCGGGTGGATTGGGTTACTACGCCGAATCGGATCTCGACTACGATCCCAAGGGTTACTTTGACGAAGGCGATGGGCGGGCAAGCGCGTGGGACGACGATCGCTCGATGGACCCCTCTTCGGGTTTCACGAACGGCAACGCCTTGTTCGAAGGCAAGAACGCTCTCGATACCGAGGAACGAGATGGGGAGCACCACGAGACGGTCGAAGAGGTTCGCACGAGCGCGAGCCGCAAGCGCTGGATCGCTTTGACTTGGATGTTCACCTGGTGGATCCCGTCGTTCTGCCTTTCGCGAGTCGGTGGGATGAAACGCCGCGATGTGCGCATGGCATGGCGCGAGAAGCTGTTGATCAACATGATCATCTGGTTCATTTGCGGCTGCGCCATTTTTGTCATCGTCGTGCTCGGCAACCTGATTTGTCCGAGGGAGTACGTGTTTTCGACGGGAGAGCTGTCGTCGCGATCCTATTCGAACGATCCGGACAACATGCTCGTCGCAATCCGAGGCGAGGTCTTTGACTTGACGAGCTTCGCGCCTAAGCATCAACCTGGAACCAGCGTCATTCCGATCCGGTCGATCCAAAAGTACGGTGGGACGGATGCGACGAGCATCTTTCCCGTGCAGGTCAGCGCATTGTGCAACGGCGTCACGGGCACGGTTAGCCCCTGGGTCACGCTCAGCTCGACGAATCAGACGAGCAATACGGTGGCCCAGTATCACGACTTCCGTGCCTCGACGACCGACTCCAGGCCGGATTGGTATACCGAGAGTGAGTGATCTGTGGGTCAGTGCTAGGATCTTCAGCGATCGGGAGCTAACCCCCATATGGACCCGTTCTCCACAGCTATAATTTACCTGCGATATAATTTCCGCAAGGGCTTTAAGGGGTACACGCCCAAGATGCTCAAGTCCCAGGCCAGCTTGGGCAACAATATTGCGGTCATTGACGGCCTGGTCTACGACTTGACGACCTATGTCACCAATGGTGGCGGAGGCGTCTCGGTTCCAACGGGTCAAGTCGCACCGAACAATACCGATCGCGCGTTCATGTCTGGGCAGGTTGTCGAGCTGTTTACGACCAACGCTGGCACCGACATCACCACGCTCATCAACCGACTCAACCTTGACGCCACGGTACTGGCTCGCCAAAAGATCTGCTTGCGCAACCTCTTCCTCGTCGGCAAAGTTGACAACCGTCAATCGGTGCAGTGCAAATTTTCAGAGTACATCCTCATCGCCCTGTCATGCTTCATGGTTGCCATTATCGGGTTCAAGTTCCTCGCAGCCTTGCAGTTCGGTCGCGCGCGCAAGCCCGAGAACTATGACAAGTTTGTCATCTGTCAAGTACCATGCTACACCGAAGGCGAGGACTCGCTACGAGCGTGCATCGACTCGTTGACCAAGCTCAAGTACGACGACAAGCGCAAGCTGCTGTGCATCATCTGCGATGGCATGATCGTCGGCTCGGGCAACGATCGCTCCACGCCACAGATCGTGCTTGACATCCTCGGCGCTGACCCTTTGATCGATCCGGAACCCCTGAGTTTCAAGTCGATCGGAGAAGGAGCGAAACAACACAACATGGCCAAGGTCTATTCGGGCTTGTACGAAGCCTCCGGACATATCGTTCCTTACGTCGTCCTTGTCAAGGTCGGCAAACCAACCGAACGATCTCGTCCCGGTAATCGAGGCAAGCGTGATTCGCAGATGATGCTTATGCGATTCCTGAATCGCGTTCATTTCGATGCGCCGATGGCGCCTGCAGAGCTTGAACTCTACCATCAGATCAAGAACGTCATCGGTGTGAACCCATCCTTTTATGAGGTACGTTACCCAGACTTTTCCCAAATTTCGCCTCATACTGAGCAGGTTTACATTTCGAACGGCAGTATCTTCTCATGGTTGACGCCGATACGGTCGTTGAGCCTTACTCGCTCAACTATCTCGTGGGTGCATTCGTCGAGGACAAGAAGGTTATTGGGCTGTGTGGGGAGACCTCGCTGAGCAATGCCAAAGCTTCGTGGACAACAATGATGCAAGGTCGGCGGAACTCAATCTCACCGCCCGTGCGCTAGGAGTGAAGTTGCTGACGATAGCGATCTCTTGCAGTTTACGAGTATTTCATCTCTCATCACATGGCCAAGGCGTTTGAAAGCTTGTTCGGCACCGTCACCTGCCTACCCGGATGGTGAGTTGAAGCTGTCGACGCATCTACGAATCGTCCTGATGCCCGAGTTGTCCTTCCAGTTTCTCGGTCTACCGCATCCGCTCCGTCGAACACAAGCCCTTGATTATCGCCGACAACGTTGTGACCGAGTACGGTGAAAACAAGGTCGAGACGTTGCACGTCAAGAACTTGCTCTCGCTAGGAGAAGATCGTTACCTGACGACGGTCATGCTCAAGAGCTTCCCGGCCTTCAAGATGAAGTTTTGCCGCGAAGCACACGCCCAAACGATCGCACCGGATGATTGGAAGGTGCTCATGTCGCAGCGTCGTCGTTGGATCAACTCGACTGTGCACAACTTGAGCGAACTGATGTTCATTGACAAGTTGTGCGGTTTCTGTTGCTTCTCGATGAGGTTCATCGTCTTTATCGATCTACTGTCGACCATCATCGCACCCGTCACCGTCGCTTATATCGTGTACCTCATCTACTCCGTCGCGGGTGAACACAAGGTCATACCGACGTTCGCCTTGATCATGCTCGCGGCCATTTACGGTTGTCAAGCCGTGATCTATATCCTTCATCGCAAATTCGAGCATATTGGTGAGTCAGTGGTCTACTCTAGCAAGCGCATAGTCAATGCAGCTGATCGAGTATGGAATTGCTTTCACAGTCTGGATGATCATCTACATCATCGCGATCCCGTTCTTTTCGTTCCTGTTGCCGATCGTCAGTTTCTGGCAGATGGACGATTTTTCTTGGGGTTCGACGCGCGAGATCGTCGGTGAGAAGGGCAAGCGACTCATTGTTCATGTGAGCCTTTACTATGCAGTTTTATGGACACCCCTTCTAGGATTGGCAGCTGATCTGTGACTGCGTGGGGATTTTAGGATGAGGGCGTGTTTGATCCCGCTTCGATCCCGCTCAAAACGTGGCAAGACTTTGAGAACGAGTTGTGGGAGCAGGTTAGCATAGCTTTCGAGCACCATGTTTGAAATCCATTCGGCTGACCAAGCACCTACCTCATTTTCTAGGGCTCCAACGAATCCATCGGCGAGATGATCGCCAAGCGCGAAGAAGCCGCCTACGATGGCGAAAACCGAGGTCAAAGCCAAGTTTACGGCCACAGTGGAGGTGGCGGAGGAGGAGAATACTACGAATCGAACCCCTTCCTCGGCTCCGGATCCCAGTTTGGTGGATCGCAAGCCCCTCCCGCCTTCTCAAGTCGTGGATCATTGTTGGACGCTATGACGGGGGCGTCGCCTTATGTCGGAGCGACGACGACGGGTATGGGAGCGAGGCAAATGAGTGGGTTCGCTTTGGACGCGATGTCGGAAGGTCCCGGCGGGTTCGCGGGGTCGAGTAGGGGGGTTGGGTTGCCGTCTGATGAGAGGATTGTTGCTGATACGCAAGTTAGTGAGTTGGAAGAGCCCCTGGGAGTGGCGCTCGGCAGCTTTGCTTTGACACTGACCCCTGTTGTCTCTCGCCTCTGCGCAGTCCTCGCCTCGGCCGATCTCTCGACGTTGACCAAGAAGGGGGTCCGACAAGAATTGGAAAAGCTCTACGGTTGCGACCTTGGTACTCGTAAAGCTTTGGTCAACCAGACCATCAGCGAGGCGCTCGGTCTTCTCTGAGCGGATCCGAACCCCTATCGTCCTAATCATCGCATCTCACCCCGTTTCTCTCTCAATTATAAATTATGCTCTGATCCTTTCTTTGACACCATCAGTTATTATTGACAGACACTTCCTTGCTCATGAATGTTTCGCTGGCTCTGTTTTCCGGCCTCCTGCCTGATGCTCTTCGTGTAGCTTGATCTCCAAGTTTGAAACTTTGCAAGTCATCTTTTGTAGTAGCATGCCTTGATTTGCCCGCGCCTGATTTCATCACCAAAGTGTAGATGCTTGGAGCCCGTCAAGCTCGAGGGCCGACGGTGAAATGGGGCGCGCTTGATTGGCTGGTTGGTAGTAATGTCTTGAATTGGTTTATAGCACGCGTTCGCTCTGGTTGACATCGCAGAGCCACGGCCCGCCCGATCGCCCGCGGCCCATCGCCAGCCCCGGGGCAGCTGCAGCCGGCCAGGCCACGGGCGCACTGGCCACTCCCTGCCAGCCCCTGCCAGCCCCAAGCCCAGGATTCCTTGGGCCGTCGTGGCCGCCCATCGCTCTGCTCCGCTAGGCTCCGCTCGGCTCCGCTCACCCGCACCCGCACCACCCCTCCTTCTCCCCTTCCGCTCCCCCTTTCTCAAACCCCAACCCCCTCAAGGATGAGTCTCGCCCTCCGAACAGCATCCCGTACCACGGTCGTACGACCGTCTCTCTCTTCCACCTCTTCGATCGTCCGTCGTAGTGGTTACGCCACGAGTGTGCAAAGCTCGGAAGCCGCCGGGGGGATCAAGATCGCGGCTTCGGATGTCGGGAGCCCTACGGCCGCGATCAGTGTTGTCGTCAAGGCCGGTTCGCGATATGAGACGGCGCCTGGATTGGCTCATGTGTTGAGGAACTCGTTGTTCAAGGTGAGTGGGGGGGTGCGAGTTGCGATGCGGGAGCACTGAAAGGAGAGAGGAGACACCGCATCGCCGGCGGACGAGCTGGCGAGCTTGTGCGCTACGCTCGTAGTCATCACAAGTATTAAAGCAGTACAACTGACCTGAACCTAATATACGATTCCCTCAGGCGACCAACAAGCGGAGTGCGATCCGACTGGTGCGCGAGACCGAGATGTTGGGCGGCGTGCTCTCGTCGTCCCTGTCCCGGGAACACCTTGTCTTGACTGCCGAGTTCATCAAGGGCAACGAGTGCGTGCACGTCGTTCATGGTCTTGGAGTCGTGCTCGGTTCCTGACGTTCGACGCTTTATCTTTATTCCCTGCCCCGTCTCCTTTCGCAACCTGCTCCGCCGCCTCACCTCGCACTCGCACTCGCACTCGCACCTCCTGCCGGCCTGCCCTACCACTCGTCATCACACCCACCACCACTACTTTCAACACTGGAACCTCATCATGATCCATCTTAATGTGACCATCCGTCAAACAGGGCTTACTTTGCCGAGGTGCTCGGAGACGCGATCAGCCAGGCCAAGCTCTCGCCCCACGAATACAACGAGGAGGTCTTGACCCAGGTCGCGTCAGAGTACGAGCAGGCGATTCGTGACCCGACCACCTACGCCCTTGACCTCGCCCATGGTCTCGCCTTCCGCACCGGTCTCGGCAACTCGCTCTTTGCTTCGCCCCACACCGCCGTCGACTACACCTCCGCCGTCAGCTACGCCAAGGCCGCTTTCGCCCCGTCCAATGTCGCCGTTCTCGGTTCCGGCATCGACACTGGTGCCTTGTCCAAGCTCGTTTCGCAACACTTCGCTTCGTCCGCTTCGGCCGCCGGCTCGCTTTCGACACCAGCGACAAAGTACTTCGGTGGCGAGGTGCGCGTCCCCTTGATCGGCCACGGCGCCGCGCTCGACACCTTCTTGCTCGCGTTCGAGGGTGGTGCCAGCAGCGACTTGAACTTTTTCGTGCTACAAGCTTTGCTCGGTGGTGAGGCCTCGGTTAAATGGAGCCAGGGCTTGTCCCCCTTGGCCAAAGTCGCATCGGGTACGACCTCGGCCAAGGCGGTGAACCTCGCCTACTCGGACGCCGGTCTGTTCGGCATCATCATCCACGGCGCCTCGGACGAGGTTTCGACCGTCGCGCAGAAAGCCGTTGCGGAATTACACAAAATCGCCAAGGGCGTCGAGGGCGGAGCGGTCAAGCAAGCGATCGCGAAAGCCAAATTCAACGCCGCCGCGGCACTTGAATCCCGTGTTGGGTCGCTCGAAGTTCTGGGTGCACAATTGAACGCGAGTGGGAAGGTGCAGAGGTTGGACGAGTTGTTTGCGGGTTTGGACAAGGTCTCGGCCGAGTCGGTTAGTAAGGCCGCGGCGAAGATGCTCAAGAGTAAACCCACAACGGTGGCCGTGGGGGACTCGCGTAAATTGCCTTGTAAGTTTTGAAGTGTCTGACTGGTGCGCGTCCTCGATGGGAATGAGGAGCTGACTTTTGGGTCGAATTTCGTCCTTTAGATGCCGATACCCTCGGCCTGTAAGCGGACCGTCATTGGGGTGAATAGGAAGGCAGAAGAAGAACGAAGAGATAAGGAAGGGAAAGGGGGGTTACGGAGTGAAACAAAAGTCATGAACCGAGATCCAAGGTCTTTCTTGTCTGCTGCCGTTTCTCTTCCTTATTCTTTTTTTGGTAGAGATTGATATCGTTTTCCCTACGCGTGGCGTGTGTGTGATTGCTTTCTTGGCCTTTGATTTTTTTTGACGCGAGAGGAATATCCGATGTGAGTTGAACTTGAAAGATGAGAGCGAGAGGTGATCGACATGCTTACAGGCCACTTCTACAACTGAGGGATCGAATAATGAGATCGAGCAGAAAAAGACACGAAGCGGGATGAGTGTGGCGATAACGGTAATTACCAAGTCCGAGTCCATCTCAATCTGCCGAAACTTGTTGAGAGAACCCGACCGACGCGCGCTGCCAAGTCGGGATCGGATGCTCCCTGTCGTCTGCCCGGTCCAGGACACGGCCCACGTCGCACAGGCAAGACATCATCGACGATTACGGCTACTGGCCGTGGAGCGTGGATCGCGGAATCGCGGAATCGCTGGATTTGGTGAACGTGTTCATCCGCTTCTGCAACGAGCCCGTCCCTACTATCGCTGGGGTGTGACACGATCCACGACCGCCGCCACGCGCCTCCCCCCACCTTGTCACTCCTTGAGCGTAACGACGGACATCCCCAGTCCCATTCCCCGACCCCATCCGCCGTTGCTCCAGTGCCCATCGCTGTTGATCGACCATGTCCCATCTCGCCCCACCTCAAGACAACCCGTCCCTGCGAACCCGTCGTCTCTCGTCCGTCTCGGAATTCCCCAACCCGCATCAACGCCAAGGCGTAGGACCGGGCCTGAACCCGTTCCCCGGTCGACCGTCCGGACGTCAAGATGGCTCCAATCGTCCACCACCCTCTTCCTCCTCGTCAGGTCTCGGTCCCGGACCGCGCGACCAACCCAACACAGGTGGTCCGCGCGCGCAATCGAACGTCGGTGCCAAACTATTGAAGAAGCGCCAGTCGGTCAGTTATCCAAATCATCATCATGGCCAGATTTATGCGGTGGGTGGAAGGGGAATCGGACCCGGGGAGGTCATTCCTGCGTTGCCGAGTTTACCGCAAGGGATGATGTTGCCTACTGGAGTGGGGTTGCCGGTGGTTGCAAGTGGGGGGAGATCGGGTCCGAATCAGATGATGCCGAGTTCGTTGATCCCGGGAGGAGGTTTGGTAGGTGGGACAGCACCATCACTTGATGGAACTCTCCCCGATCTTTCATCGAGAACACCCTCTTCTTCGAACTTGAATACCCAGGCTCAGAGGAAAGGCACCGTCAATGAGGGATTGGTCGTCGATTTCGAGACGGAGCAGAGGTTGGCGATGACGGGCTTGGACATTGACTCGTTCGCTTCCGAGAGGTTCAAGCCCGAGGAATGTGAGTCGTCTTTTTTCGTGTGGTCTACGAGTGTTTGTTCGGTTGTAGTGGGAGTGGGTCGTCTGATCTTGAGGTGGAGTTTGATCCTATAGTTCTCAAGATGAACTTGGATGGCTCGGACGAGACGGACGAGTTGAGAGCGCTCAAGGCCCAACTCGAAGGAGCGATGAAGATCACCGAAACCGAATTGCAAAAAAGTGTATTCAAGTCAGTCCTGGCCACGCCTCTTTGATATCGAATAATACGCAAGGTATTGACCTAGCCACCACCGGCCAACAGGAACTATGCCGATTTCGTCGTCATCTCCAAGGAGATTGCGACGTTGGAGAATGAGATGCTCGAACTCAAGTCGGTGTTGGAGGAATGGAGGGCCGTGCCCGAGTCGCTGGAGGGAGGGTGGGGGGAGGATGATTTGCTTATGGGTGAGGAAGGCGACATGTTTCTGCACTCGCGAATTGGGGCAAAAGAAGAAGCTGATCTGGGGCGTTGTTGCTTGCTCACAGGCTCCGGTTCGGCCAGCCGTCGCAACCAACGCAACTCGCTCGCCGACTTGGCAACCTTGTACAAATCCCAACTCGCCGCCTTGTGGGAAGGTGTAGAAGGGTCCCAAAAACTTCTTCCTTACACCCCAGGGCGACACATCATCACCGAAACGACCTCGTTCGTCGAACTCAATTCAGCGACGTACAAACCTAAACAATCGGTGCATTTGTTCTTGTTGAACGATGCGATGTTGGTTAGTGTGAAAAAGAGGAGGGGCACGGGTGTAGGGGGTCCGACGAGGTTGGTTGCGGAGAGGTGCTTCAGCTTGAGTGAGATTGTGGTGGTAGATCTGAAGGATGGAGGTGGTGAGTTGGTTCTGTCTCGAACGGGAATGGGGGATGGCCATGAACGGATTCGCTGATCTCCTGGAAGTTGCTATCAGACCTAACGAACGCGGTAAAAATCAAACGCGGTAAAGAGACCGTCATCTTCCGAACAGACAAGACCGAAGATAAGAAGGTCCTGTTGATGGCGTTCAAAAAAGTCGCAGAGGAGTTGATGAACAAGAAGAGGAAGGAGATGCTCAGTGAGGCCGAGGCGAGGAAAGGGGATGTGAGTTGCTTCCTCAAGGTCGTCGAGATACTAGAATCAGAGAGCTGACCGTTAAGCAATGTCGAAGTTTTCATCGACTCTTCGAGGCGGTGCTCGATCGGGCTACGACAGCGGTCTCACCTCGAACGGCTTCAGTCCCGCCCAAGCCCTCGGCCTCGGATCCGGCGATTCGACGGGTAAGGACCTCGCCTGGATCGGTGATTTCTCCGACGAGGTATCCGTCTCCATCGCCGCCCGAATGTTCGAAGAAGCGACCTCTTTCATCGAGAAAGGAAAGGGGGTCATCCCTCATCTTACAGGGGATCCGCATGCTTCAGCGGTGTTTCGAGCGAAACTGGATGCCCGGACGACGGAACTCGTCACCGCGCTCTTGAATGATCTTTCCGATTCGTCGACACGGAAATTAGGTGTCGTTCGAACGACGTCCTGGCTCCTTCGTTTGAGCCAAGGTGAAAGAGCACGCGAGACGTTCCTCACCGCTCGTGGAGTCTCCGTGCGCAAACGAGCGCGACAAATCAAATTCGAGGGAGACATCTCAATGTACATTTCCGAATTGGCCATGGTTACCTTCACCATGATCAAGAACACGTGTGAATGGTACATGGCTGCGTTCAAGGATAACCGTATGGCGTCGGGTTTTGTGAGGTGGGCCAGTGAACAGGTCGAGATTTTTGCCGAGACGTTCAGGAGACAGGTTTATGGGGTTGATCAGGATGGCAAGGTGATCCAGGAGAGTTTGGAGGTGACGCAGGCGCATGGGGCGATGGTACGTTCTGTTTTGGTAATCTGTGTTCATGGAGTTCAGGGAACTGATTCCTTCATCTTGGCATCGCCGCCGCAGCTCCGAGACGTAGGCCTCGACTTCACTTTCCTACTCGATGGACTCTTGCGCTCAACCGAAGAAGGTCCCAACGACCCCTCCGGAACCGGCGCACCCCTTCGGCCCGGTCCTCGTCGAAAACCAAGTGGGAATAAGAAATCCCACGTCGCGATGGCGAGGCAGAGTATCTTCATGATGCAGAGTACGGGTAGTGCTGGGGGAGGGGGAAGAGAAGGGAGGGCGGGTTCGGAGTTGGGTATCCCGGCGGAATTGATGAGTACTTGATGCAGTTCAGGTGCGGATAGG
The DNA here is from genome assembly GCA_003665825.1 of Microbotryum silenes-acaulis. Taxonomy (NCBI): domain Eukaryota; kingdom Fungi; phylum Basidiomycota; class Microbotryomycetes; order Microbotryales; family Microbotryaceae; genus Microbotryum; species Microbotryum silenes-acaulis. The sequence continues at coordinate 263,357 of QPFY01000009.1, forward strand.
ATGGCTTTGGGTCTATAGTATCTTTTCCGGTGTATTACAACTTGGATAAGTTCAGTAACCTCAAGTCGACCCTTTCATCCCCTTCCCCTAACCCCCATCTGCCCATTACAAGTCGACCCCTTACGAGCAACGCCAAGATACAAGATGGTTTGAGATGTCGTCCAGTGGTGTGGAGGTCATTAACGCGATATTGGGTCATTAACCGACTCGGCTGTTCGAAAGCGATGCGCGGGCCGGGGAGGAGATCAACAACTTCAAGTTTGTCGTCGCTGGTTCCCACGACACATCCTTTCCCCCTTTGCACCACGTGCAAGAAAGAATTCCGCGAGCCCCAGAGAAGACCAAAGAAGATGTATTCAAGTCTGAAAGGAGGCCCACGCCCGGCATGATGCACTCCCTTGTCCCCCTGGAACGCCGTATACGTCTCGCGCCGAGTGATAGGGATAGGTCCGTGCGAGCGACCCGAGCCTTTACCTTTGTTTCCCGAGGCCCGAGGTCGACCGGTGCGCTCGAGACTTGAAGCTGAGCTAATCTGCTTTCCTCTTGCTCGCGTCCCTGCTGCTGCCTATCGATCCACTCGTTGTCCGACTTGGTGTGTGGCGTGAGCCCTCTCTGTATACTTCCGTATAGGTGAGTTAGTGCTACAAGGCGGGATGACTGTGTCGTATCGACTGCGCATCGACGGGGCGACGCGTCATCGTCGTCGGGATCGCTGGCTGCTGCGTTGCTATCCGCGCTCCACCTCGACGACTTGGGCATTCTACGATCGCGGAGGCACGCGACCACCGTTCCACATCGCCCCCCGCTTATCCAGAGCTGACCCTGTTGGGTACAAATCCACCCCAGATATCTAATTCGACTTTTGCCTTTCGTCCACCACCTTCTCCCACCCAGCTTACGCGAGCACCTCCCCCTCCTCGTCCTCGTCGTCGGGATTTAGTCATGCTTCCCTCCCGATCCTGGGCCGCCGCCGGGCCATCGACAAGATCACTCGCACTGTCCAGCTCGAGATGGTCCACATCCACGCCCCGTATGGCTAGGACATCGACCCTTTCTACCCCTCGCCACCTCTCTTGCGCAGTGGGCACCTCTTGCTCGTCCCTGGCGCCGATCTCGCGTTCGTCGTCGTCGTCGTCCCTGCACCTCCCTCGACGGCCGTTTTCAACCTCGGTCGATCGACTCGCACTCTTGTCCTCGACCACACCTCGGCTGTACCCTGGCCGACAGGGCGGCGGTCGCAACGGTGGCAAGAACGGTGCCGAGAAGCTGTCGGCCGAACCCGAGAACGAGGAGACAGAAGTCGACGATAATCCCGAATCGACACCATCTTCAACGAATGATAACAACAACAAGACTTCCAAGGGTTCATCGTCTTCTACCAGTGCTTCTTCGTCATCATCCTCATCCGAAGGCAGCGACTCGGCGGGAGCTTCGACCCCACCGTCGTCCTCCTCTTCCTCCGACGATGGCGACAACGGTGAAGGCAGCGATTCGACTCCCCCATCCTCGACCTCGCTCTCCAAACGCACCGTACCCGAGGTCTACCCACAACTCCTCGCTTTGCCCATCACCCGCCGCCCACTCTTCCCCGGCTTCTACAAGGCCGTCGTCATCCGCAACGCCGCCGTCATCGCCGCGATCAAGGACGCCGTCGCGCGTGGCCAACCTTACATCGGTGCTTTCCTCCTCAAGGACGAGAACGCCGATAGCGACATCATCACCGACTCGAATGCGGTTCACCCCGTCGGTGTGTTCGCGCAGATCACTTCAACGTTCGTCGCTGCGGCGAACGACAAGGATAAGAATGAGGAACCGGGTTTGACGGCCGTGCTGTACCCTCATCGAAGAATCCGCATCACCGACTTGCTTCCCGTACCACAAAATACCCCACCTTCGGCACCTGAACAATCGACAGCGACAGAGGACGGCGAGCAGGCAGTCCCGAAGGAGGCTGACGCCGCTGCTCCGGTCGACAAGTCGGCTCGAACGGATCAAACCGCCGAGCTGGAAAAAATCATCGAAGCCTCGTACCAGCACGGCAAGAAGGATGATGCTGCATCTTCAAAGTCGGGCGAGGACTCGAACGTCATCAGCGAGGACTCAACCGCCTCTTCCACGGACCCATCGAGCCGATCATTCCAGACCGCTTTCCTGCACGATTACGCCGTCTCGATCGTCAACGTCGAGAACGTCGAGATGCAACCTTGGGACAAGAAGTCGCAGACCGCACGAGCGATTGCGAGTGAGATCATCGCCGTCTTCAAAGACATCGCTTCTCTGAACCCCTTGTTCAGGGATCAGATCGCCAACTTCTCCATGAGTCAATCCGCGGGTAACGTCTTTGAGGAACCGGACAAGTTGGCCGATTTCGCTGCTGCGGTCTCGACGGGCGAGATCAACGAGTTGCAAGACGTACTCGAATCGACCTTGCTCGAGGAGAGGATGCAAAAGGCGTTATTGGTGCTCAAGAAGGAGTTGATGAACGCGCAGTTGCAGAGCAAGATCTCCAAAGACGTCGAGAACAAGATCCAGAAACGTCAACGAGAGTACTACCTCATGGAACAGCTCAAGGGGATCAAGAAGGAGTTGGGGATCGAGTCCGACGGCAAGGACAAGCTCGTGGACAAGTTTCAGTCCAAGGCGGATACGCTGAACATGCCCGAAGCGGTCCGCAAAGTCTTTGACGAGGAAATCAACAAGTTGTCCCATCTCGAACCGGCCGCGAGCGAATTCAACGTCACGCGCAATTACCTCGATTGGTTGACCCAGATCCCTTGGGGTAGGCACTCGCAAGAGAACTTTGACCTCGTCCATGCGGTCCAAGTTCTCGATGAGGACCACTACGGTCTCAAGGACGTCAAGGATCGCATCTTGGAGTTCTTGGCTGTAGGCAAATTGAGGGGAACGGTCGAGGGCAAGATCTTGTGCCTTGTGGGTCCTCCGGGTGTGGGAAAGACGTCGATTGGCAAATCGATCGCGAGGGCGCTGGATCGACAATTTTATCGCTTTTCTGTCGGTGGGTTGGGCGATGTCGCTGAGATCAAAGGTCATCGAAGAACGTGAGTCGTGATCGGACCTGAGCCCCGTATAGGTAATTCAAGTTGCCCAGGCTGAGCTAATCGTGCCAATCTCACAGATACGTCGGCGCGATGCCGGGCAAGATGATCCAGGCGTTGAAGAAGGTCCAAACCGAGAACCCGTTGGTCCTCATCGATGAAGTCGACAAGATCGGACGAGGGCATAACGGCGATCCTGCTTCGGCCTTGCTCGAGATGTTGGACCCTGAACAGAACGCTCAGTTCCTCGATCATTACCTCGATGTACCCGTCGACCTTTCCCGGGTCTTGTTCGTCTGCACAGCCAACACCCTCGATACGATCCCCGCACCTTTATTGGATCGGATGGAGGTCTTGGAAGTTAGTGGATACATTACGGAAGAAAAAGCGGCGATCGCGAGTCGATACCTTGCGCCTCAGGCCAAGGATGGAGCGGGCTTGAAGGTGGCCGACGTCGAGTTGACCGAAGACGCTGTGGCGGCGCTCATTAGGTATTACTGTCGCGAGTCCGGCGTGCGAAGGTTAAAGCAACAGATTGAAAAGGTATGGCGGAACATCTCTCGTGGGGGGTTGAGATGACGGTGTGATGGCGCACGATTTGACTGACCCCACGGGTCGCGCTTCGTCGTACAGGTTTATCGAAAGGCGGCGCTCAAGATCGTGCAGGACATTGGAGAGCCGTCTTTGCCCGAGTCGTCGGCCGAGGTTGTACCGCCACCGAATACGGCGCCGCAATCCACCTCGGCCCCTGCATCGACCGTCGTCTCTTCGGGTAAGGACAAGTCGACGTTCCCCATTATCGAGGACAAGGTTCAAAAAGAGGATGGCAAAGCGGCCGAAGCAGGGACCGAATCGGCCTCTACAACAGGGGAAGAACGTACGACCACCACGGGCGTTCGCAAGCCTTTGGACGTGCCCGAATCCGTCCACGTCCGCATCACAGCCGATAATCTGCTCGAATACGTTGGTCCACCGATGTATCAGAAGGAAAGGATGTACACCAAATCCAGTCCTGTTGGCGTGTCGTGCGGTTTGGGCTACCTCGGTAATGGATCAGGAGCGGTCATGCCTATCGAAGTGACGACCATGCCTGGGTCAGGCATTCAATTGACCGGGAAACTAGGAGACGTCATCAAAGAGTCGGCTCAAATCGCACTTTCGTTCCTCAAATCCCGAGCGTTCGATTTGGGTCTTACCCCGGACGCGGATCATGATCTTTTGTCCAAACGGGCGATCCATCTTCATATGCCCGAAGGATCGATAGGGAAGGAAGGGCCCTCGGCGGGAATCGCGATCCTCACCGCTTTCGTCTCGCTCTTCTCCAAAAGAGGGATCCGAGCCGATTTAGCCATGACGGGTGAGATGACCCTCGCAGGTCAAGTCCTTCCCGTCGGTGGCTTGAAGGAAAAGATTCTCGCCGCGCATCGAGCAGGGATCAAAAAGATCATTGCCCCCGAAGCGTGTCGAGCCGATATCGAACATAACGTTCCGGAATCGGTGAAGGAAGGGATCGAGATCGTGTACGTCGAGAATGTGGCTCAGGTGATTAGGGAGGCTTTTGAAGGACATCCGATTGTCGACAAGTTGGAAGGTTTGACCGAGTTATTGAGGCCCAAGGTGGTGGAGGAGGACAAGTAGGCGAGGGCTTATTTGAAAATGAGCATTTTGTAGCAAAAAATAACGTGAATCATCCCCTTTCTAAACACACCCTTCTGGCTTCTGAATAACAATGCAATAAGCAGGATAATTCTCTCGTATCACCTCTCATCAATCCTGTGTCACTGACGAAAGGAAATCTGATTGCACAACAAGGGCGGCAGAGCTCATTATAATGTTCATAAATGCACAGATAGGTGGCAAGAAAAATGATGTGAGTGGTGCATGCATCTCGTGGGTGGTACTGATTGTCTAGAACATTCCAAAGAGACCTCTTCGAACTTGATCCCTTCGATGCCCCGGTCCTGCATTCGCAGCGGCCTTCTCGCGTTGCAGTTTGACTAGACTGTCCAACTTGTCCGCGACCTAATCAACGAAGATATTCGCATCAGCTTCGCACTCTTGTACGAGGCTGGGAGGGACCATTGTCAACTGACCAATTCAAGTTTCGCCTTCCTCTCCTGCAACGCCAAATGCTTCCTGATCACCGGATTCTCCTTCGCGAAGGACTGCACCTCCGATCGATCGAGGTCGTAGCCCAACCTCGTATCGATCTCACGAGGGAATTGGTAGAAGAATTCGACGAGCAATTCGATCTGCATTCCGTTAGCGGACCAAGATCAGTTTAGTCTCTTGGCCCAAAAAGAAACCTTGAGGTTTAGTGACGAACGCACATTGATGAATTGGACGGCGGTATGCGACAACTTGTCCGCGACGACGTTGAGGAACGCTTCGGGGCAAAAGGCCTCGCTCTCGGGTCCCTTGCGACATCTCTTTGACTTGAGCGCCGCTAAACGAAGTTTGAGGACCGAGCTACGCGCGGTCAAGAAACGCGCTTCGCGAGCTGCGCAGAGAACCCCTTCATCCAGTGAGTGAACGTTCGCCACTCCTGTGTCATGAATGAGAGGAAGCGCACCTTTGGCCAACAAAGCAAGATTATAAGCCGGTCGATTCGGATCCGAATCAATCTCTTCAGCAGAATCTTCCCCTTCCGCTCTAGCCTCCCTCCTCCTCTCCCTTCTTCTCCTTTCCCTCTCCTCCAATTCCGCAACATAGTCCATAGCGCCTTTCAACTTCCTCCCCCCAACAGCTTCCTTGATCTTGTTCAACGCGCCTTCACACATCCCCAATTCGCGTTGTAACAACTCGTTGGCGCGTAATCGACCATCCTCCCATTCCTTGGGTTCAACTTCGACTTCGTATTTGAATGGCTTGACGCTGTTCTCCACTTGATCGGAAGTCAACGCGAAGCGTTCACGTAACAACGCGTCCGCGGTCGCGTGAACCCTCGAAGCCGCTTCAGGGTGATAGGATAAAGGTTCCTCATTGGACAGTAAGGCGAGGCGTGATCGAATTGAATCGACGACGAGTTGAGTCGAGGCCCTGCCGACTCCCGATTTGGTCAACGCCGATGAGATCGCATCCAATTTCCTCGTCCAATACGTATCCAATTCCTCCGGCCCCAATCGTGAATTGTCCCCCAACTTGCCCAACTCCCCCACTTTCGGATCGGACCAATACTGTTGCGCCAACAAATCCAAAATCTGTTCATCCAAAGCATGCTTGAGCATTCTCCTCACTTCGGCCTTGTTGAACCCTTTACCGAGTTCATGGATGCGCGCTTTGAGATGATCCATCGTTTCGGCGACGTAGGATTCGGCGGAAATGGATCGATCGTTGTATTGAACTTTGAATTGGTAACTCGCTTCTTCCAATTCGATCGCGACCGCGTTCGAGATCGTGTGCAAGGACGAGGCCATCGATTCTTCGAGAACGTGCATCAAGCGTCGTTTCAACGTCGTCGTTCCGACGTGAATGCCTTCGTGGTAGAAACTTTCGGCGTTCCCACCGAAGAAGGCCTCTTCTTGCGCTTTGATGGTCATGACGAGGCTATCGTCGTCGGCCTGACGTTTGATCAAGCGTGTTTCTCGTCCTTTCGACGAAGCGGCTTTGCATACGACACCGACGTAACCCAACGCCAGAGGATAGTGATTATCGGACAAGATCGCCGCTCCAGCCTCGGGAGCAACGAGATCCATCTTGGTCACGACCCCGATGGTCCTCATCCCCAAAGGGTCGACCTTCTTACTCGCCCTCAACGCCGGCGAGTTGGCAAGATCTACGTCGGCCGCACATACAGCGAGGATGATATTGGGTGAACGGATGTACTTGTCGCACAGCTTGTGAATCTTTTCCTTGAGTTCCTCGGGTTGGTCCATCGAGCTGATCTGGACGTAGCCCGGTAGATCGACGAGGGATAAGTCCGGTACGTTGGGGGAATGGATTCGGAGATGGATGGGCGAATCGGATACGCATTCCGATGCTGGAACGGAAAGGTTGAGATCGACGAGGGTTCGCTGCACGAGTGAAAAGTCGGTGATGTGGCCGGGACCGAGCGAGGGGAACTCGGCAAAGGTCTTGGGGTTCGGATCCGAGGGTGAGGGTGCGGTGTGAATCAAGGTGAGCTCAATGGGTCTCCGTGTGACCATGTTGTCTCCTCTGTGCGCAGAATTGAAAGAGGTGAGAAAGTTGAAGCTGCCCATGGAGGCGAGGATGGACTGACTTGGGCAAGAATTCTCTCCCGACGATCGCTTCGAGCACACTACTCTTGCCACTACTCTGACTCCCAATGACCACAATACTTGGCAAGGTCAAGGCCTCGTCTTCTCCGATGCTGAGCAAGATGGATCGAATCTCGATGAGGCGTCTTGTCAACAGCATGAGGTCGCCGGTCGCATCGTCACCACTCTTGACGGGGTTGTCTTCCTCGGCATCGAGGACGAGCGGTGTCGCTGCAGCCATGGTCGCTGCGGCTATACTGAAAGGTTTGGTGTCTGGTTTGGGTGGCGGTGATGGCTCTGGTTCGGGTTCACTCGAATCTGGCTCTGACTCGGGGAAGGCTTCCCTGAACCTCTCCTTGAGCGCATTGAACCGAGCTTCTGCACCCAGCGCGGTCGAAGCCCATAGCCCAGCTGCGGTACCTGATATTGTAGTGTATCCTTCTTTGGTGTTTTGGGCCAAGGTGTCGAGGGTCTCGTTCGCGGTGGTGGAGAAGCTGTCGTAGGCGGAACCGAGTCGGCCGTTGACGTCAGAGAGCAGGTCCGTGACGTTATTCTTGAAGCCTGTGAATGACCCGAGCCATGAACGTTAGAACGATCATCTCGAAAGGATGTTGTCATTGCGGCGCCAGATTTTCGCTTGTCGCAAGTAGCCCTCCCTCCCCGCTTTGAGCTGCCGGGCCAGCTTGGGTTCGGGAAATCGAAATCGACGCGCGTCATCGCGGCACCGAAGCACAACCCAACCGAACGGCACCACATGAACGGCACCACATTCTCGGAAGACTGACCATCTACCTTCCATTCGGCCCAAGTCAAGCCGCCGACCCCGACGCCCAAACCCACCACGCCTCTCCCCGCCGTCCTGCCCGCCAGTTTGCCCAAACCGGAAAGGATCGAAACGGGTCGTACATGCAGTTGGGCGCGTCGACCGCCGACGAAGGCGAAACCGCTGCCGACGGGAGTACCGAGTGGCACTCGAGGTAGGAGCGAGGGGCGGAGATGTTGACCGCTCCTTCGGAGGAGGATCGACATGGTGATTTAGGGCTGCGTAGATAGTGATTTGATGGGATGGAGGCGAAGTAGGGGTGGCGCCAGGAGCGAGAGAGCGAGAGAGAGAGAGAGAGAGAGAGAGAGCGAAAGCAAGAGGAGACTCCGAGCCGACGTCGCTCACACGTCGGCCGCACTGACCGGTCAGCTAGGACCCACCTGACACTTTCGTCGAAGCAGCCGGGCGCATAAGCCTCATAATAGTGCATCTCAACTCGAGATTATTCCAATTATTTAAAGCTAGATTCTGCTCCCACCTGATGATTACAAAACCCATGCCTGTCATATTTCCCCCCAAGCACCCACAGACCCGAAGAGAAAGGAACAAACACTGTTAGTTCCGCTGCTTCCGGCGTTTTCATCTCCCCTACTTGGGTCATACTCTACTTGACGTGTCTATAAAGTCTTTTCGATAAGAATAGGCGCATAAATAAGGAAGAGGGCAAAAGACGAAAGTAATGCATGATCGCAACTTGTGACGCGGTCTCTGGCTGCCCACCTTGGTTCGAGTCTTTCGCTCGACGTACAATCACCGCGAATCGCCACTTTGAAGGAGGAAGACGACCAGCAAGCCAAGACATCTCACTCTCTTTCTATTCGGTCCCTCCGCATCGCACTTCGATGGGACGAACGAATGCGAAAAAAATGCGAATTACACCGACAGCCCTCTCTTATCGCACGCCTCAGAATATCTTGGAGATTAGGATGTACGTACTGTAGCGGCGGAGGTGACCGGATGGAAGAGGAAGAGGGATTCAGCGCCGATTCGGAAAGGGATTTCGAAATCGAGCAAATGCTCGTTTCCTGCTCTGCACAACTCGAACTCACATCAAAAAGACCAACACGCTTATGATAGCGTAGGTAATCGCTTTCTGTTGGTGCATTCTGCAAGAGATGAGAGGACAGAGGAGGGTATGGGTTGAGCGCTCGCTCGCTCGCTCGGATTATCTCCGAGCCTTGAAAATGCGCTCCTAGTCCGGCTCGACAACTGACACTCTGACCATCTTGCCGATCGTATTCGACGCTCGATCGATCGAGCCGTCGGTCTCGTACAACTGAGCAATCACAGACAGCCCCAATCAGCTTGACTACTTTGGTGCGCCACAAACCAGTACCCACCCCATCTCTAGCATGTTCCAGCACATCCCTCTGCCCCCTCAAATCCCTCAGTATGCCCGCGCCCAGATCTTCCGTCTCCAAAGCGACCCTATGACTCTCCTGCAGTCTCCTCTGGCCTTGACTCAATTGGTCCGTTGTTGACATCAAGGCGATCCGTTGTGCTTGAGCGGAGGAAGCGGACCGTAAAGGATCTTCGGAGTCGGAAATGGGTATTGTGAGGTGGGGACTGGAGGAGGTGGATAAAAGGTCGTCTCGATCTGTGTTCGCTTCAAGACGTTTCTGCGAAGCAGGTTGCAAGGTTCGATGATTCAGTTGCGATTGATGGGGGTTACGGGGCAAAGTCGTGAGGGCATTCACGATTTGTTGTCGTATCGTTGCCAAAGTGGTTGTGTGCCGCTTCAACTTGGTCTGCAGGTCCTGTTTGTCGAGTGGGTTGAGTTGGGTTTGGACTTCGATTTCCATTTGACCGATCTGGAGGAAGGCATCCCGAAAGCGCAAGAAAGGGTTCGTTCTAGCACTTTCCGCTCCGATGCAAGGCAGGACCGAGAGCTTTCGGGCACGTGATGCGAACCCAACTGACGATCTCATCCGATTCATCCAGTTCCATGTCCAGGCGTCTCAACAGCGCCCTCCTCTCATCTGCAGGCCAACCCAATCAAACGTGAACAAGTGCGCGCTATTCCCACCAAGTATGTGATCGTGCAACTGACCTCCTTTCGCTTGGCTCGCCGCTCCGTCCAACCGAGTCCGGATGGCAGTGAACAGCGTCGAGAGGTCTTGGGCATACTCGTCGAAAATCGGAGAGGAGGAAGAGTCCATCTGGGTCTAGGTTCGAAGGGGTGCAGGAGCGGTCGGAATGCGGTGAGGTCAAAGAGGAGCGGAAGGGGATTCTACGTGGATGGGATGTGGGATTGAATGAGCGATCCACGTCTCGCGTCGGGTCGGGCGCCTGTCTTAAGAACGAGATCGGCCGTGGCAATCCGTGCGAGGCCCTCGGGATAGACCGCCTAGAGAGGAGAGTTCCGAATAGGTCCAACGAATCTGTGAGTAGAATGCGATGACAAAAAGCAAGCCCAGCCCGGACTATAGGCTATAGCACGCCAATGAATTCGATCATCGGCGCTTCTCTTTCTTGTTCGCGCCGGTCTGGCGCTCGTTTCGGACAGGCGCTCTTGGCCTTCTCCCACTCCACTCGTCTCTCGCTCTCTGGCTACATCGCCCGTCTCCCGTCTCCCGCCAACCTCTCACCAAGACCTGCAGCACCTCTCAGAGTGCTCCCTACTTCCTCCGAACGCACGCCACAGACCAGAACACCGGCGCACACCGTACACCGCGCCTCCCCTCCACTCTCGGAGAAGCGCGTCGCATCCCTCTTTCTCTCCGCTCCTCCCTCGGTGTCATCGGCCTCATGAATGCAAGTCAAAAACTCTGTTTAACCGACCCCGTAGAGGGCCTTCAACCCCCCTACCCCGATCCCGGAACCCGGCTGACCTCCTTCCTCCCCCCACCACAGTCCTCGTTCAAAGCGCTCCTAGCCCAAGCGACAAAGGACACCACCAAATCCCAACTCGAGCTAACCCAAACCTTACAAAAGCGGCAACTCGCCGCCGAAGAAGCCGAACGGTCGAACCTACAAAAAGAACGTCAACGTCAAGCCGAAATCGAAAGACGTCGTAGGGAGAGATTAGAAAGGGAGAGGGAGGAGGAGGAACGGAGGAGGTTGAGACCGCTTCCGAAGACGACGAATTTGACAGAGTTGAAGATGGAGAGGAGGAAGAGGGGTTTGAATGAGGATGGGAGGGATGATTGGATCTTGAACAAGCTCGAGGCAGTGAACCCAGTCAGTGTACGCCCTCAGTGTACGCCCATCTCCGTAAGCGATCGGCGCTGACCTTTGTCTTCGTCAACACCCACCAGGCCCCAGACGTACCCACATCGAAACCGAAAATTCCCGGTCAATCCCTCAAACAGCTCATGGCCGTCGCATCCAAAATACCTCCCTCGGCCATGCGCACCAACCCCCAACCCTCCTCCTCCTCTTCCTCCTCCATCAAACCCGTCCCTACGAACGAACAAAAGTTGGCGAAAAAGAGGGACGCCCTGTTCAGAGAGGAAGAGGATGAAGGTTTAGGGTCCGGGAGTATGGCATTGGCGAGGCAGAGGGGGGGTTATGAAGAGAGGGAAAGGGAAAGGGGTTCACCTTCGAGTTCGACTTCGACTTTGGCGTTGGGGCCGGGTTCGAAGCCGATCTCGGCCAAACAGATCATCAGAGCGAAGACTGGATCCAACGGATCTGCAAAGACATCATCTCGTCCTACGAACGGAACTTTACTCTCTTCGGCCCATGGTAAACCATTGAAGAAAGGAAGCAAGAACGTCCCCGGTTTCGATCCCAGTCAGTTCGTCAAGTTGAATACGGAGAAGAGGGATACGAGGACGATCGAGGAAATTGAGAGGGATATGAGGGTGAGGAAATTGGCCAAGGGGGTGGGCGTGGGCGACAAGGGGAAAAGTGCGGATGAGTTTGGGATCGTAGAGGTGAAAACGACGACGGGGGGTACGAAACGCAAGACCGAGGGGGGGCACCCGACGACAAGTTCGAACTCGAACGCGGCCAAAAAATCGAAAACTTCTACCTCCACTTCAACTTCGCACAAGAGCAAGAGCAGTCGTCGTCGTTCCGAAACACCTTCCGAATCCGAATCCGACTCTGATTCGTCACAAGACGCTCGTCATCGTCGACGACCTTCCAAGTTGTCTTCTTCCAAACCCAAAAAATCCGGTCTCGACGACTCGGTCCGGTCCGAAATTTGGCGCCTCATGGGTCGAGATCGATCCAAAGATCTGGCCCGTCCCTTTGATCTCAGTGACTCGGAAGAGGAAGGGATGGAGGTTGATGGGGAAGAATTGGAGAGGGAGGAGAGGAGGGCGGAGAGGATTAGTCGGTTGGAAGAGAGGGACGAGGAGGAGAGGGAACGTAGGAGGAAGGAGGAGAAGGAGAGGAGGCGGAAGAGGGGGTAAGAGAAGGCGGGAGGGAAGGTGTAGTGTGTGTGTGTGCTCTTCGGATTGTAGCTACGCGTGGGCTGTGACAAGCGACGAGCGTTTCGGGTCGTGCAGAAATGGTGCGACTGAGGCTCGCTGAGCCGAGCGCTTCGGAGAACCGGAAACCTGACATTTATTGCCTGGCGATGGAATAAATCAGGTCTGGTTAGAATGCAGGTATTACTAGCAGCAAACACTGCTATGGATGATCTCCAATTTCAAGTTTCAAGTCACCAATCTCAGGTCTTTTCAGGTTATAAATTTCAGTTCAAAGACCCAACAACGGTGATGAGCTTATTATGTCTTGAGCGGGGCTCCTTTGGGCCCCCTAATTACTATAAGCGCCCAAGACATCTTCTAGCCTCGCAAGCGCATCGCCGTACCAGTGGCGCACCCTGCACATCTCGCGGCAAGCGAGCTCCGGTGCAGCACGCTGTCTTTTTGCTCCTCCCTCTTCATTCGTTGTGATTTCGCAGAGATGGTGAGTGAGCGTCTGGTATCCTGTGCAGTGTGAATTGGCGGTGCTGGGTTGTGCTATGCCCCCCACTGACCGACCCGCGTCACGTCATTTGAATTTCATTCAACCACCACCGCGCCTTGGGCTCTCGGCCGCGTGACACGCTCTCGTTCTCGCTCGTTCCTCCTTGCCCGCCGTCCCCGTTCGCACCTCCGAACGACGAACCTGGTCTTTCCCTTCCTCCCGCCCATCTGCACAGACCTCTCCCCATCCAATCATGCGTCGACATTCTCAACAAGCCCCACCACCACCACCGAGGGATATCCGTTCCTCGCCCTACGCCTCTCGAACGATGACCTCCTCCCTCTCCTCTTCGTCGACCTCCACCTCGACCAACTCGTCCTCCCCACCGAGCTCGATACAATCCCGTTCCTCTCTGGCTTTCAAGCAGGCTAACGGGGGAAGACCAGCACAGGAAAGCAGTATTCGTTCGAATCAAACGGGTGATTCGAATGCGATGATCAGGACCGTCGATCCGTTGGAATTGTTCGTGAAACAACAGAGGATAGGTCAGTCTCATCGTCGGGCCGGCTGAGCGCCAGACAGAGAGACTTGAGTGAAAAGGGGAACCTTGCGCGGCGCGCGCGCCGGCGCTGATCAAAACACTGACGATGATGTTTTGCTTAGGCAAGGGATCTTTTGGCCAAGTGTTTAAAGGGTTTTCGAGGCATACGCAGAGGGCGGTGGCGATCAAGAGTGAGTTGTAAAAGTATTGCCGGAGGAGGAGCAGCAACAGCTGGGGGTCGGTCTCGTCAGGAAAAGGGGCCCCGGATTTGGTCTCGACTTGTGACGAGGAAAACTGATTCTCGGTGTTTGTGTCGCGTGGGAATAGTTATCGATTTGGAAGATGCCGAGGATGAGATTGAGGATATCCAGGTACGTTTTGTGTTTGGCGAAGAGGTTGATCTCACCTCGCCGACGCTGGTTGAACTGACACCCACACCCTTGCACACCAACAGACGGAAATCTCGATGCTCTCCTCCCTCGACTCCCCCTTCGTCACCAAATACGAAGGCTCCTGGCTCCGCGGCACCGAACTCTGGATCGTGATGGAGTACCTCTCCGGAGGGAGTTGTGGCGATCTGCTGAAACCGGGCGTCTTTAAAGAGGAATACATCGCCATCGTCGTGAAGGAGTTGTTGAAAGGATTGGAGTATTTGCATGGAGAAGGAAAGTTGCATAGGGATATCAAAGGTGGGTCTAGAGGATCTGCCTCCCAAGTTTCCAGGTGTTGAAAGTTGTGCTCACTCCCCTTGGCGCCCGACCCCCAAATAGCCGCCAACATCCTCCTTAGCTCCTCCGGCGAAGTCAAACTCGCCGACTTTGGCGTATCAGGACAACTCACCGCGACGATGACGAAGAAGAATACGTTTGTCGGAACACCGTATTGGATGTCCCCTGAGGTGATCAAACAATCGGGCTATGACTCCAAAGCCGATATTTGGAGTTTGGGCATCACGGCGATCGAGATGGCTAAAGGGGAACCACCTCATTCGCAATTGCATCCTATGAAGGTGGGTTGGAGCCCCAAGAGACGTTCAATTATAAAGTTGGGGACCTGACAGATTCTTGCTCTATTCCAAAAATAGGTCCTCTTCCTGATCCCCAAGAATCCACCACCAACCCTCGAAGGCGCGTTTAGCAAACCGTTCCGCGAATTCGTCTCGGCATGTCTTCAACGAGATCCCCTCCTACGACCCTCAGCAAAGACTTTACTCAAGCATCGCTTCGTGAAAGGTGCGAAGAAGACGAGTTGTTTGGCCGAATTGATTGAACGCCATCGGGTTTGGAAGTTGGAGACGTCGAATGGGAGGGATGAGGAGGGGGACGAAAGGGGGGATAGTGATGAGGAGTGAGTGCACGAAGGCTACGGACGCGTGGCGGGAAGATGTTGATCATTTTCATTTTGCCCATTCAGGGATGATGGAGCTTCGGACGATTTATGGGACTTTGGCACCGTGCGGAACGGACAAAAAGCCGGCGGAGGAGGAGGAGGCACCTTACGTCAAACAGGTCCTCTCCCTCCTCGACCTCCATCATTCGAACAAGGTCGACCTTCGAACGCACCACAAAAGCAAGCGGCACCGTCCGCGGCGGCGAATAGCGTCAAAGTGCGTGATTACGCGCAACCACCGTCGAGGTCTCTAAAAAGTGACGAAGGAGCGTTCGAGACAATTCGTGCTGGCGCCGGAGCAGGCCCTTCGTCATTGTCAGAGGGCGTGCTACAGTCTCCGCCAAACGGTCGAGGGGAGAAGCAGAAATACTCAACTGTTTCTTCCGTATCGACTTATTCCACCTTTGCGGCGGAAGAAGAAGATCCAGAAGCCGGGTTCGAACGAGAGAGGGAGAGGATGGGGAGGATGAGCTTACAAGCTGGTCGAGTGGGAGGACCGAATGGAGAAGAGAGATGGTCGGGCGATGGGAATGGGATGGGCTCGATGCGGTTGCAGGGTGGGATGGGTACGGTTAGGAGGAGTCAGCAACAAGTCCAGCAGCACCAGAGAGATGAGTCGGGGACGGAGGAGGAGTCGATTCTATATACCGTCGTATTGCCCGTTTTGGATTCGGTGAGTTCTTCATGCATTATACTCCTGCGTAGACGGTATTACTGACACGTTGGGGGTATTCGCAGATCCACGACCGCATTACGAATGATCAAGCGAGGGATTCGGTCTTGAGGTTGAGGATGGCGTTGGAAGTGGCGGAGAAGGAGGCGCCGGGGTTGATCAATGTGTTGATTAGTGAGATTGTGGATTCTGTTGAGGTGCGTACCGGCTCACAAGCAATTTGGGGATATGGAAGGAGATCAATCTGACTCGGGGTTTTCGGGATTGCGCAGCCTGACACGGGAGAACAACGACCGTAGTCGTTCCATCCTTCAACCGCTTATACACACCCTCTCCCAATACCCAAACGCAATCCCAACTACGCCCCGGCATTCAGCACACGTTCGTTTCTTTTCGTGCCACCTTCCTCGGCGGAATTTTGATTCTTTCATCAATCGTCACACGGCCCTTTTTCCGCATACACGGTCTTTGTACGCTTGTTCATCACTTGCATTCGTTCTGTGTCCTCTTGGCCTGGGTAGGGCAATCCAACTTTTTGATCACTCGCTTCAGTCGACCGCCATGAGCCGATGGTCTTTGCGGCTTTGTCATTGATGTATTGTACACTGTCTTACTCCGCATCGACTCGAGGTGCACTGAGTCCGCCATGGGCGAAGGAAGGGGTTTCGCAACGAAGAAGGCCGCGGAGGGTTCAAAGTCGTGCGAAGAGGTTCGAACAAGAGAGAAGTCGACATCAGTATACTCATTGCTCGCTTGCTTGCACGCCTATGCACACTTATACAGGGGCGACAGAGGCGATACTCGTCTGCCAGTGGGGGGTGCCGGCTACAACATGTGAGAAAGAAGCGTCGGCGTGCTTGCTAAATGGAGCAAAGAGAGGGTGGGTAGAGAGTTTCGAAGATGTAGTAGATTAGATGTTGGGCTTTGGTCGATGATCCCTTGGGTCGATGGCTCGAGTCCCCTGCCATGTCCCGCCATCGGGGGTATGAGTTTGGGGAGTCGCGTGTGGCTCAGATGATGACAGTTGTTGGGGCCACACCCCGTTTCTCTTGTTCCTACTTTTGGCTCCGAGTTAATCGCGTCGGATGGAGCGGCAAGAGGCATCGCTCGCTTTGGTCAAGATTCTCGCGATATGGCGAGGCTCGTTTTTTTGATTGTTCGCTCCGCTCGACGGCTCGATAGCCAGCGCTCAGGACTCAGTCAAGGGAGCGCTCCAGGTGCTGTCAGTGACGAGTAGCTGGGGCCTGTTAGTCCCTGGGGAACTCTATCTCTGGCTTCGACCCCTCTTTTGGCCCCTCGGGTGTGTTCTCGCCCTCCCTTCACCCTCCTCCCCTTTGTCTTGGTATTCTGCTTCTCCGCGTTTCTGGACATGGCCTTTTGTATATGTCCCCTTTCTTTCTCGGTGCTTCCTGTTTATGGTCTATCTTCGCTCCGGATCTTGGTGCATATGCTCTAGAATCTCGGCGTCTGATTCGAGGTGGTTCAATACGTTAGAACGCTCAAATCAGAAGGAAGCTAAGAGAAAGCCCGCGCGCGCTCGCGCTCATGTAGCCTGCAGAGTGTACTCCTTAAGTGTCAACTCAACATATGCACCTCTCGTTGGAGTCCGAGTTAGGTGTTCGGCGAGTTTTGATCTGCGCAGCGCTCTTTCCCCGCAGGGGTTTGATTTTTCACCCATCTGCTTGTCGTCATTGCTGAGAACCTCTTTTTGCTCTTTTTGTATCGGGCCCAGCCAACCCGAAGGATTGCAATTCATGAAAAAATAAATAAAAAATAAAAAATAAAAAACAAAGCATATGCCCGCCTTCCCTCTCTAGTCGCTCTCCCCCCCCCCCCCCCCCCCCCCCCCCGGGCAAGCAAGGGGCTTCCGAGGCTCGGCACCGAAGTCACTCCGACACGCCGATTCGGCCTTGAGCATGGTCCCTACGGCGGAAGCGAGGTGGGAAGGGATCTCGGGTGGGATGGCCTATCGCCGGCCATTGTATGCCGCCAGTAGCCGAGTCGGCAATCCGACGCGAGGACGAGCTGGTCTGTGGCGGGCCCACGGCGGTTTCATCTCGAGCTCCAGTGGGTCGTGGATATGGCAGACTGAACACGAGGTCGTCCGATCAGTTAACACGAGGTCCGCCGATAGATATGCGAATGCAGACCGAAAAAAACGCACTAAGTGCAGTGGCTCGCCCGAAAGAGGTTTCTCCTTTCTTTGTTCGAGACTGCGCCATAAACACCTACGAGGGACCTAGCTAGGTAGCCACCGAGATGTCTCCACGTGACAAGTCGGTGCCACCAAGTCTCGGGGAATCGGCACTGTGAAAATACCTCTTGATAGACTAAAACCCTCAGCGCGCCGGCGGGGCCCAAGTCCTCTTGCTCCAGCTAGCGGCGGCGAAGGCGGCGAATACCGCGACGAGCGCCTCCTGCCCCCCGGCCCGCCCCCCTTCCTTTTTTTCCTGTTAGCAGTGGGCAGCTGATTTCCGTAGTGGTGGCGATGGTGAATGAAATCAGGCGTCTTTCTCGACAGTTCCGGGTAATGTACCGAAGCCGTTACCCCAAACTCGAAAAAGGCTCCCTCCCACCTGCCCTTCGATTCGACTTTGTCTTTGCAGCACAACACCTACCAAGCGGCCAATTCAACAGTTGCCCATGCCTAAAATCTTCTCCCATCTGGGGCTCCCCCTCCGCCTCCGCCTTGAAGCGACCACGGCCCCGGCCCCCTCGCTCGAATCCTCCACGAGCGCCGCCGAAAACAAACTCGATCTCGACCCCGCGACCGAGAAGGACGGCCAAAAGGGCCCTGCTGAGTCGTTGATCGAGACCGAAAAACGGGTGCTCAGGCAAGCGAACACCCCCGCCTCCGCTGAGCGCCACGTCCAGGTCGACGCCGCTTTCGTCGACGTCGATGATTTGGACCCCGAATTCCTCGACCCGGACGGCAAGGACGTGAGCCTGCCTTCGATGCTCGGGTCGAATGGATTCAAGTCACATATCTCGATACGTTGTGCGCGATGGCTGCCAAAAAAGACCCCTCTGTTGCTCTATTTGACCCACGAGGACGTGAACGGCTTGCCGAGTCGCGACCAGTGGGCGTAGGCGCACTCGAGCCAAGCCTTCAGGTTGAGGAGCGAGTGCCAGAGGGGAGAGGGGGGGACAGGGGGTGGTGCGCACGCACGTGCTCCGGGGCCGGGTGCTCGGGAGGACAGCGAGCACTGACGGGCGCGCCGACGTGCCGAGAGGGACGGCCGCGGTCGCAAAAGTCCGCGTATTGATGTGGATAACTAGCTCCGCATTTGTTTCCCGAGCTAACCTGGTGACGAAATTTTCCGCGGGACCCCCAGCGTGTCATCCAAACCGCCCACAATTATTCGACCCGGTACGTACGGGCACGGCCGTCGAACATCCCTCGGGCTCTCCGATTGAACTGAACTGACGCCAGGTCACGCGATCCCTTTTCACAACTCACCCCCCAACGACAGCCTTATCTCGCTCGAGGATGATCAGACGCTTCCCGTCCACACGCTCCGCATGTGGACGATCGGTCTTGGACTGACGTGTTGTACGTCGTTCGGGACGTGGCTGGTCCCCTCTCCGCCGAGTCTGTGTGCTGACGGAGCTTGCAGCGCTGACGCCAACCATTGGCATCTCGATGAACCCCTCCGCATTGTGATCGACCACAAAACCAAAAGTTGGGGCCATCTTGGGCGAGATTCTCACCTTCCGACCCCAGGTGTACGAAGTCTCGAGTCTGTTCCGTACGTGCTCGGTCTTCCCAGGCGGCTCCGCAGCACTTTTCAACTGATCCCGTCACCCCTGGGTGCCTCCACGCAGTGCAAATCATCGCCTACAGTACGGGAACGAAGCTTCCAGGTTTTTCACAGGCGGGTTGCTGGAAACACTGACTGGGAAACCCCACCCTCCACTCCCCGTGGGGGTCTGGCCCCGTTCGAACACTTATCGGTACCGCGTGGCACCGGATCCTCCCCAAGGCCGAGCGGGGTCGCATCTGGGCCGTGCTGAACCCGGGGCCGTTCAACATCAAGGAACACGTCTGCATCACCGTCATGGCGTCGACGGGGAGCAGTGGTGCGCTCGCCATCTCCACCTTTGCCGTCGAAAAACTCTACTGTACGACTCGGTCAACTCGTTCCCGGAAGGCGTTGCAGCTGAGCGAACACGCCTTTCTCCTTTCGTAGACAATATCACCCCCAGCTACGGAATCGCGATCTCGACGCTCATCGGTGAGTGAGCTATGGGTCGCATGCCCTTTTACCCCGAGATTGACCAAAGACCCCTCTTCCCTCACCTGTGCAGCGTCCCAGTTCTTTGGTTATGGCCTCGGTGGTCTGTACCGCTCCATCCTCGTCTACCCCACTTTTGCAGTTTGGCCCTCCCTCATCCCGTCCGTGAGCCTGCTCGAAACGTTGCAGTGAGTACGCGTTCCTCTTCGATTGTGTGGTTTTCAAGACGATCGACCGAAGGTCACCCCCCCCCGCCGCGGGGTAATTTTGCTGCAGTCGTGAAAAGGATCTGCGCTCGCAGCGGCGCCGCTGCAAGTTCTTCTGGATCGTGAGCTCTCCCCGCGTTGTTTCCCGGTCGGTTCTCCCCAAAAACCTTCCTAACAGCCATTCACGCGGCTTACTTTGTCAGGTGTTTGTGTGCATCTTTGTCTGGGAGTGGTTCCCCGAGATCATCGCCCCGACGGTGACGGGGATCAGCATCTTTTGGTGCGTTTCGGCTGGGCGCACTTTCGATCGATCTTGCTTTGGGAACTGAATTGTTCTCACTCATTGGTACAGTCTCGTGGAGCGCACGAACCCCGACTTCACGCGCATCTTTGGGGGTACTAATGCCAACGAAGGTCTCGGCCTCTTTTCGATCGGGTTTGACTGGCTCCAAATCACCTCGGGTGCGCCTGAGCTCTCTTTGGAAGTGCCGTTCGCTCGGCTAGCAAAAACAGGATTCATGCTTTCTCTCTCTTGAAGGCAACGCTGTACCTCCCCTGGGCAACGATGGTCTCGCAGGGAATCGGGGTCGTGCTCTGCTTCATCATCGTCGTGTGGGGCCAGTGAGTCTCGGCGCTGTGTGCTGCGCAATTCCAACGCGCCAGTAAGTGTTGCTGAGAAAATCGCCCTATACGCCACTACCCGACAGCTTTACCAACGTCTGGAACGCCAAAAGTTTTCCCTTCATGGGTCAGAGTCTTTTTCACGAGGTCAGAGACATCGCTAGCGAGGACGATCCTCCCATCCCAGCCGTCGCTCATACCGAAAATTCTGCCCTGCGCCTTCCCTTCTTTCAGAATGGGAGCGTCTACAATGCGAGTTTAATCCTCGATTCAAAATTCGATCTCAACAAAACCGCGCTAGCGGAGCAGGGTAGGTGTTGACCGCTCTCGAAGTGAATCTCGAGCTCGCAACCGCAAGAGCAGCTGATCCGGCGCCGAGTCGACCCCAACAGGTCTTCCCTCTTACGCTTGGAGCAACGCAGGCAAGTCTCCCTGATGCTGCACGACAGTCGTATCAACGCTGACCTAGAGTTGTTTGCAGTGCTATACTTTGGGCTCAACCTTAGTATCGGTGCATCCTTCATGCAAGTCTTTGTGTAAGTTGCACGAGCGAACTACAGAGTCAATTGGAAAAAAGCTGACTGTGATGATGAATCTCAGATGGTACCGCAAGGACCTCGTCGAAGCGTGGCGCCAATGGCGCAGCAAGATTTATGACGACCCGCACTACTTGAAGATGCAAGCGTGTACGCAAGCTCTTCCTGACAGACCTGTCGAAGCCGTCCTCAAGCTAACGAAAAACTCGTCACGATCCACCAGATCCCGAGTGTCCCATGTGGGTCTACCTCGCCACCGCCATAGGAGCATTCGTGATAGCTCTTGCGACGCTCTACGCTGGTCACTCGGGTATGCCTTGGTATGCACTGCTCATTGGCGTTCTATTCGCGCTCGTCGAGCTGCCCGGTGAGTCTGCTCGCAGTCATCGGATTTGGGAACACCTAACTCAGGTTGGGCTTCGTGAGGGGCAGTGTTGTCCATCATGACCGCCGTCACCGGGCTTCACAGATCGGGATCGACCCTGTGCCAAATGTGAGGGAAACGAGTCTGTACTTTGTTTGACGGAGTCGCATTTGATCTTTGAACTCGCATGCCAAAATCTGGTCGCTTGATAGGCTCGGATCTGCGCTCGTGCCAGGCAACGCTCGTGCGAGTCTTTATTTCGGAGTGAGCGGGATCAATCAAATGAGTCAGTCGAGGAGCGATCTCTGAAAGCTTGTTCTATTATCGTAGCTCTACAGTAGCAACAGCGTGGCGCAGGGATCTCTGATGGTCAAGGATCTCAAAGTGAGCTACTCTCCGACTGGTCACGAGACTAGCGGCGACTGACTGGACAGCTTCTGTCGCGATTGCTTTCGCAGCTCGGCCAGGTGAGCCTACCGAGCGTTTTCATAGCTGTGCCAACTTGTTTATGAAAGTAGTCGGGAATCATTGCGTTGGGGTTACTTGCAGTACACCAAGGTAAGCATGTGCTGCGCATCTCTGCTGCGAAATCTGCCCTGGGACGCTGATGGGAAGAGCACCTTCCCGATATGCGGATACAGGTGCCACCACACACATTGTGAGTGAGTGAGCTCCTACACCGTGGAGGGACTTACCTTGAGCTAAAGGTGATCAACATATTGGTTTTCCCGGTTGTCGCAGGCGGTTCAAACCGTCGGTACTCTTCTCAGATCGGTTCTCAATCTCGTCGTTGTCAGTCTCGCTTCCTCGTCGAGTTGCTCGCTTTCACCGGCTGAGCTAAGAAAAACGATTTCACGCCGCAGATGAACTTGATCGTCAGCTCGCAGCGTGAAGTCTTGCTCAACGTTGAAGGAACCAATTTATGGTCAGGTTATGTGGTACAGTCTTACAACACTCAGGTACGTCCGCTTCAGCAATAGGTCACCCCGAAACAGCGATAAGCTGACCTCCGCTTCGAGGCCATTTTTGTTGACTTGCTCAGGCCATCGCGTGAGTCCTTGCTTGGTTCGTAATCTTGTTGGTCTCAAATTAAAAGAGTCTCCGAAAATAGTTGGGGAGCTCTAGGCAAAGAGATGGTCAGTTGAACCTTGGAACGTATCAGCGCCGCTAGTTGGGCATGAGCTGACCTTCGACTCCTGTCACCCACCTCGTCGCAGTATGGTCCCCGCAAGTAATCTTCGGCTCCACGATTGAACCCGAGAATGGATTTTAAAACACTTCTGCTTTTCATCTTTTAGACAACAAATACTTCATCATACCCCTCGGAATCCGTGAGTAACGCGGAAATCTTGATCGCATTGCTTGCGGCTAACACATACCACCCGCTTCCGTAGTCCTAGGCCTGCTCGTCCCCCTCCCATTCTACATTGGCCACCACTTCTGGCCCAAGTTACGCCTCAATCAAATAGTCGCACCCGAGATGTGCAGATGCCTAGGCTATCTCTCGGTACGTTCCCCTTCCACAATGGACCCCTCTCTACCCCCGTACTTAGCTATGGTTTCTTTCTTGGGCCAACTTCACAGGTCGGTATCAATTCCAGCGTTTTCGTCTCGTTCCTCCTCGCGATCTACGCGCAGTTCTACCTCCGACGAAAACGCTCGACTTTCTTCCGCAAGTACAATTACTTGATGGCCGCCGCTCTGGATGTGAGTAAGAGTAAACCCCATCAGTGATCAGTGTGAACCCTTTCAAGTTGCGTTGTTCGATTGAAAGTTCGCCTCTCCCTTTGGTCATGGCGATAGGGTGGAACGGATTTCATGATTTTCATCTCGACCTTCACCATAAACGGCGGCGCAGGAAAGCAATACCTGTTCCCGAATTGGGCATTGAACCCAAAAGGTCACTACGATTGTAAGTACCGCTATTTTCCCTTCCTTTTGGTTCTGAAGCGGATGATGCAAGTGAAATTGATAATCCTTGTGGACACGGGGATGGAGATAGACTGCGCTCCTCTTCCCAAGTTCGAGTAAATGTTGTCTCTGAAGGGTTTTGTAGATTCGTTCCCTTTTCGTAGAAACACATGATCGTGAACCCGTTCTGTCAATCGAGTCGATCTTTGTCTAAAGGAAATCGTCGGGAAGAGCCCAAGAAATGGATCTACTGGACGCCATTCATTTATGTGCCGGCGGAATGTGGGCATGATTAGCTTCCAATTTTCGGGTAGGTATTTGAAAAAGAAGTTCAATTTTTGGTCTACAATCAGAAAGGAACAAAAGAAAAAACCCCGACAGAAAAGAGACAACTCTGCCGAAACTCATGCCCTGCGAGTCCCAACAAAAAACCCAAATTCAGCACGCGCCCTCTCCACCTCCTTTCGACAACTCAACCGCTGACATGAATGACTTACATCCTGTATTCCCTTGTTTCGGAAGCGGGGTGAGCGTTGTCCAATTTGTAATCGACGACGATGTCGAGGTCGCGAGGGTTCTTGGCGTTGGGCGCGATCGAGATCGTTCCCTTGACGGCATCGTCTTCGCGTACGGTCAGAGTTTGCCCGAGGTAGAGCACGGTTTCTAACAGGAGTGCAATACGGAGATTTCAGTTTTGGAATGTACGACGATTGGGGATGGGAAGGGGACCA
Source organism: Microbotryum silenes-acaulis (assembly GCA_003665825.1). Lineage (NCBI taxonomy): Eukaryota > Fungi > Basidiomycota > Microbotryomycetes > Microbotryales > Microbotryaceae > Microbotryum > Microbotryum silenes-acaulis. Next base: position 287,523 of record QPFY01000009.1, read on the forward strand.
ACTCACGTTTCCAATGGGTGTACCTCGCATGCGGACCGGTCGAGAAGCCAATTTTGGTATGGCACGCCTTGAAAGCGACGTCGAACCAGCCCAAAATGGCATGAATGTAATCGTTCCTTGTCGCGACCAATTCGAACGGCGCGACGAACTTGAGGTCGTCCTTGGTGATCTTCAATAGGTCGAAGGTGGCGATCTTGCACGGTTTGGTGACGACGGCTTTGAGGTCGACGGTATCGACCAGAGGTTCCTTGAGGGCGATCTCCTTGATGCAGGAGTAGTCGAAGCCGTAGACGTCGTCCCAGACTACGCAGAAGCAGATTGCAAGCGTCAGACTCGTCCTTCTGCTGCGTGAAAGCCCCCAAACTCACAGCCAATCTTTTCCTCCTTGTAATCCTGGTCCTCGATACCCGCCAAATACATGGTCGCCTCGTCAGGGAACATCAATCCTCCCGGGTTGAGGTATCGGTCGCGGGCGTAGAGGACCGAATCAAACATGGATTCGTACAGAAGGAAGTAACCCATCCATTCGGAGATGATGATGTCGACTTTGTCAACGGGGAGCACGACTTCTTCCATCTTGCCCTTGATCAAGGTGATGGCTGCGCGCCGCGGGTGGGTGTTTTGAAAAAGAACGGTCAGGGGAAAAGATGGTTCTTCAAGATGAAGCGTTCGAATACTGACTATCGGAAAACCCATTGGCGGCGACGATCTTTTGTGCCTGGTCGATGATGTTGGACATGTCGACACCGATAACCTTCTTGGCCCCGGCCTGGGCGGCAAACATGCACAGGATACCGGTTCCACACCCGACGTCCAGCACGACCTTGTCCCTGTAGGGGGAAAAGTACGAGTTCTTATCAGCGAACAGATCAAGACGAATGTTGGAGGAAGCCGAGACGGACTTGAAGAGGTGCTTGTTCTGGGTCATCGAGTTGCGGTAGTTCAAGGTCCTGACCTCGTCCTTGAGCATCTCTTCGTGGATGCCGAAATGGGCGTACGAGTCCGAGTAGTAGTCGCTCGAAGTCATGCCGCCCTGGAGGATGAAGAAAGCAGGTTAGTTCGACGGGACTCTCCCTTCAAGACCGAGTTAGTGGAGACCTACGTTGGCGGTGGAGGTGGAGGGCGTAGCACCCGAAGCGTTCGAGTCGAGATCCATCGACATGGTTGCTGTCAATGTGGGTTTGAAGAGGACGGGAGCGAATCAAGAGGGCTGTGAGAGGGTATGAATAGTCAGCATTTCAGTCTGGGGGAATCAGATGGTCTCAACACGTCGGCAGATTGTCAACGATGTTCGGAGTAGCTCCGGAAAACGCCGGGGGGTGGGGTGGACGAGCACGACACTAATTGCGACGATGGTCACGGGAACGACGTTTCCACCTCAGAACGGTTTTCGATGCCGAGTCAATGGTCGGCTTTGAGAGCTCGTACGGGTCGCCGTGGACAATTTGCGAACCGAGCGAGTCGAGTGCGAACCGGGACCCGCGTCCGAGAGAACGTGGGCTCCCAAGAGTAGTAGCAAGCCTATGACGAGGCGACTCACGATGTACGAAGGCCTCAGTTAAGGAGGATGCCTCGAGATGCGATTTAGCGTTCGAATGGAATGTGGTGCGAGGCCAACAAAGACAAGCCGGTCGCGAGACTACGCGCTTCAACTTGGTGCGGATCAGTTTGGATTGAGCCAGATTGAGCCGGCTGCGAAGTCGCGGCGAGGCGCGCGTGCGGAGCCGGACGAGGCCAGCCTGAGACGAGGCCGGACGACTCGACCGACGCACGCGCCCCGAGGCGTGACTCAAGATGGCACAAGCGCTCACGCTGGCTCACGCTGGCTCACGCTGGCTCACGCTGGCTCACGCTGGCTCATGCTGGCTCAGGGGAACAATTTGGCCTGATCGCGCGACAGCTGAGGCAGACGCAGCTTCAGGCGTAGCTTCCTCTTGAGCGCTTCATCCCCGCCCAGCACCCACAACGACCACGATGCAGTCCCTCAGCTGGTTACGGCCTCTGGTCAGAACAGCCGCCACCTCGACTTCGACCTCGTCGACTCGGATAGCCACCGCAGCTGCTTCGCGACCGTTGTCCTCGTCCGCGTGCAGCTGCCAACAGACCGAATCCACCCCTTCCTCCTCCGCATCCTCCTCTTCTTCCTCCGAGGTCACCAGCGATTCCGGACCACGGCAACAACAGCTCCGCTTCGACCTGGGCACGCCGAATCTGCGCATGTTGCAGACGATGGACCACGCCTCGTTGAGCTCTTTCGACCCAATGCTCGACATCCACCCGGCCAAGAAGCTCTTCATCCCGCGAGCCGAATCGGGCAACCTCTCGGACCTGAGCATCGTCCTCCACAACGACGACTCCACCAACCAGGGCTACCAACAACCCAAGCCCAAACCCGAACACCTCACTTCGACCCCCGGCGAAGACGATTCGGTCGCCCATTTGAGCGCAGTCACTCAGTTGACCCCGATCGAGATCCGCAACCTGTACCGTTTCCCGCTCATCACCAAACGCGTCGTCAACATGAAGTCCAAGGGCAAGATGCCAGCGATGTACTCGCTCGTCGTCGTCGGCAACGGCAACGGCCTCGTTGGCGTCGGCGAGGGCAAGGACGATACCGCCAACAAGGCCGTCGGCAAGGCCTTCAACCAGGCCGTCAGGAGTATGGACTATGTCGAGCGCTACGAGGATAGGACCATATGGGGTACGATGCAGAGCAACTTTGGCTCGTGCCAGATCCACATGAGGTCCAGGGCACCCGGTACGTTCAACGAAGCATGGCCTTTTCCCCCTCTTTCTCAACTCGCCCAACTGACCCATCCATTCCCGATTGCATCCATCAGGCTTTGGTCTCCGAGTGAACCACTACATCCACCAAGTAGCCAAGGCAGCAGGGATTTCGGACCTGAGCGCCAAAGTTCATGGATCGCGCAACGGGACGCGCGTCATCAAGTTGGCCGTCGCGATGTTGCACGGTGGTTCGACACCCGTCGGTCAGTCCAATTTCCCCCCTCTCCTTTCTTCCTCACTGCGTCTTATTCGAAATCTCACTTTCGTACTATGACCCACGCAGACATGGGTGGTTTCGGGCAAACCAAGGGACAACGCAAGAACAAAAAGACGAGAGGGATGGCCACCGCGGACGAGGTCGCGAGGTTGAGGGGGAGGAAGGCCGTTGTGTTTTAGAAGCGTCGTAGAAGGGAACAGTCGGGAAGGGCGATATACAGTGTGTGTAATGAACGAGACGGACGTCTTGTCGAGCGAAAGGTGTCGAGTTTGAGCTGTGAGAGGGGTTTCTCGGCGGCAGTGAATCAAGTGAGATGGTTGGACGTGACTTTCGAAACGCGAGGTTGGAGCGCGCAAGGAACAATATCCGGTTCGATCTTGACGTAGGCTCAAGCATCATCGCTTCATTGCACAACGAAAAAAGGAGCGATTACGCGACCGAGCCGCCTTTGCTCCGATCGGCAGGAATGACCTGGGTGAAGATGGCGCAGATGTCGGAAACGAGGAAGTCAAGTTCGGGCCCGAGCTTGGAGGGCTCAGGAATGGTGAAGAAGAATTCCGCATCGGGTTTGGCCGGATCGTCAAAGTGGGTGATGAGCGTTCTTTCGACCTCCGAGTCGGCACATGGGACCGACGGGTGATTCGCTGGTGGACGCAGCGTGATTCGGATAGGATTGGGGGGGGGGGGGGGGGGGGGGGGATCTTGTCACGGTGATCGGGTGTTGAGCCTCGCTTCTTGTTCGATCGACGGGTCCAGGGGTTGGTGACGGCGGAAGCATGGGGGGAGACGCGCTTGCAGTGGGAGCGAAGTTGAGTCACGACGAGGGGACCGTGCGCGCGCCTGGCCTCGAGTCACTTCCCTCGTCATCGCGCCAAAGTAGCGGCGCGCTCCACATCCTCCGTCCACACTTGGACCTCTTGCGCTTCCCTCGCTGCGGACCACGATGAACGTCCATGGAGGTACGATCACCTACGAGGCGACTTATGCCGTACCTGCCCCCACAACAGCGTGAGTCAGCTTGCCTGTGGCTGGATGAGCACCGGCTAGGGTGCCAGGGTGCCAGGAGCTGCTAGATGCTGATGCTACACTTCATTTTGCCATATCGCCATCATACTGATTCGAAATGGATTCTTGTTCGCTCAATGTGCTGTTCATATGATGCCCTGCTCTGCATGCTGCGGAATGATCCCCAACCTGGCCGACGTCGACCCCCACTTGCGGACACGACCGCTCTCGTTCCCACTCATTGCGATGGCAAACAGCCGCGGTGTTTCGACCAAGCTCGGTGCCTCCGCGGATGGCAAGCAAATCTCGTACGGTTCTGGTCGATCCGCGATCGTGCGGTCGCTCGACCCCGGTGGACCGACTCTCTCGCTCGGCCACGCCGCGCCCGTAACAGTGACCAAGATCATCTCCCCTTATTATGCCGCTTCGGGTGATGCCTCGGGAGCGCTCAAAGTATGGGACACGACCGGCAACTACTCGCTCAAGCTCGAGGCCAAACCCATCAGTCGCATCAACGACATCGCCTTTGACGGCGAAGGGAAGCGGCTCGTCGTCGTCGGGGAAGGGCGCTCGTCCTGGGGCGCCACCTTCTCCCTCGACACCGGTTCCTCGATCGGGGAAGTCGCGGGTCATTCCAAAGTCATCAACAGCGTCGCGATGCGTCCTCAACGACCCTTCCGAGCCGTGACGGGCTCGGACGATTTCTCCGTCGTGCTCATGAACGGCGTCCCCTTCAAATTCACCTCGCAATCGCGGCGTCACCAACGCTTCGTCCAGTCGATGGACTACGCCCCCGACGGCAAGCTCTTCCTCTCCGCCGGTAGCGATGGGAGGGTATTCCTCTACGATGGAACGACGGGTGAAGACAAGGGAGAGTTGATCGACGGCGAGGCGGCCCATGCATCGGGTGTGTATGCGGGAGCCTTTTCGAGAGATTCGAAGCAAATCGCGACGTCGGCGGCGGATGCGCAGGTCAAGTTGTGGGACGTCGAGACGAGCAAGGTTGTCGAGTGAGTCACCACATTTGGGAGGGTGAAGAGGGTGCATCGGGAATTGACGAGGGGTGTTCGGCGGCAGGGCGTGGGACTTTGCTTCGTCCGGCAACAGCCTGCAGCAGCAGCAAGTCGTGAGTCGCAGTGAAGGGGACAGACAACTTCTTTATGTATGACTAAACATCTCGCCTTTCATTTCACAGGGCAACGTCTGGGCCGGCTCGTCGATCGTCTCCCTCTCCTTCTCCGGCAACCTCAACGTCCTCGACCCGCGTTCCGACACCCCAATCTCGACACTGTACGGGCACCAAAACCCGACCACCGCCGTCATCGCCGACCCTCAATCCTCTTCGACCTTCTTCAGCGGTGATTCGACGGGTCGGGTGTTGCGCGTTGAAGCATCGGGTCGGACCGAACCTCTGGAGAATGCGCATTCGGGTTTGGTCGTTGATTTCGTCGAGGACGGCAAGGGAACGATCTATTCGACAGGTTACGACGACACGATCAAGACTTTGTCGGGTGGAAAAGACTTTGAGTGAGTTGTGGAGAGTAGTCGGTACCGAGGAAATCGCTTTGCTAACGATGTCGCACTCTAGCTCCAAAACGCTCGCTACCACAGGCCAACCCAAGGGACTCGCAGTGTCGACCTCGGACGGGACGCTGTACATCGCGACCTCCACCGAAGTCCAAGTCATCGTCGATGGAAGCAAGACGTCCTCGACCCCAGTTTCCTCAACCTGCATTTCCGCCTCCTCGGACGGTGCCTACATCGCGGTCGGCACCGAGCAATCGACCGTTGTCCTTTACTCGTCCAAAGACAAGTCCTGTCTCCAACTCCTCTCGACGATCGAACTTCGCGCTTCCGCTAGTTCCCTCGCCTTCTCCCCCGATTCGACTCACCTCGCCGTCGGTCTTTCGACGGGCAAGATCCCCTTGTACGAAGTCGTTTCACAAAAACTCGTTCATTCGCGCTGGGCCGATTCGACGGCGCGAATCCACGCGCTCGCTTTCAATCAATCCGGAACGCACCTCGTCGCCGCGTCATTGGACGAGAGTATTCGGGTCTATTCACTCAAGAACCCTTCGATCGTTTTAGCGAGTAAGAATGCGCATAGAGGCGGGGTCAGTGGGGTCATTTGGAGTGGGGAGGAAGGGTTGGTTTCGGCCGGCGCGGATGGGGCCGTCAAGAAGTGGGGGGTCAAGTTTGCGTAGGTTGATTGGGTTCGGTCGAGGCGAGTCTTGTATTGTTGTGTAGTGCAGCTTGGATGCTATTAGCTGATATCTGTAAATGGGTTGACCGAGTGTGATGTTGTGCGCAAGTTTTTGCGGTCATGTTTCAGAGTCGAGGCACTTCGACTCTCGGTTTTAACCGTGGGACATGCTCGAACATCCAGGAGACCAAGACATGGTTGCTGAGGGAGAACCTTTGGACATGTAAACGAGAAGAGTACTTCGTGGCAAGAAGAAGGCACATTCAATCCGGGCCAGTAAGGGAGAACGGGACATTCACTTCCAACGCGGTCAAAGTTCATCCGAGGAATTCGTTCGGAACTCGCTGGAACAACACCGATCAAGACTCGGGGCTTAGAAACGATGAATTGTGTTTGCACGTAAGAAGGAAAGGAATGCTCTAAGGTTGCCAGATGGTGTCGCAAGTGCGCAGGGTAGTGGTTGAAGATCCACAGATTGGTCTCAAAACCTTTTGGAAATGAGAAACCCCCTCGAGCTCCCCCTCCTCGGCCAGACCCCTTGAAAGCGACCGCTCGCAGTGCTTTTGGAACCTGCTTCTCCCTGATGCCTTGCCGCTCTCGTGAAGCGCGTGTTCTCCTTCCGCCTTTCCCTCGCTCTCTTTGACATCTCCTGCTGCTCCCTTTAGCTCTCCCTCTGCAGTGGCTTTCCTCATCCCCGGCCTCTTGCTCGAGTTCCTCCGAATCTTCCTCCTGCCTCCTTTTGACTCTCCGACTTCGGGCCATGACTAGCCTTCTTTCTACAATGGAGGAACATCTTCCTGCAAGCAACAACTCATACATATAACTCATACATATAACTCATACATATAACTCATACACCACACTCCTTTGCAACACAGTCCTTACGCCTTGCATTCACACTCCTTACCCTTCTCGAGAACCCCTACAGTTCAAGTCCTGGTTCAGTTGCTTCGTACTAGTCCTAACCTGATCCTCCCTCGAGAACTCCCTCGCACCTCGTCCCCGAAAGTCTAGCCAGTCTAGATCTTTCGCCCGAGGGTCTAGAAAGAAGGCTAGTTGTTTGGTCGCAAAGGTCCATATGTCCCAGGTCGGCCCGAAGATTGGTGCTGACTCGAGATCGAGGGGTTCAACCATGAACTTTACCCAATCATTTGCGACGCGAGCCCAGGACAGGGACATGACGAGAAGATGGCCGAAGAACGAAAGGATTGGCAGCACGACAGCGCTCACGCATGCGCTCGATATGACGAGCACGGTGAGGACAAGCACAAGGTTGCCCGTGCTATCGGACACCGCCTTTCCCAAATCGGGGTGGAGGAGGGGCGAGGACTTGCGCCAGATGAGGATGATGTGGGTGCCGGGTGAGCAGCCAAGAGTGGCAGGTGCCCACACTCGAAGCAATCGCCGGCTTTAGATATGCAAAATCGACGATTGCTCGGGGTCAGCCAAGTTTGACCAAGACCCGTAGGTAGGCAGGTACCTAGTGGAAAGTGCAGGCGTTCATCAAACTCACTTTAGTCTCGTCTGGGACGTCCTCGAGGTTGGTGCGTGGTCGAGGTGGTAGAGCCTGCCCACCAACATTGCGACGGCCAGCGAGAAACGCATCCCAGCGAAGGAACATAGCAGAAAAGCCTGGATCTCCAGGGTCATGTACAAATAGCCCATGAAGCCCCAGAGCGCATTGAAGTACATGATCGTTGCGAGACCTTCCCAATCCATGTTACTTGGGCGCGGCATGGGAGGTAGGTATTTGGGGAAAGCAAGAGATACACCGTGCCGTCATTGCACACTCATGCCAGTGACACTTTGGGCTGGTCGAGAGATTCGGTGGGATTAGCACGATACCCTTCCACCGGTCAGGTAGCTTACTCACCTTCCTGCCGCATAGAAGTGTATGCTGCCTTCTTTTCCTCCTGTATCCACAACTAGTACTAGCACGGCTCAATATCCCGATGGCATCGCCTCGGGAGCAGAATCCCACGTTCGGAGTGACTCAAGACCCAGACTTATGCAGTCTAATCCTTGTTAAAACAGCAAGCTGGAGCCCAATCTACGTGCACGATTTCGTAAAAAGACGACGCTTGAAGTACAGGCGCCCACGCCACCAGGGAATGCCGTACGCTATGGCAGTCTTAAAGCCTTTTTCGCCTCCCAACGTGATCCAATCCTCTTCCCGCTCGGGCGTTCGGCTCCTCGCAATACTCTCCTCGATGAGTTCGGGCATACCCAACAAGTCACTTGGAAGAGGAGGAGGTAAAGGGACCCTTGCGTCGACCACGTTGTCGAACCCAGAGCTAAAATCTCCTCGGAGCCCAAAATGAATGCCTCGTTCTGGCAGGGAGAGTCGAAGGGCTGGTTCAGCACTCAACGACGGCGCAACCTTTTGCGACAAGAACTGCACGAGGGGACCCACTGCGTAAATAATTGATTTCTTCTGTCGTGAGGTGTCCCGGCGTCGTATATGGACGGCCCTCGTCTTGAAAAAAGATTGCGCGATCGGGCTGGAATGTTGGAAGACCTCCGCAGTCTGACACTAGACGTTTGTTGAGGTCGTCGGCTTCCCGCAGCGGGGGGCTGAGGTCGGGATGTAGCACGTTGAAGCGTTGGATAAAGTCTTGACGCATAAGATGCATCCCTACAATGCACATGAACATGACTACCCTCAAGTCAGTCCAAGTTGACCGGGACGGGGGAGCATTCTGGGGTACGCACGGAAGCCCGTTTCCGTGATGAGCCGCCAGCTGTCGTTCTGAGACGCCTGCCAGGCTCTGGAAAGTTGCGCCCATTGCTTGCGAACGTCTTCCGAGAAGAAGTTGACACTGAAGTCCCGCTTCCACTCGTCCACGTGCTTACAGACGCGCTGCTGAACCGCCTGCAGGTACGAGTCGAGCTCGAGCCACGTCGACTCCCCCACGGCGTGCCAGATGACTTCGCTCTCGTATTGATGCCAGATCTTTCTTCGCGTGTAAGAATATTTGTAGAAGTTGGCAATGTCCACGGGTAGGAGCAGCTCCTCGCGCTTGTCGAGAAGGACCATCAGCGGGATGCCCATGCTCTGCTTGTCGACCGTCACGAACGTGCGATGGATGCTTGACTCGTCGGCGGAGTTTCCACGTGACAAGACTGGCTAGTGTTGCGTAGAATTGTGGTGCGTCGTAGAGACTGAAGATAGAAAGCGAGGAAATCAGGAGGGATACGACGGGGGCGTTGAGCCGAGCGTCGTGCAGTGCGGCACTGATGTGGCGAAGTGTGGCGGGCCGATTGCGCATCGCACGCGTCTCTCGCCGACACAGGTTGCGCGCCGAGCGAGTCGAAAGAAATTTGGGGCGCTGGTAAGCTCGACGCCCCTCCCTCTGGGAGGGGCTTCACCTCGGGCAGACATAAAAAGTACGCCTCAACAGGCGCGCGCGCAGCGCCCTCCCACGCGCCTTCCAAGCCACAATCCCGGCCGGCGGATTGCAAGCTTGCTACCCCAGGTAGCACATTAGGCCCAAGTTGCGCCCAACTCCCTGCTTCGAGTCGATTCTGTGTACACACAACACTCTCACAGCTGCTAGATTGATAAGGAAAGTGCGTAGTAGATGCATTCTTTCCTTCATCTTTTTCTCGCATCTTTCGGGTGTCGTCAGAGTCACATGATGATGTCTGAAGCGGTCGCGCGGGATTTCGGTCCCGAGATCGAAGGGTCCGAGCACACGCATTGGCGGCAGTCGGCCACGCGCGCCGAGGCCTAGCGCAACACGCGAGGGACCTTCCACTCGACTTGCCGCCAAGGATTCTCATAGGATCAGATCAGATCTGATCCTGATCCTAGCTGGGCAGGATCAAGATAAGATAGATCAAGCCGGAGAAAGAAAAAAAAAAAAAAAAAAAAAAAGGTTGGGGGGAGGGGGGGACGATGTGGCGTCGTTACTTTGGTAGATAGCCCTTTAATTGATACCTGCCGTTCACAAGAGAGTTCTACAGGGTGTGTACCACCATCCGACATGACCTATGTTACACAAATCTAAACTGACTATAAAATCATGTTCGCATTTTGTAGATGTCATGCGAAACCCACCTAGACCGGCGAGGGCAACGCGCGCGATCGGAGCTCATAAAAAAAGGCGAATCAGTGAGGTGATCATTTCGGATGATGGTGATAATAATGATTCCGACAAGGATGAGGAAGATAGTTATGATGGGCACAATAGTGGTGGTAGTAGTGAGAATGATGCGCTCAACACCGATAGCCACAACTAGTGAGATGTAGTCATCTGTTGCCATCCTTAAAACTATCTATCTACATACTACTAAATGAATCTGTTGTCGAGACAATCTGTCTATCTATCTACTATCTACTGTCCTTATCTACTAATCCTTAAATCCTTAAAACTATCTACTAATCTACTAATCTACTCTACTAATAATAATAATATAATATATAATATTAATATTAATTAATATATATATATATATATATAATATAATAATATATAATATATAATCTACTATCTACTATCTACTATCTACTAAAGACGTAATCTACTATCTACTAAAGACGTAACGGGAGACAAAGAACGTCAAAGAACGAAAGACAAACCAACAGACAAACCATGTGGCGTGACGTCATAATAGTTTCGCTACTGCAACAGCTCTCGGTCCAGCGTGTCCCCTGAGCCAGCTAGCGCTGTTTCAGAAAGGGTCGGCCGGCCACAGGCCGTTTCGCCCACGTTCGCCGAGGTTCCATTTTCAATCAAAGCAGCGTGGCACATGACCCTCTGCTTCCCGACGCAGACTGAGACGACCTGTTTTGCGAGTCTACCACATCGTAGCGTACTTTCTTCAATCATCCAGTTCCTGCCACTGCCGAAATGTCATCGTCTCCTCTACAACAACCTTCACGGAGAGCAGAGGGGCAGCAGAGACGTCGGCAACGTGAGCGAGCTGAGCGCGCCGCCCGTGAGGCTGCTCGCGTCCCTCCGCACAACCCGGCCCCCGCTCTAATCGCACAGACGCCGCCGCCAGCAACCTCGAACAATCTCAGATCCGAAGCACAGCGACAACGACGACTTCGCGAGAGGCAGCAGCGGCGAATCGAAGAAGACGACGTCGCGCCCGCACAGCACCCGCCAACAGCAACCTCGAACAATCGCAGATCCGAAGCACAGCGACAACGACGACTTCGCGAGAGGCAGCAGCGGCGAATCGAAGAAGACGACGTCGCGCAAATTGGATCGTCGAGTCAATCTGCATCGGCAGCCGGGCAACTGCGACGCGCCCGCAGTCCTTCACCTCCAGGCTTGAGATCCGTTCGCCCACGTTATGAACCAGTTCCAGACCTATCTCACGTCGCGGGGTCAGGTACAGACGCAACTGCAACTTCGACCACTACTGCCGTCGATCGCCGATCCGCGGAGCAGCGCCAACGACGCCAACGCGAAAGAGTGCGATCGAACCGGACCCCCCCCCCCCCCCCCGACTGCTCTGCTGCCGCTGCCGGAAGGGCCTTTCGCCCGACACGATCTCGGCTCAATGACATTGCAGTGTCCAATCTGTTCGGCTTTACACTGGGAGTTCGAAAGATCATCGACCCCAGGCGAGGTCACACCATTCAAAACCTGTTGCGCGGACGGCAAAGTTCGGCTACCCGGAATCGAAAAACCGGCCCCCGAGCTACTCGCGCTTTTGACTGGCGATGGTCCAGGTTGGTACGCGTCCATTCCTTCAACCTGCTAAATCAAGTACAGCGGACTAACAGCCTTGCTGAATATCCGTGAAACAGCTGAGAAGATCTTTCGGGAACGCATTCTGGCATTCAATGAAAGCTTTGCTATGGCATCATTCGGGACAAGCAAAGGTCATGGCATCATCAGCGGTTCCGCGCCACCATCTTTCTACCTGAGCGGGAACGTATTTCATCGTATCGGCACCCTGGCACCATCCCCAGCAAGCAACCCAGTCTTTGCGCAGATTCTATTCCTGGCTCCGACGGAACGCATTGAAGCGCGACGCAGATTCAATGGACCGTCTGAAGAAGTACGACGTCTGGACACGGCATATCAACAAATTGTTCCACTACTCGACGGTATGCTGCAACATCACAACAGGCGCGTCAAACTGTTCTTGACAGCACAGGAGTTCATGGACTGTGATGCATCACATATGTACCAGCTGCGGTTACTTGCGTCGCGCAATCGAGATCCGAGAATCTACAACTTACCAACTCAAGACGAGGTTGCCGTCATTCTACCCGGGGACGACACAGAATACCGGTCTTCGAGAAGAGAGATTGTCGTCCGATTACGTCACCCGCCAAACGACAACAGCCACGGGATTCAATTCATTTACGATGGGCACCCTGCGCTCATGGCCCTGACATATCCGCTACTGTTACCATACGGCGAAGACTGGTACTACAACAGAATCCCCCTCAGCCAAAATACTTCCGCAACGGAGGCAGCTCGACGGGTGCGGGACGAAGACGGTGTCTTGCAACACACAATGGATAACACCAACGCTCACAATAACCCACAAACCGGGCCGAGCGGCTCGAAACGTAACGCAAAACCAATTCAACGCGTACTACTTCCATATCCGTCCCAACAATATCAGCTACCCGACATTGTTCCTTGGAGGCCGGTTGTTCCAGAAATTTGTTGCCGACGCCTGGGCACTAACTGAACAGGATCGGCTTCGGTGGATGAGAACAAATCAAAAAAAGCTCAGAGCCGAAGAGTATTCGTCCCTTCAAGCAAGTCTGGCTGAAGGACTCGATCCCGCGCAGATTGGCAAGAGAGTAATTCTACCGTCGTCACACACCGGATCGCCACGCCAATGGTCCAACTTTACCAAGATGCTATGGCCATCGTTCGTGTTTTCGGTGCTCCGGACATATTCATCACGATGACATGCAATCCTGCCTGGTCGGAAATCGTCAACGCGTTGCTTCCCGGGCAAGCCGCATCCGACCGTCCCGACATAGTAGCACGGGTCTTTCACGGGAAATTGAAAGCCCTCCTTGCGGATGTATTAGGCCGTGGCCATGCACCAGGAGTCTTTGGGAAGGTATGTCAATCTGGGACTCCGACCCCAGTCGAAACAGAGCTGATAGAATGCTCACAAGCCTCAATTCTTTGCACAGGTCATCGCATATGTTTATGTCGTCGAATTTCAAAAGCGGGTCACCGAGTCATTGGTGACGGTCACGGTGGTGAGGAGGCGCGCGGAGCGCGCCGCCGAACCTAGTATATATATATATATATATATATAATATAATATAATATATATTATATTATATTATATATATATATATTATATTATTATATTATATTATATATATATATATATATAAACCTAGTATATATATATATATAATATATATATATTATATTATATATATATATATATATATATATATATACTAAACTACTAAAAGAATCTGTCGCGTCAGACAAAGAACGTCAAAGAACAAAAGACAAACCACGTGGCGTGACGTCATAGGCAGCTCTCGGTCCAGCGCGTCCCAGCTAGCTAGCGCTGTTTCAGCATGGATCGGCCAGCAACAGACCGTTTCGCCTACGTTCGCCGAGGTTCCATTTTCCATCAAAGCAGCCTGGCACATGACTCTCTGCTTCCCGAAGCAGATTGAAACGACCTGTCTTGCGTGTCTACCACATCGTAGCGTAGTTCCTTCAATCATCCAGTTCCTGCCACTGCCGAAATCTATGCCAGACCTCGGGTAGTGTCGGCCAGTGCGCCAATTCCGCCGTTAGGGGCCCCGCCAGCGTGTCACGGCTTGCCGACACTGGGCTTCACTCCACGACGTTCCGCGGCCTTCCGCGACATTCTATGAGCCCGGTTTAACCTGAGGCGCAGGCTTCTCCATCTTTCTCCCTCCTGCTCTTCACAGCTTACCCATCGCACCTCATCCCATCGCCACCTCGAGCTCGCGACATCCGAAGCGGTCGTCGTGGAAGCTCTGCAACGAATACGGGACAAGTTTTCTCAAGAAATGGCTGCCGCATGCAGCATAGCTACGGATTCGAGTAACTAACTTCATGAACTGTGCTCTTGGTGTGGGATTGTTCAGGAGCTAATGGAAAACTACCAAGTAGCAATTCCCTTCAACACGTCCTCTTTGAATGTCAACCCTCGAGTTGTTTTCTTCACCATCAGCTGGTGACACTGCGTGAGTTATGACTTGACATGGCTGTGCAGTCTTAGATATGACGGAAGAACTGATACGAAAAACAGACATGGGACGTCAGTGACACAGCGGAAGGATTGACTTCGTACGGTTGAGATTCCGGGTCCTTGGGACACTAAATGTGAGTCTTCACTGCCATTGCTACAGATGGACAACAGCAAGAATACTAATAGTTGTAACGAATCGCGCAAGAAAAACAGGTTCCTTGAATTGCGGCTCACCATCCCGTGGCAGATCCTCAACGGCTCGGTTCGGTGGAATGACCATCGTGTTGGCAGGTGTGTGCCAATCTTTCAAAAGCAAAGCGCAGGGCAGCATGACCAACTGACCGGTTGGACTGTAACATCACAGGGAATCCGAAGCAATGCCTTCCCGTTATTCCAAGTCATCGCCTACACAAATCGTCGACGCTTGCATCATGGAATGCTGACTTCTGGGGGGGAGTTGAGGTGCTGCATCTCTCTGTAAGTAGTAGTGCTGGCCTGACTTTCTAGACCCTATACTAACAGCGGCACGGTGCGAGCGCAGACAAACATGCGTCTTCTGGCCGCTGCAGACCGCATGACCGAAACGGAACGGGCAAACGCACAGGGCTTTGCAGATTGGCTCTTAGGAGTTGGAGACGGCTCGGCGAACAAAACAGAACACTCTATCGCGCTCCCACGTGAGCTTCTCCTGGCGGCGACCACGAGGAACAGCTCCGGGTTGATCAGACACGTTTATCCCGGCCCCGCGCTCGAACTGGACAATAAAAAGTCGAATACTTCCGAGAGCGAGCAAAACTGGCGCCCAAAAATTCGCAGGTAGATCACATCAACGACATGGTGCTCGACCTGCTGCCGGGTCACGCTCAAACGTTCTACAGCGCGGATTCGGTCGAAAACGAAGACGAATCACTGTTCTCGATCGAGTACCTTCAGAGTCTCAACATCGCCGGGATGGCGTTGCACGCTGCAAAATTCAAAGGTTGTCAACTCGGTTACACACCCGCGTGCTCGAGGCCATCATTCTCACAGGAGATCATGCTGGACAGCCAGTTTTGTTGCCACGGATCACGCTGAAGACTGGGTCATCAGCTGAGCTTCCGTTCACTCTGACAAGTGTGTGGCGACGGATGTCAATGACTTGCACACTCAGACCGGAACTCGCGCCAAGGCAACAGTGGCAATCCTCTCAGAGCTCAAACAGATCTACAAGAACCATATGACACACCAGTCGAACGAACGAGCCAAAAAAGGAGTTCGCCCGAAGTATCAGCGCAGGTTCTCGAGTACCGTGCTGCCAAAACTGGAGAGCGGACTCGAATTCGGGAGGCGAATTCGCAAGCTGCTTCTGCGGCGGTGGCCAGACGCCTTGACGAGTTGAACGCAGCAAACCACTCACCCGGACCTTTCTTTGAGTAATATTTCTCTGCTGGGTTCCTGTTTTGAATGCTCCACTGACCACATCACTTGTGATCAATAGGCTATGATCCTCACCTTGACACTCCTCCGGACCTACTTCATGTCATGTATCTTGGGGTGATCAAATATCTCTGGGGTCAAACACTCGAGAATTTGAGCAATACTGCGATTGACTACGTCGCAGCGGTCTTTCGATCGATTTCGACTCATGGATTTGACGGGAACTTCAAGTTTGAATTCTACCTGGAGTTCAGGTGGGGCCTCACCGGGAAGGATTATCGCACGCTCGTGCAAGCTTTTCCACTTGTATCAGAGATGCTCCTTGCTCGCGGTTACATCACTCCCGACGTCAACCGGTGCTGGGGTCTTCTTGGCAAGCTCGCACATCTGACGTCTTGGCCCGCTTTCTCCAACCTGGACGACTATATCGTGAGTGGATAACGCTGCGTGCGTTGCGTTTCACAGCCTTGGGCTGACCATTTTGAAGCTTTCCAGGCTCGATATCGTATGTTGGCTCGCACCTTCGTCCAGGCCTCTATGCGTCGCGATCTCGGGCATGTCCTTCGGCACATCAAATACCACTACCTGATAGAGCTCGACCATTCGATCCTTCGACTCGGCCCTCCCGTCACCTTCGAAGCGTCGGTTGCCGAATCGGCAAACAAGGTTGTTCGAGAACTCAACATGAACACAAACCACCACGATCCTTCTCGAGATGTCTGCACACAGCTGTCAAACAGCGCTCGCATCGCTTTCATTGTCAATGGCGGTGAATGGCAGACTGGTACCAGCCAGTGTGTCACAATGGGCACCAAAGCCAGGCAGTTCACTCAGAATCCGCGCATTCGGGAATGGATATTGGACATTGCTCGAGCAGGCGATGACGACACAATCGGGCAGAGTCCTCACCTGATGCCGGTCGTCGCGGAAACCGTGGAACTGAGTGAGTTCAATAATGTGGATGCAAGCTTGAGCGCCGCCTGAAATTTGCTTTTGCCTCTTCTTCTTCTTCTTCTTCAGTACACTTTGACTGGGCGTCCGGCACTGAAGGTGTTGCTCCTGAGATTCTCAACTTTGCGTACAACAATCCGCACGTCACTGATGCCAACGATCTGCGCTCGGTCCGCTCCATCAAGTTGTCAAATGGTGATCGCTGCCCAGTTGGCACTTGGTGCTATACAAAGACATCGAATTCGCGCGTAAGTCCATCACAAACGCCCTTCTGATCTCGAATGTTGACACCTTTGCCTCCTGCACAGTTCGAAGTGGCATTCATCCGAGCGATGGCTGCACCGCATAGAAGCGGGGATCATTTCCCCGAATTGGTTGCCCTGTCTTCGGCACGATGCTTGAAGGAGTTCGGAGAGTCAGGATTCATTCACATGGATCTTTCCGCGGATATTTAAATTATGCGCACCGATGTGCGTCATAGGCTGTGGAGACAAGATCCGGACATGAACTGACCACTTTGACCTGCCAATTCGCAGTGTATCAAGGCACTTGCTGTGGTCTCACATGACTGCATACGTGCTCAGTGCAGCACTTCGCTTATCGCCAATGAGATTGATGGCCGTCGCCTTACCGGAAGAAAACTCCGCGCTTTGCAGCACGCCAATGCGACAATGTTCCTGCTTAGCACCATAGCACAGCGCTCTCATACGCTTGTACACGCTTTCGCACCACCGTTGCCATCACCGGATGATCTGGATTTGTTCGCCAAAGAGATGGAACGCAGCGACTCGGCTCAAGTCCTCCGATCGAAGCATTCAAAATCAAAGCAGGTTAGTCTGAAGTCAACTTATTCTACTGTCCGCTTCCATCTACTCTGATCAACCTCTCTGGAACAGAAATCCAGGGCAAACGCCGACAACACGCACACTGTACAGGTTGATACTGCAGAGACTTCACAGACTTAACGTCAATAGGCTTGTTACTCGGATCCAAGGCACCTTTGCTCAAGCCCTTGCAAGGTCGCAGTGCCTACAGGCAGGTTTTCACCATCTATTACCTAAGTCACATGTCTTCTTATGATTCGGGCACACAAGCCTCATCTACAGGAGTTCAGCTTTGATCCGAGCGTGCTCGACGACCAGACCGGCAGCGGTGCGAACTTTGGTCCGTCAGGGCGCAAGCAAAACAGGACTGCAAGCAACCGTCAAAAGAATCTCGGGGCATCATTTGTAATGAAAGCAAGGGTGACTTAAAAAATAAACCGAGCTTTCTGTTGACCGCCTTTGAGCACAGTGGAGATTGGAAAGAAACCCGGCCCTTCCCGCCGCCGTTCGGTCGCGTGTGCTCGCCCGTCTTCGCTCGGGACTTCGAAAGTTCTCGAAAGTTCCGCGTCTTCTGTGGGTCTCCCTCTTGCCACATCGCATGCCACAAACCCTCCAGCTTGCCAACTGCCAACAGCACAACCGCAGAATGCCTCAACAACGCCACGACGTAAGTAGAAGCTGTACATGAATTAGTTGATGCCACAGTCACCGATACTGACTCGCTGGCCGACGTTTCCTCTACGTCAGCAGCCACTTCCCGACCGAATGGCGCGAGCGTCAAGCAAGCGCCGATCTTCCCCTCCTCAAAGTAGCGCAGAGCGCAAGAAGCGTAAAGTCTTGGCGTCATTGGTGAGTAGTTTCACAACCACTTTCCCTGATCCGACATGATATAAGTCCGCACTGCAGGCGACACTCGCCGGCCAGCCGCGCTCCTTGGAGCGGATTTATATACTTTGAGTTCAGGGAGCCAAGGGTCCGCATTAGATCAGATCACCGCCAGATCTGATCTGATCTGATCTGAATTTTTCTGATTCTGCCTTGATTGATCTGATCTTGATCTGATCTGAACAGATCAATTTGATCTGAGACATGAAATTGCCTAATTTGGCTCAGAGAGACTTCTACATGTCTACATGTTGAAATCCCTCAATCTCATCCTCATCCTCATCCTCATCATCCTCCAAAGTGATCACCTTTTTGGAGGAGCTCCCCGCTTTTATGACTGGATTGGGTCGCATGATCCCTATAAGAAAGTGTTTCAGCACTTGACACTGCAACGAAGACCCATCAGAGGAGGACCACACCCCGTAGTATTTCTGTGGCGCGGGGCCGACACCCAATGCGGCGGCGATGCCAGATGGCCGATGGCGCGATCCATTCTCTCTCATGATCAGCTGAGGTGCGCCGCAGTTGGCATTTCAAATCACAATGGCACCATCTAGGTACCGTCTACTTTTGGATTTTTTTCCTCGAGGCTTGGTTGATCTGAACTTGATTTGACCCCTGTCAGATCAGATCAGATCAGATCTGAAACTGATTAAATCAGATCAGATCTGATCTGATCTAATGCGGATGCTTGCAGGGAGCTAATGAAGCTTCCTGTTGTCCACGACAGAACAACTCCCCGGCTGAAGCAGCCCACAATGAAATATTCGAACCCTTGACAGACGGACACGACGAAATGCCTGCCGAAGAACACAGCGACCTCACCAAGGATCGCCACTTCCGTCTCCAAGACGATGACGAGAACGTAAGCGGTTCTGACCATGACTCAAAAGTCTCCGAGGGCGATAACAATACCCAACCTTGTCGCCAAAGCAGCAAGATGGAATCGGACCTTGATGAAGCTGCCCTTCAGGATTACAACGACTACGAACACAGTGGAGCAGATGACGAGGAAGCGCGAGTGTACAATTTGATCGACCGTGACCTGGCCACAGATCCCGATATGAAGCACCTCGAAGTCAGTCCCCAACCAAAGGCGACCCGAATCGATATTATGTTGATGATTGTTGGTTGCTCCAGACGTTGAGGAAGTCGACCAGCCCCCTCTTGCGCCCCCTTTGGCGTGGACTTCAGATCGTGCTTGCGCGCTCGATCGGAGACTCTTCTCGTGGCGCCCAACTAGATCCCTCTTCCGAGCGAAAAATTGACAAGAAAACATTGAAGGTAAGTGGGTTTACGCAGTGGTTCTGGTCGGATATCGCACGTGCTGAAAGCCAGCCATCATGAACCCCAGCACTTCTTCCGATCCATACGCGAAAGCTGTGGTTGCGCTGCCGAGACTGTGCAAATTTTACAAGGCGGCGCAGGGCGCAGTCGAGAAGCTTGTCCGCGAGGAGGGGCTGCTCGACGACCAACTGGAAAGAACCTCGAAGGTGTATCGTCGAACGGCAACAGACGCGCTCACTCACGCCATGGCGGATGCAAGGAAGGACTATCATCTCCAGGTGATTCTCCGAACAGGTACAAGCTTCATGAACAATGTTACTGATATATAGCACTTGCTCTCCTACAGTTGAAGAAGATCAGCGACCACATTGCCCAACACCGTGATCCCATCTATCTAATGGTCAATTATGTGGACAACTCGCTCGTCTTTTCCGACGAGCACATCGTATATTGGTGCCTGGGAGTAAGTGCTAGGCTGTCACCAATTTCTGCCACCTGCCAAGCTTATTTCCTGAATACCTCGATCTCCAGGTTCACTTTTTTAGGATCTTCAAGGCTGAGGATCACGACAGCAAGGACAGGTTCTTCAAAGCCTACGAAAATTTTCTCGGCGACGTTGCCGACGAGATTATGAAAGGACGGCGCGAAGCCGGAAGCCATCGAAGGTACGTGCTTAAGTGGAATTGCTTATATGAGTCCCTGACTCCGAGTGCGCGCAATCGTACACAGATACCTCTGGAACACCTTTGTGGAGCCCCTCCGCAAAGAAGCCTTGAGTCTATCTCCGGCTCTCATTAGGACCGTGACTTGGAGTCAGCCACGTGTCAGTCTGAACCCGAAGGACAGGCACACGGACGCCAACTTACTGCTGAGGAATCTTGTGGGCACTGATGCCGATCTCCATCACGTCGTTCGAGTCAGTTAACCCATATCCGAGAAGGCTAAAGAGTGACACTCACCTGTGATACATTCATTGACTTTGCCACCTCAGCGTCAGGAGCAACTCCAAGCAATCTAGCCGCCCCGTGCCGGTGCCGCCATCAGCGCCCGGACCCACATCCGCCAGCGGTAGTGCTGATCACCACGGGCTCGTATCCTCACCCTTATAAGACATTTCTGAAGGGTGGAAGTTTCAGATTTTGATTTCATCTGGGCAGCAAAGGCAAGTCCTTTCAGCCCAGGATCCGATTTAGTACGGCGCCTTTTTTCTTTTTTTCTTTCTTTCTGGCCTTCGATTGTTTGATGCCGCGTCCAGATAGTGTAGAAGGTTTTCAATGTGGAAGTCCGTCGTTTCGAGCAGTGTACAGCGAAAGTATGGGAGAGAGAGAGAGCCTGGAATCCCTGTCTTCTGATGGCAAAGGACAGTAGGTTTCATCTGATAAATCATCTGGTTTCCATCTTCCGCCAAAAAAAAATTGTGGAAATCTCAAACTCGTTTTCTGCCCACCGTGGAATTCATATGAACCACGCCCGCGAGGCTAGCGCGAGTCAAACCCTGCGGAAACCGGGAGCGGGTCCGTGCGATAACCCCAACCAATAGGGCTGGCCGTGTAGTGGAATTGCGAAGCGATATATGTACGCACAGCCAATAGGAACCAATACAACAATGGCGATACAACGAGGAAGAAAAGGGTGGGGCAAAGGGAAAAAAAAAGATCCACCAACGGCCCAAAAGCAAAAAAAAAAAAAAAAAAAAAAACGTAGAGCGAACAGCGAGGAAGGAAGAGCCCATCCGATCTGGCAGAGGTGAAAAAGCATACAATTCCCAGCGGTGCTAATGCATTATTCCGCCGTGGTGGTCGTGGTCGTGGTCGTCTTCTTCCTCAAACTCAACGTCCGAATCACATCCCTACAATACTCGAGTTTGTCGATGATGAACCGCACCCTGTCCAACTT
The DNA here is from genome assembly GCA_003665825.1 of Microbotryum silenes-acaulis. Lineage (NCBI taxonomy): Eukaryota > Fungi > Basidiomycota > Microbotryomycetes > Microbotryales > Microbotryaceae > Microbotryum > Microbotryum silenes-acaulis. The sequence goes on from QPFY01000009.1 coordinate 309,169, forward strand.
TTTCAGCCGCCTCGCTTCTTCCGTCGTCATCGCTGATCCTGGTGTCGTCGAAGTTGAAGGTCGATAGTGGCCCAGTTTGGACGCTTCGTCGAATAAGGCTCCGAGGGAGTAGGTGTGCAGTCGAAAATCGCCGTCGATGAAGGAGACGACGGACCCGTGTTGCGTGATGAGGAGTTTGGTATGGTCGTAAAAGTTGAACTGCGCGGGTGGGGAAGTGTGGAAAAAGTCATCAGCATTGAACTCAACCAACAACCGTCCTCAAGGCTCAAAACTGACCTGCAAGACCTCGTTGCTTAACTTGAACACGATTGCGTGCTTCATCCTGTAGTATTTGACGAGGAAGCACATGTTCTTGGTCCTCGCCGCGTCGACAAACGTCCACGCCACGTCGCGTGTTAACATCTTCGCCATATAGTCTTCAAAGTACTCCAACAGGTAGGCCTTGCGTTGAAGATCTTCGGGGTGGTCCGTCAGTGCATAGTGCCGCCGTGTGTAGACGTTGCCTTTGCGTTGGGCGATATAGTCGAAATGGCTGTGCGAGAGACGTACTCTGGATCAATACAGGCACCCGCACTCGGTAAGCTCGGGGATGACCTACTTCTTATCCGGACTCAACACCATCGTCGTCGAATCATTGAAGTACAACCCCGCCGTCCCGTCCGTCAACGAATAAGCCGTACCGTACTTGTGCGTATAGTCGACCCAAGAGGTGATAAACACCTTGGGGGCCGTCGAGTCGTCCGGTCGGGGCAAGGCTTCGAGGTCGGCGAGAGTTTCGATCGTCAATGCGGAATGGAGGGTGCGCCAGGTTGTGTCGTAGAGTTCTCGCGCAGGGTGGCGGGCAGCTGCGCAGCAGATATGAAACGCGTTCAGCCTTCCCATCACGTCAGTTTGGTAGCGCCGGACGGGAGGACTCACTGTCTACAGCTTTGACGACCGGTTTTGGTGCAACAAGAGAAATCGGCACCGATGCGCTCGACGTCCGATTCGGCGACGAAGGCACAGGGACCGTCGATGTCGTCGATAAAGCCGATCTTCGATGTTTGCTCACGGTCGTCGCCCCACCAACCGCCTTCCCACCCCTCGCAGGTGAGTTCTCCTTATCCCCTGCACTGGGCTGACTCGGAGCCAGGTTCTCCTTCGTCGGTGCATTCGCCGCGAGTCGAGCGGATAGAGTGGTTGCTCCGTTCGTTGAAGTCGGGTTGTTCGAAGTCGACCTCGCTTCGGCCGCCAAACGACGTTGTAACAATTCGCGCGGTTCGGCATCGGGCGAAACCATGAGGGGCTTGCGGGCCGAACGCAAGAGATCCGAAATGGGACTTTCGGGCGCCAGCACTTGTTGGACCTCTTGTTCGATCGCACGTGCATCGGCGGTGACGGTCGTGGACATTCGCTTCCTCGCCACGGGTGCGGTGGCTTGGGCGGGAGGTGCGGGTGCGGCCGATTCGTGAACGGTCGCGAGGACGGTGCGATGTGATGGCTTTTCAACGGCAGCGACTTCAGCAGCATTGGCCTCGAGCATCTCCGCTTCGACCTGTTCGGTCAACCCTGCTCGAGCCTTGACGGCCCTAAAGTTGCGATGCGCCGATCGAATGCTCATATTGCGATGGTCAGGGACCAAGGTGAGCGAAGCGGGGGTGACGGAGGCGGGGAAAGGGCCGGTGACGAAAAAGTCGTGTTGGAGGATTTGGCCGAGCGTGGGTCGTTCGTTCGGTTTTGGGGTGAGGATGAGCGAGATGAGGTCGACGGCCTCGGCTGAGAGTTCGCACCCGGCGGGGAACTCATAGTTCAACTCCTTGATGCGACTGTGGGGGCCAAGCAATATCAGTTCAACGAACACTGGCACAAGTGAGTACCATCCCGAAACATACAGGTAGATGTTCTTGACCTCTTTGGTTTGGAAGGGGGGTTTCCCGACGAGTAGTGTGTACATGATGACGCCGAGTGACCAAATGTCGACCTCGAACGAGTGGCCGTTGGTCGTGTCAAATAGGATCTCGGGGGCGATGTAGTTGGGTGTTCCGCAGATAGTTCTGTACCAAGTCGAGCAGAAGAAGATCAGCAACAGAATCATCGAATTTTCTTCGCTGCGACTGACTTTTTCCTCTCGCCGGGGAACTTGACCAGCGCGGCCAACCCGAAATCGCCAACACGGAGGTTCATCTCGGCATCGAGCATGAGGTTGCCCAACTTGAGATCGCGATGAATGACCGAGTTGGAGTGCATGTAGTGGCACGCGCCGATGAGTTGCACGAGGTAGAAGCGCGTCTCAGGTTCGGTGTACCGTCTTCGTTTGCGCAGGAGGTCGAGGAGGGATCCGTTGGAGCATAGCTCGAGTTGCATGTAGACGTTGGCTTCGTCCTCGAAGCAGTGCTCGAATGAGAGGATGTTGGTGTGTTTCATCGCCTGGTGGATCTTGATCTCACCAAAGAGCTGGTCAACGCAAAGATGGAGGGGTGTGGTCAGTCTCGCCGGATGGACGGTCACGTGAGGAGTGGGGTCATACTTTGCTCCTGTTCTTGGTCGATCGTAGCTGTTCTTTACAAATGACCTTGACGGCCTTGTTGGTGATTCCATCCGGTTCTGTGATGAGGTATACGCGTGCGAATCCACCCTGCAAAGACGGCGAAAGAAGTCAAGGTGCGGGGATGTTGAGTCAGTCATCTCCCATTTCGCAACTCCATCAAAAGGGAGGGCCCATGGCTGATGCCGCCTCGCAGCTTGTCGAGCATGATCCCGAGTGCGAGCAGTTGACCCCAACACTGACCTCTCCCAATAGTTCCCCTCTGTGTAAATGCTCTCCATCGCGCCGAATGACGGCCGGCGGTGGCCCCCACTGCTCGGTCAATTTGGCTCGATCAGACGGCGCTCTGGTGCCCGTCGTAGCCTTTTGTGTCGTCGTCGTCGTCGTCGTTGGTGCAGTCGTAGACACTGTGGTTGCTGGAAGTTCTGCCGCTCCCGAACGGGTCGTCTGTAGCCCAGTCGAAATGGATACCCGCATCTGAGCCGAGGCGGAAAGAGGTGGGCGCGTACGACCTGAAGCAGCGACAGCAGCTCCAACTGAAGAGGAGCTGGTCAGCGTAGGTACATGTCGACTGGGAGGCGCAGCCGAACTCGAGGCACCGGCGAAAGGGTGGCGAGGTTGAGGTGGGTGCACCAACATGACGCCCTCTGGTCTGACCTTGGGCTACGTCCGGAGCGAGGAAGCAAACGTCGGGGCGGAGAGATGAAACGTCGAGCTGAGGAGAGCAGCAAGTTGAACCACGATCCAACAAAATCCAACAAGATCGCGCGCGCCGTCGTCCGCGGGTGGCGAGAGCGATTTCTCAATTTCAAAGGCCACGGCTTGTAATGCCGGACCACCAAGAGTCTATTTATCGATACGCGACTCTGCAGTTTTGTACTCGGTATTCTTGTAGGTGATCAGTCATGAGGTAATTTTTTTTTCCTCAAAATCAAATAAGGGAGTTTATTTAGTATATTCTCTAACAATACTCTCAGCCCACCCGACTATGTTGTCCGAGACACAGACGTGGATGATATTCAACCCAAACAGTCCGTGGCACTGATTCGGCATTGTCCGACACACCCCGTGCAATTCAACACTTTTCGATTGAACAACGTGAGCGATGGACATACCTCGACGCCATCTGCGAAGAATAAGAGCTCGGCCGCTGGGCACTGATCATCTCTGGCTTGCGATTACTAGCGCGACGTCATCGCTTTGCACCGCGCGCCCGTGAGCTCGAGCCTCTTTGGTTTCCGTCAGTGCTTCGCCTCCTTCGCCAAACCACCTGCGGCCATCGTCCCACAAAGAGTGCGCTCGCCTTGACTGAACCAAATGACGAGTCGCGGTCCTGCTTGGACCCGCGATCGAAAGAAGAACAAACAAACTGCATTCACACCACCCGTGTATGGTACGACGGGAGCCACGGCCAGTTCGACGTCCTTGCCTGAACCAGCACCACCTCAGGAAGCACCTTACCTCGCCCATGCGGTTCGACACCATGGTCAACTCACGCTCGTACCTCCAGACAATACGGGCCGACGGAGAGTGGCGGGCCTACTCGATGCTGCGTCGACGTCGGCGAGTTCACTCGCGAGCACCTCCAATCTGAATCAGCACCACTCGTCATCCGTCGTCGAACCGTCTCGTGCGACCATGGGCCCCGCCGAGGAGATCTCCGCCCCATCCCCAGCACCCGCTCCGACCAAGAAGAAGGTCAAAAAGGCCAAAAAACCTGTCGCACCTGCCGTGCCCGACCCTGCAATACTCGACGCAGTCTTCAACGCTGGAAGGAACGGCGGTAGTCCGTCGACCCCTCCCGTCGCCTCGGCCAGCTCACGCTCAGCGCAGAGCAGGGAAAGAGACCGACAGCAGCGGGGTGGGGCGACGGCGGTTGGAGCTGACAGTGCATCAAGTCGTAGCATGACCCGATCCGGGAGCGCATGCAGCAGCTCGCTCGGCAGTGGTGTGGCTTCGAGCTCGAATGTCCGTGGGCCACGAGCGATAAGATTGACCCCACCGCAGCAAGGTAAGTGGTCCGGGTGTACTGGTCGCAGTCTAGGCCACGGATCTGGACCATATATATTCCTGTTCGTACTCCACAGCCTCCTCAACTTCGAACGTGAGCGAATACCCCTTCCCACCCGCTTCGACAAGTCGGACTTTGGCAAATCCTCCACCGAGTAATTATATCGCAACTCAGTCCTCGCCAGCACTGCCCTCCCCTTCGAACCCAAGAGGATCGATATCACAACGTAGAGGGGCTTCTATACTCTTTGAAACGCCCGTCGTCGACCCTCGAGCTTCCATCGCCGCTCCTCCACCCGCCTTCGAGTCACCGCCACCGGCCTACTTTCTCCCAGGATCTCGGCCACCGTCACCCCTAGACTTGGCGGCCCAAAGAGCTACGACCTCGACAGCAATAGGTGGTGGAGAAGAAATTTTCCCTACCGTACCTCGAGGTGCTCTGGCCGAGTCTGACCTCCCTGAAACCACCGACCTCGCAACTTCGGACGTTCCACTCGTGCTCGCGTGGGAAGCTGATCGAGCGGCGGGGATGGAGCTTGAATTGAGAATACAGCGGGATATGCAGAGACGGCGAGCCGCAGAAGCAGCAGCAACAGCAACAACACCGATCGGACCGGTTGCGGAGGAGACTGGAGCCGATGTCGTCACATTTGACCCGGTTGAAGACGCAACACCTCTACCTCTTCGTGTTCCAACCCCACCCGCCTCCTCGACGGCAATGGTTCAAGCTGTGACCGTTGAAAGAGCTTCCACGGACCAGACGAGTAGGCCAACGGTATCGACATCCGCAACAGGCCCAACTGAGCCGAACCCACCATCTGCTGAAGAGCGCGAAGAAATTGCCGCCGCAGAGGCGCAGAACGACGTTCCACGCATCGCTCGGGCCCTTTCGATCTACGCCAGTCGAAGATTCGCCGAGGCTGCTGAACGGAGGATCGCACAAGCGCAAGCGCAGAAGACCCCATCTTCGGCAATTCAATCCAGTGTCGTCTTGGAGGAAGAAACGGAGGAACCTGTCGACAACCCTTTAAGTGTGGCTCCAGCTCCCCCGCTCGCCCCTGTCGCCTCGACGTCGTCCAGCCTGCCTCCCCCGCCTTCCAGTCCAGCTCGACCATTAATTTCGTCTTCCTCTCCCATTCCACCACATATCTCACCGTCAATAACCCCTATCACATCAACACCAGAGCCTACCGGTGCGACAGTTGAGTCGTCCGATTCGGAAGAGGAAGAGGAAGAGGCAGAAGAAGATCGCCCCGCTCGACTGGCTCGTGCTGTGACCCTTAATGCTCGACGACGCTTTGCCGAAGCCGCGGAACGACGAGTCGCCTTGGAACGTGCTGCGAAAGAGCGAGAACAGAATGCGGCACAGCAGACGAGTGAATCAGGGATGCCACAGGTCCCGGAAGAGGAGGAGTCTACCGAGAGGGCGGAGGAACCACCGGCCGAGGTCGCTGCATCGGAGCCTCAGCAACGCACGAGTGCCTTTGAGCAGCTCTTTCCCAATCGATCTCGGTTCGGGCAACCAGTATCGTCGAAGCCACCCTTTCCACCCGTAACACCCCTCCCGCAGCCCCCAGTGCCGCCACCACGACCACCACCTCCAGCGACGATCGCCGCCCCACCAACCCCGCCGAGCAAACCCCCTCCCCGACCATTTCTCGATGACCCCACGGCGCCGCCGCTACCAAGACGACCCGACGACGTTGCTGTGCGACCTTCGACGATTGAAGATGTGCCCGACATCCCTCTTTCCACCTTGTATTGCTCGACCCCCGCACTTCCCCAACGCGCCTCGCTGATCCGACGTGCTCCGCCAGTACCTCGTTCTCGACCCGGCAGCATGAACCGGCGATACCCTGTCTCCTCAACTTCAACCTCGGATCCGAGCTACTCGCAGTCTACTCCACCTCCCGTCAGCGATATCAACCCCTCACTCCTTTCAACGATCCCCAGTAGCGAGCGCTACGCGCTCCCTTCTCCCTTGGCACCGAGCTCGTTCACCCCTCCGCCACCTCGACCTCGTCGACCGGCCCCTCTACCCCCACCACCAAGAGGAACGACATCCCCTTCGCCCATAGCGACGTTCGGAGTGACGGAAGAGACTCGCCGACCCAGTCGTCGTCCCTTACCTGTGCCGCCCGGTCCGACGGATCGAGTCGATGCATTCACGGTCATGCAGATGAGGGAGAATGCGCTTGCTTCTTTGGAGAATCGAGAACCTCGTTCGTCGGAGGAGTTGATGGAGAATGATGGATTGGCCTTGGAGGCGTTGCAAAGCGTTACTTCTGCTGCGGCTACTTCCTCTTCGAATGTGGGTTCGCGAACAGCGAGCAATCCTACGGGCGTTAGTCAGGCTGTACAGTCGACGACGGCGGCACCGACGTCGGACTCGACAGTTGAAACAGCGAACAATCAGGACTTGTCGGCATATACGGAATTGGACCTATTGCTCGCTCGGCTGGACCATGAAGTTGGTGGCAATCAATACGATGTAAGGCAATGAGACTTGCACCTCTTTCACTCTGATATACTGAGATCTTTTTTCCCTCCCATCCTTATCAGGATCTCACGACCCTGGGCGAAATGATGGGGTCCGCGCGCGAACTCGGTGCATCCCAAGCCGAACTCGAGATGCTCGATGTTGCCGTCGTCGAACTCGAGCGTAGACGCATAGACAAACGTGGGAAAGTCAAACAGAAACTCAGCGTCGTCGGCGTGAGATGCGTCGATTGTACGATTTGTTTGGCGAGATTCAAGGTTGGGGAAAGGGCGGTGGTATTGCCGGAGTGTTTGCATGCGTGAGCTACATTGATGGAGGGGTTCGAGGAACAAAAAAGAAACGAAGTGGGCTGAGGCTGACCGTCTATATCGTGACATGCAGGTTTCACGAAACGTGCATCGTGAGATGGTTGACCCGAAGTCGGACCTGCGCCCTCTGTCGCGCCAACATCTTTCCCGATCGACCCGTCATTGATATTTGACGAGGCCGAAAACTTCATAGTATGAATATCTTACCCGTGACCACTAGCTTTGAGTTTTTATTATTTGTACCAAAGTTGTGTAGTTATTTTGCTTCTCTTCTTTCTTGTTCGCACGCAATGACTCGATTTGATTTCCATCCCAAAGAGCTTTCAGGTTCGCTTTGGCAGAAGTATGCTTCTTTCGTAATCTCCATGTTGGCTTTGTTGCCCGTTGCGAGGCTCGGTCGATTTTCGGGGGAACTGGACGATCGGCGAGTCGGAAGAATTGGGAAGTACTGCCCGACCTCTGGGCAGATGCGGGTAATGTTTTACCTCGCCCTGTTGTATCCTTTCGGCTTCCTCGGACCACAGTTCGGGTCCCGTCGCGAGACAACGATCCGAGTGGCAGACGCTGAATTTAATCGTAGGCTAAATATCACCGTGATTGTGGCTGCAGCGTTCCCCAAAGATCACACCAGCCTGCGTCCGTTTGGTCAAAATACCCACAACCTCGCCACCGTATCCACCGGCCCTTGTTCCACCTCCACCTCTTCCTCATCCCCTTCATCCTCCAACAACGACCTCTTCACAACCTTCTTGACCACCTTCGTAGGCCTTTCAGCAGCGGGTGTGGAAGGGAAGAAGGAGTCGCCTATCGGTTGGCGTTGAGGAACGGGTGCCAAGGCAGGTGCGTTACGGATGAGACGCGTAGCCTCGGTTTCGAACATCTTTGAAGAAGAAGAAGAAGAACCGAACGCGATAAGCATTCTACACCCGAATTTGTAGGGCGATCCCCCCCAAATTACAAAGAAAGTGAAAGAAAGTGAAAGAAAGAAAAAACTGACCGTCGCGAACGAATGATCCAAAAAATCCTCCATCCCATACCTCTCCTTGTTCATCACCTCCTTAAAAACCTTGGCCAAGCCCGCCACACTGGCCAAATAATGCTGCATCAAACTCTGTATCTCCCATAAAGAACTTTCCAAAGCTCGAGTTAGGTTCGGGTCTTTTTCTTCGGGGTCGAATGGATCGGTGTGGATCGATTCGTCGGTTGGGGAAGGGTTGTGGATGAGGAACATACACCCCGGATGGAGTTTGAGGAGGTTGTACACCAATGGAACGATGGTGACGATGGCTGAAGGAGGGGCCGAAAGTGCCAATCGAGAAAGTCGCTTGATGAAGCTCGCGACGAGGGAGGCGGAGATGTGCGTCGAGGAGAGGAAGATGACCAACAGACGGAAGAAACGTGGGCGGTAGCGCGTGTGGAGGAGTGAGCGCGCTAGGAGCGAGTAGAGCGTCGAGTAGAAATTGGGGTATTCACTGGGCGCCGAATCCGAAAGTCAGTTTGAGGGAAGAGTTCCATCACACGGACAGCGGGGAACGTACAGGTTATGCTTCTGCATCAGTGTGAAGAGACCGTTCAAAGCCAAGATGGCGATCGTCCCACCCTGGGTTGTACAATCGACCAACCAATCCATCAACCTCTTGGGGTCCGTCATGTGCGGCAACACCTGACGATGCAAGATGCTCAGAACCCTCTTGGATTGCGCCTCGTCCAACGGGAGGCTCAACAAGGCCAAGACACAATCCTGAAAGACGCGACGGTGGGCGGAGAGGGATAAAAGAGGCGGCAAGAGTTTCTTGGAGTCCCTCGCCGACATCTTGGGGGCGTTCTCGTCCGATTCGGAGGACGAGGACGAGTCGAAAATGCCTGTACTTCCATCATCCTTTGACGATCCGGTCTCGGTCTTGCGCTTCTTGTTGCTCTTGTCACCCTTTGACTTGAGCGCCAAAGGGGTCGAACACCACCATTCGTTCAGTTCCTTGGGTACGGTCGGCATCGACGTGAGCGATTCAAAGAGCGTGATCATGTTGGACACGAGATGCGTCGGGACATCCTGGTTGGACGAAGCGTACGAGGATAAGAGGGTAGCGGACTCCTTGAGAAAGTGGTACCGAATGTCGTCGCAGACGTTCCACCATTTCTGCCACTCGTCCTTGATCTCGGGAACGATGAGCCCCTCGTCGTCTTGGGGTAGGAGAATGGCACGAACGATGTGGACCAAAGTCGAGGAGGGGAATTGGGCTTGTCGCGAGTGGTGCACGGAGGTGAGGAAGGTCGATTCGGTTCGGAGCAAGGACATGAGTGCGTTCAAGGCGGAGATCTGGTGAGCGCGAGCACGGGTAGGGGGTCAGCTTGTAGGAAGTCGACGGACGGGATCGTGGTGAATTATCTTACCCTGACACCCATGTCCCAATGGCCCTGTACGACCGTAGCCGTCTGTTTCAGGTAGTCGGCCCACCTCTCTTGCAACCACTCTTTGACCTTTTGCACCGAAGCCATTTCCAACGCCGCCTGTTCCTTGGATGACGACGAGGATACCCCCTGTCCTGGCGCGATCTTGCGCTTGAGCACGCCGTGCAGCCTCCCGTGGTTGATGAGCGCCTCGAACGTCGCCTTGAGCGCATGCAACGACGTGTGCACGGCCTGTCGGTTGAGTTGGTACCATGATGAGGTGGAGGTGGTGTTGGGTGGTGGTTGGAGGGGTAATTTCTGGAAGAGGGAGATGAGGTCGATCAATGGGTTCAGATCGGCGTGGGTCGGTGCGACGGGAGGCAACGAGCACGACAGCGAGGTGATACGGTGTAGGACCGCATCGGGTTCTTGGTTGGAGGAGGAAGATGCGTTGGGTTGGTTGATCGATGAAGTGGATTGGCCCTTGGAAGGGAGCGAGGACGACCGATGGGGTGCCATTGCTAAGGTCGAGGTCGAGGTCGAGGACGAGGTGGAGGTGGAGCGACCGTCGAGCTCGAGCTTGCGAAGGTGCTCGGGCGGGGCGCGCGGGGCAATTGCGCATTAGAAACGGAGGCATTTGCGCCACTCCACTATGAATTTCACCATATCCCCCCCCCCCCCCCCCCCCCCACGCGCCCGCCCCCGCCCCCGCGCCCGCCGCTGATGCTCTCTCGTACTCGCACCCTCAAGTCATCCGGCTGCTACTCGACAACGAGGCCTTGTAGCACGATCTGACCCGCTGGTATGCCCCGCTCACCTTCGCCGACGGGCTCATCCTCGTCCGCTTCGAAACGACGACGATACGACGACTCCTCGCACCACTCTTCCTCCTCGAGACGCGCGTCCGGCATTTCCTCCCGCGATCTAGTTGATCGTCGTCATGACCGGGACCGCGATCGCGACCGGGATCGTGAAAGCGATCGTCGAGGTAGTGATCGCGACAGAGACCGCGACTCCGAGTCCAGACGGAGCAGCGGGGGAGGGCATCGTGATGAGGATCGACGTCGGGATGATCGGGATAGGGACAGAGACAGGGACAGGGACAGGGACAGGGCTAGGGACAGGGCTAGGAACCCTACATCCTCGTCCTCCTCCTCGAGGTATGACCGAAGGGATGCACCCACCTCGTCGTCACGGTACAACGACGACCGTCGATCACCCCGTCACGACTACGATAGTCCCCGAGACCGCGACCGGGACAGGGATAGGGACAGAGCTGGAAGATACGGCAGCATCAGCTCCAGTTCGCACCCACATGATGCACCTCCCTCGTCAAGAAGATCCGACGATCGCTCTCCTCCAAGACAGTCCCAGGCCTCGCCAAGGAGTCGCGCCTTTTCCCCGACGACCGAACCACGCAGCTCGACCCCGATCTCGACCTCGAACGGCCGATCAGGCGCAGCCAGTCCCGCCGCAACTGTTGAGACCAACTCGGCTTCAGCAGCAGAGCAGGAGAAGCAGAGGCTCAAGCAAGAGCGATTGGCAGCGTGGAAAGCCAAGAAGGCGGCCGAGCAAGGTGGCGCGTCACCCGCATCTACGACCACCGCATCTGGTTCGGGTTTGGGCTCGACGTCCATTTCGATCAATGGTGCGGCAGCCAAGAATGGTCAGTCCATCTACCTTCATCACGAGGCTTTGAATCGCATACTCAGACCGAGTCGTTTTGTCCGCAGGCCTCCCCGCCAAGCCTGCCGCTTCCCCCGTGGCCGACCCAGCTCAACTCGCTCTCGCAGCAGCAGCCGCCATCTCGTCCCGTCTCAACGTCGCTCCACCCTCCCTCAAGAACCCCATCTCAGCCTCCTTACCCGCTCGACCCGCCTTTGCCTTCAACAACAACGCCTCCTCGTCCTCCTTCCGTCCTAGCGGATTGAAGAACTCGCTCAAACTAGGCGAAGACGACGATGGGGAGAAGAAGATTGGCTTGATCAAGTTCGAAGGCGAGGTCGATCTTTCGCTTCAGGATGGTGGGGAGGAGGATTTGGATGATGATGAGGACTTGGAAGGAAGTGTTGTGTTCAAAGGGAAGGTCGAGGAGGCGATGAGGAGGAGGGCCAAAGAGTTGGAACTGGAGGAGAAGAATGGTGATGGCATGGATGTGGACGGGGAAGCTGGGGAGGGGGAGTCCAAAAACGTCAAGGAGGAGGAGGGCAAGATGGATCAGGCTGGAGAGCCAAAGCTCGAAGCCGAGGAAGAGGAAGAAGTTGATGAACTGGACGCGTTCATGAATGGTGTCCAGGCCGAGGTCAAGAGCGTCGACAAACTTGATCGGGCCAAGTTGAAGGGCGCGAGTGGGCCAAGAGGGAGTGGACCGGGCGAGAATGAGGATGAGGACGACGATGATAATGAGCAGGTCGTTGAGGATGATGAGGCGGAAAAGGTTGGCATGTCCGCGGCGGACATCCTTGCGTGAGTTTTTCGTGTTCTCGGGGTCACAGTGACTGATAGATCCTGTACTGATGATTGATCTTTGTCACAGTCTGGCTGCCAAAAAGGTTAAAAAGGGCCGTGAACTCGCCCCCGTCGACCACTCCAAGGTCAACTACGAACCCTTCACCAAAGTCTTTTACCACGAGCCTCCCGAAGTCGCCTCCCTCACCCCAGAGGAAGTCGATGAACTCCGCCTCGAGCTCGACGACATCAAGATTCGAGGTGCCGACCCTCCCAAACCCGTCTCCAAATGGAGTTACTGCGGTCTTCCCGCGGCGTGCATCGACGTCATCAAGGGGCTCGAGTACACGGCCCCGACGTCGATTCAGGCGCAGGCGATCCCGGCCATCATGTCGGGTCGAGATATCATCGGTGTCGCCAAGACGGGCTCGGGCAAGACGATCGCTTTCCTCCTGCCCATGTTCCGCCACATCAAGGATCAACGACCTCTCCGAACGATGGAAGGCCCCATCGCGATGATCATGACCCCGACGCGAGAGCTGGCGACGCAAATCCACAAGGAATGCAAGCCCTTCCTGAAGACCCTTGGACTGCGAGCATCGTGCGCTTACGGTGGTACACCGCTCAAGGACAACATCGCGGACATGAAGCGAGGTTCCGAGTTGATCGTCTGCACCCCGGGACGCATGATCGAACTCTTGACGACCAATTCGGGCAAACTGATCAACCTGCACCGCGTAACGTACCTCGTTTTGGATGAAGCCGATCGCATGTTCGATATGGGGTTCGAACCTCAAGTGATGAAGATCATTTCGCAGATTCGACCCGATCGACAAACGGTCTTATTCTCCGCCACGTTCCCGAGGCAGATGGAAGCTCTGGCACGCAAGATCCTCAAACGCCCTTTGGAAATAACCGTGGGTGGTCGCTCTGTCGTCGCGGCCGAGATTGAACAGATCGTCGAAGTACGAGAGGAAGACACCAAGTTCAACCGCATGCTCGAATTACTCGGCAACCTCTTCAACGACGATAGCGATTCCCGTGCCTTGATCTTCGTCGAACGCCAAGAGAGTGCGGACAAGTTGTTGACCGAGTTGTTGCGCAAGAATTACTCGTGCATGAGTTTGCACGGCGGGATGGACCAGGTCGATCGCGATCAGACAATCGCTGATTTCAAATCGGGCATCGTACCCGTCGTCATTGCGACTTCTGTTGCTGCGAGAGGGTTAGACGTCAAACAACTACGCATGGTCATTCAGTACGATGCGCCGAACCATATGGAGGATTACGTGCATCGTGCTGGTCGGACGGGTCGAGCGGGGAATAAAGGAACGAGCGTGACGTTCCTCACGCCCGAACAGGATCGATACGCGCTCGACATCTTCAAGGCTTTACAAGCTTCGAACGCTCCTATTTCGGACGAGGTCAAGGCTTTGGCAGAACAATTCGCGGACAAGGTCAAGGCGGGTAAAGCATCGGCTGGATCAGGGTTCGGTGGAAAAGGTCTTGAACGACTTGAATCCGAACGCGATGAACAAATGAGGGCTCAACGTGCTGCACATGGTGAACCGGGCGCGGAGAAGGAGAAGGAAACGATCGATCCTGAGACGGGCGTCGCGACGACTTCGTCGACGTCGGGAACTACGAATGCCGCTGGGGACGAACTCAAGTCGACGGCGCAAAACGTAGCTGATTTGGAGGTCGAGATCCATCGTGGTCCGGCACCGGACACGAACAAGATGACGGGGGCCAGGCCTGTCGAAAAGAAAGAAGCCGTTGTCGAGTTGGAACCGACCGAAATTGCCGCTGAAGCAGCAAGAGTCGCCGAGGCAGCTGCTAGGGCGGCGGGCAAGACCGAAGCGGAGGCTAAGGCGGCGGGTGTGGCGGCGAACTTCAATGCGTTGTTGAAGGCGAGGAAGACGCATAGGAGGGAAAGGGAACCGCAGGAAGCGGATCTGTCAACCGATGCGGCGAGGAGAAGGGATCCGGACGCAACGGATTACCACGTGAGTTTTGAAGTCGGATCAGGTGGTGGTGAAAAGAGAAGAACGGTGAACTGACCTCGTTTCGCTGCTCTTTCAGGCTATCATCTACATCAACGACTACCCTCAAAAGGCACGATGGAAGGTTACAAACAAGGAGACCATGGTCCATGTGAGTGTGAAGGCCGGCGAGCCTCTCCACCTCGACAAACAAACCATTCGCTTACATGAGCGCCATTTTTGTTTTACTTGATCAGCTCGTCGAATCTACCGGAGCGTCCATTACGAACAAAGGAACCTACTACGAGCCCGGCAAAGAACCTGGACCCGGCGATCTGCCCAAGTTGCATTTCCTCATCGAGTCGAACGACGAACACAGAGTGAGTGCCAAGCCACCTGTCGTCACTAGAACAAATTTCATGCTGACGATTTTGATACCCTTTCCGCTACTCAAGGTCAAGGCAGCTATCACCGAAATCAAACGAGCCCTCATCGAAGGCGCGACCTTGGCACTCGAGGCCGAACAACGTCTTCCCGCGGGGACCAACGCCCCTGGGCGATACAACGTGGTATGATCTCTTCGCGCTTCCTTATGTCCTCAGTTCGTTCCCGTGCTCCTGGCTCTCTCACTACAGATCGCTGGCGCGTTCACTTGTAATCCTACGCCCCTTATTTTCGTCCTTCAGCGCGTTCCACGCCCTCTTCGTCTCGAGATGAGCAGGAATTTCACGTCTTACGGATCTCGTGTCGCAATATCTCTCTTGCGCTTACCCTATGTTCTCTCCTTTCCTTTTGAGTCTCAGCGATACGGATGCTCCAAATCCTCTGATCACTTCAATGATCGGTGAGCTGCAGTGATCTGAGATTTAGACCGTGGCAGCTGATCATCGTTTGGCTACACGAGTTGGGGTGAGAGGAGAGTGAGTTGAGAGACTTAACCACAATCGAATTGTAAGTCGCTCGCCTTGACTATCTTTGAAATCAGAGAGTCGGAATGAAATGTACATTTTGGTGTGGGAAGCCCCTTCGCTCGCGGCGCTCGCCCCCAACCAAGAGCTAGTAGCCAAACCAGGCTTTGGCTTGAATCGCCTAGGTGCCTGTAATAAGTCGTGAACCTTTTTCGGTGACATACTAAAGCGTTTATAAAACGCTTGTGTAGATCGTTCTCCAAGGAGTCAGCCGGGAGAAAAATTTCTCCTCCAAGCTCGTAGTAAAGATCGTCGCCGTGCACCGCCTTCGGCCAAACAGCCCAAAGGGGCTTGGTCGCGACATGCCGAAGCTCCGCCCCACCCCAAGAGAAAGTCTAGCTTCTTGCAGGGTCGCTCCGCGGGGAAGGAAGCCTTCGCGGGACTAGGTCTTCGCGTAGGTGAGGAAACGATTGGCTGGAAGAAGTTCTAGAAGAGATAGAGGCGTTCGATGCCCTTTGGTTGTTCGTCTGGCTTGGATAGGTTGTTGGATTCCTCCGAAATTGGCGACTACTCCGTAAATCGGAGGAACCGAGGACCCATCGGCGTGAACTCAAATTGCCGCCGGTGACTCTGGCTTGCAAGAATGGCTTTGGACCTTGGTGCCTGCTTTTCAATCACATGAAGCTTCTCTGGTGACCTGTTTTATGAGGAGTTGATACCCCGTCTAGCCTGTAAAGCACCAAATCTCTGAGCAGGACGGTCAGCGTAAAGGTCAGCCTATCAGCAAAATGGGCACTCGGCGCGCACCGCTTAAAGGCGCTTAAGCCCCGCTTAAGGACGCTTAAGGACGCTTAACAAGACGTGAAGACGCGGGGCTTAAGGACGTCTTGTTAAGCGTCCTTAAGCGTCCTTAAGCGGGGCTTAAGCGCCTTTAAGCGGTGCGCGCCGAGTGCCCATTTTGCTGATTGGCATGAGGCAAGAATCAGCCTAGAATCTACCATCATTTGGAACCCTTGCGAAAGCCCGGCTCCCTCAGACCGGGGTTGCTCGGAACCAGAATCGGGTTCTCTTCCAGGAACATGGGAGAGCCCCGCCGCCGTAATGGCAAGCTTTACTTTGATCGGGCCCATCGGTGCCATCGGTCGCGGCGGTCGCCTTACTCGCCGCGCCGGGCTGTCCGGCACGATTAACCCTTGTATGTGCCTGGATTCAATAAAGGCTCGTCAGCCGAGGCTGGATGAGAACCGGCGTCTCTGTCTTCATTGCCCTAGATCCATAATGATCTTGGCTCTTGGGAGCAGCCCTCTTATCCAATCCGTGCTCTCCAAATCTAAAAGCCTTGGTAACTTGATTGTGCAGCCCCGTGTCTGTGCGCCTAGAAACCTGCGGGTCGGACGAAAGCTCGGCTCCGGGAAAACCTTCGCGCCCGATTCCGTCGAGACTTACGTCGACTACATAGCAAATCCACTAGGGTCTTGGTAACAGGCCTAAAGGGGTAATGGTTTATTAGCGAAGCAGGAAAAAATTGCTTTGGTCCTTAAATCCAATGTGCAGAGATCAGGTTCGAAAGGTCATGTAATTATGGAGTGAGCGCAAGGGAGGCACAGTCGCCGCGGCCAAAGCGAGCGCTCCAATGACTCGCGATTCGAATGGCTAATTGGCATCTGCGCTAGCGGCTAGTCTGCGGCGTTCACGTAAAAGCATTCCCTCCGACTTTTCCGAAGGTTTCTAGGTTATAATATAATTATACTGTTACTGAAATCTACAAAAACAAAAAAACAAAAAAAAGACACGTTGATATCCGTATTCGACTCGTTTCCAGCCTTTCCGTCCTACTGCTCCACAACCACCGCCTCGCCCACCTCTCGAATCTCTTCTGTTCTATACCCGTGTGAGACGACTACCAGTTCCCGTCCATGCATCACGATGGGATTGCTCAACTTCCCGCCGCCGCCGTCGTCGTCGCTCGATCCGCCGTCTGCGGTCTCCGAGGTCTATAGGATCGCGATCGCGAGCGAGCTCAATCACGTGCTACAGCTCACCGTACCGCGAGGCGCATCCGTGCGCTTCTATGTCTTGTTTGGGTTGATGGTATAGTACGTGTTTGCCTTTCATTTTATTCTCATCAAGTCGGATCAGTGCTTCTGAACTTCGTCGCGAAGGCTCTTCGCTAGGCCCAGCTGAGCAGGCAGATCGCGATTGGGCTCGGCGCTGCGGATCGAGTTTTCGTGGAAACTCATGAGCCTCCTCTCGCTACCGGTCCTAAACAGTGGTGTGCTATCGGGTCTCGCCTTTCTCATCATCACCTTTTTCGACTATCAACGACGAGCCAAACGGATGTGGATATTTCGATTCGTACATCGCCCCAAGGGGCGGTACCTCGTCGGCAAGTAAGTTTTACTTGGGAGCACGAGCAGGCGATAGGAGGTTGCGGTGCTGTCAGGGGACGTGTGACAGGCGTCTTCCCAGCTTTGCACGAGACTTTCACTGAATCGATTCATTGCGCTCCACAGTCAACATGTCGTGTTCACCACGTTCAGTATCATTAGCTGCTTCGTCCTCATAGGGTTTGCAGAGAGCTCCCGGAGAGCCTTGATCCTGCATCGCGGCATGGCCGAAGCATTCTACTGGCGGAACCTGGTCTACATTCCCATCCTCGCGCACGGGTGGGTTTTTTCGTTCTAGATCTTGCAAGCGAGTGTCTTGGGATCGGAGCGAGCACTCAACAAGCAGGTCTTGTCGCCTCGGGTGGTCAATCTCGTCTACATCGTCGGAATTGTGGTCATATTGTCGGCCGCACTTGTGAGCTTTCCCACCTTCGATGATTATCTACGTGATCATGAAGACTCATGTGTACTCTCATTCCTTACTAGACACTCGACATCTTCATCGCCCGAGCTTGGTCCCAGGCATCGATCCAGTCCGAGGCATTACGTTCACTGCTTACGCCTACAGGCACCGACTCAACAATCACCTCCGCCTCCCTCGTCGTTCGAACCACCTCGATCCTGTCTAAGATCCGAACGTTTGAGCGAACGGAACGAGCCGTATGCTGTGTTTACATCCTTGGCGCAGTATGCTGTATCTTCATCAATCTCGCGGGCCTTTCGTTGCTCTTGATTCTGCGACGGCAAATCCCGTACAACTCGGTCAAGTTTGCCGGCGAAGCAAGAGAGGACGGTGAATCCCAGGCACAAGAGATTCTAGCTCGGACCCCAATGAAAGAGGTCAACCTGTGTTACCCTCACCAGGATCGGAAGATGTCAAGTACGAGTGGCGGGTCCAAGAACACGCAGACGACGAGCTACAGTCGCACGACCGAAGGCAGTGATCTTTCCAAGCTCAGTGGAACGACGGCAGCGAACAGCATCAGCGCCCAATTCGCACGTCGAGATTCAGATGTGGACCCTCTGTGCAAACGGGCTGAATTGCATGCGCCTCCGCACATTACCATACAGATGGACTCGCTGTTCAGTTCAAAGTTCTCCAACTTTGACCCCTTCTCGAGGGACAACACCTCCCAATCGCCTCCCCTCACTCCTCGTCGAGACTCGAACGTCGACCCGCTCTCCCGGTCCCCTGATTCGGAACCCTCCTCACGATCGATGTTATCAGAGTCCCGTCGCGACTCGGCGTTGAGCAACTGCTCCGCCTCGACTCTTCGACCCGGTTTCGAGCGCCGCCAAAGCCTCTTCCATAACGTGATCTTCGCCCTGGCCCCAAATGAAGAAGAAACGAACGATGATCCCGAGGCGAAACAAGCCGAGAACGCGCAGGAGGAAAAGGCGATGAAGATGGCGACGACGGCGAGGTTGAGGGCCGAGGTGGAGAAGACGGAGCCGGAGGGTGCTGCGCAGCGCGAGTGGGCTAGGCAGTTGCTTGCGCTTAAGAGGGTCGAGTGGGATCTCAGCGTGGTGAGTGACACCCTTTGAGAACATTCTCTGAAAAATCCAAACAAGTCACTGACTTGTTCCACGAACCTACCTCTTGCAGTTCATCGCCGCGATCGTATCACTCGCTGTCGTCCTCTTCTGCGTGTCGCTGTGGACGGCCATCACCCCATCTAGCATCTATCGATCCGCCATCAGGTATGCATTGCACCATCAATCGTAGTTATACGTACCAACACTAACACGATTCGTCTCCCCCGCCATCTCAGAATCAAAATCTCCCTCTTC
This sequence comes from Microbotryum silenes-acaulis, assembly GCA_003665825.1. Classification (NCBI taxonomy): domain Eukaryota; kingdom Fungi; phylum Basidiomycota; class Microbotryomycetes; order Microbotryales; family Microbotryaceae; genus Microbotryum; species Microbotryum silenes-acaulis. The sequence continues at coordinate 328,415 of QPFY01000009.1, forward strand.
CTATTTCCCTGGATATACCTCGCTGTTGTTGCCATCGCCCACACCTCCCTCCTCTACAACGCCTACATGAACCTCACCCCCATAACGCCCATTTCCGTACCAGCCCACCACGTGTTCCTCCATTCCGCTCGCGCGCAACTCAAGAGGGAGAGTATCGAGTTGTTGGAGAGTGAGTTCGATCTGGAACCTTCGGCGGAGTGGAAGGAGTTATTAGGCAAGACCAATGCGGGAGGCGGTTTAGCGATTTTAGGTGGGGGTAGGAGGTTCAGTAGTGCGAGTCAAGTCGAGGCGAGGATCAAACCTGCTTCTTCGGGGTCTCCGAGAAGCGAATGGTGGAGAAGAAGAAGGGGAGGATGAAGATGCAGTTGAGGGTGCGAGAGGTTTAAGGAGGTGGGTACGGAGGTTATCCTCTATGCCTTGAGCTGAGGTCTGGAAGAGGATCGTGTTTATTTAGCAATTCATCCTTGTAGCCATATTTATGATTCCCTTCAAAAGCTTCAAATACATGTAGCCTTAGCTCATTCCCGACTAATTCCAATCTTTCAAGCTTGTCTCGAGAGCGAGAGAGCGCGCTCTTCCTCAAACCTCCCACATCCCTCCCAGAACAGCGCACATATACATATCGAAAGCACACACACATGATGATATTGCATACTCAAACCGAAAGCGAAAAAGCACAAAACCACCACCAAGCAAAAGAAAGAGTCAAGACGAGAAAAGGCTAGAGCCAACAAAGACACACGAATGCAAACCCTGATGAGATTGGCGTCCAGGTGAGATAGCTATTGAAGTTCAGCTGGATACAAGAGAAAGGACACGAAAAGGTCGGAGATTCCCGTTGAGTGGATTAAGAGCGACAGAATAGGGGGCCAAGGCGAATGTGAACCTTGAGGCCGGTTGAAGAGTGTGTCAAACGAGAGCTGTGAGAACGAAAGTGCAGATACCGATCAGGGTCTGCATGGAACAAGTCTGAACTCAAGATCTGACCGACTTACCAAGGTAGTTGGAAGGCACAATGCCGACCAGTTTGGAGCCTTGGCCGTCGACCTTGCGCGCCTGCCACCACTTGCCACTCGTGTCGGTGATGTCTAAGATCTCGCCCTTGGTGAAGGACAACTCGTTCGGGTCGTCCGGCGAGGCCGTGTCTATTTCAGAGTGATATGGATCACCTCGAGTCAGTCGTATGCACCCAAAGCGAGAGAGCGTGGAGAACGTACAGGAGTAAAGCGCCCTAGCCTTCTGAGTAAAATCGACGCTCTGACCATCCAACAAACTCGGTGCTCCCCCGAGACTAGGTGTCGCAGCACTATGCATACCCGGTCCATTAACCGAAAGCGACCCACCACCAATCCTTGATCCACCGGCTCCGCCTTCCTCAGCTTGACCATGGTGCGACAAGTTGGCGTTGCTCATGTTACCAATGGGTGACTTGCCACCGTAGACGAAGGACGCCGCACCGCCGTTCACCATAGCGGGGGTTTGGTGGTTGCTGGTGTTTCCACCGACGGAACGTTGAGCGATCGAGTTGCTTCGGTGGGCTGGGTTGGAACCGCGAGAGTTAAGCGTGCGCGAGGTCGAGTCGAAGATACGCAAGAAGACCGAGCCTTCTTCGGCGGAGAAGTACAAGAGCCAGACGATCTGGGCAAGGGCAAGGCCGAGCGTGAAACGTTCAGCATGGGTAGGCAGACGCGCAAGGTAAGCTGTTTTCTGCTCACGTTGATCATGGTGAGCAAGATCCATCCTGCTCCGATCGCTCGTTGGAACGAGGTGGCGGTGAAGATGCCGAGGTTGGTGCCAAAGACGCCAAAGACGATTGCAATGGCGAGGAACGTTGAGAGCTGTGGGAAACGAGTAAGCGATCAGCAGGTGCATTATAGGGTATGGCCTCTATCGGAGCGCGCCCGAACGTACCTGGCCCCTATTTCGTTCGACCGAGTCGGAAGCAAGTGTGACGAAGATGGAGACAATGATGGCGAGTTCCAAGAAGACACCTACATGGAGGCGTAACGCAAGGTTGAGGATGTGGTCAGTCACACATTGCAACTCGGGAACCGCACCAATGTGTTTTGGGAAAGTCAAATTGCGGGAGCGTTCGCAGCTAGCAACACCCAACCCTGCCTCAAACGCGTACACGTGACCTCAAGACTCACCGAACCAAGCTACACCACACGCCGACCCTTGACCATTCTGAGCTTGATCTGCGTCGCAAAGGAGGCAAAAATGCGAGCGAGTTAGCGGCCAAGCACGTAAGCGTGTGTGATCCGCGCGCCGCGGTGCCCTGAGCGGAATACGGGGCGGCCAGAGCTCTCCGGTCGAAGGATAGAATTTCAAGGCTTACATTTCTTTTCGAGGATGACCTCTGCAAATGTCAAGGTAGATGGTGTCAGACTACATGCGTCACGGGGAGCAGCAGCAAAGCAACTCACGTCCGACAAAGGCCGAAAAGAAAGCGGCGATCGAGATGAACAAAGTGCAGAGGAACAGCGGTTGCCCGAGCCTGTCGTGCGCGGTCGCCGATCAGGCAGGTGTGAGCCCAGGTCAAGCCAGGCGGGTCAGTCTCGCAACCAACTCAGCAGCAAGCGGCTATCCAGCACGTACAATCCTCGAATGGGACTTGATCGAACCATGTCACGGGCTGTTTGAAACTCGACCGGCGAGCGACGATGCAATCGAAACGAAGGAGCAACACGCTAGTTGAGTGGTCTGGCTAGAGAACGCTCTCGCGCGCGGGCGGCGGGCTGTTGACGACGGGCGCTGGTGGTAGCTGGTGGTGGGCAGCGGAAGGCTGGCAGGGTCCGCGGGCGGCGGTCTGGACCTGGCTGTTCGAGCACAAGACAGGGGGAGGCAAGAATCCAAAAGTGGCGGGGGTTGATGTGAAGAAACGAGCGACAAGGTGGGCACAAACCAGTGGGTGGGACCAGAGGTCAAGTGGATGGGATGGGTTAATGGGTCAAAAGCAAAGTGGGAAGCCCATCAACCCCAGACGTTGGGATTCGCGACGGTGTAAGTAGTGAGACTTGCGTATTCGAAACTGCTATTACAGGCGATTCTCGGAAGCGCGCGCCGCAGCCTTTGCTTCCCAAACTGGGAATTCCGGAATGATGAGCTCCGGACCTGTCGGGTTCTGGCTTCAATAATGGGCCGGACGAAGGACCGAGCACTTTGTAGCTGCGATGAATTCGAGCATAATGGGTGACTGCCATCCGCACTTTACTAAGTCTCTTTTTCTTACTCAGCGACCGGAAAATCCCCTTGTGAAATTTGAGGAGAATTGATTGCTGGCTGTCACTGGTCGCCGGCCGGTCGGGCGGTCGGTCGGCTGCTCGGCCGGGTCATGCCCGTTGGACGGCGCTGAGAGTCTGAGGTCTGGTTGCCACCACTCTCAGCGCATCCTTGGACCCGGTGAATGTCAAGGTCGGTCCAGCGCCTGAGAGCTCCCTGCTGGCCGGTGAATCAGAACTGAAAGCGTCTCTTCCTCCTGTCCAGCTTCCTGCAGCAAGCTTCACCCGTGACCCAGAATTTGTCGAGCTCGTCCCACCCCGTGCAACGCACGCTCGCTCGCCTCGCCGACGACTTCAACGCCTGGCTCGTCGACCATCAGCTCTTTGTTGCTATTCAAATAGTTGTACGTCTTGTGAACTTGATGGTATTAGACCCTTGATGTTTCCATGTACTGACCTCGTATTCTCTTCCCCGCTCCGTTTCTCCTCTCCACCGTGTCGTTGCCCCCCTTGCCCCACTCCGCCCAGGTCCTCTCCGGCCTCTTCTTCTGGTACATCACCCTCCCCGTCGAACCTACCCCGATCCCCGACCTCTCTGACCTCGACCCAGGAACCAAGATGGCCGCCGCCGTCAAGCCCTTTTCCACCGACGACATCAAGCTCGATCCCCCCAAGGATGACCCCATCACCGTTGAAGAGTTGAAACAGTACGATGGTACGCATGCCGATAAGGGGATTTACGTGGCGATCAAGGGGATCGTGTTTGATGGTCAGTGAACCTGATCTAGGGACTGCAAGAAGGGAGATGATCATCGGGAAAAGCTTGCTAATGTGGGGCAAGGAGCGTTCGCACAGTCTCGGCCAAAAAGGACATGTATGGCCCTGGGTGTGGCTACCATGTGGGTGACCCTGATACTTGAGGGGTATATTTCTGCGTGAACTGATCTGTTTATCGTGTCCCTGTCTCGCGTGCCAGATCTTCACGGGTAAAGACGCGTCGTGCGCACTTGGCAAGTCGTCGCTCAAGTTAGAGGATGCCGATCCGGATTACTCCAAGTTGAACGAGGAGGAGTTGAAGGTGTTGGATGACTGGTTCAAGTACTTTGCCAAGGTCGGTCTTAGGCTGGTGTTGGTATACGCTCGCCGGAGTAAAATCGCTGATTACTCGGCTCGGCCTTCCCTTTTTAATCCCCGAGCAGAGGTACAACATTGTCGGCAAGGTGGTGCAATAAGTTGAGCTCGGTTTTGTGTAGAGAAAGTACATGGACGTGAACATGCCTATGACGTGAATGGTAATCTCGTTTTCGAAAATGATCAAGCCCGAGCTGAGACGGTGCCGGTCAGCTGCCCGTTCCGATTCCGACTTGGCTGGTTACGTATCACATCATTCACAGAACACCCACCAAACACGCTTCACCACATCTCCCCCTCCCCCTCCCCCTCCCCTCCTCCCCTCTACCCTCTTCTTCCCCATGGCTTTGAGAAGCCCAGGTGCCATAGGTGAGCCTACCCTCCTGGCTGCTGTAGTCGATCGCTCGCGTTTGCCACTCGACGACGAACGCGCTACTCCGCGCCTCGGAGATGCCATCACCGCGCTCCATACACCATTGCAGCTCCCATACTGACAACTCTAACACTCTCGCACGATGCCAGGCGCCTCTTCAACACCAGGCCTGATCCATATCTCGAGTCTCCCGCGGCCCAGCGTCTCGACGCTGACGCGCAGCTCGCCTCGTCACAACGCATCCCGCAAGCACCAACACCAACAACACAACAACCACCCATCGGATTCCCCCAAGCAGAACAACAAGGCTACACCTCGGTCCAAGGCTGCGACCAGCACGGCGGATGAGATGACGACGACCGACGATGAGCCTTTGTTCGTCTCCCTCGCGACGGGGCCTCCGAGTGCTGGAACAAGATCAAGGACAAAAGCACAACGAATGCGACCCCAGCAAGGGGCACAACAGGATGTATCGACCTTTGACTACAACCTCGAACAGTCGTCGAGAGAGTACGACTCGGCTTCACCATCGCTCCTGTCCCGCTCGGCACCCCAGCCTTCCCGTCATCATCTGGAGCAACACCATGATCGGAGCAACGCCCGCCGCAACACCAACAAGAATCGCACCAGTTGTCAAGCAGCGCAGCCTTCGTCATCCTCTGACGAATGGGATATGCCCACCCCCTCGAACGGTGACTCGACAACAAACGCCGCGTCTTCCCAGCCGCTCAGTTGGCAGCAGGAGCTGCTGACCCAGTCTTCGTCTGAAAAGACCACTCGACCCAAGAAGAACAACTCCAACACGACCCGAGGTCAACGCACAACGCCGACGAACGCGAACCACTCGACCCACGAAATCTCTCCCCGCCCTGCAAAGGGTGGTGGCAACAAGCAACAAGGCCAGGGTGCTCGACCGGCATTGACAGCATCTCAATCGGAAGGAACACCGAGTGGGTTGACCTGGCAACAACAACTTTTGCAGAGTTCCGGTGGAGGTTGTACGAACTCGATCTCGTCGATGCAGACGAGTCAATCGGCAGGGAACGCGACACCGGCCAAGCTGCGTCGACAACAGCAAAAGGACAACGAAACCTTTGGGATCGGCACGCTCGCGATCGATCAATCCGATTCCGACGCTGCGAACGGCTATCACCACCATCACACCAACGGGACGCATGCCCCTCGCACGCCCCAACGCCGATCTGATCGAACCTCGTCCAAGAAGGAAGCTTCGCAACCCATCGCCTTCTCCCCATCCGCCGAACCTCGATACGCCGGCCCGACGTTCCACAACTCGCCTTTACCGAGCAGTCTCCCTACGCCCAGTTTCATCCTGAGGAAGCAACAGCAACAGCAGCAACAATTGCAGCAACAGCAGCAGCAATGATGTGGCTCGAGGTTCTTCGGGTGTGCGGTCGCCTATTTATCGTGCGACATACGGATTCCACCTTCCTTTTTCGTGTACATTCATGCCGGTCATGATCGGTCTCTTTTTAGTTTGGTTTCGTGCCTTGGATGTTGACATCGTCTGTATGATGTACCACCATTTTCGCACGGGGCCGCCTTCGTCAACCTCGGTTCCCATTCCGATTTTCGACTCGACCGTGTACGGCACATTTCTGACTGGAGCAATGCATTCTCTGTATGAGTGCGAACGACCAAAACAGCGTTCAGTATCTTCAGTCTTCTCATCGTATCATACCCTCGAACAAGTTCTTCGACAAAGCTCAAACAAAATTGAGTACCTTGTCGGTCGATTTTCATCCCTCGTCTCGTCCAGCACTGTACTCGTACGTCATCCTCTTCCTCTTGGCCGGTAATGTTCAATCGCATCGCCCGTCAAAGTTCCCTCTTCTGCCGCACTCGTAATCAACTGCGATCCGCGCCCTCTGCCCCCATCTTCGCCCTTCGCCATTCGCCCTCTTCTTCCTTTCTCCACCCCAAGATTTCCATCGTCCTCGTGACAAGTTCCAAGACTTTCAACAGTCTTCTTCCCCATGTTTCTTCCCATTCCCCTCTATAGTCGGATTCTCAACAGTCCCTTCGTTCTCTTTCTCCCGCGCTCCTACTTTGGCCTCTTCTAGCTTCCCGTCGCGCTTCCGAATGAGGGCTTTCAACAGCCCTTTTCTCCAGACCCCAGTTGCCCTTTACCCTCGATCCTGCTCCAGTATTTGACCCCCTCTCAAGTTACAAATTTTCTCCTTCCGCGCCGCGAGAAGTTTTGCAATTTCCTCGCCTTTGAAAAGCATGTCCGGGGTTTCGCGAGTTACATGATCCTCAGTTCAATGCAGCAATTGGCATTATCATCATCATCATCACAATACAAAGCATAGTAGTCTACTCATACCCATCACTTTACCCTCTTTCACACCCCCATCTCCATCTACCTCATCAGCGCCTCCTCCACCTTCTTCAACACCACTTGCCTCCCCTTCAACCCTACACTAGGGTTTCTACTCAATAACCCGTTGGCATGCAATAAAACGCCCCGTTGTCGTTCCCCCAACGTCGTAGCCCCATCCGTCCTCCTAACGCCCAAATAGGCATCATAAGCTTTCTTAGCCGCCGAAGGTTTGGTCGTCTTCGTTGGAGCGGGAGTGGAGGAAGGTAAGGCGGAGAAATCCAGAGTTGGAATTTGGACGTATTTGGGAATGACCAACGGAGGTAAAGGACGGGATTCTTCTTGTTTGTTGAAAGGTTTCCTTTCGCGTGGGGAAGCGGAACGAGAGGCCTGGGGTCGTCTAGCTGTAGGCGGCGGGCGTTGAGGTCCTCCTCGAGCTTGGGAAGGAGGGCCAGATCGCGGTGGGCGCGGTCCGGATGAGGATGAGGAGGAAGGAGTTCGAGATTCTCTTCGTTCGCGAGGGGTGAAAGTGGCAGCGAAGGACGGATCGCCCGAGGACGATTGAAGACGTTCAGAACGACGTTCATTCGAGCTTGGCAAAGGCGTAGTCGCGCGGGGGAAACGAGGTGAAGCTCCCGTGTTCGATTGCCGTGCTGTAGGGCTAGGCGCTGAAGAAGCGAGCGCTCCGATTTCTTGGGCATCTTGATCGTATACAACACCTTGGGCTCTTCGCCGACGGCTCAAGAGACTGCCGAGACCACCTTCACCAATGAAGGCGGGGGGTTGACGAGCTCCTCGCGCGGGTTGAGTAGTCGTAGATGAAGGGGTGGCACTCTCCTTCCTCGCTTTGGTCAACTCGATCGCTCGCAACGTCGCTGCCATGGTGGCACCTCCTGCATCGGCGACGTGGAGGATCGATTGCGGTTGTCGTTGGCGCGATTGTCGTTCGTGGATCGACGGGGTCGTCGAAGAGGAAGAAGACGGCGACGGTGCAGACGAAGGTGAAGTACCAGCGACTTGGTTGAGTATCCTCGTCGAGGTCGTCAACGAACGCACGAGGAGTCGTTGCGTCGCTGTAGTGGAGGAAACGACGACCATTTTGGTGGGTGTCGCGTGGTGGGTAGCTCGCACGAAGAGGAAAAGGGATCGACGGTGTGAAGAAGGGCTGAGCGAGGACTGTCGGTAGAATGAGACGCTTTAGTACGGTCCAACAGAGCGACGCAGCTGTTGTAGTGGACTTACAGTGCCAATGCTAGCTTGCTGGGCGGGCTGGGAACGGTGCGATTTGGGGCAGCGGCAACAGCAGGGCTCCGTGCGAGGGCATCCTATGGGCAGGCGACGGAAATTAATTTATCATTGGCTAGTAATAATGGCCCATTGCGAAATGCGCTAAGGCCCGGGCGCACGCGCTTCCTCGCTTACACGCTCAACGGCGCTGAGTCGAGGGCTCTTCTGACTCCATCCCAAGGCTCACTCGCCCCGACCCAGCGAACAAATTGCAAACCCTTAAAAACCTTACAAAAATTATACCTCTATCAACCACTCGAATTGGGAACTATGAAACTCTTCCTCGCCTCGCTCGACCCAGCCGTTGTTCGCGGCGTTACCGTCCCGAGGTTGAACAATGTCCAGAAAGTGAACGTCTTGACATCCGAAGAAGCCGACTTGGTTCCCCCACCCGTCCCCATCCCACCTTTGACGGGGGACTGGAGGGGTGACCCGGGCGGTGCAGACGTTGATTCGCCGTTGTGGTAGACGTAAGTGACGAGCATGTTCGCCTATCCGAGAGCCAAGAGTGCCGTCAGTGAGCCGCACCACACGTCGACCCCATAGACCAGTTCAACTCACCTTAATAGGCCCAACCGTTTCCCTACCTACAGCAACCTCCATCGCCACCGTCGTCCGATTCATCTTCCTCTCGACAATCCCCATCGCCGCGTTCCTCGCCCTTTTACTCTTCGGCGCGTCCCCTCCCTCCCCACCTCCTCCACCACCCGCACTCTCCTCGGAATCTTCGTCGTCCGAGTCCATTCTTTGGTCGTCGTCTTCGAATTCCCATTCTTCCGCGTAAGCCGAGATGGGGAAGTAGCCCGAGGGTAGATTGACTGCGTAAGGAGGGGGAGCCGTAGCTAGCGTCGATACACCTGAATCGGCCCCTGTATCCGTCCTCGCCGCTCCCACTGCCTTGGTCGAAGCCGTCGGACGAGCTACAGCCAACCGAACTTGAATAGATTCGTACAGCGGATTCGTGAACGACAATTCGTATGTATACGTCCTCCCCGGTCTGAGCGGTTCCTCATCCATCTCCACCATCCCCTTCGGGCCACTAATCGAAGCTCCAATCCCACTCCCCCTCGGACCAGCACGACGTAACGAAGCCGTACCCGCCGCAATCGCGCTCAGTCGACTTCCGATCGTTGCGGGGGGTCGACGGTACACGTCGATGGAAGGGAGGTAGTTGGACGCGACGAGCTTGATCTTGAAGCGGGTCGAGGCGGCTTTCTGTTCAGGCTTGATCAGGATGTGCTTGCAGATCGGGCAGCGTTTGGATCGTTTGGCTTGAAGTAGCGTTCGGAGAGGTCGAAGTGAGCTGTGGATTGGCGACCCGTCGGGGAATGTGATATCAGTACTTGTAGCCTCACGTCCAGAGATGGAAGGAACTCACTCAGCCATGACCCCTCTCAACTCCAACGCGTCCCAGCTATTCGTCCACCTCTTCTCAAGCGCAGCGACCTGCTCAAAGTCCTGCAAGCTCTCCATCTTGCGTACGAGTTCATCTTCCCGCTCTACTCCCTTCCCTTTCTCCACCGACCCTTTGGCTGGGACAAGAGCTTCATAAGGCTCCAACTCGTCTCTTGCACCATTGACCGCTTCAGCACCTTTCCCACTCCTCGTCCCCATCCCACCAAGAAGATGAGCATAGCGATTCCCCAATCCTGGAATATCCTTGAGGACTGAAGAAGCGATCGTCGACGAGGTCGAAGCGGGCATCGTGCTGGGGGCCAGAGCTCCAGTGGTGGTCGAGGCTGAGGCGTGGGCTTGTCCTCGTCGGATGTAGGGCTCGAAATGATCTTTGAGCCGATCGAATTCGGTCAGCTCGGATGAACCGTCGTCGAGTTTCTGCAGTTGTTCTGTTGGAGCCCGGGAATGACGATATTCGGGATCAATATTCAGTGGGTCGGGCCCCAAGTGTTTACAGAGTCCAAAGCACCATCCAGTAAACTTACGCGCTAGACCGGTCGGCTTATCAAAAACGATTCCAACTGACTTTGAATCCCATCGACAGACGGTGCACGCAAGGAAGTAAGGAGCTTCACCGATCGAGGCGGCAGCTGAGGCTGGAGGGTGTGAAGGGTCTGGGTCGGACGGGACCGCCGAGAGAGAGTGCGAGCATTGTGGGCATTGAAAGCAGTTGCGCGCACATCTGATGCATCAGGAAAAAGTATTCAGCCGATTATCTCGTGTGCTCTGGTCCCGAGGCGACCTTCCAAGTGAGCTCAGTTCCGCAAACCGACCTGTTCTTCTCCCCTCGCACCGAAGCAGACGGCACTTCGAACAAGCACGTCGGACAGTACCAACACGCAATCTCGAAAGCGACGCAGGTCGAGCATCTAATCGCATCGCATTCCTCGCAAAAGAGTAGGGACGATAGCTCGTGGTGCCCAAACGTCGATAGGGGCGCTTCGGACGGAGGTGGTCGTTTGACGGAGACGGGCTCGCAGCAGGGGCAGTGGAAGAGGACCCGGTCCGACGACATGGCTCATTGGGTCCCGTCAGTTATGAACACTCGTGTCTAGGATGCTGGGAGATGAAAGGAGTACGGCGGTCTCTGTCGGTGGATCCTGGGGAGAGCTGGTGAGGGCGACACGCTGACGCGCTTCAAACGTGTCGTCGTCGGCCACCCGTTCCCCACCGCGCCTTCACACGCGTCGCAAAACTCACCCAAAACCTCACAAAATGAAAACCACTCAGCTGGCGACTCGTCGGCCCGACTTTGCGAAGCCCAACAATTCTTCGCGCTGAAAAGCGCAGGTGTAGAGCTCTGACCCACCATAACTGACCGTCTCCTACAGCTGACACGTTTTGGCCTTGTTGGATCATTCGATGCCTCCCTCTGTTCCGTCGCCTCGAGCAGTCGCCACATCGAAGGCCACCGACCGGCAACAGATTTTGATCCCGCTTGAGCCCGGTGAAACCACATGTGTAAGAGGCTGCAGATTGACCCAAGCGTTACTTAAAAAATAGTTGATCCTCTGATACTCAAGGGGATGCCAGGACTATTGCCAAAGATTACCATATGAACGAGCCCAGCGAGTGCCAGGGGCTTGATTGGGTCTCAGCGGGCACCGAATTTCGTCAGCATGCTACTCGACATTCGCCGCATTTCGCACAACCCTCTTGAACCCTAGCATATCCACGGTGATCGCTCGAGTAACAATTCCCGGCCACGCTCTTCTTCCACGCAGATGTCTTACCACGAAGGAATCCCGAGACCCCGTCCGACGTATATACTCGGGCAAGGTCGTCCGTCGTCGGCCCATTTTTGTACGGAGCTGTTGTCGGGCGATCGATGTGAGCCTTTTCTCAGGTAGCACCCATCGCGGCCGAATAAGATGTTGTCTTGACTTTTGGATAGTGCACCTAAGTGTATCCCGCCTAAATATATCGCTACACTCGAATTCTGCAAACGTGCAGTCCACCGATCATCTGGGGAGAAAGATGCGGGGCCACGTACTAATAGGAACCGCGTGCCGGCGACGCCTTGCGGCTTGCGGCGGACTCCGGAGACCCGCTAGCACCTCGCTCAAGGTGCAATTCCACCACCAACCTTCTCCCACCTACTTCCAGTGACCGGAACCAAGTCCCGTAGCATCAGTAGCGCGAAATAAGCCCCGTCCCCAGCTTCTGTGTAGTCCATTTCTGTACCTCTCCCTTGTTTCCGGGGGTCCTAAAAATAGTTCCATGAGAAGGTGAGGTTGGGATGGACGGCGAGCCTGCCCGTGTCCCGCGAGGAAAGCGAGTGATCGGTGGCCCCCTTTCGCCATCTCCTCCGTTTAGTGTGATCAACGACCGTACCACTCCGTCTCCGATTGGTTAGGTCATTCGAGCGGCAGGTGCTACGTACGATCTCCTTCTCTTTCCTTCCGTCCACATCTCCACACCCCTTTGAAACCTCGAGCTTTTTCTGGCTCGATACTGGAATCCCCTCACACCACCAGCCCGACCTCGTTCTCAGCCGGTATTCGACCACGATGCTCCTCCCCGTCGCACCCTTCAGTTCGGCGCTACTCCTATTCACGAGCGCCGCCCTCTCGCTCCTCCCGTCGATCGCCGCCAAGCATCCCAACGACAAGCGTCTCGCATGCCAAGGTTTCACCAAGTGCTTTGAGCCCAAGAACTGCCCCCCAGGCACCCTCTATGTTTCCCCCACGGATTCCGACGCTCACTTCAAGACCATCTCGGCCGCCATCGCAAGCTTGCCGAGCGATACCTCCGCGAGGACGATCGTCGTCGGCGCTGGCCACTACCAGGAACAACTCAATGTCACCCGTAACTGTGATCTTTTCGTCTAAGTGAACAATATAGCAGACTCTAATCTGCGATCAATTTCTGCCGAACAGGTAAGGGGCCGTTGTACCTTTACGTGAGTTAAAGCTTCAGACCCCGCGCTCGGGAGCACATCAACCTTGGGTACTGACGACCAAATTTACGCCTGACCCAAAACAGGGCCAAACTGGAGGCTCCACCACGAACCAAGTCACCGTCTTCTTCTCCAAGGGTACCACTCAAGTCAACGTCGGTGGCGTCTTCCAATCTTCCAACATCGACAACGGCGCGACCGCGGTCCTCTCCGTCGCCGCTTCATACAATGCCTCGCTCACCGGCGCGGGATATATTGAAACTGAACAGCGATGTGCTGAACGAGTTGGCGGCAGGGACGAGCCAATGAGCACGTAATCAAGTGAAGAAGAGGAAGCAAAGACGCGAATAGCGCGCGCGACTAATACAAAGTGGAGACGCACGTAGTGCGGATTTAAGGCAAGAGTAATTTACTTCAACACCCCCCCTTGCTCTTGGCCTGAAATTCGCCGAAGGCCAATAGCGTCGCAATGACGCTGGAAAATCACTCGAGGCAGCGGCTTGGTGAAGATATCGGCCACCATGTCATGGGTAGGGATGTAGCTGACCGAGATCTCTCCATTCCGAACATGCTCCCGAACGAAGTGCTCCAACATGCGAAGGTGTTTGGTGCGAGCATGGAAGACCGGGTTCTGGGTGAGCGCGATAGCGCCTTGATTGTCCCCAAGCAGACGAAGAGGCGACGATGTATCAAGCCCGAGCTCGGTGAGGAGCGAGCGAAGGAAGACTGCCTCCTTGGCAGCGTGCGAAAGACCCAGATACTCGGCTTCCGTAGACGAACACGCCACTCGAGGTTGGAGACGAGATGGCCACGATATCGCGCCACCCGCCAGTTTGAACAAGTAGCCCATCGTTGACCTCGACGTGTTCACATCGGATCCCCAGTCCGAGTCAGAGTACCCCTCGTATCCCAGCAAGGGTTCGTTGTTAGCCACGTAGTGGATGCCCAGATCGAGCAAGCCTTTGATGTACCGAAGGACGCGTTTGACAGCCTCGAGAAGCGCTGCCCCCGCTTTGCCAACAAACCGAGAGAGATACCCCACAGCGTGTGCAAGATCGGGTCGGGTGGCAACAACGGCGTACATGAGGGAGCCGATCATAGAACGATAGGTCGAGTTGTCGGCTTCATCGGGGTCGATCTCGGACGACAGCTGGAGGTTGGCCTCCGTTGGCGATTTGCAGGGATTACAATCGGACATGCCGAAACAAGCCAACACGTCGACGAGGTATTGTCGCTGCAGGAGGGTGATCCCGCCATCATCATGCCGGACGACCTGAACCCCTAGAATCCATTCGGCCGGGCCGAGACGTTTTACGCCGTAAAGGGTGTCGAGTTGATCCAGGACTCGATCAATCTCCCCAAGGTCGGGACCAAAGAAGAGGAGGTCGTCTACGTAGAGCGCGATGTAGTGATCACCCAAAACGTCGGCGCGCCTGTAAATGCATTCATCGCAGGCGAGGCGGCGGTAGCCGAGATTCGCTAGAGTGGCGTTGATTGTGTCGTTCCAGACTCGACCGGCTTGCTTGAGCCCGGAGCCCGTAGATGGAACGGTGAAGGCGGAGACACTTGCCGTCATAGCCTTCGATGCCAGTGGGGACGCGCATGTAGATCTCTTCCTCCAGGACGCCGTGCAGGTAGGCCTTGTCCACGTCGGCTTGTATGATGTGGTGGCCCCTGGAGGCTGCGTGCGCGACGAGAGCGCGAATGGAGGTGAACTTTGCCGTTGGTGCAAACGTCTTGTCAAAATCACCAGCCCGCTGTGTGCATCCCTGAGCTACGATGCGGCTCTTCAACGACACCATTTTGCCCGCCTTATCGCGTTTGGTCCGAAACACGGCGACTCGGCAAGATAGTGGCTGCCCTGGGAACGGAGGCAAGGTCGACCACGCTGAACACCTTGAAGTCGTCCTTCATCGAGCGGAACTCCTCGATGGCACCAGCTTTCCAACCTTCCGCATGAGGGTGACGCATGGCTTCCTTCCAAGTGCTGGGATCGCTGGTGGGAAGCGTGAAAGGATCCTCGGGCTCGGAGAGAGGACGGTCCGCCTTCGAGGTATCGATGCCGGCCTCCGCGAGATTGGCAACCAGCGCAACAACCTCGTCGCCGAGTGAGAATGCAAAGGCAGAAGGCGTCGAGCGCAAGGATGCGAGGGCTCCGTACCGAGCCGGCGGATTGCGCGCACGTGGGCGTACGGGTGGCTGCCAGGCGGGGCCAGGGGCGTCGAAACGCAAGGCAGCCGGTGGGCCAACTTGCTCGGGGGGAACAATGACGACCCCGCTGTCGTCGTCCCCCGCGGCAGGAAGCGGGGACGCTCGGATGCCCGTTGCTCGAGCAGGGAAGTCGTCCTCAAAGAATGTGACGCTGCGGGACTTGAAGACCTGTCTCGTGTTGAGGTCGAGCAGTCGGTACCCCTTGGACTCGAGGTCGTAGCCAACGAAGACGAGTGGGATGCCTCGCGGATCGAGCTTGCTGCGCGGCTCGGTGGTAGCGGCCTTCCACGCTCGACAGCCGAACACGCGTAGATGGCCAGCTGAAGGTTTGGAACCGTACCAACGTGTGTGAGGCGTGATGCCCGAGTTTGCAGAGTGCGGCGAGCGATTTTTGACGTAGACGTACGTCGCCAATGCCTCGGCCCACAAAGCGTGAGGTAGGCCCGACTGGTGGAGCATTGAGCGGACACCCTCGGTGATCGAGCGATTCGCACGTTCGGCGACTCCATTCTGTTGAGGCGTGTCAGGGATAGAGAGCTGACGAGTAATGCCTTGCTCTTCCAGGAATCTGGAGAACTCGTTCGACATGAATTCACCCCCGTTATCCGAGCGGACCGCAAGGACTTTGCGCGACGTGGAGCGCTCCACCTTCGCGAGCCAGGATTTGAAGGCCGCAAAGGTGTCGGACTTGTGTGACATCGGAATCGCCCACAAATACCGAGAATGGTCGTCCACGATGACGAGAGCGTATCTCGCACCCCCTAATGACACGGCACCGTCGAACGCGAGGAGGTCCATGTGGACTCGTTCGAGCGGCTGAGCAGAGCGATTCGATGCGACGGCAGGGAACGGGTGATGCGTAATTTTGCCAGCTTGGCAAGTGTCACATTTCAAATCCTCGTTCGAATCTACCCCCATGTTGACTCCCGACACGGCTTCAGTCGAAATCAACTGTCGGAGGGCGCGTGGGTGGAGGTGAGCGAAGCGTCCGTGCAAGACAGACATGGGAACGGCCACGAGCGCGCGCGGGAACGCACCCGCTTGATGAACGAGTAGCGACGTCGACGAGCGAGGCCTGCATGTGGTAAAGTCCGTTCTTGAGCTCGCCAGTGTGGCACACCGTGTCGGCGATGGAGACCGTTGCCTTGGCCCGAGTCAGACGGATGTCGTAACCCCCGACGTCGGCACGACTGGCGGAGAACAGGCTGACCGGAGCGGTGGGCACGAACAAGGCGTCGTTGAGTTGGGCGATGCTGCCGTCAAAGGAACGAACGATGGCGGAGCCGACGCCTTCGATGGAGTTGACAACTTCACCAGTGATGCCTTCGAGCGGAGCTGGCTTGCACTTGCGGAAGGCGGTGAAACATGCGCGATCGTTGATGATGTGGTGCGTCGCCCCGCTGTCCAGGATGATGGAGGGCTTGGCCAAGGTGGACATCGCGGCTGTGAGGTAGCCACGCACCGGACCGTCAACCAGCGTCGAGATATCAGGCGCAGTGACGAGCGAGGCGGAAGGCGCTGAAGGAGCCTTCGTCTTCTTCCCCTTGGACACAGCCTTGTTGTCCGGGCACTTGCGATTCCAGTGCGGACCTCCGCAGTGGTGGCACGGGGAGAAAGGAGGCGCGGTATACTTGTCCGCTGTCGCAATCGGGCTTGCCACCATGGCGACGGGCTTGGGAGCTGGCGTCTGATCCGCCTGCGTGTGAAGCGACTGAAGGATCTCCGTCGGGCTTGGTAGCTTGTCCAAGCCTTGCCTAAGCGTCTGTGTGTAGTACTCGCGATACATGTCCTTGCCGAAGTGGACAAGGCGGAACGACACGATCTGCTCGAAAGTAAGCCTGTGTCCCGAGAGCGTGTTAAACAGCTCGATGGTCGTCGCTTGGTACTTCGCGAAGGCGTCCATGCCGGTGGGAGGAGGTCCCACATCGAGCAACGCTTGGAGACGGATGAGGATGTCAGCCACCGTGCCGGTACCGACCGCCTTCTTGATCATCTGCAAGACTTCCGCAGGAGTGTGGTCGTAACCATCTTTTATGTGTTTGCGGATGTCCGGTGAGACAGAACGCATCAGCAGCGCGACCGATTGGAAATTAGCGTGATCAAGGTCCGTGCGCGTGTTTGGTGATTGGACGGGCGTCGCGAGGGTGCAATTCCAGTAGTCGCCGCCAAGGGCGCCCCGCACGTCGTCGATCCATTGCGACCAGCCCCCAGCGTTTCGCAGATGGCATGATGGGTCAACATCGCGTGGTTTGACGAGGACGATAGGGGTTGTTCCCCCTGTGACCATGAGATGAGTGGTCATGTCTTGATGACTCGAATTGGCTGGCCGCTCGGTTGGGCTCATAACCTATTGAAACTGAACAGCGATGTGCTGAACGAGTTGGCGGCAGGGACGAGCCAATGAGTTCGTAATCAAGTCATGATTGCAATAAAGGAGTTCTTCACATACCTGAACGAGTTGGCGGCAGGGACGAGCCAATGAGTTCGTAATCAAGTGAAGAAGAGGAAGCAAAGACGCGAATAGCGCGCGCGACTAATACAAAGTGGAGACGCACGTAGTGCGGATTTAAGGCAAGAGTAATTTACTTCAACAGGATACACCGGAGCTCCCTTCATCACGGATCCCTCTCAGTTCGGCTGCTCTGATTTCCGCATGTACAACATGGACCTCGACCAAGAGTGGGGCCCTGTCAACACCGGGCCTGCCCTTGCCGTTTCGGTTTCTTACGCCAACGCCTCCTTCTACGGTGTCGGCGCCTTCGGTAGGTTGCACTTCCAGTCTCAACAAGTCACCACGAATCTGATCCTTTCTTCTTCTGTTGTGCTTGATAGGCTACCAGGATACCGTCTACGCGGGTCACAACGCCTCCGTCCTGTTCTTGGACTCGGACATCCGCGGAGCAACCGACTTCCTTTACGGTCAGTAACTTCATGCATGAGGTTTACCGGGCGCCTCAAGGAAGACTGAACAAAGTTTAGAGATGAACAGGTTTCGGCTCGCTCTGGATCGAGAGCTCAACTTTAGGCAGCAGGGGTGCCGGTGGAGGCATTGTCGCGTGGAAAGGATCGGTGCAGCCGGCAGGGAACCTCTACGGAGCGTTAGTCACGAAGCGAAGTGCAAGGGCTCAGAGGATTGTAATTGATATTATCCGGTGCTTCTTTATATACTTACATCTCTAACTCTCGCTTAATCCGAGTGAGCCATCACAACTTTCCATGCTGCAGTGTAACGGAACTGCACTAACACCCCAATCTACTACTCCGTCGTGACTGCGCAGGCTCCCGATCTCAACGCTACCCTTAACATCACCCACAAAGTGTGAGTCTCGGAAAAAAACTTCTTGCGATCTGTAACGTACGCATCGTCTGACCATCGATTGCTATGTGCCCTTCTCTAGTGCCCTAGGTCGCCCCTGGAACAACGCTTCCCGCACCATCTACTTAGACACCTACATGGACGACCACATCCTCCCCGCCGGTTTCATCGAATGGAGCGCCACTGATCCCCGACTCAATTTCACCCTCTTCTACGCCGAATACAACTCGAGCGGCCCGGGTTTCAACGCAACGGCCCGAGCCGCTCTGACCGCGGGAACCCCTCTCACCGCCCCCGCAACGGACGCTCAGCACATCGAGCACATCTTGACCGCGCCTCAAGCGGACATGTTCAGCTTCAGCAACATCTTTGGTAGCAAGCTCGGCTGGGTCGACTTCTTCTATGACGACGGAAGCTTTGCGGCTTCGGTCGGCGATCGTCAGCACCGCAGCCATGGCCACAAGAGGGACATCAGGAAGGTCAAGGAAGCACGTCGAGTGCTATTCTAAGTGAAGGGACCAAAAGTCTACACAGCTCCAGCCCTGTTTGAAGTATTATATTTTCAAGGGCCCAAAAGAATGCACAAGATGATCAAGGATAATTACGTCCACTTCGGCAGTCCCTTCCGTCGCCGGCGAACGAGTCAGTGCTGAGTTTGATCACTGCGAGCAACCGGGCAACCGCTTGGCTGGGGCACTTGAATCCCGTTATTGGTTTGGTGGACACCGGCCCGGTTTGTGTTATCATCGTCAACTTCCTTATAGTTTTTCCGTAGGCCAATCAGGGGGAACATGGGCAATACGGTGAATGTTTTTACCCCCAAAAAAACCTTAACAGAAAGTGCTCCTCTCACCGGCCACGATCTCTTTCCAGCGGCACGTACTGACGCGGGAGCAATTCGGGGTGGGTAGGGTTACTACAAGTTGTGTGTGTACAGTGATGATTTCTTCCAAGTTTTTTTTCCCTTTCAAATGGATGGGGAGGCCAGCGCCGATCGCAGTCAGACCCTGTCAGACCTCCTTTTGCGAGACCCCGTACGGCATGCGTACTACACGCGCAACCCTTGGCAACTGCACGGAAATCACGTTGCTGCAATCCGCAACGGGCCCATTTGACTATCTGCAAAGCTCGATGTTTTCCCCCTGGATTACTTTAGTGGATGGAATACATTACAACATCAATTGCCAGGGATGACATGGTATACAGAATATGGCATTTGGCGTGAAGAGGTCGGAAATTATGGACCCGCTAGTGCGTTTCGGCCCTTCGCACACGAGTCGGCGGTTCTGCCCGCCGATACATTGTCGTCCCTGGCAATTGCTGACAATTTGATCTTGTCATGTCTTGCCGCTGGAAAACACCGAGCTTGGCAATTGGTCAAGCTTATTGCCGCATTGTGGATTACAGTCCCATGAGTTTCGTGCGATTGAGGGTTGCGCGTGTAATTGCCAGACGTTGGCGCAACGCCGCCGCGCCAACGCGCCGCGCCAACGGCTATTAGTCTCACCTTCGTCTCGGTCAGGGGTTTCGACGGATCTCGGTCGTATCGAGAGGGGCAGTCTACTGACAGTTTCATAGTAGTCTCTAGTAGTCTCGTACCCCGTGCAGCGTATATTGGGCTCGAGATCTCTCTCCTTGGTCTTCCTCCTTTCCACCACATCTGTGCTTCAATCTACATATTCACACTTCCCTACTTATCACTACACTGTCCGGTACGGTGTATCTCCCCCAGTCCAATCCATCATGAAGCTGCTCAACCTCGCGCCGTCCAGTGCGGGCCTGCTCCTGTTCGCCAGTGCCGCGCTCTCGGTCCTCCCCTCGATCACCGCCAAGCACGCTAAAGATCAGCGAAAGGCATGCCAATCCTTCAAGGAGTTTGAGCCCCAAAACTGCCCCGAGCACACCATCTACGTCTCCCGTAACGACTCAAAGGCTTCATTCGATTCGATTCAAAAGGCAATCGAGAGCTTGCCCATTGAAGACACGTCGCCGCGGACGATCCTCGTTGGCGCGGGTAGCTACAACGAACAACTCAACGTCACTCGTAAGCCCGAAGCTCTACACTATCTTCTGACATACAAGTCTAACATTGAAATCAAATGTCTGTGTCACAGGCAAACACCCATTGTACATTGTTGTAAGTCTGTTGCCGAAGGCGGCTCAGGGGCCGCAGCGTCTCCGTGGAGCGAGCACTGACGCTCGTTAGCGCGCCGGTTCCTCCGCTCGGCACAGGGTCAAACGGGAGACTCGGACGCGAACCTAGTCACCGTGTTCTTTTCTAAAGGAACCACTCAAAACAACACCGGTGGGGTCTTCAAAGGGTCCAACTTTGACAATGCGGTGACGGCCGTGCTTTCGGTCGCTCCGTCGTACAATGCCTCGCTCACCGGCGCGGGATACACCGGAGCTCCTCTCATCACCGACCCGTCACAATTCGGTTGCTCCGATTTCCGCATGTACAACATCGACCTCGACCAGCGGTGGGGTCCTGCCCACGTCGGTCCTGCCCTGGCCGTTTCGGTTTCTTATGCCCAAGCCTCCTTCTACAGCGTCGGTGCCTTCGGTAGGCTACCATCCCTGAACACATGAAGCCCATATGATGCTTATCCTCTCTTCTCTCCTCTCTTCTGCTGAAAAGGCATCCAAGATACGGTTTACGTTGGTCACAATGCTTCCGTCTTGTTCTTGGACTCGGATATCCGCGGCGGGACCGACTTCGTTTACGGTCAGTTCTCACGCATGCTGTTTTTGTGACGTCTCTTTGAGGCCGATGAAGCTGAAATCTGAATAAACAGGGTTTGGCAAGCTCTGGGTCGAGAAGTCACAACTCGGTAGCAGGGGTGCTGGCGGAGGAATTGCCGCCTGGAAGGGATCGCTGCAGCCCGTCGGTAATCTATACGGAGCGTGCGTCCCTTGCACGAGTTGAATAGCAGATTGTTGCTGAACCTGTTTTGGTCCTTTCGATACAGATATATCTCCAACTCCCGCCTAATTCGCGTGAGCTTCTACATCTTCAGGCATCCTGTTCATGGTCGGCACTGACCGCCCTGCACAACGCCAATGTGCGCAGTCGCCCGACCTCGACAAAACTCTTGACATCACACGCCAAGTGTAAGTGCCCACCACAGCATACTAAGGAGTTTACAGAATGATCGTTGATCGTAAATGGTTTTTAAACGCTGTCTCATATTCGCAGGGCTCTTGGGCGTCCCTGGAACAACGCTGCCCGCACCATCTACTTAGACACCTACATGGATGATCATATCCTCCCTGCTGGCTTTGTCGAATGGAGTCCCAGCGATCCTCGTATCAATTCGACCCTCTTCTACGCCGAACACAACTCCAGGGGCCCGGGTTTCAACGCCACGGCCCGAGCCGCTCTGCCCGCGGGAACCCCTCTCACCGCCCCCGCAACGGACGCTCAGCACATCGAGCACATCTTGACCGCGCCTCAAGCGGACATGTTCAGCTTTGCTAAGGTTTTCGACGGCGAACTCGGCTGGGTCGACTTATCCTACGACCCCAGCTTCGCGGCCCGCGTCGGTATCCATCACCACCGCCGCCATGGCCAGCCGAAACAGCCAGACAGCGGCAAGATGGCCAAGCGTACACGTCATTCGAAACACTAGATTACTCATCATAATCTCCTCTTGCTTCACTTGTTCATGCTTTTATCTTTTTATATATTTGGCTCACTGCATTGGTCAGTCAACACAGCCACATTGCCGCCCTAGGTCTCGGAACTATGAGCTCGGTCGGAGTTCAACCAATCTATACGGCACAGAGAGAATCCGTCGGACGGCGACTTGCAATTTTGCATTGTCGTCTCTTCGAGGAGTATACCTGTTTTCCGAGCCAGCGAAGATTTTACATTCCCCAAGTAAGGTTCCAAAAATTTACCTCAAAAAAGACGGCAAACTCCCCAAGTCAAGAAACTGGATGCAATACCGAGCGCCGCCGCACTCTTTCTTCCGGGAAAACCAGGTACGATCGGACACCATGGGGTGAGCGCCTCGTCTGTCTCGGCCATGCTTCTTTACCGAATGTTGAACCATGTGCAACGGCAGGCGGTGCACTACACTAGGCCTCTGCACAGGGAAATGCGCCGTCGATGCGTGGTGGCTAAACATATGACTCGGGCCGCAGGTGTGTCCATGATCTCGGACTTGATCGGATCAAGAGGAATCTCCACCGGTTGAGACAGATATATAGACTCTGAAATTGTGTACACCAGCTCCCTGCGAAGCGGTGCTCAAAGCACCACACAAAACTCACGGAAAACGAAGTCGACACTCAGACCTCGCTGAGTATGGTAGGTATCTGGGCCGTGCTAGAGAGTCGAGGCGTCTTTATCCACCTATGCTACAGGGAGCTTTTGACGTTCAAAGTACCCACTGCAGCAGCCGGTTGCGAGAGGTCACCTGTCCGGGTCTCACGCCGCTCTGAACCCCCCCTTTCCTTCTAGCTCCTGTACCTGCCTTTGTCTCACCCCCCCTTCACCGCCTCGCAAGCTTCCGACGTCCAACTTCCGATACTCAGAGAGCCGACACAAGTTCCACATGGTAGGGAGTGCGCGCTCAGGTCAAACATGTGCTGAGGTGTATGTCACGTAGGTGTCTGACATACAGATTCGGAGTATCGCCACCTACGGAGCACAGGTGTGCAAGTGGTGTGCACGCACCCACGTCCCACTCCCAGTCTCCCTCTCGACTCCTGTTTCCGGCTTTGTACGTCTACCCTACCTACTCTCTTCACTCCGTTGACCACATCAGTCTTCAGCCTCGAGCTCTAGAGGCCGGCATCGAGCATGAAGTTGGTCTCCTTCGTAGTCTGCGCCGACTTGCTCCTGTTCACGAGGGCCGTCGTCGCCGAGTCACTCTCGCCGAGCGAGCTGCGGATCCGATGCCAGGCCTGCGATCGCCCATTCGATGCCGCAAACTGTCCACCTGGAACGATTTTCGTCTCTGCCACGGATTCGGCGGCCTCGTTCTTCTCCATTCAAGCCGCACTGAATAGCTTGCCGGACGACAAGTCGCCCCAGACCATTCTCGTCGGGGGAGGCCAGTATGAAGAGCAGCTCATCATCACTCGTAAGTGAGACAATCAGAACGCGCCTCGACAGACTGCTTGACCTGATATCTAATTCTGGCGTTCATCACACCTTCACAGACCCAGGTCCGCTTTACATGCTTGTAAGTCTCTCGTCGTCTCGCTCTTGATCTGTCATAATGAGGGTCTCAGTCAACTAAAAAGAAGCCGACGACTGCAAACCGGCGGGTCCGAGCGCAGGGTCAAAATGGAGCTGGGTGCACGGAGCGCGCAACTATACAGTGGTCGATGGGTCGCAATGTAACGGCTCCCGCACCTACAGACCCAATTACGGAAGAAACTACCTCTATTCACAACATTGACACGGCTGTCGTCTTGATCGCCCCTCACGTCGGACACAAAAATGTGTCGCAGCCTCCATCGGCGGATCATCGCGGGCGACGCCGGGCGATTGTTCTCGCACCGCCAACCGAGACGGAGAAACCCAAACGAACCGGCTCTTCCGATTTTCGCATGTACCATATCAATCTCGATCAACAGTTTGGACCGCATGGGGTCGCACTCGCTCTCGCGGTCGTCAACAGTAAAGCGTCCTTTTATAGTTGCGGAATATCTGGTGAGTAATCGCGAGGCGCAAGGCCTGCGACACTGATCACTTCCTTCTGCGGCCCTACGGTTCCAATATTTTCTCCTTACGTCTTTGTGCTCGAATTAGGTTTCCAAGATACGGTCTTTATCGGCCACAGCGCCTACGCCCTGTTCTTGAAGTCGACGATCAAAGGCAATGTGGACTTCGTGTACGGTGAGCCGATTTTGTACCTCGTATCGGCGGGGCTAACGGTCCAAAGATCACGGAAGTACTCTTTGGACCAAATGTGCTTAAGTTCACACTCAAAATGATAGGGTCCGGTACTGCCGTCTTCTCCGAATGCACCTTGGCGAGCAGGTCCGCAGCCGGCTCATCAGGATCGATCACGGCATGGAAGAAGAGCAAGGTGACTGACAACGACTTAAACGGGGCGTAAGTGTCAATTTTGTGGAACTGTAGACCATCGGAAGGAAGCGCGAGCTCACACCAGCCCGCAAAAAATGATCATCGTCGCAGTTACATCGCAAACTCGCGTCTCGTCCGGGTAGGCCGAACCCTGGCCTCATTGCATTCAGTGACATCGCTGACAACCTCCTCTACCCGACACCACTTGACTGCTCTTGTTGTTAAAGGCGGATGACATCGACCCAGCCTTCAATATTACCCATAGGGTGTGAGTCAATCAGGCAGTGTTGGCTTGGCTTCCCTGGGAGGGTGCAACGGCACACGGCTTTTCGGGCCGACCGCTGAGCGGGCCGATTGTCTTGCCACCAACCCAGATCACTTGGCCGGCCATGGGGGGACCAGGCACGCACGGTCTACCTACACACTTATATGGACGACCATATTCTCCCTGCTGGTTTCGCTCCATGGTTACCGGGCCACCCAAACCTTGGCAACCTTTTCTTCGCCGAATACAATTCGTCTGGGCCCGGCGCGGCTACGACCGCTCGATCCGCGTTTCCCCCTGGTACTCCATTCGATACGCCTGTGACGGACGTCAAGCAAATGGAGCACCTCATGGATTGGAATGAGGCTAGAAGGTTCACTTTACCCTTCGTGTTCCATGGGGACACCGATTGGGTCGATCACGACTATGCTTTCGAATCCGGCAGTGGCCTGCCAGACGACCACCTCGCCACGAACGGGACGACTAGCACCTAGCTCACGAGTTAGCCCACGGGAAGGACCATAAAGCTGCACATGTCAAACACCTAATTTATTCATGTTAATTACTGTCGCTCTTTGATATACCTTCTATGAAAATCTTTAGGCAATCCGATTTGATAGTACCGCAGCGCTGATCCTGGGGAACTTTCCTTCACTACCACACTCCACTTCGTAGCGCCGAGTAGTAGACCGACCTCTCACGTGCTGCCAATGGTGACGAGATCAGTGAATGTGCGCGAATGGTCCCCCGATCCCAAGAACTGGCTTCACCTCGTTGAATCCATCACGCGGTGTCTATGATCTGACATCACCGTCGTGCAGAGACCCACCGCAGTCAAATGGCCTCGATCGAAAAATGGGGGGGGGTCCCAGCCTCGAAAATGATGCTATTCTGAGATTTTATTGGACGAAATGGCCGAAATACCCCGCACGCACGTGGCTGTTGAAGCCCCAATAGGAGAGCCCGATTTCAGCGCCCATCGGTTCGAACAATGCTCCCCCACATAGGAGGACCCTGCCTAGAGCGCAATAGGGGAGCCCGATTTCAGCGCCGATCGATTTGAAGAATGCTCCCCCGGATAGGAGGACCCCGCCTAAGCGCCTCGATCATTAATTCTCATTGGCCAGTGGCCACCAACCCGGTTGCTAACCTGCCGAGTCGGCGCACACTCACCACACAGCTTGGCCGTCGTCAGCCTCCCCGAGTCCCCGCGCCAGAGCGCACTTGCCACTCAGGCTGCCCAGGCTCAGCCTCCGCTGGCAAGTTGCCACCGCCCGGGCCTCTCCTTTCCGTCTCTCTGTACTGCCTTGTTCTAACTTGGACCGAGTTTCTTCGCATCTCTAAGACATGTTATCACACAATCGCCGTCATGTCACTGCTTTCTGATCTTGTACACCTCCGCACCATCGAGGTCACCCCACAACGCTCGAATCTCGACAACGTGTTAAGCCTCGCGTCGACCACTAGCGACAGCCGGCGATCCTCCCGCCGCACCGATCAAGCACAGTATATCTACTCCGGTCCGCTCCTACGCAACAGTCCAGTGTCAGTACTCGATGATGTGGTTGTTAAATGCAGTCTTGGACAGCTTGTGCGCAGCAACATCAACTTTAGCATGGATCTCCTGAAGGAGCTTTGTCGGGCGCACCACGTGGAAGGGTATTCCAGGAGGAATCCGCTTGCCAAAGAGCTATTCCTACAAGCGCTCCTTTGGCAGTGCGATCCGCACTGTAATGCTTGTTCAAATGGGTATGTTTTCAGAAGACAA
This sequence comes from Microbotryum silenes-acaulis, assembly GCA_003665825.1. Classification (NCBI taxonomy): domain Eukaryota; kingdom Fungi; phylum Basidiomycota; class Microbotryomycetes; order Microbotryales; family Microbotryaceae; genus Microbotryum; species Microbotryum silenes-acaulis. The sequence continues at coordinate 354,725 of QPFY01000009.1, forward strand.
CAAGCGGCGAGTCCCGTGACTCCGCCACGTCGTCATTGCTTCTCCGACCACAGAGCATACGGATCAAAACCTGTTGACGTGCTTCGAGCCTGACTGAACGAGGAAGTCCAGAAGAATCGCGAGAACGTCTCAGCAACTGACTCTAAATAAACGCTGCACAGACGTCCACCGCTGCTTCCCGAACCCGCACAAGAAGATCCCGGTAAAGTGACATCGCATTTTGCGCCAGCATCCGATCAGTTCAAGACCGAGAACCGTTCTGAATGGAATGATTACTTCACCGACGCTCGTTCCCGTCTCTTCTGCTGCCTGGTGTGTTCCGAAAGAGTCTTCGGGCATAACGTACGATCGGTGCCTGAAGACGACATCAAGCGTGAGGAATCAGGGATTTGGAGGGGATTAACCAACTCTACACTACGGACGGACCTCCGACTTACGATTTTTCTGCTTGACGGGGCGCACTCATCCATCCCCGAAGTCTCCATCGACCGAGCGATTCAACCAATCAGATCGCGTACTCGCCCACGAACAACACGCTTCAGTGCTCACTCTGTCCAGACTGCTTCAAACGGTTGTTCCCTACCACAGGGCCACCGACTAAGCCCCCTCGGTCGTTGAGCAACGGATTTATCGCGCACTGGATCACGTCCCCGCTGATGTCCGAGATTGCTTCTCCAACGCGAGTCAGCTTGAGCACCTCGTCACTGCGCGCGCCAGAGCCTACAAGATCGTGTACAAGCTAACTCGTTTCGGATATCCCGAAAGCTCAACAGGAACTCACGCGCGGAAACACCCTCATCTTCAGCCAAAACACCGCTTCGTTCACCGATGTACTGCCCATGTCAGTCGAGGAACTCGCTGACAGTGTTTGCGTTTTATTCTGCGGAGCCTAGGGAGCCCCAACCTTGCGGAGCTGGACAAGTGTCGACCCATGATCGTGAAGCAGAGTCGGATCCAAAAGATGCTCAGGTGGTTGATCAACGAAAGCAAGAATTCGGCGCACTCTGCCGTCTCCTTTGATGGCGATGGCACAGCTCGTTCGACGCAGTTCCGGCCCGGGTGCGCTCAACCCGACCTCTCCAGCTTCTAGTACGGCGCTTTCAGCTTCCACTTCGACTTCGGTTTCCGTCTGGGTTGCTCCCCAAGTATCGGATCGACAAGTCGCGGATGGAGACTGTCTCGTGCCCGACGTAGTTTTGGCGAATGTGGTGACCGCAAAGACAGTGGAACCAACATCATCGCTCTTTGAAGGCTACGCAACAACGCATAACGACTCTAATGAACCAGTATTCGAACACGTCCATGTGCCGCCACCCCCTACCGACGAATCAATTCACTCATGGCTGCTCTTTGAGAACGCTCTCCGTTATCTCAACCAGGACAAGCCACCTATGTCATTCCGACAGGCGACGCCCCTTTGTGGGAACCTTCGGACGAGCTCGTGCTCTCAAAGCTGTGGCCACACCTCGATCCATTTGGTCTCGTCGCTCTCTGTGTCGAGCGCGACCTCAAGATTTCTCTGGACGAGCAAGTCAACCATTTGCTTAATCTATACGACAGCGATTTCGATGCGACCCGTCTTTCCCATTCATCGTCTCGAACATGCTCCGCCGACGAGAAGTCTTTCGCCAACTCGCTTTTCGGGTCCCCAAAGAGAAGGTGGCTCGAATCGGAGCAGCACTGCTCGAAATCGACATGGATGTTGTGTCCGAAATGATCAAAAAAACCAAGGACACGAAAAGGTACAAGGCAACAACAGAAGCAGAGAAGCATATCAACCGTATTCTGGCGGAATTGCAAAGTGTCGGAGACAAACTTCACGGCACAACTGCGCAGATGCTCGACATGAGGAATGAGATCCGCGGATACGTCAACGTGTTCTGTATGTACATCCTCTTCGTCACCGTCAGCCCGGCAGATTTACACTCACTGTTGCGATGACGAGGTATCTCACAGCCTTGGGCGCATCAAGGACAATTTTCTCGACCAAGCAGATACCGTTTAGGCCAACGACAAAAAGGCATCTAATCGTGGGTTGCAACGCTCTTCCCACTTTGAAAGATCTGTGGGGAAATACTGACACTCCATGCCATTTGATTCCCATGTCTCTCAGCGGTGGACACATTCACCACGCCTAGCCAGGTCGCGCCCAAGTCGCTCCCGGAAGTCCCGATCTCTCAACGTCAACTGAAACCACTTCTTATAGCTGACTTCGGTGAACGCGCGATGTGGGTCCCCGGACCCCGGCGCTGACGGCCACATGCGAACACAAACTTGTCCAGACGCGGACTGTGACATGGGCGATATCGAGTGATCTCAACTTATGCATTTACACCCCGGCTCCGTCTGGCTCGATCTCGTTGTCTGCAATGTTCATTAACGTTTGGCACATTTACACGCCTCATTCATGTGAACCGAACTGACTCGGGAACTCGGTGCTGCCTACCCGATCCATGGCACGTTCTTAGTAATACTAGCTGACGCTGTCAGTCGGTGTTACTCCGTCAGAGGTTCAGGGACCCGTCGCCCCCTACGGGGGCGCGTTAATTGAATAAAGCAAAGTCATTTTTTCGATTTTTATTTTTATTTTTGGGAAAATGCCAAAAAGCGCGTAGATTGAGTAGATTGCGCGCGCATGACCACGCTGCAGCGCGTGTAATGCCCCCTCTGTGCGCGGATACGGTGTCTAACAGCGAGCGAAACGCGCGTGGACCCCCAATAGGGGCCAAAAACATAGGTTTTTCCTGGAAAGCGCGCAACTCCGACGGATTCAGAGCGCGTTAGAGACCAAAAGTGCGTCCAAGGGATGCAAAGCTGTGAATGACGAGCGTATGAAGGCCCATCGGCGCGCAATTGCACGATTTTCGGCGCGCGCACAAACGAATCGTAGCGCGCAAGTAGCCCGCGCGCGCAGATCCATTTGTTGCCCAAACGGCGGCCCTGCGCGCGCGCGCATGATTTTGAGTTTGTGCCTGAATTTCGTCGCGATAGCGGTAGGCATATCACGTACAATGGACAGGTCGCGAGCTTTGCTGTCATGGCGCTTCTTGAGGTACGCTTGAATCGCAGGCACGTGTTTGTTGAAGTCGTCGTGGGTTTCTTTGATGAACCACTTCCAACTTTGTGTTGGAATCCTCAACGAGGAACTTGTGAATTGGCGAGTTGACGATAATAACGGTGATGTGTGACAGGACTTTAGTGATAGTCATTTCTAGGCTCAATGAGGAAGACAGGCACTGTGTTTCAACAATGCGCATGGGCCAGAGAGATTCGTCTGACTCACGGTGTTGTTGTATCTGAGAAGCGTGGAAGCGCGGTGAGATGCGTCGGGACTCGGAGAGTAGGCGAGCTGGGATGTCGAGAACGTAAGTCGAGCTGTAGTCTAGGCATTTATAGGGCCCCATGAACAAGTGCCACCATTCTCTGGCACTGAAGGGAGCATTTTTCAAGTCTTTGGTGGAAACCCAGAAGTACTTCCCAACTACTAGGGCTCGGAGGTTACCCTTTCATATCCCCAGATCTCTCTTTTCTCATCCTTCACTGGACCCCACTCTCCTCACCCGACCAACGACTGGTCTTGGGGCTGTCTATTCAAGTACTCCCGAGGAACCCGCCTTTACTTACGCTTACTGCCCGCTGAGTAATCTGGGCTCCTTACAACTGTCCCCTCCAGTTTCACCCAATGGCGACCTGACCACCCCTGTTCCAGTCCCATCCTCTACGCCCGGTCCCAGCGCAGCAAACATGTCGTCCCGAGCGGATATTTCCCTCCGAGTCCTCGCCTTTATCGGCCCCTATTAAGGACGTGACTCATTTGGAACATGTTTTGGCGGCTCACGAGACTTGGGCTAAACTGTTTGGGAAGGCGTTTCTTCAAAGTCTGACTTGGGGGTCGATTCAGGAGTACGATCCGACGTTCACGAACAAGATGGGTTGAGACAGGTGAGGGGCGGGGGAGTATGGCACCACGATTTAGTACATACAAGTTTATACTACGCAGTGCATTGGGGGAACACTTTGACTCTGCCCTGTTCCAAGGCACACTCTTCATCAAAATTCGCTTCTCTCGATTTATCGCACTACTGCGTCCGCTCTTTCCCCTCCCCTTTCCCCTTCAACCCCTTCTTCCTCGGCCTCTCCTCCTCAATCCTCTTCGCCTCCTGCCTCGCCTCCTTATAAGCCTTCACGACCCCCTGAATCTTTTTCAGCCCTTCCATATCTTCGACATTCCTAAACCTCAAATACAACAACTTGACATCCTCGGCCAACAAATGAGGGGAGAGATCGTGCCTCGTTGCAGGATGGGTCGTTTCGGGGAATTGGAGGGAGGAGAGTTGGATCTTGTTTGGGTTGGGAGGGAGGGAGTGTCGTTGGTGTGCTCTGGAACGCGCGGAGGCGACGAGAGCTAGGGGTGGGTAGGTCGATATGAAATGTTGTAAGAGGTCTAAACCCTCGACGTGCTTGAACGATCTGGAGTGATCGACACGAAATATCAGTACATGACCCGAACGACCACTTTTGTTCGTTTAGAAAAAAAAGCCCACCTAGCTAAAACGCGAATCATACTCCCCCACATAAGGGAGATATTCCTCCCACTCAATCGCTCCTGATCCTCCTCGGACCAAACCTTCCATTCCTCCCACACCTTCCTCGCCATTTCCAATCCGACCTCTCTCTTCTTCGCCGTTTCACATCGCTTGATCATTACTTCGAACGTATAGCCGTTCTTGTCGACGCCTGTGGACGGTCCATAGGCCGAGTTGAAGAAGTCGACCGAGGCTGGGAGGGGAGCATGAGCTGTGAGCAGTTCAAGATACGAGTTGAGGAGGAACGCCGTGGGTCGAACATCGGGGAAGGACGAAGGTGTTGATCGAGGTGATGCAGAGAGCCCGAGAACGCTAGGATCAACAATTTGGAGCAACAGGGTTTGGGCTTCGAGGACGAGCTCATCTGGCGTAGTTGGGATCGGGCCGGGGTAGAAAAGGGACGATTCGCCAAGGAGTTCGATCACGTTCGAGTCCTCGAGGGGTTGCTCTTCTGCTGCAGTTGCGGTGGGTTGCGTGTCGACCTTGGGTGTCTCGTCGATCACTTTGTTCGGTCCAACGTCGGCATTGATGATAATCGACTCCTTACCCATCTCCTCACTCGCCACTGCAGCCCGCTTTGATCCCCCAATAGCGATCCCTCTCTTCTCCTTGACCTCCGGTTCATACCCTTTATAACTCCTAAACACCAACGCCAACGTATCCGCGTTAGGCCTACACTCCCCCCCAATCTGCACCATCTTAACCAACACCCATCTACTCCTCAACAAATCCCCCTGTCTCCTCGCCCCCTCCAAAATCGCATGGAACGTCCCTCGGTTAGGAAGCAAGTTGTCGTCCAACATCTTCTTGAGGTAGCGCAACGCCTCAAAGTAAGATGGTTGACTACCTTCTCTTGCGCAGGATCGGATGAGGGCATTGTAAGTCGTGGGTGTAGGAGCGATCAAGTTCGTTTCCGTCATCTCGAGGAAGAGGTCTACGGCGCGTTCAGGGGAAGGGTAAGCGCCTCGCGAACAAGCGGCGATCATGGTGTTGTAGAGATCGACGTCGGGGATGGGGTGAGCGACGAGTCGACAGTGGGCGTAGAGGTCCCATCCTCGTGCGATGAGATGGGGTGGTGAGAGGGGTGAGAGGAGTCGGTTGATGAGGAGTGTGTATGTTGCGAGTAAGGGGGTGTAGTTGGAGGCTTCGAGCGAGTGGAGATGTTGGATTGCGAGCTCGGGGTGGGAGGGGGCAAGGGAGGCGAGTAGGTGGTGGTGCGACTCGAGTGAAAATGGAAGTGAGCCTGCGCGGAGGATATCATCAGTTCGTGGGTTAGTTGCGGGGTAGGTGAGCTCGAATGACTCACGCTCTTTAGCGAAGTTGGCCAGTTCGAGGGCATCGCGCGGCCTACGCTCGGCGGCGAAGAGGCTCATCAACTCGTTCATCGCTCGTGCGTCGTGTTGAGGTGCCATGCGTTGCATCAGGATTAATCCACGCTTGACGCTTTCTAGGTCTTGGCTCTGGGCCTGTAAAAGATCACGTCATAGATTCAATCGGCTGCTCAATGTGGATTTCGAGGGAGTACTCACGGCAGTGAAGATCAGATCAGTCCATTCCGATTGGTGTATCAACCCTTTCGAAGGTTGAACATGATCGAGATCTATGGCGGTGCTCGGGAGTGAAGCGACTTCGCCGACGTGCAACAAAGACTCCAGTCGATCGAGCAGGACTTGTGAGGCCGATTTTGGGATCTCAACGAGCTCCTGTGCTCCCTCTCGCGCGTTCTCCTCCGGTTCTCGCGGTAAGCCCATTTCGCTGCGCTTTCGTCTGAGCTTCTCCGCCAAGTCGGAGATTATGGTAGATGCAGAATCGTGATCTGTTTCGGGCGCGTCCACCTCCTCGTCGGCCTCGAAGGCTTCCAACCGCTCCGCAAGGTTCAGCAATCCTTGGGCTCTATCCCTCGCAGGATCATACAAGAGCAATTGGGGTGGCTTGGGAGCTGCGATGGCCGGACGAGTTTCCGGTGGGGGTAAGAGTTGTTCGGGTGTGGCTGTTATGAGTTGTTGGTATATCGATTCGAGTTCAGCTTCTTCGAGTGGGGGTAGGTCGGAGGTCCATTCCTGATGAGAGTCGAGGGAGGGGGCGCGGCGAGAGAATACATAGCATGGGTCAGCGCTTGCGCGAGCTCTTTCGCGTTGTAAAAGTACGCACATCAACCTGCGCCCTCTTTTGCTCTCTCTCCTGCAACCTCTGGATCTCATTCTCCCTGCGCTTCTTCTCCTTGTCGACGAGCACCAGACTACGCTTGGCCCTGATCGCTCGTTTCTGAGCAAGCTTGTCGAGTTGTTGCGTCGATTTCTTTTCGTACTTTTGCGAGGGCTGGGATGTTGAGAAAAGCTGGGAGGAGGGACCGATGGTGAGGCGTGGGGAGGGGACGAGGCAACGACATGGAGATAAAGCTGCGGCTGCTCGAGTGGATGGCTTCGACGTCGTCGTCGATGGAGTCGGACCGACGACGTGGAGCAGACGTCGACATGTCCTCCACAGCATCGTGGAAAGTGAACGTCTCGAGACAATATCCTGAACCGAGTTGCGATAATTGGTGCGGGTGAGATCCAACCAGCGACGCGTAGAGGAAGGAGCAGGGATGACGACGAACGACGGCCGCTCCCGTGCGAAGCGCGTGCGAAGGTCGGCCAGCAACGGTGTGCGATGATTAGCGCGGCATTTGTAACTCGCGCGCCGAGATTACTAATGGTCGCCGAGCGCGCCTTACTGCTCGCCGTGCCTGGACCGTCACCCTCGTCTCAGCTTCCCATCGACGATCGGGTGTACAACGCTCGCTCACGCGCCTTCGTCGCCGAGGTGGGCCAAGTCAGGTAATTGACGACGACGACGGCAGTGCAGCTCCTCATCCCCACTGCTCCCAGCTCAGGCTTACGTGGTCACCCGTCGAGCGCCATCTGGGCTTTAGTTCGCCCTCTTGTTTGGAGCATACATCCAGCCCAGCTCAGTTCAGCCCAGCTCAGTTCAGCCCAGGCCAAGGTGAGTCACACGTCGCACCCACCCCGGTCGCCCTCCCCTACGCGATCCAGCTGTACTAACTCAACGAGTTATACCCTGTCAGTCAGTATACGCAGCAGGGTGGTCCAGTCACCATGTCGGCGTTGGATCTCTTGTCGCAAGCCGCCTTTCTGCGCCAGGACGACGCTCCTGAGCCGGCACCTCCCACCCTCGAAGCGCCTACATCAACGGCACACGACGCCTCAAACACCCACGTACAACTCGAGGTTGTAGATTCCAGCACCGGCGACATTCAACTCGACCCAGCCCTGCTTGATGTGGTCGCACGCACGGGCTCACCTCAGTCATACCCCTCGGACTCGGACTCGTCGTCTCTGGTATCGACCGTCCCTGCCAACGCCGCGTCGATACCACCACCTCCACACCCGCCCTTGCTCGACCATGTCGTCGCCTCACCTCAAGCCTCGGCATCGACGGCAGCCACAGCCGCATCGCAGCGCTCGTTCGACATCTGGGGCTTCCCTTCGAGCTCGAGCTCCCACCGCAGCTCTGCATCATGGCTCCCCTCCGACCCCAATCCATCCCAATCGACACTAGGCAAACGATCTCGGGCACGCACCTCCAACGCGTCCGATGCTTCCGACTCGCCCTTTGCCAATTCGTCCATCGGGCCCTCCGCAAGAAAACGGACCTCATCCTCGTCGTTCGCTGGCTATGGACAAGCAGCCGTCGCCGCCTCCTCCTCTACGGGGATGCAACTCTTTACCGACAGTTCCGGACAGGCCAGTTTGACATCCTTGTTGGGTGGCCCGATAGGAGCCAGTGCCACTTTGCCCATGTTGCCCCCGCTTCCGACGCTACCTCAGAAAAACCCGACCCCGCCGACGAACAAATTCCCTTCCAACAAGGTCGTCTTGCCCAACCCTGCTGCTCTCGGCGGCACCAAGCGGTCCAAACGACCCCCAAGTTGGGCCGTCAACGAAGACAGTGGCCGTCAGTCGTCACGCAGTGGTTTTGAGACCGCTTCGGGGTCAAGCTAACGACTCACTCCTTACATGCGTGTGTCCCACAGTGATTCGTTGCGTTTGCCCCTATACTGCCGACGATGGCTTCACGATCCAATGCGACACTTGCAACGTATGGCAACACGCCGCATGCGTCATCATTTCGATGGATGACGTTCCCGAAGAGTACCGATGCGAGCGATGCGACCCCCTCGGCGCTGAATCCAGAGGCGTCGATCGAGCCAAAGCCCAAGAAGGGATGAGGAAGCGATTGGAGACGCTGGAGAACGAGGCCCAGAACCCTTCGGCTGCTATTGCGAATGCACCTGCTGGGAGTGATGGAGTTGGAGGAGGTGGCCGAGGAAGGGGTGGACATCGAGGTGGAAGGAGGGTCTCGATGGATCCTTCGAGAGCGCCCTCGGGCATCAACGCCTTGTTGAACTCGTTGACGGCCATGACACCTAGCGAACAAATCCTCGACGAGTTCTTTGGGTCCAAAGAGGCGTTGCCGCCTTTACCGGCGATGACAAAGGAGGAGGCGTCGAAACCTATTTTCGCGGTGGTCACACCAGCTGCAGCACCGACGGCGGCAACGATTGGCGGTGGAGGGGGTGGACGAGGCAAGCCTCGAAGATCGGGAGGTTCAATGCATTCCATACCTCCCGCACCAACCGGTACAAACGCAACGAGAGATGCTTCGATGGGGATGTACGAGCCCAACGTCGCTGCGTCCATGACCGACGGCGCCTCTGCTCCTGTTGGCCCTTCGACCTCTCGACCACCCAGAGCAGCGGCCATGGCTGCAGCTTCAGCGACGCCCTCGATCCCCAGCATCCCAGGGCAGGTGCCTCGCGATGCGATCGGTCGAAAACGGCGTCAGATGAAGCAATCCGGCTTGAACTCGGCATCGGGAACACCAATAGGTAGTTCGACGCGAGGACCTCGAGCCTCAGCAGGATCGACCCCGTACGTCTCGGCACCACCTACCCCAGGCGTCTTGTCCGGCCCGAATGGAGGTTATTTCGGCGAACCGTTCTCGTACGTTGATGGGAGTTCGATCGTCACTCCTCGACCCTCGACGGCGAACGGAACCAAGACGCCGGCTGCTAATTCAGACGACGAGGATTTCCTTTCCTCGACGGGAGGGAAAGGAGAGGAGAACCGATACGAGGCATGGCGATACGAATACACGCCCATCGAAAGAGATTTGATCAGGGATGATACGTTGGTGCAAAGGCTGCAAGAGATCCTCGCTCTTGACGTCACGATGATGGATGGGTCCGAGGAACTTGAAACCGTTCCGGAGGAGCTTCGGCCCCAACTGGAGATGTTGCGTGAAAGGCAGGAGGCGAGTCGACCGCGGCATAGGCCTAACTCTAAAGATCCGCTCGTACCGTTGCTCTACGATCCGACCCCTTTCGTCGTCTTGGATGAACTGCCCGATCCGTCTTCAGTCGCCGTCAAGGTCTTACCTCCCAGCTCGTTCCATCTTAATCCACCCGCCGTCGCAGCGTACGCTACAACCTCGTCGCAAACGCCTACATGTCCTTACCCACGCCCAACGATGCACGGCCTCTTCGCCGTCAACGCCATCTCTTCCGGCTCCTTCATCGCCCCTATCCGAGGCCAAATCGTTTCCGTCGATCAGTACCGCAGCGACCCCATCAATCAATACGACACCTTGGGCGTACCGAAACAAGGTGTACGGTGCTTACCTTATCCCTGGAGTTTGGCGATCGACTCGAGGATGTTCGGTAACGAAATTCGCTTCGCGAGGAGTGGGTGTCATCCGAATGCGGTCGTACAAGCAATCAAGATCGTACCCGCACCGAATACTGGTGGACCGATGCAGCCTGGGTCACCTTCAGCGACGACGACGAATGGCGATTCCAAAGCGGGAGCCGAAGAAACCGCCGCAGCTTCGAACGGTATCGGTAGATCGACGCGAGCATCGACGCCTTGGACGGACCAAAAGAGATGCAGCGACCTCTCGACGACGCTCATCTTTGGTATCTTCGCGACCGCCGACATTGGCCGACGTGAAGAGATTGTCCTCCCGTGGGATTGGGACGATTCGCATATCGTACACGCTCTACCTCCTCTCATGTCAGCCCCTCTCCTCCCATCCGGATTGAACGAACGAGATCTAGAACCCCTTTCACGCAAGATGGTCCAAGTGACCAATACGATCTTGGGTACGACGCATTGCGCCTGCGAGAAGAAGCGTGATTGCGCTCTTCATTGGATGTGTCGAGGCGCAGCGGCGTCTTTACCTTTGAGCAAAGCGGCGTTAGCCAAACCGCGTGAACCATTCGCGATGATTTTGCTCAATGCTTTAGGGAGCGGGCAAGCATTTCAGCAACAACCTAATGGAAAACTCGCAGTGGTTGGAGCTGGTGGGGCAGGGTATGGTGCGAATGCAGTAGGGGGGGACTTGGTGTTGGGTCCAGGGAAGCCGGGACGAAGGATGAAGAAACCCGATGTTGGACCTTTGTTAGGTCTAGTACGAGGATGGATCGTACGACCTGCTCATTACCCTACGACAAATCGATATGGTCGAACCTCCTCGAACAAGAGTTCCATCTCGGATTTCCCTCCACCACCTCCTATGCCTCAATCACTTACGGTGTACGAAGATGAGGATCAAGATGAAGAGAGGGATCGGGGAGAGAGGGAGTCGATCGAGGCTTTGTCGGATTTGACGCACGAGTCAGAGTTGGACAGTGGGACGGAATCGGAATTGAGCGCCGAGGAGGGGGACGTGGAGATGGGGAGTGTGGAGAAGGAAGAGGAGGATGACGAGGATGCGAATGATTCGTTCGTCACGGCCCATAATCGTGAGTTCAGCTGGTTGCTGTCGAGAAGTTTTCTGAGTTAGCGGGTCGCTGAGATCCTCATTTCGTATAATCACAGGCTCGATGGATATCGACAATTCTCCCCGCTCAATCAAAGCAACTCACAATCGCAAGCCGGACCCACTGGACGGCGATCTGACCGACGACTCTGACCTGACAGAACCTCTATCGAACCTTTCATCCGATGAATCCAACAATGACCTCGACGATGATCAGGAGGAAGACGAAGAGGAAGACGAACCGATTCGAGTACCCAGCCGCAAGACCAAAGTCATCCGCGAGAGCTGGCCGTCGAAGTCCGAGAAACGACGACCGGGGGGTAAACGCGTTGAGAAGCAGGAAGTGGCCGATAAGCGTGAACCCAAGAAAGGCGTCGATAAACTTTCGACGAAATCCAAGCGTGGATCTGCAAAGGAAGTCGAACGAAAGGTTCCGTCTTCGAAAGAGGTCGAGCGCAAGAAGAAGGACGAGAAACAGAACAAGAAGGACAAGAAGCAAGGTCGTCAGCTTTCGCCTTCGTTCCCTGACGAGCCACGAGACCAAGGCACATTCGCCAAGGCTTCGGAGCCCCTACCGTTGTTCGATCAAGATGTCGAGGTTTACTCGGCTCGGGATGCACCTTTACCGACGGAGCAAGGCCCGTTCTGTAAGAGCAATCAACTTCATTGTTGTGAAGAGAGCACAGCACTGACTCTCATCCGTATTGTTTGACTCCGCCCAGCTCGAGTACCGCCCCCACCTCCACCGCGGGCTCGCTGGTCCGGCACCTCAGAGTCCGCTGAAACGGCGATGCAGGTCGATCCGATCAAGGAAGCAACGCCACCACCTCCTCCCAAGGAGCCTACACCGCCGCCCAAAGTCCCGACTCCGCCGCCTCCCGTCCCGCGAGCGCGCTTGTCCCTCGCCGCGTATCGTCAGCGATTGGCACAGAAGCAGACGGAGCCAGTAACGCCTGTCGAGAATGCAGTCTCAACGCCTTTGACAGCAATGGTCCCACTGGTTTCGAGTCCGGCCGTAGAGACGGTCTCGTTGCTTTCCCCTGCCGTGGTGGCACGGCCGCTTCCTGAGGTTGGCGCAGCGGTGCACGCTACCGAGGAGGGGGAGCTGAACCCAGGCATGAGCTCGACTACGGGTGTGCCCGCCGCGGTCGCCGCCGCGTTCAATTCCTTGCGTCGCTCTTCGGGAGCTGGGGAAGAGCAAGATGCGCCGAGCCCGACGACGAGGTTACCACCGCCGCCGCCTCCTGCTGCTCCTTACTCGGTCGGCAACTCCGAGGTGGCAATCTCGAACGCGCCCGCGCCCGTCTTCTCGCCTTCGCTCCCAGCAGGTGCTGAGCTGGCCACTACCCCCGCTACCTTGGCCCCAGCTTCTCGACCATCGTTCACGTCGGCAGAGGACATCCTCAAGAGCATCGGCGACTACTTTAGCAAACCGAACGCTCCTGCGCCTGCATTCGCATCGAGGTCATCTGCTTTGGTGGCACAGCAGTCGCTTCTTCGAGTCGCGGCGGCTGTGTCCCCTTCGCCTCCCCCGCCACCACCAAGGCCTCTTGCTGTTCTGCCGTCACCACCTGCTCCTCCGGCTCCATATGTGTCGCCTCCTCGTCGATCGCCCACACCAGAACGACCGATGCCGAGTTGGCGAACGAGCATTGGTGTGACCTCGGCCGTTGATCCATCTTCACCCGTCGTAGGGGCCTCAGGTGGTGCAGCATTAGGATTCGACATTTCGACGCCTGCCTCGTTCGAATCATCGCGGTATTCGCGCTTTGACGTACCTTCGACGACGTCCCGCTGGGGACCTGCCACGGCGTCAAGCTCGACACCAGGTCCTCCTCCACCACCTCCGCCGCCGCCGCCTCCTTTGTCGAGTCATCGATCCCGACCAAGTATCACAACGAGTGCGCCATCGCCTCCGTCGCCGCCACAACGATCGCCGTCAAGCTCATCGAATTTCCCACTCTCGTCACGAGATGCTCCCAGCTCATCTCGCCCTGCCCCACCCACTCGTCCCTTCGACCTCGATTCCGTACCCACCGGTCCGCGAGCGATGAACAACAATGGCAGCTCCTTCCATACGCGAAATTGGTCCATCTCCCCCGCAGCGAGGGAAGCTCCTCTTCACCCTCCTCCCATTTCAGGATCAGGATCCGGGTCGGGGTCAAGTGATAGACGAGTCAATGGTCCGACGTGGGCAGCGACTTCGACTTCTTCGTCGACGGGAGATTCAGGAGTACCTTATGGTGGTGGGTATAGGGGACGAGGTGGAGGCGGTGGCGGTTTTAATAATTCCCGTGGTGGATCGAGAGGTCGAGGTGGTCAGGTGTGGGTGCCGAGAGGGATGAGAGGGAGGGGAAGGGGGAGAGATTGAGAGGTGATATACTGCCTGTAGCATAGGAAGGGCAATGACGCTCTTTGACTTGAAGTACGATTGTGTGACTATGTTTGTGCTCGATCGCTTTGATTGCCAAACCGAGCGCCGAGACTGCAGCCTGTGCATGGGTCCGAGCTCAATTGCGACGACGCGCGGCCCTATCAGACTGCGCCCCCACTTTGCCCGCTGCCACATCCTTGTCTCTTACACACCACCACCCTGCCGCTGTGCACTGCTTCAAACCTACATCACAATGGTAAGCTCTTGGTCGTCTCGGTACAGCACATTGTGACCCCTCAGCGCTGACAAGTACCCCACACCTCCTTGTGCTGCTGTCACGGCTGCCGCGTCATCAACTCCTCCCAACGTTCATCCTCGCCCACCGCACCTCTCTTCCACCTCGCACCATCTACGCTCCTCAAATCTGAACAGAACAAATTCGTCGACCAATTCTCCCGCCTGCCCACTGCGACCTCTCGAGCGGCGTCAGCGTTGGAGCAAGAGACTCTGCCCGTCAACGGCGGTTACGCGTTGCCGATGGGTCGAGGGATCGAGAAGATGCCTATGCCCTCGTTCGATCTGCCGACTTTGCAAGATGTGGGTTTGATGGTCCGCTTGACGAGCTCGAAATTGTGTGTAGAGCTGACGCGGCGTTCGTCCCTACCCCGTCTTGCCTCGCGCGACTTGTCATCTTCCCTCGCTCTCTCTCTGTCCCTACCCTCAGCCAACCGCTTTCCTCCAATTACACACCGATGACTCGTCCGACCCTTCCTGCCGAATCAAGATCAACCACGGTACCACAACCTTGGCGTTCAGGTTCAAGGGAGGGATTATCGTTGCTGTTGATTCGAGGGCAACGGCTGGGTCTTACATCGGTCAGTTCTTTGGCACATCTCTCGGACGCGGGGTATGCTTCAATCTGAACAAGTTTCTTATTTGTACTCATAATAGCTTCGGGAACGGTCAAGAAGGTGATCGAGATCAACCCTTACCTGTTGGGAACAATGGCCGGTGGTGCAGGTCAGTTCAATCGACAGCTGATCACACCCCTTGTCGATTTGCTGACCTCTCTTTCCCTCATATCCCCTCTCAACCCAGCCGACTGCCAATACTGGGAGACATACCTCGGTATTCAATGCCGCCTACACGAACTCCGTAATCGGGAACGTATCTCGGTCGCCGCCGCGAGCAAATACCTCAGCAACCTCGTCTACAGCTACAAAGGCATGGGCCTCAGCATGGTCAGTCGCTCGCCTTTATATGAAATGCACATTCAAAAAAGAGTTACTGGATCGCTTATGCGAAAGGTTGACCTCTGTGGGCGTGCGTAGGGTACTATGATTTGTGGATGGGACAAGACCGGGCCGGCGTTGTTCTACGTCGATTCGGATGGGACAAGGTTGAAGGGCGATCTCTTCTCCGTCGGTTCCGGTTCTACGTTCGCTTGTCAGTACACCTGTTTCTTTGAAAGAGTGCTACTCCAAACGAACCCCAATCGAAACTGATTTTCTCTTTTCAACCCAGACGGTGTGCTCGACCAAGGGTATCACTACGACCTTTCGGACGAAGACGCGCGCGAATTAGGCCTTCGTTCGATCTACGCCGCCGGTCATCGCGATGCCTTTTCAGGGAACACGGTGAACCTATTCCACGTCAAGGAGAATGGGTGGGAATTCGTGGAGAATGTTGATATCAATGAGTTGCATTATGATAGAGGTTATGGGTATGAACCGAGGATTGAGAAGGAACGATTGGCCAAGGAGGAGAATAAGACGCAGGCGGAGGTCGGCGCGGTCGGCGCATAGGTGTTGGGGTGTTGGGTAGAGACGGGGTTCGATAGGATGTAACCATCATCGAATCAAGATTTTCAGTTTTGGGTCCCCGAGGAACAATCAGAGCGATGGATGAGATGGCATAATCGAGTACTAAGGAACCCTTTGAAGAAGAACGATCGAGCGTTGAAGGATTGCTGGAACTAGCTAGCTGATCGGATTCGGATACTCGGACTGTCGAGAATGAACTGAATTGCTCGATGGTATGCCGGGACAGAATGACAGCGATCTCTGTACAGTAGGGTAGTATGAAGCACGGCAGAGCTGCTCAATCGCGATCGAGCTCCTAAGCGCAGCAATGTCGCACCGGTGATAGTGGGATCAGAACAGCAGACTTCTATGCATATCGAATCGACCAAGCTGATTACAAAAACGATGAGACAAGCAAAGCTGTGACCCCGCTAAACGATGCGTAAACACTAGCTACAAGAAGGTACACGATACGAAATCTATTCAGGCGGTCACCTCTTCACACGATCCCCTTCCACCATCCTTTCCACAACACGAACGTGATCGCCAACGCCAATACCTCACTAACCCCACTCAGGACAAAAATCTTTTCGAAGCATTGCCTACCCACGCACACGGCAATCCCCTCTTTCTCCCTCTGCAGATCCAATAGTACCCCAAATAGAGGCGTGAACAAGCTCGCACCGCAGGCCGAGAACAACGACAGCACGCCCCAGTTGCGTCCAAAATCCGAGATGGGGTAGACCGCTCGAACGATCGCCGGTGCGAGGGTGAAAACGAGTCCGTAGCACGACCCTACCGAGATGGTCAAGATCCACAGACCCGAAGGTTCCGACAGCGACGAAGAGGCGTAGAAGAAGGACAAAGCGAGCACGACGCAGGATAGGACGAGGAAGAAGAGTCGCGAGACGCGAGGTGGTGGTCGGTCGTGGAATAAGAGCTGAATTCGACGCTTCCATGATCGAGGATGGATCGACGAAGCAGGTCGAGGGGAGCCGGGAGGCGAATCGTCGTCCGCTACGAGCGGCGCAGCGGCGTACGACAGCCAGTCCGACAAAAATCCAATCAAGAGCCGCGAGATGGTGTTGGCCGCCGACAAGATCTGGACGTGCAGTCTGCGCAACGCTAGGGCTCGAGTGTCGCTGGCACCCTTGACTGCCGGGGACGAGACGAGCGCGACCAAGATTGTCGAAGCCTTGGAACGCGAGCTCGACGACGATTCCTCGCCAAGGGTGTGGACGCCCAGCAGCGACTCGACGATTCCGCCCAAGGACGCCATGACCATTTCACAAGGGCCCTGAAGGGTTACTTTAATCGGATCAGTAAGGGTTCGACTTGAATAAGATATGAATACTCGACTTACAGTTGCCAAGAATATGACAGCTCCGAAGAGCCAAAAGGTGGGTGTACTCAACAGAGTGCTGAACGACTGACGCATGGGGGCTTTGTCGTCCCCGTCGTTCCTCACGAGATCTACGACCGTCGACGGGAGCAATCGAGTACGTTCGCTCGGCGTATCGCCCGAGTCTTCTTCGATCGAGCCCGTTCCCGAGTCTTGCACGGCAAGATTGACTTCTTCTTCGCAGGGGATCTCTTTCAACGTGAACGAGCTGTAGAGGTTGACGAGGAAGAGGAAGCCAGCAAGAAAAAGCAGCCATTTGCCAGGATCGAGTTCTTCATTGACGCCTTTGACACGGGTCAGCTCGGAGGCTCGAGACGTGAAGTAAGGGGCCAAGGTCGAGAGGAAGAGAGGCGATAGTCCAAAGATCGAACACGGCAGTCCGATGGCTGTGTTGGAAAGGTCACGAAGTCAGTGCTGGCGCGAGGGGGAAGGGGACGACGCGAAAGAACGGACCTAGACCAGAGTGCCGAGATGGAGTCGACTTGGTCGCTGCTATGATGGCGGAAAAGTAGGACGCTGCGGTTCCAGCTCCTGCCAAGAAGTAGTAAGCGCAAAGGAACTGCGCGGCGCCGGCGACAAAGGAATGAGCAGGTCAAAGTCTGCGCAACTTTTCGGGAACTTTGGTCCCTCGAATGAGGAAGGAAACGCACGATCCATTGGCCTTGAGGCAACTCGATCCCCTCTCTGGCCATCTTGGCCGAAACGAGGTATCTCGATCCCAACAATCCATAACCCAATCCGAACAAGCACGCCGCGGCGAATGAGGTCGCGCCGGGGCCTTTCCGGTCCGTCAAGGCGCCAAGTAGACCGGCGCTGACGTATTCACCGAGGATCGAGGCTGATGCGAGCGCGTTCGTTTGGGCCCCTGTGAGACCTAAGGTACGTGCGAGGGGTGGAGCGAACAATGGGAAGGTGAAGATGGCTTTGAGGGTGCAGATGAGCGCAGGAGGGGGGAGGAACACGTTCAAGTTGCAAGTGGGGGAAAGGTCAGCTCGCGCCGCCCAATCACCGATCCGACCGGTACGATGCTGAATAGATCGAAGACTGGACTTACATCCAGCAGTCAAGCAGTTGAGTATGACCGCAGTCGCACATAGGATCCGAGCCCGATGTCGCGTCGCATCGCGGGCCATCGTCGACGAGAACTTGCCCCTTTCGGTTCACTAATTCACGTGACGACCCGGCCCCGGAGCCTTGTCAACGTTGCGGATCTGGACCCCCAACACCCAGGAACGCGTCACAGGTGCTCTGGGATCAAACTAAGTAGAGGCGGTGAACGTGACGACACGTGTGGGATGAGAGATGTGCCACCGAGTGCGCAGCGGCGTCCGAAGGCGTGCCAAGGCGCTGGGATGACGAACGGGGGGGCGAGTCAAGGCGAGTGTCATGCCGGTGGGGCCGGTGAGATCGGTGAGAACTGACCATTAGCAACAAATGTGAGTTAGCGCGGTCCGGTCAAATGGGAATTGCCCCGACTTCGCACGCGCGCAACGCCTGCCAGCTGGCGACAGCTGGCGACTTCGGAGCTTCGCAGACCAGAACCAGACCGACTCGTCGTCGGCGATCAAGTCGACCTCTTTTATCTCTTGTCTCTTGCTCTACCCCATCACTTTCAGACATCATGGTCCGTAGCCGAGCATTACTCTGCCTGATGAACCTCGTTCTGACGATGAAACATGCTCCTCACTCCTCCACCAGGGTCGTCAAGCACGAACGAAGCAAGGCGATCCGACGCCTCTCGCAGGCTCTTCCGCTCATCCT
Source organism: Microbotryum silenes-acaulis (assembly GCA_003665825.1). Taxonomy (NCBI): domain Eukaryota; kingdom Fungi; phylum Basidiomycota; class Microbotryomycetes; order Microbotryales; family Microbotryaceae; genus Microbotryum; species Microbotryum silenes-acaulis. Next base: position 373,472 of record QPFY01000009.1, read on the forward strand.
CATTCCGGCGCGCACAAGGGCAAGCGCAAGGCCCTCCTGGAAGCCAAAGCAGCACGAGGAGAACCCACGTCGAGTAAGAGGGCCAAGGTCGACTCGCCTGCCAAGCTTGCCAAAGTCGCAGCGAAGAAGAAGGCTTCGGCTGCTTCGGGTAACCAGAACCGCACCGGGACGGGCAGGAAGCAGCAACAACAGGCGGGCGAGAGCGATGACGACGATGATGACATTAGGGGAATGCAGGACGAGGAGGTCGAAGAGGACGACGATGACGACGAGGACGTCGAGGAAGCCAAAGGGCTCGCAGCCGCTCGATCGTCAGTTGGTTGGCTTTTGAGAGTGACTCTGCGAGACGAACCTCCTGAGAGCTGATCGGTCCCTTCGCGTTCTCACAGTGCCCTCTTTAACGACGAGGATTTGAACCAACCCGGTATGGAAGTCGACCAAGACGAAGACGACGACGAAGAGTTCGATGCGGACCGAGCCGACGACACCGACGATGGCGAGGACGGAGCGATTGACGACGAGTTCGAACTCGGATCGGACGAAGGCGACGAGGATGATGGCGAGGGTAACGGCGTCACGCTCGATGACTACCAGATGACCGCCGAAGAGTGAGTCTTGGCCAAGATCTCCGTTCTGGAACCGTCAAGAAATTAACCCGAAGATGCTGCTCATTTCACTCAGGGCCGAGCAGATCGCACCGAGTGGCAAAAAAGCCCTCAAGCGTGCTCAAAAAGCAGCCGAATACAACTCGGACGACGAGACACCCATCGTCGAGCCCGTCTACCGAACCGGCCCCAAGATCTCGGCACAGCGCCCCGCACCTGAGGGCGAGGACGAGGATGATGCTGACGAGTTCGAGGATGAGGATGACGAGGACGAGGATGGGCCTTCGGCGCTCAAGGAAGGCCCGTTGGAGGATCTGCGAGCGGTTGAGCGGAGGATGAGGAGTGCTGCTCGAGTGTTGGGCAATTGGAAGGAGTTGGGCAAGGCGACTGGAAAGTGAGTCCTTTTGCTTTCTCCTTTCTCGACAAGGTTGAAACCTGCCCTGAGGCTGTCTCCAAACGTCGAACAGGTCCCGGTCAGATTTAGTCGAGCAGATCATCGGCGACATCTGTCAGTACCACGGGTACACCCCATACCTTGCTGAAAAGCTTTTCGAGATCTTCCCCGTCGACGAGGTAAGTCAAGCGATCCCAGCTTGAGCTCCTCAGTCTCCAGCTCACCAAGTTCCAACGCATCCCCTAGGCGCTCGAATTCTTCAACACTTCCGACACCCCTCGACCTCTGACGATCCGAGTCAACACCCTGAAGACCCGGCGACGTGACCTCGCCCAAGCCCTGATCAACCGCGGAGTTAACCTTGAGCCTCTCGAAGGCGGGTGGTCAAAAGTCGGTCTTCAAGTCTTCTCCGGCGGAGGAGTTCCCGTAGGAGCGACGCCCGAATACCTCTCGGGTCAATACATCCTCCAATCCGCTTCGTCCTTCCTACCCGTGATCTCTCTCGATCCCCAACCCCACGAACGCGTGCTCGATATGTCTGCCGCACCGGGTGGTAAGACGACGTACATGTCCGCTTTGATGGGCAACACGGGAGAAGTCTGGGCCAATGATTCGAGTCGAGGTCGCATCAAGGGTCTCGGTGGTAACGTCGCTCGATTGGGTTGCCGCAACGTCGTCATCACCAACGTCGACGGTCGTGAATTCCCACGCATCATCGGTGGATTCGATCGGGTTTTGCTCGATGCGCCTTGTTCGGGAACGGGTGTGATCTCCAAGGATCAATCGGTCAAGATCAACAAGACCGAAAGGGACTTTACGCTCTTGTCGCATCTCCAAAAACAACTCGTCTTGTGCGCGATCGATTCCGTTTCCCCCAATTCCGAAAAGGGAGGCTACGTCGTCTACTCGACTTGCTCCGTCACGACGGAAGAGAACGAAGCTGTCGTTTCTTACGCCTTGCGTAAACGTCCTCACGTCAAATTGGTGGAAACGGGTCTTCAGTTCGGTAAAGAAGGCTTCAAGTCGTACAAAGGCAAAGTATTTGGCAAGAACATGCACCTCACGAGAAGATTCTACCCCCATGTTCACAACATGGATGGTTTCTACGTCGCCAAGTTCAAGGTCGGCAAACCGGACAAGAAGGCGATCGCTTTGGCCGAACAGGAGGAGAATGAAGTGAGCGAGTACAAGCCTTTGGGAGAAGAAGACGAGGATGAGGATGGCGAGGGAGAGCCCAAGTTCGATGATGAGCAGGACGAGGCTTTGATCAAGGAGTCGCAGAAACGGTATTTGAAGAAGAAGGGGGTTAACCCCAAAGCTCTGAATGGGAAGCCGAGCAAAGCCTGAGCTCGGTGTCCTATCTTCACACCTTTTATTTTTTTGAGTTCAGTTGTAAGGATAAGCTGTCATGTACCAATCTGCGCGAGCATGAACAAGAAACGGGAGGGGGGTACAGCATAACATTATACACGAGACCCGAGCAAAACCAACGGCCAAAAACTAGATCTAAGCAGATTCCTGCATCGCACGCAATCGTAATGTGACCGCCATCTTGTGCGCGTCCAACCCTTCTGCCGCGGCCAAGGTCTCGACAACAGGACCGAGCTTGGCCAAACCTTCGCGCGTCAATTCTTGTGTCGTGATGTGCTTGAGGAACGAGAGCGTCGAAACACCAGAGTATTGCTTGGCCCTGTGGTGTGGGGTGGATGCACTGCTGCGTTAGCGAATCGGTGACAGTGAATTCGGTGCTTTTTTGTTCGACTTACCACCCGGCAGTGGGCAGAGTGTGATTCGTACCGGAAGCATAGTCACCGCAACTGGAAAGCGAGCAACATATCAGTAAGGGGAGCCTTGGAAGTGAACGTCGATTAGATTCACGACTCACCTCTCGGGGCTGTAAGCACCGACAAAGACGGATCCAGCATTGTTGACCTTGTCAACATACTGGCTCGCGTTCTCGATCTGCAAGATGAGATGTTCAGGAGCGTAGGCGTTGGAAAAGTTGAACGCCTCCTCGACATCGTGACACTTGATGATGAGCGAGTGGGCGATACTCTTGCGGATAATGTCGACGCGAGGAAGAGCCAACGCCTGCGCCTTGATCTCGCTCTCGATCGCAGCCAAACCCTTGTCGTCAATATCGATGGCGAGGAGAATGACCTGCGAATCCGCACCGTGCTCGGCTTGTGACAAGAGGTCCGAAGCGACAAAGACGGGGTTGGCGTGCTTGTCGGCGATGACGAGCACCTCGGACGGGCCGGCGGGCATGTCGATCGCGCAGCAGGCTTCAGAGTCCATCGAGACCGACATCTTGGCCGCGGTGACGAACTGGTTGCCCGGACCAAAGATCTTGTCTACCTTGGGCACGGACTCGGTGCCGTACGCCATCGAGGCGACAGCGTGGGCACCTCCGGCCTTGACGATGGCATCGACGCCGGTCAATGAAGCGATGTAGACGATCTCGGGCGAGACGCTACCATCCGGTCGCGGCGGGGTCGCAATGACAGCGAGAGAGCAGTTCGCGACCTGAGCAGGGGTGGCCAGCATCAAAGCTGTCGAGGGCAAGATCGCCGTTCCACCGGGGACGTAAAGACCGACGCGCTCGATTGGTCGAGCGAAGCGGGAACAAACGATTCCAGGCATCGTCTCGACCTTGAGTGTCGGAGCCTCCTTATCCATCTGAGCTTGGTGGAACGCCTTGATGTTGTGGTGGGCCTGGTCGATCGCAGACCTGACCTTGGGGTCGAGCTGCATCAATTCCTCGGCGAAGGGCGCCTTGAGCACGAGCGGGAATGCCTTGTCCTCTGCCGGAGCGCATCGATCGAACTTGACGACGAGGGACCGCAAGCCGTCGTCGCCGCCCTTGCGGACCGTGTCGAGGATGGGGGCAACGAGCGAGAACATGTCGGCCGAAGAAGCAAGTGGTCGCTTGAGCAGCTTGTCCTTGCCCTCTGTATCAACCTGCGCGAGGTCGAAGGTCTGACACCGCAAGTCCTCCTTCTCGGCGGTCGGCGTATCTCCGTTCACAGCTTTGGGTACTCCATTCGTGGCCGCCTTGGCTGCGGGCTCCACGGCAGCAACACCGCCATCGACGCCCTTGGCCTGCTCCCCGTCGAGACCGAGCTTGTCGACCCACTCCTTCTTCGCATCGCCCTTTCGCCGCGTGACCTTGAGACTCCTCTGGTCGAGCACCTTGCTGATCTCCCGCAGTCCAACACCAGCATCGACACACTTGGCCAGAGCAAAGTAGAGCAAATCCGCCGCCTCGGCTGCGATGTCCTCCTTAGATTCCGCGGCGCACAGCTCGCCGGCTTCCTCCATGATTTTGGCCTTGAGCAAAGCCGGCTCGGCGAACAACCGGGCAGTATAGGACCCCTGCGGAGCATCCTTGACGCGGTTCTTGAGCGTCGCTTCGAAACCAAACAGCCCATTCGTCAACCCGAAGCAGGAGATTTGGTCGGGAATGTGGCAGAAGCCGTCCTTTTCGCCGGCGGGACCGGTTTCGAGCACCTGGAATTCGAGCGCATCAGCGTCGCAGTCGAGTCGGATTCGCTCGACCATCTGCATCGCGCCCGAGGTCTCGCCCTTCTTCCACAGCCCCTGGCGAGATCGAGAGTAGTAGACGGCGTTGCCAGAGATAATCGTATTGGCGATCGAGGCGGCCGAGGAGTAGACGAGACCCAAGTTAGAAGGGACCGAAGCCGTCGAGACGGGAACGGTCGGGTAGAGCCCGTCCTCTCGGTCGGTGCGCAGGAAGCTCGTGAAGAGGTTCGTGACGCTCAATTGGCCATTCTCCGCTCGGGGTGCAGCAGTCGTGTTGAGAGTCGTAGAAAGCAAGTTCAGGGGAAGCACGGAGATTCCTTTAACGGTCTTGGACATGAGCTTGAGCGAGGCCGGTTCGTGCAGAATCGAGGTCGTGTCTCGGCCCATCGACAGGACAAATAGGTCCTTGCGTCGCTGCTCCGACTCGGCCTTGTCGAGTGCGGTACGGAAAGATTTGAGTAAATTCTCGTTGAAAGTCGTTGTATCAAGGAGAGCACCCGAGATGCCGTTGAGGACGTTGAGATCGTTGAGGGAGAAGGCGGTTGCATGCTCAATGTGCAGCACGAAGCGGCTCGCGGGCACCTTGCCGAGCAGTTGCAGGTCCTTGGAGATGATCTTGCGCGCTCCAGCATCGAGCAAGGCGTAGACCTCGTCGTCAGTGAGAGATTGGTCCTGCAGGACGTAGTACTCGGCCGAGGTCGGCAGCAGCGGCAGCGTTGACTCGAGCGCGGAGCTGACGATCAGGAAGGGCGCGATGCGAGCGATCGCCGACAAGAGCGTCTGTTGGGTAGCGGCATCCGGAGTAGCCTCGACCAAGGGTAGAAAAGGGATTTGGGTGAACGACATCTGGTGGATTGCGCGATGGCGTTGAGGACGGGCAGGGTCAGCGATGCCCAGCGGACTCGAACCTGCAAAACGGAGCAGCTCGTTCGGCCCGTGCCATGGACAGGATCCTTGACTACGGACCATACAAAGAGCTGCAGAGTCTCAATGGGGCAGGAATGGTAGCAAGTCGGGCACACTCACAGTGTAGAGTGTTTTCAGCTGGCGCTGCGTCAAGGCACCTGGCTATGAAGAGGGGGAGTGGCCACAGAATGCCGCGGACGTCGTTAATGACGGATCCGAAACCTGGCCGGCGCACGGACCCTCATGGGACTCGCTCGGAATTAGGCCACGGGGGCCGGGTCTGTCAGCTTGAACATTCAACAAGTCCTGGAAGGCTCATCCAATAGCAGTACACAAGATATTAGGTTTACAATAATTTAAACATCTACTGAATACAAGTCGTTATAATACAAACTTGGGACAATCCTCCGCTGAAGCCGTCTCCTGTCATTCTCCTATCGTTCAGATCCTTCTTGACTCAGACGTTGCGAGCGGCGGCGTCCTGGTGAGCGGCCCTCTCGTCCACTTCCTTCATCTCCTTCTGTTGCAGTTCCATCTCGGCAACGTCCTCGACGATCGTCTCCGGCGTGGACCCACTCGCATGCTCATGATCCGGGGCGTACTTGGAGTGCGCGCGGATTCGGGCACCGTACCGCAGGAATACGAACGGAATTGGCGTGAGGATGAGCGACAGGAACGCGACCAACGTCAACGCCCAGTTGACGCCGAGCTTGTCAAACATCCCCTTGACAAACAGCGGGAACGTCGCACCGAGACAGCTTCGCAGGACCGCGTTCGCCGCCAAAGCGGACGCGCATAACCATAGGTAGGAGTCGACGAGATACGACATCATTGAGAGGAACACGATGACCATGCCGAAGCCGAACGGTATCGAAGCAAGGCATGGCACGACCCAGTGCACCGAAGGTTGCGCCGTCCATGCAAACCAGAATAAGCCGATGGGAAGGGACACCCCGCCGAGACAGCACGCGGGAAGACGGGCTTCTGGCGGCAAGTGGCCGCCAGCCGCGTCGAGGTCGCGGATGTACTTCGGGTTGATGTAGACGATGTTGAAGAGGATCCCGAGCAGCATACCTAGCCCGACGCCAATGAAGGGCAGACCCGCCTCTCCGAGATTCCAGCCCCGCTTCTCGACAAAGACGATGGGGAACGCGGGAAACATCAAGTAGAGCGTCGCGTAGATGATGGCAGCGTAGATCGCCATCGCGAGCACAATAGGTTCATAAACGAGAAAAATGAACGGCCTCGACACGTTGATTCGGAGCTTGTGCGCCAACGTTTCGTCCGCCTTGATGTTGAGGTCGTGCCTCGAGACGTAGTGATAGCCCGTTTCCTTGGACAAGCGTGCGGCCCGGCGACGCAGCAGCACCGGGGTGTACGTCTCGGGCACTGTGCAGCTGAATCCGAGGAGTACTGCAGAGAAGGCAAAGCAGAGCCAAAAGACTATCCGCCAGTCCTCGTTTATACCGAGAAAACCGCCGCAAATTGGGCCGAGCACCGGACCCGCGAAAGGGGCCAAACTGTACCACGCCAAAGCAAGCGCGCGCGTCTTGCTGTCCCAGATGTCACTGACCACACCGCCGGCGTTCGTGAGAGGGCTCGAGCCAAAGAAGCCAGTGAGGAATCGCATGGCCATCAACGTCTCATAGTTCTGCGCTAGCGCGCATCCGATGTGGAAGACGGTGAATAGGGTGTAAGTCGGCAAAAGGACGATACGCCGTCCGTACAGCTCGCTGAAGGGGGCCCAGAGCAAGGGGCCCATGCTGAACAGGGAGACAAAATGTTTCTTCAGCTCCTGTATTATCTCCAAGTCAACATCGCTAAGCAAGATTCCGGGGTTGGGCAGGGACGGAGTCGGCGACGCGCGAGCTCCCGGCTCCCTGGAAGCCAGCCGACCCCACTCGTTCCCCCCAACTCGACAAGAGGACTTACGCAAAGCCAAGAACATCTGAGAGGGTCACAAGACATTAACCGTAAACTTCAGTCACTGACTTGAAGCAAGCGAAGGACAAATCGGACCACGCCGTTTCACTTACAAAAAGTCAACCCGAGCGTCAATAAGGTTTGTGTCTTGTCAAAGTACATGATCATCTGCGGAATCGCGCCCGCGTAAACGCTCGACCCAAACGCAACGACAAGTGTTCCCATCGACTGGTGTGCCCCATCATTGCCATGCACAAATCCAAAGAAGTCAGCCAAATTGTGATAGCCAAGAGATTTGCGTGTTGCCACTGCTCCCCGTCGGGGCCTCGCCGGCCTCGCCGGCCTTACCAACCCGGCAAGCCAATACCCGGCCCCGCTCCTCGTCGCCGAAAGCAACTTCGACGCGTCCAAACGGAGATTCGGCGGAGGCCAACGCCATTTGGCGACGAAAGGGGTGCAGAACAACAGAGGGACCAAAGACTCACGACGACGCCTGTGATGTACCATCGCTTGAGCGTGGTCCATTCGAGTGGATTCTCAGGGTCGTCGACCCCGTAGTCGACGATGTAAGGCGAGGCGACTGTGCCGTGCCCCTCGTAGAATTGGGCGTCACTCCCGGGAGGCCCCTGACCGACGCTCGTTGCAGCGGTAGAGGGGCGTGGTCGAGCCTTGGACGCGCTCAGGTCTTCTTCGCCTTGGGCTGTTGAATGAATTGAGACGTGGGATGCTCTTGTAGGCGCTGATGCCGAGGACTGGCTCATAAAGTGCGAACCATCGTCGGTCGGCGTGCCCTGAGAGACATCGTCCATCGAGGCGCCGTCGAGCGCCACAAGCGTCGCGGTACGAGATGAGGAAGCAGACTCCAAGTCGTGTTGAGGTGGCAGCATCACTGTTGGTGGGCGGCAACAAGGACGAGATCGACCACGGTCGTAATGCACATGGGTTCAAGGTCGAAACAAGTGACAACCGTCGTAGGATGTTGGCAGGAAGGCTTTAGCGTCCGCAATAATGCCGGGTTCGTGCCCAAGCGCCGGGATTCAACTCGATGCCGAGATCCGGCACGGGTTGGCTTTGTCAACGCATGCTCATGAGCGAAGGGAGCGCAATTATTCATGTGACTTCTCCCACAATGTAGGCATCGAAGAAAAATCTAGGGTCAGAGACTTGGTAGGGACTAAAGGTGTTCGTGCATTACGTTGTACTAAAGAGTATGCAAAGTCAGGAACGTAATATCCAAATCATAGCTCATCTCTGGGCGTTCGCGAAGACTCGGAAGCCTGCTCGGCAGCCAGCCCGCCGGCAGCCCTTTTTTGTGCCCTCAACTCGATGCGCCCCTCTGGAATCTCCTTGATTGTCTTTCCTGACAAACTTTTGCCTCCTTCGATGTGGACGATTCCTCGCTTCTCGATCTCAACCGATGACACGACGTTGTCATGAGCAAGGTCGGAGAAGATCACGCTCGGTCGTAGTGGTTCCTGAGTCTTCTCGTCGAAAACCGGCGCCAGAGGGAATGCAACGCCGTACAAAGTCGACGCCACAGGCGAATTCGCCGCGATCGGATATAGTCGCAGATTGGTGTGCTCCAGCTGACTGAGGCTTTGTAGAAGCGGAACCCAGCGCTGGGAGCGTGCGCTCAGGGGATCGAGGACAGCGTCAATATCCCACAGAGCGTCTTGTGGCAGACGTTGTACGACGGTGCGCCTGAGGGCGGTAGATGGAACAGATATCAGTTGACCGTTCAGTCCCAGGCACACAGCTGGTACTACTCACGGGTAATCGGAGGCAAAAGGGAGAGAAGCTCGGGCCCGAATAGGTGTTCCTGGCGGCATCAACGACGACGCAACTATCGACGACGCGGCGTTGTAGAGGTTCGCAACGGCGACGCGGTCCTCCCTGATCGTAGCGGGGATCGTCTCGTCGACCATAGCCACGACTGCTCCGATCCTGACCTCGTATTCGTAATCGACGATCTGCTGGAACTGATTCGCGTTGAACTTGTTGCCGGGGAGCGCGACGACCCTACCGTTGATGACGATCGCCGAGGCACCCGGCTCGACCCCTACGCGCGCGGCGAACTCTTGCACGGCTTGCCAGTACTCCTTTGCCGCTTCGGCATCGGCTTCGTCGGCTCCCAAGGTAACGAAAGGGGTCATAGGGTTCTCCTCGTCCCAGATATCGGGAATGGGAGTCTCCATCCCGTCCTTGGTCACTTCGTACGCAAGCCAGGTCAACAGCTCGGCGGGGAACACTTCTCGCAAGTTGCCCGACTCGGTGATAAGATACAGCAGGTTCGAGAAGGTGAAAGCATGCTCTGCCACATCGACCGCGACCGGATTGTGGACAAAGTTGATTCGGACTTCGGGGGTTGAGTCCTGGTGAGCGAATTTCGAACATCCATGGTCAGCTGCGTAGTTCTGAACGTCCACTGCGAGAGCCCCAAGACCAAGTGGAACCCACGATATAGATCAACGCTTCTTGAGCAATATCGAGCCCTTGTGGCGAGTCGAGATCCGTAATGACATAAATGGTCGTGGTCGCCGCCTTGTCTGGTGGAGCCTCTTGACCCTCCGGAACCTCATCCCCATCACTTTCAACTGTTGCAAGGTCGAGTTGCCCTTTCAGTCTTGTTCAGGATGCGAGATGAATTAGACAGTCCACATTATGAGAGGTTAGAACTTACCTGATTCCAGGAATGCCGCCTCGATGAATACGGATGGGAGGTCGTGCATCGCCTGTACGAGATTGACGACTTTGAGCGGGTGGTGCTTGCTCGGTTTGATAACGTTCTTCGCCGATCGTCCCGACACCTCCTCAGCCGGAGAGACGCTGGAACCAATGAGGATCTCGCGAGCGTGGGCAAAGGTCAAGTCGGGGTGCAAGCTGACGATGTCAGCGATAAAACCTCGTTCTTGGCGGAGAAAGTGGATGAGATCGACAGGGTCGGCGTGGTCGATATCGAGGGAGAGCCCGTTGATGGTGATCGACTCCTCGTAGACGTTGTCACTAATCGGGCCACCTGCTGCCGCATCACTCGTCCCTGACAGAGAAGGGCCGACAAGGAGCGACTGAGCCACGAAAGACGCCAGCAGCTCGACACTGTTGTGGACCAGGACAGTGTTGATGGCTCGGCGACGAACATCTGCGCAGCAAATTTTGAAAAGTCAGTGGGCCGTTCCCGTTCCCCCTGTCTACGCGAGGAAGCTCTCACCTGCTCTATGTTCTTCATCGAGGGAAGTCACGTCTTTCAATGACAGCTTGACTCCAAAGGCGCTCAGCGCTGCATCCCCAGCTTTCGAGGTGCGCGAGTCGGGCTTCCACCGAATCGTGAACTGGAGCCGGACCGCATCCTCTGCTTCATCAATATCCCCGCCCGCAAGTCGATTGAGCTCATCAAACAGCTTCGCAAATGTCTCGTCATCGGTTGAGCCGTACAGGACAAAGAAGGGAAGCGAATCGTCGGGCATCGGGGGTTCAAGTCGATCGAATGGTTCGGGAGCAAGTTTGTCACTTCGATGGGGAAAGACGTCAACATTATGTGTCAGTAGTTTCATGGTCCGGATACTTATCAAGCTGAAAACTCACCCAGTAGCTAGAATCTCTAATGGCTTGTCGCCCTTGCTCTGCTGGGGGCCCACCAAATCCCAAAACTGTTTCACCGAGCAAGCTCGGTGCCCTCGGACATCGATCCAACTCTCGCACCGCTCTACCCCTTCTGCGACAGGAACGAGCTTTTCCCTCTTTTCCCACGCCTTGTACATCTCTTCCAATAATCCATCGGCTTGCCCGTTCGCGATCGCCATGTAAAACAACTCCTTTTCTCCACGTTCGTTCAGGAACCGACCCCTGAAACGATTCGACTCGAGCGTTCGCCAGCTCTCCAAAGGGCTCAACTGGCGTGTGAACAGAAGATTCGGCTCGCTCGATCGGGGTGGAAGCTTGGGCGCTTCATCCTCCGGGTTGGACTTCGCATCTCGAAGAGAAGCGGTCTCGGGTCGGTTCGTCGTTAGCCACGAGATGAAGGGATAGTACGCGGAGGGCTCCTCGATGCCGAGGCATTCACTGGGAGATGCCAGTCGAAGAATGAAAAGCACATCAGCTCTACTTGAGTATCATAATACCAGAACATCGCCTTACATGTATCGTGCGACGAGCGAAGGGGGAAAGGAGTCAGATGACGACAGGGTCACTCTGAGATCGGAGGTCGACGTAGATCCGGCTACGACGAGCCTGGCCACAGCGACGACGAGCCCACAGGCGGTGATTCGCATGGTGATACCAGGCGATACCGTTCCCTTATCGGGGTGAGGTGAAAGAGATGGAGGGCAACGAAAGACTGAAGGAAGGCGAGAAGGGAGAGTTTAAGGACCGTTGCGTGGAAATGTTCGCTAAGGTACCAGATTGCGAACCCACTGCGCTCGGGCCCCCGCCAGGCACTTTAGGTCACGTGGAACCGCGTCCCCCGCTAGCATTTAGGAACTCGTCGCGGCTGTAGTTCTTCCTTCAAACTAAGGTCGTTGCAACGCTTCCACCCAGACAGACTTAATACTTTCTCAAATTACCTGACCGAGTATCGACTCTTCTCAGGTTCTTTGTCGAGTATAAAGGTCTATACTGGGTCAGTTCAATCTGTTCTCCTTGAAGCTTGTATAATAGAGCGACCATTGCGTCTGACATTGGCATGGCAAACGAGCCCCTTCCCCTATGCCTGTGCCGAATACGCGAGTCCTCAAGATGCCAAAATAATGAATTCACTACATCCTTCTCCAAAATGAACCAAGATGAACACCTGAAACCCCATCCACATTCATTCCTCCTCTGTCACAGGCTCATCATCCTCAGTGACCGGTCCCTCATCGTCCGTGAACGGCTCTTCATCGATCGCCTCCTCCTTCGTCTCGCCCTTAACCCCTTTCTCATCATCAACCACTACCATTTTCTCATCCCTCTGCGACGTCTCTTCTTCCTTGACCTGCGTAGACCGCTTCTCCAGTTTTCCCTCCCCATCCTCATCCGTCTCCATCGGTCCCGCACCAAACCCTTGTGGCACAGGCATCGCCAACGCCGAAGTCTTGTTCGTCCCCGTTTTACCCATCTCGAGATCCTCTCCCTCGTCTGCGAATAGATCGTTCGGATTCGCACTATGATCGTCTTGTACCGTCAAAGGCGCTTTACCACGAGCGATGCGTTTTGGTTTAGGAGGTACTGCAAACCGGAAGCGTTAGGTAAGCCTCCGGTCCTTCTTCCCCGGCCAAGCTAGACCAAGGAACCCAACTTACCGAGTTTGGTGTCCATCGCCTTCCCCAACTGTTTGATCAAATCACGATTCGCCTCCACAAGATGGGTCGGAGGGTCGAGGTACTTTGTCAAAGCCGGATGGACAGGTGGCAACTCGCCTTCCGGATTGGTCAATCGGAACATGAGCGTATTGTTGATATTGTGCGTCGCGGGTGAATACGAGTCCTGGATGTTGAACCATGATTTGGGTTCGCTGAGCGAAGAAAAGTGGGGAGGAAAGGCGCCGAGTGAGCGAAACGGTTCCAACTCGGTTTCCTGTGTTTCGACTCACCCGTCCGGACCGGTACCTTCCTCAAGGTTCATCGAATCGACGAACTGATCCATCGTATCCTTTTGTTCCTGTGTGGCGAGGTACTTGTGCTCCTTGACGATCTTTCCTTTCTGGTTTCGGAACTCGGTCAAGGAGGGGAAGTAGAAGAGCCGCATGTCCTCGGCGAACGGCATCTGTGTGCTCGGTGGACGTGCCGTCAGCATGTGGTACCAAAGCGAGCGACGGGGAGAGTAGCGGCACGTACGCGGCACCAATAGCAGTATTCCAGCCCCTGCCTAATAACAGGGACCATCACGCCCATTTGCGGATCGGGAAAGTTCATCTCGTGCGTCGTACTGTTCCTAGTCCCCCTCCCCACGAAGCGCACGATCGCGGACGATTTGTTCTCGACCATGGCGTTGATGAAGGCCGAAAACAACTTTCCTGAACCAGTTTGGCCAACTTGAGCGTGCACGTAGCGAACATCCTCGAGGCGCCAGTCGTAGCGGATCTAGGTGGAGAGTACGATCGCAATCAGCACCGTCTTTGGGGCCGTTGCGGAGGGCTGTCCACCTACCTGCTTCTGCTTCATGAAACCGACAATCTCCATGCCCATCTCGAGATATTTGAGCTTCCCCCTCGCCTCATCCATCGATGTCACAGGTACAAGCGTACCACCGAACGCATAAGCATCCGTCAAGTCCGCGTCCGTGGCATCCCGCAGCTCATCTAGCGAAGGTTGCTCTCCCCTTCCATGGACGAACTCCTTCGCCTTTCCCATAGCAGCTTGGTCGGCTTGCGAGATCTCGAGCGCTTCTTCGGGATTATCTTGCCTGAGGTAGTAGAATCGCTTCTCACGATTGACGCTGTGGCTCCCCAAATCGTCTTCCGCGGGAAGTTCGAGCCCTTCCTCCGAGAGGCACCTCTTCAACGACTTGCCCAAATCTCCCAGTCGATACTTGCTCGCGCCTCCGTTCGAGCTCAACGCTGTCGTTGACATGTCGACCGCGGGCCCCAATTTCGAAGTCGAAGCGACCGGGCTTGCGTTAGCGCTGGCATCGTATCCGTAAGATGCCTTGGCCTTTGGAAACGACTTGATCGACATTTGTTTCATCGAAGGCGTCTTGCCGGCCGTGATGGCTTTCTTGACGACGACGTGCATACGGATCGATTCGTCGGGGTGCTCCTTGACGTCCCCCAGTGTCAAGGTCATGTTAACGTCAACTGATCTCGTGTCGGATACCACAGGGCGAGAAAGAATCTCAAGGTAACGCGAAAAGGAAACGAGGGTCGAAGGAGGAGGCACATAATTTTTCGACTCTAGAGGAGTGTTGAGGTCTTCCACAATCTGGCGCCAGTGACTCTCATTCTCGGTCTATGAAGTCACATTCGGAGTCTTGGTCAGTAACACGCAGGAAGCTGAGGATCATTGCTTGCCCTCCTCACCTTCGTCGTGGACCGAGTGGCATTGGCCGGTACGGGGCTAGGATCATCGACTTGAAAGTTGAAGCCGCTGCAGAGTCAACTTGGGAGGAGAGGGTAGCATGAGAAAGGGGTTCTTATGATCTCATGGTACAATTTGCGCCAGCTGAATGGATGGGACTTGCATGACGTGTACGGCGACGCCCTCCTGTTTGAGTGTTTCGACCGTCTCGCGGCAGCGATCCCAGTCGGATGTCGACTCGGCATCGGTGAAGAAATAGATCTCGCGATGCGTGTAGGTCGCAAACTTGTCCATGCGTCGTATCTCCTCCAAAGCGAGGATGAGCGCCGAGTGTGCTAAAGGGTGGAAGTAACAGGTGCGGAGAGCAATGATCAGCGGTTCGAGTTTACAGCTCGGGCCCCACACCACACCACCACACCGCTTCGGTCCGGTAGTCGGTTCGACTGGTGACCTACCATCAGCCGGATAAGGATCCTCGCCTTCCTCCGGTTGATCGCCTTGTAGTTGATCGACGACGTGCAGCAGTCCCACGTGCATGTCGGCGGTGAATGGTTGCTGTATGTACATGTGGCGATATAGAGAAGCGCTCTTGTCAAAGTGGGTGCGCTCGTCTGCGGCCTTGACCTTTTCTTGCGCAAAGAGGACGTTCTTGGTTTTCGGGGCCGCGTAGGCAAGAATCGAGATGGGAGTTGTTTTGAGTGTTCGCATGATCTGTGCGGGCAAGCTCAGAGGATGAGTTGACGTGAACGTCGAGTGTGCGGCATGCCTCGAGCCTACGCCCATGCCCGACGAAGCGATGCACGGTCAATACCAGGAGCAAGACCTACGCGCTGCACGATCTTGGCCTTGATGATCCTCTTGGCCAATTCGAGCGGTACAAGCTGGAGGGGCGACGAGTTGGGCTCGAGCACCGTCGGCTGGGGGCTGGCCATGGTCGATGAACAATCGACGACGAACAACGCCGCCGATCGCGGGTTCTGCGCGTTTGAAAGGCAAGTCGTATCAGGTAGGGCGGAGGGGGGGGCACGGCGATGGAGGTCACGGCGGTGGGAGGCACTTACGATGGTCATGGACATGGTGCCAAGTGGTGTGCGCTGCGAGTGGACAGGCAGGCGGGTGAAGCAGAGCGGCGCGTGTCTCGCGCGTCTGGAGCGTCGAGCGTGATGTCAACGGGCAGATTAATTAGTTATTCGGGGAGCACAAACACGGCCGAAATTGTAAGTAGTGGCCAGCCAGCGAAACGAAAACGAACCGGAAACGAAACGAGCCGGGTCAACTCGTCATCGCTACTTGGCTTTCACTTCTTCACGGGGAGATACACGCACCAACACGCCGCACCAGACCTCTATTCTCAGTCAATATGCCACGTCTTCCTTCGATCCCGATGCCAGGCTTTGTCGGGTCCTTTTTCTCGCACTTCCCGCTCGTCGTCTACGATGCTCCACCGACCGCGACACCGGCACCGAGCAAGCCCACTCTCTGGCTACTCGGGCCACCACCAGCGTCTTCCTCGTCCTCGTCAACCGATCTCACCTCTCAACCTCAGTCACTGGACCCTTACAGTCGCTACGCTGCGACGTTGGCCCGTTTTTCGCAGCTCGACTCGGTCAAGGTCAGGTGGTGTTCGAGTCCCTTGGGAGCGCCCCAAAGCCGACTACCCGCATTGCACCTCCCCAACGGCGATCTTCTATCACGGGATGAGATTCCCAACTGGTTTCAACAGCAGCAGCAAGAGCACAAGTCAAAGCATTCGCGCTCGTCTTCCCCTACTTCGAGCTCGAGCGCACCGAGTGGTGGTGACGTCGAAGCGAGCCGATTGGCGTACCTGTCCCTGATCGAATCGACCCTCTTACCCGCCCTCCTATCATCTCTGTACCTCTCTTCAAAACCCGTCCCCCTCGTCCCTTCGACCGCATCTCCGTACCTGACCTCGCTCGTACACAGCCTCTCGAGCCGCTCCGAAAGGACCGAACGAATCAAGCAGATCAAGGCATTGCAGGCACGTCACCACGTCGGATTCGAGGCCGGCTTGGACGTTGAAAAGGTCGAGTTGGGCGCCAAGGAGACGATCGAAGCGGTCGAGGTCAAGATGGCGTCGATGAAGAAGAGTTCGTGGTGGGATGGGAGCGAGTGAGTGGCTTTTTCTGGGATGGGTCTCCGAGGGGTAGAGCTCTGAAGTCGTATGCTGACTCTACGCCAAACAAATCTGCTGCTCTCAGATCAGCAACGGATCTCGACGCATGGCTGTACACATGCTTGTCGATCGTGTTGGACCTGCCCAGGAACGAGACGACGAGGTCGCTCAAGGACCAACTGGAGCAAGCACCGACACTGATGAAATGGGTACAGGAAAGACAGGTATGATCGCTTGATCTAGTAGATGTGCATCGAGTGTAGCAATGTATCGCATCCCAACTCGGAACACGTCTCGATGCGATGTGCTGTGTCCAAGATTGAGAGCATTGAGAATTCAGATTCTTGGAGGTCATAACGAGCCATTTCACCCCCGCTCACGCGACCAACGGCGATCTCGACTCTCGTCTGATTCCGCTTCTCCCTCCACCCGTGTTCGAGCCATCGGACGGCTCTCCGATACCACACGCAACCAGGGTGAGTACGCGATCATCGTAGCATTACGTCCCCTCGCGATCAAGTCTTGTGCAGCGTCGCGTATGGAGGCTCCGCGTGTGCCGCCACCTGCACGATACTTGGCGCCAGCAGGGAAAGCTTGTCGTGGATGACATATGATCATCATCGGTTCCTGGATCACGCACTGGGTTACATCCGAGCATGATGTAGTAACTCGACCGCACGCTTGTCGCCGCTCGCCTCTCCTCATCAGGGACACTGGCTCGTACGGACAACCGCCCATCACGAGCCATGCCACCCTCTCATGTTCGAACCTTATGAAAGCTGACCACCAAGCTCATCTTTACGATCCTGCGCTGTACACAGATCGGCATCGTTCCTCTCCTTTCCATCGTACGCCGTGACCTCGATCGCCCAACTCCGAACTCTGTCGCCTCAGCTTCACCTTGAGTACCATCACCCTCAACTCCAACATGGCGGCGAACGGCATCTGCCAAATCCGTCTCCAAGAAGAACGAAAACAATGGCGCAAGGACCACCCCTACGTGCGTAATCGATTTGGGGAATCCCTCGGCTCTCCTCTTTCCTGATGTCAAAAAAAAAAAAAAAAAAACCTCATCGCCCCTCTGTGTTGTGCTATCCGGAGCTCACAGGGTTTCTGGGCTCGTCCTCAAAAAAAAGGCAATGAGTTGGACCTCATGACCTGGGACGTCGGAATTCCCGGCAAGGATGGCGTGAGTTACATGTTTTTACGTTGTCTGCGATCGACCTCTGACTCTCGGCGATGTCCCTGCCGCACAGACGATTTGGGCTGATGGCGTGTTCAAGCTGCAGATGATCTTTCCCGAAGGTGTGTGGCTTCCGAATCAGTTCCATATGCAGGTACTGATATAGGCTTGCGACCTCACCCCCAGACTACCCCTCCAAGCCTCCCAAGTGTTCGTCTCGGGCCAGCGCGATGTGATCGCTCATACTGGCAAAACCCCTCTGAGGTGCTCATACCCAACCTCGCATTCTCGATTATACAGGCAAATTCGTTCCTCCGCTCTTCCACCCCAATGTCTACCCCTCCGGAACAGTCTGTCGTACGTCTAGTCCCTTTCTCTCCCCCTCCAATCTCTTGACAAACTCACCGACCCGCATCCCAATCCTCGCACTCACAGTCTCGATCCTCAACGAAGAAAAAGCCTGGAAGCCGGCTTTGACGGTCAAGCAAATCCTACTCGGGATCCAAGACTTGCTCGATGCGCCGAACGCGGATGACCCGGCCCAATTGGATGCGTACCAGTTATTCAAGTATGTTGAGGCCCCATTCTTTGAATCCGTGGGTGGTGATCGGGGGCACTGACGTTTGTTTTACTATGGTCTCGACGTACTTTAGGAAGGACCGAGTAGCCTATGAGTGAGTCGAGAGCGATGCTTCGTCCCACTTTGGAAGAACACGACTGATCGCCTAACGCTTCACCCAATAGGAAACGCATTCGACAACAAGCGAGGGACAACGTACCCAAATGAACGAATCGAACCAAGACCATTTTTTTCCTTCTCCCTTTCTTTCGGTCCTGTTCAAACTGGTTCTCGGGTTTCCTTGTTCCTGACGAGAACAACCCATTCGCTTGAGGCGTAGCATAAGCGACGGTCTCGACGATTTGTGATGGCACTTTTCGTGATCTTCATCTTTAGCAGTCCTTTCGGAACCTGATAAAAAAAATGTGAACAAGATGGTCATCGATAGGGATATGGTGCGATTCGATTGCAAACACAAAAACAATCAGCCCCTTGAAACAAGGTTCACACGATAGCACCTAAAAATGAAACGTTTTCAGCCGCAATAAGGGAACTTGCATCCCAGGTTGTGCGGATGATTTAATGATCAACAGGGTAGATAAAGTTTCGTAAGTTGAGCCGAGCTGGGCATGCTCACTCACTCTTGGGAGTCTTGGACTAGGACATCGCTGGTGCGACTCGTTCTTGACGGACGCGGGGGTTCAATCGTCGTTGTGGGCGAGGGGGCAATGATGCTGATGATCACGGGAAGTTGGGCATGATGAGAGATAAGAGGGAGAGAAAGCAATGGACGACCGAGCTCGAGACGCGCCCCTAAGGGTGGTGCGACCGAGGAGGACGAAATTTTCGCAGAGCAAGGGACCAGAAAGGTGCCCCAAAACCTGCATTGCAAGTAGAACAATCGAACACCAAATAAATTCAACCCCATCGCCAATCTCACGGCCCCTACTGCCGAAGAGCCAAGTAAAGTATGTACGCCGACTTGTTGCCTTCGACGATCCGAGGGTCCACAGGCGTGACCTTGGAATCGCCGATGTTGTACCAGTCGCGGCCGTTGCGCACGTAGGCTGTGCTGTATGGTTAAACAAGCCAACAAAGGATAGGTGAGCAACATTTCCGCCTCAGCGCATGTTAAAGGGCGAAGGTGACTGACTAGTGACCCGAACTGAGGTTGCCATAATGGTTTGTTACGCCAAACAGATCGTACACGTAGCCTTTAGGAGGCACCTTGCTGCTCGAGGCGTTCGATCGCATATCCATCAACGGTGGTGGGATGAAGGGGGTGAGGTCCAGTCCAAATAAGGGGTATTGCACAAACGTTTCGATCTGTACATCATCGCGGGATACGTCAGCTTGCTTTTCCTTCCTCCCTTATTTTCGGATCGGGTTACGAACCTTATCACTGAACGGCCCATGGAACGAGAACCTCTTGAGGTGGATGACAAGGATCGGCGGTAACCTCGACAGCGACAGCTTCTTGGTCGCCTTGCGGTTCGTCTTGCAGCGTGGGCAGAACCACGCATCGTCCTTGTCGAGAATCTCTTCCCGTACGAAGCCTTGAATGCATTCATAGAGCGTCGTTTTCGTGATGCCCCGACCGGAAGGGATCGGGATCGAGAGGGGCATAAAGGTCTGTGAAGAGCGTGTTTGTAAGTCACGAAAGATCGCCTTATGTTTCAAGCTGAGAGTTTAGCTCACATTATATGTCGTCGACGTCTTGCCACAGGTCAAGCACTTGAGCTGATTCCTAAACTGGCCCTGGAAGCACTGCACGACGAAACTATCGTTCCTCATCTTGTAAATGTCCCACTCGCGATCACTCATCAACTGCGGCGGCAGCGTCTCGAGGTCGTGTTCCCGATCGGGGGTCATCTCGATCGGTGCGGGTTTGTTGGTCACATAGTTGAGGTCCTCGTGCAAGCCGTCGAGGAGGAAACCGAGGAACTCTTGCGCGTCGTGCTGATCCGATCCTCGAAATTGGGGGGCGAACCGACAGATGTTTTCCCGGAAGGTGACGGGGGACAAGAACATGTATTGCTGGGCCCAGATGGCGCGGATCAACTCCGACACCGCATCGGCCAGGGCACCTCGGGTCCCTAGAGGGTTCGTGAAGTTGATGTCGCGTTGATAAGTTCGGTCCTTGAAGTAGTGCGCAAAAGGGATCGCGGCCGAGAGGCACTGTATGGTCGAGTTCATGTAACAAGTGTTGCCAAGATTCTTAAGCCCCGTGAGCCCAACCGCGTTGTTGTCGAACGAGAAGTTGCTTGGGAAGTTGGAGTGGTTCGACGAATACGAGTTGATCGAGACGCCCGTGTAGGACGAATTGGACCGCTGAGGGGCGGCGCGAACCGCAGGTGGCCGAGTCAAGGGCGCGGGGGGCAAGGCCGGGGCGGCCGAGGGTCGCATGCTACCCGTAGGAGGCGGAAGGCTGGGGAGCGCTCTCCCGTGCAATTGAGGATAGTCGATCGACCCTCGAGGGCTGAACAAGCTCGAGCTTTGCGAGTGTAGATCGCCGTAGCTGTCGAACGTTCGACTCATTGTCGGCGACCCGTTCTGGGACGGACTGGGGTAAGAGAGCGATCGTGAGGAAGACATTCCGTTGAGGTAAGGTTGCGGAGGGTGAGGGGAGTAGGCTGTTGTCGATGAAGAGGGGTTGTAGCCCGAGCTGACGTATCCCGAGTCGAAAGAGGGCCGCACGGTCGATGGCTGCGCAGCCTGAGGTGGCATCGTCAATCGCGGTGATATGAGACCCGAACCGAGTGCCCCCGCAGACGAAGGCATCGATGAAGAGCTCGCAAAGCTTGACGACGAGGGCGCACTGAAGAAGCCATTCGACGAGAACGTCGGCGAGCCAGCGTTGAAACTGGGCGTTCCAGCCCCGTTCCTCATGACCGTCGTCCCCCCCGGGTTGGTGACGACGGATGTCTTGCGATTGGCCCTCTTCAGCTCGTCTCGATTCAGATTGCTTTCGCTCCCTGCGCTCCCTCTCCGCTCGCTCGGGCCCGTTGCAGCGCGAAGTCCATCCCCTTCTGCCCCTTTGCTGCTAACGTGCATTTCCCAAGCCTCCCACCCACCCTTGAGCAACACCGGTTGCCGCTTGAGGCTCTTTTGGAACTCCCTCTCGTAGATCGCGGCGACGAGGTTCCACAGCACCCTCTGAGCTTCCGACGAGGTCGAATGCGGTGCAAGGGTCGGCAACGTCGTGGATGCTCGATCGTAGATGATGACGACATCATAGCAGTTCCTTGCAGCGAACAGGCGTTGCTCGTGATTCGGCGAAAGGGTCAAAGCCGACTCGAGGTCGCTCGACGATATCCCGTTCCGCAAGATGATCGGTTCGAGACAAACGCTTTCGCCCATGATTCGACCTCGAGAATACTCTTCTCGACTCCGAACGTCGAGGAGCAGAACCCGAGGACCTCGATCCGACTCGGCGAGCGCTTGGTGAAGGTAGTGATGCAGGGCCATCGGTGTGACCTCATTTGTGAAGGGGATGTCGAAATGCCGTGTCGAGCCCGATGACGGCGGAGCAGGAGGGGGTCGAGAGAGCAAAGAGGTCGAGTCGGAAGAGCCGGAGCGAGCGCGCGAGCTCGGTTGTGAAGAGGATGAAGAAGATGGCAATGGAGGTGGTGGTGCCGCTCTTCGACCCCCGGGGACGAGTGCGGAAGGTAGATCGGGTCGGGGAGGCGGTGTAGAGGGATAACCCGATGTGGATGCCGAGGTCGAGGGCCGTAGTGGAGCTAAGAAGCCGCTGGGAACAATCGAACCCCCACCCGCTTTTGCCCCGGGTTCGAAGGACGGTATAGCCGGGAAAGAGTAGTTGGAACCGCTCAGCTTTTCGAAATCGTCGAGGCCGGGGAAGCGACTGTCGAAAGTCGCACCCGTCGGGGACGGCGACGCTTCATTGGACCAAGCGCTCGAACTGGACCCAAAGCCGTTTCCCGCTGCTATTCCATCATTGTAGAGCTCGTTCCGATCGTTCAACTGTGGAATGACAGGTGGCGCGCTTCCTGTTCGTTCGACAGCTTTGCCCGAGACAAAGTCGACTCTCCTCGTCGCCGAAGAGGACGGATCGAATCCGTCGAGATCGGGAGTCTGCAGTGCTTTCGGTGCGGCAGCATGCCGCAGCGCCATTGGTAAAGGAACCGGACGTGGTATTGAGGTTTGACCTGCGCCATTCGTCGGCCTCGCGTTGTTCATGGCCATTCCAGATGCTCGCAAGTTGGCTAGTCGCTCCGTGATGGAAATGACCGGAGCAGGGGTGGGCCCGACCTCAGAGGATGATCTGCATCACAACGTGACCTCGATGGGTCAGAAATCCGACAACTTGCTTATGCAGCCCAAATCCAGCATTCCTTGCTCACCCGCTGGCGTGAACAGACGAGTCAATCGTGTCCCGAGATATCGAAGCTCTGGAGGTGCTCGCGGTCGCGTCGCTCCGATGCAACGTTTTCTGGCCCAGGGCCCCAAATCGATCGTTCCATTCCCGTTCCGTCTGTTCGAGCCATGCGACCATCTCGGGCTGTACGCTCGACATGCGCGACAGTTGCTGTACGGAGACGCGCGGAAGTGTGGAGGTGTGAACTCGTGTCAGCTCAAGGTGGGGGTGAGACACAGCTTGGGGAAGCAGAGCGTTCGAAGTGGACTAGCACTGACCTGCTCGACCTCTCCGAATAGAGCCTTGTCAGCGGTTGACATATTTCTGTATCCTGGATGTGCTCGTGCTAGTTTAGAGAACCTGTAGTCGAGCGAGAAGAGCCGAGTTAGCCGCCGTCGTCATGGTCGGGGGTCGTGTGGGTCGTCATCGTCATCACATCGCGGATTCTCCGTCAAATACCAGACCCTCTTGGCACTCCACAATCACCTCGAACACAACCCTTATCTCATCCCTTGACCATCTTTCCAGAGGACCTCCTATCCCGATAGCAGATCCCGACAAGCTGACCAAGACACTCACTCCGCTCCCATCCTGGCCGCGACATACGCCGCCTCGATTTGTCTCGCATCCGACCTAGGCGGTTTCCCCACCATCCAATGCTGGTGACTCGTATCAAACGCCTGTTTCGCTTTCGTCAGCCACGCTTTGACGGTGTGCGGCTGCGAGGTGAAGGGCGTGACGTCGGCTTGTCGCTTCAAGGTCGCCAAGGGCGTCGGCGCTCGCGAACTGCTCGAGTCATCGGCCATGTTGCTTTGGCGCTTGATGCGGACACTGCCCACAGGAGGGATGAGGGCGTTTCCCCTGGAGAGGCGAACGTGTGCCTGCGCGCTCGCGCCGAGCGACAAAGTGGTGGATGGAGCGAGAGACAGCCGGGGTGATCGACGACGAGGACGGTGTGGGATGTGGCCGAGCGCTGTAAGAGACCGGCGGCCCGCGTCATCACAAGCGCTCGGCTCAATTTCCATTCCCAGAAATCACCCGAGAGCTCAGGGAAAATGCATTTCGCTTCAGTGATTGTCATTGACCATGTCTACGTTGGTAGTGACTCATATTGCCCATCGAGTTGATTGAGATGCAGTTTTGAGAATTGTTCCCTCACAAGGCAGGGTTTTCGTCTCATTCCGCCGAGCGGAGGTCGCACCAACTCAGCTCATAACCGCACTGTAATTGAGCCTGCGCATTCCAGCCATACGTGCTACAACAACAACCCCAAGTTGCGATTCCTCCTTCGACTCCTGTGCAGTCTCATTCCTGCGCCTGCCTCCTTATCCTCTCCTCCGCAGCAATCCTGACCCTCTCCCTCCTCATCTCCACTTCCTCCTCCTCTATCCATTTCAGATCCCTCACCCTCGACGCCAGACTCTTCTCCTCCTCCTCTTCGTCCAATCTCCTCGCAGTCCGCTTGGGTTCCTCCTTCTCTTGTTGAGAAGGATCGGGTTCCCAGGCTCGTGAACGAGCGATCAGTCCTTCCGGCGTGATCAGGCCGTGTTTGGTCTCGTATTCGTTCAGTTCGCGATTGAGTAACGAATTGAGCTCTTTGAAATCATTGTCACTGTAGAGAGGGAAGGAACGAGTCAGTGCATTGCCTTGAGAGGACAGGTCGAAAACGTATGCAATTGCGTACTGAGGACCGAACCGATTATGCGCTAGTTCGTGCAGCAACACTTTTCGAACATCCAGATAGGCCCGTGTACCTTTATAGAGTATATCAGAAAACAGTTTCGTCAAGTCGTGCTCTTTTCCAATATGTCTCCACACGAGACGAGGAGGGGACTGGCACAGACCTGACAGGTCGTCGGTCAACAATCGCAAGCAGATTTCTTGTCCTGCGTTCTTGTTCAAGCCCAGGATAGTCGGGTCCTTGAGGGGATGTAGCTCGGTACTGGTGGAGTTGTATGGAATCCTCTCGGTAGCCACTTCTTCGACCAAGGCTTGCACCACCGCCAGCTCCGCTTCGGTAGTCATACTACTCACAGCGTTCCCACCACAAATCGATGCTGCTTCATCAACCACTTGACCCCCGGATCCTGATCCAACTTGTCCAACATCTTCTTCCTCGCTTGCTCCGACGGGACCTGCGGTGGGAAGGGTGCAATTTTATGGAACTTGTACATGTCCCCTTGATCCTCGATCGTGCCGAGACTGGCGAATTTTGCGGAACCCGTTTTGGCTACGGGAGGTGGTCTGTGGGCCTTGTGGTATTCGAATGCGGCTCGTTTTGATGCTTGAAGCTCGTCACGTTGTTGGAGTTGCTTGAGTGAGTCGGATTGAGGTCCAATCAAGAGCAGCCTGATCGCTGACGAAGCTGGATTCGAGGTCGACAACGACGACGAGGTGCCAATGAAGGTGCAGAGTGGTACGTCTTGGTTCGTGGTATCCAATCTACGACCTTTTATCAAGAGCTTTTGAGCCGACACGGGTACGTTGAAGTGCTGTTCGAGTTCGGCTTGGAGCGAGGATAGGGTCGAGGATGTCGTCATCGTCACAAGGTGCGATTGACCCGAGTACGAGATGCTCAGGGTGAGTTCGGGTGACGTTGACATGATCGCATCCGTCTCTTCCATGCTCGAAGACAGGGTTGTGTAGGCCAAGACCGGTGGGAAAGGGGAATTGTAAAAGAGAGTGAAAGCGAGCCGAGGCTTCGTCAGCGCGCGTTGAAAGGCGATGAACGCTGATCTCCGAATCGCCGAAGGCCGAACGCTCGATCCGGCCGACCAACGTTCAACTCTGAATGGCTGCATTTGATGACTGACCCGCTATGCAAAAGTCGCAGCGAAACTTTCAATATAACTGTGCCATTTTGTTTGCACTCGCTCTCGTAGTACCTTCTTTTCTGAGGGCCCATAAAAGATGCATCGCATTCCACCGACTTTTCGCGCTATGAGAGGTACGTATACAACAGTGCCGCAACAGTACAAGAACGAGCTCATCAATAGATCTCTACCTCACGGGTGCTCCCCCACTCGGTTTGGACTCCTTCATACGATCAATCATGGAATCCACCCCCGTCTCTGCGCCGACGGTCATGCCCGAGTTCTCCTCCTTCTTGATCCGTCTCGACTCGCCCATAAAACCCAAATAGTACAGCCTCGAGCTCTCCCCACCTCTCGTATTGGCAAAGTAGAGATCGATGGTAGAAACGTTGGAAAACCGTGCCAATCGGACGGGATATTCGAGCGAATCGTGCGATCCTGACGTCGACTCGAGCAGTTCAAACTCTTGCGAGGTCGCGGTCGAGTTGACGTCCGAAAAGGTGAGACCGTCGACTCGATTGACCCAGCATTTAAGGAGACGAGGTGCATTCGAAGCTCGCCCACCGCCGGTGCCTGTACATCGTATGATCGGGATGAGTCAGCTCCTCGTCGTAATGAATCCGAGCGAGGTCATAACAAACTCACCAATGAGCATGGACTTGATCTTGACCAATTCAGTAAACTTGACATGGACCAAAAGTTCATCATCGTCGTCCTGACTATCGATCGAACCTCCGGTCCAAGGCCCCCCCCTACTCGGGTTCAACGCATCGTCCGGTTCCCCCAGCTCGTCGTTCGCGGTACACACGTCCTTGCTGTCCAATGGTCTCAGCACACGCGGTAACGAGTCGGGAAGGGTGAGGTTGGTACCGTAGCAGCCATGGTGGTCGATGAAGGGGTACAGCGAGATGGTCGAGGACGACGTCGCCGACGCGAGCGATTCCGTCACGACCGAATGATCCATGTCGACCGAGGTGAGGTCATCCCGGCAGTCCATTTTTCTCTCTGGTCTTATCCTGGCTGGGTGCGACCACAATTGCCGGGGTGGGCTACGGGTGTATGGCAGGAGCTTGCGAAGCGCGTGGTCAGCGATGTGGCGCGTTGACGTAGCGCCGCTCCAAGCGGCAGTAGCGGTCCGTGCTCCGTACGCGGCCGAGGGAGGTCTGTGCGAAAACCCGGGTGTAAAGTCGGCAATCGATTGGCTCTCCTCTTCTACTTTCGTCGGAGCTGCAGTCCAGTCCACCCGCATCGTGCCTCTGCTGTTCCCTCCCCAGTTCGGCGTCGCACGCATCGTCGACACGATCGTGTCCAGGTCGAAGCGACTCGTCTTCTATCTCGCTCTGCAGTTGCTCCTGGCCTACGGTCTACGGCACTACTACCGCTCTCCACCGGTCGTCTCGATCAAAGACGATATGAGTATTCCTCGACCCAACGGGAAGGTCAAGTGAGTATATCTTAAGCTCCGCCGTCCGCGTGGTTTCCTTCGCGCGACGTGCATCTGCCGCCCCCACTTGACAGCAGCACCGCCTCGTCGGATTCCGCGGTGCGACCGATTCGACTGGACTGACCTGAAATGAACGTACCCGCATCCACAGTGTCGGCTATTTCACCGCATGGGGAATCTACGCAAGGGGTTACAAGCCCTTCCCAAACGTGGTGCCCGTCGAGTCCTTGACTCACATCCTGTACGCTTTCGCCAAGATCGACTCGGACGGTTCAGTCACTCTCAGCGATCCTTGGGCGGATGAACAGGCGAGTCGACGGGCTTGTTTGATGTTGCCGTGGAGCCTCAAGCAAATCGGGCGGCTCACCTTAAATGACCAGATCCACTTTGATGGTGACGACTGGAACGAGCCGGGCAATAACCTATGTCAGTCTCCTGATTCGCCACGGCTTGACCCCTGTTCCCTTGCAACTCAACGCTCAATTGGCTTCTTCCCCTGGTGTGCAGACGGCAACCTCAAGCAACTCTACCTCTTGAAAAAGAAGAACCGCCACCTCAAACTCCTACTCTCCATCGGTGGATGGACCTACTCCCCTTCTTTCGCTGAGCCTTGCTCGACCCCACATGGACGAAAGAAGTTTGTCGAGACTAGCGTCAAACTGTTGGAGGATTATGGATTGGACGGGCTAGACATCGATTGGTGGGTTGTTTACTAATTTTATCCGATCGGATTGAGGCTGATACCATCCATGTTGGTTCCATTAGGGAATACCCAAAGGACGACTCGCAAGCACGTGATTACGTTGCGCTACTGCGAGAACTCCGCCTCGCCTTGGACGCCCATGCCCAGCGTAAACGGTTGCAGCCGCACCAGGGATATGAGCTGAGTATCGCTGCGGTACGCATCTCATTCGCAAGAGATCGCGAACCCCATCGTCCGTGCTAACTTCTTCCCCATATGCGCAGCCATGCGGGCCCGAGCATTTCGAAAAGCTACGAATCCGCGAAATGGACCTTTACCTTTCCTTCTGGAACCTCATGGCCTACGACTACTCCGGTTCATGGGACACCAACGCGGCCCACCAGGCGAATCTGTTCAATCGCGACCCACAAGGGTTGTCGACTGATCGAGCGCTTCGGCACTATACGAGTCAGGGCGTCAGTGTCGACAAGTTGGTGATGGGGATCCCGTTATATGGACGGAGTTTTTGCAATACCGATGGTCGTGAGTCATAGGAAGGCTTCTTCGAAGCGCCCGAAAGGACTCTACTTACTGTCATCGGTTCTGCATGGATAGCCGGCTGCCCGTACAACGGTGTGGGCGAAGGATCGTGGGAGAAAGGTGGGTCTTATTTTCGCCAATCAGCACCGTGTCCTGGACGGTTGCTCATCCAATCCCACCTTTGCAAATAGGCACATACAACTACAAATCCCTCCCTCTCCCCTCCTCAAGCGAGACCTTTGATCCCCACCTCGTGACCGCACATTGCTACTCCCCTTCAAAACGCGAATTCGTAACCTACGACAACGCCGCCTCAGCGCAAGCCAAAGCTGAATTCATAAACACCAATGATCTCGCCGGAGCGATGTACTGGGAATTGTCGGGTGATCGGGACAAAGGATCGCCGGGGAATTTGGTCGAGTTGGTCGGGAGGACGATGGGCCGGTTGGATACGAGGCAGAATTGCTTGCTTTATAGCGAGAGCAAATGGGATAACGTGCGGAAGGGTTTCTAGATTCTTGTGGCGGTTTTAGTGCCATCAAAGAGGAGTGAAACTGGATCGGACGCTGCTCTGCCCCGTCCCGGTCCTGCGGTCCCCGCGGCCGCCGTTCGGTCGGGCCGAAGCACATCGGAGGTGAACCCTTGTGTACTCGGCTCGATTCAGGCTGTTATACAAATCAATTTCTCATTTTACTTGACTGGTGGGCAGAGTGTGAGAAAAAAGCCAACACAGGGGGGACTAATCAAGTGATCGATAATGGAAGAGTAGAACGTTGCCTCCGTGCGTGAGATTGTGCGCACAGCGCAGTAAGCCATGTCTCAGGTTGGGCGCACTGACCCCTGAAGGGTTTGGGCACAGGTCAGCTGCCCTGACCTTCGCGCCAATACCGAACCCTGCCAACTCCTTAGCTTTCGTACTCTCAACAAAGCGAACGGGGCGTTTCAAAACAAAGTCGCCGAGGTTCACACTGCTAAATACTGGTGATGCATCCTCTACCTCCTGCGGTTTACCACCGCCCCAAAGCGCCAAACACCCCACAGCCTGCCGCATCGAGCACTTCCAAATCCGGCACGATGCTCAGCAGTGCTCGGAATAGCACCCTCTTCTCCCCGAGTCGTCGTGGAAAGACGACTGCTGACGGCCACTCACAAGCTTCGCCTGCCTCGCAGGCGAACGACTCGGCGTCGAAGTCGTGGGATTCATCGACCCGGGCTAACCCTACGACCTCGTCGCTCAATCTAGCCCAAATGCTCGGCTTGGGTCAGCAGAGGGATTCGATCACTTTACCTCGCAAACAACATTCATCAGGATTGCAGCCTCATACGTTGTCGAGAGCAGACGAGCGCGAGCTTGGGGGCGCGAGCCTCGTTGAAGCAGGGGCCTCCTTCGAGCATTCCACGTCGGGACTCGGACAACGTGCCATCAATGCACCATCGGGAGCGAGTGATCGATCTTGGAATAACGAGGAACCTCCCACGATGAAGAAGAAGGGATGGTTTGAAGAAGTTTATGTCAAAGGGGCTTTGACACCACAAAAATACTGCGCGGTCGAACATGATGAGGCGGCCTATTGGCCCGGGTATTCGTTGCAGGTGAGGGACAAGTGAGTTTCCGCTTCGAACGGTCTGAGCCGAACCGACTCGTTCTGCTCAACCGAGCTGATTAATCTTGTGGGCGGCTTTCGAAACTAGAGAAATGTTCCTGAACGCCATTCTGACCTCGGGCCAAGGTTCAATCGAGGGTACCTGGGCCCATACCCCCAAACCGCCGAACTCGACGGGTGCTACCCGACCGACCCTACCACCGCCGAAGAGGGCTTTGGATCTCGGCTGTGGACCCTTGTCGATCTGGAGCGTCAGCACGGCAAAAATACCTGGCTGGGAAGCTACGGAATTTGTCGGTGTGTCCCTCTCGTAGGTTGTCTAGGAAAGAAGGGTGAACTCTGAAGCTTCTTGGTCAGGTCTCGACATCGTACCCTCGCAACTGCCGCTGCAGTACCTTCCCTCGGATATCGCCGATCGATTGACCTACGTGCAGCACAACTATTTCACCCCACTTCCCTTCGAGGATGGAGAATTTGACTTTGTCAGGCTCTGTGACCTCGGAGCTAATATGCCCGAACATCAGTGGGACTTCGTCATCGAGGAGGCCACCCGGGTTTTGGCCGTTGATGGCGAGTTCCCCTCTACTTTTCTACATTCCTGCGAAGTATTGGCCACTCACTTTGATACTTCGGTTCTATATGCAAAGGGATGGTCGAGATTGTGGACCGATCATTCCCTGTGCTTGGTAAACACATTGAAGGGGCGAACTCAAGTTCAGATTCCGACTACTCGGTAAAACTTGACCCCTTTGCGCGCGTGCAGGCGTGCATCGACGGAGTCTTTGACCGCCGCTTCGTCAATCCTTGTAAGAGCGTCCAAATAGGGACCTAAAGCTAAGCCTTGTTGACTCATCGCGAGAGCGTGCGCATGATCCACAGACAACATTCGTATCATTCCGACATCTGTGTGCCTTCACTTGCATGACGTTCAATCCACGGGTGTGTTAACGATCGAGGTCCCCTTCGAGCGGCCGCTTCCTGGCTGCAGCCCCGCCGAGACTCCATCCATCCAAGCCTCAAACAATGTTGATGACGAGGAAAAGACGCCTATAATCGGAGCGTTTGCGTCCTGCCCCCCGCTGTACGACTTCTCGAGCATTCATCTGGGCAAAACAACTAAGATGCAAGCGCCCAACCTGGACTCGATAGTCATGGCGATAGAAGCAGACAGATTGACGGCATGCTCTTTTCGGCTTGCACACGAGGTGTGTTTCTAGGTAATCCCATTTATTAATGGTGGCATTGATGTGGGAGCTGAACGCTTTTCTTCTGTTTAGGGTGCACTGGTTGAAATGCGCGAAGAGGACAGAAGGGAAGGACCTCGTCCGAAAAGTGCGAGCGAAACGCTTCGATTCGCAAAGCTGCGTTCCGAGCTCGTCGATACGATCCATGCCCACTGCGCAGATTTACGTCAACACGCCGATTTGGCTCGATTCTTTTCCGACCAGAGTATAGGGTGGGGTTGGACCTGCAAAATGGACGAGGAAGCCCTGGCTCTACAATTGAGCAATCAGCCCTTATTGGAGGAGCGCATCGCCGAATGCGTGAGAATGCTCGATCTGGCAGTACGACGAGAGGCGAGTCAAGGGATGACGAGAGATGATGTCGAAGCGGGCCTCGATACTGCGACTATGGAGATGCGCTTGGCGCATGCCCGCTTCGCAAAAAGGGAAGCCGAGCAAGAGGTGCGCGCGCTCGAGAGTCGGCTCGGGATCGACAAGCATAAGGAGGTGTTGAAGCCGGGCGAACTCGGGACTGCGACCGTGTGCTGCTGGGTCGCGACCAAGAAAGCTCCCATGGCAATGCGGACATGAAGTAATTATTTGGGTTGTAATACTTTGCAAGGAGCTAAACGTGCAAAATGGGCCTGAATGTTTCTCAGAGCAAATACAGCGACTCAGGGCCGGAGCAGCGATGCTCAATACATAGTAAAATTGCTGATAGTCTGCGCAATGAAACTCGTCAAGCTCATACACCCCAACTTCACCGATTTCTTCACTCGCATAACTCTTTCTAGGCTCTGAAATCATAGATCATCCTATGATGGAATACACAAATGAGCCCGTTGTGCCAGAGCTCTTCGGTGGTGGGAAGGGACAGATGTGGGAACAGGTAATGAGAAATCGCATGCCATATATCATTAGGATACACCCTAAGCCAAAGCACACAGTACACATAAATTAAAAACCTTGGATCTGAATAAACTAGCGCATGGCGACCTAGATTGTGTAATAGAACTCGGGCGCGCGATCACCCATGTCACGCAACTCCTGGACGGTGAAGACCTTGCGCTGGTGCTCGGGCAAGGCGTTTTGTTCGACGTGCCATCGGTCCTTGGCCGCGTTCGAGCGCTTGAGCAATAATGCATACGCGCAGGAAGCAATGATACCCATGAACGAGGTGGCGATCAAGACACCGTGGCCCAAAAGGTACTTGGGGGCGTCCACCGTGCGGTAAACGTTCGACGAAATGATGCCACCCAACGAAGCGACACCGAGAGTGAGACCGGTCCCAACAGCGCGCTTGGTCGTACCACTGAGGTTAGTCGAGAGCCACGAGATCATCGAAGGAACACCTCCGTAAGCACCGGCGGCGCAGAGGAACAAGCCGAAGAACTTGACGCCGACAGGGGCCGTGGGGATGATGTTGATCGTGAAGCCGATGAGGCAGAGGACTTGAGCCGCAAGGAGGAAAGGGAAACGGGTGCGGTATCGATCGGCGTAGACGGACGTGATGAGGACGTACGCGCAAACGAAAACGTACATCGGGACCGTGAGAAGCTGAACTTCGGCCCGAGTCCACTTGCCGAAACTATTGATCAAGGTTGGGGCGAACAAACCGACACTGTGGTGGAGAAAACACTGCTTCAGGTTTCGAATCACATGGAGAGGCAGCAAGATCTACAGCTCACCTGTACAAGGGTACGAGGATGGAGAGGTAGAAAAAGAGCGCGACCCAGCAGTGGTAATCCGTGAAGGCGCTTTTAATTTGGGCGACGTGGAGACCTTCAGCTTCGCCGACACTCGAACCATCGGAGGCCTTGCGCCAGACTAGCCATGCTCTGTAGTGAGTGAGGGAACAGCAGTTTCAGCTTCTTGTATCTCCTTCGATTTGATCAAGCACGTGACGGATGCAACTCACCGCTCGTCCTCGGTGAGCCACTTCGCCTTGGCTGGCACATCGCTAACGCAAAAGAAGGCGAGACCCCCGGCAAGGACGGTGAGGAGACCCATGATAATGACTATGTAAACACAAGTTCGTATGGTTCAATTTTGTTGGATCGATTGATGCTTCGGAGCTGCCTTGCACAACTCACAAATCCAAGCCCATCCGCCGAGGCCGGCGGTACCGGCCATGAACGAGATGCCATACGCCAATAAACCTGCGAAGGCACCGCTGCATAGATGAAGAACCTCCAAATCAGCTTGGCCCCTATACGGAAAAAGTAATTTTGATCAATTATCCTACTCACGCCATAGCTGAGAGCGTGTGCAAGGAGAGCAATAGAGTCAGCAGGCACGCCTTAGGATACGTCGAGGCGGTCAGGGCGTGCCAAAACTTACTAGCTGCCGAGAAGAAGATCGCAAGACGGCGCTGGTAGATGAAGCGAGGGTAGAAGAACGACAGGTAGAGAGAGACGCCGGGGAAGAGACCTATACGACAATCAAGGGCGCTCATCAGCGCCTACGAGAGTCTTCAACTGCGCGGTGATCGTAACTCACCAGCTTCGAAAGCGCCAAGGATGGTGCGGCAGATGGCGAGCCCGGCGTAGTTCTTCACGATACCAGACAGCGTCATGGCGATACCCCAGCCGAGGGTGATGAAGGCGAGCCAATAGCGTGGGCGGATCTTGGTGAGGGCCAGGTTGGATGGAATTTCGAACTAGAGGGGGCGAGGGCGGAAGAGGCAGAGGCGACGAGTTAGTTCGTACACTTCTCAAACATGTACAGAGATGCAGATGAGATAGGAGCGGACCAAAAAATAAGTGATAAAAAAAAGCGAAAGACAGGTTGCGTATTGTTGTGCAGAGAGTCCAAGATCACGTTCCAGGCCGCTACAAACGTTTGAAAGGGGTTGAATGGCCGCAGGCGTCAGACGTGAGCATACCCACCATTTGTTTCGGGGTGGTCATGACTTACCTTAATCGAGCATTTCCAATGGCTCCTCGATCCATGAACGACAGTAAGTATAAAAACGCAAGAATGGGCAAGATCTGAGGGGGAAGGGGGGCGCGAAGGTGACGTGGACGAGTTGGGGGAAGGGGGGATGGGGTCAGTTTTTAGCGCTTTAGCTGCGCACGCTCATCGCACCGCTGCATGGGAGATAATGTGGGCTGGTCAACTCACCCTCCAGTCAACCTTTCGGTACAGCTTGGCCTCTTCCTCGGGGGTGAACTTGACGTCAGGCTCGCGAAGACGACCTTCGGGGATGTTGGCATCCTCGACCATCTCCTGCTCGAGCTTGAACTCGTCGAACTTCTCTTCATGCGTAGTTTGTTGCTTCATCTTGGGCGGTCTGTAGGGTAGTGTCCGGTGTACAAGGGACCAAGATGCTCTAGTATGAGAAGTGATAAAGGGGAGAAAGAAAAGTAGATGTGCCTAGTGGAGAATTATTGCACCCCACGTCCGACACGACGATCGGCAATCGCGCCGGTCAGCCTGGTCGACGGGGCGAAACATTGGCGAGTTTGCGGGGCGCGGCCGCCCTCGAGAGGCGGGGGAATGCAAGGACCTGGGGGGGAGGCTACCGACTAGTTCCGATTTTCTTCATGTCTCTGCATATCACTTACGGCACGGCATGACCGCGTATCCGCCAGGCCCCCGCTCCTTCAGTGCGCAATCGACCCGATCAGACAAAACGCCAAGTCAAACTCATTTGGCGATCACTGGGTCGCGGAAGCGTTAGGCGTCGGCAACCCGTCGCGAGCGGCGTCGACGCCGGTCATTAGACTTGCATGATCAAAATTTGCCCTTTGCTGCTGCATAAAAGCACTGATTACATGTTCCGTTACGATTAAATTTTACCCTGCACCCCTGGTAGGTACCTGCCTGATAAAAACCACATTGAAGCGCCGGGAGCTACTGCATGGGCAGACTCATCATTGGTCTGGTGAATTTCCAGCCAAAGCGGCGTGAGGACTCCGGATACCCTGGATCACAGAGTTTCGGGATTAGTTGGATCCCTAGACGCCAAAAGTCTAGGTCCTGCGCCAAACCCTGATTCGTCAAACCGCCAAGGCTGCGCCGTCGAGGGGCTGACGCCGATTCTCGAGCGCCAAGAGTTTCGGAGGTCTGAGCAATCTGCTCGCATTTCCAGCGACTTCCGGAAGTCCCTCCCCCTTTGCCCCGCGCGGTTCTTCCCGATGAGGTCGATTTATTTTAATGCAGCCATTAGCAAGTTCACCTCAGCGCGACTCGGAGTGGGGGGTGAAGTGAGAAGGCGGGGCGACGTTCCCGAGAGTGCCAAATTCTCCGAACGAGTCTCTGCTTCGGACTCGCTGTACAGAGCCCGTTGCCGCATTTCCGACCTCATTTTACGCAGGTACTTTAGATACCTCGCTTCCTCGACAGATGCTTTTGCGGTGTCGCTCCATGCTACATCGTAGAATTAAATCCTGAGGGAGAACTTCGGAGTGAGGCCGGGAGACTTCACTCCGGTCCGCCGAACCCGTGCCACAAATGAAGCTGTATTGCATGCTGCAAGTACGATTGTTGTTCGGCTACTGCCGAAAGAGCAAACGTACGCCATCAGAGGGTCCGGTGCCCACGCCCCATGATCACCGTCCGATCAAGCCCTCGAAGCGAACTGGTTCGGGTCGTTGAACTCGGCCTTTCTTCCCTCGAGACTCGCATCCCTCTCCTTGAGCACGTTCAAAGCCCTGTTCAGGCCCTGACGCGGGCCCACGACCGTTCTCCTCTGCTGCACACCCTTCCTCAACGTATCCAAGACCTGAACGGTCGTTTGCCAATCGATGCACGCGTCCGTGACCGATTGCCCGTAGGTGAGCCCGACCGGCCCTTCGGCGGGGATCGATTGTTTTCCAGCGACGAGGTGCGATTCGATCATGACGCCGATAATGTTGGATGCTGTTCGGCTGTTCCCGAGTTGTTCGGCGATGGAGTCGGCCACGATCACTTGACGTTCGTGCTTCTTTTCAGAGTTGCCGTGCGAGCTGCAGTCGCGATGAGGCGGATATGTGTGAGCACCAGCTAGGGATGCAGGGTGATACTTTCTACTGGGCTTACCAGTCGATCATGACACGAGGGGCCAACTTGGCCTTGGTCAATGATGCAGCGCACTTCTCGACGTGGTGAGCAGAGAAGTTGGGGCCGGAGTTGGCGCCTCGGAGAATGACGTGGCACGACGAGTTGCCATCGGTCTCAACGACTGTGGGAGAAAAACACTATACATCAACCTTGTTTTGCAGGGCGGTTGAAGACTGTGTCTGCACGTACTTGCAGAAATGCCCTGCTTGGTGACGGACAGGAAGCTGTGCGACGAGGCGGCGGATCCAATCGCGTCGATGGCGATTTGCAACGAGCCATCAGTGCCGTTCTTGAAACCAACTGCAGTGCGCAAGATAAATGTTGAGCAAGGGATCTGAACATGATATGAGCTCTGGCCAGCCGCACTCACTTGGGACCGAAAGACCGGAGGCTGTGAAGGTGGAAAAAGGCCGAGATTGGTCAGCTGTGCCATTTTGCAATCAGGCGAAGGTTAAAGCACGGACCCAGCTCTCGGTGAACCTGCGACTCGGTTGCTGTTGTGTCAAGGAGCACCGTTGTCAGTACGGGTTTTCCGCTCTGTGTTCTCCACCAGGGGAGACTGACTTCGCGCGCCAATAGCACCCCAAGAGACCAGATCTCCAGTGTACTGTGGCGAGATGGTATCCAAGAACTCGCACCCGGCGGGGAGGCCCATTTCGGCCTACGGGATGGGTGAAAGAGTGAGTAAGCGAACCGTCAAGCATGAAGACTTGGCCGGTCGACGCCGCTTACAATCTCGAGCAAGAGGCCACGCGCGAGTCGGAGACCCTTGTTGATTTGGAACGAGCCATTGAGTTGAGGGTCGTTGATCAGTCCTTTCCATCCGACGGTCGTTCGAGGCTATGTGGACCACGGTAGATCAAGAAAAGGGTCAGCGTAGAAGATCGGCGACATGCCGCTGAAATCTTGAAGAGCGTACCTTTTCAAAGTAGACGCGCATGAGAATGAGCAAATCCTCTGCAGCTTCATCGGCGTAGGCTTTGAGAAGCTTGGCGTATTCAAGAGCAGCTTGAACATCATGGACAGAGCAGGGTCCGACGACCTAGCGGAAGAGAGAGGAGCCAAAGGTTTGGGTCACGGGCTAAGACACAGAACGTTCGGCTACTCGCTTCGCTCGTCGATCTGATCCTCGAGACTCACGACCAAGAGGCGGTCGTCATGGCCGGCAACGATCTCCTCGCACCCTTTACGGCCTTCAAGAACGGTAGCGGCAGCTGTGATGAGACCGAGTTTCGTGCGTGTTAGTCATCAGTTTATCTCGCAGATCGATCTCGGCACGTGCGCATCGTTTCGGAGCAAGCAGACGGGGTTAAAGGAGAGGGGTGGATGGCGGCACATTCCGTGCGTATGTTTGGACTACACAGAAGGATAGAGACTTGAGATACGGACGACGGACCTTTCATGGTCAAGGGGTAGTCCTCCATCAGGATCTGAGGCGGGATCAGGGGTCGAATCGATTTGATGCGCTTGTCGTCGAGGTCATTGAGGCCTACAGTGAAGAAATAAGATGAAACGTCAGATACGCGGAACTGTTCATCCCAAAAGTAGCTCCCATGCGCAGTATATAGTTCGTCGTATGCCACTGGACCGTGCGGCCTGGCATGGGAAGAGCAAGCAACGATGTACTACTTCTCGTCTAAGCGAGTGAACGGCTCGGTTTGCTGGTGAACGCAGCCTCCGCGGAAGGGGGAAGTCTACGCGGAAAGCAACTGTACCTTCTCGAACCGTTTGTGCAGGCGTAGAAAATCCATTTGAGCGAGCCATCTTGACTGAAGTGGTGGAGTGTGTGTGTGTGCGCACGAGGAAGAGCGTTCGCGGGTCGTTCGAGTCAACGGGGGCCCGAAAAAAGTTCAGGCTTCCGATCTCCCGTCTGCGGGACCAAGCTGTCCGGAACGCGGGTTCGTGCGCGGCCCCGCTGCAGGTCTTCAGATGTTCAGACGGCTCATGGCGTTTGTGGGCGGGCTTAAATCGAGAATTTTGGATAGCTACCTAGAGTTCATGGCACTCCCGAGCTGCCCATATGGGCATAAAAATCTGAAATAGTTTTGGACATTTTGGGAAGCCCGCAATGTGATTTAGGGATTCGTCGCTCGATGTACAGTCAGAAGTTGGAGCAACGTAACCGTCCAATTCGATGTGACTGAAGCCGCAAGCCGGGGGTTGACGTCATCGGTCTCCAGACGTCCAAAGCCCAACGTCCTCCTTCACTCCATACAAGCTCAAGCGATCTCGAGTCGTACTCTTAGGACCAGCCACTCAACAAGCTCCTCAGTACACCTACCCCCCTGCGCAACACTCGAGGAGACCTGGCTCAACCTTGTGCACTGCAGTGACTCCTCGGAGACGACGGATCCGCAAGAGGCAACAGCTGAGCGCAGGATGAGAGACCTTGTCCAACCTGGTTTCGTAGCATATGGGGCAGCCAAGACTGCACTTCAAACGAAAGATGTGAGTGAGTCTACGGGTGCATACGGCTGACGAAAGCATGCTCGCAGGTTGTACACGAAGTTGCGCTCTTCAGCCCGAATTTGTTCGCAGATCCAAGGTTGGGTGTCAGCAAACTTCTCCCGTTGGACATTTGTATTCACTTTGACACCAAATAGCTGGCTGATTGTAGTGTTTGATATCAAGCTCTTCTCATATCAACTTGCCTCGAACGGACGACGGATTTGAGACGCCGCCGGTGCAGAGTTCCGACCTCCGATCCGAAACCCAAAGGTTGAAAGCTCCAACTTTCGACCTGGTGACGACCCGAACACAGGGTTTCATCTCCCCTCCTTTTGTTCTGTTATTCGAAGTACCAAGTCGCCCCCTCCGCGGCGCCACAGCATCAGCTATCGTAGCGCGAAAAGCGTCGGAGCTGCGGGAGCGGAGCGAGCTCTTTTCGTTTGCAACCCGCGGGTCCACGTCATTCTTACCTACAAGCCACACCTGCGTGAAGATATTGCTCAGCCCCATTCTTGTGCTAGAACAAAGGGGCCTAGCGTGTCGGAACGTGCTTTCTATCCGCGGAGGCTCGACCTTGAAGATGAGACAGGGAAAACTTTGACTTGCAGGAGTTACCCTTTTCATTTCCCTTTCTTTTTCTTTCTCACCAACCTGAGTCTTTTTTCCAAGACGGGTACGCCGACATAATGCAGCGGCCCTGGATGTCGAGACGTTGTCGACGCTTGGACCTCCTCTCGGCCATCGGTTTCTTGGCAGCTTCCGACGAGAAGTTTCATCATCTCCAACAAGCCAAGGTTGATCAATATAGAACAATCGCGGGATTTGATCCAGGCTAACCTGGTCCAGCCATACACACTACCTACCCAGTATGTGAGGACTGGTGTAGCCGAACCCGACATGCATCCCGGCCACCCGAGCGCTGTCCTCACTTGTGGTACTGTTTGAAAGGGTGTTGGTTGAAGAAAAGCCAATGGAGCCCAGCAAACGCGATGTTCTTCGATGCGACGACATCACGATGGACAGGCGGTTGGCAGCCCTCCTCGCATTGGTAGACGCGCAGCAGCGGGCTCGCGTTGCCCTCCACGGTGCCCTTCTTGTTGAGTCTGGCGAGGGTGGGGCAACGAAGGAGAGCCACACCGGTGGTTAGGGTTCAGCCAACATCGACTCGACTCGGGCCCGTTTGAGCATGTCCGAACTTCGGAGACTGACCTCGAGCGGCGGCCGTGCTCGTCCCGACAGTCTTGGTCGCTACATAGCGATGAGGTCAAATCTTCGTCGACGTAGTATACAAGCATCTCCAGCCCGACGCGCTTCAACCGCTTGATCTCGTCTTCAAGAGCCCGCACAAACACGTTGGTACGGTAAGTCGCGTGGTTTACGCCACGGCTCGAACCGCCGTCGCCGATGAAGAAAATGAAGAGACGAGGGTCCGCGGACAGTATGTCGTCTCGGAGCATGACTTCCGGTGAGGGCAAGCTTGCGAGATCTCTTTGATTCCGGGTACCGGTGATGGAACGCTCTTGATGCCAAAAGGAATGGGAGAAGAACCCCCGTGCCGGTCAGCGGTGGGTATTCCGCAAAAGCTCCGGACTCCGACTCGATCGATTGGCCACTGCCGGCCGCTGAAAGGTCCCGTAGGGTCCCGTCGACTCGATGGACTCACCGACAACGCGCACACCCGTCGCGCTCATCACCTGATCGACGACGCGCCGCACAGTTGCTTTGGCGTGGAGCTTTGATTTGTGAACCGCTTCTTGGCGTTCTGGCTCAGAGTGCAGCCACCACTCGATCGAAGGTGCCGCATCGTTCGATGAGCCAGCGTGCGACGAATCGGCGGCATCGCTGGAGGCAGTTGCAAGGGCGGGAGCAGCGGGAGTACGAGTGGGCGTAGGGGCAGGAGCAGCAGCAGCAGCAGCAGCAGGAGCGAGAGCGGCGTTGGTCTGGAGATCCGACGAGTGGCGCTTGAAGCCGAACTTGAGCTCAGCGCCGAGCTCGGCGCCGATCTTGTGTGTATGCTCTTGGGTCGAGTGCAGCGCGTGGTCGACGGAGGTTGCATAAATGACTCGACGAGTGGGGCCCGTGGACCGCTTCCGCGACGCAGAGCGTGAGAACGTTGACCACGTGGCCATTCGTTTGCCATTGGCCGTGGGGGACGCGATAATTACCAAACAGCTCGAGGTTGAAAAGTTGCAGGACGACAAACGGACCCTTGCCCGTCAAGTAACGCGCTACTGGACCTGAGTTGGGCTTGAACAGGGTTTGCTCGCTGGCTTGGGTCGAGGTGGCCGTGTGCTTGCGGACCTTGGGCGGTGGGCCGGTGGCGGAGTCATCACCGTCAGAGTCGTGGCCACTGCCAGCATCTCCGAGGCCGGTCGGAGACTCGACGGAGAAGATACCGTGGATGGTTGCTTCGCAAAATTCGAACCATTGTGCTTCCCACTCGGGCTTGATTGACCAAGGTCCTTCCCCTTCTCCTTCGCTTCCGCCAAGCAGTACGCCTTTCGGATCGATCTGTCGCTTCAACATCTTGCGGACTCGTGGGCCTGCGCCAGCGAATTCCTCGTCCGTCGTCTGCGCCTCAACGCGTTGCGCGACCCACGGGATCCAGACTCCATCGAGCCATTGGACGAGAACATGCGCGACTTCTGGTCCTTTCCAGAGCATAATCGCCGTACGTCGAAGCGACATCGTGATGAATTCAGGGGCGAAATCCTGTGGAACGAGGGACGAGTGTCGAGATTCGGTCAGCATAGAGTGCTCGCCTGGTGGTACCTCGGACGCAGTCGCGATTCCACCCGGACATCTCGGGGGCCACTCACCGGAGCAATACCCTGAGCGCAACCACTCAAGATCTTGAGGGAGTGAAGGGCTGGAAGGAGGACATGTGTTGGCAAGAACTTGAGACGACCCCCGACGAGATCGCCGAGGGTGTGTCGATTGGTGAGCAGGGGGCGAGCGGTCGGAGAAATGAGCTTGTCGAGGTGTTGGCGGATGATCTGTAGCCCCTCGTCGACGAGTCTTCGGGCGCATTGGTAGACTTCATCAAAGTCTACAGCCTCGCGAAGGTGCTTCTTCAACTCGTCGTAGTAGACACGAAGGTTCCCCTCCAACTTTGGGTCGGTGGCGGCGGAATGGGTCGTGCGGTCATGTAGAAGGGGCATCATGAGCATCGCTTCAACGATGCGTTTGATGTTGCGGTCACGGTATCGAGCCTTCGCCGCCTCGAGTTCATAGTCGCCTTGGTCGTCGCTGGCGGCGAAGCACCCAAAGCCTGCCGAGGCGAACGAACGAAGGACCGAAGGAATCGCATCCTTCCATCCAAATAGACCGACAATCATCATGACGACCCGGTCGTCCCACCATTCGGGCGCGTGCACGAAGTGAGGAATCGACGGCCTCTTCTCCTTGGTTTCCATCGTGGCCCGGATGACGCTAGTCCAGGCCTGCGAAGCGAGAGGGAGAAGGGGTGTGTGCGCAGGACAGGCGGCGTCAGGTCTGGCACCCGTCCACGGGTAACGAAACCGCCCGTGTACTCACGAACGCGAACCCGATGACGTCCTTGCCACTCGAGACGCGACGGAAGAGTTCTTGTTCCTCTTCGTATTTCTGCGGCCCGACTGACGCCTTGTCGGGCAGCGTCAGCGGGTCGTCGAGCCTCGTGCGGCACCTGGATCCCTGGCCCGCACTACCTGCCACGCCGTCCTCGCGCAAGAGGTACACTATCGCCATGATCAAGGTTCGCCAGCGATTCTTGTCGAGTCCAAGTTTCTGCCACTGCGCGGGGGTAAGATACCCCAAGCAACGGCCGAGAGCATCGGCGAGAATGCTCTCGACCTCGCGATTCGAGACGGCCAGGAGGCGAAGGACCGGCTGGAAGGCATCCAGGGCCGGCCTGGGACGATTGGGGGTTTCGAAACGGTTGAAGGGCATACCGTTGGAGTGTGGTGGGTGGAGGTTGCCGTTGATGGTCCGGAACCGAGAGATGGGTCGGGTCGGACTGACATGGCGTGCTCTGGCGTGTCCAGCGCGGGCGGAATGTCTCCTGTCCGAAATTGATTTCGGGCATGACGTCAGAAAAAAACGCATCGCGGCCGCGCGGTGGTTCAGATGCGAGCACCGCAGCCAGTGTATAAAGAAGAAATTCCCGACCACGGTCTCCATTCATGGATCGACCTCGATTTACACTATCTACGCTCGGACGAGACGTTCGAATTTCGAGCCGATCACGCGATCCCGCCAGCCAGAGCTGAGACGGTTCCGGCTCAGGAGCGACCCTATGGAACATGTTCAGTGTAGCCGCGTACCGCACGACCCGTGTGAACACTCCTTTTATCAGAAACTGGAAAAAAAAAAAAGGAAAAAAAAGCTACACCACTGATACTACTGAACAGCACATTGGAAACCATCTACCAACTCGAGGCGCGAATGCAGTGAGCACAAGCTTCAAAGAAAGCACATACGAAATTATCGAAGTATAGCGAGACACGCCCCAAGCCCTTCCGACAGGACGCATCGACCTTCCGTCTCGCGAGTCAACTCATCCATCGATCTGCATCGGTACGATCCCGTCGTCGCGCGAACCGGAATCGCTGACCGAAGCCAAGTGACACTCGACATCCAGGCACTCATCGTGCTCGGAGCTTGTTCGGTCCCGCGTTGCCGACGGTGCGCTCGCTCCAACCTCTTGAACCGTCGTCCTGGCCATGGCTCTTCGGACT
This sequence comes from Microbotryum silenes-acaulis, assembly GCA_003665825.1. Taxonomy (NCBI): domain Eukaryota; kingdom Fungi; phylum Basidiomycota; class Microbotryomycetes; order Microbotryales; family Microbotryaceae; genus Microbotryum; species Microbotryum silenes-acaulis. Next base: position 416,601 of record QPFY01000009.1, read on the forward strand.
CGAAGTGATCCTTGCTTCAACTCGCCTGGCATCGTTGGTTCCCTCACCATTTGCTCAAGCGTACCCGTCACCGTCGACATGCGGTAGATTGTACCGCCAGGGGTCTTGCCGCTGCCGCCATCGCCGCCGCTGCTGCCCGAGTCCGATTGCTTCGAGAACAGCGCCAGTACTTCGGCGGCGGTGGTCGCCTTCTGCCTTTTTTTTGGCTCGGCGCTCTTGGATTTGTGCTGACGATTTACTTGGCTGTCCTTGAAATCGGGCTCGACGAGGTGGTAATCGGGCGCTTTGACGGTACCTTGAACGGCGAGCTTCCGCGTAGACGCCATGCGGGCCGGCTGCTCGGCCTGAAGTCGACGAGCCTTGGCGAGATGGCGTCGGAGATTGAGGTCTTGGATGCTCGAGAGGGGCGGAAGGGGAGGCAAAGGTCTGACAGAGGAGACCCCGGGGAGCTGGATGAGGGGAGGGTTGCGTTGGATCGGCGGGTAGGCCGTGTTGGGGACTTTTGAAGGATCTCTGTGTGGGGTGCCTTCGAACCGCACCCTGGTCCCCTTTGCGACTGTGGTGATGGACGCCTCGGTCGCTTTTGCGAACGTCTCGTCCTTGTAGCGATGCATCAGGTCTTGGATGGGATTGATCTTGGCGCAGAGCGACTTGATGTCCTCGAGTCGATCAGCCGTCGGCGCCGCCTTCGAGTCGACGTTCCTCTGAACCAGCTGCAGCGCATCTACGGCGCGCTCCCAGCCACTCTGCCACGTCGTCGCGTCCAACCAAGTCCTGCTGGCCCGATCCCTTTGATGCCCCTGAAATAGTCGCACCCGAGGATGAGGCTCGCGACGAATCGCTGACGAGAACTCCACACCGCGGAGTGAGCGTCGAGCACGGCAAGGTCTACCAAGCTGATTTTATGGTCCTTGCCCGATAGCACGGCGCGATAACGGGCTTGGTCGATGCCGAGAAGCATGAAAAAGTCGTTTTCGGCGCTCACGAGGACGACGCGGTTGGATTCGAGCGCTACGTCGCAGATCTGGCCAAACTTGGTCGACGCCGAGACGAAGGGATCGGCCTCGTGGGCCGCGACGACGAGCAAGCCTTGCTCGGACCAGCGAACAAAGGTGGCGACTCGGGTTGGCTCGTCACCGTTGCAAAAATCGACCTCCCATTCTTTGCTCGATTTTCCGTGCACGCACGCGGCGAGGGTGTCGTTCGTGATGAAGGGGACGGGGTGGGTGACAGGGGTCGACTTATCGGAAGGCTGTTGCGGCTGCTGGCGATCTTGGCGATCGAGCACGGTGTCCCGTTTGAGCTCGGGACGGAGGATGGGATGATCAAATACCACGACCACTTGGATCCGCCTTGCCGTTGCTGCAATGATCTCCTCGAGGTGTCGAATGATCGCATTGAGGAACAGCCGGCCTCGCTTTGGCTCGTTGTTTTTCGCGCGGTCCGTCGCGGCTTTGCATTGATGTTTGAACGCGGTAGAGCCGTCGATGATGGCGACTGAGTGGAGCACAGTGATGGACGGCGTAGAGGGTCAGCTAGGGTTTGATCGGCAAAGCGTCCCGGAGTAGTTATGGGCTGCGAAGGGGCTCTGAGGAAGTGACTTGCCATCGATCTTGCCGACGAGGGAAACCAGCGCGCTGCTCAGGTTCGTCTCCCGAGAGAGAAGGGCGTCTGGAACGACCTCTAAAGCGTAACCGAGGCAGTCGTGGCCGTGTTTGACCGTCATCGAGGGAGGTATGAGGTGTGTAGGTGCAAGGGGCAAGGGGCAAGGTGCAGGGTGCAGGAAGAATCAAGGGTGGTTGAGAAGGCCGCGCTGCCCATCGCTCCGAGCCGAAAAGCAAACGAGGGCAGGTCCAACAAAAGGTCGTTCGAGCTCAGAGTAGTGTGAGAAAATGCATCATAATATTTCAAATTGTACCGTAAAATAGCCTGTACCCCATATTCGGTATTTTTGCTCTCAATCTTAGTCTGTTCAAGGCGGCGGCCTCCTTTCGGAAGATCGCAGTGGGGAGCTTGAGCGTCAACGATCTAGGCAGCGAGAATCCGCCAATTTTCTGATGAACAATGGTCCGACGTACATGTAAAAAATACCTTTTCTTCTTTCAATATGATTTTGTATTTGGGTGCCACCCTACTTGCACGACAGCCTCGACTCGCTGCGCCGGAGCTCTCGTGTGAAGCCGGTCCCGCAACCCAGCTCCGCGGCGGACTCGGAGTTCGGGGTCGTCCCAACTCGGACCAAGCTGCTGGAGCGACAACCGCTGTATCGATCGCGGCGATCTCAGCTCTGGGGTGATTCTTAGAGCTCAACCTACTTGCTGAGACTTGACCGAGCTTGATCGACAAGGTATTCGGTCTTTCCGAGGGGTGGATCGTTGGCCTCGATGTGGGGTGCACAGTCCCCTGTCCGTTCAGATCTTCGGCGCTCTCAGCCGCGCTCGGCCGCGCTCGGCAGAGGTGGAGAAGATCGAAAGGTTGAAGTCACAGCGTGGCGTCATATCGATGAGATGACTCATTCTGCCAAGCGCACACCCCGCACCCAAGTCGGCGACCACCTCGAGCTCGTCGCCTCTCTCTCTTTCTCCTTCCTTCTCCTCGTCGACGCGCTCTGCACTTCTCGCACCACTTAATCTTGCCGACATCGCCCCCTTTTCAGGAGGATACGAAACGGTGGCCTTTGTGGTGTGGTAGAGTCTGTCGTTCGATCATCCCCCCTTCCCACCCTCTCTACGTGTGAGTTGATGCCTGAAGCGACTCGAGCGAGCTTGTTTGTGCCTCGAGCGGTGATGCTGACTCGATCGTGGCGACGCCACCTCACCTCCACCTCACCTGTACCTCCACCTCCATTTCCACCTCCTCCTCTCATCTTCATCCCCCCTCATTTCAACCTCATTCGACATTCCTTTCCCCTCACCTTCCTCTCACCTCACCTCACCCGCCCTCGTTTGACCCCACTTCAATTCCACCTTCACTTGAACTCCCCTCACCCGATCCCACCCTATCTCAGCCCACCTCGCATCTCGTGTACCTCGTCGTATCGTCGTCGTCTCTCCTCACTCGTCTTTGACCCCTCCCAATTTGCCTTCCCCAGCCTCCCTCCCCCTCCTTCCTTCCCTCGTCGACACGCTCTACACTTTGTGCACCACTTAATCTTGCCGACATCGCCCCCCTTTTAAGGAGGATACGAAACGGTGGCCTTTGTGATGTGGTAGAGTCTGTCGTTCGATCCCTCCCACCGTCAAAAGTGTGAGTAACCACCTAGCTAGCGATCGTGTTCGTGTGGCGTATGGTCGGACTGACTCGCCTCGTGTTCACCCGTCTCGCCTCCATCTTTCACCACCATCATCATCATCTTACCCACCCCACCCCACCTCAACCCTCTCACTGCGACCTCTCGCTCCCCACTTCGCCACTTCCACCTACCGTCTGTCACTGCTTCACGGCTTGCCATCAGCCTATCCACTCGTCGACGAGTGTTGAATGGCGCCTACGGCATGTCACTGAGGTTGTTCCTGGTCCACAAGACCGCTTGCATTTGGTCGTACCCCGCGAGTCTTTGCTTTGACCCTTGATCGATCGATGGATCGATCGTGCTCGCCGGCCCTTCACGGCGGGCGAGGCGGGGCTGACGATTCGATCCTCGCCTACACTCCACACAGTAGCCTCCACTGTGTTACCGAGTCGACCGATCTCACCTGCTCGGATCGAAGGAGGTTCACGGTACCCCTAACATCAGTGAGTAGCATGTACCCTAATCCTATGGTACCAGGTAGCATACTTCTAGTGTACGCGTCAACCTCCAGCTGCACACGGTCTTCAAGCCATCTCCACCTCGGTCGACAAGGTCCCCTTTTCTTTTTCTGTTGCTTTCGAGTTGGTTTCACCTCGGAACTCTTACGCTGGCGGTGCTAAGTGGCAGGCGACTTGTCCTTGTTTAGCCTAGCCAGATCCAACTCCTACATTGAGCCTCCCTCGTGAACCCTTTTCTCGTTTCCCTAGTGGTCCCCTTCGTGTTTTGTAGATTTTGAGTGCACGTATCGAGATGCGCATGCACCACGGATTTGAAATTCGAAAATCCCGCCGCGTCCACCCCGGGCAGCCCCATCGACTTCAACCTTTACCTCCTCGCCCTCGCCAGCACCCTCGTCAGCCTGGAAATCGCGCCGCGTGTTGTCATCGCGGCTGCCATCGCACGAAAGGGTCGTTTCCAAAACATTGTGGCAACTCAATCGGCTCGAAGGCCGGCTCACAGCTGCGGAACGGACACTAGCTTCCCTCGACACGCCTTGGGAGGCTCTAGACACCGAAGCAAGAAGCACTCTACAGAAACTGTACCAGAACAGGATACAGCGAGAGCTGTCGGGCCTATCCAAAACGGTGAGCAGCCTATTCTTCGTCGCTCTTTGTCGGCTGCCTGACGTTGAACCCGCTCTTCGACCTGCAGGTTCCTTCGAAAAACCCCAAGGAGACGGACGCTTCGCTAGATGACACTGGTATGGGGGAGATAGACCATCTGGTCCATGTTTCCAGACAGTAACTCATCCTGCCTTTTTGTTTCTTCACGATGTATTTATTGTAGAAGGTAAAAAATGCATTTAATACAACTAATATAATTTATAAATCTTAACTCTTAGAATTAAATAGATCGAATATGTAAATCAAAACGTAATATTATGTAGCACGGCTTGCAGAGGTGCCCAGGGACGATTCACCTTTTTTTTGGCGAATTACATGGAAAGCGGAAACGCCTTCATGTGAGTCATCTGAATGACAGGGACCCAAGTTCTCGCTGCACAGTAGCTTACGAAGCTTCTCGGATGGACAGGCCCACTTGGTCAAGATCCTCCAAGTGCGCCAAGGCCAGCTCCAGCGAAAGCTCGCTTGGTTACAACGGGAGCCTCCACACTCCCGCCGTGACCGATTGCCGCCACCAGGCTCATCGGCTTCCTCGAGCAAGAACGCGACCAGACTCGAACCCGAATTGCCCTCTTTGCCTCCGCGTTCAGACTACTCGAACTTTTTGACGGCTGCGTCGACGCCCGTGACTGTGCTACCTCAATCCCCGGCGCCTATCGCAGAGCTTACTCATCGCCTCCAGCGGGTCCTCTTCAACCCCGGTGTTCACTTTCTCCAAGATCCTCGATCTCGCGTTTGGAACTTTCCCCGAGGATTACTCAACGATGTCCCACCTATCGAGGATTTTGATCAGTCCAAACTGCCATGCTACGTGACGAGTTCGGAGGACAAGGATCTGATGGCCCTCGCCCAGAAGGAGGGCAAGAAATTCGTCGGAAGCACGAGCTCGACCGTAGCGATGCTTTGTCAGGTATGTCGGATTCTCGAGAATCCAACAAAAGGGTCATACGAAAAGGGTGCGGTCCTGACGACTGCTCCTCATCCACAGATCTACTTCTGGATCAGTAAAGGAAAGGAAGTCAATTTGGACATGCTGTCGAGCATATGGGCGAAGCAGGTCAGTCTCCTGCTCATCGAACACAAGTCGGTGCTTCAAACCTGAGCTCGTGTCGTTGTCGCCGTCTCTCCGCAGAACAAGGACTTCAGCATGGGGCAGCATCTACCTGCTTCGGTCGAGCTCCTCTACGAGAATGGGCGTCATTCGATTGATGCCGACAAATCAATCGATGTCACCTCGGGGATGAACGTATTGGCCGACTATGTGAGTTTTCATTGTGATAATCACTCGTATTAAAGTGGGCTGATTCAGTGCATTTCCAACCGAGTCCGCAGGGTCACATGATGGAGAAGCTCTTGACGACAGATCAGCCCGAGTTCAGGAGGTTCCTCAAGTCAAGCCCGAATCCCGCTGCCTCCGAAGTTGATCAACGCCAGGCGTATCACTACATGGCGGTAAAATTGCAGCAGAGCAACGGTCTATCGTGAAGGAGTATTGGGCGCTGATTTTTGACCTGCTGTTTTGTATTTTCAGACGGATCACATGGTCCTACGTTCTCAGCTGGATGCGCATGACCCACATCTCCCCAATGTGTCCTTCGATCTCAAGACCAGGGGGACGATCGCTATCCGCCAAGATCGGCTGAACTACATCGAAGGCGCCGGCTACACCGTCGATCGGCTGCGAGGACTGTGGAACTCGTTCGAACGCGAGTACTACGATCTCATTCGCTCGGCCTTCCTCAAGTATCAGTTCCAAGCACGCATCGGCCACATGGACGGTTGCTTCGTCGCTTACCACTCGACGCGCACGTTCTACGGCTTCCAATACGTCCCGATCGAAGAAATGGACGTTGCGTTTGTCAGAACCCAATCATATCTGATTCTCTTCTAATCCTATTCACTTCTCATGCCACTATTTCACTCCTACTTTGCACTCCTTCTTTAGCCTATTACCCTCGACGCCGGATCCCTGCGCCTGATTGCGACTCGGTTGACACGTTGGCTTGGGTTGAAGTCGCGCGCCTCACGAGCGCTCGTCTCTCTTCCTTCTTCATCCATCTTCCATCCTCAATCTTGCGCTCGTACTCAACCCCTTGAGTCGGGATCCAGTCCTCAATACTTTTAAAAATTCAGGCGGTTGAGTACGAGCGCAAGATTGAGGATGGAAGATGGATGAAGAAGGAAGAGAGACGAGCGCTCGTGAGGCGCGCGACTTCAACCCAAGCCAACGTGTCAACCGAGTCGCAATCAGGCGCAGGGATCCGGCGTCGAGGGTAATAGGCTAAAGGAGTGCAAAGTAGGAGTGAAATAGTGGCATGAGAAGTGAATAGGATTAGAAGAGAATCAGATATGATTGGGTTCTGATACCCCCCGTGCTTCCATGCCAGTCAAGCTGAGACATCGGTAGGCAAGAGTTGAAAGCGATTAGGGGTGGTCCAGTCCGGGCGGGTGCGGGGTGGGGTTGAATTTGATGGTTGAGAAAAGGCGATGAAGGAACTGAGTTGGCTGGAGCGTGGCGGTGATTGGGACGCGTGCCACTTTTGGACGATGAGTTTGCCAGCGGTCGCAAGGGTCACATTGAGACGATAGTGGTTAGACGTGGTGGCTGTAGCAGTTGCGAAAATACCCGATTGGGCGGTGCTGAGTTCGGCTCTACTTCTGGTGAAAGACGTGAGGACGCCTTTGGAACCCATCTGGAAGACGGAAACGATGTTGGCGGGAGCATTGGGCGCAAATTGGACGTTGGTGAGTTTGACCAAAACTCCCCGATCGGTGCGGAGTTCGACTGAGCCAGTGCCTTTGACAGCCGTCTGGCCGCCGATGCCTACGATGTGATGAGATGAGGGCTTGAGTTGGCCTGAAAACAGGGAGCGGTCGTTGACGATGTGGAAAGGCGAGGCTGAATCAAGGAGGAAGTCTGTTTGTTGAGTGGAATTTGGAGTTGTTGTGTGGAAAGACATGAAGAAGTCGTCGAGTTCTTGGGACGAAGGCGGCGCCGTCACGTAAGGTGCCGGGGCGGGGATGGCTGCGAAGGATGAGACATTTTCGGGGTTTGGGGAAGAGGTGGTTGACTTCTGGAGTTTTAAGTCTCGAAGTGCCGACTTGAGCTCGAAGTACTTGCGGCGACGGTCGGTGTCAGGGCATTGATCAGCCCAGTGTTTGCCTTCGTCGCATACGGGGCAGGGGCTAGAGGCTTCGTTGGGTCGCTGTGACCTCGCATTGGATCGGTTGTGAGACTGTGTTGCTGGTTGAGGAGACGCGACGTATGCTGGAGTGGTGCTGTTAATCGGGTGTTCGCTCATCAATCTCACTTCACGGCGAAGGGAGAAGATGAGGTCTTCGATTTTTGGGAGCGTAGTGGCCGCGGCCTGACGCTGGTTGAAGGTAGATTTCCAATTGTTGTAAAGTTGCGGCATGTTGAGGAGTAGGCGTGCGGTAAGGACTTGTTCGAAATCGATGTTCAGGTTTCGCATTGAGTTGACAATGATGCGGACATGACCAGCCCACTGATTGAAGCCCGATTCGGTCGTGGGGATCGGCGGAAGGTTCCAGAACTCGCCAACGAGGGTCGCGGCGGCTTGAGCGTCGCTGGGGCGGTAGCGACTAGCAAGTTCGAGCCAGCACTCGTGGGCCGTGCCTTTCATCTGGCGAATCGGAATGATGTCCGAGGAGCAGATCGGATCGATGGAAGCGATGAGGACCCGCGATGCGTACTCTTGTCCGCGTGCGTAGTAGGCGTCGGTCCAGTTCACCTTGTCTCTGCCCCCGGTGAGGTAGTCGTAGACATCGTCCGGAAGGAACATGTTGAGAAAGCCGTCCCATTCGACGAAGTTCGCGCGGCCTTTGAGCATGTAGGCTTCCGGGACGACGATGGTGGACGGCATGCCGTCGGTCGGTTTTTCCTGTTTGGCGGGCGTGCTGGCAGCCGCTTGCGAAGCCTCCAGTCGCGTGATTTTGGCGACAAGCGCGGCGTAGTCAGCCTGAAGGTTGGCCAAGGCCGCGGCGTCGGATGATGATGTGGTTTCTGGTGGTGGTGTCGAGTCAGCCATCGGTGGTGGGACAGTAGTAGATTTGTCGGAAGCTGTAGTAGCTTTAGTGGCTTTGCTGGTAGATTGTGGGCTCATAACCTTTTAGCGTTGTTTGGCAATCACGAGACGGGCAACCAAATATTCCGCCTCGCTCTGGGCTTCTTGGAACGGATCTTACTTGAAGCGACGAGTCTGTGTACCCTGAGCGTTCGATTCGAATGACCTTTGCCGCCAGTCCCAAAGAAGATGTGCTGAGAGTTTACGTCACGCCCCAATCGGATCGACCACGGATGATGTTGCAGGTCCTCTGACTTTGCTCGAGTACAGGGGGACGAATTACGTCAACGGACAACCCGTTCGACACGTCATGATCGGTCCTCGAGAGGACACCCCCGCACCCTCTACGCCCAAGCCAGCGGCCGATGCGGCTCCGGTCCGTACGACTCTGCCCCACCTACTTCCTTCTAAATGGGAGGTCGGGTACTCCGTGACTCGATCGTCGACCTCCGACCCCGACGGGTCGCCTTTGCCTCCACAAGAGGTTCGAAGCATGTTGACGTCCGTGCGGGCGACTCAGCGCATGTTCTCGACCTTGTACTTGCCGTCCGGGATCAGTCTACACGACTTGGAGGACGCGAGGAAGAGGGTCGCGGCCGCTTACGAAACAGGAGAGGAACCGAGCGAAGATGACCTCAAGCTCATCAAGATGTTGCCGGAGCGGGAAGGGATGAAATATGGGCGACCATCGAAACTGGTCTCTCAATTGAGGATGCGGGCAAAGAGCAACGCCAAAACGAACGAGCTGCAGGAGTCGGACGATGAGAACAGTGGGCATTACGAGATAAGGTCGACCTTGGTGTCGAGGAAGGATCGACTTGAAGAGCAGTAGTGTTATACTTTTGCTGAAGAGGATGTACATATGTTTTTATCTTGTATTGCATCATCCCTCATCATGTTGAGGCGGCCATGCCGGTCTTCAGGCCTGTTCGTACCACAGCCGGCCGGCGGGAGCACCACCGATGGGATCAAGCAGGCGCCGTTCTGGCGCCAGCCACCCAGAGCGACGACAACAAACTTGCCACCTCTTTCTCATCGTTATCATCATCACTGAACTTCTGGGCCTCACCGACTTCATTGACTCCATCGTGGTGCGAGCCCCTCCCGTCCGAATCAGCACCGCTTGACGGCGCCTGTTGTGAAGCTGAACGGGAGCGAGTGCTACATACGAGCAAAGTATAAACACAAGTTCAGAAATCGGCACATAATACTCCATTCGTGCCATTCCCGCTTACGTGGTCGTCTGCCTGGACCTCTTGTGGTCGTGCTCGATCGACTTGGTCGAATCTCGCTTCTGCCTCTTCCCCCGATACGTCGTCTCCTCGTCAGATGCGGGAGACGTAGTGTCCTTCGGCCTCGTACTATGCTCTCGGCTCTTCGATGGATCTGGTGGAGTTGTATCCCGACGTTTCGGTAGACGAGCCTTGCGAGGAGCGATCAGAGGCGGCAAAACTTGAATTGGGTGTGGATCCTGGCTTGCCGGTCCATAGAGGATCGTCATGCTCCGTTCGAGCTCCTCAATCACACTGTAAAGGCCAGCAGCAACGGACTCAACTTAGCTCGCCTGCCTGATGTTCGGTAATCCAAAGATTCATCCGGATTACCTTGATGATATACCTTCGACCCCTTTTGCAACATCGAGCACAGTTTCCCACCCGATAGCCCGTGGCAGTTGGACCGGATCGATCGCGCCGGTCCGTTGGTAAAAGTCCATCGGAGGCGGTGGGCCCAAAGGGACACGCCCCAACATTCCTTCGATTTTCGGAGTTGTGTGAATATGGGAGCACACGGCGAACTCGGGCGCACCTCGCCATCCTCTCCCTCTTGACCCATCGTCGAACGCTCTTCACCTACGTCACGCACAGCCCATCGTGGCTTCTTGCATCTCCTCGAGATTTGCCTTCTCCGTCTGTGCCGCCTCTATCCACAGTAGCAGCATTAGCAGGAGCACTATCCGCCGCACCCTCCTGATCACTCTGCAGTGCACCCTGACCCAACTTCCTCCGCTATCGACTCGCTCCTCCTCTTCGCAAGCGAGCATGGCCTTCCCTTCGACCTCACCCGCACCCCCAGGTGGAAAATGGAAGATCGCCGTCATCGGTCAGTCCCGCTCTCGAGGCCTCAGGAGGGGTTCTTTACCGGGTTTCCTGAGCGCGGCTGATCGGTTTCGAACAGGTTCGGGCAATTGGGGCAGCGCGATTGCGAGGCTGATCGGCATCAACGTACAGGCCAAGCCCCATCTGTTTGAGCCCGAGGTCAAGATGTGGGTCTATGAGGAGCAGGTAAGTTTATCTCTGCGCTTAGGAGGATGAAACCCTCCCACCCCTGTGCCCCAAATCACTCCCATCCCAGGTTCCAACCGCATCTCCGAGTCCACCGGGGAGCTTTCACGTTGGCTGTGTGAGGCTGAGCTGCCTGTTCCATCGTAACTGATCCTGCTCCGACACTTCCCAATCCAGTTCAAGGGTCGATCACTGGTACAACAATTCAATGAATCACACGAGAACGTCAAGTACCTGCCCGGTATCAAGATCCCGCACTGCGTCGTCGCCGAAGCCGACCTCGTCCGCTCGGTGCAAGGCGCCAACGCGCTCGTCTTTGTCACCCCTCATGCCTTTGTCCCCGGTATTTGCAAGCAACTCAGAGGCAAAATTGACCCCAACTGTCGAGCATTGTCGCTCGTTAAGGGCGTTGAGGTCTCGGCCGAGCATATCTCCATCTTCGCTCAGGTGATTGAGGAGCAGCTCGGGATCCCGTGTGGAGCCCTTTCGGGTGCCAACATCGCCGACGAGGTTGCGAGGGATGCCTTCGGAGAAACGACGATCGCATGCAAGGACCAACAAGAGGGCCAAAGGTGGTACGAGGCGTTCCACACACCGACGTTCCACGTCCAAATTACCGATGACGTCGTTGGCGTCTCGTTGGCCGGAGCGCTCAAGAACGTCGTCGCTATCGCTGCGGGGGCTTGTGATGGGTTGGGATGGGGCAACAATGCCAAGGCAGCTATCATGAGGTGTGTTCATCATGTCCGATTAGAAGAGTTTTGTTGACTGACACCCCGGTTTCGGTGCAGGATCGGACTTCTCGAAATGCGAAAATTCGCTCTCGAATTCTTCGATACTGCCCGACCAGAGACCTTCGTTCATTCTTCAGCTGGGATAGCCGACTTGATCACGTCGTGTCTTGGTGGGAGGAACCGCAAGTGCGGAGAAGCGTTCGTCAAGACTGGCAAGGTGAGCATGTTTCATTTTCCGGGCGCTCGGGCAATCAGAGGCCTGATTGGGACTGAAACAGGGCTGGCTCTTACCTTTGGGGGGTTACAGTCTTTCGATGTACTGGAACGAGAGATGCTGAATGGACAAAAGCTTCAAGGCGTTCAGACAGCGAAAGAAGTCCATGGTGAGTTCCTGCAGTGGCACAATCTTACCTAGTCGAGCTAACGAGTGCACAATTATTCTTCACAGAATTCCTCAAGGCGCGAGGGACAGTTGACAGCTACCCTCTCTTCCACGCTGTGGTGAGTTCCGATGAGGAAACACACCTCCCAAGCCTTCGGGGGAGCCAAACTGACTCTGCTTGAACCAAATTATTGAGCTCACAGTACAATATCGCTTACGAAGGGCTCCCGCCGGCAAAGTTAACTGCCCATCTCTGATCCCGGCTCCTTTTCCCTTGGACGGAAGGATACAATATCATAGATGGCAGGATGGCATTTGTCTTTGGTTCACGGGCTTTCCTGGCTACGACCCCACATTCGTACAATTTTGTTTCACGACCTCGCCTGTCCCCTCGCTTGCAACTCTAGACACGTTCTCAGCTATAATGTTTCCTCAAATACCAGAACTTATTTCATCCCATCCCGAGTCTATACCAAATCTCCAAACAGCCTTCTCGTATTCTCCGTCGTGATCCTCGCCACTTCCTTCAAACTAACTCCCTTCAACTGCGCGACGACCCAAGCGACCTGGCCTGTCGAACTAGGTTCGCTACGCCCTTTGACGCCTTTACCTTCGACCCAACGTTCTTTCTTCGTTTGTTGCGGGATGTAGAGCGTTTTAAGGTTGGGGGGGAGGGAGGATAGGTAAGGATGGGAGGCGTGGGAGGGTCGGATCTGAAGAGGTAGTCGAATGAACAACAGGAGTCAGTAATATTCTGTGGAGAGGCGAACATCCAATTTTGGGGTAGAATCCTTACCTCGCACCATGGACAGTCGGATTCGACCATGAGTTTGTCTAGTGGTAAGGCTCTCACACATTCGACGTTTTCTTCTGTTTTCAACGAGCATCTGGAAGGGGAGAAACGATGAGGTCTCAGCCCGAGTAGTCATGATCGATCTTCGCGCATCGAGAGTATGACTTGAAGCATACCCACTATCATCAAGAAGAGCCGAGCGGACAAGCCAGGATGTGAGAAGTCAGTATCCGTCAGGGCGACCAGGACATCACACCCCACTAAGAACTGACTTTATCCCAATAAAGTACCCCAACTCGATACAATCCAATGCCTCTTGCAAGCTTCCCGAATGAGAATGCACCACACCTCTCAACCCTTGGCCATCTTCCTTCAAGATTCGGATGAAGTCCTCGTGCGCTGCTCTTGAGTGAAGGAATAAGGGTAAGTCGAATTTTCGCGCGAGGGTCAGTTGGGGTGAAAAGTGCCGCAGTTGGACGTCGCGTGGGCAGAGATTGAGGCGGTCGTAGTCTAGGCCACATTCACCGACTGTTATTCGTATAACATCCGAAGAGAGACCGATCAGTAAGAAGGGTCAGCAGGGAGAGTTTCATCTGGGCGACTAATGACGTCAAGATTGCTTTGAAGCGCGAACCTGCTTTGACCTTGTCCCTGTTACTTTCAATCAACCGACTCAACGTTTCCAGGTATGCCTCAGGTCCTTCCTTGTGTTGATCGAATTCGCAGGCTCGACACGGGTGACATCCGACGGTCGCGTAGAGGCCATCTGCTCCAACGAAGTCCCGATCAGCTCTCGACTCGGTCGTCAAATCCTCCCCTCAATCGCTTCCTAAACTGACCATATTTCTTTGTCAACTCAACCACCTCCTGAGCGCCCTTCACACAATCCCCCGTCAACAATTGCGCCTTGACGCCAGCCAGACGAGCTCGTGAGAGAATGGCGAGGAAGTCCGAAGGGTGGTGTTGCTTGCCATGGTACGATCCTTGGAATACAGGGTCGCCTAAATTGGAGCCAATGTCTGTGAAATTTGAGAGAGGTCTGAGTTTCATGTAAGTAGTTTCGGAGGAGGCAGAAGCTTGTCTAGACTGACCGACCAAGACGGGTGGTGGGGGTGAAACGTTTTGAGAGCTAGCAGTCACAGCTGTAGCTGTTGTTTCCGGGGCGGTCGACATTCGTCGCAAGTGACGAATGCCTGAGAGGAGAGCAAGAGCCTTACGAGACGTCTTGCTTGGAAGTGGGCGAGAAGGAATTCGAGATTCGATCAAGATCGAGAGCAGCGTGAGCACGAGACCGACCCCCCTCCACACTGCGAACCATCGTCAGTTCTTGCGCTCGCCCGTTCTGGCCCGTTGAGGCCAGCTTGATTGAGACTTTGTTCATCATCTTCCGACAGGACGAAATATGATTGAAGGTTTACGATGTAGAAGGTTGATGGGTGGACAACCGTCCAAATCGCTTTCTTCAGGAGGACTGAGCATTGGTTGATCAGAGCTCGGAGTTTGCCAAAGAATTCACATTCCAAAGCTCAACCAGACTACTTCTACAACACTCGTACTGTACCCCGAAAAAAAACTCTTTTTCACCAACCCCCACCGACGTCCCCCATATTATTGATCGTAAATTGCATATCACTGTCCCACGGCCTTTGACCCTGAGGCACCACACCAGCCGTCGACGTCGAACCAAAAGTCGGTAATCCGCCGTCCGTTCCCATAGGAGGCGCAGCCCAAAACCCATCCCCGTCGACCCCTACACCGCCACCTACGCTGCCGTCCAATCCCATCGCTGAAGAGAGATCCAACTCTTGAAAGAACTGCGCGGACAGATCATCCTCAGCCGCACCATACCCGGTCGGGAAGGGCCAAGGGTTAGTCTCGAACGCTGAGACCGTCGGTGTAGCGGGTTCGTGGTAAGGTTGACCGCCGCCCTTGTATTGATTCCCTCCCACCGGTCCGGCTCCACCTGCAGTGCCACCGAGCACAATCGGAAGCGGAGAAGTCGAATTGGGATTGAGTGGGAATGCCGATGAAAGGGGTGTACCCGGCGATTGGGGGAAGCCTCCCGGAGCACCCGGGAGGGCTCTATAGTGATTCGTCGACGAAGGTACAAGTCCTCCAGGAAGATGACCCGACTTCTTGGGGATGTTACGTGTCGGAGGGGGCGTCCCTCGATGAGGTGCGGATTGGGTGTTGAGCGAGCGAGAGATGCGACGAAGGACGTCGGCGAAGGATTCGACGGGCGTGTCGTCTTGCTCCCCATCAAGAGTGGCGTCGCCACCGGATGCGGCGAGAAGAGCTTGGGCTGCTCTCCCGGTTCGACGAGACCTGTGCGAGACGCACCAAATCAGCATGAGGCGACCAGCGTTGGGAGCTATGCACTTGAGAGCAGACTCACTCTTCGGCTCTGAACAGACCGTTCATTATCTTGGCACCCTGCTGAACAACGACCTGCAGGCTAGGCGAGCAAATATTCCCCGAGCCTTTGGTGAAGATCTCGAGCGCCAACAGTAAAGCCTTCCTCTTCGAATCGATCTCTGAATCCGAGGCATCCTGATCGATCGACATGAACAAATCATTGAAGAGGACCAAGGCGGCGCCCATGACGTGGCTGTACGAGTACCAAATGTCTCGTGTGGCATCGGCTATGTTGTGCGTCGAAATGATGACGATCCGCGCCGATTTGAGGCACGCATCGGTCGAGGGCCGGTATTTGGCTTCGGAGTAACCTCGAGTCGAGAAGGGGCGATGCAGGCGAAATATACGGTTGTGGATCCCCTCGATCACGAAATGACGCTGGAAGCGGAGCATCGGTTTCTCGTTGCCGTTCGTCGAGCTTTCTAGCGTCCACTGATCGGGCAGACTTTCGAGGCTGCGGGAAACGTTGATGAGGGGAAGCTCACTCAGCCAAATGCACGTGAAAAGAGAACACCGCAACGAATAAAAACTCACATCGTCTTGTAGCCCCGATCGAGTTCCAACACCTTCTCGTACGAGTACGACCTCATCAACACGATCTCGTCAAAGCTCTTGCGCACCTGCCGAGCCATGGCAACCCTAACGCGATCCGACGACGAGTCCGTCAACACCGAATCCGGCGCCGGGTTGACTTTCCAATCGATCGAGCTCAAGTCGCTGTCATTGAGATTCAAAGGGTCGTCCGTGTCAAAGTGGAGGGGCGAAATTTGGTAGCAACGGGTCTTAGATGTTGCCCCGAGCCAGTCTTGGTAGACGAGCACGGCCCACAATCGCTTCGCGGTCTCGCGCTTGATCGAGCATTTGCCAGGTGGGAACGCTGGATCGTCAGGAGGCATACTGCACGCCCGTGGATACCAACTATCGCATCAGTCCCATCTTCCAGATCAGATGCTTGGCTTGCCGCACGTACATCTCGGGGTTTGATCCAAGCAAATGCAAGCCCATAGCCTGAGCGAGTCGGATCGAGGCGGCGAGCCAAACCGCCATCTGACTCGGTTGTCCTCGGGTCGACGAGCACAGCTGCAAGTACTGCGTGGATAGCACAATCGTCTACAAAGGTGTGGAACCTTGATCAGCGTTGAGTCTTTGACGACGACTCTCATTGGCGTTGACCTGCCTGAATAGAGCGGATCCTCGGGATGGTTTCCCATTCGGCGAGTCGCAGTGCGCGCTGAGACGCGGCGAACCATCTTTCTGGCAGCACTTCAATCTCCTCTGGTGTGAAGGACTCGAGCGGACTTGGTTGGTCCGCTTTCGGTGGATCGAGCGATAGCGGGGATCGCGAAGCACGTGTGCTGTCTAGAGCGACACAGATGACCTGCGAGCGAACGAATTGTGTCACCTCACAAGCATCTCAGTGTGCTCGGGCTCAGTCCACTTACACTCAGCAGCAGTCCCAACCAACATGGATCGACTTCGTCCTCTCGCCCCTCGTCGCACAACCGCCAGAACGCATCAAGTTCGATCAAGAATGTCGGTGCGTGAAGGTGGTGGAACAGCCATGCGACACTGCCAAAGTACAGCTCGACGAGGTAATCGGTGCAGGCCCTTTCGATGGGGAGAGCTCGGATGAGCTGGTGAAGTTCCTCGGACCGCGCCTTGTCGATGTCGGAGGAAGTGGCATCGAACTCAACGTTGAGGTGGGCTCGGGAGAGCGTCTCCGAAGGTCGCTCTGTTGCGACGATGGTCGTTAAGGCTTTGGTCAACTCAATCGAAGAAGCGCCGAATCGAGATGCCGTCGCTGTCGATTGTGGACGGTGCGAACCAGCCGGTATCGGTCCTCGCTGGGGCCTGCCTCCCGCTGACGGGTTCGACAGGAGAGGGTCCGCGACGGTTGCCGGCATTGTGGTCGAGGTAGAAGCCACGGCTTTACAATCACTGCTACCGTCCTTGGGTGTCGCACCAAAGACGCCGTTCTCCAAGTTTAATGCGGCCTGTTCGACCTCCCAGAATGCCTCCTCTTGACCACCCGGTGCCGGCTCGCTGGAATTGCCGACCTGGCCAGCTCCTGAGCGGGGTGGGCCTCCCTCCTCGAGCTGCTGAAGCGCTACCCGAGCGGCTCGATCGCGGGAGGAGTAAGGTGTGAACACGGCCAGATTCGGGGGTAAAGCTCGCTTGAGAAAGTGTTCAATATGTTCGATGCGGGCCAGGGCTCGATCGAGATCGCTCGATTTGGCGATGGACGGGGGCAGTATTCCATCCTGCGCGCCCGTCAGGCCTGAGAAAATGTCCCAGGTACAAGCTTCGGGTTGTTTCCGTTCTGTGCGAGTTCAAAAGGAGAAGTTGGGATGAGTTCCCTCGGCACCATGCGGTTGCTGTGGTCGACGGCAGCCCTGCGTCGTGGAAGAGGACCCCGGGCTAAAACTTGAAGGCAGCTACTAGGATGACGTACTGTCGCAAGGTCCACATATCGGCATCTGCCGATCACACTTGATCTTTCTCCTCTGCTCGACACATTTGATAGGAAGCAAGTAGGGTCGTATCAGCTGAAACTGCTCAGCCCCTTGTTTCCCTCTCTTACCCCACTTGGTTCTGCCTGCCCAGCGTCATTCCACATGGACCGCGCCCGTTACGAACGCACCTTGCATTCCTTACAACTAACGCTCACTCTGGCCCTCTTGGCCTTCCTCCCCTCTCCCGCCTGACCACCCTCCCTCCCATACCCATTACTCCGTCTGCCCTCGTCGTCGTCGGATTCGTCATCGTCATCCGAGGCCGAGGCCGGGCTGTGGGGGGCATTCGTCGACGGTAGTCGCTTGCGGAGCTGCTGAATAAAGACCTGTTTACCCGCACCACGACTCGTCCCAATCGAGGCTGATCCGCGGTCCATCGTCGAGGTCAAGGGGGAGTCGGAGGTGGAAGCTACCATTCCGGCTGCCGTACTGGTTCGTGAAGCTCCGTCATCGAGGAGCAAGGTGTTCATACAAGCGACGAGTCACGACGACGACGGCGAGAGCAGGAAAGGGATGAAAGCTCCCTCTTCCCCCCACCGCCGCCCGACGGCGCCTGCGCCGTTCTGCGCCGTTGCAATTGACTGATCAGGACTCGGTGATCACGGATTAATCTAAGACGGCGGCGTAGCAGACCGAACCGCCTGTTGTAAGCCCCAACTAGGGCTGTGGACGATGGAATTGACGTACAGCTTGAATAAAGGTCTTCTTGGGTCTGCGAAGGAAAGTTGCAGTTCAGTCCAATCGTCTCAAGAATTTTCAGCGCATGTCGAATATCCAGCGGTCGACATCACGATATGCAACGTTTCACGCTGAAAAATTTTCTGATAAGAAACCCAAAGCTTGGCTTCGGGACACCGAGGCTTGTCTGGCCGGACTTGGACAAGTCTCTACGTGGACCCGCCGATGATCGTATTCACCAAACAGGACCAAACAGGGGGTCCGAGCTCCGACAGGGGTTCGCCGGTGCATCTCTCAACTGAGTTTCGACCAGTGTGTATTTCGTTTGTCTCGTACAGAAACACAAACAGAGTCACATGCTGGTGGCCGCTGCAGATGACCTTCCTCTCTTCCACAAAAACCTCCGTGAAAACCACGAGTCGGGCCATTACCAGCTCTTTTCTAACCACCTTGGCACTTTCTAATCCGAATTCCCTCCCGCCCAATGCTCCCCGAAAGGCTTCGCACCCTCGCGCGCTTCTTTTCCTTCTTCTTTCTTCTTTAGAAATCACCCTCCACTCAACACATCACCGTCTAGTTGCATCCGGGAGACCTCGATACCAGAAAAGAACGCTTCCTCTTTCGAGAGGTAGTGTAGCCCTGTCTGGATCTTAATGCTCCTTCGAGAACCGTTGATCTTGCTTAGTAGGAGGAGATTGAACCACACAGACTTCCTTTAATCACTCGTGCTCGCCTTAACACCACCTTTCGGCGTGTGTTCCCTACGCGGCTTGAGTTTCAATGAGTAGTTACATTTCCTTGTTTTTTGCAATTTCGTTGTTTGGTGGAATTCTTGTTGTTCCCGTGGCGGGTGCGTCGTGTTTGATGCACCAGGAGAGCGGTCTGGCATGGTACACCTTACTGAATATCACTCGCACCAAGTTAATGAGCAATCACCAACGTCATTCAATATTCATTATCTCACAACAGCTACACCACTTCTCCCATCCCCTCCCCCTCAAGTTTCCCTTTCTTCAACCCCTCCCCCTTCCTCTCCCCATCCCCGTCCCCATTCTCAACCTTCCTCTTCTTCCCCACCTTTACTTTATGACTATTCGCCTCCGGATTATCAAACACCCTCGTCGTAGTCAACAAGAACCCACCATGACCTAGACCGTTCATCTCGGGATGACATCGACCGGGTAAGACTTGATATTTCCTCAGCCAAGGTTCGGAGAGGGTAGGGGAGAGGAAATGAGGTGAAGTGCGTAGGGATTGATAGGCCTCGGAGAGGGTCTGGGGGGGGGGCAAGGGTGAAAAGAGGGTGGGGTTAGGACTTGAGGGAGGCTGGATTTGGGTTGTTTTTTCAGCACGTACGGCTTGGTGCGGTGAATAAATAACGATGGGTGCCGATCCGGCGATGTAAGGTAATAATCGATCCAACACGCCCAAAGGTTCATACGGAGTCGCCAAGATGACCCTGTCTCACATCAAAGATACCCACAGAGGTCAGCATTGATTCTTTCCCCGCGCCTGCCTTGAGAATGAAGAACCCTATCGAACGGACCCATCGAAGCCGCCCGCGAAGAAATCCTCCCTCGTATTCTCCATCAGCTCGAACGCCGCTTTCCTCCTTTTGATCTTGGCGATATCCCTCGAATTTTTGGTCTTTTCCAATACCGCTTGACTAACTTCCAGGGGAAGGTCGGCGGGAACCCAAGAGGGTTCGGTCATGCCCCAATGTAAGGAACCGATGGGTTCGAGGGAGGAAGGGGGGAAGTTGAAGGATTCGGTGATGTGGATGTCGGGTGGGGAGTCGAAATCGTTGATGATGATGAGACGACCTTGACCTGAAGGAGCCGAGGTTCGGATCAGCTTTCCGTTCACTTATCCCAATCACACGGAATATGCTCACCCCCCATCCGCTCAACGCAAGCCGAAACGACCATCCCATGCACATCCTCGACGACGAGCAACCTCGCCCCCGGTCGTACATTGGCCATGTTCATCATATTGCTCAACGTGTCGGGGCGCAATTCACGGATCTTGGCCGATTGTTTCTCAAAGTTGTATTCGCAAATGTTGTGAACGGTCGGTTCGATCGGTGTGAAGACTCGGAGGTATCTGGGAGCACATTGGGTGTCAGAATCGTTCGCCAGGGATGAACGAGGGTGGGAGAAAAGCTTACTTTGCCTCCTTGCGTTTCATGTACTTGTCCTTTGAGTACTCTGTCTTTTTATCAAAGTTGGCATGTTGCTGAATCTGCTTCTCGATAATTTGCTGTAGGAGGACGCCAAGTTTTGAATGGGTGAGTCTTGAGAACTCGTAGCGTCCGACGCAGATAAATTTGGCTCGACTGACCCTGCCTGACAATCCTTCGGACCTGAAAGCGTTGATGTCGTCATAGGTCAAGGACTGTGCTCCCGTCGCAGTAATCTCTTGGTTGTTTGCCTCGGTTTCCTCTGCGACAATAAAAATAATGGCCCACTTTCAGACCGACGTCACTTTTAGACTCTAGCATGAATAGAGTAAATTACCAATCTCGGCGACAACCTGCCGCGGTACCATTTTTAGCGATCCATCATCGAGGATTTCGTACGTCGGCCCGTAAGGTAATCCAACGAGATGACTGGCTTTGAAAGAGCCGTATTTACCGAGTGAGACGGTTCTGTGCGTCACATGACAAGACAGAGTGAGCTCAGAGTAGCTCGAGAGGGAGACGACTTAAGGAGTTTGAGACACTGAGCTGGACTGACCCGCTGGGAGTGACTTTGACGGTCTTGACGACGGTCGACGGGAGACGTAGGAGGACATTGTCGCCTTCTCGGATGACATGCCGGGGTAAGATGGGCGCAGGGGCGTCATCGTTGCTGGCATGACGAGGAGCTGAGGTCGAGGTCGAAGCGGAAGCGGTTGCCGAGTTTGGAGCTGAGGTCGATGTGGAGGCTGTAGCTTCGAGAGTGGATGTTGACGGTGGATCTCTAGGAGGTGATGCGATTACGGTATGCATTGTTGCGCTGCTAAGGACGGAACAAGCTCTCACAAAGTCCAGAGCGAGAGCGCCGTCTGCGAGAGCTGCGAGGCTGCGAGAGGCGAGAGGGAAGCGCGACTGCACAACCAGGGACAGGCCACGTCTTCCGCTTCTTGCCTCTTCCTCCGCCTACACCCGCACGTCCCCTTCATCATGGTAAGCTAGACTTTAGCTTGCCCAACATGGCAGCTGTTACTCACCCACTCTCGGCTCGCTGCTCTGCCCCAGGCCCAAATCACGACCACCTCCACCACGGTCGAGCGCGACCTTACCAAGATGGAGCGCATCGGTACGGCCAGCTAGCCACTACAGCTCATCCCCCATCCTCATCGTACTCATGCACACCCACCCACCTATCCCACAGGCGCCCACTCGCACATCCGAGGCCTCGGACTGGACGCGACCACGCTCGAACCGCTCGGCAACTCGCAAGGCATGGTCGGACAGGCCAAGGCGAGGAAAGCCGCCGGAGTCATCATCAAGATGGTACAACAGGCTAGGATCGCTGGTCGGGCGGTGCTCATGGCCGGGCCTCCGGGCAGTGGAAAGACGGCGATTGCGATGGGTTAGTTCCGATCTGGCCGGGCGGGTCGCACTCGGCTGGCTTCACAGGGGTCACTCATTCACCCTTACCCCGTCTTCTCCAACAGGTATGGCACAATCGCTCGGTTCAGACGTCCCCTTCACCATGATCTCGGCCTCGGAGATCTTTTCGCTCGAAATGAGCAAGACCGAAGCTTTGACCCAGGCGTTCCGACGTAGCATCGGCGTCAGGATCAAGGAGGAATCCGAGATCATCGAGGGTGAAGTCGTCGAGATTCAAGTCGATCGAAGTTTGACTGGGGTGAGACAATCTTTGTCAGAGTTGGAACACTCTAGATATGAGGTCTAACCTCGAAGGTTTGTCGTCCTCTCGCAGGCCTCGAAAACGGGCAAGATTACGATGAAGACGACCGACATGGAAACCGTCTACGACCTCGGCAACAAGATGATCGACGCCTTGACTAAAGAAAAGATTATTGCAGGCGATGTCATCGTCATTGACAAATCCACGGGCAAGATCTCCAAGTTGGGGAGGTCATTCACCCGAGCCAGGGATTACGATGCCATGGGAGCTGATGTGGGTTTCTTGCGCGAAACGAAGCCCGAGATGTCAACTTTGATACCAAAGTAATAATCCTCTCTCTGATGTACATTCCGTCCCACAGGTCAAGTTCGTGCAATGCCCCGAGGGCGAGTTGCAAGTCAGGAAGGAGGTCGTTCACACCGTTTCACTGCACGAGATTGACGTCATCAACTCGAGGACCCAGGGTTTCTTGGCACTCTTTGCTGGTCAGTCGAGTATCCTTCTCAAAAGGCCATGATCTTTCTCCCCAAGTCTAGCATTTTCTGAAAGATTTGGCTGCCTCGACAGGTGACACGGGGGAGATCAAATCCGAATTGCGCGACCAGATCAACACCAAAGTCTCGGACTGGAGGGAAGAGGGCAAGGCCGAGATTGTACCGGGGGTCCTCTTCATCGACGAGGTGCGTCCTTGACGTCGTAGACCACGAACGGATCATCTCATCTTACACCACAAATCCTACAGGTGCACATGCTCGACATTGAATGCTTCTCCTTCCTCAACCGCGCGCTCGAGACCGAACTCGCGCCGATCGTAATCATGGCTTCGAACCGAGGCATGACCCGGATACGTGGAACAAAGTACAAGAGTCCCCATGGGATCCCCGTCGATCTGTTGGACCGCGCTTTGATCATCTCGACGCAACCTTACAAGCCTGAGGATATCAAGGAGATTTTGTCGATTCGGTGGGTCTCGGTCTGCGATGGAGTTACGCGTACACTGGGTCTGAGAAAACGTTGCTGATCTGATCAAATCGGTGTTCGATCTCATCAGAGCGCAAGAGGAGGATGTCAGTCTATCGGCGGCCGCGATCGAGATTCTGACCAAGATTGGGACAGAAACTTCGCTGCGTAAGCCAAGCCACCTTTACGAAGAGCATGTGGGCGGCAAACCTCGAGTCTACTTGCTGAACTGGATCATCTTCCAATCTATTAGGTTACGTGATCCAATTGATTACGTTGTCGAACCTGGTGGCCCGACGAAGAAAAGCAACAACGGTGGATGTGCCCGACGTGCGACGAGTCTACACATTGTACGTCGTGCTGTACCTTCCCAGTCGAACTCACTTTTTCGAGATCTGAATTGCTCCGTGCCGTCGATGTACAGATTCTTGGACGAGAAGCGATCGGTCGAATTCCTCAAAGCTTCGAATGCGCTGATCGGGGAAGATGGTCAGGTCGAGCAAGTATACGCTACTGCTGCGGGGGATGCGATGGAGACCTGAGATGTCGGGAGGAAGCGCTGAGAAGAAATGTGTGAGAGGGGCATGGAGGCTTTCTCCTTGTTTTGCTGTACTATGAATGAGAAGACGTCAATTAAAACCTCGAAGCCATGCCTCCGTGAGAGCGTTTCGTGGGAGGATGATCCGTCTCAGTTAGTCGGCCCCGCGGCGGCATTCGGCCGAAGCGCGGTGCCAGATTGCTGAAGTCGACGAGATCGCAAGAAATGGACTAGATTGATCCCACAACTCCATCCCCGCCTTCTTGCTTCTTCGCCCCTTACTACGTACCAGACCTCCGTGCATGCCTTCGCTGTTCTCTTCGAACCACACCAACGACGACGCGACTCGGATCCGTCGCAAGTCGATCCAGCGCCGTTCCAACAGCTCGACCTCATTTGGGAGTAGTGGGACTCGGAGACATTCGAGCGCTTTGACCAGCAACGGCGGCGGCGGTGCTATTATTACTGCTCGAGCTACGTCTCCGCGCTCGTCACCTTCCCTCTTCGATTACGACTTGAACGGCGGTCACCCCTCGACACCGCCTGTGTTACCTCTCGTCTCGACGCTTTCGTTCCGTCACCCTTCTCCTCAACAATCGGTGCATTCGAACCACAGCGCGAACCTCGAGAGCAGCAGCTCGCGACCGCCTCCCTTACCCCGCGGCGTAATAGGCTCGACCGGGTCGTACTCGCACTCGCCTTCGACGATGTCATACCCCAACGCTGGCGGTGGTGGTGCTGCTGCTGCCGACCAAATGCTCTACGCTCAGGAGCAACGCACGGGCGCATCGTATTCGCACCAGGCGAACCAGCCTTCGAGGCAACAGTACCAACCACAGCCGCAATCGGGTCGACCTAGTTCAGAGTACTACGACCAGCAGCAGATCCAACAGCAGCAGCGGTTCCAGCAGCAGCACACGCGCCACGGCTCAGCACCGCCCCCGCAAGAAGGCCCCTCGTACGCAGCGCCGAGCCATCACTACGACGACGCCAGCCTTAATTCGTCGCAACGAACCTACACCGCGCCACAACAACACCAGCAAGGCCCCAACACGGGTGGCATGACGCGTTCCGGCAGCGACTTCCTCGCTGGTCCGCCGTACGGATCCCAGCAGCAGCAGCAGCAGCACGGCAGCGGTCCGTCCATGTCGTCCTTGTCCTTGTCGATGAGGGACCCTTCCCAGTCACGCGAGCTACAGCAGTCGACCTCACCCCAGTCGTTCGGTCCTGGATCGAACCGATCGACCCCACGCAACCTTTCGCCTGCACCTTCGTCACCGGCTACGAATGGTCCACAGCAGCAGCACCCCGTAGTAGGACGTGACTTTGTCCCGCCAGCGGTCGGGGCTTCCAACTCGAGCATGGGTCCGGGCACAGCAGCCGCATCAGCGGCGAAGATCTCGGCCCCTTCGATGAAATCTCTCTCGGGCAGCGATCGCGTGAACAATAGGCTCAGTCAGCTCGTGTCCAACAACTCGGTCAGCGGAAGGTCGATGCGAGATGCACCGCCGCCGGCTCCGCAGACAATCGCGGGAGAACCCTTGCATGATCTTGGTCGCGCCGTTGCATTGTTGAGGTCGAGCAAGTTCTACGCCGAGGGTGAGTCTTGCAAAGCCGTTTGTTTCAGAGGATGGGACTGGACTGATGACAAACAACGTTTCTTTCACAGGCTTTCTGATGAAGCGAGTCGACATTGGTCCGGATGGGAAACCCCACTCGGGGCAGGCTGACGCCGTCTGGGCCAAGTGGTTCGTTCAACTCTCCGGTACGATTATGTCGACCTGGAACGCGGCCGAGATGGAGCAAGCTGCACAACAGAACCGCACGGTCCCACCTCAGTACCTCAACCTCGCCGACGTATTCGTTTACCCTCTCCCTCCCCACCCTTCGGCTCCTCCCACACCGACGACATTCCAATTTGCGATCAACTCGGCAGGCCTGAACCGTGTCTTGTTCTGTGCTCCCCATGAAGAAAGTATGATGATGTGGATCAACGCGATCCGACTCGCGGCGTGGGAACGTTCGAGAACGAACGAAATCTACACGGGCACCTTGTTGGGCATGCGTGAACCCAAACCCGCAGGATGGATCGGATTCGATGCTGGTCTCACCCCACCTGGATCACCGGCGAACGCTACAGGAGGCAAATTCGAGGGTTACTTGAAAGCGAGGTTACCTGGAGAGACGGAATGGAGAAAGACGTGGGCCGTCTTGATCAAGTCCAAAAAGCAAGAACCGGGGGCCTTGTCCGCTTCGGTGACCAAGAAGAAGGACCGAAGGAGTAGTTTGCTGGGAGCGTTCGGCAAGAAACACGTCGATTTGACGGATATCGATGATTTGCCTGGCGATGGAGCGTTCGCGACGATGGCGTTTTACGGGAGCAAACCGACCAAGAAGGAGGCGCCGTTGTGTATAGTGCAGCATGGTGAGTGCAGCGTAAGAAGTTTCATCGCAACCGGTCCCTGTCGCTGATCTTGCATACTTTTCGCTCAAACGCAGTCTTTTATGCCTCGGCTATTTACCCCGAATCGGAAAAGCTCATCGACCGATCGGGACTTTTCAAGATCGAGGCTACATTCCTGAACCCACACGACAGCTACAAGTTGGGATGGGGGGTTGGGGGCCGAGCGGAGAGGCAAGGGTATGCTTTATTGATGGTTGAAGAGGGAGCGGCGGCAGCGATGCTGCAGTGGATCGTTGGGATTTCGGATGTGTTCAAGGTCAGTTGGTCCGGAACTCCATCTAATCGAGTTGTTTCTCACCTCAACTATGCTCTCACCCCTGCAGCTGTACGGTCGACCCCGGGCTTTCTCATTCGAGCCTCGCGACCCGTCGTCGCTGTACTTTGCTCTGCCCATCGGGCCTAACCGCGACCGCCAATTTTTGGATCGCGAACTCGTTGATGCCCTCGAGGTCAACGAACTGAGGCCTCGTGCCATCCGTGCCGTGTTCCACAACATCCTGTTTGATCGCATGCGGGGAGTGCACTCGTCCGTGCTCCCACCGCCTCAGGCCGTCTTGCCCGCGAGCGCGCCCCAACTCGAGCCGGTCTCTCGTAAGCCGCCGCCCATCCAAATCCGGGAAGAGGACGAGGACGAACCAGAGGCGGAAGCGGAGGCCGAGCAGATGGTCAACGAGGAGTATGGTCTGGGTGGTACGCGCGACACAACGCAGTTGTCGACGATTGGCGAGTCCGAATCCCCACCTGCTCGCTCACTCTTCGCTCCTGCTGTGGCTCGACCATCGTCACCGATTTACCATAGCGCCGGCGATACCGCCGAAGAACCCGTCGTCAATTACGCCAACTTTACGTCTTCACAGCCAGCGAAGTGTGGCGAGACGCCTTCCCCTCCCCCCGTTATCACGACGACGAGCCACTTAACCCCTCGGCAGGCTTTGCCCAACATAGTTACCGGAGCCGAGCCCAAAGCTGCTGTTGCTTCGACTTATGCAACCCAGCAACAGACGGGGGCGGCACTGAACTTTTCGAGACCGACCGCCGCTCCTTCCCAGCAAAGTGCGGATACGGAACGTGGATCGGGGTCCCGGGACGCTCATGAGCCTCTGGCTCCTCCTCCTGTCCCTGTCGCGACGAATGGGCACGGACACGAGAGCATCTACAATGTACCTGCCCTCGGCGCTGTTGCGCGTGAAGGGAAGACCAACAAGGACTCGGCGCCCATGCCCGCGAGCTCCGTCGCCGTCAACCCGGTCATGGCCGTGGCACCTGCCCCCGTTATGACTCCACCTTTGGCTAGCACGAGCCCGCCTGTGCCGGCCAAATCTCCCGAACGCGCTTTCAAGTCCCTTTCGTCGCCTCCTCAGCCCGACAAGGCCCCCTTCGATGACGTATCGGCCAACCCATCTGCGTTGCATCCCATTCCGCAAGTGCCCGCCGCCGAGCGATCGCTCGAGGCCGAACCGGTCACGCCCGGTGGTGCGAGCTCGGACATCCATTCCGACCTGCTCGCGGCACTTGAGTTCGTCGATCGATCCGAATCGCCTCCCCCACTCAGTTCACTCGCGCCGACGCCGTCGACGGTCTACGATTACGGCTCGCCCGAGATCAAGCAGAGGTATCATGTTGGACCTCCTCGTCGTGCGAGCCATAGTATGTTCGATCCGGGATCGCCTGTTGACCTTCGTCAGGGGGTGGCGCAGTTCACTAATCATCCGAACGAGGTCGACGAGTACCAAACGGAGGAGATCATCACGCCTCGCCTGAATGACCAGCGCGTTGAAACGGTCGGCGGGGTGGCTTCTTCCTCTTCGTCGAACAAGGGGATCGATGCGTCCCCTGCCCAAGCTTCGGTGCCGTTCCCTTCGTCATTCGCACCCAACAAACGAGCGGAGGAACGAGCGGCCGCCGCTGTCCTTGCACAGCAAGCTCTCGAAGCGCAGCAGATTGCCAAGAGTCGACCCGGTCGTGCGAGCATGGTCCCTTCGGCTTCGGCCAGCTCGGTCAACCGCAAGCCTCGTGCATGGGTTGACAGCGACGAGGAGGACGAGGACGAGGAAGAGGACGAGGATGAAGATGAGAGCGAGGGTGAAGGTGAAGGTCGCGACAATCGACAGTCTACCCTGCCATCTTCGATGGAACCGTTGGTGATGACGAACCGCGATACCCAATCGAGCGGGATGAACCGTCTCGGATTGCAGGATCGCAACTCTCGAGGACCCAACATGTCGTCGTCGCCTTCCCGTGGCGATTTCCAAGTCATCCACCCCGACTCGCCTCAGAATCCTGTCCAGGCTCTCAAGCCTTTGGTCAACCCCCATGGCTTGTTGCATGCCGGGATCATCGACAAGGAGGAACGATCGGCGAAGGCGCTCGAGGCTGCGGCGAGGGATACGGGTGGACCTTTGGTC
Source organism: Microbotryum silenes-acaulis (assembly GCA_003665825.1). Classification (NCBI taxonomy): domain Eukaryota; kingdom Fungi; phylum Basidiomycota; class Microbotryomycetes; order Microbotryales; family Microbotryaceae; genus Microbotryum; species Microbotryum silenes-acaulis. Next base: position 445,123 of record QPFY01000009.1, read on the forward strand.
TCGATCCCGAGCAAACCGCCACCACCCCAGACGGGCTTGGTCGGTGCCATCACGTCGCTCGAGAGGGAAAAGGAGAGGACTGGAGGTGTGGGAAGGGCGTTGACGGAGCAGCAGAAGGAGAGGAAGTTGGCTGAGCAGGTGAGTTCACCGTTATTGGCTGGCCTGGCTGTTGTGTCAACGACTGATGCCTATCGCTTTTCCTTTGAAATAGCGTCAACGCCAACTCGACGACCTGCAACGCCAGCAACTTGCGCAACAGCAATACCAGATGCAGGCGCAGTATCAGCAGATGCAGATGATGCAAGCCTACGGCGGGATGCCACCCTACGGTGGTGGACCCGCACCCTGGATGATGGGAGGCTATCCTGGATACCCACCCATGATGCCTCCTGCTTCGCAAATGGGCCCAGCGGCACCGTCGAGTCAGGTTGGATCACCGGTGATGATGCCCCATCTGGCTGGTGGTGGTCGACCGTCGTCGCCTCCGATGCAGCAGAACGGCGCTACGAGCCCACCTCTTGATTTGGTCCGTTCTGATCAGCTGTACGAGCTTTAAATTTTGATCACCTGACATACTCATTTGATATACTGTCCCACAGCAATACCAACAACAGCAACAACACCATTTCGCCGCTCAACAAGCCGCGCAAGCTGCTGCAGTCGCAGCCTATCAAGCCGCCATGACGCAATTCTCCCAACCTCCTACATCGCCGCCCCTCACCTCCGAAGTCGGCGCAAACGGATCACCCGCTCTTCACGCCTCGACGTCGATGTCGTCCTTCCCTCCAGCTGGAGTTTACGGTCCCCCCATGGGCGCTTACCCGAACCCTTATGCCGGTGGATACGGTGGCCCTCCCATGATGGGTCAACATCCTTGGATGCAAGGGTATCCTCAACAACATTTGATGTCGCATGGTGCGGAAGGAGGCAATGAAGGTACGCCGACTGCGAATGCAACGGCGCAGGATTTGGATCGTACGATGAGTCCGATGCAGTTGCCTCAGTAAGGGGAGGGGTTCTTTGTTTCACGTTTTTGAGCTTGGCATAGCCGTCTTGCATGTCTTCCCTTTTGAATTTCTTATTCAGTTTGGTTTTACTTTCTAATATCTGCTTCTTAAGTTCTTTTCTCGTTGTTCCTGCAACGAGACTCGTGGACTCTTCTCTCGACCCAACTCTGGTCCCCAATTCGGGCAAGGATAATCACTTGCCTCGCGCATCAATAAGACTACAACAACATCTCACGCAACCCAAAGTCAATAATAAACATCCAACCACAGCCTCTTCCTCGTCTTCTCACCCCTACGCTTGACCACGTATCCCAACTCATTCAACCTCCTCCCCCTCTCCAACTCGATCGACGTCGTCCTAGCAGCGTAATTCCTCATTCCCAACTTGACCAAATCGAGCCATTGTCGATCCCATGCGATGCCGTGCAAAGCGTTGATGTTGAGGTCGGGTATGTAGCTTAGGTCTAGGGATTGTAGCGTTGGGGTCGCTTCGATTAGACGGGGGAGGAAACGTGGGGCCGAGGCTAGACGATTGAAGAAGCCTTCGAGGTGCGCGGGGGTTACGGCGTCTTCTTCTTCTTCTTCGAGGTGGAGAGGAGGGTAAAGGGACTTTCCAGCTAGGGAAAGGGATCTCAAAGAGATGAGGGAGGAAAGTAGCTTGAAGAACGCTTCGACGAAGTAGAGGTTAGGAGTTGCGGCTAGGTTGAGGTGGGATAGATGGGGGAAGAGAGGGATCGAGCGAGGGGAGAGAAGCAAGGATCGTAGAAAGGGGAGCTTGAGGGTACTGAAGGCGAGGTTCAGCGAAGTGAGGAATTGGTATGGGAATCTTGGGGAGGAGAGGGATCGCCTGAAAGGGGTGAGATAGCCTCTAGATAGCGGGTCCTCGTCCGAGTCTGAATAGTCGTCCCATTCGTCCGAGCTCGTAGATGAGTCGTTGTACGCGGCAGATTCTTCCTCCTCTTCCTCGCCATTGTCGTGGTAGGGTAGCAACAGTTGATATATCGCGCGTTCTTCAAGCGCATAGCCACTCGTCGTGGTCCAATCAAAGAGGTTGAGACGAAGATGATCCGGCAAGATGGGCAGAAAGGGAAGCACCAAGTGGCGCCGAGGTGGATCGACGAGGACGGCGGCGATGAGGTGCGCGCAGGTGAACAGCAATGAAGGGACTGGAGGGGGATTTGAAACTAGGGGTAAATGAGTTGATGGGAAGAGGGGTTGGAGTATTTGATTCCTGTGCAGTTGAGCTGCTACGATTGCTTCTCGTCGTGTCGATACGAGTGGTGGTGTTTTGGCCGTCCTCGATGACGAAGGTCCACTCTGACTTGAGCCCCGTGGACCCGATCCACGTCCAACCTGTGGCCCCCAACTTGGTGGTGCAGGTGGACCCGCAGCCAAAGTCGTTTGATTCGCATTCCTCCCCCTTGCTCTTGTCGCTCGCGTGTCCCATTCAGCACCAAAACTATTGGCCAACGCCGTCGCCGAAGCCGACCAGGACAACGAGCTCCGAGTGCCGGGAGCGCATCGTCGATTTGCCGAAGAGGAGGCGCTGCGTTGTTCGGATCTAAGACGAGCCAGTCGATCGGGAATGGATTCGGTACGAGGTGGGGCAGGTGGGGCACGGTACGGGATCATCCGTTGTGCTCGCGCGGTGGGCCCTGCGGAGGGTCGTGAGATGAGAGTGGGGGCGAAAGGTGGGTGCAATTGCCGATTAGTTCATAAACCCGAAGCGGAATTGCGCGCTAATGCACAGCATTGCCCGCCCGCACGCGATCTTGAGATCCCACGCGCGGAACTTGCTGTCGCTTGCCTTCGCACTACTCCCACCTGCTGCTCGCGCTCTGTCGACGACGGGGCAGCGACGTCCGCACATGGCTTCGACACGAACCTAACACAAGCAGGGTTTCCCGGAGTGATGCCGGTGTCCTCACTTGACACCGTACACCTCCCTGTCGTGCTTGCGTTCTCGTGCGACTCCCGGCTGCGACTTTTACTTGTCCACGCTGCCCCTTTTTCCTCACGCCCTCGCCCCTCGTCCTCGTTGCATCGTCATCGCCTTGCCCTACTGTGGCCATGCCGTGCCGACCCCTCTCAGCAGTCAAGTGAGTACCTTTTCATTTCAAGCTCTTGGCAGTTTTTCCTCCCTACCCCTTTCCCCTTTCGCCAAGATGAGAACCTTTTTAATCGTATCAAACTAGAGTCTCATAGTCGTGGGTGGGCCCAAGTTGGCAACCCATGGCACTGACTGACAACGGAATAATCTTCTCTCTGAGCACCACATTTCTTCGCATCCTGCTTCACTTGGGGGCCTATTTTTATTTTCCGCTGGGGGTTGAACGATCAGACGGGCTGACCTACACATGACACGTCTTTGCGGTGTCGCCTTTCAGGTGTGCAGATTTCACTGTTGTGGTAGCGCATTGCACGAATCCCACGCGCGTTTCTCCATCCGTAAGTCGGCAGCAAACATGACATTTGATTCGAACAAGCTCGTGATGATTAGCGAATTACCGCCTGCGAAACGACCTTCGTTAGCCCTCGTGCTTCCGACCCTTCTTGCCGTCCTTGATCCGATCTGGTCTCTCGTTACCCGAGTGCTTGCGTGAGGGCAGCGAGGCGACCAAACTGGGTTCGAGGGTGCGGTGTGGGGCTCGGAGCACTTGGGCAGGGTCGTCTTCTATGATGTTACTACGCGGCAAATTTTGGCTGAGGCTTATTATACGAATCCCGACAACATGATCAAGACCCAGTACAATACGTTCCCCCATGTACTGACTTGTGATGTTTCAACTCGATACCAGAACTGATCAGGACAGCTGCCTCCTGTTACGCTCGGCCATTCCCCACTTGGCTTTCGCGTGAGTCCTCTCCTCCTCCCCTCTCCCTAACTAGTCACCTCCACCTCCACTATTCCTTTCCCTGGGAGACGATGAGCCATTATCAATTTTTATCACGACGGTCTGCATGGCCCCCCCCCGCTTCCTCTCGGGAAACGAGGGGGGTAATCATGAAACCGCTCGCCTTCTAAACCTTTTTCGAGCATACTCTGATCCCCCTTCCTCCGACACCGTACCTTCTTCGTACCATTGCTTCGTGCCTTATTCGGTGGGATTTGGATACTGACGCTCGCAGTCGATCGTCATAGATCCCGCGACATGCTCGGATGTCTCTTCAGCTTTAGCGGTAAGAGTTCCACGCACAAGAGAGAGCGCATCCGTGCGCCGCCCCACTGGTCTCCGCGCCAGCCCTCCTAGCCTCTCCAGAGCGCTCAGCGTAGTTTTCCTAGCCTCGCTGGGGCGCTCAGCGCTCAGCGCCTCCAAGCTAGGCTTCGCTCTGCGTTGATTGCTGCTGCTCCTCTCGGTGATCTCCTACAATTCGAATCTCACCTTACTCATGGCTGCACTGGTCCCTTCGGTTTTTCTCTCAAGCCCTGCTGCAACTGCAAGACATCCTTAGCTTGCTCAACAAACGCACGGCGTAAGCGTTATCAAGAGAGTTGAACGTGCTTTAAGGGTCGATGTTGTGTCGCATGGGTCCCAATAGCGTGAGTCCTTCACATCGAGTGACATTTCTTCTTGTGGTCCATTCGGGTCTATTGGTTGTAATTATCACCACGAGTTCTCTCCCATGCGAACCATGCGAAACATCTTGCCTATGCAACGAATGAGCCGATGAGGTAAAAGCGCGGTCCTTGCGGACAACTACTGCGCACGAGGTATCGTCAACGAGTTTGGTGACATCGAACCAAAGGGATGTGACCTCCGCAGATTATCTGGTAACTCCGGTGCAATTCCGAGAAATCATACCTTTGTGGCCCCTCGGACACGTATTGAGAGCCCTGGGACCAAAGGCTCTAAATTCCAACTCTTCTGAGGGAACCGAGTGTCGTGTCGGGCAGTCTCTATGCTCTGCGGAAAGACGATCGGCATGAAAAAGGTGGACCCTAACCTGACGCAGGGTCAGAAGAGAGATTGGAACTACGAGTTTGTGAGGGTGGGACGCGGCCCTCAACCGAATCAACTCCTCACGATGGTGTGCGCAGAGGGCAAGACCGCCAAGAATGTGCGCAGAACGTACGGAACGAAGCGCCGAGCGCCGAGTCGGTGGAAAAATGTGGCCTTCACTTGACGAACCCATCGACATCAGTCTGTTCAAGGCAGCGGGCTTCCCCGATACGTTGGAGGGTGGCTCGGCGGTGGCGGTCGAGGTACGTATATGTCTGCTGACGGCCGCCGGTTGTGCACCAGTGGGCCGAGGCTGGCCGCTGCTGCGCGGGCTCTTACCACCGACATCACCTGAATCGTAGCTGTATCACATTGTCAGATGCTGCTGCAAGCCGAGGAAACCAAAGTGGGCAGATGGGGGATACTGTGGAGCCCGCCATAGTTTGTGCCGGGCGAACGATGTGAGCCGACTCAGGGGCGCCATTTGAGCAATCTGGGCGTCAGCGGCCACCCAGCGCTGACGACTTCGCACACTGGTCTTCGTTCACAGTCGTGGAGCGCACCGATGCGTTCTTACTGTGCAGCTCTCTCTGCGCCTTGCACAACGATCCTTCTCAAGAGAACATGTGGCTTGCAAAAGAATCTATCATTGCCCTGCTCGTTGCGATCGTCTTGTCCGAGGCGTTCCCGGAGGACTACATAATCCCCGACCCAGATAGGGGAACTGTTGAGCGATCCGGATGTCGCCCACATTCTCCGGATCGCGCAACAGGTGAAGCTTCGCAGATGCGGTCAGCCAATGGACTGGAGCGAAGTCAAGGTGCGCGTCCACGCTAATTATTGAGTGTCCTAGCCCAATCCGCCATTAGAAACTAACTCACCAGCATCATGCTCCGCACAGAGTTTCCCAAAACTGGTCCGAGCCTTCGACCTTTTTCAGTTCTGCTTGTCCATAGTGTTTCATCATCGTCGATGACCGTGTGCTTGCAACTACCCGGCGCAGCGTTCGTCGTTTCATCGTCCATTATCCATCGTGTAGCATCTTTCAGCGTTCATTGCGCATGATTAGTCGTGCATCGTGCATCTTCCTGTTATCCTATTTTGCACAGGCTCCCAATTGTGACCAACTAGATCACGTTCCGCTTTGACCGAGTCACCAACAATAGTAGCACTCGCCTCCGCATTCATTCACCTGGTTTTTAAACCGCAAAGCACTTCAAGTGTTGAACATCGGCCGAAAGGCACGACCAGATGGGTCGGCGCAAAGTCTTCTGAGGCAACTTCTTGCTCCGAGTCATGATGACGTTTGCGACTCAATCGATGAACTGTAAAGCCTCCAAGTGTTTTCAGATCATAGCTTTCAATAGCAGTACATTGATATTGGTGCCCAGGGATCCTTTGCAAGACAGAACGGAGGAGGCACGGCTAAGTAAGGCAGTGTAAGGCCTACTAGTCAAGCTGGCCCGCCCCCGGCCCAGCTCGGCGGGATCTGACGATCTGACGGGCAGAAGGCAAACCAGTTAGGGCCGGCTCGGGCAATGCTCCAGTGGCAGCTTCAGTGCAGATTCCAGCCTCGACTTTGCGCTGACCACGCATCCGTATTCGTCTCTTGCTTCGTCTTGTTGCGCGGTCGTCCACGATACACTGTTGGGTATCCACCGCTTACCTGTGCAGCTGTACCTACCGGGTCAAATCACCATCGAGCGCGACAGGCCAGTGGGGCGGTCGTACCGATCTGGCTCGAACCTCGACATCAGCCGTGGCAGACGCCATATTCTTGTTGCGATAGGAGACCCGGTCCAGAGCCGGTTGCTCTTCGAGTACTCTCGTGCAACGCCCCAGACGGCCACGTTCGCATCAGATATCTGCAACGCGGGTGATCGTTCAAATGAGCTCTTCCGCCCGTTCCTCGAAGGTGCAGCCGATGGGCAGGGCTCTATTAACGCTTCAAGACTTTCTGGAGCTCCCATTCCCGAACAAAACGCACCACGCTCGCAGTCTCGACTTGCTCGATTCGCTTGAGCGCTCCACTTTCAACTCGGACCCGGCATCTGGAACGACACAAGGTGACTCCGCCTTCTGTCGCATGCCTGGGGAGAAGCTTCTGCGACTTGGGGCTGCGGTTGAAGATCCGACTCTAATCGATCGAGTGACGCGAGGTCTACGACATGGTCTCGAAAGATCGACGACGGGGCCAGGAAGAGGGCTCTATGTACCGCTTCCCGAGATGGCGAAGCATCACCTGGAACGGGTTCTTGGCGAGGAGCTCCCATGGCCGGTCGGCAGCGCAGAATTAAGTCTCGAACGTCTCGGTATGTCCATCTCGGAGATTGTTGAACCTATTGTGAGCGAACTGTACGAGGAGCGGGTGCGAATCGATCCCCGAGCACCCAACCCGACGATGGGACAGAAAGTGGAACAACCCCGAGCTCTGGTTGAGGGCGTCACAGGCAAGGTTTTGACCACGGTTGCCATCGACACGGCGACGCAACACATTCTCGAGTCCTTCTTTAGCCCAGAGGGTGTAGACGCGGAGAGGTGGAGGCCGCCGGACTCCATGGGTAATGCACTCGGCATGCGGTTAGCCAAGGGACGCGTGGGCCGCACGATCCGATTGGGCGGCGGCTGCGCCATGGCGTTCACGGTCAGTGGACCCGGTCCTAGTAATGCGATGCGACGCACACCTCGAGCTCTCAATTGTGACGCACGCGTTTCAACAGATGATGCTACAAATCGATGCCGTAGCGAAAGGTCGATTTGGACTTTACTGGGCTGCGCCTTATTTCATTTTGACCGAACTCGGTGAGTCTGCCCCGCATCATGATCGGGAGACAGCGTGCAGCAGCTCGCGGAATCCCGGCTGGCGCTGACCAGTTGACCCCACCGGTACCGAGCAGTCGAATTGGGAGGAAGATCGCACCTGCTGGTGAGCAAGGTGTGCTCATCGGTCGGCGCACGTGGCTCCTCGGACTCGAGCACGAACTTGTTCGCCGTCCTCGTCGCCATCTTCGCAAGTTTTCATCCCAGCTATCCGATCGAAGGCCCCTCAAACGATTTCATGCTTACACTGCACGATGATGCGGCTGACCACGAGACGAACGCCGCCGCGGTGGCACTTCGACCTCTGTGCGCCCTCAAAGATACGGCGGCGCCTCTGCTCAAGGACGAAGAGGCGGTCATCGAGTTGAGGCACTTTCCTGGCACCGAAGTAAGCCGATCGCACATCTCCGCTTGTTTGTTGTTGGGACAGACCTTGGACCGTCTTCTGATCACTCCCTGTGTAGTGCAGATTGTCTGTGACGATGCTATAGACCGCGACTCGTGCATGCTCGCAATTCGGGTGGAGCTCGATTGCGCAGATGTGAGCACTCGCGCAGGCTCGGCACCGACCGTTCCCTTCTGCTTCTCCGCTCATCCTCTTGCATTCGGTGTGGGATCCTCCTGGTTCTTCTCCACCAGGCTCGGTGAAGCTTGGGACAAGGTCCCAGAAAGTCTGGTGTGGTTTGACGTGCCGGTCGCTGACGCGAGAAGACTTGATCGTCTCGATCTCGTGGCGCCAATCGGGCGCGGGCGGACGTGTACGGTATGGAAGGCACAGTGGTCGCGTGGTGCGGCAGCCGTCGATGCGCCCACGACATTGTCAGTCGGTCATGTTGCCGCAGAAGTAGCTATCGTCGCCAAAGTCGTTCCAGCCGAGTTCACGTCGTCGGTCGCCCGCGAGTACTTCATCTACACCACAGCGGTACTGCGGCTGTCCGCTGCTGCGCAGGCTCTCTTCCCAAAATTATATGGCCTATACCGCAGCGGATGGGACGGGGGTGGTTACATCCTTGTGATGGAAGATATTGGAAATCCCATCAAGCACGAAGAAATGTACTCCGATTCGTGTCTGGGACGGGACGCACGGTAAGTTCTCCCCACGTCGCCGCTGTCTCTCTGGCAAGCGCTGACGAGGCTTGGACATTTACGCTGCCGCACATTTAGAGCGGCTTTTCGTTTGCTGAGAGAGGAGGGTTTGTATCACGATGATGAGAGTGGCGATAACGTGGCGTGTCGAACGGACGGTCGAATCTTCATCATCGATTGGGGGGAGGCGAGCTTTTCTTGGCACGACAAGTTCTCGACCCCACCACGGCATTGTGCGCTTTCGCCAGAATGACGAAAGTGGCTGTGATGTCGGCAAACTTGGCACCCATGCAATCACGTATCAGACTGTGTCATTAAGTCGCATCCGCTCTCGTCTTGAATTACTCTTCGTTGTCGTGTCGTCACTCATATTGCAATGTGACCAAGCTTTCACTTTCAGTGCCACCCTGATCAAGATACTCAAGTTGGCAACGAAGCCGTGAACACTTTGGAGGTCTTTGTTACTTAGACACATTATGGTTCCATCCAAGGCTTCCACCATGGTGACCAAGTGCCGCGCAATGTTCTGCTACGCGGGGATCGGCCCTTGTGTCTGATTGACTGAAATGTCACCACGCTCGACTTTGATCCGCGGTCGCGGCTGCCCAGGCGGCGCCTAAAATAAATACAAAGCATAGTTGCAACAGATTTTTAGTTCGAACACGCTATTGAGATGATCACTCTTTCTGCAGCACCGGCCACCCAACTCGCAGGGCTGACTCCGCGAGGAGATCCAAGTCCCTTACTCGAGGGCTTTGGTGCTGCGCATAATTCGAGACCGCCTCGGTCAACCGGCGACGGGGGCGGGCGATACCCTGGACACTATATACGACCTACCTTTTTTCGCAGCTCGTCATAGGAATCTTGAGTGGGTCTGGACTGTTCAGCTGCACCTTGTTTCATAGACAAATTTCCTCCCAGCGATACGATCCCTAGTCTGTTACGGCGCTTCTGGGCGTCTACCTCCCCTAAGTGCGATCCATTGCAACGCCTTTGCGCGCCCAGCTATTAAAGCAATGAAAACCTACCACCTCAAACGTCCCCTTCGATCCTTTCCCCTTCCCCTTCCGGTGTCGGACTGCGACTGATATACCTCCCCTCATCCTCACTCCCCATACTCGGGCTCTTACTAACGAATCTACCCGTTTTGCCTTCCTCCCTCTCTTCCTCCTCCTCACTCCCCTCCGTCCAATACTCCGGTTCGGCCTCCTCCACTTCAGGGGACATACTCATACTAGGTGAGCGGGACAAATACCTCCCTTGCTCACCTTCCACCTCCTCATCACTCCCCTCGTCACCCTCCCTCCTCTGAGCCTCTTCAGAACTGACCACTCCCAATGCTCTACCTAGTTTCGATTTACGAGGTGCGAGACCTTCGGTCTCTTCCAATACGCGACGTTGGGTTAGACGGGGTAGTTGTATTTCGCATACGCGTTCTTCCGAGAGGAGTTGATCGCAGAATTCGTCGATGGTGGTGATGGAGTAGGCGCCGTCTGCATAGTTGGGTGGGGTGGGGTGGGGTAGGGGTGGAGACAAGCGTCAATCACGCGTCACTTGTGAGTTGTACAAGATCTCTGACGTACCCATTCCTCGTGTCCGTAATTTGCGATAGTCATCAAAGAGTGGTTCGAGTACCTCATAAACGTTGACAGGGTCGAACGTCAACCTCACATAAAACGCCGCCAGTGCTCTCAAATATCTGCTCGAAAATCCCCAGACACCCAAAACCCATCAGGCCTTGCACACTTCACCCCCCCTTCGTCTAAAAGAAACGCACTTGAACTCCTCGGCCCTGAGATACTCCAATATGATTTCGCGTTCGGGTTGAAGTTGCAGCAATTTGAGGGTGAGGCACATGAATTCCGTAGGTCGGGTGTTGGCGTACGTCCCGCCTAGGTATTGCAGTTTCAAGGCTTCGTCGATGACGGTTGCGGCGTCGAGGGCGAAGCAATGTTCCTCTGTGGGGGGTCGGAGGAGGGTGGGGTCGTTAGTTGGGGAGGAGCGGACGAGAAGGGGGAGAGGGCTCAAGTGGGGTCGAGGCGAGGGTCGAAGAGAGGGAGGGGTAGAAGTGCCGAGAGAAAGAGTGGGGGTAGCTTGTGACGCACTCCAATATAATGAATCGTATATCCTCGCTCGGATGACTTTCTCGATGAGGTACTGGGGTCAAGTTGAGGGTGCACAAAGGTGAGCTCAGGGTGCTCAGGCTCAGAGCAGCCGGTCGAGTTCACGTTGTAGGAGGTGGGAGGGGTGTCGTACCTGTGGATTTGTGCCATGGATCGAAAGGGCGCCTCGGATAGTGGTATTCGCCTAGATTGGAAGCATGACGAGGTAGAGGATCAGCAGCAGCACGTGCAAGGTCAAGTCAGGTGGGGGACGAGGTCGAGTGAACTGACCATGGTTTTGTGGACTTAGCTCAGCTGTGGGTTGGATGATGACGACGAACAGGGGGACTGCTGATGATGAAGCACTGAGTGTACTTGCGAGTATGGTGGTCCGGCGTGAGTGCGTATGATATGGACCGAGATGTCAACCGAGGAGGTTCACGCGCCCTGACTGACCTCCGCAAGCTCTCGACGGCCCAGCCTGGCCCAGCGCTGCGTCTCTGGCCAGTCCGAGGTCCGAGCGCAAGACCGCGACAAGCTCAAGGCCAGCTTCGACAGGCTTCAACCGCGCTTCTTCCTCCGTCCAGTACACTTGAATCCCGACTCGCGCTCATCCCACCCTTCTGGGTCGTGTCGAACACTCTCCGGTACTCACCTCGCCATGTTGCGGTCCCTCTTCTCCTCCCTTGTACGACCGTCCCTCTCTCCTCTCCCTTCGACCTCCGTGATCCGATCCAGTTTCATCGATACGCCTCTACCAGGTACGCAACTACACCATCGTAGCGCAGCACACAGCCCGAACCATGCACACATAGCAAAGCTAAACTTTTGACATCTTGACAGGTCTCATCCAAGTCCGAACCGCTACCAAGCGTGGCGGTGGGTCGTCCAAAAACGGACGTAACTCGATCGGTAAACGTTTGGGCGTCAAGCGGTATGCAGGTCCGTCACAGACCAGATCACCTACGACTTCATTCTTTTCCAGTTCGATCTGACACTCTCTCTCCCTCCCTTCCCCATTCTCAGGCCAACTCGTCTCAGCCGGTTCCATTCTCGTTCGTCAACGAGGTACGACTTTCCACCCAGGTCAACACGTCGCAAAAGGCAAAGACCACACCTTATTCGCCCTCGTCCCCGGGTTCGTTCACTACTACGCCGACCTAGTTCGCGGTAAAGAGAGGAGGTTGATTGGTATTTGCACGGAGGGGAGGGAGGAGAAGTTGCCGAGGGACGTCAAGGAGATGGGCAGGAGTCGCTACTTTGGATTGGTCGATGTCGAGAGGGTTAGAGGGGATTGGGAAGAGAGGGTGGAAGAGGGTGAGGATCTACAGGGTTTGATGCAGGAGGCGGTGGCGATGGGGTTGGCCGGCGAGCGGAGTACGGGCACGTCCGAGGGCAAAGTGCAGGCTTGATCGGATTTTCACGGTAGAGGGAGGGAGTATGATAAGAAACGCAATACATGTTCTCAACACCTCGACACATGCACAGACGCTGGTATTGAGCCGGAGAAGAGCTTGAACACAGGTGCAACCCGTATTCTCGAGACGGAAAAGTGTTATCGAGAATTCGCGAAAAGGCTCATAGTCCTGATCATTTTTTCGTGTCCTGTTGCGTCAGGTCGAAGGTGCTGAATAGGTAGGGCGATGACGTTTCGGAGAGCATTCGGGGGATACCAATCACAAACGATGCGCCGAGGAGCGAGGAACAGGATCAGCATCGACAGATAGGAGACCCTTTTTCTTGCGTTTGTCTGATTCACTCTGATCGACAAAGGCTGTGGTGCCCGAATGTCCGACCCGGATAACAGGACACAACTTTGATCTCGAATTTCAGCGCCTGGACCAACCTGCTTGAAGTACCTGCCTGAGTGCAAAGTAACGTGCCGCGTCTATACAGATCGTCACTTGCCGCATCGATAGAGACGTCGCGCCAGGACCAGCCACGACGCGCGCACTAGTCAGGGCTTCGCATTAGATCAGATAGATGCCTATCTATATCTACACCTCCTATAACTATCGTTCATCTATCTATATGGCCATAGATTATAGATAGACAGATACGCTTGGACGTAACTACGCAGATATCTAAAGCATCTGCCAGGAATACACATTGAGGAGACAGGTTGTCCATGGTCAGAGGGGTTCAAGCATATTCAAGAAGCATATCCGCTTAAGTTTCCAAGACCTTATCAAGTCATTGGCTTGGCTCCGAACGGTGTCGGTGAGACAGAGGCCGCCCTCCCGGCTGCTCGTTGTGCCCTACTAGTTCGGTCGGCTTCTATCTCGGAAGCGAAGCAAAACATTGCCTATCTTGAAGGCATGACGCCTGAGGCCTGAGCTCCTGAAAGGAAATGGGCAAATGAGCCAGAAGATTTTGGAGTCCGCATATTGCCACTGGTCGTCTGCCGGTTTCACTTCTCCCCTTTCTAGTACCTCCCCGTCTTCTCCCTCTCTAGATCATAAATCCCCAAACTCCTCATCTTGCTACAACATGGCTACTCCTACTGCCACAGAAGATCTTGTCGCCACTGTCTTCAGCACGGAGGCGGAAGCAAAAGTGTTCTACACCGAGCTTCGGTCTGCTGGCCCCGAAGACCGATTGCAAGTGAGGTGCGCCGACGTTGCTCGGGCCTTCCTTTTCTCCCGGACCTCGGGAAAGTGGGATCATTTCGATGTCGTCGTGTTTCGATCGAATGGCAAATTGAAGATCCGAGCAACGTGCAAGACTCGTCCAGCCTCTCATTGCGAAACCGTTGACTTCGAGACCGCACACCAACACGGCGTATCGAACTGGAACAGGGGCATCAAACAATGCCTGGCATCCAGGGGGGAAGGGGCGAACACGGTTAGTTCGCTTGAAATAATGTTTGCAGGCTGTTACAGCAGGTCACTAAAGATTTTTCTGTCTTGTACTTTCAGAACGTGCAACCATTACATTCTGCTGCAATCTTCGACAATGCGTTGTTCATGTTATCCATCGTTCTTCACGTTGCAATCTCGAAGGAAGCGTTCACCCACGTAGACCCCCAACTTCAAACCTGGCTCGCCTACTCCTATCACGTCGCCAATGTGAATGCTATCCTCGGTAGTCACGACACCGTCAAGAGGCTACTCGTTCATCTACATAGGGAGCTGTCGGTTCAATTCGGCGAATTTCTTGTCAAGCGAAATCGCGGGATTCATCTGGTTATCGATGGTTGGACCGCTCCCAACTGCATCAGTGTTCTCGGAGTCGTCGTAGTGTATGAACAAGATGGCGTCGTTCATCGTCACATCCTCAAGTTCATCGAGTCGAAAGGTCGCCACGGCGGGAAAGAGCTCGCAGCGTCGCTTCATGAATGCGTCGAAGAGTTAAGAGTTCAAGATCTCGCATCTCGTTCGAACCCTCGTGATGGACAACGCCTCGAACTGCAACAAGATGGCGGTGGAGTACAAGAACCTCAATGACTCGTGGTGGGGACCCGAGATGCGAGTTCGCTGCTTCGCCCACATTCTCCAGCTAGTGATGGGCGCACTTTACGCTGCCTTTTCCATGGCCCCTGCTCGTCCGCCTACTCCTCGGGTGCGCAAGAACACGACTGGCAAGCATATATCTGCTTTCGACGGTCATCCCAACGTCGAAGATGATTCGGATGCTGAAGATCAGAGGATCGACGACGAGATTGCTCAAGCTCTGTCCATTGTGACTGCCTCTGGTGACTACGACATTTCAGCATTGGAATTTACGGTGAACAATTCGAAGACTTGCTTGAGAGAGGCTTTGGATTGGGGCGAGTCGGTCGGCATCAAGATTCAACCCATCCTTCGACGAAAATGCATGACCATCATTCCTACGATCGCCGATTTTGCACAACACGTTTCGGGACTGAGAGTCAAATCCTCCGACAAACACAGATGGCAGCAGTCGGTCGTTGCCACCGCCAAGGACCGACCCGATTCCAAGGCGACGGAGCTTTCCCGCAAAAACGAGACGCGTTGGAACTCTATTCACCTCTGCCTTCAGAGCCATGTTCTGTTCTCGAGTGCCATCGACTACTATATGGCGCGCGACGACACACCGTGGACAAATTCGCCCTTCCTGATGACGCACTTGATATCGTTAAAGAGCTCCTTGACATTGGCGAATACCTCAAGACCCTGACGGTTCAGTTCCAAGATGCAACGCCTCGCACTTGGGATGTCATCGCCGAGTTCGAACGAGTTGAAGGCATGCTTGACAACAAGGCTCAAACCGCTTCTCCCATGGTGCGCATCGCAGCCAAGTCCGCTTTGATTGTTCTGGGCAACTACTACTCGAAGGTTGGCGACGATTCGATTGCTGCATTTGGGTCGATGTTCTTTCATCCTCGTCACCATCTGCGATTCTTTCAGCGACCTGGAACTGCTTGGGCCGAAACCGATATCAATGAGAAGCAGAAGAAGCTCCATGAAATCTACAAGAAGGTGTACCTTCCTCTCTATGAGGACATCCCCGAAGCTGGTCCTCCGTCCCCGATTGATTCCGATGCTTGCTCCGACCACGATTTGTATGGTGATGAAGGAGGTGACACACAAGGCTCTCACAACTACTACGAGCCAGATGCCTTCCTCCAGTACTGGGCTAGGGGATGCGTCAGACTGAACAAGAACGACGCCTACAAGGGGTGTCCTATCAAGTATTGGGTGACACAACGTGCGATTCCAGGGCAGAAGGCTCTTGCCGAGATGGCAATTGACTTCATCACAATTCCACCAACTGCGTGCGATGCGGAACGCGCTTTCTCCACCGGCCGCCGGACGATCAACTATATGCAGCACAGCACCTCCGCCGAAGTTCTGAACGCCAAGATGTGTCTCGGTAGCTGGGCTAACCCGACCGCTCCTATCTTCGGGGACACCCCCGAGGGCTTCGCTCGACATGCCCGACCCATCATCGCAAGTGAGTTCAAATGAGAGGAGTCATGCTAGCCCCAGCTACTTGCAGCGACTGAGGACCCAATAATCTTTCTTGCAGGCAAGCTCCGTGCTCCATCGAAGCGTGTCGTGGCAAAGAAGAGTTCTTCGGCAGTCCACAAAGCGAATAAGCGGCAGCGCCACAACGTCACTGGAGAATCCTCGCGATCGACCTCGCTCTCGCAAAATTCGCCGATTGAGGAGCTGGAACTCTCAGACACGGACGAAGAATCGTCTTGAGCGCTACCCAAGTATGCAACAGAGTGAATCTTCGTTTCTCCCATGTACATAATAAACCCTCAACAACATATTTTCTCTCTGTTTCTCTGTTTCTGCCCCTTCATAGATTTTTCAACCGAGTCCTCTAGCTTTCCCTCATTTGCACTTGCTCTCCGTCGTCTGTCAATAGAATACAAGGCACGGCTGCCATTCTGCCACTTCGTCGAGTTTTTCTGGCGGCAGCTGGAGAGATCTTGTCATGGCTGCAAAGACGTTTTGTGTCGAGGACAAGGGAACAAGGGTCCGCCCTGTCATATCTATACACGCACATCTATGCATGCCTCCACACATCTAGTCATCATCTATCAAGTGGCGTTTATCTACGTAGATGTCCACTAGATATCTATCTTTCATCTATCTATTCTGCTGTAGATGACAGATCTATAGATAGCCCGAAAAAAGGCAAAATTATAGATAGATAAAATATATCTACGCGCCTATCTGATCTAATGCGAAGCCCTGAGCAGTGCTGCAGCAGTAATAGCAGCAGGCTCAAGCCAGGTAGGTGGTACAGAAGAGCTCATGGCTACAATGAGATTCAAGAGAGCTTTCTCTGTCCCTTGGATTGAAGGGAAGTCATGCCATGCCATGAGTCATGACAGAGACCTTGCGCAGGCGGCCTTTTTTTTTTTTTTTTTTTTTTCTCGCGCGAATCTCGTGTCCCTCCCGGCGACTCATAGATTCTCGTGTCCCCAAAGGCGCTTCATACTCTTTGCATTTTTTTTTCTCGCGCGAATCTCGTGGCCCTCCCGGCGACTCATAAGCGAGCACCCCCGACCCCCCAGCACCGGTACCGCCCCGATTTTATTCTCCAACACTAAGGTTCGGCCGCGCGCCACCTCACCACCGTAACCGTTGACCCGCTGCAATGTGACGTACTTTGCTGCAACAGCTGCGGTACTGTTCAGTAACGGAAACCGAGTGGTTGAAGCCGGGAGAGGACCGCGCGACGACGATCAAAAATGTACAGAGCCTTCATTTCATCACTGAACTACTTTTTTGTTCTCTCGGAGCCCGATGATGGGCTCAGACCGTCGTCGAAACGCGCGTCGAGTGTGGACCTTTTCACGGGTGTCGCAAGCTTGACTTGCGAGCTGCCACGGGATGGTGAGCCGCAATTCACGGAACCAGAGGCCTGGTTTTTGCGTGATTCGTTCATTACAACTATCAGTATTCTTGAGGTTGTTCATCTGCAGCGATGGCAGTGAACACTCTCATCTAGTGTCCCATGGACCCGGATTCTCAGCGGTACGAAGTCAATTTACAGGTAGCGGCGTAGCGTACGACTTTGCTACTTGTCGGCCATTGTAGCTTCCTTCGCCGTCGTTGTTGTAGAACATGTGGTATTTGTTGGCATCAATATCGTTTTCCCAGGCAGGCCACGGTGGGTGCCCCCACCCCCCCCTTTTCGGGGATACTAGGGTCGCCTCCTGTCACTGACGTCCAATGTCTGTTTTTTACATCAGGTTCCGCCATACCTAATACTGCACAGCCATGTCAAGTGATAACTCACGCATGCAGTGTCACCAGCTGATGGTGAAGAAACACCTCGAGGGTTGACATTCAAAGAAGACGTGTTGAAGGGAAGTGCTGCCACTTGATAGGTTTCCATTAGCTCCTCAACAATCCCACACCAAGAGCACAGTTCATGAAGTTACTTATTCGAATCCGTAGCTATGCTGCATGCTGTAGCCATTTCTTGAGAAAACTTGCCCCTATTCGTTGCAGAGCTTCCACGACGACCCCTTCGGGTGTCGCGAGCTCGAGGCCGATTTGTCTCGAGAACAGTTCCGGTCTGTTGAAAGAGGATTCAGCGCATGCATCTCTTGAAGGTGCCTTCACTTTTGGTGTACTGGTTAAGGCGACCAGGATGGTTTTACAACACCTTGTCGAAATGCGATCCATACGCGAGTGACTTCTTCGGCTGACTTGGTCTTCAACGGGAACGTCCACTTCGCAGTCGAGTACTGGTCTACAATAGCCAGGTATGCCTTTCGACCTTGAAAATCAACTTGATCTTCTGCAACGAATCCGATGTCCATGAATACGCGTTGTAGAACATCGGTGACTTGGGTAGCCAACTCTGTGAACTTCGTTGCGCGAGACTTGGAACAGATGCAGGACTCACAGTCGTGGACCTTCTCATCGGTGAGAACTGATCCATCAACTGCGCCTGACTTGACGAGCTCCATGATTGAGCTCACGGGCACATGCCCGTAGCGACGATGCCATTCAATTCCATCAAAGACGCTCCCACTGTCGCACGGGTTGCGACATGAGCTTGATCCTCGACAATGCGCGTAAAGTCGAGCGTATAACCGGTACCGCTGAGCGTCTTCGCCACGATGGCTCCTTGATAGGTGATCGTTATGACGTCCTTGTCATCTTCCCATCCGCACTTGCATCAGCAACTTTGCCACTCGCGCTTTAGTGCAATTTAGTGCCATTTAGCGCACTTTAGTGCCAAAAGCGCACTTTTAGTGACATTTAGCTCGTTTTCTATAATCTCCGGTGCGCTAAATTGCACTAAGCGCGAGTGGCAAAGTTGCTGATGTGGCTCCTGATTTGTATAGAGCTCGAGTCGAGATGAGGTTCACGGGCGCACCCGGGAGATGATACACGTTCGCAAGTGAGAGCGATGCCCCACTCTTCAACTTGAAACGTACCATCCCATACGTGTCGCAGTGTACTACCTGTCCGCTCGCTGTCTGAACCTTCAGGTTTCCACTTTGACGATTGGAGAGCAAACTGGCGTCTCCAACATAGTGCTGGCTAGCACCTGTGTCCAGTATCCAGATCTCACCCTGGTTAACCTGCGACACCCTATTCGCGACATTGTCTTGAAGCGAATGGCTCTCATCGAGAGACTTGACCGTCAACGCAAATTTAGCCAACTCGTTCGAATCCGCCGATTCCTTCGAGTCCTGCTTCTTCTTTTTGTTGCGGTTGCGCGCACGACCGTGGTTCTTCTTGGCGTCGTACTTGGGACATTCAGGGTCCATCGCGAAATGACCCTTCCCCTTGCATCCCCTACAGACACAGTTCGGGTCACGACTTGCTTGCGTGCTTTGAACGGCTAACGCTCCCGCGTTCTTCAAGAGTTTGTCGAACTTGCCCGACAACTTCCGTTCCGTGTACTCGTCTGTAAGGCGATTGATGACATGGTCGACCGATCGATTTTCACCGAGGCGAATTGCTTGCTTCAGCATCTCGTACGACGGGGGTAATGCTTGGAGGATGTACGCGATCATCGCCTCGTCCCCAAACTTCTGACCGAGATCGTCGAGTTGATCCGCCTTGTCGATCATGCTCTTCAAGAACTCGCCCATATTCTCGTCTTCGTCGTACTTCGCATTCGAGAGTTCCATCAACAACGTTCGAATCTTGAAAGGCTTGGCATTCCCTTCATGATGCTGGCGAAGCTTGTCCCAGATATCCTTGGCGGAGAGCGTCTTGCTCTTGACCATCTTGAGATTCGCATCGTCGATACATTGAATGATCAGGGCACGGGCGCTTCTGTCCTTCTTCTGCAAGTTCACGACCACTTGGGTGTCGGTGACCGAGGCATCGAGACCGTGCATGGTCCTCCACTCAGTTGGTGTGTTGGGAATGAGGGTTAGGAATGGCGCGTTCATTGGTAATCTGTTTAGAAGCGCTCGTCTGTTTAGTGAAGCCTGGCGATGCGCACCAACCGTTGTCTTCTCTCCACGGTTGGATTACACGCTCGTCAGTCTCTTATTTGGTAGCGTCTGTATTGCCGCAAGGCACAGATCCGCACGCAGAAAAGACGCAGCGCGTATCCAAGATGGCTACGACCTCGGTGGATTCCGGGTCCGCCACTCATCGCGGCCTTATGGGCGACCTGTATGGCAATGTCGACGCCACAAATTGGGGAACGGCCAAGGATCGACTCCAACGGGTGTTGGAGGGCGATGGCCGGTTCAAGCACGTCACGACCGAACTCAACGTTGGCCCCGAGCCCGAACAGTCCGAGTTCACCCGTACGCTGGGTGGCTCCACTGTGGCCGACGTAGCCACGTTCCGTACACAACATCGGAACTACCGTCATGACGTCGACGACCTCGATCAAGCCTTGGCGCAGGCCCGCAACATCTTGTTCGTGTGCCTGGGGGAGGCCACGTTCGCGCGCATCGCAGACCAGCCAACGCACGAGCTGTGGGCGGCCCTCGATAAGGATCTCGGCGCCGCATCCCACGATTTCGCGCGGTCGGAGAAACTTGATGCTCTTTTCCAATACCAAGCCTACGTCGATGGAGACCCTCTCGACCCTTGGTTGTCGCGCTTCAACCGGCTGTTCGTCGATCTCAACGCCGCGCATGTTTCCCGCGACAAGGCCTACCAGCGCGCCAAGATCGACGGGGTCAAGTACACGCAAGCTGAGTTTGACAAGTGGGTTCCGCCGCCTGCGTTGTCGGAAGGCATCCGCATGGACCTCTTGAAGGCGAGGATGCCACGGCCTATTGTCACGGTTATCGACGCCCTCGGCCCTATCCCGTCGCTCAGTGATGTGGAGGGCGCGATTCGTCGCGCGGCGATGTCTCGCTCTTCCGGCACCGACGTCGCCGAAGCCCTCGCGGCGAAGACTCAGGGTCGTCGCAGGCGCCCCGCTCGTTCGTCAGGCAAACCGAAGTCCAGTTTTCTCTCGGCTTCGAAGGTACCGGGTCTCGTGGACAAGTGGCCGCACGGGGTTGCGCAGAACGGTCGCCTGAGGCTGGGCCCGTCGCAGTGTCGGAAATGCTACGAGCAGGGTCATCTTGGCGACGAATGTACCGTCCCCTCGACCGAACTGTGCCGTCGTCGGGTTGCCGTCTTAGCCAAGCACAACATCTCCATCGGCGCGGCCGACGCGATGGCGCTCGTGGCTGAGTACGGTCCCGACCCATCGGTTGACGACGACTCTTACGTGAACTATTTTGCCGAGGTCGCCCTTGACACCGAAGTCTCTGCGCTGTACTTGCACGACGGTCCCCGCTACCTCCTCGACTCGGGGGCGACGCGCCACATGACCACTCGTCGGGATCTCTTGGTCGACTTCCAGCCTTTCACGACGGAGCGGGTGCGCGTAGTCGGCGCATTCAAGTCCAGCGCCATGGCTGTCGGCAAGGGCACCCTTCGCTTTGACGCCAATGGCGCGCCTCTCGAGCTCCGCGACGTCCTTCTCGTCCCGGGTCTGTCCGCCGAGCTCGTCTCTCTTGCCAGTCTCATGAAGGATGGGTACCAGCTGTCTGGGATTTGCGACGCCGCGGGCGCACACTCTGGTCTCACCGTCTCGGGTCCGGCTTCGAGTCTCACCTTCGCTCTCGATCGCAACCACTACGTTCTCCAGGCGAGTCCGGCCTCACCTCCTCTGGCGGATCACCACGCGCTGACAGCCACCTCCTTGCCTACAGATGTAGTGCTTTGGCATCAGCGTTTGGGTCATCTGTCCTGGGGTCGTTTGGTAGAACTTGCTAAGTCGGGCGACATTTCCCTCGACATCTCTGCTGTAACCCGGGATCAACTTCGTCTCCTCGATCAGTGCGATGCCTGCTGCTCCGGCAAGGCCGTGTCTGCCCCCAGTCGTGAGGCTGCCCACCACCCCGCCGACGCACCTTTCGCTCGGGTCTTCGCCGACGTGTGGGGGCCTTCCCCTGTCCCTGCTCTCTCCGGCGTCCGATATCTGTGCGGTGTCACGGATGAATACTCGCGTTTCCGCTGGGCTCGCAGCATTCGGCTCAAGAGCGAGGCTTCGTCCGTACTCAAGGGCTTCGTTGCGATGTCGAAAATCCAGTATGCTGGCCCGGGAGTGGCGACCTTGCGCACGGATAGGGGGGTGAGTTCGTCAACAACGACCTCCGGGATTGGCTTGCTGAGCGGGGCATTTTTCACGAGCTATCCACGGCATACGAGCACGGTCAGATGGGCATACAGGAACGGAGTTGGCGTACGATTTTCAACTCTGTTCGGGCGTGGCTTCATCGTTCGGGACTGCCGTCATCGCTGTGGGAAGAGGCTGCGCAGGCGGCCATCTACGTTATCAACCTCCTCCCGTCGTCGCCTCTGCAGCAGCGCACCCCTGATGCCGTTCTTCACGCCGCTGCGAGTCCCGTTACGTCCACCCGTCGTCCCCGCATCGATCGTGTCAAAACCTGGGGCTGCGCCGCCCAGGTACCGTTCGCTCCCGAGCAACGTTCCAACAAGTTGGCTCCGCGTTCGCGCCTGTGCTACTTTGTCGGGTACTCTTTGCGCTCTAAGGCCTGGCGCTTCTACGACCCGGTTGGCAACAAGGTCTTCGAGTCGTCTCAGGCCAAGGTCTTCGAAGATCGCTTCTTCCCCGCCGCGGCAAACCCTGTACCTACTGTTGTTGCGCCCGCCGTTCTGTCCTATCCGTCCGTCCCGCGCAGAGTTCCTCCGCCCGACCTTCCCCCTGACGACGACGATACTGTCAATCCTGCGGGCGTCGCACCCGCCGTCGCGGCCGCTCCCGCTGTTGCCCCCGCCGTTGCTGTCCCGCCCGCGGCTGGTCCGGTCGACGTTGTGGCCCCACCTGTCCCGCCCTCCCTCGTGTTCTCCAATCCGGGTCCGGCGAACGCCCCTCCTGTAGGTGATCGTTCCACTCGTGCTCGTCGCCCCCCTGACTACCTGGGTTTCGCCCGCGCGGCTCACGACTTGGAGTTCGCCGCGCACGCCTCCGTCTCGATCGAGGACTTTGACGAGGACGATCCCGACGTCCAGCTGTACTCGTACGAGGAAGCGACTGCCTTTCTTGCCAAAGTCGATAAGGACGACGCCCCTACCGTTCGCGCGGCACTCGCTGGTTCGTTCCGCGACTACTGGCTGGCGGCCATGGCGACCGAGGAGGGCGCACTGGCGGCGAAGCAAACATTTTCCAAGCCGCTTCGTCCCCCTCGCGGGGCTATCATAATCGGCAGTATGTGGGTCCTCATGGTGAAGCGCGACGCCGAGGGCAAAATCGTAAAGTACAAAGCTCGCCTCGTTGCGCGTGGGGACATGCAGAGGCGTCGGGGTGAGCAAATTGACTCGTTCTCGCCTACTGGCCGCGCCGCCTCCCATCGCCTGCTGCTCGCCCTTGCCGTTGAGAACGAGTGGGAGACCCGGCAATTCGACGTCTCGTCGGCATACCTCAACGGCAATCTCGGTGGGACGGAGATCTACATGCGTCTGCCCAGTGGGCAAGTCGTGCGCCTTCAGCGCGCGCTGTACGGACTCGTCCAGGCGGGTAGGGAGTGGTACAAGGTCTTCACCGAGTGGATTTTGTCGATTGGCTTCACGCGTACCGACAGCGATCATGCCGTCTTCATTCGCAGGGAAGGGGATAAGCGCTGTTTCCTTTCCATTCATGTCGACGACGGACTGCTCACGGGTGACGGCGACCTCGACGGCGTTCTCACTCAGCTCAAGGCGCGTTTTGAGGCCCGCAGCACGGACGAGGCGTCTTTCTTCCTGGGTCAGAGTATAACCCGTGAGGGCAAAACGGGCGCGGCCATCGTTACTCAATCTCATTTTGTGGATGCGATTCTCGAGGAATACAACATGGCCAACGCCTCCCCGCGTCCCACCCCGCTTGCGGCACCGTCGACGCTGAGGAACCGTGTGAGCTCTGATTTCGACCCCGCTTCCATACCGTACCGTGCCATTGTCGGCAAACTTCTGTATCTGTCCGGCACTACTCGGCCCGACATCGCTTTCGCCGTGTCCAAGGCTGCTCGTTTCTGTAACAACTTCGAGGCGGAACATTGGGAGACGCTCAAGCACATTCTCCGGTACCTCGTCGGCACTCGTAACTTTGGCATTCGATACCAGAAAACCCATCAGCCGATGTCGGCCATTTTGGAGGGTTTTGTCGACGCGGACCATGGTGCCGACCCTGTGACCCGCCGCAGCGTCTCGGGTTACGTCTTCACGTGCGCTGGCGGGGCAATCTCCTGGATCGCCAAACGTCAGACTCTTGTCACTCTGTCGAGCACCGAGGCCGAATATGTGGCCATGTCGTACGCCGCTCGTGAGGGGATCTGGTTGCGTCGGCTGCTGGCCGATCTTGGTTTTGAGCAGACATCGCCGACTCGTCTGAGGGGTGACAACCAATCGGCTATCACTCTGGCCAAACACCCGGCTTTCCATGCTCGCACCAAACACATCGGGATCCATTTCCACTTCATCCGAGATCACATTGCGGAGGGCACAATCGAGATGGTCTGGGTGCCCACGGGCACCATGGCTGCGGACGTCCTCACCAAAGGGCTCGGAACTCAGAAGCACTATCAGTTTGTACACGCGATGGGGCTTATCGATTCATCGCGTGAAGGGGCGAGTTGGTGTGTTGGGAATGAGGGTTAGGAATGGCGCGTTCATTGGTAATCTGTTTAGAAGCGCTCGTCTGTTTAGTGAAGCCTGGCGATGCGCACCAACCGTTGTCTTCTCTCCACGGTTGGATTACACGCTCGTCAGTCTCTTATTCACTCAGCCAGGCTGACGTCGGAGGGCCGCACATGCCCATGCTCGAGGACGCTCGCGTAGCCCTTGCTCTCTGTTGTTGTAGGAGCGTCTCTAGTTACGTGGCGTCGATGGATGACCTAATGTGAGATAGTGGATCGCTAAAGGTCAATCGACTGTAACAGAGCGAATGGGCGAGATGTGATATCGAGTGCGTGGTGGAGAAGAGAGAAAAACAGCTAGGCCAAAAGACGCAATCTCATGTAAACAACCAGCCGCCTCTACCGGACCCCGCACAACACCCGCGCGCCCCGCGCCACTGCTAAGACCATAAGTCCCTCTGGACCGCCGACCCCACTAATTTCCCACAACACTCCCACTGGTCAAGGCTCCAAGGGACACCATTCCCATACCCTCACGATGAAGTTCGAACAAGCTGCGAGCAAGCGGCTTTGTAAGAAGATCCGCAGTCATCGCTCCTGTCTTGCAATACTTGATTCGAATATCGCCAGCCGTAACTCGTTCACAGATGTAAAAGTGATGCACACTGTAGTGCTTCGTCCTTCCGTGATGAGCCGGGTTGAGAGCGATCGCGATCACCGCTTGGTTGTCCTCCCAGATCAGTGTAGCCTTAGGTTGTTCAAGCTCGAGATCCGCCGCCAATCGCCGAAGCCACATGGCCTCCTTTGCTGCCGCGGAAGCCGCCAAAATCTCAGCCTCCGTAGTCGAAGTCGCAACCATCGACTGCTGTTTGCTTTGCCAAGAGATCGCAGCACCTGCCATAATCGAGACGAACGCTCCAATCGACTTCCCAGTCGACATGTCGTCTCCCCACGAGGCATCGGAGTAAAGCTCGAATACCGTAGATCCTCCGTGGTTGAACTTCAGTCCCCAGTCAACAGTACCTTGCAAGTAGCGGATGATACGCTTCACCGCGATCCAGTCGGCGTGGGTAGGAGCTGAAACCTTGGAAGCTGCCGCACGAACCGAAGTGACGATATCGGGTCGAGCTCGATGCGCAGCATACTGCAACGCTCCCACTGCTGACTGGTACAGAGCCACGTCGTCGAAAGGATCCGTAGAATGTTCGACGTCCGACCTTGGCTCCATGGGGACTTTCACAGGGTGCTTGGATACTGAACCTCCTCCATACATGGCAACGAGATCCCTGATGTACTTGGACTGATGCACGAAAATGTAATCTGACGTACGCTCGAATTCGAGACCCAAGAAGAGCTTCACTGGACCGAGGCGCTTGAGCTTGTAGACTTTGTTAAACGCTTCGATCTCCGAGTCCAGGATTTTTTTAATTTTTTTTTGGGGACTGGGGCTCATAAATTGCAATCCTTCGGGTTGGCTGGGACCGCTACAAAAAGAGCTAAAAGAGGTTATAAAGCAACGACGGCAAGCAGTTGGGTGAAAGTCAAACCCCTGCGCGCAAAGAGCGCTGCGCAGATCAAAACCCGCCGAGCACCTAACGCGGACTCCAACGGGCGGTGAGTACTGCTGCCGCTTCACGTCCCAAGAGTGGGAGCGAAGATACTCGAAAACCAGGCAAGAGCGCCTAGAGAAAGAAAGGGGGAGAATATAAAAAAAATCACGACTGGAAACACGGAGAACCAGGAATACTAAGACAGAGAGGAGAGGAGGAGGAGGGGAACACACCCGAGGGGCCAAGGGAGGGGGTCGAAGCCAGAGATAGAGGTCCCCAGGGACTAACCGGCCGCAGCCAAGCCCCAGCTACTCGTCACCCCGACAGCGCCTGATGTCCTCCCTTGGCTGAGTCTCGAGTGCTGGCTGTTGAGCCGTTGGGGCCGAGCGAAAGACGATCCAATACAACGAAACGGGCCTCGCCTTGACGCGAGGATATTGACCAAAAAACGAGCGACCTTTCTTCCCGATCCATGCTGTAGATCTTGACCAACGCGAACGAACGATCCATCCGACGAAATCCAACACACGGCTTAGGAATAAAAGGGGAAGTGGCTGAAGCGTAGTCAACAACCGAGCAACAGGAACGAGAAGAGAAAGGGAAGGGAAAAGGGGGGGAAAGGAGAGGGGAGAACTTCACAAAGCCTCCAACGCAAAGACGATCGACCGGGCTTGCCGATCCATCCAAGAACGAAGACCGCTACTGCGCAAAGTAGAGAGAGAGAGAGAGAGGTGCGCAGCCTTCCACTGCGCAACAAGTTTCAAGACAATCAGCTTCTGAAAGAAAAGTCGACCTCCGAAAAAGAAGGGAGGAAAGGAGGGGAGGAAAATGGGAAGGAAGGACTTAACTCGGTCATCACACCTCCCAATCTCGAGCCCCAGGCACAAAGCCCGCTCGAGAGAGAAAATCTCGCTCGAACGCTCTGAGCGCACTGAGGAGCGAGGGAGGGGCCACGACGTTGTCCAGCTCGAACCGCTGATGAACGCGCCAGCGGAGCAGGTGCAGCCGCTGGAAGCCGATCGCGCAGGCCAGCCGAGCCCACATCCATTTCGAGGTCGTTCTCCCACGACCCCGCAAAAGGGGGAGCCCCATAGTCAGCTGCTCCGGAGTGAACGTCGACGGATCGACGTCGGTATCCTCGATGCCGAGCTTGTCGAACAGAATGCGCAGCACCCGGCCCCAGAAGCTGGTCGAGTACGCGCACTCGAAAAAGTAGTGCGACACCGTCTCGATGACCGCTGCATCGTTGCCACAGAACAGACACGTCGGCGAAGAGGCATGACCCTGAGTATTCTGCCTCTTGCGCGTCGGCGTCACGTCGTACATGAGCCGCCAGTGGGTGTCCTGCTCCACAGCAGACGCGAACCGGTCATGAAGCCATCTCCAGAAGCGCTTCCTATCGCTCTGAGAAGTCCCATGCGTACATTGCGGCAAGTCGATCGACGTCATCGACTGACAGAGCTGTTCGTTTTCCATCCGCGACGTTGTAAGATGGTTGTGTTGGGGTTTCTTTCATGAGTGGCGATGGAATGAGGTGCGATGGGTAAGGTGTGAAGAGCAGGAGGGAGGAAGATGGAGAAGCCTGCGCCTCAATCTTAAACCGAGCTCATAGAATGTCGCGGAACAACATGGAGTGAAGCCCAGTGTCGACAAGCCATGACACGGTGGCGGGACCCCTAACCGCGGAATTCGCGCACTGGCCGACACTAAGGACATAGCTACAGCCCTGACTAATAATTGAAGCAGTCACCCCATAACGTACGCCAAGATTCCATGATCCGCCCAGTCACGACACAGCCACTGTGGCTCAGTTCGCGTTTTCGCAGTGAAGAATTAGTCAAGGTGCCATCGGTTCCAGCGGTCCCAGCGGTTAGGAGTCAGCCTCGACGTCCCTCACCTGCAAATTGCCGGAGCTTCACTATGGAGCTTTGTGATAACTCTTCATTTCATCAACTCAAAAACCCTTCTAAAAACTATGTTTTCTGTTACGTTATCCGCTTCTCCATTTCTCAGTCTGATGAAGCAAAACTTTGACACCGTCCACATTCGTTGCTCGGGACAACGCGACGTACAACTGGCCGCGGCGTCTCCACACACACCCCTACCTGTGCGAGTGACTGCCCTTGCGACTTGTTGATCGTCATAGCCATTGCCATCCGAATCGGAAACTGCGTCCGATGTAGAGTGAACGGAAGCTCAGCTGATGACCCTGTCTTCAGCGTGATGCGTGGCAACAAAACGGGCTGTCCAGCATGATCTCCTGTGAGAATGATGGCCTCGAGCACGCGGGTGTGTAGCCGAGTTAACAACAGTCTTGTGCCGTTGCACAGCCCCGCAGCCGGGTCCAGGTTTCGGAGGAACAGGACGGGACATCCCACTTTGAATTTTGCAGCGTGCAACGCCATCCCGGCGATGTTGAGACTCTGAAGGCACTCGATCGAAAACAGTGATTCGTCTTCGTTTTCGACCGAATCCGCGCTGTCGAACGTTGAGCGTCACCCGGCAGCAGGTCGAGCACCATGTCGTTGATTTGATCCACCTGCGAGTTTTTAGGCGCCAGAATTGATCAATCTCGGAAGTAGTCGACTTTTTCGCTTTTTGACATATTGTCCAGTTCGAGCGCGGGGACGGGATAACGTGTCTGATTAACCCGAATCTGTTCCTCGTGGTCGCCGGCAAGAGAAGCTCACGTGGGAGCGCGATGGAGTCTTCTGTTTTGTTCGCCGAGCCGTCTCCAACTCCTAAGAGCCAATCTGCAAAGCCCTGTGCCCTTGCCCGTTCCGTTTCGGTCATGCGATCTGCAGCGGCCAGAAGATGCATGTTTGTCTGCGCTCGCACCGTGCGGCTGTTAGTATAGTATAGGGTCTAAAAGTCAGGCAAGGACTACCTACTTACGGAGAGATGCAGCACCTCAACTTCCCCCCCCCCCCCCCGAAATCAGCATTCATGATGCATGCGTCGACGATTTGTGCAGGGGCGATGCCTTGGGAATAAAGGGAAGGCATTGCTTCGGATCCCCTGTGATGTTACAGCCGAACCGGAACCGGTCAGTTAGTCATGCCGCCCTACGTTTTGCTTTTGAAAGATTGGCACACACCTGTCAACACGACGGTCACTCCACCGAACCGAGCCGTTGAGGATCGCACATCTTGCAACATGCTGTCGAGCAGCTGGAAACATCGACGGTGCTGCATCGGCGCCTCGTCCTAAACGATCAAGTGGCACGTTTCAGCGGCGGTGTTGTGAGCCTTCAGGGAACAGGCTATGCTCGACAACGAGAGTCTTGCCTGCTCCGTCTGCCAGCATCTCGTTACACAAGTGGCCATCGAAGTCGTTACGCCTTTTGCGCTGGGTGTTGGGCCATATCTTGAAGCAGCTCTCAGGGGGGTCGGCGGGGGGGAGAGCCGTATTGTGATTGAGACCTTGATGGGCCAAAGCTCGGTTGAATGCGCCAAGGATGCGAGGAAGCAGGGTGAGATCGACCGTTGAGGCTCGAATCTCGGGGTGTGGGTGAAAGGGCCAATCGCTTCGGTTGGCGCGCTCCCTCCGAGGTACGCTTTGGTTGTGTGGGTGTTGGACCGGTCGGCAAAGTTACCCCTGCAAAAATGGTGGCCCCGGAGATCGCCCACCGTGTCAAGTGGGGCGAGGTCTCCTCCATGATGCGTTGCTTCAGCAGGGGTAATTTGCTGAGGGTAGGGCAATGGGAAGGCAAGAAGGAGAGCGATCACTGTTGCTGCTCGCAACCGCTCGTCGTCGACAGAAGGGTCCATGCACGTGCGATCGAGCGATTGTCCGAGACAGCTTTTGCCGTCGCTCGGGGGTTGCGTCATAGGTCGTACCGGCTCGGTCCCACCATTGGTGTCGAGTTCACCTGAGTCATGGTAGTGCTTCAAGTTGCAAAACTTAGTGTGACCAACCCTCATTGACCATTATCGCTTGCTCACATCATCTAGCATCGCCCGGAGTCTTGACCGTTTTTGCTCGAATTCGAAAATCAGCTCAAAACTACGTCGCACGAGTCGCCTCGTTCTCTCGCCTCGAAAAGTTGCACGAGTTGATCTCAATACAACCGATGAAAGAAAGTACTGCACACGGAACTTCATCATCACACCCTCAAGACCTCGCCCAAGCGGACTGCGCCTTCCTGAAAAGTGCGATACTCGGGATGGTAGCTCATGAAGAGCGAGATCAAGATGCCAAAGATGCCTAAGAAAGGTTGGATTTTGGGTGCAGTCGGGCTCGGAGGGATGGCGGACATCGAACACACGTCGCTGATCGCCAGATGGGTCTTTCCCTCGAATTCAACTAGCGCAGGAGCCAACGCCCCAGAACCCAAGTCAGACCTCGCGTTCCCACTGCAGCGATCCCACCACCACCACAACCCCACTTTGGAGACTCGCCGAGCTCGGTCACGGCGAAAAAGGTAGCCCCCCGCAGGACGAACTGCCCCGGTCTTGCTCAAAGATCGACTCCAGCGCCTGCTTTGATGTGGCGTCCATCGCGAGTGTCGTCAACGGTTCAAAACCTGTAGTGTGCAAGGTCGACGCACTCCTCATCTCCCAGTTACGATCGCCAGTTTGACCCATGATTGAGCGCAGCTCTCTGACGGCTACAACGACATCAGCAAAATGGGCACTCGGCGCGCACCGCTTAAAGGCGCTTAAGCCCCGCTTAAGGACGCTTAAGGACGCTTAACAAGACGCGGGGCTTAAGGACGTCTTGTTAAGCGTCCTTAAGCGTCCTTAAGCGGGGCTTAAGCGCCTTTAAGCGGTGCGCGCCGAGTGCCCATTTTGCTGATGGAGGCACGAGGTGAGGGTCTCCGTAGAGCATCCTGACGATGGGGCGGATGAACACGAGTATGATCGACTCGAGAGGATAGGAATTGCCGTCTTCCTCGGCGAGTGCCGCAAAATTGTAGTCGTCGAAATAGTTTTCCACCCAATGTTGCGTGTATGCAGTGGTTCGAGGCGAGTGCTCGGTGACGTGGATGTTCGTTCAAGCCCGGGTTAGGGCGAGCTGCACTGGGTGGTGCGGTCGTTGAGAGGGCCGACGAAACTCAACAACATAACTTCTCACCGCGGATCAGGCGACATCGTGCCTCTGGCTCTGGGGCCACTACCTAACTCAAGACTGAGTGAACTCGTCTCTTGGGGGGGTGGTTCATTCCATATAGACTTTTCATTTCCTCCTTTGTTCTCTCTCTCCTTCCAGCCTCAACCTCAGTCCAGAAGCACGATTCTCGCCGAACCGGCAGGAGCTGAGGTCCATTCAGCTCGGGGTGCTCTCGAGTCCAACTACAACGCTGACGAGATGAACGAGATGACGAGCGTTGCGCATTGCAGATGAACCTGAGGGAAAGTGCGTACAAAAAGTGCGTACAAAATATAAAACAAGCATAGAAGAGAGAAAAAACAGAGACGTCAGAAGGAGGAGAGAAAAGATTCACACTCTGAGTTTGAGATACGATCGTCCCCAATCAACGAAGCAAAAAGGACCATTGTTGGGTCGAACCAGTACGTTGCCGGCGCTGACATCATTGTGGATGATGCCGAGTTCCCTGAAAGCCGCCTCGATCTCCCTGCACCTCCCGTAGAACAAAGAAAAAAGAATCAGAGGGTCAGGAATCCGCGCGGCCTCTTGACCGGCTTGCACATGGCTGGATCAGTGCGCCGCCCTGCAGGAACTTACCACAATTCGCCCGGCGATCCGTAGAAGTCGAGCTCGTTCATCGTTTTGCCCACATTCTCAAGCACCATGGCGTATCCGTTGCCATTCGTCCTTCGGTAAGTGCCGTGATATTGCGGGAGATGTTTTCGAAGGTGGTCGGGGACGTGGGGGAAGACGTGCTGGTAGAATAGCGTCTCGCGGATGACCGAGCCGACGTAACTACACGGCACGAGCTTGAGAAAGTACGTCGTGTTCGGAGCAGGGTGGTCAACTAGAGGCACCTCGGGTTTGGCCGACGAGGACAAAGGTCGGTTGACTCGCACGACGTTCGCAAGCCACCCGCCGGCAGTACTTCCCGTCCCGACCTGCTTCTCCAGACGAAGATCCGCAGTGGGCTCGAACCGATCCAAGAGTTCCAGGGGGATTCGATCGTCCTCGAGCTCTTCCCGGGGGTTTTCGGACAGCCACCGCAAAACAACATCGGACAGATGGAGGCCCCGAATAAAATCACTCGCTGGGGAAGGCTTCGACGGCAGACGGGACGCAAGCGGCGAGTCGGAAGGAACCGAAGAGACAATATCAAACCCGATCTCGACCAGTTCCACGCGGCTCGTGCCCGTGTACGACTGCGTAAGAGCAGGAAGTAAACGATCCTTTCTGTGAGCTGGGCTACAAGGGCTAGGACGGGAGCAGCATGGCAAAGCGCGTGACGCACCATCATAGACCAGTGCGCGTTCGACAAGCTGGCCTTGATCACGAATTCGCGATCTTCAACGATGGTGATCGATTTCGACGGGAGGCGCGAGCCGGAGAGCGGCGAGGTCGCAGGACTCCAATACGTCGATGCAGGAGGGGACGAGAAGATGCGAGTGACAGGCGTCAACGGGTCGGATGAGGGATCAGATTGCAACCCTACGGAGATGGGCGGGGTGATGGGTCGATTCGAGTCCTTGGTTTGAGCTCGCGGTGGTTGGCCTGCCAGTCGCCCCGAAGAACGAGCACCGGTGGCTTCGGCCGAAGTCTTCTGGGCTTTTTGGACCCGCGGGGAGGGTTCATAGTTAGGGTCCGAGTCCGGATTGGAGCGAAGACGAGGCCGATTCGGAGGTTGAGATTGGGCATCGAGCAGTGTATCGACGACGGCTTGGTCCGGCTTGGGGACTTCGATCACGGCTGTGAAAGCCAGGGCGATGAAGGACACGATGAGTGACCGTCGTGGAAGATCGATGCCGAGTGTTTCGGCCGCCCCTGGGTTCAAGGTCGTCGGAGAGGGCTCTACCCATCGGGCCAGTTCTTGTAGAATCAAGCTGTACCTGGCCTTGAGGGGCGGTGCCGGTGAGTACGCGGTCGCAGCCGAGTTTGAGGCAGACGCCGCCGAGGTCGACGCTACGGGATCGCTTGCCGTTGCAGCATGCGTCGACTGGTGCTGGACTGTGGGCGGGCGAATGGCCAAAGCAAGGCCGCATGGTCGCATGCGTCAGTGGGACCCGGAAAGTTTCGACAGGTGTTGGTGAGTTCAAAGATGCGACGTACCCAGTTCACCAATCTGGAAGAACGGAACCGACAGCAGCAAAAAGAATCGACTATCGCTGGAGACGCATTGGATAATGGCCTACACGAGCATGAAAAATGAGAAATGAGTAAACACAGAGCCCCATTATTCGAGGCCGGATCGAGAAAGTGTATGTCCAAGCCTGCAAGATGCATGCCTCACCTTGGTCGCCACAGCATCTGCACCCTTCGACTTTTCTTGCTCTAGATTCTGAAGTGGCACTGGGGCCCCGTGGTCGAGTATGGGGATATGCGAGAGGGCGCCGTCCTGGCGTACCTTGGCCAGGCTATGATGTACGTTGTCCCGCTTGTATTCGATCGAGATACTTGAAACGATGTCGCCAGCCCCACGTTCGATGAAGACGATAGCATCGCCCTGCGTGCGGAGAGCACTTTCAGGTTGGTCCAACCGAACCGAGTACCTGGGTGTCGTCGCGGAGGTCGATGCGGAAGTGGAAGAAGCTCCGACGGCCTCGGTGATCGCGGCATGATGGTTGAGCAGCGCCGCCGTTGCAGATCGTAGACCGCTAGCGAAGAGGTCTGTGAACGAGACTTTGACGTTGTCCTCACTCTTCCGAGGCATCCTGCTGCGAGGAGCATTGCTGATGGCGTCTAGCTCCTCGCGGAACAGGTCCAGCAATGAGGGGTGTTGCTCGAGTATATCGAAGAAAGAGCTGAGAACCCTGACGCCAGGTGACGCGGGTGTGCCCCATTTCAATCCTCCCAGCCGGGCGACGCAATCGTAGGCGGTCGTCCCAGCATCGGCTTGAACGCGCGAGGCAGTTGAGTGACACGCTCCATCGTGGTGCGGTGGCGGGAGAAACCAGCTGGATGGAGCACAAGTAGCGAGGAGTCGGGTGAGCGCTGGTGGCCGAGAGTTGGAAACAATTGGCGTCGCTTCGTTGGAAGAAGCCATACAGAGCGAGATGCTGGAGGTGATGAGGCCCCACTGCAAGTGCACGGCGGGAGGTGAAGAGGGCCCCGGCGGGCGCGGCGAGCTATGAGGCGCCTTTGGGGACACGAGAATCGCGCGCGCGCGCAAGGGACAAAAATAAAAATCACACAACACTGCGCGCGCGAAAAAAAAACAAGAGACTCGGGAGGCGGTCGAGTAGTTGACGACAGCGCTCTACGCCTGCTTCGGTCCCCCTTCCAACGCCCGAGATAGCTTCGCTGCGGCCTGTTCTCATCCACTTTCAAGACGGCGATCAGCATGCCCTAGGAACGGAAGTAGACGACGAACGAAAAAGCCAAGACAGCGACAGCGCTGTTCGAAGAGATCCGAGTTTAGAGAGGAGGTATCTGGTGACTGTTCGATGGTCGGAAGAAAACCTTGCAATGTGATAGCTTTTCAAACCATACCCTATCGCTCGCTGGCTGGAATTGATGGTCCAAGCTGGACCTCATCCGAGTGACAAAGTGACAGCCGCGCAGTGTCGCCGATGCGCCGATCGTCTCTGTCTCGCACAAGAGTCAAGGTTCGGTACATGTTACAGTTTATTGTCTATAGTTGCAACCGAACTCGCTAGTCTACGACAACGCATGGTTAGTCTCGTGGCCGCGGGGGACGAGAGGTTCGTTCCGAGCGTCGAGGGGAAAAAATCTCCGAAGGGGGTAGCAAGGCGAGTGTGATCTTCTGGAGGTTCGGTCGAAGAGCTAGCGGTACCATGTTCCCTTGAGTCAGCAAGTGATTGCATCTGCTGCTCAATCATCTGCGTTGGCTGTCGCTTCGGACCAAAGTTCGGCAGCGGAAGTAACGTATTACCCTCTGATCATTCTTCGGATCCTGGACTTAGGACCATCTCCTGAATCCTTTGTTTCCCCGCAAGGATGTCCTGAACCTGACGCCTCTCCGTACTTGAGTCCGAAAGTCCCGACGAAGGTGAATCATCCTCGCTCGCTTCGTCGTCGTCGTCGTCCCGGCCGATCAACGCTGGCGCTCTTCCCCCAGTCTTCCTCTTCTTCTGCTTGCTCCCCACTTGCGAATCTTTGCACGCCCTTGCCCTTCCTGCTCTCCTCCTTGCTAGTGGGCATCAATTGCATCGCTTCGGCAGGGGAGGGGGCGTGCGAAGCGGATTTCTTGAGCCCTAGCTGAGCGCCACTCAGCCGGCCACGCGCCGAGGGTGCCTCTGGTGTCAAGAGCCCACCCCCATTGCGATCATTCGCATGTACCGGAGATGATCGCGACGTCCTTGCGTTGCTCGAGGTCGATCGGCTGAGAGCCGGGTCGGGCATTGGCGCGGCGAGAGCTGGATGACGGGTGGTCGAGGCGTGACTCGACGACTGCGAAAGAGTTGAGCTCGATCCCGAGGGATAGACGAGGGGCGAGTTGAGGATGTGGGAAGAGTCGAGCCGGATTCCAAGGGATTTGACCGGTCGTTGACGTAAGGCTAAGGCACATTGCCGCGGATCCAGTCTACGAGACCGAGAGCCGAGAGATCAGCAATGGGACACGGAACAAGGGACGGCAGACGGCGAACTTGGATCGACGGGACTGACCTAAGTTGAAGGGGCGATTGCAGACGTAGATGTCGGTGCGGGGCTCAACGTCGAAGGATCGAGTCGCGGCGTCGTATTCGAAGTGCCGGATTGGGATCCGAAGAACGAAAACATCGTTTGCATCGTTTGCATCGCTGGCACCATTTTCTGGAGCGTTACCATCATGTTCATCATTTCGAGCTGTTGAGCGGGAGTGAGTGGAGCTTGAGGTTGAGGTTTCTAAGAAGAGTCGGGCGCGAGCCCCACCACGCGGTCGATAGGTTGTTGTACCGAAAGAGGTGCATCGCCAGCGGTTGCAGCGCCGAAAGAAGAAGTTGTATCGGAGTTCAAAGCCAAGCTGAACAAGTCGTCGGTCGAGCCAGAGGTTGATCCGCTCATGTTTATCACGAGAGGCGAGGGGCAGACAGTGGCAGGAGGAAAAGAGGCAAATCCAGGCGTGACTCGAGGCGGTCGCCTGGGTGCCGGCCTCAGGGTTAAGCAGTGCCAGGGCTTCGCATTAGATCAGATAGATGCCTATCTATATCTACACCTCCTATAACTATCGTTCATCTATCTATATGGCCATAGATCATAGATAGACAGATACGCTTGGACGTAACTACGCAGATATCTAAAGCATCTGCCAGGAATACACATTGAGGAGACAGGTTGTCCATGGTCAGAGGGGTTCAAGCATATTCAAGAAGCATATCCGCTTAAGTTTCCAAGACCTTATCAAGTCATTGGCTTGGCTCCGAACGGTGGCGGTGAGACAGAGGCCGCCCTCCCGGCTGCTCGTTGTGCCCTACTAGTTCGGTCGGCTTCTATCTCGGAAGCGAAGCAAAACATTGCCTATCTTGAAGGCATGACGCCTGAGGCCTGAGCTCCTGAAAGGAAATGGGCAAATGAGCCAGAAGATTTTGGAGTCCGCATATTGCCACTGGTCGTCTGCCGGTTTCACTTCTCCCCTTTCTAGTACCTCCCCGTCTTCTCCCTCTCTAGATCATAAATCCCCAAACTCCTCATCTTGCTACAACATGGCTACTCCTACTGCCACAGAAGATCTTGTCGCCACTGTCTTCAGCACGGAGGCGGAAGCAAAAGTGTTCTACACCGAGCTTCGGTCTGACGGTGTTTCCCCGCTGCCTCAAGGCTGTGAGCCGCTGATAGCAGGAGCCGGGCCCTCTAACGTGGACGCCATTCGCAGTGATGCATTTCGGGTGTTCATCCGTCAAGGTGTCCATCATGGTGACCAAGCGCCGCGCAAAGTTCTGCTACGTGAGGATGGGTCGCTGTGTCTGATCGACTGGAATGTGGCCACGCTCGACTTTGATCCGCGTTCGCAGCGCCCCAGCGTGCGCATTTGATTGAGATCAGTTTCGAAGGGTGTCTTCGAAGGGTGTCTAGTGTGAGTTCTTTAGATAGATCACGAAGGTAAGTGTCGACATCAAGCTTTGCAAATGACTTTCCGTTCAATGAAGGGGATCCCGTTAAATCACCGGGAAGCGGGCAGTGGCAGGACCCGGGAAAGCTCAGCCCAAGGTGCGTCTCGGAAAACCGCGTTTTTGGACCGATTTGTACGCCGAATATCCCTGTTCACGGGGTGTATGTAATCCGGAGCAAGACCAAATTTCGAGTACTATTCAAACAACCCTCGAAAAACACTCGTTTAGCATGCTACAAGGCACGAATCGGGCCGAGAAGTACAAATCTCCGAGACCGTGCACATTGGGCTAAGCTTTCCCGGGTCCTGCAGTGGATCGATCTCGTCGACGACCGAAAACATAAACTCGGAGGTTGAACCTCTTGCGACCCTCAGTAGTTCCTGCGCGGTATGAAGGGCCGGCGAGGAAGCTTCCATGAGATCGTCAAGATCGTAATCACTACAGACTCATGGAAAAGGCATGCTGACACAATCCAGACACGAAGCACAGACGACGGCGGCACTCCGAGCAGTCGATATCCCGAGTAACGGCGATCAGATCCCCCACATCTCCACTGCACTGCTGCAGTGGAGTCCACCGTGACAGCTGACGCACACTCGATACCGAGGGGATCCAAATCGTATGGTTCATCGTTCTTCCCGAGAAATTCAGTGGACGGTCTTGCTGAGCGCGCAGGCAACTTTGGTTTTGAGCCTTTTCACAGTACTAAGTACTGGCAGGTGCCTCTCGGCCAACTTGAAGCGAGGCTATGGTGGAGGAGGGAGGGGTAGAGGTGCCCAGGGAAGGAGTGGGAATAGCTTGGACGTAATTTGATGACTTTCTCGAGGGGGTACTGTGGCAGCGTTGAGCACTTTGTGGGGCACGGCGAAACCTGCATTGACAAGGGTCAAATAACGTGCATGCAGAATTAGGTCTCCGAGGATTCAGGCCGCGATCGTCCCATTCCAAACACCAGTCTACACATCCCGATCATTCCGTATACCCCACCGTACGAACATTGAAGTTGATCCTCGCGCCCGTTTCCAAGAACTCGCCAAACAACTTCCAGTCATCTTCCTCTTGTTTTTCCTCTCCTCTGAGGTTCAGGGTACTGGATAGGTAGGGTGGCAACGTGTCGGAGAGAATTCGCGGAACACCTGTTGGGTAGCATTTGGTAGGCGAAGAAGCGGGGAATAAAGTCAGCGTCCGCAGATAGGAGGTTTTCTTTCGTGCGCATCGCTACCCAGACTGACCATGGAAGACCCTCCGTCCCCTCTGACCCGACATGATCAACCCGTCCCCTGAATGAAGCTCAATCGCAAGGGGTGTGATATCCCGTGTCGGTCCGCCGATGAGGAAGATGGCGGAATGACCAATGCTGTGCAAGGCAAGAAAAAGGGGAGTGGGGTTGAGCTACTTGTGCTCACGTCTCCGGGTTGTAGCAAACTTTTGGGGATGGACTGCGTACCTGAATGAAACAAGCGGTTGGACGGCGTCCAATTCGGAATGATCGATGTGGGCGGTCAAGGTGTCCCTCAATTGGTACTATATCGCCGCCGCTCATCAGCTCCACCATCCAGAGAATAAGCCCAAACTTCCACATGACTGACAAAGTTGACAATTCCCGCATCCGGTTCATACTCCTCTCTCCACATATCCCAGACCTTCCCACCCCCCTCATGCAGTTCCTCTTCGCCTGTCCCCTCGAAAACCTGATCCCAGTCAACACGTCGTACAGCTTCCTTGCAACACCGATGGATCAGAGGGGGTAGATTCGAATGCGGTAGAGAGAAGTTGTAGACTTTGGAGGTCCAATCGTAGTTCCAGCCTATGGTCGTCCAACGTAATTTGGTAAGGAGGTCATGGACCGTATAGTCCGCTGCAGCTGCCGAGGTTGCTGCGTCGATGGGAGTCACGAGGTCCTTCTTGGGCAGTGGAGGGGGAACGACGACGATGTTCTCTTTATCCTTCTCCTTCTCCCCCCTGCCAATCTCGTCCTTCCAATTACCTTTCGTAACAGGCTCGAAATTGACTTGATCCCTCCCAATAGTCCCATCACTCTTGGGTGAGATCCTCTTACAAAGTCTTCCCCCCTGACCCGCTTCCAGGGCGTTCCAGATCCCTTCGAGGGGTAGATCGTAGTGCGGGGAAAGGGAGGTGAGGTTCGGGGAGACGGAGTGCCGGAGGGATTCACGGACTAGGGACCGTTGGAGTGCGGGTGGGAGAGTGGAGGGGAAGAGTATGATGCCTGAGGAGGAGGAGGACAGCGAGGATGAGCACCGGTTCACAAGTGGGGGGAGGGGGTGAAATGATTTGGTGGCTCACCCGGCATGCTAGGGATGATGACCGCATAATCACAAGTATCCCCTCTCTCTTCCTTCTCCACCTGTTTCCCCTTCCACTTCTTGTGACCGAGCACACCCTCCTCGTCGGGCCTCAACCGAATCCTAAAACATTCCAAGCTCAATCCCTGTCCATCCTCCCAAACACCACGTACTCGCTCCTCCTCCCCTTTGCGATGGTGATCCCACCGTATCCTCTCATAAGACAACGCCCTCCCAAAGTCCAAAGGTTGCGATCGGTTCTTCCAATACCTCTCGGAGGTGCGAAAGGCCGAATCGTTCGAAGGCGCGGTCGTTTGCGGTACTTGGCGTTGACGACGTTGTTTCGAGGTGAGGGTCGGTGGAGGGGTGAACGAGGTCGACGCTCCGGGAGTAGACTCGGTCATGTTGGGCGGAATCCACACTGTGAGGTGTGGCCGACGAGTAGGTCGACGGACGAGCTGACAAGGTGAGCGTGCGAAGCGGCCGTCTGCTCCGGCTTCAAGTCGGTCGCCGGGCGTCGGTCATCGGGGGAATATTGGGTATGTCGACTCGACAACACGGCCAAAAACTTACTGTTAAATTGAAGAGTTTGACAGGAGATAAAATGATAAAATATGAAAATATCTGCTGGCACCAACTTACGTACCCATTTCGGCTCGGAAGTTGGGAAATTCCCGATCGGGTGCGGCCGGGGCCGGGGGCGGCCGGGGTGGGCGAGTCTGAGGCCTCCTTTCGAGTCCCGACCTCTCTCGTACCCCACACCACGCACAACTCGTCCGTCATGTCTCTCCAAAACACATCCCGTAAGTAGCGGAATTGGGCTCAGGTTGCGTCGGAGCATATAGCTCTCTACGGGGGCATGTGTGCAGTAGTCCGATCGCTGACCCGCGGCTTGCACCCCACTGCCGCACACCTCGACTCGTTGCAACAGGTATGGTCCTCCGAAGGGGTCTCTTGCGACCTGCGACCATCGTAGCGAGCCGGTAAGCCTCTCCTCCGAATCACACATCCCCAGCCACCCAGCACTAGCTCACGTATGCCTCCCCTCCTCCACCCCCGCCGGCGTTCCTCGACCCAGACCCGTCTCGACGCAATCGCTCACCTCGGAACAGAACCTCGACCTGCTCAACAAGCAACGAGCTCTCCGACCCAACTCGCCTTGGCACATCTACCAGCCCCAATTGACGTCCATGTCCTCGATCGCGAACCGTGCGACCGGCGTCGGCTTGACTACTGGTACGTTGAAGCTTCCAGCTCGGTTTAGACTCGGGCGAGACTGCCGTGGCGGGGGGTGGCCCATCGCGTCGATGCTCATTGGTCCGCGATGGTAGCAAGAGATGGGGGAGAGCAACCACGACGCTCCCCCCCACTGTGCCAACCTGGCCTGGCAAACTCCACCCATCGAAGGGTTCCCGCCAAAGACGCAACCAACTAAACTCGTCCCGCTCATCGCACACAGTCTTCTACGCCGCGTTCCTGTCGCACCTCGCCGGCCTCGACTCGGCGACGATGGTCCAGTTCGTCGCCGACCTGCCCGAGTGGTTCAAATTGACGACCAAGACCGCCTTGGGCGGCGCCATGTCGTACCACACCATCAACGGCTTGAGGCACTTGTCGTGGGATAGTGGAAAATGTGAGTAGTGGGATGTGTGACGGATGTTCGAGGGTCCGAGTGAGAAGCTCGCGAACGTGCAGGGTCATCCGATTCATCATTACCCTGGGGGCTGACGCGTTTGAAACTTGTTGCTCGATTAAGTCCTCGACCTCAAGACCTCCTACGCCGCCGGTTACGCCGTGATTGGTGCCTCCGTCGCTTCGACCTTGGCTCTTCTCGCTCTCTGAGCACTTCGACCGCATGCGAACGATAGGGCAAGGAGAGGACATTGCAGAGGACAGAGAGGGACGGAGCAGTTAACGTACAACAATTTTTGTAAGACCATGAGCTTGAGTGCGGGGGTGAGAGAGGGCGAGGAATGATATCGATCTCGTTCACCCGGCACGAGATGAACGAGAGTACAGAGAACCGGGTATGACGCAAAATGGATGTGCGCGTTTTGAGGAACAACTGGTCGGGACAGCGCTCTGTGTTCGTCTCGCCTGGAGGCATCCGATCAGACTGGTGATGTAAGGCTCATTACAGTAAGGGGCTTCTTCAAGCTTTGCGCGTTCTCCGGTCGGAAGGGCTCCCAACCGTTGGTTGCTTCTACTCCGGCGCGCGTCGCATCAATCGTCGTCTTCGGCACTGTGCCAGTCACCCCTGAATGGTACAACCGCCTCGTCGGCGGGAGGATCACCCGCTTCACGTTTTCAAGCGGTTTCCTGGCGCTCCCTTTCTGCGACTTCGGTTCGTTCACCCCGACTTTATATATCGGACTTCCCGCCCGCGCACTCTCACCAAATTCAGCAGAGTCCAAGGTGTCGTACAAGAGGAACGCCTTCCCATCCATGACCGAAGTTGGCGATGTCAGTATACAGCTCGTCAAAAGTCTGTGTACCACAGCTGCGGGCCGAGTCCGCATTGGCAAGGCATGGACCGGACTCACCGAGCTCGACAGCAATGAAATGAGGCGCCGCATAGAACAATCCGAAACGTCCGTGAGCGGCGTGCAGAATATGCAGTGACATCTACCGAGGTACCGAAAAGTAAACATGAAAAGACTGAGCTTGACGTTCTTTCCCGCACTCATAGCTCACTTGTGCCACCATCGCTGAAACCTCTTCCAGTGTTTGGTCTTTGCCCTGAGCATCGAGGATGCGCATGTCGATGAGCCCTCCGGGACCAGGTGCTGGCGAGGGTGACATCCCCTCGTCAACGTTCGGAGCTGCCTCGTGCTCGTAAAGGAGCTCAAGCTTTTCAATTGCGGTTGATTCGAGGACCAATCTGAGAGAAGTTCTGAAGACCGGGTACTCATCCTCTCGTTGACGATGGTTTTCGCCAAGGGCAACATTGAACCCCCCCCCCCCCCCCCCCCCCCCTCTGCCAGTGGCTGCCCGAGGCATTCCGTCAACATTGAGGGCTCGAACACTGCGGATTCACCGACGAATTGCATCAGATTCGGGAGGACCACGTAGTCGAGAAGCCCGTCTAAGCGTGCCCATTGCTGTTGTTGTGATTGCCGAGGGTCAAGGCCGCGATGGATGTAGAACACGTGAACGTTGCTCGTCGCTTCGGTCGGGAGAATGGAATCGTGCGAGACCCTCTCGAGCTAGCCCACTTTCGAGAGCCGACAGTGCTCGGTCGACAATGTTTGGGTCGCAGAGCGCAAATGCCAAAGGATTCTCAGGGAGTCGCTCGCCAGGCGGGCGCTGCAATACGTATGTTGGGAGTGAGTCAGGCGACCACGTCGAATTCGCAGGGAGGCCACTGATCTCGCGGCCGGGCGGGAAGATGCTATGAAGCAAGTCGCCAAAGGTTGAGAGTTTGTCCAGACGTCGATAATTCATGACAGAGCTGAGAAGAGGCGGCGGGTGCACTGACTCGTACGGCGTCTGTACAACGAGTTAGGGACGTCGACGCGACGCGCCCGGCCTTTCCCCCGGCCACTAAGCCACACTAGGCTGTCACTACACATTTTGCCTCTACAAGCCTCCACTATCACATGTGGGACCGAACTAGCTGCAGCTGCAGAAATGAAGTCCCGGCGCAGAGAGCCAACTGCGAACTCTAAGATGAGTTTTTGCAGACTTCTAGTATCAGGCTTTCCGATGCCACTGTGCAAACCGCACTGCTCTGAAAGTATGCCGGCCAGCCTGTGGGTACCAGCCGGTCACCAGGCTTCCTCCATCCTGATGGTGGATGTATCTCGTTCCTGTCCACCTTTCCCATCGGTTCAAACCTCTTACATGATGATCACTTCTCACGAGCCTGACAATCCATCCTTTGCGCTACAAACGTTTTCATCACCTCATCCCGAGTCCCTCAAGAAGAATTGGGGCTTCCCAGCCTGGATGTGAATGCCGAAATACCCCGCACGCGCGCCAGATAGGAGAGTCCAATGTTGATCCACCGCACAATCACAACTGAGCTTATGCTGCGATTAATCCTTAGCGGCCGGTGATCGACGTTCCTCACGCACACCGTTTCTCTTTCTCCAATTGCGCAGCCCGCGCCGCGCGCCGTCGAGGTGGCAACAAGGGTTCCGTTTATTCATGCTCGAGCGCAATGTAGCGCCCCGCGAGCGATGGGGCTTCGGTACAGTCTTCAGTAAGACAGAGACTGCAATGATAATTCGACTTGTCGCACACTTCTTAAAGTGTAAATAGCCTCTCCGCTCGCGAGCCTGTGCATATCGTGACACTCAAGCGGCATTGTGGGGTCGAATTGCGGACTGCCACTGAGGCGGTGCTGTGAATGAGCTGTAAACAACGCGTTCCTGTTTCGGTACTGTGTCAATTCTGGAAATTGTAATTGGGTTAAGCAATGGAGTTCGTGAGCTATGCCATGAATTCGTTTGCTTGCACTTCGTTGTCAAACTCCGGATAACGGCGTTCTCTGTCAGGGGTTCAGGTACACGTGCGACCCTCAATCGCACGGAATTCATGTGGCTATGATCTGCAACAGGCCATATAGTTGACCATCTGCAAAGCGCGATGTTTTCCTGCTGAGTTCGATTTTGCAACATCGATTTGTCTCCTGGATGACTGTCCCTCGCTCTGACTCTCCTAGCCCACCTCTTGGGTTCAAGCTGAGCGACTCATCTTAAGACGGCAGATTATACAAGCCATACCGCATCGCACAGCAGACCGCGTGTTTCTAAACAGCCTCCTTCCAATTTTTCGACCGGCTCGAACCCAGCTTCACCCACTCCGAAATATTATCATTTGCGCCACGAAGCGCCTCGATTCGGCGTAGTCGCCGATTATCCCCGGCCTGTCGCAATCGCTCGAGCTTCATATACTTCACTGTCGTATCACGCAGCTCACTCGCTCATGCTACAAGCTAGCGTCTCACCAGTTGTGATAGGAACTCCCCATCCATAGAACCATGACTTGGTGGACGGTTAGCTCTCTCTTCAGGGCTTCGACTTTGACGTCGGGTTCACGGCTGACGTCTGACGCTTAACTCCATCTACGGAGCACCTCTGCTTCGATTCCGGCTACGGTTCCGAATTCTACTCCTT
Organism: Microbotryum silenes-acaulis; assembly: GCA_003665825.1. NCBI lineage: Eukaryota > Fungi > Basidiomycota > Microbotryomycetes > Microbotryales > Microbotryaceae > Microbotryum > Microbotryum silenes-acaulis. The sequence continues at coordinate 489,736 of QPFY01000009.1, forward strand.
CGAGTCCGGATTCCGAGGAAAATTCGCAAAAAACACATTGTGCTAGGTACGACGGCGACGCTCACCTAACACAGGGGTGAAAACTGTACCGTCAAAATTGGCGCGAACAGGTCCACGCGGACGGTTCCCAGCTGGTCGTGCAATGTTCTCCTTTTGCCATCCCCTCCTTCGTAGATATCTTGACTTCGCAGAATATTTTGGATTGAAAGCTCATGTTCGAACATGCGCTGACTTTCTGCATCTGCGTGGTTAGGGGTTCAAGCACTCTCACCGCCCCACGATTCAGAACCTCGTGCAGTGTGGGTGGTACATATGTCTCACCCGTTGACGCGCCGCCCACGTCCTCTCACCAGGAGGCGGCCGGCGGCCGCTGGAGAACACTTCCGGAGCCGCTCAAAATCTCGTGGCCTTTTCATTTCAGAACGTGTATTCGTCGCGTTAGAAAATAACAGACGACAAGCTTTTTGACAAGCCTGCTAGGCGAAGAGAGGAGCAACGCACCGAGGAGAAGTCAGGAGTCCGTAAACCTAGATGCAACTCCCACGACACAAATTCGAGCATCGACTTCTACAGCGCCGGCCGCCAGAGCCCAATGTGCTCGATACATCCCCGTGGACAGATTCATTGCCGTCTCACAGCTGCAGGGAGGCTCGGAGTTCTTGCCCTCGGTGAGAAGGGTGGACACTCGGCTAGCCCGTCAGGACCCCAAAATTTGAGGCATGTCACTTGCGGGTAGGCGCCCGGAAGCGCCCAGCTGTGGAGCCTCATCGGAACCGTGGAGCGGATCAGCGCAACCGAGCGCCCAAGAAACCATCTTCGAATCGCTGCCCATCTTAGGTTCCCCGGGCTGATGCCCGTGTTCGATCATGTCCCGAGTCGTAGGTTTTTATAGTGACGTCAGTCCAACACTTTCTACGCGCCGACTGTTCGAACTCCTTTCACATTCGGCCCTCCTGCTGGCGCTTACGAAAATTGGCTGCCGTCGGCAATACCAGGCGCGCTCGGCGGCTCACGCATCGGCCGGCGATCGCCAAATGCATACATTCATATTGGGGGGATCACCCAGGAATCTCTTTGTAGCGATATATCCCTAGATAGAACAGGGCACAGGGATAATACCCGAGGAGAGATTTCGTGTGCTGGGAAAGGCAGAAAAAACAGGGGAGACCGCAGTTTTTTGTTTTTTGTTGTTTTTTTGGAGTCGTGTGAGGAACATCAGTGCCAAGCGGGGACGCGTCGTCGGCACCAGCACCTGCCAGTCCTCACGGCCTCACGGGTGCGAACGGGTGCTGCCGCAGCCTGCCGCAGCGGCAGGCAGCGGCGCGTCTCAAGCAAGGACTGCGTTGCCGCTCAGTCTCCCTTTCGACATTCCCTCGACCTTGCACGGCACCACGTCTTGTCGAACCCACTCGACCTTGACGCACTCCCCGCGACGATCAACACATCCATACGTCAAAGTCATTGATCGGTCTGCCCCTCCACACAGCCATCCTTCACGGCCGCGTGTGCCGCAGCTCGTTTCAAAGTCGTGAGTGAGCTCTCAGCGGCGCAGGGCCCCACACCGAGCGCGCGTCGGTTTCGCGTCCACGGCGCCGAGGATGAACCGTGGACGTGCGGCATCACGCGCTGGGACGCAAGACAAGTGCTTCGAGCACGTGTGGGGGGCATCCATGTGCACCTGGCCAGCCTGGGAACGTGTCGGGTCACTAGGTGTCGGCGTGTTGGTTGAGCGTGAATGGCGAGGGAGTACTTTAGATTCGATCTGCGATCGAGCGTAGGCCCGTCGGTGGCCTCGCCAGTCGCGGTTGTGTCGCTCAACGTCGCCTCCGCTCTGCGCCTCACCCTCGTCGCCCCTTTTGCCGCAGGCTGCCTTGCCACGCCGTCCTGGCGATTTGAGTGATTTGCAGACAGCGCCATGCCCACGATACACCCCTCATATACTATGCGTGTCTCTCGGTCGAGTATTGTCACTGACCGTGTCATTCCTATGCACTACTTTTCATGCGCGCTTTCAGGCTCGACCCGCGCTAAATTGAAAAAAGATTCTGATCGGGCGATCACCATCAACGATCGAGATCTCAGGAGGTCGATCGGCAACCCCTTGCGCTTGATCTTCGACCCGGCTCATCCTCGACGTCGCTTGATCAAGTGGACCCTTCGTCTATCTACCAGGGTACTCGTCCCCTTTTGACCTACGTCCGCCCCGCTCGACATGGTCAGTGCACACTATTGTCATTGGATCGGGTCCCGAGCGCGCGCCACCACCTAGCTCGGTTGCCTTTCCGGCTAGCGGCGCCCGTTCGTTGAGCTCCGGACCAATTGCCGTAATAGCAGCCCACTTATCCTGCGTCTTTTTGGGCTTGTTCCACTTTGGGGCTCACTTCACCCAGTCTTACCAGATGCAACAACAATCGACGTCGCGGCTGTTGCCAGCTTTCGATCCGGTCCCGACCACCACTACCACTGAGCTGGACCCTTCGTCAAGCTTGCCAGGGGGACCGGCCTCACCGGCCTTGAGCTACGCCTCTCGTTCGACGCTTTCGACTTCGTCGTCAAGCTCGAATTCGACTCCGACCTCGTTGCAGTCCACCACCTTGGGTCCTCAGGCTCGCTCGTCGTCTCTCTCCGTGGGTGTGACTCACCCCGTCTCGTCGGCAAGGACCGTGGCGGATCCTTCCCATGGGGCCGAGCACACGAACTTGGGGCAGGACACGCCGAGACGGTCGGTCGATGAGTTTGGCCCTACGAACTCGACGATTGAGGACTGGCTCTACCCACCAATCCAGTCCGTGTGCGTACCGTACCACTCGAAGCAGGACCGACATTGCTATTATGCGTGCCGCGTGGTACCCGTACCCGACCCCTCAGTCAACAACGTTTGCTCGCCCGTCTCCTGCAATCCTTCCTTCTCGCCTGCTTCATCCTTCTCGTCCAATGGTCGCCCACCTTCGGTGACTACGGGCAAGATGGCGATGGCGAATGCCAGGGAGCCCCATACTGTGTTTCGACGCTGGAGCGAATTCGTAGATTTTCGCGCAAGGTACGCACTGATCTTTCTTTTTCCACGTGATTGATCACCCGAGCCGTTGCGCTTGAGCCTTCCCCATTTCATTAACTGACGACCCACTTTGGGCAATTCACCCAGGCTGGCATCTGCCTTCCCAATCGTCAACCAGCCCTTCCCGAGATCGTCTGGTTTTCCGTCCGAGCAGGGTAGTGCGGTCGCGATCCCACGCCTCTCGTCGAAAAAATCTGTGTTCTTCGGTCGCCAGACAATCCTCGACGAGCGACTCAGAGAACTCGACCTGTTCACGCGATCCCTGTTCGACTTCCCCCATCACGTCAAGAACAGCGTGTTGGTCCGCGACTTTTTCCGCCTGCGCGAGAGCGACGTCCACAGCGGAAGTTCGAGCCCCTCGCCGTCGAGCATCTCGACGCCGCCTGCGAGATCTGACTCGCCGTGGGGTGACACCCCCAACGATGGCGGCGATTCGTTCGCGCAGTTCCTCGCCGCCGCGGCCGCCAAGGACGAAGAGAACATCTCACCCAATGCGACGATCCGCGCCTTCCCACCGGGTAGAGCCCAGAAGGCTCGACCTCGGCTGCCTCTGCATGCCTCGTCGACGAACCTCCGCGTCGCCGCTTCGTCAAATGACTTGCGCAGCCAATTCGGTCATCTTCGACCCGCGCAGATGGATCGATCTGCTTCGTTCGACCCTGGGTCAGTCGCTTCGCGATCGAGTGGGTACGCCGAGTCAACGACCTCGACCATTACGCCCGTCTCGATCTCCAAGGCCCAGGCGTTGCAGCGCGTCGCGTCGCCTCTGACGACGACGGCGACGGCCAGCTCGAGCTCGAAGGCCTTGACCCAGTCCAAGGACGACAAGAAGCGACCCGGACTTCTGCGCACGTTCCGATCCCTCGGTGATTTGCGATCGTCGGCCAACAGCCAGATTGCCCCTGCCCTTCCATCCGAGCCCGTACCGCAGCTCTCGGCGTCGAGAATGCTCCGCGCGGTTACGCAGCCGATGCCGAGCCTCGTTTCCCTGGTGGCACCGGGTCCCGCTGGCCTTGCCTTGAGCGCACCACTCCAGTCGTCGAGCCCGGCCCAAAACACGTCGCCTTTCGCCTTCCCGCCTTCTAGCAACGGCTCCAGCTCCAGCCTGATGCCTCAGCCCTTGTACGCGCCAGCAATGACGCGCCATCGATCGGCCAACTCCAAGTCTTCGTCGACGTCTTCGTTCGAGGACGTGTGGGGCAGCTCGCAGCCCCACCACGCGCAGCCAATGGCCGATCCCTCGGCGGCGTTCCGACGTCACCCCTCTTCGGGTCGCGTCGATCGCGTCCCCTCGACGGATTTGCGACCTCGACGGCCTTCGATGCCGACGCGCGGTTCGGGCAGCAATGGCTCGCTCAAGCCGATCCCGGGCCATACTTCGCAGTCGGCTTCGCTCTCGAGTCTTGAATCGAAGCGCAGTTCGCGTTCGTCCGTCATGAGTCGATCGCTAAGCGAACAAAGTGCCGACGGCCGATGGACGCGCCGCGACTCGACCGACTACTCGTTCTCGGATCTGAGCACACCCTCGACCCCGCAGAGCGAGCTCGGCTCATCGAAGCACCAGCAGCAGCAAAAGGACCTTGAGCTGGCGTTGTCGAACAAGGTCCCCTTGCCCATGTTCTTCCCCGTTCCCCCCAAGGCATCGACCTTGCCGGCTTCGACTCGCATGGAGGCGTTCTACTCGCAAGACGGGACACCCCACACCCCCTCTGGCCGACGCCCCTCTCACGATTTCCGACCTCGAGCGACCTCGTCGTCTTCTTCGACGTCGCTGTCGTCATCGCGGCGCTTGCCGCTCGACACCATTCTCGCTTCTCCGAGGGCCGAGACGGGGCTCGCTTCGCCGGCATCCGCGACCTCGACGGGTTCCGCCGCATCCCTCTGGTCGCCCTCGTCGGCGGGTGTCAACGGCTTACTGCCACCGCACGAGCGACCTCACGTCACGTTTAAGCTTCTGCACCCCAAGTCGAACCTCGTCGTACGCGTCAACCGCTCGAGCTTGACCCGCACGGCTCTTCTTGAACAGGCACACGCCAAGTTCGCAACCGTGGGCGTGCACCTCGAAGGTGACTGGGGTCTATTGTACCACGTTCGCTCGAGCTCGACGGCATCGTCCTCTCAAGCGCCCGTGCTCATCGTCACAGATGAAGATCTCACTTGGGTCCTCGCGCGCAGTGCGATGGTCGAAAAAATCAGTCTCCACGTCATGGCTTGAGAGATCGAAACACCCCCCAGAATCGAATGTATGCATTTTCCCCGCACCATCAACCATCATGTATCGGTTACTTTGTTCCTCCACCCTGTGCCACTACGGCTTTGGCGCCACACACCTTCCCCTCACCCTCCCGCTTGTGTCTTGCTTTGCGACCTCCATGCGACCGCCTGCCCGCATCGCGTATTGCTTTGATTGTGTTGTATCACCCTCGCCCCGCCCCAGCTTTCGTCTTTAACCGCCCTCGTTGTTTTATTCTTCGTGCCGTCGTATACGATCTATGCCGGTCCCCGTGTTAAGCTGTATCGCTCTTGTCCGTTCTATCGTGTATTCCAAAACTTTCATCACGAACTTCCCTCAGATGCAAGGTTTTCAAGCTTGGAAGAACATGCTCATTTGAGTATATGATCAGCAGATGCGAGAAAAGAGTGAGAAGTTGGAACTAATCGGCTGGCTTGGGAAACGCGATGATGCATTACGACAGCTTACGACGCAGCTCGCCGATGGTCGACGCGATTGAGCCTAGCTCTGGTCAGCTCTGCTCTGCCTGGTCTGGCTCTCCTTTTGATCACGACAGTGCCGGCGCGCGAGTCCCCACTTCCCCACTTTGACGCGTCAGTGCAACACACCTACAAGCCTTGTGCGCGTTCAGAGCTTGGAAGCTGATTTGAATCACCCGGCCTCGGCGAGTCACAGAGTTGCGTGGAGGACGTAGCTCGACCGTCTTCGTCGTCGTCATCGTCATCGTCATCGTCATCGTCATCGTGGCGCTCCCACTTGGCCTCGCGGCATGTTCGCGATGCGTATTTCGATGCTGCAAGCGCATGGAGCGCAATGCCGATAGGTTGACAAGGAAAGGTAAGCCATCAAGATTCATTGCTCGGTGGTGCCCTCCGCTGACCCGCTTCCTGCTCACTCCTCGCAGTCGGTCCTTTGTTCATCACCGTGGCGATCATCATCATCATCATCTGCGTGTGGACATTCTTCGAGGTAGGCACCGTTTTGTAGGCACAACAGAAGACTCTGTAATCTGATACCCATCGGAATGGGCGTTCTGTAGGTAGTTCATCCCAGCAAATTCCGTGGACCGAACGTCGATTGGCCGAGCTTCCTGCTCGGCACCTTTCTGTTGCCTTATCTCGTCGTCATGTTGTGTTTCCATGTGAGTGTCACTTTCTGCACCTGAATTGATACAACGAGGGCGATTGGACTCGAACCCTTCTTCCAACAGTACTATCAAGCTATCACCGTCCCCCCTGGAACCCCTTTCGATCCTCAGGGAGCAAACCTTGTCGATTCGAGACCTCTGCTCGCTTGGCTCGAATGCACCCCTCTAGCATTCCTTGTCCGGTCTCAAAAATTGACCAGGACAGACAAACATACCACAAGAGCGGTCAGGGAGATCAATCTCGCTAGGGAACGCGCTGCGACTACGAGGAAGGTCGGTCGGACCGGCGATCACACGGAGACGGAGGAGCCAGGCCCTATGCCGCATGAAGGCCATCGGGGTGCAGTAGCGAGGGTGTGCAGGAAATGTCCTTTGAGGGAGGACGGGCACCGGCCGATCAAACCAGGTAAGTTGCCGTGTACACTTTTATGATGGAGAGGCCTAGAGGCTGACACCTCCGAGGTCCGGTTGAAACCTCAACAGAGCGGACTCACCACTGCTCCGTGTGCAAAACGTGCATCCTGTGTTATGACCATCACTGTCCTTGGATCAATAGTAAGTATCAATCTAATTAAACTATTGAAACTCAAATGACGAGTGAATTTCTCTGGCGGTAGATTGCGTCGGCCTCAACAATCAGCGCTACTTCGTTCTCTTCCTGTGCAATGTCTCCGCTACGTGCGCGTTCATGTCGTACCACAGCTGGGGTTCAATGTGGATGGCAATTGCTTCTATGGACTTGGTCAGTTGCTGGGAGCATCCGCATTCCGAAACCCTTGGCAAATGTAGGACTTACAATAGACGGACCGTTGCGATAAACAGGATTGGCCTTATTGGGCGCCGACTTACTTTGTGCTGCTGCTGTGGATCATGACCCTCGTCCTCGCCCTGGCGCTGACCGTCATGACGGCATTGTGCGTTCATCAATCGCCGCTTTTGCTTTCAAAATTAGGCAGCTGACAAGTCTTGCGATCCGTGGCGCAGTCAATTCTGGCAGGTTATGGTTGCCGAAACGACGGTCGAATCGTACGACCACAAGCATTACGCCACCATTATGGCCGCCCGCGGTCAAAAGTTTCTCAACCCTTACCACCTAGGATGGAAGCGCAACTTGCAGGTCTTTTTCAACCTCCGACCCGAGGGGCGATATCATTGGTTGACTGTTCTCTTGCCGATACCGATCGGACCGAATGGGGATGGATGGAGTTGGAAAAAGAGAGGGGGCTGGAGAGAAGGAGCTATCGCTATGGATGAGGAATTGACGGATGAGGGAGAAACTTCGGACAGGGAGGAAGTTCGGTGATTTATAGCGGATCGGATCGAATTGAAAATACCAAGCCACAGCAGTAAAAAGTCTCATTGCATCCCCTGCTATGAATTAAGCGCTCCTGATCCCGGACCGATCCCTCCATTCCTCGTACCCCTGAACGACCTCGCTCGTGATCCTCCTCCGAATACTCTTGGCCGCCTCAACCAAATGTCTCCTCCCCACAGCCTCAATTTCAATATCCTCATTCATCGCATTCAAAGCCGCGTCTTGACAGATACCCGCGATTTCGGCGCCTGAACACCCATCGGTCATGGAAGCGAGTTCTTGGATGTTGACGTCGGAGGAGATCGACATGCGATTGAAGGCGAGTTGGAAGATTTCGATGCGGGAGGGGAGGTCGGGTGGAGCGACGTAGAGGATGCGGTCGAGTCGACCGGGGCGCATGAGAGCGGGATCCTATCGGATGAGCGTGAGAGAGAGAGCGTAAGTTGCGACCTTCGGCCTGAGAGGGAGGATGCGCAGCCCTGAAAGGACTTACGATCACGTCGGGTCGGTTCGTCGCGGCAAGAACGATGACGCCGTTCAACTCTTCGATTCCGTCCATCTCGGTCAACAATGACATGAGGACTCGATCCCCCGTCGGACCGGACGAGTCATCCGATCCACGCGCGGGTGCGAGCGCATCGATCTCATCCTTTACAGAAGCAAATTGAGGTTAGCTAACTTCTCCTTCTCCTTTGAGGACGAGCAGCTGAACCTCGCGATTGACGTACGAGGAACACGATCGAAGGTGCGGCGGCCCTAGCCTTGCGGAAGATTTCCCTGATCCCCTTTTCCGACTCCCCAATGTACTTGTTGAACACCTCCGGCCCTTTGACGGCAATGAAATTCAACCCTCCTTCATTCGCCAAAGCCTTCGCGATCAACGTCTTACTGCACCCTGGAGGACCATACAACAGAACACCTCGGGGTGGTCGAACACCCAATCTCTTGAACGTCTCGGAATGTAAGAGAGGCCATTCCACGCATTCCCTTAGGCGGGCTTTGACGTGGGCTTGACCACCGATGTCGGACCATTTCACTTTGGGCGTCTCGAGGAATACTTCACGCATTGCTGAGGGACGCGTTGAGAGGAGGGCGGCTTCGAGATCCGAGGCAAGGAGTTTTTGGTCCGAGAAGTCGGCTGGGGTAGGTGAAGTGTTGATCGAATTGAAAGAACGCTTGATCGCGTTCAGACCAGCGGTGTGGACCAAGGAGGACAGGTCTGCGCCGACGAAGCCATGGGTTCGCGCAGCGGCGGAAGCGAGGGTCGCCTCGTCCAGAGCGTGTGGCGTCTTTCGAAGGAGCACACGCAAGATCGATAACCGTGACGCAGCATCGGGAACACCAATCTCGATCTCTTTGTCGAACCTCCCCGGTCTTCGAAGTGCAGGATCGATCGCGTTCGGTCGGTTCGTAGCGGCGATCACAACGACCCTCGGTCGTTCCTCATTCGATCTATCCTCATTCGTTTCCTCGCCTGATTCAGAGTCAACGACCGTGTCCTTCTCCTCCAATCCGTCCATAAGCGTCAAAAGCGTGGCCACGACCCTTCTTTCAACCTCGCCCCCTTCCTCTCGATTGGGTGCCAAAGCGTCCACTTCATCAATGACGATCACGGCGGGGGACTTGCGCTTGGCTTCGGCAAAGACGTCCCTCAGTCGAGCTTCGGTCTCGCCGTGATATGCGGAGGAGAGGGAGGGCCCGTTGATGGTTAGGAGGGTCGAGCGTGTCGATTGAGCGATTGAGTAGGCGAGCAGGGTTTTGCCCGTTCCTGGGGGGCCGTAGAGCAAGATTCCTCTCGGTGGTCGGAGACCTGGTTTCAGAGAAGACGACTTCGTTAGTTACGATGATACAAGTCATGTTAGTACTTAAGCTATGGCGTACCGAAATGATTAAACACCTCGGGCCGAGTCAGAGGCCACTCGACCATTTCGCGAATCTGTTCAATCTGAGCCTGCATCCCACCGATCGCTTCGTATCCAGGCATGTCCCCTGTCCTAGCGATCGACGTCGAACTTGATACGCCAGCTGAAGTCGTTACTGCGGCCCTTCTCTTAGGTAAGGGTGCAATTGGAGGTTTGAAGGTGACGGATGTGGATCGAGAGACGAGGAATATTTGGTTCGGAGCTACTTGGAAAGGAGGCGAGCTTGGGGCCGGTCGTGCCGAAGAAACCAGCAAACGACGCAGTACGCCGTTGAAGGTCAACTCGACGAAGTGATGGAGGGCAACGTATTTGATGTCGACTGCAGGGAGGATGATCAGTGGGGTTCTGCTGTAAAATCGATGGAGAGATATCCTTGCTCACCGAGGACTTCTTTGGCGTAGGCTTCAAAGAAGCTATCCTTTGCGGCTTTGCCCTTGGAGTCGTAGATGAGGGTGACGGTCTCGGCTTCAAAGACGGACAGGCCCGAGTCGGTGAGGGTGTTGAGCATCGAGTCCTCTCCCAGTGTAAGACCCGAGTTGGCGAGTAGTAGCGACGAGACCGCGACCGCCGAGTCGGAGGCTGAGGCGATTCGAGAAGGAGCACGTCAGCTCGTACTCATGAACCGATCGAGGCACTTGCGATCCGTACCTGATGCGGACAGAGTGAACGAGGGCCATGCTACACCGACAGCGAATTTGGGCGGCTCCGTCGACGCCGGAGCATGCGAGTTCGGTAGCTCGGTCTGGCGGCGGACAACGTCGCGGACGATCAGCTGGGGCGCAGGTCTTGGAAAACTGTATCGCACTGACCTTGTTTATACTAAGTGCACTGATGCCATCCTCCAACGTCGAAGGAGCCGCAGCGGGGCGTGGACGAATCACGAGCGCATCGCCGGCGCAGATCTTCCTCGCCTTGAGAACCTCTGCAGCGACGTGGATACGCTTGAGTTGTCGTGCGGGCGCCGTGACGGAAGAGGACGGCGTGGGAGCCAAGGTGACCTTGAAGGGCCGTCGACTGAGCGCGTTGTCCATTCCGAGGGCTTGAGGGGTCCTCTCGTCACCTCGGTCTGCGGAGGTGGTCGTGCGAAGGTAAACGAGGAGCAGCACGTGACCTGACCAGCGCCAAACGCCAGACTGCCGGAAATTTCAACGCATTTACCAAGGTAGGCCAGTTCCGTATGGCGACGGAGCAGAATGGGTAGATTTTTTTATCTGAATCGTATTAATTGATTCAAGCAGGCTGTATCGACCTTCACCGTCACTCGGGTGTTACAACTGCATTTTGCAACAAAGTCTCAGGCACCCCACGTCGGCCTCGATCGTCGATCGCTGAAACGACCGATCGAGCGACTTCGATCTGGGCGGTCGCCGAGCGCTCCTGGTGATCTCACACCGCTCCCTCGCGTCTCGGGGCTCCAATACCCTCCAGCACGACCTCTGGGCTTGTACTCTACACTCGTAGCGAGCTTGAGTCGGCTTCAAGTTGTGATAGTTGGCCGATTCCGCGAGCAAGGACCTCGCATCTTCCCTGGCGTCCTCGTGGTTGTCGTCAACCCCCACACTCTCCCTCTTCCAGCTGCAAACACACGTTCATTCACGCAACACGTTGCCATCCGCCCAACGTCACAAAGATGGATTTCCTCTCCCGATTCACGACGACCTCGTCAGCGGCGAAATACTACTGCAACCGTTTCAACGTGCCCCGCCTCGCCGAAGGACCCAACCTCGCGCTCGCGCTATTTGGCTGTAGCTTCTTCTTCGCCGCGCAGGCCGCATCCCGCTACTGTTCGCCCAGGCTGTTTCCCAAGAGCTTTAAATCGCTTGATGAGAAGACGAGGAACGATTGGGATCTGCACTTTGTAAGTCGCCCGGCTAAGCGCAGCCTAGCCTCGGTGATGGTTGAGCCCCAGTTCTGCAAGCCCGAGGATTTTCGGAGAGCTGACACCAAAGCGGGCTCTTTGACAATCCCACAGACGGGCTGGGTCCATGCTCTCGTCTCGGCCCCTTTAGCGCTCTACCTCATCTGGAATCCTTCGCCTCAACTCGTGCGCGACCCCATCTTTGGCTACGCTTCCCTCGAAGGCGCCGTCTTCGCCTTCTCTGGTGGCTACTTTCTGTACGACCTCCTCGTCTCGCTCGCGTTCGTCAAGTGGCATGGGATCCCTTTTGTTGTTCATGCCGCGTCATGTTGCTTCATCTTCTTCAAGGTAGGAGGAGGTTTTTGTGTCGGGGCGAATGGTAGCTCACCTATCTCCTATCGTGCGTAGGCTTTTACCCCTTTTCTGAATGGCATTGGTCCTACGTTCCTCATTGTGAGTCGAGGCCCGAATCAAAGAGGATAATTATTCATTTCCGTCATATACTGAATTGAATGCGGGCTTGCAGTGGGAACTGTCCACAATGTGAGTGCTGCGCCGTGACTTGGCAGTAGTGCTGCCATTTCTCTCCCTACCGATGCGCCGAAAGTTCTGAATTGGGGCGATATCTCACCTCTTGTAGCTTTCTTCACCCCCACTGGTGGCTCGATAAGCTCAACATGACCGGTTCTACGCTTCAACTAGCTAATGGAGTCGCACTCCTTTCCGCGTAAGCAATCTCACATTTTGGCTCACCTATCCGACCCCGAAGATTCAAACTTATCTTTACCGAGCTGCCTCCTTGTAGTTTCTTCGGCGCCCGCATCGTCTACGGTAGTCTGATGACCTATCGCCTATGGAACCTCCTTCACGCGCCCAACATCGACGCTAAACTGCGATGGGGCTTTAGAGCAGCGAATTTGGCTTTGAACGGTGAGTTGTAGTGCTGTCGAAGCCTGCTCGGCTTGAACCCCCTCTTCGAGCACGTCACTGACATAGATTGTCTTCTCGACTTACACGGCTTACAGTCTTGAATTGGTCTTGGTTCAGATTGATGGTTCTTTCTGTGTACAAGCGCTTGGGGGTGCGGAAAGGGGATGCGAAGGGGGGCAAAGGGAAGAAAACGGTTCAGGGTAAGAAGGTAGACTAGCGGCGTCGGATATTAGATGGAGAGCTGGTTTCTTTTGATTCTCATATTGGTGGCTATTTTAGAGCTCAGGAGGCTGAGCTGATATATCCACTTGTTCCACGCCTCCGAGTCGGACGAATTGAAAGGCGGGAGTGCAGACTCTAACGAAGCTAACACAGGAGCGATCTGACCAAACTAGGAAGAAACCGGGGATAATTCCCCCAACTCGCTCTATCCCCCTCCCTCGAACCCACAAACCCCCCTCATTCCACTTTAACTTTCTTAGCCCCACGATTGACTGCGCTTCCCTCCAGCAATTGCAACCCATCCCCCCTCCCAGTATCTTCACCCCCGCGCTTCTTCCGAACAGCGACGAACCCATCGTACCCCGGCTTCAACTCTTTAAAACCCTTTCTTAGCTCGGCTTGGGGTGGTAGGACTGAGTTGAAATGGTGGAGGAAGGTGACAAGGGAAATCCTCGGAGGCCTTGCGGGTCGAATTGAGGTGAGGTAGAATAGGGATGAGGGAGGGGTGAGGGGCGGCGTAGTACTTCGTGGTACGTCGTCCAGCGTGACTTGTTCAAGTCGTTCGCCTTCCAATTGGGAGTCGTGGAAGAAGGTTTCTGAGTCCGGGGAGTCGGACTCGAATTGCGTATGCGTACGGGCCTCTGCGGACGAGAAAGGCGCGAGGGGAGTACTTCCTCCTCCTCTCTCTCGGTTGAGGAAAAGCGAGTTCTCCACGGACTCGGAGGAATTGCTGGATAGACTCGAGGAATACTCAGGAGACTCATGGCGCGCTGAGTTAGAATGGTCGGACTCCGCGGTCGCACTCGAAGATCGGATCAGTTGGGCGGCAGCGAATGTCACCAAAGGTGAGGCAGGAGAGAACCTGAAGTCAAGGTCGGAGGGTCGAAAATGCCTCGGAGGGGACGGAGTCTCTTTGAAGTGTGATGATCCGGGCTCCGGAAACGTGAAGGAGCGAATTGGGGTTTTGATTGAAGTTGGATCGCCGTGTGGGGCCGACGAACTCGGACTTGGCGCGCCAAGAGAGGGGTGATCGTTCTCCTCGGACTGCACAATTTCTTCTTCCGGATCGGGTGCTGTCATCTCCCTCCACTGAATCACGTCCAATTGGGACGGTGTAGATGACTCGTTCTCCTTCAATTGACGAGGTGGTACGAGATACTGTTCGAGTGAGAGCAACCTCTTGTGATCGATGCAATCCCAGACGTAGCGTTGGTCGTGGAGCTCGAGGCCGAGGCCTTCGAGGCTGTGCGATGAGATGTACGACGAAATGGTTGCCTGTCAGGCTTTATTCTTCTCGAGACCTGTTTGCACAGTTCCGACGCGGGAAGAGCGTATCTATGTTGCTCCGAGGCTCTTTCGTGGATAGGACTCACCGTGTCTCGCAATCCGATGGTCTACTCTCAACGACAAAGAAGAGATGGATCGGGATCTCCTTCGGTACTTGTTCGGCTCGAGCCAAGGTACCACCATGATGAACCCATGCTGCACGAGTTGAAATTGAACAAGAGTTGGAGAAGAAGGCGCAGAGACCGGCGAATAATGGTCCGGCTGCTGGAACGGTGGTGGTCGTACAAGTGGGGGTCGGCACGTCATGTGGGGTGCCACCGGCTGTAGTGGGCCGGCCGCGAGTGAGGAATCTGATGAGCGGCAGTGGCATGGCGCGTGTCAAACTCAGTCTGCGATGGGGGGACGGGAAATTGGAACTAAACTCGCGACTCGGACTTGACAGTGAATACGAGGAGGTCCAAGCGTCGTCGCGATCATCTTCCGTCATCTTTATTTATCGATTTCGTCGAATCGCGCCTTCCTTTGCGCTCTCTCCTCTTTTCGCCCCTCTCCATCTCCGCGCCTAGTGACTCGTCCTCGCTTGTTCGCTGCTCGCCTGGTGCGACCCCCATCTCTGACTTTGTCACCCTCTTGCCAATCGAGTCTGAACAAGATGTCGACCGTGTTGATCTTGGGTGGACTGGGTTAGTTGCACTCTGCGCTGTGTCGTTCCGGGGTCGTCCATTGACTGCTGACACGTCCGTGCGACCCACCACCTCCCCTCCCCCACACGTCACCGTTTCGGCCGCCTGCCACGCGATCGATCCCGCGCAGGAGGCGATGGCGCACGACACCTCATATCCTACCTCACAAACTCAACAACCAAAGATAGCAAGATCCAACCCAAGTTGATTCGCGTCGTCGACAAGTATCTCGTTATCCCTCAGGCCGAGGCCTTCACGTGCTACGTCGACGTCGAGACCCGACAGGCGCTCAAGCAGGCCGATTGGGTCGAGTACATGCAGGGGAACCTGTTGACAAGTGGTGAGTACACCGCAAGGGATATATAGAAGAATCTGGCGGGAACTGTGCGAGGTGGGATGTCGGATGTAGGCGATGATGCGGTGCTGAGACGAGGCTCGTGCACGCTAGTTGCGAAACATCTGCTTCCGCCTCGTCGCAAGGTGGGGGGTGACGTAACAGGCTGCTCGAGGGCAAAGTGATGTTGTTGCTCTTCGGATCCAATTTCCAGCCCAACACGTGTAAGAGTGCATGTACCAATGACCATTCCTTCCCTCCTTTCCTCTCCTTCCCTGCCGCTGCCGTCTTTCCCCACGCGCCTCGTGGTCAGCGATGCGCACAAGAGCCATGACCTTGCCGGAAGCCCACGGCGGACCCTCGAAAGGTTTCGACTATGTATTCGATTTCACTGGCGAAGCCGACTTTAGCCTCCCTGATTCGGTGCGTCATTCAAGGCCAGGAAACAGCGAAGCTGTTGCAGATCGCTCGCTGCCCCCACCGGATCGCGAGCTGAAACCTCCGTCGTAAATTGGTTTTTCGAATCGCGCACAGGTCCAAGTCGAGCGGACACTTGCACTGGCTTTGGCTCTTGGCCAATCCGCAGTCGAACACAACGTCGGCGTCTATGTCCGTTTGCTCGCGACGCAATACAAGGTCGTCGGCGACAAGAAGGCCAAGGTCGGAGAGGAGGGTTCGATTGCCGAGCCTTGGGGTATAAGGGCGGCATGGTTCCATGAGGCGGCGAGGGGGCTTGCTTTGATCAAAGGGTGGGTTGATTTGGCAAACTGATCAAGCGGTATCGGAAACTCTGACCGACCTCGTGTTCATCTGAAACAGTCTCAATCTCGTCCTTGTCCGACCGGCACTCTTCTATGGCTCATTCACTGTGACGGGCTGTGAGTCATGCGGCCATTTCATATCAGGAACCACGCCAGATCTGATTTTAGTTAGCTTTCCGAATCTCCAGTGACGCCTCGAATGCTCATTGGGGAAGTCTATCGGTTCCTCGGCGAAAAGCTAGAATTTCTGTGAGCTGTCCTGAGGCCCGCAGCCCCCCAGTCTTGCGATGTGCTAAGTGTCGTGCAAGGCTCTACGTATCCACAGCTGGAAGGAATCACTACCCCTCAACACGATATGGATCGAAGATTTTTGTTCCGCGACGGTTGCCATCGCGGCATGGGCATTGTCCCAGGGCTCGGAGCGATCACTCGCTCTCGCAGGCGAAGATCTACCCACGACGTTGACGTCGGACGACATCATTCAAACGGTGCAAGGGGCAGCCAAGAAAGGCGACAAGGTCAAAGCCGCGGTTTTCACGCTCGCTGATGATGGCGATACGGTTCAGGCCGACATTGCCAAGCTCATCGGCGAGACGATAGGGGTCGAGGCTGGGTTCCACGGGAGCATCATCTCATCGTTCGCCAAGCTCAACATGGGGGACGTGCTCGAGGACGTCAACGAAAAGGTTAGCACTTGGTCAAATTAGATGGGCAGATGTCTCACTTTAAAGCTGAATCCTTATTGCTTCATTGGGCTTTCGAAATCGCAGCATCTCGAAGGGTGGAGTGAGCTTTTGCAAGCGTCCATACCTCCTATCTCGTCGACGGTGCCGATCTCACCCTACGTAGTAAGTTGACCTTGAAGTAAGCATCTGAGTCTTCTACTTGTCGTCTGAATGAATCACCCTGCCTCATTTCCAGCCCGCCGACCTCCTCGAACCGCACCCCATCCACTTCTCGAACACCAAGCTCGTCAAGCTTATCGGATGGACTCCGACCCAAAAACTCGACTCAGTCGTCCTGCGCGATACGGTACAGAAATTCCTCGAGGAACACAACTGGCCCAACGCAGAACCCAAGTCGAAGTCGAAGAAAAAGTGATGATCCTGGACCGAAGCAAGTCGACCATGCGAAGCTCTTCCGCAACTTTTGCTCTTCTAGCTCCTCGCCGAGGCTTCAAGCTTCTCATCCCCCACCCGCGTCATTCTGCGTCTTCGCAACTTCCCGGCTCCGTCACTTCGATACCCCATTTTATCCCTTCTAATCGTGACCAGCATTCGCAGCTTCACTTTCGCTTCACACGCCACAGCATGCACTTGAACAGGCCTCTCGAAAATCATGTGTCTCGGCACGCCATAGCATTCGGCAAATCATACTCTCAATTTGAGAAAAACCTTCCTTCGGCGGGACCTTAGCGTTGTTTCGAGTTTGATAATTAAGACTGATGTCATTTCGCTTCAGGCTGATTAATAATTGGGGAAGTCATGCCCACTCAAGGAGGGTATTGCCCTTTGGCATCGGCGTACAACATTTCACGAGGCTCCTTCGTCTTTATCTTTCCGCGTCTATTTCCTCTCCCCTTGCCCACTACCGTACACCTCCTATCTTATACCTCCACACCACCTTCCTCCCTCCCAGGTCAGATTCATTCCCTCTTCGCCGCTCTCTTCTTCTCCGCCGCCGCCGCCGACCCCGAAGACAATTTGCCATTGATCTCGATCCTCTCATGCCTTGCGCTCGGCTCGGCCTTGACGAACCTCTTCTTGAGCGCGAGGACCATAGCTCGGAACCAGAAGAAGTTGAGGCTGTTCATGAGAAGGTTGAGGCCGCAGTAGACTAATCACATCGGAGGGTAGTAGGAGAAGTTAAATTAATGGGGGTGATGTAGTGGATCGTGATGTGGGTGGGGTTGGGGAAGGACTTACGATAACGAACGTTCCCTGCTCGAGGATCGGCTTTGGGTCCGAAGAAGAGCATCCAGAGTTGGTACGAGTTGTAGGTCCCCCAAATCAAGCGGGCTCCGACGTATGCGCCACTGGGAAGTAGAGGGAAGAAAAATTGGAGTCAGTCGCTTGTCAGGAAGGGTGAAAAGTTTGCAGGCGCGCGGGTTCTTACACAAGGAAAATGCCGTTGACGAGTTGGAGCGTCGAGCCGGTCAGACCGAATTTGTCGAGGTACCAATGGGCATTGAGGAAGCTGAGAATCGGGGAAGAACGGAATGATTAAGTACGAAGATCATTGGTGGGGGTGATGACCCGAAGTGGATTCGTCTTTTCTCACATGGTCGAGAGTTCCCAGATCAAGAAATTGGGACCGCAGAAGAGTAAGAAGGGTTTCAGGGTGAAGAGGAATGCGAGCATGCACCCGAAACCGTGCAGGAAGAAGCCTGCGCGAGAGAGGAGCAATGGAGATGTGAGCAGGTAGACTGTAGTAGGAACGAGTCATTTGGGTCCGAGATCAATTTACCGAGCCCTTGAGTGCTGATGTGCTGGGCTGAAACGATCGCGTCCTAGTCCGAGTAGACTTGAAGAACATCAGCACGGTGTCTCCAATATGTAATGCCTAAGAGATAGCTCACCCAGATAAAGTATCCGGTCGCGAACGCGTTGAGCCTCGCCTCGGCAATTCCGAAGCCGTAGGCGCGGTCGAGCACGATCGCAGCCGAAGGGTGGCGGATCAGGTCGAACGCAAAGGGGGTGGCGATGAGAGCAAACACCCATCCGACCTGTGAATGCATTCGGCGCCAGTATGTCAGCGTTCGCGAAGGTAGAAGTCGGGGTGTGTTTGGCGGTCACGGAGCCGGATCCGAATGCGCGAGAGCCAGAAGCCAGAGACGTGACCGAATGCATCACGCGTAAAAGGTTATATATTCGAATACTGAATGAGAACAGCAATACGATACAGTATCAAGACGAGCCAGCTTGACACTCACAACATGGAGATCCCAATCATCCTGCTTCCTCTTGATCTTGGGATAAGTGTTGGGGAACAGGTGTGGGCCGAGCACGTGAGAAATGCGCTGCAGCAAGAAGGACGCCGCGCACGACAAGATGCTGAGGTGGACCAGCCCGGCCCATTTGGGCACGCCGAGCGCGTTGGCCACGGGTTGGAACGCCTTCTCGAGCCCTGCGGGGCCTTGCAGCGAGGCCGCCTCGAGCAGCCGCGACATGTTGAGCGCTAATCCTTCGAGTGTGATGGGTGGGGGGTGGGAAGGAAGCAAGGTCACAACGAGCAAACCGGCGAGAGCGCTCGCCGCTCGGCATTCGGGCCGCCCAGAAACCAGGCTAAAGATGAGCGAGGCGATCGAATGACTCTGGCCGTGCACAGCGAGTATCGGCATGGAAAGTGGAGGCAACATAACAAAGTTTGGCGCCTTGTACGACATGCTGCGACCAGCCTTTTTTTTTTGACAGACTATGAAAGGTACTAAAAAATGAGGTGGGACCTGCCATGGCGGTAGGCATTTTCGCTTCATTTCCCCCAGCTCCGCTGCAGAAATCGAGCGCGTCATCACGCTGCCAGCCAGCATGCAGCATGCAGCGCGGCTGTCCCACTTTGGGCTGGCTCACACTTTTGCCTCTGCACGATCGCACTAGCTGCACTTATCGACCTGCTTTCGACTAAGCTCACCTCAGTTGTAGTCTTCAGTTTGATTCGACCTCGCATTCCATCTGATTCGACAGCGACCTACTCCCCCCGCCGTTGCTCACCACTCGGTCGCACCGTACGCCCGATCCGGCCACTCACTACCACCCGCCCCACCCCGACCACCCCAGCCCCTTTCCGTCTCGGCCCGCAGCCCTCCCAGTGTCCGCCACCTCGCATACAACCAGCCGCACCTCAGTCCCAAACTCGATTGATAACCAAGCAGGATGACCAACGCTACTTCGCCGATCCTGTCCTGCCACCCGGGCAGCCTCAATGCGTTCGCGCTCAAGCTCAAAACGGGCGACTCGGTGCAGTCGATCCGAGCCAGGGCCGCACGCAAGTTGGCCCTCCACGGCGATGGGTCCGACATTGGGCTGCAGTACCTGTGGTGTGATGTGTACTACACCCTCGAAGATGGTCAGTTGGGAGTGGTCGTGGTTGGATCGGATGGCTCGACGATCGTCTCGGCCTTGTCGTGAACGCCGCGTACCATGAGGATGTGAGGAACTGACCCATGCTCCATCACCTTCCTACAGAGGATGACTGGGAAGTCTTCACCGACCGTCACGCCAACTCGGCCGAGGTGACCGTGCTCTTGACCGGACCCTCGATCCCAACCTCGACACCTTCGATCGCGTCCATGTCGTCGCTCCCCCCATCGACCTCGGGCTCGCAACCCAACGATGGTTCTTCCATCTACTCGGGTCACTCCTACGGCCGCGGTGTTGTCCGTGACGTCCGTGAGGGAACGAGCATGCATCTCCTCAGCTCGAGTGCGAGTTCCAAAGCCCCGAGCGTGGCCCGATCGGCAACGCATAATGGCCAGGATGACGGCGACCAGGACACGATCGGCGGCAAGAGCAAGCGCACGGCCAAGAGCATCGCTCCGAGTGTGCCCGAGCACAAGGTCAAATTTGAAGAGTTCCACAATCAGGTCAGTCGTCGGGCTGGGATCTAGGCGCTTTGAAAGGCTGCATCGAGCCCTGAGCCTCGAGATGCCAGCGAGAAGAGATTGCTTAATACCATTCTTGACTGCAAACAGCTAGGCGTCCGCACCTTTATTGGATCCATTGGTCCCGTCGAGAACGTCCGCATGATGGTCAGCTGCTTCGTCCCCTCAAGCTCCGGTCTGTGCAGCTCCATGAGACTGACTCGTCGCCCAATCCTCCGGATTCCAACAGATGAAAGCCGGCCATCGAGCATGCTACATGTCACGTGCCTTTGCTCAACAGCACGCCTTTATCCCGAAAGACGCTGCACCGGGCTTCTACGGCTTTTCTGGGATCACGAACCTCGGTAGCTGGCCCATCAAGGTGTGTAAGAGCAGGGGTTGTCGCTGGCCATGCGCAAATCAGAAGCTGACATTCCCGAGCTGATATCACGTTCCCAAAATCCAGGTCGGCAAGAAGACGGTGGAGCAACAAGTAATGCTTGTTGAAAACTCGTACTTCCCTGTCATTCTCGGCAGGTGAGTTATCAACGAACAACCTCGTGTGGCTGCAACTCTTGAGGGGACTGACGAGTTCGGCTTCTCGCTTTCTTTTGCGCAGGTCGTTCATGGAACGACGAGGCGTGCGCACCGATCCGTTAGATCAAACCTCGGTCGTCTTCATGGACACAGGAGAGGTGATCCCGACCGACCTGGTGATTGTCAAGGACGCCGCCGGTCACGTCATCCCGATCTCATAGAGACCCCTCGCCTTCTGCATTGCGATCGTTTTGTTGCCTTCTCGACACATGATCACCCTTCTAACTATTGTGTACATGCTACTGCTGCTACTTCTGCATGCTGTATGCTGCTACCGCCTTTTCTGCTTTCGACTCGTATGGACCTTTCGACTATTGCTCTTTCAAACGGCTGTGGTGTCTGAAGTTGCGTTAGATCATCGCTCGTCGTCTCTCTTCGTCTGTGCGGGGTAGTCTCACAAGTGCTTTGTAATAAGACGGACTGGACATACCCTATCGTCTCTCACGGGCTCGAGAGTGAACTCCGATACAAGTCAGATCGATCACGTGATGTCACTCCATAAGATGTCCTTCGTCGTGCGCCTCCTAGTCTCGATGTAGATTCACGTCATTTCTTGTGTGTGAGATCGTGAGATCCGAATCGCTACTTCGTGGAACGGGAATACCACCAGTATGCACGATGGTGAGCACAAGCGTCGGCTTGATGCGTTGTAGCTAGTAAAACAAGGCAATCTCAAACACTCACCGGCGAGTTGGTACTACATAGCAAGAACCGCCCGGTTCATTGCAATTCAAGGTGAGCGCCACTTTTTGCATGCCGTGACGATGCCTGCCCGGACTCCTTGCGCGATTCTTCGTCGAGTAGCGCGACACCTGGCCATGCCGTGTTACCAAGTTGCGCTCCAGCCACGGTTGTGCACGAGGTCTTTTCCTCGAGCCTACCGTAAATGAGGCTTATACTGAGAAAAGTGACTGATACACATCTTCAAGCGTCGAATCCCTCGCGCGACAGGAGACGCGCCAGCCGAGACGTTTCCCTCCTAACCGCAGGGCAATCCACATTTCCATGGACCAACGCTCGGACTAAGTCTCTTTGAGATACGGGTACACGAATTCGAATTCCCACCGATTGCCATGATCAGCTTGCCCGAGAACCTATGCTCAATCCCGATTCGAAGATCGAGTAAGTCAGCACCCATCGTCGTCGTGACATAATTGAGGCCGCTCGAACTGCGGCGCATACTTCCCTCGATCGATCGCAAGACCTTCGTCCGGTGCCCGGGCTGCGAGACCGATCTGTCGGACTCGCCACAGCATCCTTCTTTTGACGGGGTGGAGTCATAGCCAAGAGCATAGCGGGTACCCGATTGGAATGGACTGGAACTACTACTTGCCACGTACAATCGACGAAACGACGGGGTTGGCTGTGCCGCCGACTGAGCCACTTATTCGTCGATCTGCAACGATCTGCAACGGATCAACCTGATACATCGTCCCAAACCCCAGGAAGGACCTGCAAAGAGCACTCTTCTTACAAATCGCGGAAACGGCAGTGGAGCAGAAGGAGGAAGGAGGAAAAAATACTTCCAAGGAACCTTTACTGCTCTGCGGTCGCCCCGACTCAAAGGATCTAGCCAAATCTGTGAAAATGTCTCGAGATCGAGGGTGTTCGGTGCCGTCGACGTTGGGGCGTGAGACCGGCTCCTGATCCCACCTCTGAATCTATTTACAGTGTAGACTAGCTTTGACTACAACAATGAGTGGACAAAAATTGATCGCTTGCGGACAAAAGGAGATGCTGCTGCGGAGGGTAGGTAGCAACCAAGATAAGCGCGAGGAAGCAGGTGGGGCACCCATGTCCAGCAGAGGGCTAGGGGTGAAACATCGCAGCCGTGACACGACCCGAGGGTTAGGAACGGTACATCGATCATCTAGTCAGTGCAATCATCTTGCGTGCCGCTATCCGTCTCTTGCGACTCGCTCGCGGTACCAGTAGGGAGGAGAGCCGCAGACCCCAGGCTGTTCAGGTACACGTTACACGTTAGCGTTGAGGACGTACAGCGGGTTTAGTCAGATATTTCCTCATGGGCGACGGGTAAGCATCCAGAGACCTACTCTTGAGATGGTCCAGCTCGCCCTCGAGGAATGCAGAGGGTCCAGGCGTTGGTTCAAAGCCTTCGAAGTAGACCACACGATCCCTTCGAAACGACGGGAGCGCTCCGAGACGATGGATGAGATTGTCGGATCGTTGAAGAGGAGGGTCGAACTCGGGGTGCTTCGCGTTATATTCGGCGATGAATCTGTCGCGTAGGGCGTTGATGACTTGTGCGATCGCAAGTGAATGGGTGTAAGTCCGCCGCGTCCGAGCGTATTGCAGCTGTGGAGGTCGCGGGGACACACAGAAGTACTTACGGTAACCAGAGTACTTGATGACCCTCCAGTAATCGTTGCAGAGGCCACGATCCCCGTGATAGAACTTTTGCGATTCTATCCAGACCGCCCATACCTCTCGAGAGAAGAGGTTCCAGCCTGACCGTTGCTCAAGGCGGGTCGCAATCTGCATGCAGTAGAGTCTGAGTGCCTCGCTGTAGGCCTTGAGCTCTCGCCACGTCTTTTCGGAGACGGCCTGCCAAATAACCTCAGCTTCCATGTAAAAGCGGGCTTCCGGCCGGCGAACAGCCACCTCGAAGAAGCGAAACATCATCTCGGGAAGGAAGTACTCTCTTCGGTCGATCAGTACTCGCAGTGGGATTCCCTGTAACGGGGGTGGAGCTTCCGTTTCGGACATGGTAACGCTGGTGGGAACGGTGGTTGCCCGGCCGGAGTAACGTTCTGAGGTCAAAAACCAGAGGGACGGGCCCAGTAGCAAACGCGCCGCCGGGTAGCGGCGAGAACCGGCGGCGAGTTGGCGGCGAGACTGCGGCGACGGAGCGCAAGGGCGGCACACCTGCCGAGCCAGATGAGCGCCCTCTTGCTCCAGCTACCACAAGCCCCGCATCACCCAACACCATGCGTATGCACTTCATGTAACCTACACATCAAAACAGAGACTATGGGCCACCGTCCTGTGATCGCTCTCTCGCGTGTACATCGCCTCCTTCGCCAACTCGGAGCCGCCTTGGCCAACCTCGCTTTGGATCTCGGTAATCTCCATCTCAAGCAACGAGAGCTATCCTTTCAAGCTGCCCAAGCTGCTCAGAGGAAAGCTAGTCGTGCGCTAGATAGTGAGGATCACGACGACGACGAGGAATGGGAGGGGTCAGGTCGGACGACGATGGCAAAGGCCGCGGCGAGGAAGAGGAGCAAGTCGAGTCGCGTCGTGGCTAAAGTGACGACGACGTATTCGAGACGAGGAGCGATCACCATGGGTCGAACAACGTCGCAAGCCTCGTCTACTTCTTCCGCACCGGCATCGTTCGCCGCGGGGACGAAGGCGGGTCTCAAGCGAACTCGTCGTTCAACAGGCTCGGGTGGAGGCGTTTCGATCCTCCTCGATGCGAGAAACAGGCTCAGTCGTCTCGACGGATGGGAACATGACTCTGTCAACAAGGCTCTTCATCTCATCAAAACCTACTCCAACGTACTCGAGGCAGTCGCGGACGCCAACGATGAAGAAACAGAAGAAAACCCGACTCGGAGTCGCCGAGTACCGAGCTTGGTCGAGATAATGGCGAGGGAGATTGGGTGGAATATAGAAGCTAATGTGAGGAGTTGTAGGGAGGAGGAACAGTCGGATAGTAGTGAGGAGGAAGGCGTTGCTCTGAGACGGAAGGGTGCATTGGACGAGGGGGATGATGAGGCGACTTTAGTCGACGACTGGTACAACGCTTGTCCGGATTATTGTCGCCCGTGAGTCGATCGGAAAAGTGCACCGGCGAGTCTGTGTATCTAATTCTACATTTTTTGACTTTCATAGATGGATCTTGATCGAACACGCCACTTCAATTATGCTCGAAGGCCTCGAGAATCCTCCTTTCACCCTGCTCGAAATCCTTTTCGAGCTCTGTTCTCGCATGGGAGCGGGCAGTGCAGTAAGTGGAGCGTTTGCTGATGAGACACCGTGGAACGTCGTCTGAGTAAAAGACTCTTCTACAGTCTCCCAGGTTCTATGATGCTCTCAATTACCAAGCTTTGCGCATGACCGATCCGACCTCTTCGGCGCATGTCCTCGCGCGACAAACCGTCTTGCACGGCCATTCGTTAACTTACTTCGAGTCGCTCCGTACCATTCTCTTCGAGTCGACCTTTGCCGATCGGCTTTTTTATTCGCCTTTCCTCTCTCTGGAGAGAGCCGCTTTACGCCCAGGAAGCGCCAGCGACGCCGAGGCTTTGGGCGGGCTGATCAAACTTGTTTGTGGAGTCGCTAGAGAAATGATGGGCGCGATCGATCTCGCCATCTTGAATGGAGAACGAGGTGGAGAACGGCAAAAGAGCGATGTGATTGATCGAGTCGCCTTCGAAATCGGTCATGCTACGGGTTTTCTCTTCCTAGCGCAGGACGACGAGATGGTCTCAATCACGACGAGTGAAGGCACGTTCGATGGTCAACGGTTGGCCCGGGATAAAGCGCTCGAACGAGTATTCGATGCCGTTCTGGACTTGATGCATGGCACGGGACCGAGCGTATCGAAAAGCAAGCGGACAATGCAGCGTCTAGGTCCCTTCGTAATCGCCGCATGTTCCGAGCTCGCCCTCCGCTCTCTCGACCATCACCCCTCCGCGCAAACCGGCTCGAGCGATGTGGCCCGCCTGACAGAATGCGACTCGTTGATCGCGCACCACATCCTCGGCCTCGTCGAAGAAGAAGGCCAAGACCTCGATCTGGATCAGCTTAACTCCGAGCTCCTCCCATTAGCAAAGCAGCATTCCTCCCAATCCTTCGCTGCACTTGCGACGTTACTTCGATCCGCCGACCTTTCGACATTGGAGAAGTTGGTCGTCTACACCGCGACGAAGGCTTATGACTCCCTCGTTGATGTTCGCTCGACGCGGGGCTTGATTATCTTGGAGAAGGACATCTTTGAAAGACGATTGGACGAACTTAATCGACCGTCGTCTACTTCTGCGGACCGACAGGGATTGACGACCCCTCCTCGGAGACTCGCGAGAGTGCTACAGCTCTCTTCGAGTGACGAGGACTTCCAGGACTCGACACCTGGTTTGGCATGTTCGAGTTTGGGGATGAGTTCGCGGAAAAGGTTCGTGCCGATTCGGTTGGTGGGTACACCTTTGAAGGAGAAAGCTCAGGAGGGTAGACGGGCTGTTGATTCTCGGCGGTGCGAGGGCGAGCGGAAGAAAGACCAGGTCGTACGGAAGCGGAGGAGAGTTATGGAGGAGTCGGAGGACAGTGACGACGACGATGAGGATGAACCAAACCTGCGGAAACAGTCACCAACTTCAGAACGGAGTGATGAGCTCGATCTTTTGCAAGCGAAGTCGCCTAAGACTAGACGACGGGTCGTCAAGAAACGAGCCGTCCTGTCGGTTCGAAAGTGCGGACCCGGGAGGAGCAAACGGACGTCGACGATGAAGAGGAAGACGTATGCAGGACCTGTAGACGATGAAGATACGAGTGAGGACGAATTAGCCTTATGACCCTACCTTAGCAAATGCATGTTGTAACTCCTACGCAGTATTGATTGACTTCTTATTGGACACCCCAGCGACGTGTTACTTCGAGTCGCAGCTGTGCTCGCCCATGAGTTTCAAACAAGCAATGAGAAGCCATCGTACAACAAATAACGGGGCGAGGCAGGTATACAAGTATCCCCTCTTCGACAAGCTTCGAATCGCATGCGAGGAAGCTGTGTTCACCGCCTCAGCCGCCCAGCAAAAGTATTCGGCAATGCCTGCGCCTGCGGCGGGATCTCTCCCTTCGCCCTCTTTCTCTCAAACTCCTTCTTCTTGACCTCGAATTCTGCTTTCCTCCTCTCCTCTTCGACCCTCCTCCTCTCCTCCTCCTCCCTCCTCCTCTTCTCCGCCCTCACCTTCCACGCACTCTTTATCCTCGGCGCATGCCCGACCAACGTCTCCTCCTCAACCCCATGTTGTATACTCTTGATGATACTACTCACGACCGTCTTGTAATTTCCTTCCAACTTGTCATCCCTGAACCTCAACAACCTCCACGTCTGCCTCTCGAAATCCCAAACGACTTCGACGACCCGATCGTCGTATTGTTCGCCCGAGGCTTTCCATCGTTCCCAAGTATCGTCATCGACGGACATGGTGTCGAAGTAGAACGAACCTTCGTGACCGTGGTTCATCAAGAGCATGAAGATGGGTTTGGCCGTATAATCGGGTTCGTGGTCGTTATCACTCCGAGCGGGGAATTTGAGTTGCAGCACAAAGTCGATCGAGTTCTCACTCGGCGGTTTCCACTTGAGGCTAGGCGTATTCGAAGAAGAGGCGCCTCGTTCGAGATCAGCAATCATCACCATCATCATTATTCGTGCTCAAGTGAACCTCCACCTTTCGTCGACTACCCACATTTTGGGGTCTGTACCAGGCGTATAGACCGCTTCGGCCGAGGTGAAGATGAGGCCGTCGTTGCCGTGCAGCAACTTGGGGACGTGTTCTCGGAAGACGGCTTCTATGCCGTACGACAGTTCTTGAGGCTTCAGTCGAACTCTAATGGAACGTAGGAACGTGATTGGAAGAGGAAAAGTAGAAACTGCGTTAGTACTGGACCGTCGGAGGAAGAGGCGGCGGTCGAGGGATCAAACTCACTCGAAAGGCAAGTACTCGCACGCCTCGGGGTGAGCCATGAGCAGCTTGTCATACGGTTCCATGATGTAAGCCTTGAGTCGCTGTTGAAAGGCAAACAGAGGTGCGGATCAAATACATAGGTAAGTACCTCGACCATCGCAACGAAAGAAAGGGAAGAGTCGGGAAGATGACGAACGCCGTATCGTTTGTGCAAAGGTTTGTGCATCAGGTTCTCCGAGTCGATGACGAGGACGTCAAACAGGAGCAGCCGGAGGACTTCCTGCAGAGTTCAAACGCCAGATGATCTCATCAGATGTTGTCTCTTGCTACCTCCGACGATGCCCCACATGACACTCGACTGACCCCTCTTGCAGGCTCGACATCAATGACGAGTTCGCCGTCGAGGACCGTGTTCGAATGATCAAAGTCCAATCCTGTTTGGTGCGGGAATCGCAACCCGGACACCTGGTAGAAGTCGTATCTTCGATCGACCTATGAATCGAGGACGGTTCACTGTCAACCCAGTCACTGGACTCGGACCGAATGGACTCACGAGATAAGTCTGCTGTCCTTGCTCGGTTGCGACGACGAGTACGATGACCCTCACTCCATCCGATTTCTCGCACACCCAGAAGCTAATGTAGACCATAGCGAACACCGGAACGTGTGAGCTCCTGGTGCATTTCCCCGCGGTCTTCCGCCGACCTCGACTCGCGACTCACTCTTCCTCCTCGAGCATCCTCAACGACTGCAAGTCGAAACTGACGGGTTGACTACCCGGGAACCTATCTCCACCGTAACACAAACCCATGGCTAAGTGCTCAACCTTTGGGACTGCACAAAGGTCTGCACATGCATCTCCCCGCCCGAGATGAAACCAAACTGACCTCAACGCGTTCAACCCGCACAGCGTCGACAAATGCTCTTGCACTTGCAGCAGCAACTCCGGGTCCTGCACCAATTCACCGGGTACCCGATCGGGCACGGGCGCGCGGTGCTCCATCTTCGTTTCTTCGTCACCAACCGGCGGACCTTCGTCGTGGTGGGATGTCGGTGTCGGCAATGATCAACGAGGGAGTGTGCACGCACAGCAGCAGCGGAGCAAGCGCGAGTTTTCTCAGCTGAGTGAATGCATCACACCGCGCGCTCGGGCGCGCTCGGACCCAGTCTTTCCAAGTCGCATCTTTTCCATAAACTCTTCAGGATGTACGGGGAAATGAGGCCTTCTCTTTCATTACATACAACTGTGCTGCTGCTACCCATGACTGGAGAACGACCACGTTCGACGAGTCGTAGGGCACGCCCGGAAAAAGGGACAAAGTGAGGCAAAAAGGTGCGGGGTGGTGGGGAAAGATCAAGACGACGACGAAGAAAAGGGTGCCGTCTCCAGTCCGTTCGAGAAGAGGTGTAGATTACTGCATGCAAAAGCGGGGAAACGCTTGGGAGGCTGAACGGGGGTTTTGGGGGGGAAGAGGAGAACATGGAACAGAGAAAGGAGTCGAGCGACAACGCGAGTGATCACATCGCGGAGGTCGAATCTAACGGTCTTCTGCCCACTCGTTCTCCTTCTTGATCTGCGCCTCCTCCTCGGGCGTAAAGTCGTTGACGATGTTGAACCTGAAGGAAGGGGACGTCGATCGACCGCGCTCAGCGAGTGCCGGGCGACAAGCGTGGACAGTGGGCAGAGCCAGCAGCTCAAGCAACTTACAGCTTACGGATCTCCTCGGGCTGCTTGCCTTTGATCATGTTGGCGACCGTCTTGCAACCGACATCGCTGTAAACGTGCCCGGCGGCTGACGTCAAAAAGGGGCCACGCCGGTCGTCGGCCTCGAGCAACTCACAGGAGGGGCTTGATGTCGAGGTAGTTGGCAGCGAGAATGATCTCGAACAACATCTCTTGGTCAACTTGGATGACTGTAGAGAGGTAGGACCAGGCTTCGGGTCAGCCGCTGGCATCGAAAGGCACTCGCGTTGGAAGCTCCCAGCTCTAGGCAACCGGGGCTTAACGCGAGTCCATCATGCGAGATGTGACATCCCCAAGCACGCCACCACGCGAGACATGACATGTCCTAGCCCACTCACACTTTTGGTCCCAGTCCGAGATCTCGGTCATCTTTCGCCTCGTGTCGTCGTTCTCCTCGGCAGGCGGGTCGATGTCCTTCTTGTGGTGCTCGCACCATTCCAAGACCTGGGTCCAAGAGGACCGCCGCGCGCGGAGTAATCAGTCATCGCTCTCGATAGACCCAGCCCAGGAGAATCTGGGATCTGCTCTCGGATCGTTCCCCTATGTGTGCAATGTCGTGGCAGCGAGTGTCACGCCGGAGGAGGGGCAGCAGCCCAAAGAGGAGTCCAAGTGATGACGCAAGCTCACCTTTTTGAGGACGTTGGACGAGACGTTGGGCAAAGGGATCGGATGGTCGGTCTCTCCAAGATCTAGAGTGAGAGTCATTGACTCGGGTGTCAGCATACGGCGGTCGGAAGGGGCGGCGACATGGGCGGGGAGGGTGTGGTGTGCGGTGCGGTGGGGCTAATGACTGGGCTGGGCCTGGCTCGCGGTGGGTGGGTCGTGCCCGCTGCGTCGTCGTCGTCGTCAAGGGCGTGAAAGCTGCAGATGGGCGCCAGACGACTGACCCTCGATCATGTTCTTGATCAGAACGGAGCGGTTGGCAACATCCTTCTCGACCTTGAAGGTCTCGTTGTCGGAGCTGGGTGAGGCGTACAGCACGAGCGGCAACAGGTGTGGGGTCGTGCGACCTGATCTCAAGTCAGCTACTGCTACTGCACGTCATCGCTCTAGCCAGTTGGTGCTTCAACTCACGTAGAGAGTGTGATCTGGCCGGTCGACATGGTATGCAAAAGGAATGGGCTGATGTTGGGAGCAAGAGGAGAGAGTCAGAGCTGAGTTAGCCACCCTTGTCGCCCCCGTGCGCGCGCGGCACTTGGTAACTAACTCCCTTTGGAACGTTTCGGAATCAGACACGCCCCGTATCCAGCGAAGCGGATCGAGCTCCGAGACCATCGTGCAACCGCTTGCCCGCTGAGTACACCACCTCAAAACTCCTACCAGCTTTTGAAATCACTGTCAATTGTCGTGACACGACTTGACACCTAATGCACCCTAGGGAATGCTCGTGGACAGGGGCTAGGTAGGTTCGGGTGATGTCCCCGGACCGTCATCGACGAAAAGCTTGTTCCCCACAAACCCCAAGTTTCGCGGCGGCGAACGTTCGAATGGCCCAGGTGACTTTCATTCGAGATGAATATATGAAATTTCTCATAGTATGGTGCAGCTTGTTTACATCTTCTTCTCTGCGTCCCCCCCACGCTCACCCGGCGGGCCCGGCTTATCGAACAGGAGGTAGTCACTAACGACTCCCGAGCTCGATCCGATCGCCAAACGACCTCCGCCTCCGCCGCCGCAGCTTTTTCTTTCCCTCCCCCTCCCCACTCTCCTTCCCACTCCCATGCGACCTACATCGATACTCAGAGATGTCTCGCTGCGTTGACTCCACACCCCCGCCGACCCCACCAGGCTTGCTCTTTCCTCTGTCGCCTCCTTTGCCACGAACACCGAGCTCAACACGCCGTACGACTGTGGCCGACTCACCTTCGTCGCCCAGTCCCACGAGGTCACAACGTATCTTACCCATCCCAACTCGACGCTTGGGACCGACACTCTTGCCCATGTCCCCTTCACCTCTCATGCCCGCGTTATGCCTTAGTCCGCCTGACGGTCCCATAAACTCGAGCTCGAGCACGATCGGCGGCGGTTTGCTTTTTGAACCTGACTCGGTTCGGCGCCGATGGAATTCATCCCTCGAAGAAAGGGGAAGGGCAGTAGCGAATTCGGTGCCGAGCTTGGATCCACGCTTGGAACGAGCCGTTTCTCCCCTGACGTTGCATACCCCTGAATCACCACCTCGCCTCGGCCAAGCTCGCTCGCTTCATGAGTCCCCGCGCGAAGATTCGGCCGTCGAACTTTCGGCTGGTGCAAGTTCATGCCACGAGTCGGTCTCGGTCACGGCTACAGCCGGGTTACCGACTCTAGGCTTCCTCACTCTGGACACTCACAAATCTGACCTCTACAAGTCATCGGCCGGCCCAAGGGCCGCTGGTCCTTCGGCACACGATCCCGCTTCCACGCCCGACACCGAGCCGAGCTACTGGCGAGCGCCGGTTTCAGCCCCACTCGAGCGGCGCTCGCTGTGGTGTTGCATTGTGCCCCCACCCCCACCGCTCGCTCGAGCCGACTCGTACCCGCCCTACGTGCCATCGTCGTTCCTTGCTACAGGTTCCTCACCTCTGCCTCCCCCGACGTCGGTGCAACACTTTTTCGAACCGTCGTTACCCGTGGCACCTCCCCCACTTGAGCCGACGTTACCTTCGAACCCATTGTCCTCGTCGACGTCACTTCCTCAACCACCCGCGATCTCGCCTCACCACCAAGAGTCACAGAGCAACATGACGGAACAATCCTCAACAACACCTCGAAAGATCGTCGTCTCCCTCCCATCTTCAACTGCATCACGCGGTGCATCGTCGGCCAGTCGTGGTCAAATTGACTCAGCATCGTCGACAAAGGGACCCGAAGTGAGCCAACACGATGGACAATTACAACATCGTACACCACCCTCGTTCAGTATACGAGGATCAGCTTCTAGTACAAGAGGAAGGATTGCACGACAAGGTCCTGTAACGCGATCGGCTTCGGGGTCGACGTCCTCGACGCCCGTCGCTGCTGCCACTGCTGCAAAGGACTCGGTTGCTACCTCACCTTCGACCGCGCCGATGTCGTCGGCTGGTATCTACACTTCTCGTTGGGCGACCGATGATACGGAGCCAGCAGCAGCACAATCACCTGCTACGCCTTCGAGGGCCTCGACGAGAGGAGGTCGGGGTCGTGGTCGAGGCGGGAGGGGGAGAGGAGGCCCGATCACATCGAGTACATCAACTGGGACACCCCCAAGATCTGGAGCTGTCACACCAAAAGAGGAGAATCAACTCCGCGTTTCACAATCCGAGGCAGATCAACTGCCGAAGAACGAGACTCCCGCTGTCGGAGTTACGACTTGGACCGGATCGGAATCGACCCCACAAACGAACTGTCATGCCTCATCCAGGAACGTAGACCAGACAAGTACTACGTCTACAACTACAACCGATGAAGCTTCTCT
This sequence comes from Microbotryum silenes-acaulis, assembly GCA_003665825.1. Classification (NCBI taxonomy): domain Eukaryota; kingdom Fungi; phylum Basidiomycota; class Microbotryomycetes; order Microbotryales; family Microbotryaceae; genus Microbotryum; species Microbotryum silenes-acaulis. The sequence continues at coordinate 522,483 of QPFY01000009.1, forward strand.
CTCATTATCCAAGCTGTCAATCGCGGAGGACAAGGACGATGTCAAGACGAGTCCCGGTAATAAAGAACTCCTCGCTAAAAGCTCCCCGGCACCTCGACGAGTCTACCACACACGTGATCGAATGTCGACAGGCGGTGTGGCCAAACCACGTATGACGACTGAGGAGCTGGAGGCCAAGATGGCGCGTATGCGTATCGAGAATGAGAAGACGCAGGCGCAACATGATAAGCTTGAGGCGGAGAGGGCCGAGGCGGAAGAGCAGAAGAAAGCGGCGAAGGCGGCAAGGGGGGAACAACAGGAGGCTGAAGCGGCGAAGCCGGAGCGGAGCAAGAAGGTGAGCTAACACAACTGGAAGGATGAGAGTGTGATATGAATATATCGGGACCGAGACTGATCTATGGGCTTGCACACGATCACAGCTACAATCCGACATTGACGCGACCCGAGCTCGTTCAGCAGCGATGAAGATGGCCGCGATTCAAGGACGAGCCTGGGACCAGGAAAAACTTAACCGAGACGATAACGACATATCTGCAGCACCGAGCTATCCGTCCGAGGCGCTGGGGCCTTTGGTCAGGGATCATCTGGGGAGGATGATCACTGCGCCGACGGGTGCGGTCATTCATCATATCGGGGTCAAGGATGACAATGCGGTTTGGGATCGGGTCGAACACTATGAAGATGACTTGGAAGAGGATGAGGAAGAAGCGAGGGCGGTTGCTGCGCAACTCACGGGGAACAAGTCGACCGCACAGGACTAGGTTGAAGGAGCTCTCCGCGGCGCAGACGTTTTTGATGATTGGGAGTTTCTGCAGGGGCAAACTCTGCCTCGACAGATACAAGAAGCACGGGGATGTTTGTAGTGTAGCCTGTATGTACGTAATTGCCGAGAATGATGCCTATGTTATGCAACATGAGCGCTACGTGACCTTGACAGTCGCCTTTTGTCGCGCCGGCGGACAGGGTGGGCCGTCGTAAATGAAGTGTGCTCGGTCTCGACAGTCTTGACACATTGTCAGCTGCGATTCTTTGGGATGTCTAGATTGATTTTTAAAGGCCCATGTCTCACAACGGCATTTTCAATTATCGCCGTCGAACGCGTCCTAGCGCTCCTAGACTGCTCGTCGCGTCGAATTGCCCAATGCTGGCGCGTAATGAAGGTGTCGCGTCGGTCGCATAGGGGCCGCTGCGAGGCGAAGCTACGTGCCCTGCAGTTAGGTTTACTCTCAAAGAATCAATGTCTTCTGATTCAGGCAAAGCTTTGTTTGTCTGCAAAGTCGGTTCGGTCACCAGTCCGTCTGCAGTGACGCTGCCTCGGGTGGAATGAAAGTGAGACACTGCTGCTCTACGACGTGAGCGATCGAGCGGCACGGTAGTAGCAACAGCCGGTGCCGCATCTCTGCCGAGGGCCCGAGTGACGGGCATTTCAAGTATTCGGGTGAGGGTTTGCAAGCTTGGTGTATGCAGGTGCGATGGCAAACTAATCCTTATACACTATCCCTGATTTATCGGTCCAATGTACGCGATGCTGACTCGCATTTTCGGCGTGCTCAAGTATTTCAGCCCTACCGCAGCCTCGGCGCGCGCGCTGCTCGGCAGCGACTCCGGGGTAAATAACCTTGGATGTCCCTTTCCCCTGCTCTCTCTTCTTTTTTGCTGTCCAGCACGAGTCGATGTCCTCTCCTGCCCCACCTCCACCGCCTCTTCCTCCGCATGGGACGCCCTCCTCTGGTCGCTGCAACAGATCAACAAGTTATGTCGACTGTTCGCCCTCCTCGTCAAAGTCTCGGTCGTCCTCGTCGTCGTCGATCACCGCGGTGAGCAGCAGCGGCGGCGGAGGCGGCAAGGCACTCGAGAGGTCCAAGACGTGGGAACGACGCGACCCTCTACGCGACATCACCAACACGTACTTTGACGTCCCTTTTGAGCTTATGACAACTGAATCGAGACGCGATGGAAGACTTCATGTGAGTGTTGCGGTACATCTACCCGAAGTAAAGCCGATTCGCGTCGGATACGAAAGGTCGAATCGCGAGTGCTACGCGTTTACGAGCGCGCGCACACCCACACGATTCACCCACTGGTGACCGCGCGCGTCATGGATCGCCGGCGATCATTGCTCGCTGCAATACTTCTTGGTGTTCATCCCTTGGAACGGAATCATTTCGAAACTTGCACGAACACCATTCACTGTTATGTATAGCGCATTTACTACCGAGCTGGAAGGCTGACACGCCGCGTGGCTCGGGCACGTCCTGTCTCTGCCCCCCACTTGTGCATTTCGCAGCGCGTCCCGACCCCGTCCAGCGTCGACCCCCTCTTGACGCCGAGCACATCCCTCGCCGACGCGGCATTACCCTCCCCATTCTCGTCCCTAGGCCGGCCATTACGGTCGACGCGCTGGCTGCGAAGATCGGTGACGCTCGGCGCAACCCCTAGTACCGCGTTCACGTCGTCATCCTTCTCGAGCCCCGTCACCCCGACCACCACCGGCCTTCCGCCCCGGCCTACCCCACCGAGCGCATCCGATGAGGCCTTACCATCATCACCAACACGACTCGTTCGGTCATCATCAAGACGAAGATCGCATCCACCGGACGAAGCATCGTCAAGATTCGAACTGCGATCGACGAGTCGACAGGGGACCAGTCCCAGCGCGTTGAGATCCGGCGGACCGGTAATCGAGCCCCTATCGGAGGAACCGGACTCCGCCGATCTGAACGAGAATGAGGCTTTCCCCACCGCCCCTTCCTTGCGACGTACCGCGTCGAGCTCGTCCATCGCTTCCGCCTCTTCGACGATGACATTATCCGACACATCCAGCTTGTCGTCTTCGTTATCGGCGCGTCGATTGCGGAGAAGAACATCACAAAGCGAAAGTGAGAATAGGGGTCGGTTCCGGTGACGACGAGGACCCGGCCCGCGGCGCCCGTTGCGCACTCGGACCTCCTCGATCAAAAAACGTGTGCCTGTGCAACAGCAAGCGCATCGAATCTTACCGATCCTATCAGCTTTAGTCTATCGTTCTTGTACATGTGCTGAGCATGAGGGCCTTTGCACAGCCAACCCTTTTCTTCTGCCCTTGGGTAATCCGATACGGGGCCTCTTTAGAGCACTTCATAAAATCTTTCTTTGGGCTGTAGTCATTATTCAAGTATCCTTTCTTCGCAATAGCATCTTTATCGAATTGTTTCAGCACATCCAACTCGGGAGTCTATTTTCCGTCACATTCGGAGCCCGAGGGACGTTCATTCTCGGCAGGACCAGAAGTGAGATATCATATCGAAGGGGATGCACTCAGATTCCAGCTGAGCATATACAACATAAAAAAACAACATTAACGAATGAATGTCTCCCTTAAAGCCCAAAAAGCCAATGATACAGAAAGAAAGCCCTCGACTAAGCCCTAGGGATCAACTCGCCCTCACTCCTCCTCCTTCGTTCAGCCATCAAGCTCCTCGTCCTCTCCATCTGCTCGAGCCTCTTCTCCTTCTGCTGCTGCGTCAACCTCAACTCATCACTACCTTCATCACTCCCTTCCGAAGAAGCAGCGGAAGATTCCTCGTCGGCGACCACGGAGGCTCGGGCGGCGGTTATGTCGACTGATGCGGAGCGACGGATCGCTACGGACGACGGTCGCGAAGGGGCTGCGGCACCGAGACTCAATCGACGGACGCTCAAAGCTTTCGAAATAGGTTCGTTTCGGCCCGTCCTAAGGGTCGACTGACTCGAGGCCGAAGATCGTCTTCGCTCAGAGGAAGGGAGGAGGTCGATCGGCAAGCCGGTCAAAGAGTGTCGTCGGTTGGCCTTGTTGATCAACGCTTGAGGGACGTTTCTGAATGAGGCCGAAGACCGACGGGCACGAATTGTCGGTGCTTGCGATTCCTCCGAGTTGCTCGACTCGTTGCCGTCCAACTCGATCGCTCGACCGTGCAACAACGACGAAGGCGAGCCTGAGGTCGACGAGCCCTCGTCCTCCTCGACGATAGGGGACGGAGGTACCATGGCGCGAGTCGCAAAGGGTGAAACGAGGGAGAAGATGGGCCTGGTCGCAGAGGGCGTCAACGCGTTCGATCGCTCACGAGGAGGGGAAGGAGGATCCAAAATGGACACGTTATGTTTGGCGGAAGGGTTCTCGGCAGGGTTCGGCGACGTCGGCGAGAAAGCTTTGGGGCTTGCGTTGACGCGAGGCGAAGACGTGGGGGAGACGTCCTCGGGATCATCGATCGGCGCAAAGCCAGCGTAAGGTCGCGAGGGCATCTCTGGGGAGGGTGCGGTGACGAGGATCTGCGTCGGCGCTAGAGGACGCGAGCTCGTGGAAGACACCTTGTAGCTCGTCGCGTCGATGGGGACGATCGATTCGGGCAAACCAAGACCTGTACGACTAGGCTTGATTGACTCGGTATCGCTCGAGGCCCTCGGTGCACCTACCGACTGAAGCGAAGTGCGAATACCCTTGGCCGAGCCGAGATGCCGGGCTGTCATGACCTCGACCGCATCGGTAGGGTTCGAGTCGATTGAGTCGCAAGAGAGACGTCGGTGGACGCTGCGATCGGTAGGACCGAACATGCCCATCGTCGCGGCGGCCTTGGGAGGGACCGAGATCGTGTTGGCGCGCGCAAGCCCAGCCTCACCCATCTTGGGTGTCGGGGGAGCACGACGAGGGGCCATGAAGGACGTGTAACGATCGTCGAGCGAGCCGTACGAGCCGCGTCGGCTATCGGACTTGCCAGCAAGGAATTCGACGGCCGAACCCATGATCTTGTCGAGGGAGGAGCGCCAGGCTCCGGGCGTAGTCGGAGGGCGAATGCTCGAAGCGGGTACGGGAGGGGAATTGGAGCTGAGCGTGACCAGATCGAAGTCAGGCAAGGCTTCGCGAGTTGGTGACGTCGGGGTGAAAGGGTGCAACTTGCTCGGCGATCCAGTCGGTGTCATGTCGGCGCTGTGCTCCGAGTATTGCGAAGGTGTGAGGGGGATGAAGGACATAGCGAGGGGGTGACGAGCGGCTGCCAAGCCGAAATGTTGACCGTAGCGCTGGGCTTGTTGAGCCTGCTCCCCAGCGAAGACGACGGAGGGCGGGTCGATGCTGTAGCCCGAGATCGACATGTCGTGCGAAGCCTGTCGCTGTCGAAGACTTCCCGCACCCATCTCGGACTCTTCGTCAAATGTTCCGACACCATCGAAAGAAGTCCACGTGCTGAACGATCCTCGTCGCTCGGTCATGTCCGCCGTCGCAATGGACTGAGGCGCTTGGATCTGAGGGTTCGCGCTGTCCCATCCAGACGAGTTGTTGAGTTGGTTCAAGCGGCGTCGCCACAGCGCCTCGGGCTGGATACTGTCGTCGTCTTCGCCGTCATCTTCGACTCGAGCACCATCGCCGAACGGGTTGCCGACCTCGTTGTCGTTGAGTTCTCGTGCGCTAGGGTACTTCTCATTCCACTTCTCCCGAATGCTGCCACTCTCGCTGCCGAGCTGGTTGCCGCGCGAACGACGCCTGCGTCGTCGCATGATGAAGCACCCGCAGCAGCAGCCCAAGAGACCGAGGAGGGCGAAGACGAGGAGGACGGTGAGAGCGAAAGAAGCCGATCGGGGCAAGTTGTGAAAGAGACCAACGCCGCTGCCGACCTTGTTCGTACCGGTCGAACTTCCCGAGGCCGTGGTCGACGAGGAGGCGGCGGGAGCGGATCCGCCAGCAATGGTCGCCGAGGCTTGAGCGCTTTCTGAGACGCTCACTCCACCGACGACCAAGATGGGTACAGAACTACCTTGAGCGGCGCCGCTCGACGCTCCAGCAACGGCGGCCGTCGTGGTCGCCGCTTGAGAGACAGCTGCGATCTGGGTCGAGGATCCTCCGCTGAAGATGTGTTCGGATGATGTGGCAGCCAGACTCGCGTAAAGAATGCTCGGTGTGTTTTCGCTGTACGAAGGAAAATGTCTCACTGCGTCAGCATCCAGAATGCGGCCATTCGCTCCCACCGAGCTAACTCACTTCGATTGAGCCGCCGCTTGGGTTTGAGCCACCGCCGCAGGAGGCGAGTTCGCAAGAGGCGAATTCGCAATCTGCGTCGTTGCCGGCGCCGTCGTAGAAGCTATTGCCTGGATCTGAGCTGGAGCCCGGGTGGTGACGACGGCTGCGATTTTGGTTGCAGAGGCGTTGCTGCCGAAGACTCGTTCGGTTGTGGTGGCCGAATTTTCGGGTCGGAAAGGGTTACCCTGAGGGACGACGTTCCGTGCAGTCGTGGTACTGAATGCGGAGGATTGACCTGTGTAAGTTTGGATTTTCTCTCTGTCTCCATGATTGTATTGAGGACTTACGCAGCTTGGGGTCGAGTTGCAGCAGCAGAAGTGGCCGCAGCGCTGGTAGAAGCGCTAGCTTCTTCGCCGCTAGTCGCGGCATCAGCAGGCTTGACGACCTTGACGGGACGTTTCGAAGGGGTCGAGAACTCGGTTTCGACCGATCTTGTCTTGACGGCGAGTGTTGTTCGGGATCGAGTCGCCAAGCGAACGATAGAAGGCTGCGCAGAGACGAAATGACCGCCTCCGGCTTTAGGGTTGGGAAGTGCCGAGGCGTCGGATTTGGCAGAAGTTGAGACAACGGCTTTGGCGGGTCCCGAAGCGACCTTGGTGTTGAACACGGCTTGGCCTCGCACGGCACGAGTCGCAGTGGGTCGAGTAGCGCGGGTTGTAGCGCGGAGGTGGGCGCTGCGCACGGCGGCCGCTCGAGTTGTCGGTTGGCTCGCAACAATCTTGATGGCGTGCGCTGATGATGTAAAGGCCCTAGGGGAAGCGCTCAATGAAGCAATGGGTTCACCCATGCCTACAAGTCACAAATCACATGAAAATGGGAGTTAGGGGGGTGCTGCAGTGAACTAGACCGCGATAACCAGGGTGGCTTTGAAGTGGGGTAACTGCTTACCTTGAGCTCGGCGCTGAACGACAAGCATCCTGTTGATGTAGTGTGGAGGTCGGAGGCGGGAATGATTTGGTTCACGGAACAAAAAGAGGCAAGATCACAAGAAAATGAGACCTTGACTTTGGTAGAGGTAGCGACCGAGGGGCAGAGGAGATCGCAGACGTACTCGTGGTAGTGACGGAGCAGGGTTCGGTTCGGCCGGGGGACGTGAACCAGGTAGACGAAGGTTATGACGGGAGGGAAAGGGACACGAGGGCGATCCATTCCCCCAAGTGAGTCCGAGTTCTTCCATCGCCACGTTGGCTGGACAGACAACTTTGAGGACGATGGCTGTCCCATCCGCCACCAGTCTCTCGAGAGGTCTCTTGAGAGCAATTAACGACCGGCGTAGGAGGCCAAAGAGTTGAACGAGGGGGAAGGCGCGCGCGCTTCGACGCGCCCTCGTCACTCGTCGGGCGAGATGGCGGGTCTATGCGACGCAGCGCGCGCCCCCGCTTGCCCGCGCGGCCGCTTGGGCCTCGTCCTTCGTCCTTTTGGCCACCAATTAATACCATGATCCGACACTCAGGCGGTTGGCGATTGAGCTGGCTGGTAAGCAGGGATGGACCTGGAGCAGAAGATGGTGAATTAAGCACGGAACAGTCCGCAACTGTGCGCCAGAAGCTCGCAGAGTGGACTTTCCGCACAAAGTCCGAGACAGCCCACAGGCCAGAACATCCGGCCGGCCCAACCTGGCCCGAGTGGCAGCGGCGCGCGTTTGATCAAGGCATTCCACTCTCGCAGAGCTGCCACCTTTTGCAAGACTCGTGCATCCGTTCCACGGGGTTTATTAAGTTGAATGGGGTATTCGGTCGTACAGCTCATCCTTGATGGGTTCCAATGGATCCCGGCAGTGACATCTCCTCAGGCCCAGGTGTAAGCGCAGCGCCAAGCCATGTTCGGGATGTGATGTCATCACGCCTGCAGAAGAACCTCAGGTCACGTGCTCGTGGACGGAGCGACTGGGCCGGCCTCCCGATGGCTTGCTCGCGGCACTCGATGACTTAAGTCCCGCATTACAAAAAGGCGGGCATGAGGTGTAATAGCGACGTGTTTTGGTATTGTGCGAGAACAACGGAGAAGAAGGGTAGTAATGGTACAAGGGTGCGTAGCGTTTCGACAGCGGGAGAGAGAAGAAGATCTCGGCGACGTCCGAGTCATGCTTCTGAGCCTCAACCTGCGCGCGCATGGCCTGCAGCCCAGTCATCATCGCTCGGTCTTGGACAGAATCAAAGTTTTGGGATCCTGAACGATCAAAGCGAAACCCTTGCGTTAACGATACTCCGCTGCGGCACCCAGCCAGGAAGAGAATGACGACTGACCTCAGGGTTTTCGAGACCATCATCATCGCCCAAACGAACCAAACAATGGCAGCATAATGAAGGTCGATTCCGAACGCTTCCCTCAGCGGCATAATGATCCCACCCGGTAGACCCGCACCTCGCCCTCCAGGACCATCGATCATCCCATTCTTGACGAGGTAGGCCATAACGCCGACGAGGAAAAGGGACGAAGGGATGGGCAGTCCTTCAAAGTACTTTGATTTTCCTGTGTCGTCCTTGGGGACGAGGGCAACGGTGGCGTTGAAGCGGGCGAGACGTGCGATCCCGGCGCAGATGAAGGTGGTAAGGACGAACGTGTCCGCGGGTGTGCGGAGGCCGATGCAGAACGCGGCGACGGCCGGCGCAACACCGAACGAGATCTACAAGTCAACACTCGTTCAAGCTTAGATTCTGGTCACGGTGACACCGATTGGAAATGACGCGTGACGACCTACCGAGTCGGCTAGCGAGTCAAGCTCTTGCCCCAGCATACTGCTCTCGTTCCTCCAGCGAGCGACCTTGCCATCGAAGGCATCAAAGATGAAACCACCGACGGGGTACCAAAGTGCGTGCCTGTAAGCCGACGTCACAATGGATCAGCAAAGCGTTTCTGTTCACACAATCGCTGATGCCTTGCGATGAACTGACCAAAGGTAGGTTCGATCTGCGGTGAGGAGGTACTTGGCCGAGGAGAAGATGGACAAGGCACCGCAAAACCCGTTGCCGAGTGTGACGATATCGGCCAACCGAAAGTTCCTGTCAGGTAAGGTGTGTGCGATGGTCAGCTTGGGTGCGCAGCGCTCGGTAGGACATTGTGCGCGAGCCGTCGATGGCCGTTCCTGGGGTCCTTCGCGATGACGACGATCCCCCATCATGATCCAACCCGAAGCGACCTGGCTAAGCCCACTCACCTGACGAGGGAGAAGTGCCTTCCATCCTCTGCAAACTCTTTGAGCGCATGTTTCTTCTCCTCTGGGGAAGACGAGAAAGAGGCTGCACCACTGCCACTGTTGGCGAGCGAGTCCTGGACGGTGACGCTTTCACGACGAGAAGCGAGGGCGTGCGTCGCGGCGCGGCCGCCGGCGGCTGGGATCGGTGCAGCGACTTTGGACGAGACCGAGGTTGATGAGCCCGTCACAGGTGGTGAGGTCAGTTCTGGGTTGGTTCCTGAGTCAACGAGAGGGTGACGTGTCAATGAGAGTTGGATGGGCTTCCCCGAGACGGCCGCAGTGGGATTCCAAGTACGGTGACGCGATCAGGGAGCAGAACACGGGCTATCACCCCCGCTCGCACCCAACGCGTTGCTGCAAGCGAGCGGAAGGTGCAAGCAAGGACAGACAGAGCTTGGTAGACTCCATCAAAAGTACTCACCGGGCATAGCGGATGAACGGCGCTGGTGATTGAGGGTGGACGGGGTGGGATGATGTCGAGGACCAAGGAGAGCGCGGAGACGGAGGACCTGTCAACGGTAAGTCATGAGCCTAATCATCATTTTCGAGTTTACAAATAGGAACAGATCGATTTTCACAAGCAAGTCAATTTGTCCTTCTATCACGAATGTCTAATACGTCGAAGAAAGCGAAGGAGAGGGCAGCAAGGTCTTCGATTTTCCTGCATCAAACTCGCTCTCTTGCCTGATTACGGCTAATTCGAGGCGTAGGAGCGGTCGAAGCCCGCTCGTCGGCCTGCAGTCACAGGGGCTTTCGCTCGGCGCGCTCCTGAAGGACAACGCTTCGTTATGCTGCGACATAGTTCTATCACTTCTTCAGCCAGGTCTTCCGAGCGTCGGAGAACCATCGATTCCGGATTACTGAGGCAGAGTATGCGACGTCAACACTACTCCCTCGAGTACAAACTCTCACGATCGCGATCGGTTAAAGGTAAAGGAGCTGCGCGAGATCACTTTGCACGAGACCCTCTTCGACTTCTCTCCTCAGACCTTTTGCCCTCCACCTTGCTCAGCCTCGTACTTTTCCTGCTGTCTCTGATTATCCCTCCCCACAGCTTCCCACAAACCCTCAATCCCCCACACTTCCCTCGCGTCGGCGGTCATGACATGCACGACCAGGTCTCCCGCATCGACCATGGCCCAATCCGCAGTCGTCGACGTCGATCCACCTCCTTTGCTAGCGTTGCGTGATCGGACATGCCTTGATGGGGTGTTGGGGAGTCCAGTGACGGTCGGATGGGAAGGTGCGAAAGCGCGATCCGACGAGTTTGTGAAAAGTGCTATCGGATTAGATGCGAGCTGTTAGATAGAGCGGTGTCTCGTTCAGTGTTTTGGTTGAAAAGATGGGACCACCATTGTATCCGACAATCGTCGTCTACTTACGTATGCTCGAACACCTTCGATCGCGCCTCTCAACCCTCTTTCCCTGCCGTGCCTCAAAGTAGCCACGACGATCCAATCGGTCCAACTTGCACCCGGATCGGCGGACTGGGCATCGATATAAGCGATGGATTTAGGATCCAAGAAGGGTGATGTGACGAGGTGGTCGTGCAGTGGATGGAGGGAGGTGGGGAGGTCGTCTGGGGGTGGTCGAGGGGGGGCGATCGGGGGAGGTGAGGGGGAGGCAGAAGAGGAAGAGGAGGAGGAGGAGGAGGAGGGGGAGGGGGAGGGGGAGGGTTCAGGCTCGTCTTGTACGAACCAGGGGAGTTGTTGAGGTGCGGTCGAGGTGGAGGCAATGGAGCGCACGGCGGTGTTGGAGATGCAGCATCGTGGCGAGCATGACGATGTTGGGTGGACTGCGAAGGGCGAGTGCGAGACGATTGCTGCTCGTTGAGGGTGTAGGGATCGCAGACTTGTCCGGGCCAAAGAGGAGAGGCTCATGGTCAGCGATAAAAATTCGAACGAGAGGTCGGGCAGAACGTCCGAGGCGATCGACCAGCGAAGGAGAGGAGAGGAGACAGGACAGTTAATTACAGTTAAGCGATTCGGCAGTCGAGTCGATCAGCGAACGGCGCCAGACGACGCCTGGCCTCCTTTGGCCTCTTGCCAGCTACAGCTACTACTGCCGTCCATTCCGTTCTTCGCCCCACAGTGACCGAGCTCTCCTCTGCCCACTGCGCTTTCACCCAACATCAACTGAATCCCAATTTAGTCCATACCCGAGCCGGGTACAACATCGGACGCGTAATAGGCGACCCAAGCCGGCGCTCGGACCGTGCTGGGCTGTTCGCACACGTGAAGCGCGTGAAGCTCAACTGCATACTATTAGGATTAGTCGCCTCGTAGCGCAGCCCCTCCACCGGCAATCATGATGGCCCCAAAAGCCAGGATGGGAGCGACCAAGAGCAAAGTCAGGGCTCCCAAAAAGGTGAGGACCCAAATCGCTCGTGAGGCTCGAAGGTACACCAGCTGATGAGCAAGCTACTCTTGGCTGATGGTTGGGCAATGTGGCGGGGGATCGCACCACGAGCAGCACACAACGGGCGAGGTCAGTTCCCGATCTCAAAAGCGGTCGCGGTCGCAATTCCCGTCATATCTCTACTGACACATTCGATCCAACTCCAACACAGGACCTGATGGCGACCTTGGCCAAGCTCGAAACGGCGATCGAAGAGATTCAGCACCGCAACGCGTCCAAGCTCTCGTTCGAGGAACACTACCGCTATGCGTACAACCTCGTCCTGCACAAACAGGGCCACACGCTCTACAACTCGGTCGCCAACCTCATCTCCTCCCACCTCGAGAGCCAGACCATCGAACGCATCGTACCCAAGTTCCCTCCCACGCTTGATCAATCTGGCGCATCGAGCCAGGGCAACAACTTTTCCGCAGCCAGCGCAGCTCAGGTCTTTTTGGACGCCGTCAAGGACGTATGGGACGACCACATGGCTTCTATGAGCAAGCTCAGGGACGTCTTCAAGTACATGGTACGTCTCATATCCCGAGATCTCGACCTGGGCACTGGGTGTCAAGCACTGGGTGTCAAGCACTGAGTTGTGTGAACACCTCGCGACGTGACAGGACAAGGTCTACACCGGCTCGAGCAACCTACCTTCCATCTGGGACTTGGGACTCTCGCTCTTCTTCCACCACGTCATTCTATACTCGACCAAAGAAAAGGGCAAAGGCGTCGCTGCACCGACCGCCTCCACCTCTCGAACCTCGGCAGCTCGCGCCCCACCTCGGCCTCGAGCGACGAACGACCCTTCGACCGTTGCCTTCCAACTCATGCACACTTTACTCAACGTCATTCGCATCGAGCGACAAGGCGAGGTCGTCTCGCGCCATTCGATTCACGGGGCCATCGAAATCCTGTGCGAGTTGACCGATGAGGGTGCCGTGCCTCTACCCGTGGTCGCATCGAACGGCACCGGCTCGGGCACACCGGTGCTGAGTGGTGGCTCGAGCAGCGCCAGCGGTGGGCGAGGTGGACCCGTTCTCGGCGACAAGGACCTCCCCAATGGCCTCAGTCCTTACCGTACCGCTTGGGAACAGGCTTTCCTCGGTCAATCGGCCGAGTTCTACCGCGAGGAAAGCGCGCGCTCGCTGATCGAGAACGACTGCCCGACTTTCTTGCGCAACATCTCTCGACGACTCGTGGAGGAGAGGGAACGATCCATAGCCTACCTCGGTGCTACGACCGAACCTTTGCTCATTGCTCTGTTGGAAAAGACGTTGATCTCGAACCACCTCGCTTCGATTCTTGATCATCAAGCTTCGGGGCTGGCGACCTTAGTGCAGGACAATCGGATCGAGGAACTCAAGATGATCTACACGCTATTTGGAAGGGTCAGTGGTGGTCATGCGGCGCTGAGGATCAGCATTTCGAAATGGATTGTCGATATCGGCAAGCAGGTCAACAACGGTCTTAAGGTCATTCCCGACGAACCGCGGGCAGAGGCCGACGAGATGAACGAAGCCAACCCCAACGCCGCCAAGGACAAAGGTAAAGCCAAAGCCAAGGAAGCGTCAGGTGCCGTCGTCAATGCCAAGACCAAAGCCGCGCTGGGGTGGGTGCAGAACGTGCTCGACTTGAAGGACAAGTTCGATCGGATCCTGCGCGACGCGTTCGCGGGCGACAAGGTGTTGGAGAAGAGCATCATCGAGGCGTTTGCGTTGTTCGTTAATGACAACGATAGTTCGCCGGAGTATATCTCGTTGTACATTGATGATAACTTGAAGAAGGGGCTAAAAGGGGTGAGTGGGTTTGCGTCTTGTGTGCGATAGCTTGTAGCTGACCCACTGCGCGGTCACCTCGATAGAAAACCGAGGACGAGGTCGATGACGTGCTCAACAAGACGATCGCCCTGTTCCGCTACCTCGCGGAGAAGGATCGTTTCGAGAAATACTATAACACGCATCTGGCCAAACGGTTGATCGCATCCAAGTCCGTCTCGGACGATGCCGAACGCAACATGTTGGCCAAGTTCAAGATCGAAGCCGGTGCGGCCTTCACCCAAGCTGCTGAAGGAATGATGAAGGACGTCAAAATCTCGGAGGATACCCTGGCCGAATTCAAGCGGTACACAGCGCGACAGGTCGACGAACCACCGTTCTCGCTCGAGCCGATCATCTGCGGCTCCAACGTCTGGCACTACAACCACAAAGAACCGACGTGCATCTTACCCCAGGTTTTGCGGGACGGGATCAACTATTATGAGAAGTTTTACAACCAGAAGCATTCGGGCAGGAAGTTGACGTTTAGATCGGACCTCGGAAATGTCGATGTCAAGACCAAGTTCAACGCGAGGTCGCATGAACTTAATGTTTCGACGCATGGGATGGTCATTTTGAGCTTGTTTGAAGGGCTGGATGACGACGAGAAGCTGTCGTATTCTGTGAGTCACCTTGTGGAGCCTGAGAAAGGACCGATAACTCACGGAGCCGTTGCCTACCCCACACACAGCAAATCTCGTCGTCGACAGGGATCGTCGCTACCGAGCTTCGACGTCAGCTCCAATCCCTCGCATGTGGCAAGCACAAAATCCTCCTTAAACACCCCAAAGGTCGTGAAGTCGGCGACAAGGATGAATTCTCCTTCAACGCCGACTTCACCAGCCCCATGGCCAAGATCAAAGTGCAACTCGTCATCAGTAAAGTCGAAACGCCCGAAGAACGTCGTGATACGGACGACAAGGTCGAAGAGGCGCGTAATATCCAATGCGAGGCCGCGATCGTGCGTATAATGAAGGGGAGGAAGGAAGCCCAGTATGGCGAGGTTGTGCAGGAGTGCATCAAGCAACTTGAAGCGAGGTTCAAGCCTCAGCCAGTGATGATTAAGAAGGCGATAGAGAGGTTGATCACTAAGGAGTATCTCGAGCGTGGCGACAATGATCGCAAGCTGTTGCGGTACCTGGTCAGTCCTTCTTTTCGAAACCGTATCCACGCTGAGCGTCGAGCACTGATGAATGACTTTCTCATCTCTCTCAGGCCTGATCTTGAAGTCCGTCTGAGCTTATGATTGTATCATATACGCCTTTCACCACCTCAATACGCGTTTATTCTCCTTGTTATACCGACCTCTTGCATTGATTTACGCTCATGTCCGCCTGAAAATTGCAATCTCTCACCCAACCCACCTTGGGATACACTGAGAAAGGCTGACTTGTGAACGTACGACGACGCTTCACCACCAGCTACCTGTCTGGCTGAGTGTTTAGCAAAGGTCAAATCCGGCTAGCTCACTGTGTGGTGCTATTCCGACACGTACTTAAGCCGTTCGCCCGATCGAGTTGAAAGGCGAGTCAACTACGAGTCGGAGCTGAAAAGGGCAACGGCCCAAACGCCCGATCCGTCCCGCTGTCCTTCCCCGGTTTGAACCGAGGACATCTCGTTGAAGGAATGTGTGAGAAATGCAGAGGACGAGCGGGAAAGCGACCCAAAGTAATTTTAATGAGCTCTGGGGTGGATACAAGTCTCAAGAAGAAAAATGTCAAGCGACGAGCTGATTGATAATATTCATCGTCCTGCCCCCTAATCGATGTAGATCGGTCGCCGGCGTCTGCGCGTCCACGGGCTGTTGTCTGAGCTGGCGGGCGGTCGGATCCACTCGAAAAGTCCGACCTTTTTCCGATTGGTAACCGAATCGAGAGCCGATGTTATTATAGATCAGCTAGAAATCTTATCGCCAAAAGATAGCACTGGCTGAACTGCAAAGTGCCTATTCAAGCGAAAGACCTGTGGGCTTGATCGATCAAAAAAGGCGAGTCAAAGTCTCGGTCAAGAACAGACATCGATCTTTGGGCGGCCGCCTCGGTTGGTTTCATTCCACACAGTTCCGTCTCGGTAACTTTTTCCCTACGCACACACACACACACACATACATCCTCCTTTCACTATGGCTATTACCAAGATCTTCGGTCGTCAAGTGAGTGGTTGTTTCATACACTGTGATCACAGCCTGCTGTTGCTCATGGGACGTGGTGTGGTGCTTGCCTGCTCAGGTCTGGGACTCTCGCGGAAACCCGACGGTTGAAGGTCAGTGCAGGACACTTGGCTTACGTTGCACTTGATGACACGCATCACTGATGTTGCCTTGCCGCTTACTTGAACATAGTTGACGTTCACACTGAAAAGGGTCAGTGATCGTGGCTCTCGAGCACAACAGCTTGCAGCCCGACCGCAACGTGTCCGCCGTGCTCGATTCGTCATGCCAATCTTGCAACCACGTCCCATCCCCGTGTCCCCATCGCAGGTCTCTTCCGTGGTACGGTTCCTTCCGGTGCCTCGACCGGTATTCATGAGGCCGTCGAGCTCCGTGATGGCGACAAGTCCAAGTACGGTGGCAAGGGTTAGTTTTCCCACTCTCTCCCCTCCCCGTCCTGAAGGTCTTTATCGAAACGAGGGCCAACCCGCAACGGTGGCCTGCGCTTCGCTATCTCCGGGAACCGAACCGGCGCTGACAGTATCGCTTCATACCCACACCTCCAGGTGTTCACAAGGCCGTTGCCAACGTCAACGATGTGATCGCCCCCGCCTTGATCAAGGAGAACATCGACATCACCGACCAGAAGAAGATTGACGAGTTCCTGATCCAGCTCGACGGCACCCCCAACAAGGGCAAGCTCGGTGCCAACGCCATCCTCGGTGTCTCGATCGCCGTCGCCAAGGCCGCTGCGGCCGAGAAGGTGTGTCTTCTAGCATTGTGATCTTGACTCCTACTGTGGAGCTGGGACCTCGCGCACCGTTGCTGCCATCCCTTGCCTGCGCTCTGATAGGGCGGCGGCGGAGTGGGGTGACGATAGGTCCACGAATCGAGCCAGGAGCTGACTCTCTTCTTTGCACGGCTTCATATCCCCTCTAGGGTGTCCCCCTCTACCAACACTTTGCCGAGCTTGCCGGCGTCAAGCGCCCTTATATCCTTCCCGTCCCCGCCTTCAACGTCATCAACGGTGGCTCCCACGCCGGCAACGCCCTCGCGTTCCAAGAGTTCATGCTCTTGCCCGTCGGCGCTAAGGACTTTAACGAGGCCATGCAGATGGGTACCGAGACCTACCACGGTACGCGCACTGATACGAATGGTATGCAAAGTCTGAGGAGTTGAGGATTGAATCGTCTCTTCTTCCGCTCAACAGTCCTCAAGGCCGTCATCAAGAAGAAGTACGGTCAAGATGGCGAGTTGGTGTCAAGTGCCCATTATATGAAGTCGAGGCTCCAAGTACTGATCGACGTTTTCTTGTTTTAGCCGTCAACGTTGGTGACGAGGGTGGATTCGCTCCCAACGTCCAGGGCGCCGAGGACTCGCTCGAGCTCCTCAAGGAGGCGATCGAGAAGGCTGGCTACACCGGCAAGGTCAAGATCGGTCTTGACGTTGCCTCGTCCGAGTTCTACAAGGACGGCAAATACGATCTCGAGTGCGTACAGAGTAAAAACAGAGTCGGCCTCGAAACGGAGACCTGACTCATCTCCTACGCTCTGTCTTCGCACAGCTTCAAGAACCCCAACTCGGACCCGTCCAAGTGGCTCACCGGTGTTCAGTTGTCCGAGGTCTACTCCAAGATGGTTCAGGACTACGACATCATCTCGATTGAGGATCCCTTTGACCAGGACGATTGGGAGGCGTGGTCGCACTTGCGCGCCAATTTGCCGATCCAGATCGTCGGTGACGATTTGACCGTCACGAACCCGATCCGCATCAAGACCGCGATCGAGAAGAAGGCGTGCAACGGTCTCTTGCTCAAGGTCAACCAGATCGGTACCATCACCGAGTCGATCGCCGCCGCGCAGCTCTCGCAGTCCGACGGATGGGGTGTCATGGTCTCTCACCGATCCGGTGAGACTGAGGACACGACCATCGCTGATCTCGTTGTTGGCCTCGCTGTCGGTCAACTCAAGACTGGTGAGTTCTCGAATGGACTCGTCGGCGGCGTCGCTATCGTGGGTTGATTTGAAGCTGACCCTTACACCTCTTGATATAAGGTGCTCCTTGCCGTTCCGAGCGTGTAGCCAAGTACAACCGATTGATCCAGATCTACGAGGAGATTGGATCGTCGGCCCAGTTCGCCGGTGACAAGGGTCTTTCGTCCGGACCCAATCCCGCCCCTCTCGCCAAGCAGTAAACCGAAACACCGATAACTAGGCATGCGGTCTGAGCTTTCCTGGAGCGTTTGTTTTCTCGCTCTTGCCTTAACCTGTGAAGTTTTTTGCGTCGCAATACTCTGAAAATCGAAATACACCTTCCCATTGCGCAATCATGGCCCTTCAAAGAGCGAAAGTCCTGTGCTGCGGAAAGCATCGGCTGACGCTTTTTTGGTAAAAGTACATGCTACCAAAATGCGATCATTCTTCATTGTTTGTCTCTTCTTCCTCATCAATGTCATCCTCATAACCGTTCCCCAACGTAGTAAAGTCGTACCCCTCCTTGTGTGCTCGCTCCTCCAATTTATCCATCAGCATCTCAAGATGAGCGTCGACGGCTTGCAGGATCTCCAATTGGCCTGATTATAGAGAAGCACGCAAAGAAAAAAGGTCAGTCCACCACTGGATCAACCGCGGATTACGTACGAAAGAATCCCAACGAACCACGCCTATACCTCCTCGCCATTTCCCTCCTCTCCTCCTTGACATTCTCCAGAACAAACTCCTCGTCGTCCTCGAAAGTCATGACTTTTTCGATCTTGGAACAGATCATACTTCCCAACGAATCGATCGCTTCGTATTCGACTTCATAACCAAGGAAGACGTCCTTCCCTCCTTCCCTCATCTCTTCCAATCGCATCTCGCCAATTTCGGAACTTGGCCATGTGCCCGCAATGAGCCATCGAATCTGGTCCAACAAATCTTTCGGTATCACTCCGGAGCGAGGGACCGAATGCCTCCAAATTTCATTCAGACCCAACATCTCCAACGTCGTGGACAACGTCGTGGTCGTAATCGTGTCCGACGAAGACGAAGGTGGTTTCGAAAGTGCCAATACGAGCAAATCCGATGGGTTCTCTTCAGGTACGAAGCCGTATCCTAATAACCATTCTTCATTAGCTTTAGGTCCATAAGTATTAAACACCTGTTCGTCTTCGCCGACTTGGGATTCGAGGATGAGGGAAAGGGAAGGATGGGTAGGGTGTTTTACGTCCGAGGACCAGGTGATGGGAGTTGCGTAGGCGTGGTTGAGGGTGTCTACGCCGGGGAAAAGCACGGGGTCCGGGTCGGGGGTCGTGGGGCCCGTGATGAGGGAGGAGGGGAAGGATCGGGAGGAGACGATGCTGCTGGCCCAGAGGTAGAGGGGCCTGAGAGGGCACGAGGAAGAAGGGATCAGCTTCAGATTCGGGTCCCGCGAAAGAGGAGGAGGTACGGACCATGTTACTTGAGGTTTCAAGGATTCGGGCAAGAGCTCAACAAGGTTGGACCATTCGGCTTTCCATGACTTGGATCGATCGACGACAGCACCTTTGAGGTTCGTACCTCGCAGAAGCTCGACTTCGGCCTTCGTCCACCACAGAGGGGTATCGAATGCCGTAGGGAGGGTATCGACGTAGACCTGGTGACGGAGCTCAACGGCTGGTGGTGTCGTTGTGGCGTGGATGCGGTGAAGGATGAGGTAGAGACACGTCGCTTGATGATCGGTCAGCGCTGGGGACGAGAGGAACGAGGAAAGCGCCGTCCGACATGAAGCGGGAGTGATGGCGAGTGAGAAGGGACATGTCACGGTCGATGTTCCAGGGCCCAAGTTCGAGGTAGCGTAAACTGAGGTTCCGAACTCATCTGGGTTAAAGGAGCTCGAAGCGAGTCAGCTGCTAGTTAGGGGTCGAGGGCCGAGCTACGAGCTACGAGCTCCGTGCGAGGTAGAGAGCAGAGATGCACCTGATTTGAAAACGAGGTTGGGGTGGAATTGACCACCATTTTGCTGCAGCCATTGACCGAGCGGTGTTTGACTGCACTGCATTGGATTAGTAATGTGGTAGGTTGAGGTTATCAACGAGCGCCGCGAGGCCAGGCTCGGAATTGAGTGAAATTGAATTTGTCAAGTGAAACATTCTGGCGTGGGCTTACGCGTCGCCCTTTTGAAGTGTTTTTGACTTGGACGACTGGCCCCCACTGCACGACGCTGGCAGGGTTGCGCTTATCCCCCACCCGCCGACTACTTATCCGATCGATCATCGTCTTCTCAGCGCCAGCACACACTCGAGCAACACCTACATCCATCGCATCGATACCCATTCGCTCGATCCACTCGGTCACATTTCGTCGCCTGCTTGACTCACTCGGCATCGCCTCCCACCCGTGACCGCGTCCGCCGGCTCCCCGCCCCGCTATCGCTCACCCTCCCGCGCCTACGGTCTGACCCTCGCCTGTCTGCCCATATCCAACAGAGGTCAGTTCAAATGTGAAGTTCTTCCGTATCTGGTCGCTCGTAATGCCGCACCTCCTGGCTACCAGTCCCATTGACGCACGGGCCCCATCGCTCTCGTGGCTGCTGCGCGGCTCGGAGATGGCCGATTACGGTTCGGTCGTCGCCGAGTCCAAGTGACACTGTTCTCCGAGAGCTTCCCGCATCCATACGACTACACCCTGCAATGTACTGACGCCTCTCCCAACGCATTCTACCTGCTTGAACATGTACTCGACCCCTGAACCCTGTTTGACACCGCTACAACTCGGGCCACCGTACGCTCTCCCACGCCGCCGCTTGCCGCCCGCCTCCATTGTCCACGCCTCGCTGCGTGCCGCTGCCCTGCCTCGCCTGCCTCGGCTGTGCCTCTCCCTCTCGCCACCACTGCCACTGCGACTGCCACCCCGACTCGCAACTCGCACCTCGACCAACCTCCCAGTTCGCAGCACTCTCTCGCCGCATCGCAACGCATCACACCACACAACTAGAGACTAGACCAACCCATACACGATGCAACTCTTTGTCCGAGACCTGCACGGATCGTCGCTCTCCTTTTCGTCGATCGAGACCGTCGCCGAGCTCAAGTTCGCCGTCGAGGACCGCACCTCGATCCCGCTTGACGACCAGCGCCTCGTCTTTGGCGGGCGCCAGCTCGACGACACACGCGCCCTTGCCGATTATGGCCTTCAACCTGGAATGACTGTTGGGTTGGCATTGAGGTGAGTTGAGGGAGCGAACTTTGACAGGGGATGGCGCATTCCGATCCGGGCGACCGTCCAGCACGCAGCAAGCTGACGTAACCCCCCTCCTTCCTCACAGGTTACGCGGTGGAGGACCCAAGAAGCGCTGCGGAGCCTACATCTCGGCCACCGACCGTTGCTCCCAGGCCTCGCTCAGGATCGTCGGCGACTGCTCCTTCTGCAGCACCTCGTTCTGCGGACGGCATCGATTGCCCGAAGGTCAGTTGCCGCGCGCGCGCACCTTGCCCTGGGTCGCGTGATCCTGTCCCCAATCTGTCGCGCGCTCCCTCGCTGACATGGGTCGCTCTCTCCTTCTGTACAGACCACAAGTGCGCGAACCTGCAGTCGTGCAAGCAAGAGGCGTTTGAGAAGAACAAGTCCAAGCTGGAAGCAGAGCAGACGACGAGCAGCAAGATCCAGTCCTTCTGAGCGCGTCTCCCGTTTCCGTCCGTCGTTCGTTTCTTGTCTTGCTTGTGTTTCATTCGCCCTCGTGTCAACAACATCGTACCCGTCCCATCAAATCGCATCAATTTGGTCTCCATCTCTTTCAACCCACGTAGCCGGCTTGCTCCCTCTTTCCCGTTTGTTATACCTTGCTCGCTTTTCCCGATCCGTCTTGTCTACTCCTGCTCCCGTCATTCGCATGCTAGGTCTCGCTTCTTTCGATGGCGCACCTGCCTCGCAACTCTACTTCGTTTTTCCTTCTATGCTAGCCTAATTCAGTTTAATTGAGATCGATCTCCTTTGTGAATTCAGCCGAGCGACGGTTCTTGGACCCGAGGCCTGAGTACCTGAGTGAGGGATCGCCCCCCCTTTGCCCCTGGGCAACAGCCATAACGTCATCAATTAAGCTGCTCGCTCGCTGGCGCCGCGCTTCGCTTGCCGGTGAATTGGCGCATGATCGCCGAGTGACCGCCTCTCGCTCTCTGATCTCTCACCACTCGTCCGAGCGTGACCGGCGACCCAACATGGCCTCGAGCCCTCCCAAGAACGTCCTCAGGGCTCGTCATTCCAAGTCGAGCCTTAGTCAAGCATCCCCGTCACGGCCCGGGAACAGCAGCGGCAGCAGTCGCGATGGTGGAGCTGCTGGTCCTGGCTCACCAGTGGGCGCCACTACCAAGTCACGACGGGCGCATCAGAGGACAGACTCGTGGGAGGGCGATGAAGACAGTGATGATTGGGAGGATCACGAAGATTCCAAGAAACGTCGAAAGGAACAAGACCAATTTGTCGCTTCGGCACCCTCACCAAACCCCACCAAAAGAGCTCGACTTGCCCCCACCCCCAGCAAGAAATCGCAAACTGCCGGTCTGGGTCGACGACTTCGCTCACTGCTTTTGCTTTTGCTCGGACCGACTGCTCGAGTCGGTACCTTTGGGATTTCCATGGTGTGGTCATGTTTTATGTATCTTCTCCCCCTCATCTGCGCCATCGGTTTGGCATGTTACTGCCTCTCTTCCGTTCGGTCGTTCGGCAAATCGTTACTACTCCTATTACCCTCGGCCCCATCTTTCGCACCCCTCACGACCCTCTACTGCTCGACGATCCGATTAGGCTGCAATCGCTCATCACCGACTCAAGCCGAAATCGATTACCAAAAACTCGTCTCCCAAACGACCAGAACTACCGCCGTTAAAATCGAGCAGGCGAAAGACATTTTCGGGAGCTTGTTGAACCTCGGCGATGGGTCGGCCGGAAGTGCCGGCGCTCTGCACCCCGTTGAGATGTGGGAGTTGGCCACGGCGGTCAAGTACTCGGGGTTGGAGGAGAGGGATTTCTTGGGCGCGCAGCTGAATGATCTAGGTGAGCTCGCGGAGTTTCAAGAATTCCATCCGGGAAGCCAAGGCTAAATTTGAAGAGTTTCTGCCGTGCTCACCACAGGCAATGACGTTCGATCTCTCAAAGACAACCTCATCGAGGTCAACTCATTGGGGATAAATTCGCTCATCTGGGTCATTCATCATTTTGACCGCCTCCAAATCATCATCAATAAAGCTCACGCCGAAAAGGAGTCGAACAAGCAAAACCGGCGACGACGTTCGACGGCGGAGAACGACCGACTTTCCGCATCCATCAACGAGGTTTACGAGCAAATCAACTTCCACCTCGAAGCGATCCTCGACAAGCTCGAAACGACGATACCGCTTTCGACGCCCACGTCGGATCGAGCACGACAGTTGTTCGACGAACTGAGTCGCGAGGATCGAAGGATCGACGAGATGCGCCAAGAATCCAGTCCCTTGATGCGCTTCATCTCCGAATCAGGCGCATTGGTCGTAGGAACGAAGAGCAATTTCAAGGCACGACAACTGAAAAAGGACTATGACCTCACGCGGGTGTCGGCGAGTAGCGTCTCGGTCCTTCATCGTGGCTTGGAAGAGACGAGGACGTCCTTGTTGGAGTACAAGCATGGGGTTGGGAGTTATAAGGCGAGTGTGATTGGCTATCAGTTGGGTGGGGCGGGGTTGGACGTCGACGAGGAGGTCGAGCATTTAGGGAAGGTCATGGATGATTTCAAGAGGACGCTGCAGGAGGTAAAGAATAGGGGCAAACCCGGAGGCAGTGGAGCCAAGACACTACCGATGTAGGGGAAGGGAAGGCGAACTTTATGTAGAGTACCATCGGGGATCAAGCTTGGGCTTGGTGGGATATATGAACGTGAGCACTAGGCAGTCGTGGCGCGAGGTGCGGCGGCTTTGAGCTGATTTTTCGTGCACGTTTGACAGGCCTATATACATGAACAGGGCTGCTGGGTCGACAGGAATCGTTTTCACCTGGAATACAAAATTGCTTTTCGCTGGTTCCATCAACTTAGGTCACGTGACTAGAAGAGTGAGTTTCGAAAGGCCGCCGGCGTGGGGACGATCAAGCTTCACCCCCTATTTTAACGACGAGCAATTCGACGGGGTTTTAAGCGCAGATTGACATCAGAGGGAGATCAAGCACCAGTATTGTTGCACTCGTCTTGCTGTGTTTAACTGAACAGACTACCCTCTTCCCAGTCCATATGTTCCCGCTTTCCCCCTTTGGCCTCCAAGTCGGAATCTCTCGCCACTCAACGACCCCCGAACTGAACTAACCCCTCGTGTCTCTATACAATGACGCTCTGTAACTTTCAACTCGTGCTCGCGTTCGCTGGCTGGATTGTCACACTTTGCTTATCAACAAGTGGAATTACTGAGCGATCTCACAGAACCGAGAGGTTCGGGTTGTTTCGGCATACAATTAACTGCAAATCCTCAGGAGGTACGTCATCGAGCTCAGCTACTTGACCATCCAATTC
Organism: Microbotryum silenes-acaulis; assembly: GCA_003665825.1. Taxonomy (NCBI): domain Eukaryota; kingdom Fungi; phylum Basidiomycota; class Microbotryomycetes; order Microbotryales; family Microbotryaceae; genus Microbotryum; species Microbotryum silenes-acaulis. The sequence goes on from QPFY01000009.1 coordinate 546,557, forward strand.
CTCACTTCGGTCAGCCGTCATTTCGAACATCTCAAATCCGTAGATCAACACAACCATCGCGCAGAACAAGGGAGCCACGAACAAAACTACGAGCGTCGCTATTCCGAGGGTTTTGATTGACTCGCCTCGATGCTTTTGACGAGGCTATGACCGTGGATTGATGATTCGGCGCCCAATTCCTAACAGACCCGGCCCTCTTTACTATGTACTATAATCAACTCGCCGGTGAGTTGTGACGGGTTGGTCTGTTCTAATAGCTACAGCGCATCAAGCTGACGATTGGAAGTCATCATCGCGCATGCTGGGTGGTATTTCCGGTAGTTGATGCGAGGTCAATTTTTTGGCCGAAGGACGACGAAATCCTGGGGACCCCGGCTTCCTTCCTATTGGCCCCGAAAGCGAGTCGCAAGAGACATATAGCGGCTCGCAAGGCTCGCAGGTGACTTGCAGTGACTTGAGGATCGATGTACCGTTATAACCCTCGGTTCGTGTCAGGGCTGCGATATTTCACCGCTAGCCCTCTGCTTGAGATGGAAGTCCCGACTTCTTGCTCGGGCTAACCGTCCCCGGCTGACTAGGCTTCCACTAAGTGGACGATGTATTCCACTCCCGCGGAGCTCTTTGCGGGCTTCTTCGCTTTTTTATGTGTGCTCATTGCTTATTAAGGGCGACACAAAGGTCGCTGGACGATCCTCAGTGTTCAGTGGTTTCTAAAGTACTCGCCCAATGCAGTGGCAGGCAGTGCGCCGTCACATGTGTGCAGAGTCGTCCTGACGACTTGAGCCCCGATCAATATCTTAGCAATTAACAAAGATTTAGAAGACAAAAAATATGAAATTAAGTCAGGTGGTAGGAGTGACACAGCATACGCCCTCTCCACCGCCCGATGCGATATCCTAGTAACTTAGGCTCGCCTTTGAACCTGGGCGGCACCTTCGAAGCCCACGCCGGGCGCGCGCATCTTTCGAGAACAAGACGTCACGACTTTATGGACAGATCACGGTACGCGCTACTTGTTCTGACTGAGACTCTAGTCACTGCCGTCGGCTTGTCAATGTTCTTGCGAACATTCTCGTGGACCGAAGCTGAACCGACAGCCCGCCGCCGCTGCTTCGACTTCGGAGACTGTAACGGAGGACCCGGTACAGCTCCACCCGATCCAATCGGCTGAGCATCTACTACATGCCTGTGTGCGGTACGCTCTACGGCACCTCGTCGTCGACACCCTATCTGTTCCGATCGCCGCTTTCGCCTCGAACGACTGGGCTCGGAAACTCGTCGACGGCGCGAACAGGTCAGCAACAGGTGGCGAGAAGGGAAAAGGCAAAGGAGCCGAAAGAGATGAAGAGAATTGAGAGGGTGTTTTGTACGCAGTGGTAGGCGGCAGTGAGCTCATCTGGGGCATTCATACCGTGCGAGCCTCATCTACTACGGGTCGGGGCGTGAACAAGCGTTCAATTATCCCACTGCGTAGAAAACCCCTCGGAATTCATCTCTTTCAGCTCCTTTGACTATTCCCTTCTCGCCACCTGTTGATAACCTGCTCGCGCCGTCGACGAGTTTTCGAGCCCAGTCGTTCGAGGCGAACGCGGCGATGGAAAAAGTTAGGACGTCGATGATGAGGTGCTGTACAGCGTATAGCACACAGGCATGCAGTAGACGCTCGGCCGATTGGATCAGGTCGGGCCGTACCGGGCCCTTCGTCACAGTCTCCGAAGTCGAAGCAGCGGCGGCGGGCTGTCGGTTCAGCTGCGGTTCGCGAGAATGTCCACAAACCGAGAACATAACGACGACGCCCAGTCTTGTCTTCAAAGACGAAGTGAGTGTGTCCGTATCCTCAGTTGTAAGTCATACAGACCAAGGACTGAACGGAACTTTGTTTGTGCCTCAGCCGGATGCTCTTCGCCGCCTTCCCCGCGGTCTGTTCGTCAACGGTGTTGTGCAGCGTTGGAGTATAGGTGTGGGCTACCTGGGCCGCGCAGGCCGACCCCACCCTCGGACCTCTCAGTCGCCTTCGATGCGGTGATCCACCACCCAGAAGGAGTCTCCTCTCGGGGAATGAGAGGTCCGAGGGTGGGGTCGGCCTGCGCGGCCCAGGTAGCCCACACCTATACTCCAACGCTGCACAACACCGTTGACGAACAGACCGCGGGGAAGGCGGCGAAGAGCATCCGGCTGAGGCACAAACAAAGTTCCGTTCAGTCCTTGGTCTGTATGACTTACAACTGAGGATACGGACACACTCACTTCGTCTCTGAAAACACGGCTGGGCCCGGGTCGTCGTCGGCGCGCCGCTAGCACGCGCTGACAAGCCTGGCCGCTGCCGACCGGCACGCTGCCGCATAGGGACGCGTAAGCAGTGGCGGCGTAACCCAGCGCGAGACGGTCAGTATGTATCGTAGCGTAGAGGATCACGTATAAGAGCACCCAGGGTCACAGCTCACAGTGCGAAATGATCCTTTCGGACACCGCCTTGGTCCAGCCCAGACGTCAGCAGCCTAGAGCAGTACTAACCTCGGTAGGCGACGGCTCCAGGGTGGAGATGATGACCGGACTCACCATCATATTGCGCTTGAAGACTCGGATGCTAGGGCTCGTCTTCTTGCTCAAGTCTTCACTTGTCGTCAGATTTGCGGCTGGAAGTGCCATGGATTGGGTGTGTGATCGGACGGTGTGCAAGAGGGAGAAAGCGGGCGGAGCGTAAGTGAGCAGCTGCTCCTACTGCGGCTTGAGGCAGGGGGAGGATTTTTCGGGGGGCCTGCATGCCTTGGCGGGTTTGCCCCGTCAAGCCGGCCAGGGCTCCGCTGCCCGCAAGCAGATCGCATTTATCCACCTCACCTAGATCAGGCTCGCTGATACCCGCCACCAAGGAACGTTAGAAAGCAATGCTAACCAATAGAAAGATTGAGCGCAGTCAATAGCATTCCCATTGGGCGCCGCCTGATTATCATTTCACACCATGCTAAGGAACGCAATTCCAGGCAAAGGTAGTGGGATTCTGCAAGAAACATGGCGATACTGAGCTGCGATGTTGTCTTGAGACCCAGTCTCAACGTGGAAGAGTGCCTGGCCCCTTACGACCCCGATCCCGACCCTGACCATGAAATCGAATCCGTCTTCGAGGTCTACAAAACCACCGTGATCTCGACGTCTCCAGCAAAATGTCTACTAGCGACGCCTCGGACTTCTGGAGCAAATCAACCTGCCCATGTATCCGATACTCTGGAGCAGCGTGTCACGATCGGCCCTGTAGCTGTGGAAACCGAGGCACCGTCGTAGCCACAGGAGCTTGAAATAGTTGGTCCCATCGAGCCCATACCAGACCAGATTTCCACGGCAATCTCGCTGCGGAGCGAAGCACGCCGACGGAGGCATATGTTAGAGACCGTATCGCTCGTTCAACGTGCTTACAATCGGATGAACGTGCTAGGGACGTACAGAGGCTTGTTGCAAGTCTACGCGCTAGCGCCGGGACCTCCCCCAGGAAGACGGCCTCTATTCATGGTGCACGCTCCACGCCTGGCCAGGAGTTGCACGGTGGCGAAAATACTGGAAAGGTTACAAGAGGCGATCAGATCAGATCGTATGCGCACAAGGTCGTGTTCAGAGCGCTTCGACACGCCTTGATCGGATATTGGCGCACCTTGTACGCAACGAGCAGCCGCCCAGGAAAGAGAGGAACAGACGGGCAAGGAGCGGACGACCACTCAGGACTCACTAGAGGGCAGAGAAGCACTTTCTCCTGCCTTTCACAGACACGAGGGAGTCACCGCAGCAGAGAGCCGAGATTCGTATCCAAGGTCCGTACGATTGTGAAAGACTTCACAGGGGGGGGGTAGCGACCACCGCCACTAGTATTGCTCTCATCACGGCCGAGCCTCCTACTAAGGCATCCTCCGACCACATCATCTCGTCCAGTGCCACAACTGGGCCCATTCCAATCGGTGCGCCCATTTTGCTCTTAGCTGAGAGTCCACGCCACCAAAAGAAAGGTGCCGTGGCTAGCCCGTCAGATTGATCCGACTGACGGGCAGGGAAACGGACGAAGAGCTTGCGACTGGGCACATACCTGAGGCAATGGTGGTCCCGTGAGGTGGTTCGGTAGAAGAACAGATGCTATTGCAGTGCGCACCGCTCTACAATGTATAGCAACTCGAGCCCATAACGTTGGCAGAATACAACAAGTAGCGCGCCGATGTTTCGTCATGAAGCTCGTTGCGATGAAGACCAATCAGTAGGGGCCAGGCGAAGTCGGACCTGAACGCCGAGTGGATGTGGTAAAGCGTGCACTCGTTATACAAGCGAGAAGCAAGACCATTGCGATATGTATATGTATAGAGACTGTGAGGAGCGGATGTATACGCTTGGAGACGACCCTACGGACGACGCTGCAATGCAGTGCGGGCTCGCAAACGTGATTTCCACGACTCGAACGTCACCTACGAGCTGCGCTGCGGCCCAGTGGGTGCGGAAAGTTTGCACCTAGACCTATGTGTATGGTACACTGCCCGTCGGGGCCCGTTGGGACGGAAAGCGACATGACATGATTTTGCGAGCGACGTGCGCCGTGTCGCCGTGTCGCCGCGTCGTCAGTGAGGCCGATGCAGGTGACTCGATGCTACGAACCTTACTCGAAAGCACCATGGATTGATGGGGCGGCTGCTAGGTATCAGCTGCAACATGCGCGTACGATCCTCGCCAGTCTGAGGCCGTGAGGCTGCCAGAGTGAGAGCAGCGGTGGGTGATGCTGGGATCAACGCGGTAGAACGCGGGCTCACCGAGGGCTAAGTGAGGGTGCCATGTAGCATGCAGAGACTGACCTCGGCCGCGACGACACGTTCAATACGTTGCTAAATCGAACGACTCAATGCTGATTGGATGTTGAGACGATACGAACTGAGTCAACTGCTTCGGTTGGGCCGCGTTGACGTGCTGGTGCGCTCAGACTGGCCACAGTGCAAAGTGGCTTATAGAGGACTAGCTTGGCCGGTTGCCAAAGGGGACCCACGGGCGTGTCGAGCGAGACGAGGAGGGTGCGGCGCCAGCAAGTAGTCAACAACTTTAGTGCTAACGAATTGGCTCAAGCCTCTCTGCGACTGATCTATCGCCGATGGTTTCCAAAAAAAAAAAAAGCTTTCCCTCCCGGTTTTGCCTGACCTTGCTTTCGCTGCCCCACCACTGCAATTTCTTCGCGGGGCCATGTCGTCTTGTCGGGGGAAACTCGCCCCAAAGCCCAAGCACTTACCAAATGTCCCTATAGCATGATACTAGATAACTCTAAGTGTTGATCGATGGACGAACTGCCAATCGCCCAACCGATAATTCCGCGGAACAGGGACAGATGGCAGCGGATCAGCTTCCACCTCTGGAAGCCATCTCCAACAAACTCGAACCCAAGCCCCACATGCGACACCCACTCAAATAAGTCGTCAGGAACGCCAAATTCAAGACGTGCGACATGCTCCCAATTCCCCACTAACCCCGGCCGTCACGGCGGGTTGCGATACCTGAACAAGGGCGGTGGACTGAAGGGTGCGTGAACGACAGCATGCTGCATCGTAGCTCGAATGTATCCTTGTTCAACTTTGTGACCTGTCAGTGTACGAAAGGAAGATATCTATTTCAGTGCTTTGTGTCGTGAGCCGTACTCGGGGAGAACTTAGAAGGGAACCCAAGGGTTCAAAAGCCACAGTATAGATTTTCAAGGAGTAGACTACTCAATGGGCGTGTGTAATTGACCTAGGCTGGACGCTTCGTAGATCTTGAAGTTCTTGAACTCTCATATTCCGCCCTTTTTCTTCTGACCGGTCACTGACACTACAGTTTGCGCAGCCCTGCGCAGCCTACAGGTCATATAGGGGGTAACCGGCTTGCCAAGAATCGGGGGCTCCTTTTGGAACCGGCATTTTGACGAGGTGGGAAGAGCGATGTAGGGGAGTAGAAATAGGTCAGTCTACTGCGACAGCCTGTGTCGTTATTGATCTCTCCTCAAGAGGCTATGGTCTCCTACACCTACAACGAAGATGACGTGCGCAAGGAGACCCCAGCCCCGCCTGCGTCAGCCGACGCTCTTCGCACACGGACAGCGATGGCCGCTAGGTCTTTTCAGTCTCACGCGGACGTTCAGCAGGACGACTATACCTCCTCATCGAAGTACACACCATCTCCTTCGTCTCGAAGGAAGGTCGTCCTTCGTCCGATTCAGGCGATGACGTTTTTCCTCGTCTGGCTTATGAGTCTCTACGTTTTGTCTCCACAACAAGTATCTGCCGAGGTGATTACCGGCAGGGATTCACCGGATTATGGTCTTTTATCCAAATCAGCCCACTTGATCTCGGTCATGACGTGCCACGTGCTCAAATTTGGTTGCCCCACGAATACGAGTTCGAATACCACCCAAGCGTCTACCTAGTCCCGCTTTTTGGTTAGGCTCGCGCAAGGGTTAGAGGAGACGCACCGTGCCCGAGCGGCGGAACGCAAACAAGATCAAAAGAAAAAACACGGCGAGCTCGTGCATAAGACAACTCAACGCGTGGAAGCCAGGCTACACCAAACGAACAGCATCTTTCACAGCCTCAAGAGTCTCCACTGCCAAGACGCCGGTGGGGACCAGCAGTGCGTGTTGGGCTTGTGCAGTGTCTGTTCGATGTGGTTCCTGTTCAGAAAATCGCGACAGATGTCAAGTATTCGGGGTTGGAGAATGCTCAGATATTGGCTCAAGAGGCGGAGGAACTTGGTGAGGTGGTGCGATCTGCTGCTGGTGCGAAGCCCTCGTATCTGACTCCTTTTCAATCACCCCCCGGTGCTCCCGCATAGCTAAGGACTCGCACATCCTCAAGGATATCGCTCTGCACATCCACTCTCTCGGCCACAAAGCTTTCCGTTCTTTTCCCCTGTATTTCGAAGAGATCAATACCTTGCTCCAACAAGTCCTCAATGCAACGACCTCCAAGGAACTGAGCAAACTGATGGCTTCGATCGACGCCAAGTTCGATTCGATCCTCCAAGCGCTCTTGAACAAAGTCGCGCAAGGACATGAACTTTCCGCTCGATCATCGGGTCGAGCGCATATGCTTTATGACCGATTGAGGCGGGAAGAACAACGGATCGAAGCTTCACGTGCTTCGTCACCTTTGCTACGCTCAGTCCTAGAGACGACGGCTTCGGTCTTCGGGGACAACTTGACGTTCCACGCTCGGCGATTGAAGAAGAACTTGGCACTTACGCATCACTCCGCTCATAGTGTGATCACGCTGAGTCGCAGCTTGGAGGGTTTTCGTGCGGCGTTAGTGACGTACAAGACGAGCGTCGGGAGCTACAAGGCCAACGTCATCGGATACTATTTGGCCAGCTTGGGCTTGATAGCCAAAGAGGAGGCGCGACACATCGGGAAGAATATGCAGAAACTCAAAGCGTCGGTCCAAGAGTTCATCCAGGCTTCAAGGGTGGCTCAAATCCAACGTCTCCTTCCATGGTAGAGGGCGACCGTCACCTCGTTTCCACAATCGGTCCCGTTGGCACTGGTTGCGCATACTGGGTCGGAGTAGAAGAACATGGGTACTTCGCGAATTCACATATCACTGTAGGTATTTACAAAGCACATATCGAGCATTCGTGATATCGAAGTTGCCGTTCGTCGCTAGATACGGCCACACTCTGATCCCGTCTATTCGTCTTGGGGCGCTCGAGGGCTCAGAGCGGAGCCTTCGATCAACTTGGCGATATCTTTGTCGATCGATTCCGGCGTAGTGGTCCTGTACAAACGACGGAAGGAGGTTGTCAACAATCTACAATGCCGAGGGAAAAGAGGGTGGAGCAAAGACCGGAAGGACTTACGAGGAGTACCTCGACACGACGTTGCCTTTGCCATCGACCAAGAACTTTGTAAAGTTCCTGTGAGGGATAGGAATACGCTCTATCAGCTCCGCTCGGTGCATACACTCCTCAAGCCTGATAACAGTGACTGACCACTTGATCATGGTTGTGCCGAAGATTCCGGGCTGCTTCGCCTTGAGATATTGGAAGACCTCGTTGGTGCTGTCACCGTTGACATCCGACTGATAGAGATGAGAGGAACCGGCTGTTAGTAGTGCGAACGGTTTGTAAACGGCCGTGTCCGGTAAGATCCTCACCTTCTTCATCAGAGGAAAGCTGACGCCGTGGTTGAGAGTGCAGAAGCTGGCGACGTCATCATCCGTGCCGGGTTCTTGACCACCGAACTACGAAGGAGTCAGATGCTGATGATGAGTGAGCAACACTCTTCCGACGCGCGGTAGCCAGCTGTCACCGAACTAACCTGGTTGCAGGGAAAGCCCAAGAGCTCAAAGCCTTTGCCCTTGTACTTTTTGTAGAGCGCTTCAAGACCATCGTACTATGTGGTAGAAGAGAGACCAGGATTCAACACGTGGTAGCGTCGACGAGGAGGATGACGACGAGCTTCCTCGACGCGTTATGAGTGCTGGCTGACCTGCTTGGTGAAGCCGCATTTGGATGCGGTGTTGACGATCAATACGACCTTGCCCTTCAGATCCTGTTGAAAGTGCGAGGTTGCGTAGTCATCAGAACAGTGTTCAAGCGCATGCGATATCCGGCAACCGCGCCCACCCGAAGCCGAGCGAGGTCGTACGACCACGACTCGACTGTGCCAGGCAACTGACCTTGAAGTCGTACGTCTTGTCGGCTCCGGGCAGAGGCGCCTTGAGATCGTAAAAGGTCGTGGCGGAAGACATGGCTGTGACAGTACGGAAGGGTGATGGGGTGGATGGTGAAGGAGTTGAAGCAAGAGAGGGAGGGTCGCTCAGAGGAGAGCGTGACAAATGGCACGACAACGGGTCGGTCAGCGTGTGGCCGAGCGCAACTCCCGCAGCTCGGCCTTGACGCCGACCGCTCCCCGAGCCGCGAATCAGCTCCGTCATCGCTCGAGCGGCCGGAGAACGACGAGTTGGAGGCGGCGACGGTGAAGCTGCTTCACGTCAAACTCACATCGTCCGAGTCGCCGGCCTGCTTGCACCGATGGCAATGACAGGGCCGAACTCGAGGGTCGAGAACCAGCCAACGAAGCGTAGTACCCTGAGACGAACGGTGACCTTCTTGACGAGATAAACATGGGAAACACGCTGGAACAATTCTCGGTTCACGACGGCAGGAGGGTGACCTCATTGTCTCGGTCTGCGCGCCGAAGCTCCGAGTCCAAGTCGCGCAGGTCACGTGCATCTCACGGGTCCGGGGCCCCCAACATTTCAGATTCGTTTGGGTCGATGCCCACTCGTGAGCAACGTCTGAACAGCTATCGATGAAACCAATGACCGACTTTAGCTCTCAAGTTGTCGGTCGCACATGAAACATGATCGCGGAACCGCGGACCAATCAAAGTCGGACGCCCGGGTCCGAGCGCCAACACCGTCGACCGGCGAGATCCGCGAGAACTGATGTTCTCCCCAAATCTAAAGCGTAAGCTAGGCGACGTTCCAGCTTAGACGCCCCGGAGACCCCTGATCTTCCGGGTCATCGTCAAGCTAAGCGGTCATGAATGCAGTGTGCCACAGGTCGGTGTCGTAGAACTGGGCTTCCAGTTCCCGGAGGGATACAGTGGCACGGAATTTAGTAGGCGAGCTGTAAGGTATGCGCCTCTCTCATGCATAGTATAGTATTCGCAATCTGTCGTTCTTGACCGCTAGAATGAAAGCAATGACACAGATGAGTTCTTATCTTTTCTGATCATTTGATAATGCGCACGCATGCAGACCTATGGCTGTACTAACAAAGGACCGGTGAGGTTGGGGCATATCACGACGTGGCATAGGTGTCCGTGGCACCTGACTCATGAGCGCGTAAATACCGAGCTCTAGGGCACGTATTGTTTAGAGTAGATTTTTCGCTGAGGCGACCATCACCAAACGCTACTGAGGTCATCAATATCCACCCCGCTGACAAAGGGGCACGTGTTACAATTAGCGACTCCGTCAAGAAAGTTTTCGTGTGAGCATGCAGCACCACCCTACACCCTCGGTGTGTAGATAGTATGAACCTATGTAATTCGCAATGACGAAAACCCAAACAATCCAGCCTAAGCTCAATATCCATATACAACCTCCAATGCAAGGCAATTTACAACGAACCCCAGTCCGCATTGAAGGCGCTGATCCCGCGCCTACACCGAGCGTGATCCAGACCTTGCATGTAATTAGCGATCGCCGCTTGGCACATTAGCCGATACATGCGAGCGAGAGAAGAACATGTCGGGAGAGGTGAGCGCTCCTAAAGCGCGGCGTTGGTGCGAGGTAATGACGTCCAACCCGAGTTGGTAACTCGCGTTCGTCCTGGTGAGTTCAGAGTCGGAAAGGGTCAGCCACTGCAGGGCGGTCTTCTGCCCTTGGCTCCTGGAGTTCCACAGTTGTCAAGTCTCTGCGCTCACCATCCAAAGCCCTCTCGTGGGATCAATGCGAAATCCGTGCCTTGGTTGCCGTCTATCAATTGTAAGATACTTGTGTCAGATGCGCGATGTCTTCCCAGGAAGAAAAGAGCCACGGCCGACTCACATTCAGCATCAATGTTGGAGCTCGCTTCGACCGCGTTGAATTTCTCGGGGACGCATCCGGCGGCCTCGACAAAACCAATCGTCACCCTGTCCGAATTACGAAGCGGATCAGTGTCGAAGCTTTGGGAGGATCCACACAATGAAAATGAAGTCACATGTAAAGCCATCGGTACGCGACACGTTGAGCATCGTGGACGTAGCCGTACTTTTGCATACCGCCCCCTGTCGTAAAGGAAGAACGGGTCAGCACCTCCGCCTGGCAATGCTGGGTAACCGAAGGTTCGGGGACAAACAAGCCATGATTTGGCTGCAAAGAGTCAAAGCAATATCTGGTCAGGACGAAATTGGACATGCACGCGAATAGGTAAGTGTTACTCACTGAGGAGGCTGTAAGCAGCAGGATGAATGATGAATGAAGGATGAGGAAGGACGAAGAGATTATCCGAAGAGTTGGTCAGCTTCCAGTTTAGACATGCAACAAATACTCGTTACTGACCCAAGCTGCAGGGTAACTGAAGAAAGAAATATGTCATAACATGTCAGCAAAGCTTCAGAAGAAAGGCAACGAGGTTTGTAGTACTCACTCCCATTGGCGGTTCGGCCTTGTGAGAGAAATTCTACCGCGCGAGCTTTCCGTTCCCGACAACAATCCGCCAAGCGCCTCGAACTTGACCAGAGACGATTTCCTGTGGGACCCATCACGTCAATACCGCATTATTTCGAAGTGTATGTCTTCGGTGCTGCTTCCACTCACATGATCTTGTCGGCTTGCTGCTCACTCGCCATCCCACACCACATGGGCCAGAACGTCGTGACGGTATCGTACAACGACTGTTTCTGCTTCGCGCAATCATAGTCGGTGTACAAACCTCTTCCCTCGTGCCACAAGTAGTGATCAGCCAACTGCTTGCGTCGGCCCGCACGAGCGAACCATTCCGCACTCGTCTGCTTGACCTGCGTCGATCGTCGACCTGCCTCGGCGACGAGTTCCCTAGGGCCTTTGTAAGGGACCTCGGTACCGAAGGGGAAGGCGCTGAGGGCGTAGTCTTCCTCCAGGTCGAGCGAGTCACCGAAATGGTCTCGAATGACCGTAGCAATGTCGACCTCGTACTTGTACAAGAGACTGCACAAGTCGATCGTACCGAGATTGCCGCAACGCTTCTCGAAGCGATACGTGGTGTCGTGACCGCTTTCTCGTACGCCTCGATCGTGGAGGAAGTACTCGTCCAAAGCGGGGACGGAGACCTCGCCGGCGGTGTACTTCTCCGTGAACTCGTTGACGCTGATGCCGAGCTCGTCGGCGTAGGGTTGCAAGACGTAGGTGAAGTGAGACGCCTCGGTCTCAGGTGGGATGCCAACGCCTTCAGGGCGGTAACGCGAAAGACCCGTGAGGGTATCAAGTCGGAGCGACGCATTCATCCACACAATGTGGTACTCGCGGATCGCACCCTGGATCGCCCGCTTTAGCCAAGCCTTGTTCTCTTCCGCGTCCTCAGGATTGAGGTTCGCAAAGACCTGCAGGATGAGATCCGTGAGGAACGGCGGCTGCGAGCGGCACAGGTAGTAACTTCGGTTGCCGTTGAGGACTTTGCCGTAATGCTTGATCTCGAACAAGAAGTGCTCGACGATACCGCGCGCGAGATCGATGTGGCCATCCGAGATGAGACCGAGAGAGACAAAGTAGCTGTCCCAGTAGTACAGCTCGTTGAACCTCGCACCGGGAACGACGAAGGGGATCCCCTTGAAGTCCGAGTCCTCACCTTCGGCACCCTTGATCTCGGTCATGGACAGCGCGAGGATACCGGGCTCCTCGTTGCGGTCTCGTACCCACTCGGGGGTAAATTCGCGAGGGATCGTAGAGACGATCAAGCCGAGGTGGGGCTTCTCCTTGGCGATGCGCTCGTAGTATTTGCGCATCTGCACTTCAACCTCGGGGACGTAGATTCGTGGGGCCTGGTTTCGACCTCGGTTCTGCACGAGATGGGTTGTACTTATCTCAGTCATTGTCCACCAACCGTGATTGAGCGTAGGCAGGCGATTACCTTTGGGTCAGCACAAATCGCCTCCAGTCCATCACCGTCAATTCGTCGCGTGAGGTTCGACCAGAAGGAGTAGCGGATCATGCGGCTCAACCGCGAGACCGGGTTCTCACTCAGTCGCGCCTCGTCCAAGACGATCGTCTTTTGACCGTGATCACGTGCGAGTGCGAGTTCTTGTAGGAGGTTGGACAACATGTAGGTGCCTCGGATCTAATAAGATCGACGAATTCAATAAGGTCAGCTTGTAGAGTACGCATGTCCTCGCCGGGCTTCTCGAGTGGCACGTACTTCACAAGAGTTGTAGCCGTTCGAGCTGGCCGTTCCGAGTGTAAACACTTTGGGTCCCTTGTCCGTAGCGGCGATCTGTTATCGGCGAGAATCCGCCTCGATTAGCCTCGTGAGAGATTCCACGCGCTTTGTCAGATGCATCAGATTCCGCCGACTGACCTGGAAGTTGCCATCCGTATCTTCTTGTTCGAGGACAAGTTTGATCGTCTCCTCGACATCGACCAAGAACTTGCGGGGTTTGGCCGACGTCTCGTCTGAGGAGAGAGAGAAGCGGAGGTCGACCATTTAGCTCTTCGCTCTGCGTTTCATGTGGGGAAGTCTGGGGGTAACGATGCGGGGATGGGAGCACTGACCGTGCGAGAGACGCCTCGCTCGAGAGGGGGGCGTTTGATTGGCAAGGTAGGTTTGGCGTTGTTGGATGACCGTGTGCGGGGCATTGCCACTCTGTTGCCCTCAAATCCGAGCCACAATGGGTAACGTCGACGAGACAGGAGAAGGGTATCATCAGCCTTCCTGCGCCCGACGATACCTTCCTCGGCATGATGAAGGCTTACCTCGGACAGTGTTCGAGTCTTGTGGGCTCTGGGACGAGCATAGATCACGCTAGCATCCTCTTGTGTCCTCGATTGCAATTCGGCCCCGTCCAAGTCGGACTCGGAGCGGGCGGTGGAGGCTGCGGGTGCAGCTGACCCAGTCTTGGGGAAGAGAACGGACCCGGAGCTCATCGTGATATCACTCGGGGAATGATCTAAAATCTCACTGTAGTGACAAGGGGGGCAGAGGGTCAGCGAGAAGTTGCGGGCGGCGCCTTTGCGAAGTGGGGAGGCGACCCGTAGCCACGTCGAAAGCCCAGGGCGTGTTTCAGCGACGCCGGCATCCCGGACCATGGCAGTAAGAGCCGCCGCAAGGCGCACAGGGCAAGAACAAACGACCACAAACATCGACATTCCGGCCCAAGGCCTTGGAGGTGACTTTTATGATGTCTGGGCGGTGGTCCGTGCCATGACTGGGCCGTTCCCGTGCTCGTGCTTGAATGGAACGCCGGTCAAGTGGGGCCCCCATACCCAACGCTTCTCCGTAGCTGGCAAGAGGCATGGAGGTCGTACGGGTAAGCGATGGGACATTTGAGTAGCTCACAACTCAATTCCTCAACCAGCAAACCCGTTCGACTGAGTGAGGAGCGTGCGAGGTCAGGAAGCTGAAAGAAGGGCGAAGCAACACTGCCAGCGCGGCGCGTCTCGTCGTTTCGCCCTTGGCTGGCGCCCTCCTAGCATTTTGATCGATCAACCGGAACTTGTCCGGAAACTATTTCCGGATGGGTTATTTTAAACAATGGGTGGCACAGACGCCCGGGGTAAATGGCAGAAACACTTCAGGAATCGCTCGCCCCGTACTGTACGCGATCTATTAGTATTCGACCACCTGTTCACTCAATTCGAATCTGGCGCGAAGCGAACCAGGCGTAAGTTCTCAAGTTCATCTGTCGGCTAGCACGGCCTTTCGACTTTCAAGCTCACAGGTTTCCATAGCTTGTAGACATCCACGACCGAGGCGGAGTTTCCCTCTTGTCGAGTGCTGCAGATAGGTACAGGCGCACGTGCGGGTGTGCGACAGGTCGGACAGGGGCTGCCAACTTAACACCGTTCAGCTGCATTGATGCGACCGACGTCTTCCGAACTCCGAGCCCCGGATTACCCATTCGAGTCATCAGACGGAGGCAAGACCATCTTGAGGAGACGTCAGACATCCCATCGCGGAGCCAACACCAAAACACTCGAGCAAATGACGTTGTAGTGACTGACACACGATACACTCATCACCTTCACGGAGGAAGCGAACTCGCACTGCAGTGCACCGTTTCATGTCGGACTTTCAGAAGAGGTAAATCAAGATGCCGTGTCAGGGATCGCAAAAGTTCAACTGCAAGGTCGATCATCAGGAAATTCCATCGTCCCGGCCGTGCACTTGGAGCTGTTGGTGCCTGAATTTTCATCTCATTCAAGTCGATCTTTGCTCGACTCGGGACAGCGGCAGCGGCAGCGGTAGCCGCAGGCGCCTCGGTTCGGCCTGACCGCGCACAGATAGAAGGCCAGCGCCCACGGAATGCTGGGCGAAGAACGCTGGGCGAGCGACAGTCGAGCGGCGCTCAGTCGGTCAGGGACTGGATTCTGGAATGACTTCATACGCTCTTCGCCTTTGCCTTTGCCATCCAACCGACCCGGTCCTTCGATCGCCCCAGCACTTTTACCTACTGCTTCCACGTCCACGCTCCGACCCTCCCTAGGTGCGGTTTGACTTGAGTCACCTTGCTGTGCTGCTTGGTTCGCTCCCACCTCGGACCCGACCGGCCGACCGTTTGCCACGCTCTCGAGCAGCGCCGAGAGTCGCTTGACCCTCGAACGCGCCACGTAAGCCGTGCCACCACCTTCATCTGTCATCGACCAAGCATGTTCGATAGAAGGATATTTTGATGCCTCTGATGACCACCTACGTTGTTGTCACTTTGGAGAGGACATCCCGGCGGGATGATGCCGCGCCGCTTCATCCCGTCACCCGCCCGGCGGGCCGACAATACGGCTGTGCTGTGCCCCCGAACCAGCGCGGCGACACCTCTCCCGGCGATGCCGACGCATCGAGGTACCTAGGGTCTTTCGAAGGCTGGAGCTGACCTGAGCTTCTTCATCCCACACCTTCGCCCCTTCTAGGCCCGTCTCAACAGCTCCAGCGCTCGGCCCGACGACCGCTCCTTCCGGCTGTTGATGCGAGCGCGCCGGAACACGGTCGGCTCATTCTCTCGCAAGGATGAGCAACCGCAAGGGATCTATCACGTCGGTCTAATCAACCTCGGCAACTCGTGCTTCTACAACACGATTCTACAAGCCCTGGCCGTGTCGAGGCCACTCGAGGATATCATCGCGGATCCTCCGACGACCTCGCCTGCTTTGCTCGCGCTTTCGCCGGCCTCGCCTTCGTACAACTCTGACCCTGCCCAGCTCTTGTCACCGCTCCCCATCACGAGTGCGCTGTTGGCGTTGTTGACCAAGCTCGATGCCAGCAAGGAGATTGCGAGAGGCAAGAACCTCACCTTTAACCCCAAGGCGCTGCTCAGGCAGATGAGCCTCAAGCACGAAGAATACGCCCACGCGACTCAACAGGATGCCCACGAGATGCTGCGACATCTGATCGACGGCATCATGATGGAAGAAGTTGACGTGAGTCCCCCCTTCCTATCGAGCTCTTGATCGAGCCCGACGCCCGGAAGATCGACTGACCCGCTGCTTCAAATCCTCTTATAGCTGATCAAGAAGGTCCGAGCAACGCGCCCTCGCCCAACTAAAGGCCGTCCTTCGCAACAAAGGCGGATGACGATCCGAGGACTCGACCCCATGCGCCATTCCGACGACCCCTTGATGACGCCTGTTCGCGAGGAATCCGGCATGGGGACGCCCACCGAGGCGGGCGATGACGAGGAGGGAGCTGATGAGGAAGTCAGCGACGGTTCGTCCTCGTCCTCGTCTTCTGATAGCGATAGCGACGATGAGGTCAACGATCCGTTCGAAATCGGGCCGAATGGGACCCCTCAACTCAAGATGAGACCCTTCATCTCGAGCATCTTCGAAGGCAAACTGACGAGCGTAGTTGTCTGCGATGAGTGCAAGCATGGTGAGTGAGGCGTCATTGTCCCAAGATGCGATTGAAGTGTCTTGATTGATCATAGGTGCCTTTGTTCGACAGTATCCCAAACGACAGAGGACTTTATGGACATCTCGCTTTCCTTGAGGGATGATGTGGGGCAGAAGATACGCAAGCGGGATCGCATTCGTCGAACTCTCGGCGGCGGCTTTTTCGGGAAACGGTCCGACCCAAACGACTCTGTCGCTTCTGGATCCTCCAACAGTACGGCATCTACGACGGCCTCGAAGCCTAGGGTGTCGATCACGTTGAGTGAGACCAAGACGAGCACGTCGGCGTCGGAAACAGAGGAATCGGACGCCGAGGTCGAAGCCCGATCCCGGCGCGCATCCGTCGATACGAGCACTCTTCCGACTCAACAAAGGTACGCGGGATGGACCGCCGGTGGCCCCAACTCAAAGTCTCGCGATCCTTCCCCTCTCGGCAGGGCCTTGTCCGTTCTCAGTTCCCGATCTGGCGACGGGTCGAGACGGCGCACGCGAAAGGGCAAGATTCCCAAGCCGACGGTGGAGCAGATTGACTACATCCGGAAAGTGCTGGTGGAGATCTCGCCTCCAACGCCTTCCCTCCCTCCGCAATTGCGATTCGCTCGTCCCCCCGGATCAAAGGCACCACTTCCTCCGCCAGCAACCACCACAACGTCGGTCTCGAACGAACAAATGTCGACGGACCTGTACGAGTGTTTCCGCCAGTTCACAAGCGTGGAGGTTCTCGAAGGCGAAAACGCGTTCGCTTGCAAGAACTGCTGGAAATTTTTGAACCCCGACCTTGTGCGTCAACGTCAAGACGAGAAGGATGCGCGTCGGCGCGAGAAGGACGCTTTAAAAGCCGAGAAGAGGAGGAACGGGAGACGGGTATCGGATGCCAAGACCCACATCAGCGAGGAAGCCGGTTTCAGGACAGTCGTCAACAGTCCCCTTCAATCGCCACAACTTGAGAACGCTCGAACTTTGTCGGCCTCGCCACCTGGTTCACCGACTAGCGCGAATCCGGCTTCGAAGGGAGCAGGTGTTATCTCTCCCGAGTTCACGCTCTTGTCGTTGGCAACCAGCCCTTCCGTCCTGTCCGAACGCTCGCTCGCCTCCGAACCCGCAAGCATGGTCCCAGAATCTGGGGCAGCGACCGATGATGAGGCCGCTCTCGCCGACACAGAGGATGGGCACACGACGGATTCGGCCTCAGTTTTGGAACTCTCTCCCGCAGCCGGCGAACCCAAGACCCCTTTGACGGTGGCTAACGTCGAAGCTTTGGACCCAAGTTCGACGCGCACCCATGTCGTCGCCACGGCGTCAGCAGCAGCGTCCGTACAGTCCTCATCGAGCGTCGCAGCGAGCAGGTCGGGTGCTTCGCTTTCGACACGGTTCTCGAGCTCGAGCAAACCTACCTCGTCGATCGCGATACCCGCAACCCTCAAAGCCCCGCCTCGACATCTCTTGCGCCGCGCGCACAAACGTTACCTGATCTCGGCTCGGGACTTGCCCCCCGTTCTCGTCGTTCACCTGAAGCGATTCCAAAACGCTTCAAAGTCGTCGCTGTTCGGCACGTCCTTTATGAACCTCAAGAAGCGCGACGACGACCTGTCGTTTCCCGAGCAACTGGACTTGACACCCTTCCTCGCGCCACTGGAGAAACCACCGAAGCAGACGACGCGAGCGAGGCACGCCACGCGCCCTTCGACATCTTCGAACCACTCGGTCCCTCACCCCCCGCCGATCGAGACCGAAAAGGTCGTCGGTGGAGCCCTGTATCGTCTCTACGCTGCGGTGGTCCACTATGGGACCTTGTCGACGGGGCATTACTCGGCTTTCGTGCTTTCGAACCGGTATGGTCATGGTCAGGGTGGGACGGAACGTCGGCGATGGATGTTTTGCTCCGACGAGGACGTGCATGCCGTCAGCGTCGAGGAGGTCTTGAAATGCAAAGCTTACATTTTGTGAGTCGAATGACGCATTTTGTGTCTCGAACCCTGGATGATGAAGTCGGTGAAACTGACAGACATAATCGCCCTATTTGCCCTTCGCAGGTTCTACGAACGTGTCCTCCCCGTGACCGGCTCACTGGTCTCGTCGCCCGTAGTTGAGGAAGACGAGTCGCCGATCAAAAGCTCGCTATAGAGACTGTGCAAAGATGGGTCAAGTAGACATCAATTACTATTCTGACCATGTGTATACTGGAACATCAGTTCCTTGATACCCTCTGTTTGTCTTGTACGAAGCGCGAACTTGTTTCCCGCGAGCGGTTTGACTCCTTTTGTTGAGCTACTCTCGCCCAACCGCTCACCTCTCTGAGCTCTAGAGCAAATAAAACGACCAATCGCTTTCATCTCTTGTTCATCTCGCTATACCCCCTCCCCACCTCACCTTACCTTCGATGAAGACTGTGCTCGGCTCCTTCGAGGAGCGCAAGACCCTCGGTCTCGGTACAACCTCTTCCTCGTGGCATCGCGACTGGCCATGGCAGATTGGACTCTTCGGAGCCAGCGTCTGCTCGAAGAGGATTTGATTGAGCCTTGTACACCTGAAATACACTATGTGAATTGTCGCTTCGACCCCCACATTGACAGGGCCGAGGGCATTGCGGTGAAAATAGCTCCCAGGAGCTCTTGTGGGGGTTTCCCCCGAGTGGGGGTTGTGATCTGAGACAGGGTCGCCGAGGGGTAGGGCAAGTCAAGCGATCTGTCCAGGTCGGCCCAAAAGTCAGGTAAGAGACCTCCGAAGTGAGGTTCTAAGTCCGCGAAATGATCGCCGAAAACAACGTTCCGGGCTATGGCGAGCCGCCTGCGCCTATTTCGATCGAGTGAAGACTTGCATAAGCAGGGTGACTTGACTGTAACGACAAGTTGTATTGCAATAACGGAGTTGTCTTTCATACTGCAAAGAAGTTACAGGCCAAGCGTATCCATGCCGGCCAACTTCATCTTGACCGCCACCTCCAACAGATAATCGAGGCACTCTGCTTGCGCCTTTGCCTTTTCCCAATCTACCCAGCAGAATCTCGAAAGGTATCAGCATACGCTGGGGGGTCCTTAGGCGTGGCAGTTATGACTGACCTGCTCCCCAAGAATACGTGCCGTGCCTTCGGACGAGAACAGCCGGCTGTCGAGAAGAGTCGCAAGTATGAGCATGGGCTGTCTATTGTACGCCAGTTCGGTCCAATATACGACTCACAGCGTCGGGGTATTTCCTCATTGCCTGTGACAAGTGACAGTAGAGCAGAGTTCGCAGCGAATTGCGCAGGCGGAATCGAAGAACATTCGCTCGTGAGCGGTCCTGGCATACTGAGAAGTAGGAGCAGCGGAATGCGACGCAGTCATGGTCTGTGACGTACCTCTTCCATCCCCTCCCTCAGATCTTCCTCGTCCGGTGTGTTCTCAATAATGGGGATGACGAGGGTATCGAGGTAGCTTAATGCTGAGCCGGTCCCGGCGATGCGCATGCCCTTGATCATTTCCTGGGGGTGTGAATGATTGCATGAAGTCAGACTTCCACTCGAAACAGGGTTTTTTTTAATCGCCAATTTGTGAAGATGCTCGAAACCCGAGAATATTTCTCGTGTGACGACAAGTAATTCCGACCATATACCGAGCTCGGAGAAATGAGAAAATTCTTCCCTGCGACTGACCTGGTGCGAGACTCTAAACTCATTCCCTTCCCAAAGCAGCGTCGCCATGACCGCATGTTGACTATGGGTATGAATGCACGCCCCCGCGTTTCTCAACTCGTACGCATTGTAGAACAAGGGCGTGCAAGCCGATTGCTTGAGCGGTTTGTGGACCGGCCAGCGGAGGAAGGAGCGCGTCGAAAGGGTGAGTACGAATATGTCTTGGGGTTGGATCCGCTCCTTTTGGACTCCGGAGGGGGCGAGGTAGACTTTCTCTCTGTGATGGTGCGACGTGTTGGGGTCAGCTTGGGTTGGATGCCTCTTCGCGACGTCATTTGGAAGCTGATCGCTGCTTGCGAATTGTGTAGGGTGGAACGAACCCTTGTCGGATCGAAATACCTCCTCCAGTGCCACTGTGGAGGAAGGAACACCATCAGAAACCGTCTACGCACCTTCAAGCTATGGTAGCGACCTACGTGACCCATCCGAGCTTGTAAAAGTTCTGGCAGAGCGTCGGGATCAAGTACGCTGGGTGCTCGGGATCGCCCTGATGATCCACGAGCTCGTGCTGGTTAGGCGTTTTGCCATCCGTAGGAGGGGCGAGTAAGGCATGAGGGCTTGACTTTTCGGGGGCCATGATCGCGTTGAAGCGAGAGCTGGGAGTGCTTGGACGGGAGGAGAAGGAGGCCAGAAGCAGCGAAACGCTCGGCCGAGATCCACTCGCGCAGGCACGTGCACCGAGCGGCGCCGAGCCACGAGCCCGTTCGATCAATTTCGGGGGACCTATTTTTTGACTATCTTCAAGCCAAGGTACAAGAGGAGGAAGATACACCAACGGAACTAAACTAAACTGCAAGAACTAATCTTTCTGATGAATAACGAATTACAGCTCCTTAAACCCCTTGCATGATCGCCCTGAGTGCCTCCGCGACCAAATCCTCCGCTTCCAGTCGAGGGACTTGAACCGGCTTGTCGGGCGGATTGAACGAAACGTTCTGCCCATCTGTCAATCCCATCATTTCGAACCCACGAGTGAATTCGGCCTCGCGCTCGGTCGCAACTGCAAAAATCTTGGTCGCTTCCTTGACGGTCTCGTGCAACGAGCGCAGGTCTTGCAACGAAAACCCGGCGTTCGAAAGCGGGCCGTGCCCGAGTTCGTGCTCTTTGGCGCCATTAAACGCGATTTCGACCCAGCCTTCCAAGCAGTCGAGCTTTATGAGCATCAAAGCACGGGTATGCATCAGGATCGGATCTAATGGCATCTGTGGTGTCAACGGTTCGATAGCTCACTCGTTAGCTCCGAAGGAGATTGGCCGAAACTGGATACCGGCACTCTGACCCACCGATGAAATGTATTTTACGAAAAGGTGCAACCAGCCCAAGAAACGACACTGAGCGCGAACGAGGAACCCGGTCACGTATTCGTTGGACGCAGCTTGACTTTGACAACGTCGATTTGCCTCGGTCAACAAGGCGGCCAGAGTCAGGTGGGGTACCATCAAGAGGTGTGGCAAGAGGAGGGAAGAGCAGATGGAGGCAATCGTGTCGTGCATACGCTTGTCGAGATCGATAAAAAGACGCTCAAATGTTGGAAGAATCTCTTGCAGCGGTCGAGGGTCTGGAGTGCACAAAGTCGATTCACGGTGCATCAGTCCCAGTCAGTCCCAGACTATCAGCGCTGAATATTTACATTTATCAGGCATACCGAACAACGCACCTCTTCGCCGCAGATCGTTCAATTCGCGAAAGATCGATATGGCCACCAGCGTCATCTGGAACGCCGCGCTCTGTGAGACGTGGATCATCCTCGACTGCACTGCATCGCATTCGCAAACACCGGGGGCAGCGTCCGAGGGTTCGAAGATGGATCGAGCTTGAGGCTCTTTCCCAATTTCGACATCCGACGTGTCGTCCAGGGCCATGGGAGCGTATCTCAACACCCCTTGAGCAGGGTCTTCGAGTCGTTGCCAGCCAAAGATGTGCAGCTCGTCGTCTTCTACTGTGGGTGGGGTGCCACGCGCAGCTAATCGTCAAAGCCCCAAAGTCAGTGACGAGCGTACCTACTACGAAGATGTTCCCAGAAAGGTGGGGAGGAAAATAACTACTCACCAGAATGAAACGTGTCAAAGATGAGCAGCTCGTGGCCCATGTTATGTTTGAGAGCGGCGTGCGGATTCGATCGGTACAGGTTTACCGTGCGTTGCTTGAGGTTATCGATGACCTTGGCGGTAAACACGTGCTCGGGGCACATACCGAACAGCATGATCTTGGTCATGGTCATCGCGTCGTGGCTTTCGATCGATTCTTCTTCCAACAGACCGGACGAAACGAGCTTTTCGATCGCAATGTCGACGAGGCGACGACAGGCTTGTTCGCGACGAACTCCGAGCTGAAGCTTGACCAGTTCGGATGGTGTCGCATTCTGGGTCGCTCGAGCCCCATCAAAGCCGACGATAGCCGAGTGTGTGGATCTTCTGGCGCCCAAAGCGGCGAGAGCGTAGTAGATGACCTACGAAGAGGGTGTGTAGACGAGTCAGCGCGAAGCACATGTCACAGCAGATTGACACGTACCTCATTGAACTTGGCCTGTCTGGGATTTGTGCTCGACATGTTGTACCAGAGGTATTGCCAAGCCCTGCGCACGTCCCTCAGGGGCTTGTGCGCCGAGAAAGAACCAAGCTCCTGATTCGACACTGAAGGAGTCCAAGACAAGAAGTCGTGTCAGTAACAATCCTCCTCATTCTATATAGTCATTCGTTCACACGACTCCTTGGTGGACGCTCACGGTTGATGAGATGCCACCCGAGCGAGTCGGCCAATTTGGTCTCGGTGATTTTCGAGCTCGAGCACGTTGGGGCGAGGTTGAGCGCTCCTACTACAGCCTTTTGCACCTCCGTGGATGCTTTTCTTGGCACCTTGGCGGCCTCCGTCATCTCCCTGGAAGTCGAATGTGAAGGCGTGCATAGAGTTTGACTTTGTCAGCTTGGCGGCAGCGATATGAAGCAAGCGAGCGATGAAGCGAACTGACCTCAGCTGGGTGATGACTCGGCCCTTGCGCTTCTGCTTGGTTCTCCTCCCCTCGGGCGAGGCATCGACTTTATAAGCGGTCCTCGTTCTTTTGTTCGATCGCGGTTGAGCGGTGTCTAAACTGGTGCTGAGGATTGCGCAAGAAATCGATTGTCGTCAATCAGGGAGTCAGGGGGGCCCGATCCGTTATGGGCCCGAGAACCTCGGAGGAGCGACCGCGTGGGCGCGAGGGGTCGCGACTTACGATGGTGAGCTCGAAACCGACGCCGACGCCGACGCCGACGTGTCGTGCCCCGAGGCGAATTCAGGAGGGGTCGTGGCGGTACTCGATCCATTCGAGGCCGTATCGAACGACGTTGGCAATTCATCGAAGTTCCAGGAAGCGATGGTATAGTCATGTGCCGGTGGGCTGACGAAGCCGCGAATCGCGCTCCCGGCAGCCGGCGCCGTCGGATTGGGACCGCCGGCCATTGTGGGCGAGCTGAGCGAGGTGTTGACCGCCGGCGTCGCGATCGGCAAACGGTGCATCAGCGCCTCGTCGTACCATACGAAGTCTGATCCATTGAATACGAGCGACTGGTCCTCTTGGTATTGATCCAAGTCATACATCGCCAAGTCTCGAGCCCGTTGTAGCTCGAACATGGGGAACGAACAGGATAAGCACAGCGCAAGGAGCATGGCCAGAGGTTCCGTCGCGCCGGTCGCGATCGGAGTTCTCGCGCTGGCAGTGCGCTGGCTGCCAATCCACTCGGTTTACTGCTTCTGGCGCCAAGGGATCGGGGAAGGACCATCTGCACTCCTCTCGGAGTTAAATGGCCTCGGTGACCGAATCAAGCTTCGCGGAGCTACTGAGCGCGAAGTTTGGACGAACATCAGTCTGAGGTCAGGGTGCCTTGCGTGCTGTCGTTGTGGGAAACTTCAGCAAGGAGAGCCTCCGAGTCGGGATTTAGCAAAATTCGAAGCTCCGTGGAGCACTAGGGCAGCTCCCTCGCTTAACAAAGGGTACATCTCTAAAATCTTGGCGGATGCTAACTTTTTCCTTCAATGTGCAGCTATGACGAGCGAAAGAAAAGATGCGAGAGGGAAGGAGACTGATCGAACAGGGGCTCGCTATGATCGCCGGTTGAGGGAGGAAAATCGAAGCACTGTCCTCTGCGCACCTCGTGGCGAGGGGTAAAGCTTGGACCTCCGTTTTAGTTCAACGATCGACTTTGCCCGTCGGGGAGATGAAAGTTCACACACGAGTGAGCCATGCCTTTTTTCTTGAGTATTAGTGTCGATCCCTTCGATGTTCGGCCGGAACAGCAAAGACCGAGTGGGAGATCACACCCGCGGAAGTGCTTCCTTGGCCGGGCTTTGCAATCTCTTGACAGCGAAGCTGTACGCTCAACAATGACTTAAGGCAATGCGGTCTTAACGTAGCGATGAAGTTCCTCGGTAATACCATCAAGATCATCCTACTCTTGGCCAAACTGATCCTCGGGACGTTCGATATTACAGGCCGTCAGCTGATGATGAGAAGCTTGAAGTGTTGCCTCTCCTTTGACCTCCATGAAGCACCTCGTGTTCAAAGAAATGTCGATCCCGATTTACGAGTTTTACCCTCTGTCTTCAACACCCGGACCTCATGCAGGAATAATTGACGTTGCCGAGGACATATGTTCAAGACGAGATTTTCGCGCGTCAAAGGCTCGCACGTTTTTTTATTAAACTTATTTGATAGATTTCAATCAGCAATAATTTAATACCTAGGCACTTCGCCAAAAGGTTTGCGCTAAATACCCAATTACGAATCAGTAATCCCCCAAAGCCCTTTACAAAATCCCTTCGCAACCCATCCCTACCGCGCCGCGCGCGTCCACCTCTTCTTCTTCCACCCCAAGCCTCGTACTTTGTCAAATTCCGTCCCGTCATACGATACCTTTCATCAAGGACGAGCCAATCGAGTAGCTGAGAACAGACGCAAAAGAACGAACTGCCAAGACTGGGGAGCTTCAAGTAGGGAGTAGGGGAGGGGCGGAGCTGGGTCCTGAGGTTTTTTGACCCTAGGGCTTGTCTCTGCCTTTCCTCTCTTCTGGGGTTCCTTGGAATTGGTGTTTCGCTTTAGTGACCATCTTGTTCTTCCTGTTGTCGTTCCCGTGGTCATTAGCTCTTTGTGATTCTCTCTTTGGGGGAGTACAGAGCGCTAGTGTGCTGGGGCTTTCGAGGATAACGGCGGACAGGCACTTTCATACAGACCGTTATGCAATTGTCGTGTACCATTTCATACCCCTTTCTCTCTCTCTCTTTCATCAAGCTAGGAAAACGTGAATGTGAAAGGAAACCTATGATGATTACAGTCTTCGGAGAGAAAATCCCAACCCCAACTACTTCGCGCGACTTCTAACGCTTCCTCACCCCCCGAGTGCCCAGCACAATGCGATCATCGGTCGACCTCCTGTAGACCGTACAGTTCTACACATCAGCTTCATACAATTCAGACACATCACTCCGGCCGAGCTGTTTGCTTACACCAAACACGAGATCCATTGTACCGATGATAGCGACGGCGTCGGGCAAGTAGGCATGACGCATCATGAAATCCGCACCGGCCAAATGGGCGAACCCAGGTGCACGGATCTTGCATCGGTAAGGTCGATTGGAGCCGTCCGAAACGAGGTAGACACTGTGCGTAGCGTATTCGCAGGAGCTTCATCAGTAAGCAAGGTTTTTGTAGGATGTCGGCGGATTCGCCCGCTTACCCCATCTCTCCCTTGGGAGCTTCGATAGCCGAGTAGGTCTCTCCTGGAGGAACGGCGTAGCCTTCAGAGAAGAGTTTGAAGTGGTGAATGAGAGACTCCATCGATCTGAAACATGCACGGAGAGTCAAAGACAAAGCGATCAGCGAGCAGATCCTCTCTTGGCCACACTATCCCTTGAAAAGATTGCCGAGCACTCACTCCTTCATGCTCGCCCTCGGCGGCGGCACGATCTTGTGATCATCGATCTTGACCTGTCCCTCTGGCATTTTGTTCAAGCACTGGTCGATGATCCTCAACGACTGCCTGAACTCCTCGATACGGCACAAGTAGCGGTCGTAGCAATCGCCGTTCTTGCCGACGGGGACGTCGAACTCGACCTGATCGTAGGCGTCGTACGGCTGCGACTTGCGGATATCCCAGGGGATACCAGAACCACGGAGCATGACACCGGAGAAGGAGTAGTCGAGCGCCTGCTGCGCCGTGACCAATCCGACGCCGACCGTTCGTTGCTTCCAGATTCGGTTGCCGGTGATGACCTCCTCGAACTCGTCAACACGGTGGTGGAACGCGGTGGCCCACTTGAAGATGTCCTCGAGCAAGCCGTGCGGCAGGTCGAAGGCGACACCTCCTGGTCGGATGTAGGCCGTGTGCAGACGCGCGCCCGACACTCGCTCGTAGAACTCCATCAGCTTTTCGCGCTCCTCGAAACCCCACAGGAACGGCGTCAAGGCCCCAACATCTGCGAAGAGGAAGCATGAGCCCTAGATCAGATGATGTACGGCAAGTCCCTAGCATCCCTGTACTAACCCATGGCGTGGGTGAGGACAGCCATCAAGTGGTTGAGTACTCGAGTGATTTCACCAAAGAGGGTTCGGATCCACTTGGCACGTTCGGGAACGTCTATGATGTGCAGTCAACCGTATCAGTCACCTTGTTCAGAATTCTATACCATCCTGGGCAACGGGTGGTGCAGGAGATTCGCTGCCTGGACCTGATACCCGTCGGGGTGCTGGCTTTGTGCGCAATACGATCGCCACCTGCTGCAACCCCCCCCAAGAAGGTACGCATTCCTCTCCAACTGACCAATGTTGAGTAGCTTCTCGACAGCCCTCGAGTAGCACAACTCGTTGGTCATCATGGACACATAGTCGAGTCGATCAAAGTAAGGCAGGGCCTGGGTGTAGGTCTTGTACTCGATCAACTTTTCGGTACCGCGATGGAGGAGGCCGACGTGCGGGTCGGCTCGGAGGATCTCTTCGCCGTTCAATTCGAGAATTAGTCGCAGTACACCTGTTACAGAGAAGAGAGTGGCGATATGAAGAGGAGGGGAAAGTCAGCTCGCGTGGATTGGATTGGTGCGGAGAGTCGGGGCGCGAGAGGGACGCGAGGGCCAGGTAAGTGGGGCAAGCACGTGCCGTGAGCAGCGGGATGTTGAGGCTGTGTTTGAGCAAAGAGCAGTGGTGATAGTGGGTCAATATGAGATCCAGGAGCTAGTTGTGGCGAGTGGTGAACCCAGCGTGTGCCGGCTCGGATCTGCGCCGCGATCCAACGAGCTCGACACTGATCCCCAAAGCTACGACTGACCCCAAAGTTGACGGTGAAAGCCCTGAAAGATCCGGATTTGCCCGATTCACGCTCCTGGAGGATGGTCTGGGCGGTCTGATGCCTGAGATCCTCGACCGAGGGTGAGTAGTTGGCCGCGGTCGGGTGCGCCTCGGTGGCCAGTCCGCGCTGCACGATCGACGCGCGGGGAGCGGCGAGCGAGGACCGCAACGTGTTCTTGAGCAGACCAGCTCGCAACATGGTGGTGGCGCTGGTAGAGAAGGGAAGGGAGGCGGCGAGGTGCGGGGGTTGCGGTTGCGGTTGCGGGTGCGGGTGCGGGTGCGGGCGATGGCGATGGCGAAGGGAGCAACGCCGGGCGGTGGCGCGCGCGCCGGCCAATGAGCGTGATGCGAAATCGACCATTAGCCCGTCGCTCGCTTTGTAATCCGGAATTCGACCATTGACATATGTCAGTGGTGTTTTGTCCTCCTGGCCTCGCTCGCTCTTCTACCCACCCCACGACCGCCAGGATTCAACGTTCCCGGCTCTGAGCTCGCGCGCTGGTTCGACCCGAAACAATTACCAGCTCGGGACCAACTCGGGACCAACTCGGGACCAACTCGGGACCAACTCGAACATGCTGCCTCGATCTATCCTGCTGACGTGCGTAGCGCTGCTGGCGTCGAGTCGGAGCGCGCACGCTGCGGACGAAGGTGGTCGACGAATCTCGGATCCGTGTCGTCTACACGATCCCCACACTGGCTCATACGATCTCAGGGCACTGCAGCGCAAAGGTGAGCATACGTTCGACCCGGATTGCTCTGCATCTCAAGCTGATGTCTCCCCCTTGCCCAACAGGTCGCGACTACAACGTCACGAACCCGGTCTCGGGCGAGACGTACGCTCTCAAGTGAGTCGGCACCCAGACCAGTGTGACACCGAGTCCACCACTGATGCGTACAGCCTATTCTACATTCAGTTTCTGTGGACCAGGTGAGATCGCCGCGAGGGTGTGCACTGCCCCAGCCGCCTCGCAGTGTTAGCTCATCTCCCTTGTTTCCCCCCACCACCCCTAACGCGCTCTCACAGTCATCAAAGAGATGTGGGCCGTACGAGGTGCATCTTATCGAGGGCACCTACTTCAGCCTAGAGCCAGACTTACTCCCCCAATCGTACCAACAGATGCCGAAAAGGTTGGAGCCTACACCGAAGGGCCCAAGAGCGGCATCAGTCTCGGGTATGTACGATCCTGTCCAAGCGCGCAGCGAACCCCCACATTGACTTTAGAAAGCCCCATCGGAACCGTTCCGCAGCAACTTTGAGACGACACCTGTCATGATGAATGGTCATCTGACCCTCACATATCCCGGTGGAAGCTTTTGCCCCAACGCGAACGCCAAGCGCACCAGTGTCATCTACCTGTAAGCAGTGTTCATCGCGTGCAACGCCTCATCCACGCGCACTCTACGCTCTCGGTTGAACTCGTCTCGGTCTGCGCAGGCAATGCGACTCGTCATGGAGCACGCAAGAGCCCGAGTTGATCTCTGTCGTGGAAGACTGCTTTTATGTGTACGTCTACAGCCTCGGAGGTTGTTATCGTGAATTACCAGCACTGAGCAAGAATTCATCCACACCACTCCTCAGCTTCTCCTTCAAAACTCCTCACGCTTGCCCGACCTCGTTCGCCGCCGGCATCTTCTCTTCAATCGTCGTATTTCTCCTTTTGTACGATATATTCTGTGCTCACCATCAAAATCACTCAGACACAGCTGACTCCTCGCGCCTTTGAACCTCCGTGCCTTGCAGCATCCTCACCGCTTGCATCGTCTCGTTTGGCTCGGCGCTGACCTACAACCGCTACGTACTGCACCAACGCGGATCGTCGGCAATCCCCTCGATTGAAAAAGTCCGAGACGCTCTTGACGCACTCAAAGACTTTGGTATCATGGCTGGCATCGTCAGTCATTCCCCACCTATCGTAAACCCTCAAAGCGAATCGAAGCCAGCTGACCCAACCCCCCGTCTCGACACCTCAGTGGCTCCTGGATCAAGGCGAAAAGATCGTCTCTTTGGTCCGCAACTCACGGTCCAACTCCTCCCCCTGGGGAAGGGGCGGATTGACAGACTACACCCAAGGTGCATGGTCCCGAACAGCGCGGGATGGGTTCTCCGCGGGTGGTCTCGAAGGCGGTGGATCTTTATTGGCGGATGATTCGGATGAGGAAGATGACGAGGA
Source organism: Microbotryum silenes-acaulis (assembly GCA_003665825.1). Taxonomy (NCBI): domain Eukaryota; kingdom Fungi; phylum Basidiomycota; class Microbotryomycetes; order Microbotryales; family Microbotryaceae; genus Microbotryum; species Microbotryum silenes-acaulis. Next base: position 576,260 of record QPFY01000009.1, read on the forward strand.
TCAGGATCAACCGCCTCGGAGGGAGTCGAGGATCGAAGTCGATGATAAGAAACCTTTACCTGGGAAACCCACGGAGGAGGTGGAGGAGACGGAACAGCTTTTCAAAGTGACGGATGATGATGAATGAGTCTGAATCAAGCACCTAAATATAGACGAGCGTCGTAATTCAAATTTACAACGACACGATAAAGTGATGAATACAACACACCAGAATATCCCTGCACTTGGCTCGTTTCCTACGTCCCACTTTGTCTCCAAGCCTTCCTCCCCGCACCTTTATCACTATTCAGCGAAAATTTGACGACCTTACTCTCCCTAGGCCATAATTGCCTCAACCAATCGATCGCATCCCCCTGAATACCCGAACAACCCGTCAAATCCAACTCCTTCAATCCCTCCGATTGCGCTTTAACCACCTCCATCACCCCTTTGGAAATCTGGTTCTCGATTTGGTCAAGACGAAGTCGTTCGAGCAGAGGAGCGGAACTGGCCAAGGAGATGAGATGTTCGTTCTTGACCCAGGCCGAGTTGGAGAGTTCGAGTTGCTTCAATTTAGGGAACGACGAAGGCAACTCGACGGGCTCTGAACGTGACGTATTCGACGAGGCAAGACGAAGGATCTCGAGTTGGGGCGCGACGTCGCCTCCGAAAAGACGGAGAATCGAATTGGTTACCGTGAGAGGGGTGATGCGGACCGAGCGTAGAGCGTCGTACGTCTTGTTCTGTACGACCATCAGGTTCAAAAGCCACGAACCAAAGTTTCTCGTCGAAAGGAGCGTCAATGATTCGAGGCTGATAAACGCCCGTTCGAGGTCGACTGAACTTTCCTCGGGAATTCGGGCCGAAGTCATCCCGTTGATTTTGAGATGCCGTAAACCCGGAGTTGTGAACAAGCGCCAGACCTCCCCTGGTCCACGCGAGGCCGCAAATTCGAGTCGATTCAGGTGAGGAAAGTCGCCAGGGATGAATTCAGGCGTCGCCGTCCCCGCGTTCGCGAAGTGCAGTTCCCATATGACGGTGTCCGAAACGAGCGTGCGGATCGGCGTCGGTAGCCAGTCGGCCTCGTCAGCGTAAGGCGGCAAGAGGTTGCTCCCGAGGTGCAAGGCTATGGACGTGTCATACCCTTGGAAACCCCGTAGATTGATCTCCTCCAACGCCGTAAAGGTGTGACAGAGTCTCGGTAAAGAGAAGCCAACCTCGAGTCCTGTACTGGGGGTGTGAAGCAAGAGGGACCGGAGCGATCGAGCCGAGTTTTTTACGAGAAAGTGGAACAAGCGGTCGATCTGCTTTTGGGGATGATCGCCGCGGCTCGGCTTCTTCCACGTGCACGCAAAGTTGATGAGCGTCGGTGCCGCGTCGTATTCGTCGAGTGCCGTCAGAATCATCGACAGGTTTGCGGGGGTGATGTGATCGACGGCGACTAGTGTGAGCGATGCGATGCCGTGACCTCTGCGCTTTCCGAGGCTGACAGAGGCCTCGTTCGGACCATCGGGAATCCGGCCTGTGCTCCGTGCGGCCCAGAACTTGGTCTTGCGAACCGTCAGAGCACCCCAGCGAATGCAATCGAGGTGCAACGACTTCCATAGCATGGGCGCGTCGGTCACCACCGTGCGCCATTGATGGCAAACGTGCGAGGCGACGATCGCCGGATTTGTAGGGCTCGGCGAGGGCTTGACTGTCTCCAAGATGCAAACCATGGCCACGATATGAACAAGAAGCTCTGCCGGTAGGTTTGTGATCGCGCTCGACTGTAAGACAGTCCACCAGGCCATAGTGTATCAGAGCTAGGTAAAAATGACTTGTGGAGTCTTGCTCACCGGATTGAGTGTGTCCGCCAGCTCGCGAGTCTGTTTCAGCTCTTCTTCGATAGCCTTGGAAAAGCATGAATAGCTCAAATGAGCGTCAAAGCAGGATTTCTGGGCATGGAGTGACGACTCACCAGTGCCACCTGGGATCCTGCCGGACATTTTGTCAGCGCAGCGTTGAACATTTTTTGGGCCACTTCGAGCATCCCTCCACCCTTCGCAAGACGACCGGCCAGCTCATAGCCCTTGAGTCAAGTGGGTGTAAAAAGACTCGTGATCAGTCTCTGACGTCCTCAACAGCATCCTCGGCTCGCAAACGTATTAAACTGACCCTCGTCGAGTCGGGCATCAGCTCAGTCACCCGCTTCGCATCCCTCAACGCATCCCTGAGCATCCCAACTTTGTCAAATGCTTTGGCTCGGGCATCGTAAGCTTTCGCAGAGGTTTTGTTCTGCGCGATGACCTGAGTGCGGAGGTAAGAAGCAGCCAAAGAGATGAGCGAATGTAAGCTGGATGAAGATGAGCGCGTCGCGACGTGTCTCTCCGCGAAGGATCCGGGGTGACGCGTCCCACTCACAGCTGTGAAGAGCTCGATAGAGAGGTCGTACGAGCCTGTTGAGTAAGCCGCAACACCTTGGCGAAACAAGGTCGCCGCTTCACTCGGTGGCATGCGATTCAATCCAAGACGTTCCTGGCGGCGACCGATTGCCAGGAGCCAGAGGCATAAGAGCAAGCGAGTCAAAGGCTCGCGATGTCTCACCTTGCGATGGTTCGACGTATGAGCTTGAAACGCTTGCAGTCATGTTACACGAGTGCCAAAGAAATCGAAACAAAAGGTTATAATATCGAATAAATACGTAAAGAAATCCGAAATACTGCTGGTACCTATGCAAGGCGAAGGGATATCAAAAACATGATCGAGGCCCAGAATGAACTCAAGCCCGAGTGGGAATCGCCGAGGACTGTAGAGCGGGCACATCGCTGTCCAAGAAAACCAAGCCAGGATGCGTCTTGTGCAATGAGACGAGCGAGGGGGTAAATGTCGGCGAAACCGGTGGTGTGATCAAAGGCGATCCAAGAGGTGACTTGGAAGACGGAGACGGAGATCGAGACGAGCTTGACCGCCGAAACAGGAGAGAAAGCCCGCGACGTCTCGTAAGCGCAGCGGGGTGCGCGGGCACGCCAAGCGACCCCATCTCGCTGGAAGATGCTGAGAACGAGGTTGAGGAGGTCACCGAATTCGTCGTCGAGGTCGAGTCGGTGCGAGCGCTGAGGAACTCAACGTGAGACTCGGACGAATGTGAACTCGAGAACGAGACCGAGTCGGGATGAGAATCGTAGTTGCGTAACGATGGGATTAAGGGCGGCAGAGCCGAGTGTGTGCAAGTCGAGCAGGTTCTCTTGCTCGGCGTCTTCTGCGCCTGACTGTTGGCGCCAAGATCCTCGTCGCCATCACCAAGAGAGTCCTTGCGCGAGCTCGAGCTTCTAGTCCCTTTGGTTGCCGAGCGTCGCTTGAGCCAATGCATTGGATTGTTCGAGCGCTTCGGGTTGGCAGATGACCCGGGTATTTCCGCATGGTCGGCCGTCGTCTCGGCTTCGCTCGGATCCGAATCACTCGCTCCTCCATCGGGCGTCATCGGGCCGGGGCCACGGCTGCCTTGATCCGATCCGTCCTCCGAGTCGTAGGTACGATCCGAGCTGAACGAGTAGCGATCGCTGTGATCCATCGAGTCACGGTTGTGGTAATCCTCTTCCGATTCTTCGACATCGCCGAGCACATGGCGGTCGAAGTTGACTGCGACTGCGTCGGCGGGGAGGGACCCAGATCGTCGGGGATGGGTTCGGAAGAGGAGTCCGAGTCGATTCGAGCGCAATTTCGCGGCGGCGGCGGTCCTGTCGACGACGGGAGGGTTGGCGGATGTGCTCAGTGCGGCCGGTGTCGATATCGACAAGGAAGGCACGTCATTGTTTTCCATTTCCAACGACGTGAGTGCAACGGGTGAGAGTGTCAAGATCGGTGTCGGCGATGGCCTTCGAGCCCGACCGGGCCGCGGGCGGGTTCGCGGCTCGGGGGATGATCTACAAGCGCAAAGCGCCGGCGCGGAGCTCGGTGGTGGTAAATGGGTCAGGCTGAAGAGCGCCGAGACGACGAAGCAGAGCAACGACCAAGCGAGCGACAAAGCGAAAGTGATGGGTCGATGTAAAGCCACGAATCCAGTGGCTGCATTGCGCGGGGTGATCCACCATGCTAGGATTGGCGACGGGGTGCGAGTGCGCTTGGCGGTGGTGGTCTTGGACACTTGCGAACGCGCCATCACGGACACGGCCGTCGCTGGCGGTCCCAACGCGGGTACACAGGGGTCGAAAAAGCTGCCGAAGCGGATCGAAGTCGTGAACGATGTTCGAGTAGTGCACAACGACACGTCGAGATACGAGAAAAACCGCAGACGAACCAAAGTCGGAAGAACAGACTTAAGTAGATGGCCCGAAGGCAAGGGGCGCGACGGGACCAAACAGCGAAATTTGTCAGCGAGTTGTGCCCGAGCTCAGTTCGCGAATGACCGAGCGAGCTGATGCTTTCCCCGAGCAATGAGCAGGGCGAGCACGAGCCCGGTGCCCGCGCCCGAACGGCGTCAGGAACCGAACTGTGGGCCTCCCACCTTTCCCTAACCCGGGCCCCGTGTCGACAGCTAATATAAGCGAGTTAGGGATAGGTGGCCTCGGTGGTGTCAGAAGTCGGGTGACCCGCTGGGGCTAGTGGGGGCAGGTGGGGGCTGGGTGGGGGCTGGGTGGGGGCGGAGCTCGGGCCCTCGGCTCGGCTCGGCTCGCACCTGCTTCTTGCAGTCCAGTCCGTCTATTTCCATCGGCATCTTATTGCTCCGTTCTACAGCGTAAGCGATACGTGACTACCTGTAACACTCTGCGTGCCACATGTTGAAGTAAATTACTCTTGCCTTAAATCCGCACTACGTGCGTCTCCACTTTGTATTAGTCGCGCGCGCTATTCGCGTCTTTGCTTACTCTTCTTCACTTGATTACGAACTCATTGGCTCGTCCCTGCCGCCAACTCGTTCAGCACATCGCTGTTCAGTTTCAATACCACATTATGGTGCCGACTGACGACGGGCGACGGGGACTCGGTAGTATGATGACACCTCGCTGGAACATCGACATGACATATATGATGTCGAAAAAAAATGACGAATACACGACGGCTGACCAGTTCCCAACACCAAAGTTGCAATACTGTACACCTACACTACACTCCGGTTGATCAAGATACATACAGACACACATCGCCTAACCTTGGGGTCGTGAAGCGCCGTCCCGTCTCGCCCGTTTTCAGTCTTGCGTTGATGAATCATATTAGTCATCAGCAGCTCCTGGAGCGGAGCCCGCCAAGGGCTTTTCATCTACGGCGCCGTGCCGCAGATTTTGCCTTCATTTGCTTGGACCCGTTCTTCGGTCTTCGATGCGGACTCGGTTTCCTGTGCTCGTGGTGCGTGGAATGAGCTTTCGCCTTTTGGTGGAAGTGACTTTTGAGGGCCGATGTCGTTGAAGGCTTCTTCGTGTTCCGAGCACCCGAGCCGTTGGCGCCTCCTTTCTTGCTTGAGCCTGACCCGCCATTACCTTTACTGTTCGCTGCTTCGGGTAAAAGATGCGCCACGATCGGAGCTTGTGGCTGTCTTCGGATCTCATTGTCGGTGGTCCAGATCTTGTAAATGGGTAAGTGAGCGACAGCGGTCACCACGATTTCCGGCGGCGCGCTCTCGGTCAACGTAGCCGCAGGCGGATGAGGATGATGATCGACCCAGTGAGCGCGTCCGCCAATCGGTCGCGCACGTGATACACGAAGGGCCGCGTCGTAAACGCGAGTGAACTGTACCGATAGATTCGGAAACAGTGAGATTGTCAGTCCAAGGAAAAGCGCGCGATTGCTCCCCCGTTAGTAAGCCAAGACCTACCTCTTCAACAGGTCCGTTCGGCCTATCCCAACTCAGCTCTAGAGCATCCACGACCAAACGCCGAACAAACCGTTCTTGCTCAACCCTAGCCCAATCATGGGCCCGTTCCTGCCATCCTCGAATCGCAGAGGCGACGACGGTGTTGCAACGACGAATCGCCGGGTCGAGTTCCTCCAAACTCGGTCGCGCTTGGTCAGCTTGGAGACTGAGTTCGCCTCCCAGCGTTCCACTCCCTTCACCGCGGCCGACACCGCCGTACAATTGGAATAAGTGGGCATTGCCAGCTGATGAGGGTTTCTTGGCTTCTTTGTCGAAAGGAACGAGGAATTCGGCCAGGCCGCCAACGCCAGTCGAGATGACGGGAGCACCAAAGAGCAACCCCTCGGCCGCGACGAGACCGAACGCTTCGGAGAAGGAAGGGACGAAACTAAAATCGCTGGCCATGCGGATCATCGAGCCCCACTGCGATTGCAGATCGGTCGCGTCATCGATCAAAGTAAAGTGACGTGGGTACCACTGTTGTAACCGCCGCAGTTCTTGGATCGGATAGTTGTTCCGAGCACCCATGACGACGAGCCGAGCATCGAACTGGTGATGAGCCGCTTGCCCATCGTCTTTAAAAGCCTCGGCCGTCCTTTGCGCTTCGAGAAGCATCTCGAGGATGGGTTCGAAAAATTCACAGCCTTTGTTGTACTGAAAACGCCCGATGAAGAGTAGTATGGGTCGTCGAAGATCAGCCTCAGAGAAATGCATCGGCAGAGCGTCGATCAAGGCCTGCTTGGCGCGTCGCTTGGCGGCGACGAACGAGAGCGCTTCGTCCTCGAGCGTCGAAGATCTGAGCAGCTTAGACCCAATCCGAGGGAAAGCGGTACCCCGCTTGACAAGCAAAGGCGCAACAAACGGGTTCTTGGACAGATCAGTAAAGTCGATGCCGTTTGTAATGCCGACAAAGTGACCGCGTTTGGCCTGCGCAGCGATCGAGGGCATGATGAGTTCCTGAAGGCGGAAGGTGAAACGTCCTTCGGTGATATCGGCTGCGATCGATCTCGAGACGAATGTGACCATATCGGCGAGATCAACAGCCATGGCCGCAGGGAACAGCTGTGCGCTGTGCACATAATTGGGCAGTCGGGTGACGAGCAAGTGTGCTAAAGGCGATTGGTGCTCGATCGGCGAGAGGAAAGAAACGGCGTTCGAGACGAGGTTCGAGTACTCGATTTCATCGAGCGAGTCATGGAGCGTGTAGATGATTGCAGGGATCGTGGCATTGTGGTTCTGCGCCTCTTGCTGTCGAATGTAGTAGGCCACCATCGCGTTCGTCGCGCCGTGGAGATGCACGAGGTCGACGAGGCCGGAAGAGCCATCGATTGTGGCCGGGTGCGCGTTGATCAGCCCGATGAACTCGGCGGTCGCGGACGCGAACCACAGGTCCTTCCACTCTTGGCGCAGCGGCTTGTACGCCGAGTAGACATCCCCTGGATCCTTGGCTCGGAAGGCGACGTGGAAAGGGTGGGATTTTCCGGGACCGATCAAGTAGATGTCGATGAAGCGTTCCTGAATCGCCTCCGCAATCTCCACTTCTGCCTCCAAAAAATTGGGCAGGTCGACGTATTTCCACCGAAGTCGAGACACGGGACAGGCGACGTGCTGGACGTGACCTCGATAACTGACGACCGGCACCTGCAGTTCGGCTGCGAGCTCAATCCGGTCCTTGAGCTCGGGAATCGAGTTGAGGTAAGAGTAGTGCGGGAGAATCACAGAGACGTCGAGTTGGCCCGACTGGGCTTGCGCGACAACGAGCGAGGTCAGCATCACGCCGAGTCCTCCCATCGTCGCCGGACCGAATTCCTTTGCGACGTGGAATAGTCGAGTCATGGGCCGTAGAGCGATGGGGTTTGAATAGTCGAGATGAGTATACGGAACGGTGTCCCATTCTCGGTATGCTGAATTGTGCGAACAAGCGAGCAAGGTGGGTGAGCTGAGCTAGCTTGGTAGAGTAAGGAATTCGACGTCGTTTGCTCTACTCACGGATGACCAGAGGTTCCCGGGCCGGTTCCCGGTCGAAGATGGCGACCAGCCAGACAATCGAACCAGCTATGACTACGGTCCCCACAATGACCAGGGTCCGCAGAAAGCACCTCCGTGGAAGTGGGACCCCGATTTGGGGCAATTTCCGCTTGGACTCCCGGGTCGAGGAGGCGGCACCTCGTGGCGGCAATCCAAAGATCCTCCAGCCGATGTCTTCCTTCTTCTTGTAAGCGACGAGTTTGGATGCCGATTCGAGCTCTCGGCCATCTCGAGTCGAGGGTGCCTGTCGCTGCAGAGGGGATCTTCGCCCTTCGTTCCGTCGAGTGATGGGCGAACGTGAAGGTGTAGCCGGTATGAGGGAGATGCTCGACGACCGACCTTGCCCAGTACGACGAGGCGGTGTTGCGGGTGGTACTGAGTGTTACGAAGAGGGGATATGTCAGCTCGAGCGGAAGGAGACGCAACAGTGGCGGCAGTCCCATGCTGATGCTGCATGCATGCGCCGTTCGCCGAGAGACGCGTCGCAACGCGCTCGGGACCCGTAACGATGACGAAAGTTCTCGCGCCCGTCAAGAGTTGGGGGGACTTACAGCCGGAAGGAACGACCATCGCTGGAGGTGGTGGTGTTATGTTGGTGCAATGATATGTTATCGTCGTGTGTGGTCCATGCTACCCAAGGTGGTGGGGTGGGCGAACTCGCGTGAGTGGTTTGAGACGGGCGAATCACAGGCTCGAATTTCAAATCCGTGGTGCATGCGCGTTTCGATGCGTGCACTCGAAACTACAAAACACAAAAGGAAACACTAGGGATACGAGAAAAGGGTTCACGAGGGAGGCTCAATGAGGAGTCGGATCTGACTAGGCTAATCAAGGACGAGTCGCCTGCCACTTAGCACCGCCAACATAGAGTTCCGAGGTGTAATCAATTCGAAATTAACAGAAAACAGAAGGGGACCTTGTCGACCGAGGTGGGACTCATGGCTTGGAGACCGTGTGCAGCTGAAAACGTACACTAGAAATAAGCTACCTCGTACCACATGATTAGAGTACATGCTACTCACTGATGTTTAGGGTACCGTGGACATCCTTCGATCCGAATGTGAGATCGACCTTGAGCGTCGATCCGAGGTGACGGAAGAGTGGAGGCTAGTGTGGAGAGTGAAGGCGAGGATCGAGTCGTCAGCCTCTTGCTGAAACTGCCTCGCCCGCCGTGAAGGGCCGGCGAGCACGATCGATCCATCGATCGATCAAGGGTCAAAGCAAAGACTCACGGGGTACGACCAAATGCAAGCGGTCTTGTGGACCAGGAACAACCTCAGTGACATGCCGTACGCGCCATTCAACACTCGTCGACGAGTGGATAGGCTGATGGCAAGCCGTGAAGCAGTGACAGACGGTAGGTGGAAGTGGCGAAGTGGCGAGCGAGAGGTCGCAGTGAGAGGGTTGAGGTGGGGTGGGGTGGGTGAGATGATGATGATGGTGGTGAAAGATGGAGGCGAGACGGGTGAACACGAGGCGAGTCAGTCCGACCATACGCCACACGAACACGATCGCTAGCTAGGTGGTTACTCACACTTTTGACGGTGGGAGGGATCGAACGACAGACTCTACCACATCACAAAGGCCACCGTTTCATATCCTCCTGAAAAGGGGGGCGATGTCGGCAAGATTAAGTGGTGCACAAAGTGTAGAGCGTGTCGACGAGGGAAGGAAGGAGGGGGAGGGAGGCTGGGGAAGGCAAATTGGGAGGGGTCAAAGACGAGTGAGGAGAGACGACGACGATACGACGAGGTAAACGAGATGCGAGGTGGGCTGAGATAGGGTGGGATCGGGTGAGGGGAGTTCAAGTGAAGGTGGAATTGAAGTGGGGTCAAACGAGGGCGGGTGAGGTGAGGTGAGAGGAAGGTGAGGGGAAAGGAATGTCGAATGAGGTTGAAATGAGGGGGGATGAAGATGAGAGGAGGAGGTGGAAATGGAGGTGGAGGTGAGGTGGCGTCGCCACGATCGAGTCAGCATCACCGCTCGAGGCACAAACAAGCTCGCTCGAGTCGCTTCAGGCATCAACTCACACGTAGAGAGGGTGGGAAGGGGGGATGATCGAACGACAGACTCTACCACACCACAAAGGCCACCGTTTCGTATCCTCCTGAAAAGGGGGCGATGTCGGCAAGATTAAGTGGTGCGAGAAGTGCAGAGCGCGTCGACGAGGAGAAGGAAGGAGAAAGAGAGAGAGGCGACGAGCTCGAGGTGGTCGCCGACTTGGGCGGCCGAGCGCGCCGAAGATCTGAACGGACAGGGGACTGTGCACCCCACATCGAGGGCAGGGAAGTGCGCAGAACGTAGGATACTCGCGACGTGGCACAAGGTGAGGGTGGTCAGAGGCTGTCAGGGGCGTCTATTGGCATTTGGATTTGGTGAGCGTCTGTGAGCTCTGTGAGCGTGAAGCGCATCTTTTTGCATTACAATCGGCTCGCGCGTCCAATTTCGTTCAGAAACTCATTCAAACTAATGGACCGCCAGTTGGCCCGCGGTGCACGCCTACTGATCCCAGACCGCCGCCGCTGATACGTGCTCGGCCATCGGCCGAGCAGGGGACGACCAGGGAGGTGCGAGGTCGAGGTACATCGATTTGTACCACATCCAGGACGTACCTCCAAGATCTGGAGTGCCAATTTTTCCGATTTGTACCACTTTTGAGTCGCAGTTTGGGGTTCGGAGGGTCCGATTTGTACATTTTGGGGGACGCACATTGGGCTGAGCTTTCCCGGGTCCTGTCCTTGGCGGGAGCGGACGACTGACCAAAGCCATAGAGTCGCTGTGTCCGGGTCAAATCGAGGAACTTGAAAGCCGAATCATCGGTCTGTACGAGCTGCGAGGTTGCTTGGCGTGCTTCGGATCCCGAGAGCTGTACACGCCATCATTCCCAGACGGCTGCGATCATGTCCCAAGGAGGGCAGGTCAGGTCCGAGCGAAGCGAGACGACTCGCAAGGGCGTGAGGCAGTAGCAGTGCAACAGAGTACGAGAGACGAGTGTCAGCCTGCCATTAAGAACGAGATCCTGAAGAGCGAGAACGAGCGCATGCCACTGACCGTATGGCATGCACCTTGAACACTTGCCAATGCCATCTTGCCACTCGGACAGGATCGCCAAAAGCCTGTCCAATCGCGGGGAAGCACCGTGGCTCCTTGAATTTTGAACTCTACCGGGTCAGCTGCTGGTCAGCTAAGCTAGGATATGGGCCCCAAGTCTTTGTAAATGTGAAGTTTTTACGCTCGTCTTGAGTAAGCAGAAAATATCTTTGTCACTATTTTCTCAAAGGAGTGGAACGGGCAGAGTGATTTGCGTTCGTGTTTTTGCCTCTTGGGTCGAGACCCAAAACCATGTCCAATACCTCAGGTCTTAATCTCATCTTCCACAAGCTGTTGCACCCGGCTCTTCAGGTGAATCATTACAATCGCAAAGTACTAGGAGCTTCGCCAAAGCCTGGGCAACGCGTGAGGTCGGGCGGGTAGCAGCTGCTCGACGAGCGACGTGCCGTAATCAAAGTTCCGACCGATCGACAGGTTAAGAGCCCCAAAAGCCCCAACGAGCACGTCCTTGTAAGAATTGTGATGAAAGCGCCCTGTGGGCTCATAACCTGTTGGTCAGGGTCGGATCTATCGACACCGACGACGTGCACCACTGGATCACCCGGGGAAGGCTGCTTGGCAGTGGTAGTTCTTGAGTCATCAATGGCCGCCTGGGCTGGAGAGGAAAAAAGATCACAGAACAGTACGCTGCAGCTACGAGGCGGGCCTGGGTGGCTTGGACTTTACGATGCGGGGGGACGAGGTGGAGGAGACAGCAGAGAGCGCCTCTCCCGCGCTCTCCCGCGCTCAAAGGTCGACGACCCGTGCTCAGGAGAAAGGCAGATTGTAAGTGTCCTGCAGCTGCCAGTTCAACTTGATACGATCATCTCGACTATTAAGCACACGGCTGCGTCACCTGAGTAGAGAGAAGTCAGGTCCAACACTGTGCCGTTGCCGAAAGCAGTGCAGGGGAGAAGCGAAGCCACCTTTGTAAGCAAGCTTTCAATTGAGTAATGCCAATTCGAACGAGATCGCCGTGCGCGCACGCTTCGCGGCTCTCGCTTTTTCTTTTCTCATCAAAAGCTCACTCAACGTAAGCTCCCTATACCCTCCGCCCACCTCCGCATCCAGTATACCCAAGACTAACCCGATCCCTGCCTATCCCCTTTCTGCACCCTACAGAGCCACGGTAGCCTCCGCCAACTCACAGGGGGGTCTTACTGCCAGATTCAATCGAATCGACGTTGAGGAGACCAAACTCGACCAACGAGGTGTATATAGGAAGCGTCCGGCCTAGGCTTCTTTATAAGCGGTGGGTTGAGACGTGCTAAATCTTGCCTCGTACATTCCCTCTTCTATCTGTTTCATGTCCTTGCTGTGCGGCGAGGGCGATGTCGCGATCGTTTTCCTCCGTCGCGGGCTTCGCAGCCGATTTGCCTCCTTTTCTTCGTCTTCCATTTGTTGTTGTGCAACCGAGAAGCCCTATGGTTTACCCTAGCCGAGCGTCCCATCGAGGGACCGCTTTTGCGAGAGTCGTCTCCCAAACACGATTGTCAACGTGTAGACTCGTATCTCAGGTAAGCCCTTTTCCTGCCCACTACTCCCCCAACACCGCCTCGACAATCCCCCATGATGGTTTAAAAAATGATTTAATGAGTCGCCGTTACTCGTCCAAAGCCTCCTTCACTCCACCTCCGGAACTTGGATGTAGTGCTCAAAGCCGTTTCACGGACAAGACCATTTCCATCCCCGTGTCTGTGGCGCGAGCGGAGGTCCCTTTGGCGGGTTTCCCATCCCGGATTTCCTAGACGAGGATCGAGCAGGAGGGAGGGGCTTTTCTTCAAAGCGCTTTGCACTTTGGTTGGTTCCTTTCTTCGACTTGAATTTTCTTTTCCGAGGTTCGGGATGGGCATGGCTAGATAACTTTATACATACTGAGGGGACTCATCTCGAGTTGGCGTTGGAGTGCTCGAATCGGAACTGACTCGATGGTTTTCATCCCCCTCGGCTTTGAAGCGCGATGTGCTTCTCCGGATTTGCACTTTCCTTGTCGTATTTTCCGGTTTATCGCTGCATTCAAAATCCCTCTACATCTTTGACCCCTCCGCCTGTTCCACCCATCTGATCAACACTTCCGCCGCCTCCACCCCGGCCAGATAAGCCCCTTCCACACCCCCCGTACCACCGACCGTCCCATCGCCAGCCAAGATGACCCTATACCCTTCTAAAACAACACACCTCTTTCTCTCAGTCTCGTACCCTCCTTGTCGCACCTCGACCGCACCTTCGACCTGAGCGAATTTCCAACGCTTGATTTGCGATTCCCGTCCCGTCCTATCTTTAATCTCTGACAAGATCTCCAAAGGCAAGACATTCTCGTCGGAAAGGATCTTGAAAAATCGATCACGAATCTCTGGATCGGTCGTCTCGTCCTTGGTGTACCCTAACCCAAGTTTCTCAGGTGTCGATTGGATGACCAAACCTTGTGCATCATCGTCGGTTTCGGAGGAGGTACTTTTGGAACTTAGGCCCGTCGCGATGGAATTGATTGAGGTATGAGGATTACGGTGATAGATCGGTGAAGAGGGGGATAACTTGATCGTCGGTAAGAGCCAAACGAAAGTTTTGAGATAGGTCGTGGGGGAGGCTTTGGGAGTTGAGGAGGAAGGGACAAGGACGGCGCTTTGAGGTGAGGGGGCGGTGTGTACGAGGTAGGAGATAGATGGGAGCTCGAGGGTGGGTTCGAGAGTCAGTTCGAGCGGGCTCGTCGTAGGATCGACGGGGGTGGGGTTGGCGGCCTGGAAGATGGGGAAGTGAAGGTTTTGGAATCGAGATGACGAGAGCACGATAGATCAGTACCTACAATCGACCCAAGCACATACAAACACCTGAAGACAGGCCCCACTCACCGTAACTTCATACTTGAACTCGACCCTCCCCTTTGAAGCTTCCTTGATCTCCTGCACCAAACCCGCGATCAAACCTTTACTGAAACCCCCGACGCCTTTCCACCACTTCCCGCCTCGTCCCGAACCACTCGAACCTTCACCAACACCTTTCAACATCCCCGGAACGACCTGTTTGACGTATCCCTTGGATTCCCAACGTTCGACCTCTTTGATGAAGGTCGAGGCATTGGGTGAAGCTTCGAACACTCGAGCACCGGTTTCGAGAACGACGCCCGAGTCGTAGGTACGGGACGTCAGTCGGCCACCGGGGTTCTTGGCTTTGTCCAAGAGGGTGAGGGAGAAGGGGGTGGTCAGGGTCGTGGAGAGGAGGAGGGTACGGGCGATCGTGAGGGACGTGAGACCGGTGCCGATCAGGACGATGTGTGGAGTGGCTCGGGTGCTGTCAGAGGGAGCAGAGTGGGTGATGATTTAGCTTTTGAAGTAGTGACAAGATGTGTGGCTCTTGGCCTACCCCATTTCAGAAGAGGCGCTTCGCGGCGGCTCGTGAGGAAGCAAAGGCTGACGGTCGATCTGGCACGATGACGAAAGGGATCGCTCCCGATCACAACTCCGCCGTCGATCGCGGACCAACCAAAGTCAGTCACGTGATCCTCTCGCTGATCACGGTTTGATCGATTTCGGCAACGATCCGAATTAGCTCTATCGTCCGCAAAATAAGCTAGCTCACTATTACAAGTCTAGTACATCCCGTCTTACAAACCTCCCCCAGCCAACGGCTTGTAATCCCTGAGCAACACTGGTACGGACTGTACGGGGATCAATCCAGCCTCGGTGATGACGACCGTCACATCCTCAGGTCTCGCCACATCGTACAAGAGCGAGAGCGGTGAAAGGTTCGTCGTCGGTGTTGCGGGGATGATCCCCTCCAGTAATGATTGAGGCGTGGCTGTGAGGGTGGTATGCGGGACATCGAGTTAGGATTGGCCCGAAGAAAGGGCTTCGGCTCAGAAAACGCTCCGCTCGGACTAACCCATTTCATTGCCCACGATCGAATCGAGCATGATCCGCTCGGAGAACTTGTACGTCTCGCAACAACAAACGACGGGGACACCCTTTTCCCGCAACATCATCGCGACCATGGCTGTCCCGGCTCTGGAGAACATGGATCCGTTCGATAGCAGGGCGTGGGTGCCGAGAAGGCAGAGGGAGACGCGGGGTAGAACCAAGGATAGAGAAGGGAGTAGGACGTAGGTCGTCGGTATTTGAGCCGCGCGTAGAGAAATAAGGAGATTTTTGCCTGATCGAGCAGAGCAAACGTCCTTGTCAGCACGATTTCCTCGCTGGGTGTTTTCACTTGCCGAGTCCGGTCAGTCACCCTCATTGAGCGGTCTTGAATCGACAACGACAACTGAAAAGTCCTTGCCCTGCCTCTTGGCCTCGAGCAAGACGCCTTCAACGACGGACGATCTCGCATAAGTGAGAATCGTATCGCCGTCGTTGATCTTTTCGCACGCGTGTTGCTCGATGACCTTGTCGGCGAGCAAGATCCGGTCGCGAACGAACGAGTCGATCTTGCTGATGAGCATCGCCTTGGCCTGTGAAGAGGTGACAACAATGGTTCAACCACGAAGCAGGAGCTGTTTTTGAGCTACACTCGAGGCATTCCTGACCTCTTCTACGTCGGTCTCCATTTCGATCAGACTGATCTCGTACTTGAGGTACCGGATCGCAGTGCCCATGGAGACCGAGAGCGGTCTTGCTCGGACGAGATGGTTGATTTGCGGGTTGAGATGGGTCGTTGGCAGATGCCGTGTGAGGCTTGTCTGTGCTGGTGGTGTGTAGGAGGCGATGATCTGTGTGGGGAGAGGGGGCCCGTGGGGTCAGGACAGCAGCGCCGAATGCGGTGCGGACTTGTTGCGATTGACTGACATCCTTGAGTGCTTCGAGCATGGCGATGCAGCGTGCGTTGGCGCCTACGATCTTGAACTCGGCATACTGCAGAGCGAGGCGGATGATGGAAGGGTGGATGTTGGCCGTGCTTGACTTGGACGAGTGGGACAACGACGACGACGACGAGGGCAGTACGAGGTGCAGGAAGGGGGACAAGGGGTCGGCGATGATGGCTGAGGCCGAGGCAACTCGGGTGCCTGTTGTGGTGGTGGTAGTCGAGGAAGTTGTTGCGGCTGTTGTTGTTGTTGCTGATGCCGCTGCTGCTCCTGCTCGCCCGGTTGCTGCATTGGAAGTCGAAGCTCGGTTCGAGGACGAAGCTGCTCCGGTTGAGGATTGCTGCTCCGACTTGGCCTGGCCATTGCCTCCCCTGTAGGAGAAGGATGCATCGCTCAGAGCCGGGGACGCAGGTTGACCAGGTGCTAGTCCCTTGGCGGCGGCTCTCTTGGCCGCTTTGGCCGCCTTGAGCGCTGCTTTGTCGACCTTGGCTCCTGCTCCACCTGCTGGACTTGCCGCTGCTGCTCCAGACGATGATGGTCCGGATGGGGGTAGTGACGCCGCTGTTGGCTTGGGTGAGCGCGTGGCCAGTGGGGAGGCTGGCTTGGGCGAAGACATGATGGCCGGACACGCGGTTGAGTGAGGATGGGCAGCAGAGGAGTCAAGCCGGTGATCGGTGCGACGTGCGAAGCGGTGACGCGTGGCCGCCAAGGGTAATGCAGGGTAGTGCTTACTAATCGCTCAATATGCTGCCATTAGAAACGCGTCGGAAATGGGCAACGACCCTCCCCCACTTCTCTGCCACCTCTACCACCTCTGCCACTTCTGCACTCGGATTTACAGTCGACTGGTGTCAAGCTACACCAGTCACACCCCAACATGGCCGTGCCATTGTTTGGCCCTCGTCACGCCTATTTACCCGCTTCGACATCGACTTTGGCCTCTTCGCACCGAGCTTCGTCTTCGTCGTCGGAGCAGGATGACCGCAAGCAGCAGCTCTTCCTAAGGGTCAGTGCAATGTCCAATGTCTGGTCAAATTTAGCGAGTCGTTTTCTCACTGGAACGCACCTACTCTGTTACAGCTCAAAGCGGTCTGCGTCCCTCTGCTCAATGCAGGTCGAGCTCAACCGGCTACCGTCGCTTCCACAAGCCAAGTGCTGCATCACCTCAAGCAGCTGTCCAACACCTTGTCCGACATCCCAACACCTCATTTCACCCCTGCGCTCGCCAACTATGTCTTTTTCCCTCTCTCGTCACTGCTCCAACCGACGACCCTCACCAGAACCGATTCGGTCCTCGAAGCGACCATGCGCACGCTCGCTACCCTCATTCACAAGTGGACACAAGTCGGCATCGACGATCGAATCAGGACAGAATTGTGGATCATGCTTATTCTCAGGCTCGGTGGGCCACTCGATCCGGCACGACCCACTAAGCCTTCCGATAGCAAGGGCAAGGCCAAGCAAGATTCTTCCACGGCCGACATGTCCGACGAGCTCAAGTTGGCAATCGTCGCAGCGTTACTGGAGCTCATTCCTGGTTCAGTCATCGAGGAGGAACTAGTGCCCGAGGAAATGGAGATGGAGCAAGATGATGACCCGCTCGGCGAGTCGATCGACTGGTCAGCCGACGACCCTTACGCAGCGAACGCGAGCAAGGCCTCCCAAAAGAAAGCCAAACCTCGACGCGAGCAACGAGCTCCCTCGACCTCACCGCCGATACCGATCATGTTCCATACGCTCACCACGCTTCTCAATCTCGCATCGATCTCAGTCTCGCTGGTGCGCCTTCAACTCGCCGCTCTTGAGGCTCTAGACGGCCTCATCCGCTTTCACTTGACTCTGCACCCTGCGCAGCCCGATGCAAAACCATCTATGGGGCAACCAGAGGGACCTTCGCCACTTCTTGCGACCGCCTTACCCGGAACGGCTTCGACATTATCACGTATTGCTCTTTCGGCTACGTTGTCGGGGGCAATGACATCGTCGAGAGGTCGTCGACAATCGTCCAAAGCCATCGTCTCGGCACTCGAGGTCCTGACTAATCTGCTCGTACATACCATTGGCGACGACGTCACTGCACGTCTGCGCAAACAGGAATCGTCTCAGAATGGCTTGAGTGCCACTTTGGAAGAGATTGTCGAATCGTACAAAGAACCAGGGATTGAAGAAGGAGGCGAGGAGGATGACACCGTCTATTCACATGCTCTGATCGTCAAGGATCCGCCGCCGACGTATTCGGCACCGGGACCGGTCAAGCCTTCTCCTGCATGGCTCGCCTACACCTTGCGGTCCATCTCGACACTCCTCATATCGCTCTCATCGCTCACTTCGCACGACTCTCCCCTCGTGCGAGCTGCGCTGGCGCAATTCTTGTCCACTCTGGAGACCGAATGCGCGGTCACCCTCGAGGAGTATCGTCGGACGACGCTCGAACTATTGTTGATCCTCTCGGCCGACGATTGGCCAAGCGTGTCCTCGATTGCCGTTTCAGCACTCGGTACGGCCACAATGAGCTCATCGCATCTCATCCGGGAAGGGATGATTGAACATCTCGGGTCACTTTCTCGTCGACTTCGAGCCAAAGATGATGCGGCCGTCTCGAGATCGTCCAAAGTCGTGCGCACGGGACTACAGTATCTGCACGACCTAGACCGGCTTCAGCTGTTGGCCGGTCTCGAGAGGTGGAAGTGGACCTTGTTGGACGCGTGCGCTCTCCAGGATCTGGAAGGAAGCTCTAACGCACAGACGGCTTCGGGAATGAGATTGGCTTGGATCCAATCTGAACCCTCGGCGTCGAGTGGGCAAGAGACCGAATGGCCTAGAATCGGTCTCAAGAACGCCGAAGGTCCTCATCTCGTCGATGAGCTGAATGCCTTGTGGAAAGGGATCGGGGAAGCCGCCGCGCGCAGCGAGAAAGAGGCCGAGATCATCGATGGGTTTTGGGTGGTTGTCGTCGGACCGCGTCGTGGGGAACCGAGTGCTGCGACGGCGATGTGGGCACTTGATGGAGTTTTGCAGGGGTTCAAAGAGGTCAAGACAACGAAAAGGATGAAGAAGGTCTTGAAGAATCTCGTCAAGGCGGTCTTGGCCCTTTTGGAACAGCTCGAGGAAGGGAAGGAGGAAGATGTCACATCCAACGAGCCGGCACCCTCGGCGGATCAGCGAACGCTCGTCGAAGAAGCCGACACGCTCAACGTCTCGGTCCAGCACCAACACGGTCTCAAGATCACGCCGGAGCTCGACAAGTTCAAGCCCGTCACGTCAGCTGTCGTCGCCCGAGATGCGAAGGAGTCTCAACAAGTGTGGCTCCGGTGCTTTTCACTTCGGATCCTTGCGACGTGCGCGAACCTGCTCGGCTCGTCCTTTCAGCCGCTCCTCCTCTCGGCGCTGTATCATGTGCTCGCCCATCTGTCACCGGCAGCTCATCCCTTTCTACGCTCGCACTCTCAACATGCCCTCGCGGTCATCTCCGATGCGACGGCGTATGCCGCACCTTCGAACCTCGTCCTCGCCAACGTCGACTATGTCGTCAACGCCGTCTCGCAGCGCATGTCCGTCACCCGTCTTGACCCTTCCGCTCCGCTCGTCCTCGTCGAAATGATCCGTCTCGTCGGTCCGCCAATCGTGCCGATGGTTCAAGATCTCGTTGAAGACGTCTTTGAGGCACTGGACGATTATCATGGCTACGACGAGGTCACTGTTGGCCTTTGGGCTGTGTTGGATGCGTTGATGAGGGTCATGTCTGAGGAAGCTGTCAGTGCCCATGCCGAAGTTGTGAACGGTCGTCAACCTCAAGGCAATCGAGCCGTCTCGGAGTGGACCGAATTCGTGGATTGGTATCGATCTCGCAACGACCCTCCCGAGGAAGAGTTGATGGACAACACAATGCCCGATACGAACCCTCAACGACCCTTTGCCGAAACGACCCCTGCTCCACCCGAGGACCAAGCCGAGCCTTCCTTCCCTTCGGACGAGACCCAAACACCTGCGGCTCGTCCACAAGAAGTGGCGTCGCAAATCATCGCCAAGTCCGTCTACTTCCTCTCCCACTCGTCGCCATTCTTACGCGCTCGCGTCTTGTCGCTTTTGGCTTCGTCGGTACCTCTACTCGCTTTGCGCTCTCCCTTCGCCTCGGGTGCCGCACCTCCCCCTTTGGCCTCGTCGGCTCGGGAAGCGGACCTCTTGCCCGTGATCCATCGCGCCTGGCCTTACATTCTCAATCGGTTCTCCGACCCCGACCCTTCCGTCATCTTCGCTGCAACCGAATTGATCTCCTCCTTAGCCCAACACGTCGGCTCCTTCATGTCGCGTCGAATTCTCGACGACGTCTGGCCACGGTTCAAAACCCTTCTCGAGCGACAACATGAGCTTGATACGCACCTCGCGTCGAAAGGAGGTTGCTACACTCTATCCTTTAGGATTTATCGCGCTTTACTTCACACAATGCTTTGTATCGCACGAGACGTTCCGCTCAAAGAAGAAGTGGTTTGGGACCTCGCGATGACATTGAGGAGGTTCTTGGCCAGACGAGAACAGGAGGAGTTGAGGTTGATGGCAAGGAGGGTTTATCGTGCGTTGGGCGAAGTCAATCCGGATGCGGTTTGGTTGGTACTTAAGGGAATGGCGGGGGAGGGGGAGAGTTGGATGGTTTTGAAGGGTGTTGAGTTGGGGGATGAGGTGAAGGGTTTGCTCGCCGAGCTTTGAGGGTGAGTTGCTGGGTTCGGCTTGGGTGAGGGGCGAGCGACGTTTTGCTGACCATGACGGATGATGATGATTTGACAGGTTGCACTTTTCTAGCTATTCTAAGAAGTCTACATACCATGGCCCGCAATGCAAAAATGTCCCATAAGGCTCATGATCGTCCGGGAGGTCCGTGCATTTACGAGCCCAAGCCATTTAAGACTGAGACACACACGCGCGCGCGCACGGCGTCATCGCTGCTGCGCCCAGCTGAGCGCCTCGTCGACTCGTTCCCCTGTCACCACACACTACGATAACCACACCTCCCGAGCTCTCGCAGAATGGCTGCGGCACAAATGACCCCCGAGTTCCGTACATACGAAGGCGAATACGATGCGGTCAAGCAGAGCGTGCAAGGCAAGATTGATAGGGACGTCGCTCAGCAGAGAGGAGGTCAGTTTGTCGTGTTCGCTGATAGCTGATAGCTGTTCCGGGGGGGTTCAGACGGCGCATGAGATGCTTACAAGTTGTGGTACTGACTTGATGGGTCTTGTTTGGTGTATCTTCTTTGTATTGATCATCCTCCCCGACGCGTACTGCGCCCCACCGCCACCGCCACCACCGCATTCACCCCGACTCGAACCTGCTCCCGAAACGACACATCCCGCCCATATTCAGAACAACGCAAGGCGACCATCCGACGCATCAACATGGAGCTAGAAGAAGCCGACGAGATTGTACGTCGGTCGTCTCTTGATGCGTCCGTCTTATAGCGACTGACGCGGACGATCGAGTGGCCCACAGATCGAGCAGATGGAGATGGAAGCCAGGGGCAAAGCCGCGTTGATGATCAAAGTACGGCAGTACAAGGGAGAGGTCAAGACGTTCAGGTCCAAAGTGGTACGTCAGAGGTTGGTGTCCCAGGGCAGAAACTTGTCACGCTCGAACTCATACCCCGCTCTCTCGCTCCCTCATCTCAGACCGCCCTCTCGGCCATATCGGATCGCGACCTCTTGCTCTCCCAACCTGCCCATTCAGCCTACACCATCGATGTCGACGACGACGAGATCCCCGGCGTTTCTTCCTCCCAAGCGCAACGCTCCCGCCTCCTCCAATCCACCCAAACGCTCAACAAATCCGGCGACCGTCTCACCAACTCCCAACGGCTCGCCGCGGAAAGTGAAGAAATGGGCGGTAACATCCTCTCTTCTCTGAGGATGCAAAGGGGGCAATTGGAGAGTGCGAATGAGGAATTGGAACAGGCCGATGGGTCGATCGCCAAGGCTAGTGTGACGCTCAAAAAGATGGTTCGCTTGGCGTATCGACAAAGGACCATGTTGGTCGGGTTTGGGATCGCGCTTATGATCCTCATCGTGTTGATCTTATGGCACAAACTCAAGTAATTTTCTTCTCGAGTCTCGGTGGATGAGAAAAGGTTGACGATACCGAATTATCCGATTGTGAGGTCAACTCCTTCTGGGGCTTCTCATTTATCTCCACCCTCTCTGTGCGTCGTTCCGTGTCTAGCCCTATCATTCGAATTCTATTGTAATATGTCTTTGTTTTGCTCAGTCGTTTCTTTCCCCTCATTTCCGTACACGTGTTATCTTGTTGTAATTGATTGCTTCACTTTCTCGGATACCGGTCACGACTTGACTCATCCCGAAGAGCTTTCCGCATGCTGCGGCTTCTCTCGATTACTGCGAGCAGGATGGTAACTAGAGCAGGGCCCCATCTGAAACCTTTGAAATAAAGAGTACAACAAGTACCACGAACGTGTACTAACTCATGCACGAGAACGGTTCTGCGCGTTAAAACTAGGTAAAGGACGAGGAGGCAGATTCGCCAATTCGGGGAAGAGGACCGAGATGGCTTCGTCGATGATGGAGTAGATGAGGTGCTGTTAGGTGAGGAGGGGGGTGGGGTCGATCAGTTTGACTCGTGGGATGAGTTTCGGCAAGAGACGCTTACTCGATTGAGACGCCGATTTTGCAAGACGGCAAAGAGGCGACGAGCACCTTGACGAGCGTTTGCTCGGCCGATCAGGTTGGCCGCGATGTCTACACCGAAGCGAAAGCTTAACATGAGCATTACGCTCTTTTGCAGTGTGATAAAAGTACGTACCAGGCATCAACGCCGACAACTTGCGATTCGCCGAATCGCGCGTCGCCATCTTTTGAGCCGTCGTCCTCGGCGCTTCAGAAGGCTTGAGTTGACCGCCGGGCCATAGGGCACCTTTGAGGTTGGAGATGTAAGAGACGAGTTGTTGGGGACCAAAGAGCATCTTGACGCCATCGCGGAATTTACTGTGAGGATTGTCCGCGACTTCAGCTGCTGTTTGGTTTCAAGCTGTGAGGTGAGGCACATGGCCAGACTCACCGCTCGATGGTCCCGCCGAGAATCTGTTGCAGGATGATCAAGATGGCTTGACGTCTGCATTAAATTGACGGTGATCAGTGATTAGTGCGATCAGCTTGACGACGACGAAAGCCTTGCCGACTCACCGCAGCCAATTGTTCTTCTCCTTCAACTGGAAGAGCACGACAAAAAGATCGCAGATTGGGGCCGTGAAGTAAGTCAAACCTTCTTCGCCGAGTCCCATCGCCAAGGAAAGTTTCGAAGGATCCTTGGTAGCATCGTCGATCAATTGACCGACGAGATCTTCGTCCTGCACACCCGCTCCTCCGATCCCTGCCATATCCGCAGCTTGTTGCGAAAGGCGGTGGATGATCGTATCCATCATCGAGGCCGGGCCAGCCCCGAGCATGTCATCGATTCCGGACGTGACGGTGCGATAGAACGAACGAACGAGTCCTTGACCCGGAAACAGCGATACTGTCGAGCGCTTAGTCGTGTCGACATCGAACTTGGGCAGGGAGATGTTTTGCTGCGACAAAAACGATCGCAGCTCGTTGCTTTGGCAAATGACAGGTACGCGAATGAGGGCCTGCGAAAGCACCAGAGTTAATCCATCAGCTAATGACATTGCACAGGGTAGCAACTGGGAGTCGAACGCACCTGTAGGTACTTTTCAAGCCCCAGTCTCCGTTGTTCGATGAATCCGTCGTTGTATGAGGTCACGAGTCGCTTCCCTGGAAACTCGAGGTTCCGAGCAGCGACATACTTTTCCCGAAGGTGCGTATGCAGCGTCGCAAACTCGCTATAGCGGCGTGTGACGATCCAGCCCGAGCCAAACGCTCCATCTTGAGCTAGCTGGTGAACCTCGACAAGGTAGAGCTGAAAGCTTTGCCCTTCGGCTTGGCCGATCGTCGTTCCAGAGATCGTGACCGTCGTACGACCAGGGACGAGCTTGTTCTCAGATTCCTGCGACTCGAACTGGCTCTTTTGGAAGGTAAGGGCACGAACCTCGCGTCGAAGACTGTCCCTTGACTTGGTCAGAATTTTGAGCTCAGATGCAATTCCCGTCAACTCGGCCTTCCTGATCAGAGCTTCGACGACGACTTCTTGGCTGTGTAGCTTGTCCAATTGAGCACCGAGGCGTTCGATCTCGTCCGAGAGTTGCAAGTCGCCAGGAGCCGCAAGGCGGAGTGCTCGAACGTCGAACTCGGTCTCGTCTGCCTCGTCGAGATCGAGATCATCGATATCTTCTTCATCGTCAAACACCCTCTTGCTGCGGGTCGGCGGCTCCTCGGGACTGGTCACGATGTGGAGAGGTCCCGACTTGGAGCTCGAGTTCGAAGGGACACGGTGAGAGCGATCGGGTTTTGCAGATGGGACTTGGGACGGCTTGCGTTGGTGCTTGCTTTGAACGATTTCGCTCGACGAGCGCTGATGTCGTGTACGGAGCCCCTCCTCATTCGGAGTACTAGCTGGTCGAGCACTAGGCGGCGTCGAGGAGCTCGGGCCGGCTATAGAGCTCCGAGCGTCGGTGGCGAGAATCGAGGTCAACGCCTCTTGGATAGCTTCAATCGTATGCACTTGTACCGCTTCATCGTCCGTGAGAGCTGTCCCTCCTTCGGTCGGTGTTCGCTTGAGGGAAAGAGGCGAGTGGTCTAGATCGACCTCATCGTCAAAGAGAGGAGAGCGCCTCCCCTCAGCCGCTTCAACAGCCGGCGAGGCCATAAGGAATTCGAGCGAGTCCGACATGTTGACAGGCGGTCGACGACGTCCGCCACTTTGCATCATGGTGGAGTCATAGGATACCAACGAGTCGATCGAGGTCTTTCGACTGAATCCGTCGCCGTCACCGAAAATCCCGTTGTCGGAACCGACCCGCCGCCCTGAGGGTCTCGAGTCGACCGCGACCTGACGACTGATTTGTGGTGGAGCTGTATCGGTGCGATGCACTAGCTCAGGCTTCGAAGTCAGAATCGTGGGTGGAGGGGACGACGATCGGCGAGGCGGTAGAGCCGGGGGCAACGGTCTCCGAGCCGGCAGAGTTGGGGGAGAGTTGGACCGCTGCACTTCTGGCGGAGTGAAGCGTCGAGCCATAGGTGTTTGGGGGTTTGACAATGCACGAGGGCGCGCCGTAGGGCGAGACTCTTCGGGTGAAGCTCGAACTACCGAACCAGTGATTACCGAAGGTGAAAAGGTCGGGAGGTCGGCAATCGCTTTGAAGTACAGCGTCGACTTGGCGAAAGGTGGGAAGTCCTCTTCCTCCATGTCGGCTAGAACGTCGCGCTGAGCAGAGAAGATGGCATGGCGTACTCGGCGCAGCTCAGCTGCGGTGACAGAAGCGCTTGGATCTCGGTCCACAAAGCTTCTGATGACCCGCAGATGCTTCTTATCCGAGTTTAACGAGTTGTGAACCAGATACGTCGCCCAGACCATGAGGATGTCGTCGCGTGCGGTGGCAATGGTGGATGGCGAGGGCGGTCGCATCAGCGCCGTCTCCTCATCGACACCGGTGCCTTCCAGCGGGTCCTTGAGCCCCTCGACGAGTAACCAGAATTGGACCCGAATTGAGCGCTTTCTTCGTTCTTGGTACTCCATGAAGTACGAAAGAGCCGTGGGTTGAAGTAGGATGTCACGCAAGGTGACGCCGGAGGAAGGCATTGTCGTACTCGCGACCGTGTCAGCAACTCTCGGAGGCGCCTGCACATCATCAGACGTCAAAAAAGTTAGTCTGCTTTCATAATATGGGTGCAGCACCCACCACACTCACCTGAGAAGGGTCAAGGCCTCCAAGTTCGACGATCCGCTTGTCGATCTTGCGTTTCACTGCGTCGAGGCGATCAACAAAGTTCCCTAGCTCGAGCACCTTCACGCCATCGACGAGCTCGTCGGCCTTCTTCGAAGCTACAAGTCCCGTACAAGCAGAGAGCAAGGGTGATTTAGCGCAATTTAAATGGAGGAACGTCGAACGATCAGTGTACACACCAATGGTTGCAGTTGTGCGGCGAATGTGGTTCGTGACATCGCTGCGCAGCCGGCGCGCATCCAACAAGTTGGCGCATTGCGCAATACTCTTGGACCAAGCGTCAAACTGCTTCGGATTTGTTCGAGCCGAAATCTCTTCGGTCTTGCGAGTCCGACGAAGGGATGGTGTCGCGCGGGGGGAAAGCGCCGTCGGTGAAAGGGTGATGCCTTGCTTGTCGAGCGCTTCTCGGAATTGGTTGACCATCTTTTGATCGCGAATGGCAGCACCAGCCTTATCTTCGATGAGACGATTCCAGAAATCTGGGTCGCTGAGCAGATCGACGACGGGGCCAAGGACCGAGCAGGCGACGATTTCTCGGCACATGATCCGCACTGCGCCGCTGTCGAGTTCGCGATCGGGAATGATGAACGGTAGGATGTTGCCGATCAGACCACTCAACCATGATTCTTCCGCTGGTTTCGAGTTTGGGCTGGCGATGTTGACAGCGGCATGGAGTTTGCCAGCTTTGGTTGCGCTCGCGTACCGAGAGGCGAGGAAGAGATCGAGCTCGTCGGATTCAGTCAGTTGCGCATGGACGTCTTGTCCCCTCAAGGCGTGCTCAGCCGTGCGAAAGGCTTCGAGATGCGCCGAGAAGAGCGGCAAGATCTTTCCGACAACGACATCGGACCAGTCGACGTCATCAACTCGGGAAGCAATCACCAGCAGCGCCTCGCGGATGGTCTGTTCGACCGCTTGCGGGAAGCCCGGCGAGTCCGAAATGGACGCATACCATCGCAGGACGAAGTCGCGCATGATGAGACTAAGTAGCTCATTGAGGGATGATGATAGCTCAGGTGTTGCACCAGGGAATGGCGGGCGGACGTTCGAAGTTGAAGACTCGAACGAAGCTCGAGTTTGAAGCACGAGCCATGCGGCAGGCGAGGTGAATACGAGCGGAAGGACTGGTCTCCGATGGTAGCTGCTACTACTCTGTATCCTATCACTGTTCTTTCCAACTGTGTTGCCGGTCGACGATCCAGCGTTCCATGCAGCGGACGTCGCACCTCCCAAGTCGTTCGAGCCGTCTTGACGATGCGCCTCCGCAAGTCGGCCCAGCATCCTGAGTTCGCTCGACCATGTCGCCCATAAGTCCAGTACGACAAAGAGAAGGGCCGTCGATAAAAGAATGAGC
Organism: Microbotryum silenes-acaulis; assembly: GCA_003665825.1. Classification (NCBI taxonomy): domain Eukaryota; kingdom Fungi; phylum Basidiomycota; class Microbotryomycetes; order Microbotryales; family Microbotryaceae; genus Microbotryum; species Microbotryum silenes-acaulis. The sequence continues at coordinate 603,174 of QPFY01000009.1, forward strand.
GGCGAGCAGATGACGAGGGTCCAAGGCGATATGACGATCCGGGAGGAGCCATACGCGACGAGACAGGCGAGGGCACCCAGAAGCACCGCCGACCGAGGAGGTACCGAGTTCGACATCTCGACCAATGAATCTATGCAGGCCCTCAAGCAGCCCTGATGGCGGTGATTTGCGCCACTCTGTCGGCCGTGCGACGAGCCGAGCCGAGCGGAGGTGGGGAGGGAGAGCAGCCAGAGGCCCAAGCGCGGTGACGCTCGTGCCTTCGATCAATGTGGGGGCGACACCGGAAGGAGCTTGAGGTGCTCATTATAAGTTGCCGGGCTGCGCCGAACCTGACCAGGCCAAGCTTCCTCCGCTTGAGAGATATTCCAACTTCATTGATAGGATTCTGACTTCTGCATCAACATAAAAAGAACAACCTGGTCCGGGAACCTCGTCTGCGCGGCGAGCGGCCGGTCCGAAAGAGGGACGGGTCTTCTCACGTGACCTCGGTCGTCCACCTCCGTTGTCCTGTGGGTCATCTCAAAAGGGCTTACAGACGATAGAAGGTTTAGATTGACATGGCTAGCTTCCCAGCACTCTAGAAATTTGTTGATGCCAGATCTGTGTGGCACATCCAAGTTAGGCCCCAAACTAAGGTGTGGCAAGATGATAGCGGCCACCGACAAACTGGTGTGGGAGAAGCTGATGGAAGCTTCGTGCAGCTTCGTGCTAGCTAGCCGGCGAGGTCGAAGCGACCCAGATACTCTCGCCTTGCCGGGAAGACCGAATAACGTGGAAGAAATCCAAGTATTTCTTCGGCTTTCCACGAGCGCGTGAGAGATTTCCGAACTTTCGACGAGCTTCGATGGAATCGAACGACCTCGAGCGAACGCGCGCGCACTCTCTCTCTTCCTTCTTCCTTTCCCATCACCACCACACCAGACCACTTTGCACACACTCTGCACCCCACGCTCGAACCAGTAAGTCCATCTCACCTCTTCCTTCACCTTCTCTGCTCTGCTCTGTTCCCTTCCCATCCTAGTTCACCGCACTCCCCTCCATCGATCAAGGCTCGCTGCCATTGACCCCTTTAGCGAGCACCCTCGTACGTCGGACGTAGCTGACGTGTGCTTCTCGCACCTTTTGTAACCACTTCACAGAGCCCTAAATCACCCTCAAAGTAACTCTCATAGAACAAGCATGTCCTTGTCGCTCTTCCCTCGCCTCACCCACACGGACGACGACTTTGGCCTCTCCCCCTTCCACTTGTTCGGCCTGCGCCCCAGCGGCCAGAACACGGGTGCGACACGCGACCAAAGTGAACTCGGCTTCTCGCCTCGCGTCAACATTATCGAAAAGGGCGGAAAAGCTGAAGCCACGTTCGAACTCGCCGGCCTCACCAAGGACCAAGTCAAGATCATGCTCGACCGTGGTCTGCTCACAGTGTCCGGCACGGTCCAGTCTGAGGACATGAAGGAGGAGGGAACCTGGCGCGTACACGAACGTCGCACGGGCTCGTTTGAGAGGAGCATCCGCGTTCACCCGTCGGTGAAGGAGGACGACATCCACGCGAGCATGGAAAACGGCATTCTCAAGGTCGAGTTCCCTCTCGAAACCAAGGAGACCAAGGCGAAGGCAATCAAGATCTCGTGAACAGGCCGGCCACACTCGGCTCGTCGCGCATCATTGAGCAGTCGCAGTTGCGTCCCACTTCCTCTCTTGTTTTCGTTCGGAGCTTGCATGGTTTCCCGGAGTATCTAGATCGGTCTCGGTTTGTCTATTTGTTCTTGCATCGCAATTCAGTGAAGTTTGGGTCCCAATTTGAGCGAACGTCCCTCGTGCGACGAAGCGTCGGTGTCACTGCGCAGCAGCCAAGGTGTTCGAGTCCTCTGAAATCCACTAAACATCGACGACGGGGAGTACAGTGATAGACCGGACCGATGAAAACACCACCCTTAAACACATATATCAACAGCTCTTCCACTCTGCCATGAGGCCATGAAACCTTGCGCAAATCGACTGTCGAAGCACTCATGAAGCTCGACCGATGACCAATTACGATTACAGACCGCTACCAACAATCCAATATCCAGTTAATACATAGCCAATCCAATATTTCCCTACAAACGCATCACACCAAGTGAGTTTCCGACACGGGCGAAGTCCAACACATCCCCTGCGGCGGCAATCCCAACCTCCCCCACGGCTTCCCCTTGACCTTTGACCTGATCTGCACGCACCTATCCCACTCATCAAAAGCAACGATGACCTTATGAGCTTCCTGCTGCCAAAGCTTTGGTCCATTCAACGGTGTTTTTTCGAATCGATCGACGAGCGCTTGAGCGCGATGCAAGATGACGGAATTACCAATCAAGCCGTAGGCTCCTCCTCGCATCATGGGTCCTCTCCCAAGGATCCACTTCAACATCGCTGCGTCTTGGTCGATCGTAGGTTTCGCCCCTCGTTTTGGTTTCTCTGGAGTCGGGAGAGCGGGTAGTTTGAAAGGCTTCATTTCCCGCACGACCTCCTGGCCTTTCTTGTCTGATCGGGTGGTTCGGCCGTTGCTTCCTTCGGCTTGATCCTCATCCTCACCATCGCCATCGTCGTTGTCGTCGTCGTCGGAGAAGACCTCTTGATCCAATCTTGCGAGCCCCACTGATCGACTCAGAGGAGCGATTTTGCCGTACGCGATGAGATCGTCAACGTCGTACCACCCTCCGTTTCCTTCGTTAGAGAAGATTTGCACGTTGCGTGGGTTGTAAGGCTTGCAAGTGATCGAGTGGAGCTTCAACGTCTATCAAAAAAGAATTGAGGATGCGTTACCATCAGCTCAGATGCCCAACTGCCCAGCCCGAACCAGGATACCTTAGGGTATTCACCAATGGCGGACCTCTCGGCAACCGAGCCTTCTTGTTCGCCTTCGACGCCGACGCTGACGTCGAAGCTTTCCTCTTCCTCCCTTTACCCTTCTGAGTCGGTTCCACCGCCACCTCTTCCTCTTCCTCGACCTCACCAACATCAGGATCAAAGTCGAAATCGGTGCGTACATACGGCGTCTGATCCGAACCTGGTCCTTCATCGCCGAAGAAGAAGAGAGGTAGATTGTCGTCGAGCTTGGGCTTGCGGAATTGAGTCAAGGCGTGGTTGGTTTGCTGATCGGGATGGTCGGGGTTCTGGGCGGGGAAGGTATCGTCGAATCGGTAGACACTGGAGTGAGTCGAGCGTTATGTGTGAGGTTAGCTCTCTTCGTCTTCAATGCGCTTGATTGGGTAACTCACACTACGGCTTCATCTGATGAGGCCGAGCGGTGATTCGGGAGCGTCAATTATCATCTGGGAGCGGCAGAGGCTCAATTGATGTTAATCAGGACTGACCGATCGACTTGATCTTGGACTGGGAGTACCAGTCCGCATGAGAAGTCTCGACCCGCTCGTAGTCCCCGAGACTGTTGATCGTCTTGGTAATCCGTCTGCCCCAGTCGCGCCACACTCATAAGCAGTCCCGAATCCTCAAATACGCACTGAGACCAGGTATTCCGACTCACGACTTGTCCTGCACGTCTGATTCAAACATCTTCTTGGTGTAGAGCCAGTGGATCTGGACGTAGGACTCCTTGCTTTGCAGTGCTGGTTTGCCGCGACTGTTCTTTAAGGGGTCACCCTTTTCATTCAAGACGTTGGTCAAGCCGGACTTCAATGTGCTGGAGAGGGAAAATGAGATGCTTGAGGTTAACAAAACGCGCGAGACTGGTATCACTTTGTAAATGTGCTGCACACACTAACCGGATTTGCACAACTTTGCCCAGCCACGGTTCCTTCTCTCCGCTCGTCAATTCGATGGGATCCCCGATCTTGAGCTTGATACCGGAGGAGACTTTGGACCCAAAGCCGCCGACGTCAGCAATGAACGTCGGTCCTTGAGCCCAATCGCTTGAGGTTACTCACGCAATAGGCTGGGGAATCGCTGCGACTTCAAATCGTCGTTAAGCCCCTTGACGACCTTTGCACTCGGCGGCGTTGCCAATTCCGGTTCTTCATCCGACTCTGACTCTGACCCTGATTCCGTCCCCGAATCTGCCTCGGACTCTGACACTTCTCGTCTCACTTCCTTTAATACCGCATCCTCATCATAATCCGTCTCTTCTCCTTGCAAAGCCAACTCGTCCATGTCATCTCCTTCGTCATCGTCGGACTCGGCTCCGGCTTTTCGTGTTGGTCGTTTCCGGTTCATGTACGTCTGTTTGACGGGTTTCACGTGTCGAGCTGGGGGCCTCTTCTTCGTCTCGTCCTCGGTTTCAGGTTGTATGGATCCTCTTGTGGGTCTGGCGGCTGCCTTTGCCGTCGTCGTCGATGCCTTCTTGGCTTGTGGGGTCCTTTTCGATGCCGGTCCTCTAAGTTGGGCGACGGTGGGTTCAGGTTCGGGCGACGCTCTCGAAGAAGCATCCGCACTCTCCTCGTCGACCTCGACCTCATTTCCATCCTTGCCCTCGTCAAATTCTTCTCCCTCATCATCTTCATCATCAACCATCCCTCCCTCCTCCTCCTCCTCCCCCTCCTCGTCCTCGTCATTCATCCTCCCCTCCAACAACGATCCCTTTCTCTCTTTCCCATCCTCATCCTTCCCTCGATTAGGGGAGGAGAATAAAGAAGTGGCGAATTGAAGGACTTGCATCTGAACGGCTGAGGTCAAGCAGGTCGAATCCGAGAACGAAGTGGGTGACTACGCGATCACGCTCGTGCTCGTGGGTGGTGGGTGTGTTGGAGTGATACTGGTACTACTAATTGTGTTATATCGGACGCGTGGCTTGACGTAAAACTGAAACCCGTCGGAAGAGGAGTGGGCATATGCGCTCGACGTCTATGCTCAGGGCAGGGGAAACTTGAGGAGGGTGTAGATGAAACCGACGCGTCGAGGCGCGTCACCGAGTGTTGTGCGCGTGGAACTGGCCTCGGCAACACTGCGACGTCGTCGGGCAGTCGTCGGCTTCAGGACCAACAAAGTTAAAACTTGCGCAAAAACTCCTCTCGTTTGCAAGCTGCACCTCGGGGAAATGAAAGAAGTGATCGGAAAATGCATGATTACACAACGAAAACGTGATAGAGGACGAAACAAAACTCCTCTAATAAAGCACCTTCCCCGTAGTTCGAAATCGTCTGGACGAAACGTAATCGTCGCTGTTGCGAATGATGATGATGCTAACACACACTGCACTACGTCCCCGTCCTCCCCTGCTCGCCTATGCTCCAACTCGAACATCATCAAACTTCTCGTCTCCGACGTAGCCTCCCCTCATGCTCGAACGAACGTTTTGTGCAAACCGTGATCGGTTCTCCCGCAGATCCTTGGCCGCTTCTGTGGGATGTCACAAGAAGCAGTCCCCGAGTCAATTTCCAAGTTATTCATCCTAGGCGTCCGAGTGCGCCACGACAACGACGTACCTTTGTTGAGCGGATCATCGGCATTGGGTTCGAGGAAGAGGTACTGCAATCCGACCATGACGGCGTTGAGACTGAGCACGGGCTTCCAGTCCTCACGCAGGATGTTGAGGCACACGTTGCCTTCGAGGTCCAGATTGGGGTGATAGATCTGCAGATACGAGCCAAAGGGTTAAGTCCAGGTATATATTTAGGAACTGTAGTCTGCGAAGACCCACTTTGGGTACGCATTTGACTTTTGGGGGTTCATGTGGGTAGTTGGCGCTGATCTTGACTGTAAAGAGGAATTTGCCGCCCTTGTACATGCCTGTGGTGAGGCTCCGCGCTGAATGAGTATCTTATTTCGATCGTTAGTTGAACATGTAGTACAATACTGACCGTCGTCGGGGGTGATGGTAAGCTCAAAGTTAAGCAAGTCCTCGGCATCGGCGAAATGGGTCTTCATCGTTGGTGGGAGGTCAAGCTCGGTGAGATCTGAGGGAGGGTCAAGGGCAGATGAGTCTGAGAGCTCTGGACGATATAAGAAAGCCGGGCCTACCTTTCTGTACTCGAATCTGGGCTGCTGAGGTCTTGGGCTTCTTCTTTGCTGCGGCATCCTCGTTCTTCTTCATGGACCAAATCTGCGATCACGAAAGTCAGTCGAGCCGGTCAGCTCGGCTTAGGCTTAGACGATTCGCGTGATGTGGCGATTGCGTAGGAGCTCACTTTGATCATCTGTGGCGAATAAAGTGTAAATTAAGACAAGAGTCAGGTCAGCATTGACGCCGGGATGTTTTGCCAGTGAATAAAGGGGGTCGGATCGAGATCGGTCGTGCACGGGTCGGTTTACCCGGGTCAACTGCGATCGTCCTCGAGCATCTTATGCGATGGTGATACGTGAGGAGTCATATTCGAAAATCTGATCTGCCCAGCATGAGCTCCCGCGGTCGATGGGATGGAGACTCGGAGTCGTGGGCGAATCGAATCACGTCGAATTGTCGCCGAATGCTCGAAACTCGCAGACGCGTCGTTCACGCCGACAAATTTAATCATCCGCAAAGACAGAAACGCGTCCATGAGATTGTACGGGTACGACATCATGTGCCCGATCGTACGCGTGTGCCGGTGGCGATGGTTCCTCGAAGCCACAGGTCGGAACGACTCTGCCAAGCTCTGCGATGGAGTTGGGGTAGGGGAACGCACCTTGGGGGGGATGCAGGAGCTCCTAGTGGTGTACGAAGTGTCTAGAGTCAACGGGCTGGGATGAACGATCCGAAAGCGAGCGAACAGGTGAACTCGGTTGGTCAGTGGGACGGGACACAGGATGGGATGATGATGGACAAGTCGCGAGCGAGCGCCGGCGAGAGAGGCACGCTCGATCGCGGTTCGTAAAGGCTTGATTAGTAATCAGCTGTTCGCCGCGGCGAAGGCGATAAGCACGAGCCGAGCTGAGCCGAGTCAAGGTCAATGGCGCTGCCTGGGTCCGTTCGGCTTGGTCTTGCATTCGCACTTGCACTTGCACTCGACAACCAGCAAAGGCTGACCTCAACGATGCCTCCGAGGCCACGAATGTGCATCGCCACGACCAAACCCATCTCGGCATGGTATGAGCGCACCTCTCTTCTGCGTGGGCCGGCCGTACGCCATCACTCGTCTACCTCCGAGTCGGCCGCCTCCAGCTCGTCCTCGACCTTGACTTCGCTCACCGGCACATCCTCTCTCGGCTCAGAGCCATCGTCCTCCACCTCTGATCATACTGCACTATTATCTACAAGAGCAAAAGTGGGTGATTCACCCTTCCCATTCGAGTTGGCCTGTGCTTGCTCATCGACTCTACTGAACTCACAGGCACAGGCTCGTATCACTCGAGTCGACTCGACCTCGCCTTCCAAGGTCTCGCCCTTCCTCACCGACTCGTTTGGTCGGAAACATGACTATTTGCGCATATCCTTGACGGAGAAATGCAATCTGCGATGTGAGTTGGACTGGACTACACCGTGCATGGCTCAAACCCCAACCATACGTAGTTTATCGGATTCCGACGACTCGGCCGAACTTTGGGGCTAAGGAGCTCCACACTTTCAAAGCACCCTGCTGACTTATATCCTACCGACGATCAGGTACATACTGCATGCCCGAATCGGGTGTCAAGCTCTTGCCCCGCGATGACCTCTTGACCACGGACGAGATCGAACGAACGGCCAAGATTTTCGTCGCGAATGGCGTAACCAAGATTCGACTCACCGGCGGCGAACCGACCGTACGCAAAGATTTGATTGATGTTGTTGGTGAGTCGGTGGAACCCGTGTCGGCAGTGCGCATTGAGAAGCTACTCGCTGATCGACGAATCCCCGCGCGCAGCCCGACTCGGTCGATTGCCCCTCGACTCGCTAGGTATGACCTCCAACGGCATTTCCCTCAAGAGACGACTTCCGCAGCTCGTCGAGGCCGGCCTCACCCACCTCAACCTATCGCTTGATACGCTCGATCCGTTCAAGTACGAGCTCATGACGAGACGGAGAGGGTTCTCGGCCGTCATGGAATCGCTTCAGGTCGCTCGGGGGTTGGCCAGTCAGGGGCTTAAGACCAAGATCAATGTCGTCGTCATCAGAGGTGAGGGCAAAGCCCTAAAGACCGGGCACAGAGCGCAATATCTCATTATCTTCCTCTCCTTCGTCTTCCCGCAGGGTTCAACGACGACGAGGTCCCACAATTTGTCGAATTGATCAAGGATATGGACATCACCGTCCGCTTTATCGAATATATGCCCTTTGAAGGTCAGTACAAAGGGACGCGGCTCAGGTTTAAAGGAAGTAGCTCATCGCTTGACTCACCATCCCATCGCCCAGACAACCGATGGTCAACCACCAAACTCGTTTCCTCTGCCCAGCTCGTGGCCCAACTACAAACGATCCATCCGACCCTTGAGAAGCTCATCGACCCCCATAGCGATACGACAAGATCATGGCGAGTACCCGGGTATCGAGGCAAGGTCGGCTTCATCAGTTCCATGTCGGACCATTTTTGTGGGGAATGCTCGAGGTTGAGGATTGGGGCCGATGGTCGAGTCAAGGTAAGCTAATCCCACACCTTCATTCGAAGCTTACACCGCAAACTTACTCACTGTCGATGCGCTTTCCCAGGTGTGCCTCTTCGGCCCTCCTGTGCTCTCCCTCCGACCTCTCCTTCGATCCCCCGAAACGACAGACCAAGACCTGATGGAATCTGTCGGCCATACCGTTTGGGGCAAGAAATTCGCTCACAACGGTTTAGGTGGAGCAGAGGGTATTAGTGAGAATGGCAAGATGGGTCCGATGGTCGGGATTGGTGGATGAGGTGTAGAGGGGCGCGAGGCAGATCTTTCGAATGGTCGGAGAATTCGGAGTGGAAGTAAGTGCATTGCGTTCGCTTTCGGAGGACAACCGTGTTGGCCGCGTTGATTCAATTCCTGACGCGCTGTGGGCCGGATGGATAGCTTTCAATCCGAATTGGCTCAGACCACAAAGACCTCGGCAACCCCTCTCCGCAAGAGTACCGCTACACCTCTTGGCTCGATCGACCCCGTATGCTCCCCGTCTTGCCACTCGCCCCTTCTCATATTCGGTTCGATCCAACCATGCGGAGGATGAGTCGAAGCCCGTGGACACGCTCACACACATCGACTCCCGAACGGGCAAAGCATCCATGGTATCCGTCTCTTCCAAAGCCATCACTTTCCGATCCGCCACGGCTGTCGGTCGGATTCGCTTGAACGGACAAGCTTGGTCTCTCATCGATTTCGGTACCACCTCAACCGACCAACCGGACCGTTCCTCCCCTCCGACTATGCGCACCAAAAAAGGCGACGTCCTCACAATCGCCCACCTAGCCGGTCTCATGGCGACCAAACAAACCTCCAACCTCATACCCCTCTGTCATCCCCTCCTCTTAACCAACATCAAACTCACCCTCGAACCTCTCTCCGAAAGCACCTCGATTCAAATCACCTGTCGAGTCGAATGCGAGGGTAAAACCGGGGTCGAGATGGAGGCTTTGATGGGGTGTCAGGTCGCTTTGTTGACGGTTTGGGATATGTGCAAGGCCGTGGCGGGGAGGGACATGGTCATTGAGGGGTTGATGGTGATGGAGAAGAGTGGGGGGAAGAGTGGGGATTGGAAGAGGGAAGCTTGAAGGGTCTTTTCTCTTGTATGGAATGGACTGAAATGTTGTCAACTCTCGAGTATTATAAAAAAAGAATTTTACATTAAGGAGAGACCTAGAACGCAAGAAAACAGAAGCAACACGGACTATGTACAGCTCAAGGCGCCCTCCCCAATACGATCCTCCTCCTAACCAACGCCGCCAGGGCCGTCAACACCAACACCTTTGCCCAAAGACTCTTCGGACTCCAATACTTGATCGTCGCACCCAAGATCAAGCCCGCATCTTTGATCTTCCTCTCCAACTTGATGCTTGCGATAGCCCGATTACCAAACTCGGCGTAATAACCTTCCGGACCGATCGAGGTCGCTTCGAAAGGGATGGCGAGGATTCCGTTCGCATCGATGGCGACTTGGTAACCATGGAATGAAGGATCGGAAGCGGATTTTAGCATGCCTGCTACGACGTCTTCGATTTTGCCCAAGGGGATACCGAATAGACCTGCGCGGTTCAGAGGCGCGATGATACCGGTGTCGATGAACCAGGGGCAGATGATGTTGCTGCGGATGTTCGCGGCTTCACAGTCGTAGCTGAGAGGTTGGAGAGGACCGTCAGCTACTGGTTATCGGCCAATTTTAAGGCCTCGGCTGAAATTTCCGATACGACTCACTAGATGGATCGGAAGAAGCCCAGAATCCCATGCTTGGCCATCCCGTACATCGGACCTTTGGGTAACCCATTCTGCGACGCCATCGACCCAAGGAAGACGAGCGCCTTGGACTTGTTCTTCAAGTTGCGCGCCAAGTGGTGGAATCCGATACGGGCGGTGTACATCGCTCCGAGGAGGTTGACTTCGATCGTCGTTAGGACGGGTTTCTATTGGGGATGATAAAGGAGGATCAGCACGTCACTTGGGACAGCATAATTTCAGATGGTGGATGGAATTTCCTCACCTTGAGCTTGCCCTTGGAATCGAATTCATCATGCATCAACTCTCCACATTCACCCACACCAGCATTCGCAATGACGACGTCAATCACCCCATGGTGTTTGATCGCGAAATCGAACATCTCGATCTGCGAATCCCACGAAGCGGTGTTGCACGGTTTCGGGTACACCTTGACGAGGCCGCCGTTGGTTTGGATCCTGTGACCGGTCTCTTGGACGGCTTTGATGTTCAGGTCAGAGATGACAACGTGCGCGCTGTAGAGTTTAGAGAATTCCGATCAGTAAAAGATTTGGAACTTTGATGCTGAGAATGCGATGATGGTGGGAACAACTGACCCATAGCCCGCGGCTTTCTCGGCGAAAGCTCGGCCAAACCCAGACCCGGCGCCTGCAGAGCCGGCGCGGGAAGCATCAGATGATCCGGGGTAACGGCGAAGGCAAACGCGACAAGGGCGACATGAGATCAGTGATCCGCGAAGCTGATTTGCACAGGAACCTAACCTCCCTCTCGTGTACTTACCGGTGATGACGACGGTCTTGCCCTTTAGGTTATGACCGGTCTTCTCTGTCGAGGCCGCGTCGATCGCCTCGGCATGCTTTTGAATCGCCGCCCTGAATCCACCATGAGCGGCTTCGTACGCCCCAAGACTAGGGTTGGACTTCTCGAGGTCTTGTTCTGCGATCGTGGTGACGCCTTCGACTTCGGCGGGACCGGATGATGGGGTAGCGTTGGAGCCGGACCCGGTCGAAGTGGGGGCGGCACCACTGGAGGAGGAGGACGTCTTGGCTTTGGAGGAAGTGGGCTGGGACATGTCGTTGAGGTTGAAGTATTGCAGTGACTGAGATTAAAAAGTGGGTAGTCGGGGAAGTGAGAGGACAAAGGTTGAAGTGTCTGGGGACACGGGTCTCCCCAATGTGATCGACTTCGTGAAATTCGACGGGGACGGCGACTTGGTGAACGCCGGTGGGTATATATGTTCCGGCCGGGAGGCTGCTCGGTGGCCAACCTGGGGCGCGTGGCCTGTCAAAAGTCTACCACAAAAGAGAACGATGGATAAAAATTGACAGAGATTCTGCAATATATTATTTAGATGTAGGTAACAGAGAAACACCCGCGACAATCATTAGTTATCTAATTGCTTCTGCCAGGTCTGGACAAAAGAAAATCCAAAATGTCCCCAGGTTCCCGCGCGCGTCTGAGGCAACGTATTATTAGTCAACCCCACTGACCGAGCTGAGCAGCAGGCGCTAGCAGGCGCCGGGCCGAGATGACCAGCGAGCTCTCGAGCAGTGAACGGACTCATCGTTAAAGGATCCCACATGGTGATCCACCCAGTATTTAAAGGAGGGTCGAGAGATAATGTAATGTACAACAGTAAAGTATGCCATTACAATTATGCTGATGATGAATGACGATGAAGATGATGATGGATGATCGAGCGAAGTCGAGTCCGAGTCGACTCGGGACCCCCCCATGTTGCGACCGACCGGCCGGGGCGAGAGAGGCCGGACAGTGTCACGAGCTGACTCGCTATACGTCGGCGTGTTGTGAGCTTCACCAGCATATCATTTTGGACTTGTGAATTTCTCCACCAGATGCTCAAAGTCCATCATACCCTTTCCCAAATTTAAACACAAGTCCGAGAGCGCAACGTAGGTCCGCCGAAGCTCGAAAGGATTATAGAGGTCGATCACTCACTTCTTCCCAAGCACGTTCATGGCCCCATCGAAAAAGTTGGACGAGAGTGCACTGGCGTATGTGAGGAGCATCGCGCAATCACTTTCTCCTCGTCATTGGACACTTCAGTACTGGAGTTTGATCTGTTTGAGTTAGAGAGCCCGCGGGGCTTTGTTCCGTGCAGCTGCTTACTCTTACTTAAGAGCTTTCTCTTCACTCGCTCTATATCGTGGCCTTGACTTCTCGGCGTCGCTACCTCTCTTGTTCTGCCATATTCGCCCGTGTCGGAAACTCAGAAGGTTTAATGCTTCCGTGAAGGAAGCTTGGCTTGACAATGTATTGACTTCGTGTTGGATCAATGGTAGTCGTCTGTGATCGCAATGAGTGTTTGAGCGAGCTTCATGAGCGCTTCGACTATTGATTTGTGCGACGTGTCATGGTAAAAGTGGGATAGTAGCTGTTGAAGTAGAATATTTGAGGATGGTGGTATCATCAATCCGGTGTATGACTGTGATCTCCGTCGTGGGCATTCTATGGATTTCAGGCGACTCGAACACCTTGGCTGCTGCGCATTGACAACGACGCTTCGTCGCACGAGGGACGTTCGCTCAGACTGGGACCCGAACTTCACTGAATTGCGATGCGAGAACAAATAGACAAATTGAGATCGATCTAGATACTTCGGGAAACCATGCAAGCTCCGAACGAAAACAAGAGACGGGAAACGAGTGTGGCCGGCCTGTTCACGAGATCTTGATAGCCTTCGCCTTGGTCTCCTTGGTTTCGAGAGGGAACTCGACCTTGAGAATGCCGTTTTCCATGCTCGCGTGAATGTCGTCCTCCTTCACCGACGGGTGAACGCGGATGCTCCTCTCAAACGAGCCCGTGCGACGTTCGTGTACGCGCCAGGTTCCCTCCTCCTTCATGTCCTCAGACTGGACCGTGCCGGACACTGTGAGCAGACCACGGTCGAGCATGATCTTGACTTGGTCCTTGGTGAGGCCGGCGAGTTCGAACGTGGCTTCAGCTTTTCCGCCCTTTTCGATAATGTTGACGCGAGGCGAGAAGCCGAGTTCACTTTGGTCGCGTGTCGCACCCGTGTTCTGGCCGCTGGGGCGCAGGCCGAACAAGTGGAAGGGGGAGAGGCCAAAGTCGTCGTCCGTGTGGGTGAGGCGAGGGAAGAGCGACAAGGACATGCTTGTTCTATGAGAGTTACTTTGAGGGTGATTTAGGGCTCTGTGAAGTGGTTACAAAAGGTGCGAGAAGCACACGTCAGCTACGTCCGACGTACGAGGGTGCTCGCTAAAGGGGTCAATGGCAGCGAGCCTTGATCGATGGAGGGGAGTGCGGTGAACTAGGATGGGAAGGGAGCAGGGCAGATGAGGTAAAAGGAGAGGTGAGGTGGACTTACTGTGTCGAGCGTGGGGTGTGAGGTGTGTGCAGAGTGGTTTGATGTGATGATGGGAAAGGAAGAAGGAAGAGAGAGTGCGCGCGCGTTCGCTCGAGGTCGTTCGATTCCATCGAAGCTCGTCGAAAGTTCGGAAATCTCTCACGCGCTCGTGGAAACTTGAAGAAATAATCGAATTTCTTCCACGTTCTTCGGTCTCCCCAGCAAGGCGAGGGTATCTGGGTCGCTTCTACTTCGCCCGCTATAGCTAGCACGAATCTTCCATCAGCTTCTCCCGCATCCTGCCGAAGGCCGCCATATTGCCACACCTTAGCTCGGGCCTGACCTGGATGTATCCCAACAGATCTGGCATCAATGGATATCTAGAGTGCTGGGATGTCAATGGCAGCCCTCTATCGTTTGTGAGCCGTTTTGAGATGACCCACAGGACAACGGCATGCATGGACGACCGAGGTCACGTGATAAGACCCGTCCCTCTTCCGGCCCAGCTGCATCTTGCACACGACTTTGTGGTGCAGCCACTTGTACTTCTCGTGGCACTGGTAGCTCTCTGTCATCTTGATGGCTCGGTCCGTTGGATTTAAAGGCTTTTGAAGGATCTACAGAGATTGGTTCAGGTTGAACGGACGTTCACTTCGGACCAGGCCGTCAAACACACCGCCTCGACCTAGTATAGCTTCCATTCCGGCGAGTGGTGTGAGAGTACAGCGGAAGGGCACTAGAGAGAGAATAACAACCTCTTGTAAGAGGAGTTGAAGCTGGTGTAATCGCTCGCAATTGTTTACCATTGTTTGGATGATGGGTCCGATGATCCACTAGTAGCGTCTTTGAGCTCCATTGAAAGCTTGGTGAGCTGGTGACCGTAGTTTACGACGATCCTCGAGACGATCCTCGAGACGACCATCCGTCAGAGTCGCCGAGCTTTTTGTGTTACGCTGCCATCGATGTGGATGTAATTAAGCATCAGGAAATCTTGAGTGACAGCTTTCCATTAGCTGTTAGCGACAGTGGCTTGTCTGAGCGATGAACGTTAGGTGTACGTGTCGCTTAAGGTGGAGAGTATATCGGCCCACGGGGAGATCATCAGTCGTCGTTGGCCGAGTCGGGCGTAGCAGTGAAGCGGCGGTGCTGGTGCGAGGTCGTTGATTCGTTCGCTAGTCTTGTACTGAGCCCACTCCCAGAGCCCAAAAATTGGATGGTGTGAGGGAAAAGCCCCTAGCTGGTCTCAGAGTACGTGGACTGATTCGGCGACTCGCGAGTGCGACCGGCGTAGACCGGCGTGGGACTCGGAGGATTCAGTGGGGGGTGGGTGTATGCACTTTGGCCTCTCGCGAGCTGCTGCCTCGCGCCGGCCTGGTCGCCGTGGTTGTGCCTCTCGCCAGGCTGCGACCGACACAAGCGACGACGCGACCGACGACGACTGACGTTTCTGACGACCCTGGCGACCCTGGCGCTGCATTGACGACCTTTACGACCTTGCTCTCGAGCAACTACGCGCCCGAGCTGTGGCAGTGTAGCTAGTGCTCATTGGCCATCGACCCCATCCCCTTCAACTGTGGCCAACCCGTCTGTCACCGTCAGCTCACTCGCACACGGCTGCTGCAGAGGGTCATCGTCGCGGCTGCACATCATCGTCGATCACGCTGCAACGTCGACCGTTGCACGTCCTATCCTCTCCAGCAGCAAGTCACTCTAAGACGGTACCCTGCCCGATATGACGGAACTGGTGTCGACGTTTGACCGACTGTCGATGCATCAGCACCACGGCGCGCACGCCTCGATCGACGCGTCGAGCAGCGCCAGTCCCAGCAGCTCGTCAACCAACAACAAGCCCGCGGCCAGTTCGAGCCATGGCACACGACTGCCGACCAGCAGCTCCAACGCCGACAACTTGGCTGTCCCGGACATGCGAAGGGTCAGTCATCATGTACCATGTGGCTTTGAAGCCTTAGGGCTCTTGCTTGTGTGTGCTATGTCGCGTCTCTCTCCCCAGGGGCACAGAGCCTCCTGTGTTTTAGCGCATGCGAGGGTGCGAGCGAGCGAGCAGGCGAGCAGGCGAGCGGACCCGCGCTTGACCCGCATGGACCTGCTCGTCAGCTCTCGTCAGCAACCAGAAAAGACGCCCTCGCCGATCACGTGCGATGGACTGGCCTGCATGGACCTGCTTATCAGCGACCAGAAAACACGCCACCCGTCGATTACGTGCGATCGCCAAGGATCTGCACGTGTGGTCACATGGCGCCAACATTGGGCTCCATGGTCTGCTCAGTCCTGCAAGTTGAAGCGCCCAGCTAACGTCCGCTCGTATCCCCCTTTTCAACAGCAACGCTCGCAACGATTCTCGGTACCCACATCCCAGTCCGACTCGTCCCTAGCTCAGCAGTCGCAACCTTCAGCAGCGACTAGTCAGGCGCCACCATCACAGCCAAGTCTGCCGCTCTCAAGCTCTTTCGCCTTTCAACCCGCCCCGGCCCCTGTCCAAGCGCAATCCATACCCCTGTCGTCCTACACTCTATCTGAGCTCAATAGTGGCTTATCCGCACCGCCAGTCCAACGTTCCTTGTCCGAGGACTCGTTCACCCATGGTCTCCCCTATTCGGACCACCATCGCTACCAATCGAGTGGCATCAATGCATCTCAGTCGAACCCGAATCTGAACGGCCAATACCTCAATACGCAAGCCTCGAACCACCAAACGCCGCCGTCTTCCTATCAGCAAGCGCAACAGCAGCAGCAGCAGCAGCAGCAACAGCAGCAGCAGCAACAGCAGCAGCAGCAACAGCACCAGCACCAGCACCAGCAATCTTCGTACCGGAAGCTCGATTACGACTTTGCCTCCATGCCGAACGGAGCAGGCGGCGCGAATATGGCGCCTCGATTCTACGGATCGGCCGCACCGCGACATGACGCTCAATCGTTCGCATCGCATCGAGTCGATCCATCCCTCGAGTGGCTTGCCAGGCCTCCGCAGCAACCACCACATGCCATCCCCCACCTCCACCAGCAACAGCACCTCCACCGTCAGCAGAGCATGGCTCCCCTGCCAGGAGTCGGATTCGATGGAACAAACTATGCGGGCATGATGAGGGGACCACCACAAGATGATGAAGTGTAGGTGCCTTCAGCTCCGTGTGCTTGTGGGACTCCCCAAGCTGATGTGCCCGTGTCCTCTTTTCGATGCGCAGTATCCCCACCGCGATCGTCATCAAAAACATTCCCTTCCAAGTGCCAAAAGAGCAACTGCTGGGTGTGATGGTGCGTTGGGCTTCTAGAGGCCGTCTGCTTGACTCAGCCACTGATGGGCCTAGGCTCCTCACCCGTCGCACAGGAGGATCTTCGTCTACCCGCCCCTTTCGCGTTCAATTACCACTTTGACAACGGGCAATTCCGAGGGCTCGCTTTTGCCAACTTTCGCAACGCTTCGGATGCCTCGTTGTGCGTCTCGGCACTCAACGGATTCGATCTCCAAGGTCGCAAGCTTCGGACAGAGTTTAAAAAGGTGCTTAAGGAAGGGGAGAAGGAAAAGATTGAGCGGGAGAAGGCGTTGAAGCGGATGCGGTCCACGAGGGAACTGCACAACGGGATGGGAATGGGGATCGGCGTGGGAATGACGATGGGCATGGGTGGTGGGGGCTTTGCACCGGATGGGGGGCCACCGCCACCACCACCGCCACCGGTCTGGATGAGGAGAGAACATTCGGCGTCGGATCGAGGGGGCTTTGGCAACGTTGCGCCGATCAACACCGATGACGACGATTACGGGCGACCGGTCCAAGGGCTGTATTCTTCGACCTTCGGAGGTGGAGCCTCGACCTTCGGAGCAAGGGAGTACGTCCCTGCGCCACCACCTCCACCACCGGGTATGAATGGCGGGGATGGGGTATGGGGTCGCTTTAACGGGTCTTCGCCGGCGGGCCCGACTTCCTCCGGGAGTGGGCCGGCGCCATCCTCGGGCCAGTACAGTACCAGCCCACCGAGCGACGTCGGCACGAGTATCTCTGCGCGCATGACCCAAACGACGAGCAGCAGCGGGTCCGAGTCCGGCGGTGGTCGAAGTGGTAGTTCTGGCCCGATCGAACTTGACATGAACGACTCGCAAACGCTCGATATTTACTCGCGCGTCGTCGTCTTCAAGGACGATTTCTTGAGGGAAGAATTCGCGTTCGCTCGGTCCCTGTCGGCGAATCAGCGCAAGATCGTCCATCTTGTTGCGAAGAAGTTGGAATTGGGTCATCGTAGTGTTGGGGTAGGGGAGGATCGACATGTCGTTGTGTACAAGCCCAGCGCGTCCGAGTCGCCGGCACTGAGGGGTATGGCTTCGAGCAGAGTAGGTGTTACCATCCACAGTATTAGTGAGACTTATAGCGGCTGACTAAAAGCACGGGAAACCCCTACAGGCTCTGAGACATGCCGCGTCCAGTCTGATCCGTCAGCCTTCGCGGGATACACTCAACTCGTACCTCAACTCGGCGGCGACGTCGTCGACATCGTATTCGAACCAAGCCTACAGCTCCGGCCCCATGGGCTCCTTCACCAAATCAGTGTCAACCAACGTCTACTCCTTGCAGGCCAAGAAATCAATGCCGGACATCCGACCCTCCAACACCCACCCGGGCTCCCGTCGATCCAACATGAATCTTCGACATGGCTATCAATCCCTGCAAGCACCTCGACCTTCCAGAACCTACCCACCAGGTGTCCGAAGCATCTTTGCGAATCAAGACTATGGTAACAACGACGCAACCCCTCCTGTGCCTTCGGTCCCTAAAGAGTATTACGATTCGAGTGGGTCGAACCCGAGTCCGAAAATGCATGGGAATGGAGGCGATCCGAGTCCGACGAGTGAGGAGAGTATGGGTACGGGGGCGACGAGCTCGATCGGTGGTGGGGGTGGGTTGAGGACCATGTCGAGTAAGGAGGAGATTGGGGCTTGGAGACGGTTTGATGGGCATGAGTGATGCATGGGGCTTTTTTTTGTGACGTCGGATGGATGATCGGTCGCTTCGCTTCGGGGGTTTTTCGTGTTCTCTGTTCCGGAACGTATGCCACACCACGGATTATTCTGTTTTCTGTTCTCTTTTTATAACGACGATATCAAAGGACCCCTTCTGCAATACGCTGGGGTATGATCTCTCTGCTTTGTTCTCTTCACTTCGTTTAGTCTCATGTTTAACACCCCTTCCCACACAAACACATTCGTGATCTGCGCTTTGTTTTTGATGAGTCGTTGAGGCGATTGTTTTCCGATCTTGCAGTTGCTTATACACGACACCACGTGCCTTTTTTCGGATTCTCCATGCAAATCAGGTTGAAGTTGACGTTTATTGTGGGCCGCCATCAAATGATGACATCTCTTCCCATTTCTTCGGATGCGCACAACTTCAAGCAAATTGACGAAATCAAAGCTCCTTTTTCCCTTTCCCACCACCGGATCGTTTCGGTAAAGGCGGTGGCACCAACTTGACCTCCTCTTTCCTCTTGCCCGGGAACCCACCTGCGAAATCATCAGGTAAATCTGAGGCTGGGATCTGGGCCAATTTTGATTCGTACACTTTGGTCGGCTTCAATTCACCCGTGGCGAAAGCGTGTTGTCGTTTCTCAAGGTCATGGGACCACATCGCCGCTCCACTGAGAGAGGGTATGAAGAAAGTCACAGAAAAGCTTCAGGGAAACAGCCCTTCGCACGCGTCCTCTCGCGAATTCCCACTCACATGCGATTCGAGATCGTCAACACGATCCCAATCAAGGGCAAGCGTTCCAATAGACTGGCGACGAAGCCGAACATGCGGTACTCGTTCTGTCGTTCGACCATCCAGAGTTCGATTTGAAAGGGCGTCATCTTCTTTTCTGCAAAGTACTGCGATGAGTAAGGCCTCGAAGGGTCCGCGTCGGATCAGTTTTGGTTGGGGTTTTGGGCGCGAAGTTTGTCGGGGACGTACTGGCTCGTGCATGGATCGACCTAGGGTCAAGCATCGGAGAGCTGATAGTACGACGATTGCGAGCCCGGGGATGAAAGAAAGAGGCGTGAGAAGAACTGTGCGGGTGAGTCAATATTCCCAATTGTCAGCGGACAGCAAGAAATCCGAATTGCAACAAATTCGCTTGAACACGTACCCCTGAGCACGAACATGCGCACCAAAGGCGAGGCGAGTCGAAGGTAGAAGGCTTGTTTCTGCGAGTTCCTCTGTGCCCGTTCGACGGGCGGTCTAGCCCATTCCTCTACGTAGGGTTGCCAAAACTCGCTGTCTGAAGGGTCAATCGCCAGGCAGAGATCATGTTCTTCTCGTCAGTGGCTAATCCTCCCGCGGACTGCCAGCAGAGGATCAAAGAAGACTCAACCCTTTGCCCTTGACCTGACAGTCGCTTCGTAAACCTCCTTCCTACTCTTTGTGAGTTCCCTCCTGAGTGCCCACTCAAGCAAAGCGTTGACCTGGCCAAGCACGAGGGTGACAGTCGTAAAGAAGGCGGGACTGACGCCGAGGAAAGCGGCATCGTGGATCGCGGCAGGTGCAAAAGGCGATCGAGAGAGGATCAAGGTGACGTAGAGACGGGTGAGAGGGTAGGATATGAGTATGAAGGGGACAAAGGCGAAGAGGAAGCGCTTGAGGGTCTTTTGGGAACGTGCCCAGATGGGTCGGTTCAAGGTGGGGTCATGGAGCAAGCGGTAGGCTCCGACTGTTCAGCGACTCGCGAGGGGAGGGCAAGACTTCAGTCGATGACGCCCATCCTCGAAACATTCGTGTTGACTTACCCAGACAGTAGGAAGGGGGAAAGGGAAGAAGTTCGACGGGCATCTTGCAGCGCCCCGAGACTGGTCCCAATCACGGTGAGCGATCGGTGGACTTTTCGCTGCAGCTGGCAAGTTCCGTGGCTGGCCGGGGAGAGAGTCGCCTCGCTTTACGCGGCTATTGGCCAAACGGATTGGAAAATTTCTGCAGCGTAAAAGGAAGCATGTCAGCTCTTGGTTGTCAGATGGTGTGCAGCTGTGGCGGTGCGGCGGCCCCGGGGCCCGGTGTTCGGTCGTTCGCCGATCGACGTCATACGCACCGACGTGACGTGTCTGGCCAGTCGCGGGACAGGCAGACGCTGGGGATGGGTGCAGAGGCAATGTATGACCGACCTGCTGATGGAGCTGTTTGTCGGGAGAGTTGTTGTACGGTGCGCAAGCCACTTGAGGCTCCCTGCAGCGCTTTCGGCCGAGCACTCTTGAGCCAAAATTACCCAAATTCCAAAAAGAAATCTCAAAATGCAGATTTCAGATTTCAGATCTCAGATCTCAGATCTTACCTCCGCTCACAGCGCTCACAAGCTCACACCCTTGCCACACGCCCTGGCCGTCGGCCTCGCCCAGTCCTGCCCAGTCTGGCGCCTTTCGCAGCCTCGCAACAGTTGCTTCGTCGGTGCCAAGTCCATCATCCACTTGGACACCCTCCCATCATCTTGACTCCCCTTGGAAATCGCAAACATTTCTTAATCTCCCCCAGAGCCATGATCTGCACCGCAGCTGAGCTCCCCACTCCTCCTGCTACTTCGCACGACAAGCTCAGCGGCCACGAGTGGTGGCAGTCCATACACCAACCCAAATATGTCGTAGCGCCTATGGTAGACCAATCGGAATTGGTACGTGTGTACTCTATGCGATCCGCTACTCTATGCGATCGCACACATCGGTCGCACCCTTTCTTACCGGATAGGGGCTCGCGATCTCAGGTCCATCGCCCGAGCAAACACTGATCACACGTGTCACTGCAGGCCTGGCGTATTCTCTCGCGTCTACATGGAGCCAACCTCGCCTACACCCCCATGTTCCACGCCGCGCTCTTCAGCTCCAACCCCAAATACGAACAAGAGCAGTTCGACAGCTCTCCCGAATCAATCGAAGGCGTCGCGCCCTACGATCGTCCTCTCATCGTCCAGTTCTGTGCGAACGATAAGGACAAGTGGTTGGCGGCGGCAAAGAAGGTTGTCGGAAGGTGCGATGCGGTGGATTTGAATTTGGGGTGCCCGCAGGGAATTGCCAAGAAGGGGCATTATGGCGCTTTCCTCATGGAAGAATGGGACTTGATCAAGAGCATGAGTGAGTGAACGGGACCGTGAGCATATTCCTGGTCGATTCCTCTGATACGATGGCACCCTCACAGTCTCACATTTGCACGAACACCTCGCGATCCCCGTCATCGCCAAACTGCGGGTCTTCCCGACGCTCGACAAGACGCTCGACTACGCCTCGCTCGTCTACTCGTCCGGTGCCCAACTCGTCACCGTCCACGGTCGAACGCGGGAAGCCAAAGGTCGCTTGGCAGGTTTCGCCTCCTGGCCTAAGATCCGTTCCGTCGTCGACTTGCTCAGTCCCCGCGTCCCCGTCCTAACGAACGGAGGTGTCCCCAGCGCCGAAGAAGTCGAACCTTGTCTCGCCGAAACGGGTGCGAAAGGGATCATGTCCGCCGAAGGCAACCTTTACAACCCCATGATCTTCTCCCCCCTGAACGCCAAAGCCGGACGAGAGTATTTCGCCCAGCTTCCTCAGGAGATGCGACTCGCCATTTCGAGATGCGATGAACAATTCGAGGCCGGTGTCGAATGGGATAGGGATATGGCTGCTTACGCCCCTTCGACGTGGTTGGCGGCGCAATACTTGGCGATTGTCAGTACTATTCCTCATACCAAGACCTCGATTAGTGCGATCAAGGCGCATCTATTCAAGTTGTTCCGACCTGTTTGGGCCGTCGAGAGGCATTTGGATATGAGGGAGTTGTTGGGCAGAGCTGGAGGTGGCAGGTCGCTGGACTATGAGGCCAAAGTTAAAGAGTATCAGGAAATTGTGGATGAGTTTGTAAAAAGGTACAAAGTGAGTACTCCTTGTTGTGGGGCGACGAGTGAAATACTTCCTGTCCTGACCCATACATTACTGTTCCAGGCCGACCTTGCCGAAGGCCACCTCCCACCCAACTCGTTCCGGCCCTTGACCCACGCCGAAGTCCAATCCACCTATGGCGGCGTAATCCCCTACTCCCACGCGCAACCTTACCTCCGGGTGACCAAACCCGAAGAAGACCAAATCGTTGCCGGGACCGCGACGAGTGCCGAGAACGAAAACAGATTGGTTATGCAAGTTGAAACGAATGGGAAACGAGCAGCGTCGCCTTCGTCCCTTGACGAAACGACGGAAGCGAAACGCTCCAAAAGGACGGAAGAGTCGACATTAGATGCATCTGTGATCCCACCCGTGATCAAGGACAAGACGACGCCGTGCATCAATTCGACGAAGGACTCGTCACCTTGCATCAATATCGCAGCCAACAAATGCTCACATTCGGCTTGTTCGGCTTGCTGCGCTAGCATCAGGAAGGAGGAACTGAGTCGGGGTGGGTGCACACATCATGAGGAGAAGGAAAGGAAGGATGCGGAAAAACGACAGTTGAAGAAGGATCGGGTCAAGGATAGGAAGTCCAAGAGGGCCGGCGCTAAGGGGGATAGTGCACTCTCGCAATGATGGGACTGGGTTTGAAATATAATATTGTTGTAACGTTTCGTGCTTCTATTCTCCAAGGGTGACGACCCCAGAAAGAAGAGTCTGCTGGCTCGTCAGTGAGAGGCACAACGTGTGGGACAGTAAATTGGCTAGTCTATTATCTAAGCGGTAGAGCACCATTGCATGAAGGGGCTGAACAGTCTTTGACTACTATGGTTGGCTGACAAGCTGAGCGATCTGAGCAGACACGAGAGACACCTTTGTACGAACAAGCTTCAAAGCGACACAAACCTAATCTTCCGACGAACCTCAGCGGAGGACATCCGTTTTCGTCGACGAGCTTTGCCTCGACCTCCCTCCTTTGACTTGGGATGACTTCGATGCGTGGCGGCCTATCGCGAACGTTGAGCCCGACGGTGGCGCCGCGCACCTTGCGGCCCCCCGACCAAGCGTCGCGGGCATGCCACGGTGCGTGCACATGCAGACGGTGATGTACCACCTCATCTCACGTCATCGACCCGTAACCACAGGAGCAAATGAAGATACTCCCCAAGCTGTTCAGCGCAGCGGATGAAGGCCGGTCGATGCGCAGCAGCTTGGCAACGTCTCTCACCATGCGGCAGATTTCGCGAGCATTCCGCCTTGACCTTTTCGTAGGGAAGATTGCGCTCATCAAAGCTTTTCCACCCGCATAATGCCTTCCCCATCTGATGCGCGTTGGTCTCTGCCACGTGCGCCTCAAGCTCCACGTACGTCCATGACTTGGCGCAGCACGTGAAGTGAATGTGCGGATCGGCGAGCACCGCGTCCACCACGAGCAATTCCTCTTCGCTCAAAGCCTCGCCACGATGGTCGTCCTCCCGAGCATAGCAGAAGGGCTCGAGACGGCACGCCTTTTTGAACAGATTGGCGTCGACGCCGCAGTGTAGATGATTCATGGCGTCTGCAGCCATGCAAAAATAGCTCAACCGCCTGGGTGCGCAAAGCTTGATCACGACTTGACGAAGAGTTTCCTGGTTCGCCGTGAAGGACGAATCGTCGACGATCGCATGACCGGGTTGCCACATCGCTTTCACACGCACATCAAACATCACATCTTTTAGCGCGGGCATAGTTAGAGCGTGGTCGGTCATCTGGGTCGCTAGGAAATCCGCCAAACGCTGCGCAAATCCACGACCTCGCTCGCCGCGAAGGCGGGAAATTTTGTTGTGCCTGTGCGGAAGGAAAAAGGTTGATGAGTTCAGGGTTAACTGGTGTGACCAGAGTCGGTTAGCTTACTCGGAAGCTTGCAATAGTCGATCTTTGGCGGTCACCCAACTCGCTTTCGGCATTCGTCGAGCAATGTTCAGGAACGGATGCTCGACAGGGACGTCCCGTGGGTCCACCCCAGCCGCGACCAGTCTTTGGGTGATGTCTTTGAGCCTTTGTGCCTTCACCTGTGACTTTAAAGCCGCTACGTCCGCACGGTCTTGCTTCTTCAACGCCTTCAACACCTTCTCGTACCTAGCAAGACTAGCTTCGTCAGATTGTACCCCATCCACATATTCTGCGCGGTCCCTGAGGTAGTCTTCGAGAGCCCTCTTGCCGAGCGCGGGATCTCCTGAGGGCTTGGGCAGGTAGTAGGCCGTGTTGAGGGGCAACGACTTTTGATCAATCGGACTTTGGAGGATGCTCGACGTGTCGATTTGAAATAGGGCTGAGTTGACAGCCGAAATCTCGTCGAGATTGTACACAGCCTGAGGCCCGCGTCTGGGAACTGGGAAGTCGTAAGCGACAAGCGAGCAAGCTTCGGCGCGAGGATGCAAACGATAGCACGATAGCCTTTTGGACGACTTGACTTGAGAATAAGAGACTGACGAGCGTGTAATCCAACCGTGGAGAGAAGACAACGGTTGGTGCGCATCGCCAGGCTTCACTAAACAGACGAGCGCTTCTAAACAGATTACCAATGAACGCGCCATTCCTAACCCTCATTCCCAACACACCAACTCGCCCCTTCACGCGATGAATCGATAAGCCCCATCGCGTGTACAAACTGATAGTGCTTCTGAGTTCCGAGCCCTTTGGTGAGGACGTCCGCAGCCATGGTGCCCGTGGGCACCCAGACCATCTCGATTGTGCCCTCCGCAATGTGATCTCGGATGAAGTGGAAATGGATCCCGATGTGTTTGGTGCGAGCATGGAAAGCCGGGTGTTTGGCCAGAGTGATAGCCGATTGGTTGTCACCCCTCAGACGAGTCGGCGATGTCTGCTCAAAACCAAGATCGGCCAGCAGCCGACGCAACCAGATCCCCTCACGAGCGGCGTACGACATGGCCACATATTCGGCCTCGGTGCTCGACAGAGTGACAAGAGTCTGACGTTTGGCGATCCAGGAGATTGCCCCGCCAGCGCACGTGAAGACGTAACCCGAGACGCTGCGGCGGGTCACAGGGTCGGCACCATGGTCCGCGTCGACAAAACCCTCCAAAATGGCCGACATCGGCTGATGGGTTTTCTGGTATCGAATGCCAAAGTTACGAGTGCCGACGAGGTACCGGAGAATGTGCTTGAGCGCCTCCCAATGTTCCGCCTCGAAGTTGTTACAGAAACGAGCAGCCTTGGACACGGCGAAAGCGATGTCGGGCCGAGTAGTGCCGGACAGATACAGAAGTTTGCCGAGAATGGCACGATACGGTATGGAAGCGGGGTCGAAATCAGAGCTCACACGGTTCCTCAGCGTCGACGGTGCCGCAAGCGGGGTGGGACGCGGGGAGGCGTTGGCCATGTTGTATTCCTCGAGAATCGCATCCACAAAATGAGATTGAGTAACGATGGCCGCGCCCGTTTTGCCCTCACGGGTTATACTCTGACCCAGGAAGAAAGACGCCTCGTCCGTGCTGCGGGCCTCAAAACGCGCCTTGAGCTGAGTGAGAACGCCGTCGAGGTCGCCGTCACCCGTGAGCAGTCCGTCGTCGACATGAATGGAAAGGAAACAGCGCTTATCCCCTTCCCTGCGAATGAAGACGGCATGATCGCTGTCGGTACGCGTGAAGCCAATCGACAAAATCCACTCGGTGAAGACCTTGTACCACTCCCTACCCGCCTGGACGAGTCCGTACAGCGCGCGCTGAAGGCGCACGACTTGCCCACTGGGCAGACGCATGTAGATCTCCGTCCCACCGAGATTGCCGTTGAGGTATGCCGACGAGACGTCGAATTGCCGGGTCTCCCACTCGTTCTCAACGGCAAGGGCGAGCAGCAGGCGATGGGAGGCGGCGCGGCCAGTAGGCGAGAACGAGTCAATTTGCTCACCCCGACGCCTCTGCATGTCCCCACGCGCAACGAGGCGAGCTTTGTACTTTACGATTTTGCCCTCGGCGTCGCGCTTCACCATGAGGACCCACATACTGCCGATTATGATAGCCCCGCGAGGGGGACGAAGCGGCTTGGAAAATGTTTGCTTCGCCGCCAGTGCGCCCTCCTCGGTCGCCATGGCCGCCAGCCAGTAGTCGCGGAACGAACCAGCGAGTGCCGCGCGAACGGTAGGGGCGTCGTCCTTATCGACTTTGGCAAGAAAGGCAGTCGCTTCCTCGTACGAGTACAGCTGGACGTCGGGATCGTCCTCGTCAAAGTCCTCGATCGAGACGGAGGCGTGCGCGGCGAACTCCAAGTCGTGAGCCGCGCGGGCGAAACCCAGGTAGTCAGGGGGGCGACGAGCACGAGTGGAACGATCACCTACAGGAGGGGCGTTCGCCGGACCCGGATTGGAGAACACGAGGGAGGGCGGGACAGGTGGGGCCACAACGTCGACCGGACCAGCCGCGGACGGGACAGCAACGGCGGGGGCAACAGCGGGAGCGGCCGCGACGGCGGGTGCGACGCCCGCAGGATTGACAGTATCGTCGTCGTCAGGGGGAAGGTCGGGCGGAGGAACTCTGCGCGGGACGGACGGATAGGACAGAACGGCGGGCGCAACAACAGTAGGTACAGGGTTTGCCGCGGCGGGGAAGAAGCGATCTTCGAAGAACTTGGCCTGAGACGACTCGAAGACCTTGTTGCCAACCGGGTCGTAGAAGCGCCAGGCCTTAGAGCGCAAAGAGTACCCGACAAAGTAGCACAGGCGCGAACGCGGAGCCAACTTGTTGGAACGTTGCTCGGGAGCGAACGGTACCTGGGCGGCGCAGCCCCAGGTTTTGACACGATCGATGCGGGGACGACGGGTGGACGTAACGGGACTCGCAGCGGCGTGAAGAACGGCATCAGGGGTGCGCTGCTGCAGAGGCGACGACGGGAGGAGGTTGATAACGTAGATGGCCGCCTGCGCAGCCTCTTCCCACAGCGATGACGGCAGTCCTGAACGATGAAGCCACGCCCGAACAGAGTTGAAAATCGTACGCCAACTCCGTTCCTGTATGCCCATCTGACCGTGCTCGTATGCCGTGGATAGCTCGTGAAAAATGCCCCGCTCAGCAAGCCAATCCCGGAGGTCGTTGTTGACGAACTCACCCCCCCCTATCCGTGCGCAAGGTCGCCACTCCCGGGCCAGCATACTGGATTTTCGACATCGCAACGAAGCCCTTGAGTACGGACGAAGCCTCGCTCTTGAGCCGAATGCCGCGAGCCCAGCGGAAACGCGAGTATTCATCCGTGACACCGCACAGATATCGGACGCCGGAGAGAGCAGGGACAGGGGAAGGCCCCCACACGTCGGCGAAGACCCGAGCGAAAGGTGCGTCGGCGGGGTGGTGGGCAGCCTCACGACTGGGGGCAGACACGGCCTTGCCGGAGCAGCAGGCATCGCACTGATCGAGGAGACGAAGTTGATCCCGGGTTACAGCAGAGATGTCGAGGGAAATGTCGCCCGACTTAGCAAGTTCTACCAAACGACCCCAGGACAGATGACCCAAACGCTGATGCCAAAGCACTACATCTGTAGGCAAGGAGGTGGCTGTCAGCGCGTGGTGATCCGCCAGAGGAGGTGAGGCCGGACTCGCCTGGAGAACGTAGTGGTTGCGATCGAGAGCGAAGGTGAGACTCGAAGCCGGACCCGAGACGGTGAGACCAGAGTGTGCGCCCGCGGCGTCGCAAATCCCAGACAGCTGGTACCCATCCTTCATGAGACTGGCAAGAGAGACGAGCTCGGCGGACAGACCCGGGACGAGAAGGACGTCGCGGAGCTCGAGAGGCGCGCCATTGGCGTCAAAACGAAGGGTGCCCTTGCCGACAGCCATGGCGCTGGACTTGAATGCGCCGACTACGCGCACCCGCTCCGTCGTGAAAGGCTGGAAGTCGACCAAGAGATCCCGACGAGTGGTCATGTGGCGCGTCGCCCCCGAGTCGAGGAGGTAGCGGGGACCGTCGTGCAAGTACAGCGCAGAGACTTCGGTGTCAAGGGCGACCTCGGCAAAATAGTTCACGTAAGAGTCGTCGTCAACCGATGGGTCGGGACCGTACTCAGCCACGAGCGCCATCGCGTCGGCCGCGCCGATGGAGATGTTGTGCTTGGCTAAGACGGCAACCCGACGACGGCACAGTTCGGTCGAGGGGACGGTACATTCGTCGCCAAGATGACCCTGCTCGTAGCATTTCCGACACTGCGACGGGCCCAGCCTCAGGCGACCGTTCTGCGCAACCCCGTGCGGCCACTTGTCCACGAGACCCGGTACCTTCGAAGCCGAGAGAAAACTGGACTTCGGTTTGCCTGACGAACGAGCGGGGCGCCTGCGACGACCCTGAGTCTTCGCCGCGAGGGCTTCGGCGACGTCGGTGCCGGAAGAGCGAGACATCGCCGCGCGACGAATCGCGCCCTCCACATCACTGAGCGACGGGATAGGGCCGAGGGCGTCGATAACCGTGACAATAGGCCGTGGCATCTTCGCCTTCAAGAGGTCCATGCGGATGCCTTCCGACAACGCAGGCGGCGGAACCCACTTGTCAAACTCAGCTTGCGTGTACTTGACCCCGTCGATCTTGGCGCGCTGGTAGGCCTTGTCGCGGGAAACATGCGCGGCGTTGAGATCGACGAACAGCCGGTTGAAGCGCGACAACCAAGGGTCGAGAGGGTCTCCATCGACGTAGGCTTGGTATTGGAAAAGAGCATCGAGTTTCTCCGACCGCGCGAAGTCGTGGGATGCGGCGCCGAGATCCTTATCGAGGGCCGCCCACAGCTCGTGCGTTGGCTGGTCTGCGATGCGCGCGAACGTGGCCTCCCCCAGGCACACGAACAAGATGTTGCGGGCCTGCGCCAAGGCTTGATTGAGGTCGTCGACGTCATGCCGGTAGTTCCGATGTTGTGTACGGAACGTGGCTACGTCGGCCACTGTGGAGCCACCCAGCGTACGGGTGAACTCGGACTGTTCGGGCTCGGGGCCAACGCTGAGTTCGGTCGTGACATGCTTGAACCGGCCATCGCCCTCCAACACCCGTTGGAGTCGATCCTTGGCCGTTCCCCAATTTGTGGCGTCGACATTGCCATACAGGTCGCCCATAAGGCCGCGATGAGTGGCGGACCCGGAATCCACCGAGGTCGTAGCCATCTTGGATATGCGCTGCGTCTTTTCTGCGTGCGGATCTGTGCCTTGCGGCAATACAGACGCTACCAAATAAGAGACTGACGAGCGTGTAATCCAACCGTCAGTTAATTGCAACGAAAGTGGCTGTGAAGCTAAACATGCGTACCTGACGAGCGTGTAATCCAACCGTGGAGAGAAGACAACGGTTGGTGCGCATCGCCAGGCTTCACTAAACAGACGAGCGCTTCTAAACAGATTACCAATGAACGCGCCATTCCTAACCCTCATTCCCAACACACCAACTTTGAGCCTGTCGGCACTCCTTACAGACGCGGATTAATAGAGCGCGGTCGAGGGGTGCTTTGCGATGGCGATCGCAGAACTCTGCATCGAGCGGCGTCAACAGGGGACCAGATCCGAGAGTCAGGGCGCGTCTTTGCCACCCTGAATGCAGCTGAACTTACGACAGCAAGGGTCGAACACAATTCGCGCAATATAGCGAATCGAGTGCGGCTTCGCTCTCGTGGCTTGAGACCCCAAGTGGGGGAACTGGGCCCTTTCCATCGCAGCGAACCAAACATGGCGGTGGGCGTCGTGCAGCAGCAAGCGGGCGAAGATTCGAGCAGCGCGAACAAGTGAGATCAACCTGGCGGGATCAAGATGCAGCGCGATCTGGCAAGCGATTTGGGACCAGGTGTGTTTCAATGATTCAGTGATTGGAAAATATACGATCGCGGTAGTATTAAGGAGCTCTCAAGTCTCGAGCGTCGAACTCGACTCAACGGGCTCCTCGGCTGAACACGGCGACGCCTTTATGTCGTACACGCGCATCCGACGACCACTCACCTCAAGAAGGATGTCGATCGGCATATTCTGAAACGCTCGAAGCTTGCCCTTGCGCCTGCACCCATTCTGTCCGGTAGAATCGGTCTTGGGCTTCTTCTTGGCTGGTGTGTTGCTGGTTGCTGGATCACTGATCGATGCGTTCGAGCCCTCGGAGGTAGACGCTCCTTTCGAGATGCAGGGGGTCTCCTCTCCCGTCGGATGGTCGACCTCGGCATCAGACGCTTGGCCACGAGTAGCTGAGGCATGGGGGACTGGCGACATCTACTCCGAGATGTCGCCAGTCCCCCATGCGTAATGGCGACAGTGATGGAACCAAGTTCGATGGACGTCGTTGCCTTGCGGCCTTCGAGTGATGTGGGACCCGAGAGTGGCAGGGGTGAGAGAGCAACGCTGGACGGCGCTGAGCACCGAGCGCTCCCCTCGGGTATCGTCTCGTCGACGATCTCGTTTAAGCGTCGATTTTCGCATCTCAGCGGTCCGTCTGAGGTTCCAAGACCGATGTTGAATATCACCATCGACATGATATGTCTACTTTTTGCTTCTTAGCTTTTATAAAGATATTAGCATTTTCAGGCCCAGAGCTTCGGCCTCAAGAAAGGGGCCCGATGCAATTCCGTCGAAGCGATCTATTGGAAAAAGGCTGGAATTATATTTCTAATCTCAAAAAAGCATCACTTTTTGATCAAACGAGCTCGAAGCCTCTGGTTATGTACACGAAAAAGAAGGGTCGCTCACTCCTGATCAATCACAAGCCACATAGCCAATGTGAAGGGCCTTTTCCAGCGAGAAGCCCTGTTGCTGTGACTTGGAGCTTGGAGCGCCCAGCACTCATGCGTTCATCACCCGCCCGAATTTTGAGCTTGGACCTCTTCGGGGAGTTGCCTCCGAGTCGGGGATTTCCAGCATGAACGCTGGGACATATGCAAAGCTCGTACGCTTCATGCAAGAAAAGCTCCTTTCAGGGACCGGGAGTAGATAAGACCCCATGACGATCACGTACTCGCAGTGCATCTGCAGCTGCAGTACCGCCCCCATGAAAGCTACTGTGCTGAGCGGGCTTGAGCGGGCCAATCGCGTACTCGATTTTAGGCTGTAACGTCATTAATAATCATTTCCCGCTACCGATATCGGCATTTGCCCAACAGTGGTATGGGACGGCTGCTTCACACGCCACCTCTTCGACATCCGCATTCGCCTCCAGGCACCGAACCAACCAACCTCTTTCACCTTGTCCAGACCGGCCCCCAACCAGCATCGTCGCCCTTGGATCTGGATCTGGTGGGCATACTTTTGCCATCCTCCCCCAAAGTGGGACCATGCGGTGAGAAAGACGAGAAAACTTCTTCCTGCACGTTGGGTCCGATACTTCGAAGCCTGGGCGTCGGTGACCACGCTCAATCCCCCGGAACTCTCCAAGAGCCAGAACCTCGAACAATGGGCGACGCACGTACTCTACTTCCCAGCGGGCCACGGAATACAACTCTCGGTAAACCGGACGCTTTTTCGAGGGCCCGATGGCGAGGTGATGACGCCGTCTTCGTTCGTGAACGCGTCCAAACGCCACCAAGTCTTCATCTTCCCTCCTATCTTCCCCAAGGGACACCAGAAGGTATTCGATCTGCCTGAGCAACGTTGGAACGCTTGGTGGAAGGCTTTGCGCAAGGTTCGCCGGGTTCACTCGGACGCCGAGGATACCGGCCACCTTCTCTCCCTGGGGTCCCTCCATCCGGGCAGCCAAGTCACCTCCCCAACCAGCCCTCACCCCAACAATCGATCTGCCTCCTGTGTGATGTGCCTCTCGGAAGCACCCGAGTGCCTGGCCCACCTCGCGGTCGGCTGCCCATTTGCCCGGCGTTTCTGGTCTGCTCTGTCCCCGACCCCCCACCCAGTTTTTGTGGACTTTGTATGTCCGGTCGTGTCTCGCTCGGAACGTCGACTTGTCGAACTACGAGTCCTCTTCTTTCACTCGATCTGGAAGCTCTGTCGCCGTCGCAGATTCTCGTCGGATCTTTTGGAACCGATCGCCGAAACGGACTTCGAGGGGCTTCGAGCCTCTATTCAGGAGTCCAAGGGTCGCCTAGTGTCTCTGTAAGCCACCAAAGGGGGTTTTAGTGGGTATGGTTGATCCTGGTTCAGGGTCAATGAGTCCTACACTACTGGCTTCTGCCAGTGTGCGTAACAGCATTCCCTCCGACTTTTCCGAAGATTTCTAGGTATTAATATAACTATGCTGTTAATGAAGTCTATCAAATAAATAAATAAAAGCGCGCGCGCTCAGTCTCTTCACCCTCTTCTCCACTTCAGTCACGAAGCCTACATCCCCGACAGGTTGAGAGTCCAGCAATACGACCCTAAACGCGTATTCGACGCAAGCACCTCCTCTCGTCCTCAAGAAGCAAGCACGTGTTCGTTCTCGTATCTCGATGGGTCTCCTCGAAGGTCTGGGAAAGCAGGTCAGTACACGACCGCATCATGCACCCCCGCTTTCTTCTCACAGCTGACATAACTGTCTCTTTCCGGTACAGCCTGGTCAGTGACGTGCCGATGGGAACCTCTGAGGTGGCTGCCATCGCGTGGACTGGCGGACGCGGTCAGCACTGGGCGAACCTCCCCCACACGCTGCGGCTGCACCTCCTACGGGCTCGTGCGACCTATCGCTAAACCCGCACGCTCCTCGTCTGTCACTTCGAGCAGAATCATTCAAGCTGAAAGCCAACTACAAATTCCACAAGGTCATTGTGCGTCCACATGCTCTCTATCCTCCCCTCTGACCTCTCGGGGTAGAGTTCCGTCGGAGCTTGCTGCGACTCACGCGTGACGATAAACCCTTGCCTACCCAACTCACGCGCTATCGTGTTGGTTCTCATTTCATCGCAGGGACAAGGTGCATTTGGCGAAGTCAGGCAAGCAACATGGACTCGAAAGGACGGTACCAAGCTCGAAGTAGCCGTCAAGGTCATCAAGTCAGTCTCGTCCCGCAAGACCCCTCGGCGATCGGAAACTACCCCCACCAGATCACTGACCAGCCTCGGCCTTACCGTTTCATCCGCTCACAGGAAGAAACAGGTCAAGGGAAATCTTGGCGACGTGTTCGATGAGATCCGACTACTCGATGGGTTGGACCATCCCAACATTGGTCAGTACACACCTTCCTGGATCTCTCCGGTCGGCAGCCGGGGCTCTAAACCACGAACTCCACCGGCCCACAGTCAAATTCTACGAATCGTTCGAGTCGCGAGAGAAGTTCTATCTCGTCTTCCAACTCGCGTCGGGGGGAGAGCTGTTTGAGCGCATCGCCGAACAAGGCAAATTTACCGAGGCCGACGCCGTCAAAATCGTCCGTATGATCTTGGAGGGCGTCAAGTACCTGCATGCCCATCACGTCGTACATCGCGATCTCAAGCCCGAGAATCTCATATAGTAAGCTGAGTGAAACGAATGTGCGTAACACTACGCGTGCTCATTGCAACTCTTCCTCTTCCTTGACAGCTTGGAGCCGAATGGTGACGATTTGGTGATTGCCGACTTTGGGTGAGTCGAGAGCCTGATTTCCGTCGGTCGTCAAAAAACCTATATGAACCTCCTTCTCAATTCAGTATCGCCAAGCATTGGGATGACGGCGAGGTTTTGACCAGTCTTGCTGGGTCGCCCGGATATGCCGGTAAGCCCCTCGTGCGACCGGGAAGCAGGCAAAGATGTAGCGTCACTAACTACAGGGTCCCTCTTCATTCATATCTAGCGCCAGAGGTATTGACACAGACCGGTCACGGCCCGGCAGTCGACCTGTGGTCTGTTGGGTGAGCCATACCGACTCGACTCGAGGCCCGCGGGGGCGCTGACGAATCGCTAGCACCGTTCGCAGCGTCATCTGTTACACCTTGCTTTGCGGTTATGGACCTTGGAGAAGAACAGAGATGCGCGATTTGATCGAGGAATGCAAGGCCGCTAACGTGCAATTGTGAGGTCGACCGTCTCGATCGGTCACCGCTGAGCCTGAACTAATCGCCGGGATCGAATCGTTTGGCTTTCACCAGCCACGAACAATACTGGAGCAAAATCTCACACGAAGCCAAAGATTTTATCAAGGTGCTGATCCGTCCCGACCCCGCCGAAAGACCGACGGCCGAACAAGCGCTCAAGCACCGATGGGTCACTTCCCACGAACCGAGCAAGGAACATGATCTGGGCGGCTTGAGGGAGAATTGGAACTCGAGAAAGAAGTGGAAGTCGACGGTTGGAACGTTGATCGCGACGAGGAGAATGGTGATGGCTGCTCAGAAGGCCAAGGAATCGACGGGGGAGAGTAGTGGGGATGATGGGTTCGGGACGGCGGATGAAGGGGACGATGAAATACTGCGAAAGTTGCATGAGACGGCTGGAAAGACAACGCCGAAAGAGGTTGAGGACGTTCAGAAGGATCTTCAGGAGCTCAAGACAAGTTGAACGAGATCTATGTGACAGTGGGGTCCAATCAGGTAGTTGGATGGGTCTTTTATGTATCATCAGCGTGCGCAGCATCAGTACCGCTTGCAGTCCCGAAACCGAGGAGAAATACCCAATATAGCTACTACAAGACTAGAATACTCAATCATGCATCGGCAAGGGCGATCACATCCTGAACACGCCAAAGTTGCCCCTGTCCCTCTTCTCGGGGTTCCAACTCTTCATCGCGACGCTTAGACCGAGACCGAGGCAGGATCGCGTATCGGAGGGAGAGATGACACCATCGTCCCACAACCTTGCGGAGGCGTAGACCGGTGTCGATTGGTGTTCGATCTGCGCCTTGAGTTTGGAGGTTTTGGAGGTGTCCCTGTGAAGATTGATTGAGGTGGTTAGCATACAAATCTGGTGTGCGAGAATGATGCGCAGCGATGAAACGTACTTGGACACTGTCGACATGACGTCTTGCAATTGATCACCACCCATGACAGAGACACGGGCGTTGGGCCACATCCACAAGAACCTGGGGTCGTATCTGCGTGTCGGAGATGGATGTCACACTTTAGCATGGTGTCGTTCCAAGTGGAACGGCGAGAAATTCGTCGAACTCACGCTCGCCCGGCCATCCCGTAGTTACCCGCGCCGCTGCAAGGAGAGCAAAGACGCTTCAGCCACAGCACATCGGCACATCCATAAGCAAGTCGAGGTACTGACTAGGATCCACCAACGATGACCGTGAGCTTGGGAACCGTCGTCGCAGCGACGGCTCGCACCATCTTTGCGCCGTTCTTGGCGATACCACCCTTCTCGGCATCCTTGCCGACCATAAACCCAGAGATGTTGACCAAGAAGACGAGAGGTATGCCTCGTTGCTCGCAGAGCTGGATGAACTGGGTTGCCTTCAGAGCCGAGGGTGAGAGGATGACACCATTGTTGGCGATCTGTTGGGTGGATTAGGAATGAATGGTCTTAGCTTCCGTGCCCAAAGGTATCGTCACGTCCGTTCGATGGCTTACGATGCCGACAGGATACCCGTGGATGTGAGCTGCACAAGTCAAATGATCAAGTATGATCAGTTCCAGGTCTATGTTCCCGTCTTAAGAAGTGTGCACTGACCGAATCCAGTGACGATGGTTGAGCCATAGTCCTTCTTCCACTCCTGGAACCGACTCCCATCGACGGTCCTAGCAATCACCTCCCTCATATCCCAAGGCTTTTTCAAGTTGGTCCCTACGACTCCTCCCAGTTCTTTGGGATCATATATGGGCTCATCCACCTCCGTCGTTGCCGGCTCGGCGTACTCGCTCTTCCACGGCAAAGGCTTGTAGTTGAGGGCCTTGATCGAGGATCGTGCGATGGCAATCGCATGCGAATCAGACTGCGCGA
Source organism: Microbotryum silenes-acaulis (assembly GCA_003665825.1). Taxonomy (NCBI): domain Eukaryota; kingdom Fungi; phylum Basidiomycota; class Microbotryomycetes; order Microbotryales; family Microbotryaceae; genus Microbotryum; species Microbotryum silenes-acaulis. The sequence goes on from QPFY01000009.1 coordinate 639,379, forward strand.
GATGGTCGGTCACACCTGATTCGGAAGAGTGCATCAGACCACCACCGAGGGTTTCGGAATCGACTTCTTCGCCCAAGGCAGCTTTGACGAGCGGCGGACCAGCGAGGAAGATGGTACCCTGATTGGCGACGATGATGTTTTCTGACAAGAGAAAGAGCGTGCATCAATTAAGGTGAAGTAAAACACATAAGAAAGTACATGAAGCTCACCATCGGCCATGGCAGGTACATACGCCCCTCTGTGCGGAAAGACCGAGGACCAAAGTTCAGCATTGGTGATAATCGCTAGAGGCGCCAAGAGCAAAGCAAACTGACCCAGCAACCGAAATACCGTGAACAACAGCCAGTTGACTGTGACGAAAAAGCGAAGTCAGACTGAAATTCTCAAGCCTTCTAGCGTGTAGGCCCCACACTCACGGGATGCCCTTGGCGCTCATTTGTGCCATGTTACGGAAAATTCGACCAAAGTGCTCTCGGTCGGGGAACACATCGGCCTGGTACGGCAGCGCAGCGCCTCCGGATTCGACTGGAAATTTTTCAACGAGCCATTGGTCAGCTGAGGCTCGAAGCCCGTGTCCCTTCTCCCGACGTGGACTGACCGAGGTAGACACAGGGGAGTCGGTTGTCGAGGGCAATCTCTTGCGCTCGGAGATGCTTCTTGACCGTGACCGGGTGGTAGGATCCACCCTTGACTGTGCCCTAGGCCCACAGAAATGTGTAATGACATTAGAAAGCCAGCCTGGCTCTTTCCCGCCGATCTCGCCATGACCGGTTTGCTCACATCATTAGCGACAACGACGACCTCGGTTCTGAACAAGTGGGGAAGTGGCATTTGCCCGGATGAGCTCGGATTTTATAGCGGAGCCTTGTGCATCACCTGAAGAGGTCTCGAACTGACCCATGCACTCTTCCAATACCGGTGACAATACCCGCGGCGGGTAGAGGTCCATCGTACATGTCATGCCCAGCAAGTGGGGACAGCTCGAGGAACGGCGAGAATGGATCGAGCAGCTCGTGGATCCTGTGCACGTAAGTATTACAATCCGGAGTTTTCAGTTTCACTTGAACACACGATACGTCAACCGATCGGTGTGACAGTCTGTCTGGGACTGACCTCTCTCGCACCAAAAGTTTGCCGGCGGCCTTGACCTTTTGCTTGGCCTTCTCCCCACCTCCGTTCTCGATCGTTCGGAGCAAGGTCTGCATCTCCTGTTCGACGACCTGCATCGCCTCGGCGCGCTCCTTGAATTCAGGATCCGAGGTATCGATGGCGGTGGACAGTACTGGGAAGCCATGCATCCGGCGGTGCTGAACATTGGCGAGGCCATTCCGAAGTGATGGCGACGAGGACGACGACGAGGTCGAGCACACGGACGACCGCGCCGAATCGACGAACGATGCCGAGCGACGGGTCGCAGACGAGAGCAGAGCCCGGCTGGAGCCGATCGAGCGTGCGTACATCATCCTAGCTGAGATGAGATCGAAAGCTGCGGAGAATCGGGTGGGTTATCGGAGGACGGAGTGACAGCGCTCGGCCGGGATGCTGAGGACCCCGCTCGAAGACGGCACGCCGTGCTACGCCGTGTGGGCGTTCGGCGCATCCGACGGAACCGTCGGCCTCGGCTCGCTCGGCACTGCATCGTCACTAAAATTTTCGGATCATTTTGTTCCCGTTTTTTGATAGCAGGAGGATGTTGGGGAGGGCACGTGACTTGCCTCAAAATGGCTCCACCTTTTCTGGATGCAGCCTACTTGCCCTCGAATAGGCGCTTGTCGGCCATTTTCAACGGCTTCAACTTAGTTACGCCCGCCGGCAACTTGTGCTCGATCGCTCGCCGGCCCCGCAGTTGATTGCGTTCCCCCCCACATCGTGCATCGACGCCTGCTGACACGAAAGTAAGCGCTCGAGCTGACTCGCAGGCAGCACGGCCATACGAGACCGGAGTTTCCGACTAATCGATCCCCCACCTCCTCCACAGTGGCATCTCTGACCCGCTCGTTCGCGCACACAACTGCTGCACTGACTCGAGTGTCCGCCGCCACGCGTCACGGCGCCTCTGCCCCCGCCGCTGCCCGTTCCGCTTTCCATACCTCGTGCTCGCGACCTGTAAAGGGTGCATTCTCGGTGAGTACAGTATCAGCACTGTTGACAACGTCCTATGGTCCTGATATACCTGTGTTCTTCGCGGGCAGGCATTGCTGCACGGTTCACCCGAGGCCAAGGCCGAGGGCGAGAAAGCGGAAGGGCAACACTCCAAACTAGTGGGCCGTAACGTAAGTATGGTCAACCAGATGTTTCAATGGTGCAGGTAGCAATCATCCCAAAGGGTGTATCCTTCGATCGTTGCCGAAGACGCCGGGGCGCGGCCCCACTTCCGGCTGTTCAGGAACGGTTTTGTGGTTTCATAAGGTGCTGACATTGCCCCGTCCTCCCTCTCGGCCTATCGCCCGTACAGCGGAGCGTACACGAGTTCCAAAGTAAGTAATAGACCATGCGTGGCATCCTACATCTCTCCCCGTCGAGCTGGGTACTGACCTCGGCCCCCACTCACATCGGTGCCCCACCTCTCCCCCCGACCGCCCCGCTTCCGCCTTGGACCATCCAACAGAACACAAGGTCTTGCCCCAACATGTCGAACAGTACAAGGAGCTCATTGCTGGCTACTACAAGGGCATCCACGAGTCGGAGGACTTCCATGCCAAGTTGACCGGCAGTTGGGAAATTGTCGTCGGCGAGGTCGACACGTTTGGTCAGTCCGCTCCAAATCAATTACGTATCAGGACATGCAGCTCACCTCGCTCGTATTATATTCCTGTTCCAACGTGAGTAGTCCACATATTTGAGTACGAGGGACTGATTGGCTTCGAAAAGACCAAAGCTCAAATCAAGGCATCCCACGCAAGTCTACTCTCCCCCATTTCCCTTGTATCTAAGCGAAGACTAAATCTTGACCTCATTCCCCTCATTCTCACAGGGCCACCTCGAGTTCTTCAACCATGAGATTCTACCTCTGATTCAAACGCGCACCTCGCAACTGAACCAAGAATTCGCCTTTTGGCAATGTGCCGAACCACGCACCGATCTGGGCGGCATCGTCGAGCTGAGGACGTATTCGCTCAAGCCGGGAGCCTTGTTGGAGTGGGAGAACCAATGGTCAGTTGATTGAATCGTGCCACAACGACGCAAGATTCATCCGCGAAGAAGCTGACGGAATTTCTTCCACTCTCCCCGGTCGTGAACGAACAGGCGAGTCGGCCTCGAAGCTCGTCTCCGATCGGGTCATTCCCCCTTGGGCGCCTGGTTCTCCCAACTTGGTGAACTACACCAAGTGCACCACATGTGGCATTACGCGACGCTCGAGGAACGCCGCGCGACGCGGGAAAAGGCCTGGACGATCGATACCTGGTCAGGAACGGTGACAAAGGTGGGATTGATCGAAAACACTAGGCTTGTCGTGTTTCAGATCGATTGCTGAACATGGGTCTTCACGGTTGGCCTGCAGACGGTCAAGCTGACGGAAAAGATGGACGCCAATGTGTTGAGGGCATTACCCTTCTCGCCGATGCGTTAAACGGCAAAGGGCTGCAGTGAACGACCGAGCTGGGCGATCAACACCTCCGATTGTTACGATATTGACAGGGCGCTTGGCTTGCTTTCTCTCCAATGTGATGTAACTACATATTTACCTTTTAAGTGCTTGGGTCCGAGAATGAAGTCGTCTCGGTGCTGGATCGTGGGCATGGCAGAACAACCATAGCATCCTTCCTCTCGCTAGGTCTTCGAGTGAGCCCCCACAAGCAGATAATGTATTGAGCCAACGAGAATGCGACGCAGTAAAATTACAGGTGCGATTAGATGGTATGCACCGCCCATTCTAGACGGAAGTAGAGCGCCTTGCATGGGAACGAAGTTCAATCGGGGTGCTTATTTCGCTCCTGAGTCGGCTCCGAGCCAAGGTGATGAGATGTAGTTGCGAATGCTGCGAGGATAAAAACATCTGATATAAGTTCAATCCGTATGAGGACGAGGAGGTGAGCCGGGGCAACTCACCCGTCGGCCAACAGAATGACGACATTCTTTCCTTCGACATCGGCAAAGTTCCTCTTTCCCTCTTCGCTCTTGAGGAACCCAAGCGCGCCGGAGAGAGCACTCCCACTACTCCCACCGCACAGTATCCCCTCTGTTCGGATTATCCGCCTCGCTGCTGCAAAGGACGCGGGATCGTTTGACTTGATCCATCGCGTGACGGTCGAATGTTCCAGTACGCCTGGGATCTGACAGTTTCCGGACGGGCATACCGTCTCAGTTCCCGATCCAAGATGCTCCGAATACTCACAAACTTACAAAATCATATCCGATCCCCTCAATCTTGTACTGATCCGTCTCTCCCTTCGCGAGCTCGTTCAATTTTTCAGGGCGAGCGAGGATGCTGCCTCGCGGGTCGACTCCCAGCACCACCACGTCCGGGTTGGACTCGTGCAATCGCTTCGACAAGCCCGTGACCGTCCCACCCGTTCCTGCTCCAGCAACCATCAAGTCGCACTTGCCCGTAGAAGGCCTCGATGCTCCGGCCGAATTTGTCGAGCTCGAAGTCGACGCCAAAGCTTCGATGATCTCGGGTGCCGTGCCGTGGTAATGCGCGTCGGGGTTATTTTCGTTGTCGTACTGGTTCAGCATGACCGCGTTCGGGATCTCCTTCAGAAGTTGCTTTGCTTTGCCAATGTTGGAATCGGGCGAATCGTGAGCGGCTTCGGTCGGAGTTCGGATCAGTTCTGCGCCGAGCGCGACCATGGTGTTCTCCTTTTCGATCGACATCTTCTCTGGCATGGTGATGATGCATCGATAACCCTTGACGGCTGCTACTAATGCGAGTCCGACTCCCGTGTTACCACTCGCTGTAGGGCAAGATCGCGATACAACTCTAAGTATCAGTGCCGTCGACTTTCAATAGCCAGGGATGTCATCGAGCGCGGGCAGTGCACAGCTCTTGTCGGCAAAACGCCCAAGTGGGGAAGTGGCGCGCGAACGTAACCGGCGCATCGAGTTGACGTGGAAGGCGACCAACGTACACGGTTCAACGAGCACTGATTTGCCTGGAATTAATCGACCTTCTTTCTCGGCTTGCTCGACCATACGTAATGCGATGCGGTCCTGTGGTGTATGCACTGGCGATCAGCCTGAGCTGCTCGTGGGATTGGGCTTCGTGTCGTGATCAATTGCGCCAGCCATCGCCGACCGACCGACGGCACGCCGAAACTGGTATTCTCAGCCTGTCGCGACACCCAGCTCGGACTGATGTCGCGTCGCCATGTGTGGACCGCGTCAAAGCCGTGCAGCACGACCGCCACGGGGCCAACACCACCACCCAACGATAGCCATGGGGTGCGACTGACCTTGACTGAACCTCCAGCATTAAACAACTCGACCTTGGCGTAGAGGTTGCACTTGAGTCCCTCCTCGGCCGCGATCTTGTCGAGTCGGATCAGAGGCGTGTGGCCGATCAACGAGAGGACGTTGTCGTGGACGACGGAAGGGTGCGACATGAGGCGTATCGAGAGAGGGGTTGTAGGTTTTATGTGGAGAGTAACACACAGAAAAGGCGGTAGGTCGAGAGAATCAAGTGCGACAACGAGTTGCAAGAGGTCAAAAGCGAACAGAGCTTTCCACACGCCCGAGTCTGTGGCGACTCGTTCAGCACTCGCTCGGCAGACTTCGGTAGCGTCTGCCTCGCCCGCATCCGAACGCGATCCGTGGTCGACGGTCTCGTTTCGACAATACTGCACCGCAAGTAAAGCAAGACACAAAGCCCTCACGCAATAAGAAAATGTTTCCTCGATGCTTTATGTATCTCGATTGAAGACGTTCACCCCATTTGTTCTTGCTGATTTTGCTGCTGATCGGAGTCCTCGCATCGAAACGGTATCCCGACGGTCCGGCGGGCACACGACCACCGCCTACTGCCGTACGTACACTCGAGGCCGTCCAAGCCGAAATCTCACCTGCAGCGAAGTCACTTGCTCAACACGCACCATAGCATTAGCACGAAAGAGGGTCACTTCAGGTACGTCTGACCGGGTGACCGAATCATTGATGGCGGTTGTCTCGGAGGCTGGAGCCTGGAGCGGGTGTGAACCGTGGCCGGTCTTCGGCGAGCCTAAGTGGGTTAAAATACAGGGGGTGCAGGGTCGCGGCTGCGTGACGTCGGGAGTCGACCGTTCAAAAAATCTCCGCGGCCGATCGCTAGCGCGCTGAGGCCAGCGTCAAGGGAGTCTCGTACTGCAGCTGCCTTCGATGGCTCCGGGAAGATGACGACAGCGATCACATCAACTGTTTCCTCAAACAATCGCCAAAGATAGTTGCATCGGAGTCGGAACAATTATTAGAAACAGTGTTGAAGTTGCTACAATCGTCTTTGCTTCGGCTATGAATCGCAGGTTCTATCTTTATCGCGGAAAAAAGGCTTGGCGTTGCTCCCCTCGAGCTCGATCTAGCTCGACTATGCTCGACTGCGCAGAGAAGCAGGGCGTACGAATCGGTGGTGCCCGTGTGGCCTTTCGTGGTCCTGACCAAACAATTCGTCACTTTGGCGCGACGACGAATGCAGGCCCCGACCGATGACCATCCAGCACCACCGGCGACTACGTTCGTCGCTGAGCCCGCTTCAACGGCCGACTTTAGCCTGGATGAGAATGGAGCCGAACTGGGGATACCTCGAGGGGCGACGTCGATGCCAGTACCTGCGGTAACGACGGCACGATCGGGGTCGAGGAGGGCCAGCTCCGGGTTGGCTGCGAGGTCGACGTCGACCGGCGCGAATGGCGATGCGAACGAGCTACGACAGCGGCCGCTGAGGAGTATGACCGCTCCCAACTTGGGTCAGAGAGATTTACATCATCGACCTCAACCGAAAACACAACCGACCAAGCCACTGTTCACCAAGGAGTTGCTCGTCCCCAAGGTTAGCCACCTAGCCAGCCCGCTCTCGCATCTCGACTCAAATTGAAGCGCGCCTGCGCGTCATCGGGCAAGAGATGTCCCGTATAAAGCTCCGACCTCAGCTGATCAGCATCCTCGTCTGCGCTTGACTTGTGTTCCCAGGTTCCGGTTGGCAAACCTCCGGGATGGAGAACGAGTGGAATGAACATCATCAAGTACTCCTGGCTCAACGTATTGCTCGTGTTCATTCCGGTGAGTCTGGCGCGCCCGTCGACTTTCGACTGAAATGAACAATGAACTGATCAGCCCGGCGACTGGCCGAAGGAAATTCTCCGTAGGTCTCCTGGACCATGCACTTCTCGCACCAGGGCTCGACCATCACTTTTGTCATGTCGTTCTTGGCCATCATTCCCTTGGCCGCGATGCTTGGTTTTGCTACAGAAGAGCTTGCATTGAGGGTACGTCGTCGTCGCCACGGTTCAGGGACTGTCGAATTTGCCCCTGACTCTGGCGAGCGCGATTCCTTTTCGCCACGCAGGTCGGTGACACGATCGGCGGTCTTATGAACTGTAAGCAAACTGCATGCCATGCAGAGAGGAGATTGTCCAGCTCTAACCGCACCTCCGTATCGGCGACGACTCTAACAACTGATTTGCTGACTCTTTTTCTAATTTTCTAATCAAAAACAGGTACATTCGGCAATGCTGTCGGTGAGTACGACAAGCCATCGACAGTTCTTCCCATTCATCGACTGATGTTATAAGCACGCATTTCTAAACTTTTCAGAGTTGATCATTGCGATCCTCGCCCTGGTCAAGGGCGAGGTTCGGGTCGTTCAAGCCGCCATGATCGGCTCGGTGCTCTCCAACTCGCTTCTCGTGCTGGGCACTTGTCAATTCGTCGGAGGATTGAGGTTCCACGAGCAGCCGTACGCTATGAAGCAGGCCCAAGTCAATATCAATGCGCTCGGGTGAGCACCGCGGTCCGAGTGAAAATCCGGAAAGATTGAGTTGCTCATTGCCTCTGTCACTCGATATACAGACTGGCGATCAACGCGATCGTCATTCCGGTCGCTTTTCACGTCTTTCGCGACCTGGCAGGTGGTACTGGGACGAACCTCACGGTGCGTTCGCGAGGCGATCACGACGTTTTCGAGACGAGCTGCTGAGCCGAAAGCGTTTTCCGCCACCACGCACAGACTGCCGACACTGACGTGTTGCACATCAGCCACGGCATCGCGATCATATTGCTCTTTGTTTACCTCGGATACATGATGTTCCAGTTCTGGACCCACTCTGTGCGCGAAATTGAGCCATCCTTCCCACTGAGCGCGAGTTGCTGATCCCTATGCCTACGCTCACGTGACACAGTACCTCTACGCCCCCACCGACCCAAGTTCGGCTCCCATCGACATGGCCTCCCCGACGATTCAGGACGGGCCGCAACCACCTGCCAACACGGCCGTTTTCCGTATGCCGTCGTGGGGCTCATCCTCGGATGGAGAGTCGTCGATCTCGTCCGTGTCGACCGAGGAAGACGAGCACGCCCCCAAATTGAGTCTTTACGGCGCTCTGGCTTTGCTGTTCACCGTCACCATACTGGCTGGGTTCACCGCTGAATGGGTATGTCATCCTAGACGTGTATCGGATGGCAGCAATAGGCTGATGAAACCTTCGTTGCGCGTCCCATTGCAGCTCGTCGGAGCTATCGAAGGCCTCACCGCGACGGGAGCCGTCGGGGTCGAATTTGTCTCGTTGATCCTGCTTCCCCTCGTCGGTAACGCTGCCGAACACGTCACGGCCGTGACGGTCGCGGGAAAAGGCAAGCTCGATCTCGCCATGAGCGTCGCCGTCGGCTCGTCGTTGCAAATCCTTCTCCTCGTGATCCCCATCCTGATCCTACTCGGGTGGGCGATCGGTCAACCCTTGTCGCTCTACTTTGATCCGTTCGAGACATTGATCTTGTTCCTTGCGGTTGTTTCGGTCAATTGGGCGATTGCGGATTCGAGAACAAAGTGAGTCGTCCCTGTCCCCGGTCCCTGTGCTCAGACCTGGGAATCGATTCTGACCTGGGCATTTTTTTTCATTTCTCATTTTGCAGTTGGTTCGAAGGGCTTACGTTGATGTGTATCTATGTCATCATCGCCTTGGTCATCTTTTACTACGATGGTATCGACAACCTGAGCCGCTAAAAGGCCAAATTTACCTACGCCATGATTTGTTGACGCTTATGTTCGTTGCTCACGCGCCAAATGGCCGTATGTACACCTATTATATGATCCTCCAAGTTGTGACTATTTTACACGCATTACTATTTTATCCCCATCGTTGTACTTGGAATGCAGTCGTCCCGTGACGCGATCGGCTCGGCAGGGGGGCCACTTGCCGCGCCCGAACCAAACCCGATGCCGAGACCGATTCGTCCGAATCGTCCGAATCGTTCGAATTGACTGTCACCTCCATATCGACGATCGATGCCGTCGTCATCTGCGGCTACGGCGGCTGCAGAACGCAAGACCGAGGTGTTTCAGGTATCCTTAGTGAGTCTGTATACCCTACCTTCCCCTCTGCAAGATGATCGTTAATCGTTCCTGACTCACTGACGACGCGTCGCACCACGTCCCTCTCGGATCTCCTCCGGACGACCACCACGGACCGCGCGATGGCGATGGCGTATGTATAGAGCGTCGAACGACAGTGGGCACGCGAAGTAGCAAAAGGTGGGCGACCACTGCGACTGTGAGCCCCTGCTCTGCTTTTCGAGCTAATACTCGGGAATCAACCCACAGCTATCCTGGGCACGATCCTATTTCATCGGGTGTTGGGCAACCTCAAGCCGCGCTCGGTCGAGGTCTGTGGCGTCACGTTCGTACGTCATATAGCTTATTCAATAAGACGGTAATGCTCGACGTTTGTACTGATTCCTGCGTTGCATCGACTAGCCGTCGGCGAGTGATCCGGAGATCGAGGCACTCGTCAATGCCCACGTCGACACCTACACAAGGGCACTTTTGGAACGAGCGGGGAATACGCCTCCGAGACCAAGCAGGGTCAGTACACGTCAAATTGGAGACGGAATCGTCCCGCAAGCTCGGAAAGCTGACACCTTGGCTCACGCTAGATGGTCATCTGCTTCTACCGAACCCCGCAATCGCCTCGATCGTTCCGTTCCCCTTCTTCCCAAGCGATCCCTCCGTCACCAGGGCATAGCGGTTCGAAATCGACATCTCCATCGAGGAACATCACAGCACCCGTCACGTCGGCCTTGGGATGGTTTTCGGCATCGGCGAAAGCCGCGTTGGTGGGAGGGACGATGGACGAACCCACAAACGAACAGGTCGATGATCTGCAGCAGTTCGGGACACCTTGGGAAGCTTGGATCGTCGAGATGGATGCGGTCGGGGATGGGAGAAGGGGGGTAGGAGAGGATCGTGAGTCATCTGATACGCAAATCGAAGCTGTCTCACTTGCTGAAAATGGTGGCCCTCCGACACCCAGGCCTGAGAAGTCAGCTGAACGATTTCCTCTTGAGGAGTCTGACGTTTGTCATGGACAAGACGGCGCATATCCCACCCATCACCTCGTCCGATACATTACCCCATGGGGTCTTGGTGAGTGGAAGACGTACTTTTGAACCGCTGAGGGGACATAGTCTGAAGTATACGTCCTTCCTCACAGATCGGCATCGATCCCCCTTCCGTACCGTTTACGATCCCTGCAGCGATCATGTCGAATCCGACGTGGCCTTGTCTGCATCGAGAACTGGTCGCTTCTCCAAGATCACCAGCCGCGAATCTGGGGCGATGAAGGTTTTTCATCGTACGCACTCTCCACAACCTCCGTTTCTTTCCCTAGCATATTTTGTTGTAATTATTCTTCCTCTCAGCGCACGCTAAGCATTTCTCTTCGAGCTGATCCATCTCATGTCGAACCACAACTGTCGAGAGCTACATTCAATTTCATGCTCACAAGCTCGACCTTCCTACTCTGGATACTTTGCTACGGCTCAAAAGTTCTGCACGGTCTTGATCCCGCCACTCTTGACCGGTGCCTCGACCTCGGTATCCGCATCCGAGTACCTTCCCCCCACCTCCACCTTGGACCCGAACCCATCATCCTTGGGGAATGATTTTTGACCCGTAAAGGGCAACAAGCCCGCTGCGAGACGAGGACCCGAAACGAGTGAGGACCAATCGAGTTGGGAACCGCCGTGGGCTCGCGAGGTGATGAGGTGACGGTGGGCGACGTCGATGACGGGGATTGTCGCGTCGACGGAGGCGGCAAGATGCCTCAGATGCTGTGGGGAAGAATGTAAATAGTGATTAGCCGTCGATGGTGGCAAGGCATCTGATGCACGGCCTTGTCCTCACATTGGCATCCTTGAGTCCTCCTTCGACGGTGAAGCCCGAATCGCCTTCGAACGAATTAGTTGCGATCTTGGTGCCGTACCCGATCCAACTCGGTGCGGGAATAAAGTCCTTGACGAAAGAAAGCAAGAGATCGCTTCCGACACCCGTCTTGTCGGCGAGGGTCATGGCCTCGGACAACAATTCGATCGACCCGAGGATGAGCATGTTGCCGGTCAACTTGAACGCGGCGGCGCGCTCGACGTTGCTGCCGACGTCGACGGTTTTGCGCCCGACGGCGGGGACGAGGATCGGTTCGGCGATCTTTTTGGCCCAGTTTGGTCCCGACAGCACGATCACGAGTTTGGCTTCCTTGGCCATCGGGGGTGGGCCGAAGACGGGGCATTGGAGGTAGTAGGAGTGCGGGATCGCCGACGCGGCTCGTTCGAGTTCTCCGGCGGTGGTCGGGTACAAGGTCGAGGTTTCGACAAAGATCGTACCCTTGCTCTTGTCCTTTTTCTTGGCGCCTTCCAATAGTTGGGCGTAAACTTCCTGAGCGACACTGTCACTCTTGAGGGAAGTGATGACGATGTCGCAGGCCTCGGCCATGGCCATGGGGGACTCGGCGTGGGCGATCGAGTTGGACACCGGGGGCAGCTTGGAGCTGGTGCGATTCCACAGGGACAGAGCGGGGTAGTCGTTGGTCGAGAGCCAGCGTGCCAAGTTGTGGGCCATGTGCGAACCCATGTTGCCCTGCGAGCATAGGGATCAGTCGGGTGGGTGAGCCCACGATCAGACTGATGAGACGGTTTCCCCACTTGGGGGCGAAGAGCAGAGGCTGCGACTGACCACTCCGATGAAGCCGACCTTGAGTTGATCACGGGGGGAGATCTCGCATGTTTCCTTGACTTGGGGTGTATCTGACGAGGATGAGCTGGCCATGCTGGGTGGCAGTGTGGGGTACAGGGGTGCAGGGGTCCTGGGTGGAGATGGGGCGTTGCTCAAGCGCTTGATCGATCGATGACGTTGACCGGGCTGGCAAGTCGCTGAAGGGCGCGGGGTGGACGAGGGGCGATAAGGGTCGTGCACTGGAAAACCGTTTGGCGCTACCAGAAATTGATTTGATCGCCGGGTTGCTGTTGTGTACTTCAGCGAGGTGTATGTGTGGGAGTGAAAGAGAGGCGCACCGGCGAGCGCATTACCTTTTCGAATTTACCCTTTCAACCGACTTTGAGACCACTTTCCTACTGTAATCGAGAATTTCTCTGGGCTCCCCCACCCGCACCTCACATCGCCCAGAGCTCCGCTTGCACCCAGTTGACTACTTCCAGCTCGCACGAATACACACACTCCTCGAGAGAGGCAGCAGGATGGCATCTCTCGAAGCGCAATACCAAGCCGGCACAGCCGAATACTCGAAATTACAAGCCGGTCAGTCGACCACCTCCACAAGAACACGCTCTCAATCGCGCAGCTCGTCGCGTACGATCCTCCCAACCTTCCCCTCGTTCGACTGGCTGATCAAGTGCTTGAGCATCCATTCCAGACTACTCCAAAGCGGTCGCCCATCGTCAAAGGCTGGACGCTCAACAATCCGAATCCCAAGCCGTACAAAAGGTGTGCGATCAAACCCACGAGCTCACCTCTCGCTTCGACTGAACCCTTTCCATCTCAAACCCCAGGAATTCGCGACTCTGACACCGGACAACTCGGTCTACAAGCTCGTCGGCCCCGTCTTGCTCAAACAGGACCCGACAGAGGCCAAGGCCAACGTCGAAAAGAGGTTGCAGTTCATCAATTCCGAGATGTACGTTCGCGGGATCAATCTCTTCGGCCTAGATCGATTGCCCGGTCTGATCGTTCGCATCGTTTGGTCATCAACTCAAACAGTGAACGCGTTGAAGGGAATCTGAAGGAGCTGGACGCCAACTTGGACAAGAAGAAGATGGATCTCGTGCACATCCAGACGCAGCTCAAACAGAAGCAAGAAACTCAGCAGCAGTTGCTCACTGGCGGCGGAGCCGAAGTCAAGAGCAAATCATCAGCAGTGGCTGTATAGACGGGATCAAAGAACGCAGCTTTATTGTACCAGCAGTGTAATCCTATCGCATTGACTCGTTATATGCCGAATACTCGGTGCAGTTCCGGAGAGGGTCTCGCAGCCCTCGGACGAGCATCCTCGCGAGGTGACCAGATGCTACACAGTACTTCCATTACACACTTGAGCTACAACTTGGCCTTTCTCTTCTCCTCCTTCTCCCTCAACCACCTCATCCTCTTGACCGCCGCCGCCCCCGCGCGACTCGCATTCGTTCTCCCCAACTCCGCACTGACCCATTCCCCCACCTCCGCAATCTCGACGAATTTTTTGGCCCTTTCACTTCCAAGATCCAGCAGATCTTCAGGAGCGGAGGAGGAAAGAGGGGAGGGTAAGAGTGAGGTTGATATTCCCGAGGTTTCGAGGGCGTATATTACGTCTTCAGTCGCGACGTTGCCTGTCGCACCGGGCGAATAGGGGCAACCTCCTAGACCGCCGATCGAGGTGTCGAAGGACGAAATGCCGAGCTGGGAGATGGAAGACAAGGTACATCAGTCATGTTCCTCTTTCAATGGAAATGTTGTTTGATTCAAGCAAGCAGCACGATGTGCTCCTGAGCCTACGCGAGCTTGGGATCCACTGGCGAAACTTACCTCGACACATTTCAGCACGTTCGCGACGGCCGTTCCATATGTGTCATGACAATGCGCCTATCGGGGGAGCAGTAACCCATTCAACGAGAAAGCGATGGTCAGAGGTCTGCATCGACAATCTAGACGACGGACTCTGATGCACTCACCGCCAACTTGTCGACATCGACCCCTTTCGTCCGACACAGCTCGATCAACTCCTCCCACCCTTTGGGCGTCCCGACCCCAATCGTATCCCCCAAACTGACTTCATAAGCTCCCATATCCAACAAACTTTTACTCAAATCCGCGACTTTGGTCTTGTCGACTCGACCGTCAAAAGGGCAACCTAGGACGGTCGAAATGTATGCTCGGACTTTGAGCCCTTTGGTTTTGGCTTGTTCGATCAACGGTGGGAGAGAATCGAGGGAGGCTTGAACGGTCGTGTTGAGGTTCGCTTTGGAGAAACCTTCGGAGGCGGCGATGAAGAGGGCGATTTCATTGGAGAGGCGGACGGATGAACGGGGTTGGGCTTCGAGAAGGGAGAGGAAGGTCGAGAGGCCTTTGGCGTTCGGGATGAGGACGGGCAGCGAGAGCGAATCGCCGTAGTGTTCGCGCAAAGCATCGAGCGCAGGTGAGGTCATGACTTGGCTCGTAGAAGCCATTTGGGGCACCTTGGGGGATGAAATCACCCCGAATCAGCAGACGTAGAGGAGCTGGTGAGAACTCGAGCTCACCCATTTAGGAGCGACGAAGGAGCCCGCTTCGATCGTCCTTAGTCCCACATTGGCCAATTTGGTGATGAGCGATGTCTTGAGATCGGCTGTCAGCACGGCCTTTTCGTTCTGCAGCCCATCCCGAGGGCCAACTTCGATGAGCTAGCGGCGGTGGATCGCACGACGACACAAAGGTGGGGCCCAGAACGGTCACCCACGCAAAGACGATGTAGAAGGGGGTGCAGCAAGTCAGAACCGCTCATCTCAAGTGAAATATGCTGGAAGGAGTACGGTAGCAAGTGCGCACCTTTACGGTCCTCTGGGCCTGCGAGCTCGAGCTGGTGGAGAAGAATGCCGTCACTGCTTGCCGACCGCCGGCTCCGACTGACAACCGAACGGAGGTAGTGCAGCTGGTCCTTGGCAGATACGATACTAGTGATGTTAGATACATGTTGCGATAAATACTGTGCCCCTCGAGCGGTCGGTGAGTGACTCGTGTGGATCCGCTGTGCAGTCTTGAGCGCTTGAGCAGCGCGATGAGGAGAAGCCGAAGCCGACGGCAAGCCGGAGCTCGACTCGCCGGCGCCGTTGCGAAGCACGTGACTTGCCAAGCCAGCGGACTTCACCCAAGTTACGCGGGCCACGGTCGCACGCCGAGCGTTGGCAGCATCTCGTACCGACTCATGTGCCAACTCGGTTCAATGTGCAGATTTATCCGGAGATCGTCTCCTGTCTTGGATTGACTCCGAATTGTTCCACGCGAAAATACTGTCGCATTATGCCGTCCCGAGCTCGAGTTCGGCACCGCAAGCTCACTTTCCCGATCCAGCGCGCAACGGCCCCCACAAAGACACAGCTCGTGGCCTCGTCGGCTCGGTCTTTACACCGCCTATAGCCTTGGCGCGACTTGGTCGGGGATTACGCAGCTGATCATCGTAGTGGACCCTTCTTTCTCTTCTAGAATCACTCCATAACCTCCTCGCCTCGGACTAATCTCGCGCTATGCGCTACGTCACCCCTTTGGACGCTTCCTCGCTCGCCTCGTCGTTTCTGCCCGAGCTGCTCACCCAAGCTCGCCGGCGGATCCCGACCTTGCAACGTTCCTCGCCGGCCTTCTTCCTCGTCCCTCTCCTCGTATCAACGACCCTAGGACATGCCCACCAATGGGTCCCACACATCTACGCCTTCGCGACCTCTGAACTTCCCTCCCCGCCCTCCGCCGTCGCAGCTAGCCCTCCGCTGCCCAAGGACGAAACGAACCCTCATCGTCTCGTCGTCCGCTACATGAAAGAAGCGCTGACCAAATCATCGTGCGTCATCGGTGCACCAAGAGCGATCGAGGCTTTGCTCGAATTGGATAAAGTCGTCCCCGTCGAAGCCAAGGATGATTCGTTCGTCAGGGACGAGTTGGACCGCTCAAGGTCGAATCAGGAGAGGGCCGAGATTGGGATGAAGGGGATCAGCACCGTGTACCAGAAGGATATTGTTGGCATCTTCAACATGATGGATCCGTATCTGAAAGACATTCGTGAGTTGTTCCCCGCGTGACTAATTAAGAAGTCGTCCTTCCTTCGAAACTGATCGAGCATTCCGAGTTGCGCAGGTTGGTTCGCCCAGAACATCACCTATAGTACCTACCTGGTCCCTCACGCGGACAAGACACCGGGAACCTCGCCAGATCCTTTCGATCAGGACTCGACGTTGCTGAGCATCTTGACCTTATCGACGATCGTACCGCAACGAACACCGAGGGAAATCTTGTGGCATCTCCGTGAGTCGGCTTTAAGTTCTGCTCGGTTGAAGGCGCTCGTTTACTGAGAAACCAAGGTTTTCGCAGGTGGCGCGATCCGACGTGGGATCCCTCGCGAGCAAGTGCGATCATTGCACGAAGAGATCGAGGTCGTCTGTCGCGCGTGTGGAGTGGACAATGTCCGAGAAGGGATCTCGACCGTCGATGACGTGGACAAGCAGGCCGAGGAACCCTGAAACGTTGAAATCAAAACTTCTATAGTTGCATGTGCCAAAAGGAGTACCAAGCACAACTAATAGTAAATTACTACTTCCAGAATGGTGTCACGAAACTGACAAAGAGATACAAGCTCAGAGAGAGCGGGAACTGACCACCACGGCATTCTCATCGGGATAAAGAGCTCTTGCCTTGTTCCAAATCGTAAGCTCCCCCACCATTCTTGGCCGCTTTCTTCATTCTCTTCTCCTCCTTGACTTTCTTGGAGTGGTCTTGCAGCTGGTACAACTCCTGGATGTTGAAGACGAGGTAGAGCAAGGTCACGATCCACTCGGGCGTTGAAAGGAGGACGTAGAACAGCACTTTGGTGCGAGTAGACAAGGGGTCGCCGGGGTTGAAGTAGATGTAGAGCTTAAAGATGGCGTTCAAGGCCTGAAGGGAAAGATAAAGGGTAATTTGAGTTATTGAGTTCCGCGTGGCGAGGAGACACAGGGAACAGGGGTCAACGCAAAAACTCACGAGCAGGGCCGCGCAAACGATCAGGTGCAGAGTCGCGGTCATGGGGAGGGATTGTTGTGCTTGTGCGATCAAAGAGACGGCGATGGTGAGAACGACAACGGCAAGACAGATGATGACGTTCGCGTTGCTGCGGGCGAGAGAAAGATGAGGGACACATCGGATGAGCAAACGAGATCGAGCGGGAGATGAGAGAGGGGAATAGGAGGCGTGGTAGGTGACTCACCGCTCGGCTTTGTACGACGAGAGACTCCCCGTTCCTTCCTCCACACCACTGACGGAAGAACCGGCCTTTCGGACGTGGAGTAGAATGAAAGCGCATTAGATATCACCATATCATGCGAAAAGCAAAGGCGCAAGGGGAACTCACGACAATGCCGAGAATCAGGGCGATGAGGAGCGCCAACTTGAGCAAGCGCACCGCACGGTCCATCAAGTCTTTGTTGTAGATTGAAGGTTCACGGTAGCGTGTGACGTGCGCTTCGAGCATACTGAGCAGAGGTTCGCACAGGAGGATGAATCCCGTCAAAAGGAGGATCTATGACAAGCGAGGGAATGTGGTCAAAATTAGCATTCGTCCTGACCCTGACTCGACTGGCGCCAAAGGGTACCGCTCGAGCTCGGAATTGACAGCGAGCGAGGGACTTGCAAGTTCAGCGATGAAAAGACCGATCGCGTAGTCACCATCCGCGATGACGGCTCGGATGCAATAGGTAGCGATACGGGCGACGATGAAGATGGCCGGTCGGATTAAGGTCGTCGTGCGCGATGACGGCCGCAAGAATCGATAGATCGCCAACGGAGCCAGGAACGCGAAAGCGATGGCGAAGATGATGGAACTTCAGAATGCGGGTACGCAAATACGATTCATCAGGTCTCTGTAGTCTTGTCGGAAGTATGATGCAACACTTGGGGTCAGATCCTACTCACCTTGGGAGATCTTGGGATTTCGTTGGAATACCCCCCACAAGAGCGATTCCGATTGGAGCCGAAGGCATGGTGGACGTGCGATGCGAGAAATTTTGGGAGCGAATGAGGATCGGTGAAGGAGATTGAAGATGCTCAAAAAAAAGAGCAGGGTAGTGATTGTTGCAAGTCTCGGTGGTACTTGGTGATGGAGATGGAGGATGAAGAAGAAGATAGAGAGAGAGAGAAAGGAAGAGGGATCTTGAGGGATAATTTCCAGGACCAAGTAAGCTCCCGAAAGGGCGCCAGGCCCAATCGATGCAATGCAAATCCCACCTACCCATTCTAGGTGCTCAGATACCTACCTCCCTACAGTCCCCCCCCCCCCCCCCCCCCCCCGCGGAAGCCGTGAGTCCTCGCACTTGTGAGGTGCGACTCGCCTCCGTTGTTCGGAGAGTAGTGAGAGCCTACTCGGAGCCGGCACGCGCGAGTTCGAACAAGGGTGCGAGCGTCGACTGAATCTCACATCCTTTCGGCAGCGGCTGCGCCGCCGCACTTGCCGGCACTAACGCCGATCCAAAAATAGGTCCCGGCCGTGCTTCCGGTTCCGACACGTGCTCCAGCAACGGGTGGGCTCTCTCTTCTATTTATATTTTGTATTTTTAGACTTTCATTTTTCTTATCTAATAGATTTCAATGAAGCTGGTAGCATGATGGAGGTCTTTCAGTGCAAGTGGATGTAGATGTCAGCATAATCCCTGAAGCTCTCTAGAGCTGAAGGTTTGTTCAACGAAAATTGGGGGGGCGCTAAGCTCGACGCCCCTCCCTCTGGGAGGGGCTTGTGAGTTATCCGCGCGGTTGGCCCATTTGCCCTCCGAAATTTTGGCCCTGAAAAGTGCCCCCTTGCTGTAGCATGGCATATATTGGTGCTATCTGAAAACTGGATGGATACGTCTTTACTTCATCATTATTGATGAGGCTTCACCGAAGCTTGAAGTCTAGGAACGCTTGATCATCTCGCTACAGCAGCTTGAATCAACTGATTCCGAACGAGACGCAGGTCGGCGCACGGACCAGTCGTAGTCCAGTGGATGCAAGTCCAGATGGCCGACAATTCGCTTGGTCAAGCCACTGGATACGGGCGAATGTCTGTTAAGACTTCGCAAGGTCACCTTCTCAAGTTCAAGGAGATGTACTACCTCCCTGGATCGAAGTATGGTCTAATCTCAATGTCGTCGCTCCGCGCTGGAGGCGCGAAATTGGTTTATGGCCATGGGGGAGATACTCAACAGGTTTGGCTTGACGGCTCTCTCGTCGCCGAAACTGTCAAGACGAAGGCCAAACAACCAAGTTACGTCTTCGATTTTGAGATTGTTTCTCCACCCTCGCCTGTGCTCGTTGCAGCTACCCGTGCTTCCGTTGGAGCTTCGCTCATGGAATTGCATCGGAGCTTCGGACACATGGCACCCTCTTCAATTCTTCAACTCGTCAAATCCAAGGCTGTCGTTGGAATTCGTTTACTTGACAAGAAGATTGAAGACTGTGAGCCGTGCATCATCGCAAAGGCGCGCGCGGGCTCTCACAATCATGTCAGTCGAAAACCCGAACATGTTCTTCAACGGGTTTCGATCGATCTGGGATTCGTCAACGATGACGATACCAATGGACGATCCATCTACATGGTTATCGTCGACCAACTTTCAACCTATAAGTGGGCTTTTCCACTTGGTTCGAAGTCGGCATCCGAAGTCCTCGAGGTCTGGCGCGGCTTTCAAGCGCAGGTCGAGAGGCAGTCCGGTCAGAAGATCAAGTTTGTTCGTTCTGACAATGGAGGCGAGTTCGTCAACCAACTCCTTGGCGGCGAATTCAAGGCACTTGGCATCACCCATGAACTGGCTGCACGTTACACGCCGCAGCAGAATGGTCAAGCGGAGCGCGCGAACGGCTCTCTCTTCGCGCTCGTCCGTGCCATGCTCAAGGACTCCGGACTTCCCAAGAAGTATTGGTTCTACGCATTGGAAGCGGCTGTTTTCGTTTCCAACCGCGGTCCTCACCCGCATCTCAAGGGCAAGACTGCGTTCGAGGTCTTCTTCGGCAAGCAACCCGACGTTTCGCATCTTCGCGCGTTCGGATCTACTGCCTACGTTCTCGTCCCCAAGGCGATTCGTAAGAAGCTCGATGACCATACTGTCAAGGGTACTTTCCTCGGCTATTCGGGGGAGTACAACTACAAGGTTCGCGTCGAACATGGTCGGTCTTTCAAGAACCTCGTCTCTTCCGATGTCACCTTCATCAGCAAAATGGGCACTCGGCGCGCACCGCTTAAAGGCGCTTAAGCCCCGCTTAAGGACGCTTAAGGACGCTTAACAAGACGCGGGGCTTAAGGACGTCTTGTTAAGCGTCCTTAAGCGTCCTTAAGCGGGGCTTAAGCGCCTTTAAGCGGTGCGCGCCGAGTGCCCATTTTGCTGATGTTCTCCGACGAGGCTCCTTCCGGATCGCGGACTCGGCTGTCGAGCCTCGCATCTACGAAGTTGAACCTCTACAGGAACACGAGTTAGTACACCAACTGCCGTTTCCTGGCTTGGAGCAGATGCCGGCTTTACGGCCTGCTCCCCTGCCCGAGGCAGAAGTTCCGGCTTTACGGCCTGCGCTCGTACCCGAGCTTGGTCCGACTCTTCGGCCAGCTCCCGCTCCTCTTCTTCGTTTCCAACATATGGACGATGTCGACGTTGCTCCTCCTCCTTTACCGGCTGTCGGTCCGTTGGCCGAAGACGCTGAAGTTGAAGAGGACCCGATCGATCATCGACGCGAGGAAGCTGTTGAGGCTATCGACAGTGACGATGACGACGGCCCTGCAGAACACGATCAACCATTACCTCCTGAGGATGGTTACGAGTATCGACCTTACCGTGTCGGCCGCAACCCTGGTGCGCTCGAGAACGTCGATGCAGGTAACATTTTACCGACTCGCCTGCGTGCTCAGCATCGTGCAGGCGCCCTTCGTGTCGTGTCTACTCGCTCAGTCTACCGTCGTCCACCAGAGCTCATTGCTATGGTTTCGTCTCGTCACCCCCCGCTTCCCAAAACGTTTGTGGAAGCGATGGCCTCTCCTGAGGCCAAACACTGGATAGCCGCTTCTGACAAGGAGTTGGGCTCATTCAAATTGCACAAGGTCTTCAAGCTTACGAGGTTACCCACCGGGGCACGCGCCCTGGGCTATCGTTGGATGTTCACTCGGAAGGAAGACGCTGAAGGCAACATCATCAGCTACAAAGCTCGTCTCGTCATCCAAGGCTTTGCTCAACGACTTGGGATTGACTTCAACGAGACGTTTGCTCCTGTCTCGTCGATCACGACGATCTTGTTTCTCATCGCGATTTCTGCCGCTCTCGGACTCGTCCTCGAACAGTTCGACTATAATTCTGCGTTTCTCAACGGGATCATGGAGGAGGATGTCTACATGAAGGTTCCTGAAGGATGAACTGGTGGCTCTCAGCCCGGTCACGCTCTCAAGCTCCTCAAATCCATGTACGGCACCAAGCAAGCTCCTCGGCAATGGAACGCGGCTCTCCACAAGCTGATGACGGATCGCGGCTATACGCGCTCCAATGTCGATGCTTGTCTCTACTTCAAGTATCATGGCAAGTCGTTCGCGATCATCACTTTGTACGTTGATGATGGGCTTGCTGCATCGAACAACCAGGCTTTTCTGGACTCCGAGATTTCGGCTTTCGATGCGGTCTACAAGCTCAAGCGACTTGGCCCGGTCAAGACGTTCCTCGGTCTCGAGTTTCTTCGTACCAAGGATTTCATCTTCATCCACCAATCAAAGTACATTCGAGGCTTACTCGAACACTACACCTTCGAAAGCAAGTCGAAGAAGCCGGTCGCGACTCCCATGGAGGATCGCGTCGTTTCGTCTTCTACTGCTCCGTTCTCCGACATTCTCGTCTACCAATTGGCTGTGGGAGCACTACAATATGCTGCGCAACGTGTTCGTCCCGATATCGCGACTTCTGTTCGTGCGGTGGCGAAGTGCGTGGCTGCTCCAACCGAAGGAGACTGGATCTGCGTCAAGCGAATCTTTCGCTATCTTTCTGACACCGTCGACTATGGGCTACTCTACCGCGTAGGCGGTTCTACCAAGTTCGAGGTGTACAGTGACGCATCGTTTGGTTGCGATCACGACAACGGCAGATCTGTGGGAGCGTATGTCGTTATTATGGCTGGCGCTGCCATTTCCTGGAAGTCGAAGCAACAAACGATGGTCGCTTCTTCTACAGCAGAGTCTGAGACTCTGGCTGCTTCAACCGCAGCAAAGGAGGCTATCGGTCTTCGCAACCTGGCGTCCGAACTTCGCATCAATCAAGGTCGATCTACTGTTCTGCACGAGGACAACCAACCTTGCATCGATTTGGCGAAGAATCCCGGAGCTCGAGGTCGTACTCGCCATTGGAATGTGCATCATTTCTATCTACGCGAACGAATCGAGGTTGGCAATATCGATCTCCGCTACTGTCCGACCGATCTGAACACGGCCGACATTTTCACAAAACCCCTATCCAAACTCAAGTTCGCTACGCATCGCGAGGGACTCGGGATGGTCGCGCTGGCTACCTTGGCATGTGGGAGTGTCATTTGATATGTGTCTGTGCCTGTGGTATCTGCGCGGATGCGCGTGCGTTTAGTCATTAGTCACTTTGGTATTGGAGTTTGATCTGTTTAAGTTAGGGAGCGCGCGGGGCTTTCTTCCCGCGCGGCTGTTTACTCTTGGTAGCTTTCTCATCACTCGCTCTACATTGTGGTCCTGACTTCTCGGCGTCGTGCACCCTCACCTATCGGAAGGCTTTACTTCCGCGCTCGCATCTTTTTTGCGATAGGTTATGAGCCCAACGGGTAGCGTAGGAGGCCCGGGTCAGCAAAGCGATTCCCATCGCACCACCATCGGAATGGACACCGATACACCCTCCACCGAAACGAGTGATCGTGGGTTACATGTCCCAATTCTTCGAGCCTCCAACTACATGGATTGGCGTCGACGTCTTATTGGTCGTCTTGGGTCCAAGGATTTGCATCTTTGCGCATCGAGGCGGATGAGCCCGGCTGCGGAGGCTGTTCTTCAGGCCGCAATCGACGATCGATCGCGTGGCTTCCACTCGCCACTCGAGCGGCTCGACTTCGCAGCTATGGACGCGAAGATCGCCAAGGAGCTAAAGAAGGAGGTTCGAACTCAGGCTGAAATCATTCAGTTTCTCGACGAGGCCAATCTTCGCCTGGTCAGGGGTTGTTACACGTCTTACGACATACTCGACTCGCTGAACACGTTCTGCCTCAACAGCCTCCGCAGCCGGGCTCATCCGCCTCGATGCGCAAAGATGCAAATCCTCGGACCCAAGACGACCAATAAGACGTCGACGCCAATCCATGTAGTTGGAGGCTCGAAGAATTGGGACATGTAACCCACGATCACTCGTTTCGGTGGAGGGTGTATCGGTGTCCATTCCGATGGTGGTGCGATGGGAATCGCTTTGCTGACCCGGGCCTCCTACGCTACCCGTTGGGCTCATAACCTATCGCAAAAAAGATGCGAGCGCGGAAGTAAAGCCTTCCGATAGGTGAGGGTGCACGACGCCGAGAAGTCAGGACCACAATGTAGAGCGAGTGATGAGAAAGCTACCAAGAGTAAACAGCCGCGCGGGAAGAAAGCCCCGCGCGCTCCCTAACTTAAACAGATCAAACTCCAATACCAAAGTGACTAATGACTAAACGCACGCGCATCCGCGCAGATACCACAGGCACAGACACATATCAAATGACATCGACCATCCCCCCTCCCGTGCAAGATCAACTTGGCGCCACTCCGCACTCCGCACCTGCCGACAGCCAGGTTGCTCCGCGAAACAACTTGAGGAGTCAGTCCTCGACCTCAACGATCTACCCACCAGCTCAAGGTGTCTCTGCGCAAAACCGCTCGACTTTGACAGCGGCAAATGACGAACCGTGGCAGTTTCAACGAAGAAAAACCAAAGGTGGTAAAGGTCTTCTTCCAAAGTGAGAAGGCGCAATGGTAGACGATGGATCCCTGCGGATGCGTTCATACGGTGAGTACATCATATATGACCGCAGAGGGCGACCGACCGGTCAATGATTAATCATCGAAACGGGATCTTGCCAACAGGGGTATCGGTCCAAGACGCAATCCCTTTCCGGTTCCGCCTCTGCCTGGGATCCCAGAAACCCCTCGCCCCCGTTCGCTCACGCTCCGCTTCGTCGTGCTCAGCCCCGAGTAAGACTGCTTCCGGTGCTCTTCCGCTCCATCAATTGCAATATTCCCTGAGATTTGTGCATCATCCACGCTCGATCAGATCTGTATTACTATACTGCAATATCACGTCGTCCATCACAGCATCCAAGCATCTGACCCAATGCTCTTCGTTCCCCCTATCGATAGCGACTTGTAGGAAAGACTTGATCTAGCAACCTCATCTTCGCTCAGACTCACTCCCCTTTTCATTCCCCTCGAATTACTCGAGCTCCTATTCCCGTCAGTGTGTAGGCCCATACTTCTCGCATGCAGTATTGTATAGCTGGCAATGGCTTGGCTCCGTCTTGGCCATCCAAGCCTCTACAGTCCCCTCCCACTACGTGCACGATGTGTTCTGCTCCTGCGGAGCTCTTGACACGCTTCATCGCTACTTTAAGCGTGCCCTTCAATGACTAGTCGGCAACACAAAGGTCGGTGGGCGATCCTCAGTGTTCAGTGGTTTTCACCCAGTGGCAGGCAGCGGGTCACATATATGCAGAACCGTCCGAACAACTTAGGCCCCGATCAAGTTTTTAGCGTTTAACAAAGGTTTAGGAGGTAAAAGCTGTGGAATAAAGTCGGGTAGTAGGGGTGACACAAGATATGCCCGGATCCATTGCCCGACGCGATAGTCTAAGGTTTCTCGGACGAGACGTCTGGCGCGGGCCTCGTTTCGCAGCCAGGGGCTCAAGGTCGCCAACAATCGCGCTCGCCTACAGCACTTGCATCATACATCTTCCCATCTTCTGCTGCGAGATTCAATTTCGATCAAATAGCTTGACGAAGCTCGAGACTGTCTGAACAACCGGGTTGTAGTCACCTTCGTGCATGCTGGGTATAGTATTTCCGGTGTGAAAATTACAATTGGCGGATTCGTAGTTTCTCATGCAAGAAAAGACATAAATTTGGCGGCCTTGGGAGCTGTGCCTTCTCCCTCGCGTATTCTTGGTTTGACAGTGTCGCTACCCGGTGGCGCGTTCGCTGCTAAACCCTTTGCTCGTGCTCATCCACTGGCTGTCCAGGTCCGTCCCACGTCTTCTCGTCTGCTTGGGTGCAGTTTTCGATTGCTGATTTGCTCATTGATCTCAAAACGTCACTCCAGCCGGGCAGCCACCCTTCCTAACCAGCATAACCATGCCCGAACGGCCAGCTCCACACCGGTCCAAGGGCATCCCACTGCGAGTACTGATCGACCGACGGGAGCACTTCCTTCCCCATACGATGTTTCGCTTCTTCTATGTCGCCGCCTACCAGCCGGAAGTCCACTACTACAAGGAAGCGGAGGTTATTTGGCAAGCCGTCTCCGACAACATGTGGCAACAGCTTGAGGCCTACATCGAGGAACTGCGAGAGTGCTGCCTACAGATCGGAATTCGGCTGGAGCAATGGTCGAGCTGGAACATCTTCTCTCTAGATGTACGAGCAGTCTGGCGAGAATCGTGGCAGTTCTATCATGGAGACCGCAGCGTCTGGTCCGATTACTGGAGGATCATCAAATACTCCGGCTTCTGTGAGTTCTCATCTATGAATGACCGTGATCTGCACATTGCATCTGCTGCGGCACGCTCTAGCTCTGACTCAAACTAAACTCACTTTCGAACGCACTAGACCTTCACTATCTGCGCAACAAATTCATCGCGTATCACAACTCGAAGCACCCCGAGCTCGCCCCCTCTTCGACGATCCGACAATCTGCTTCATCGTCTGGGAGCGCTCCCATCGTTTTGGCGGGATCGTGTGGTCTACTTCCAAGGGTTCGTGGAATCAACCCCTGGATCTTCGGGATTCTTCGTAGACGAGGTTGAACACCTCAAGAGTAAGTCGCTCGGGGTGGGGATCCTGCATCGCTCCGGAATGCTTGACTTACCCCGGGGTCTCACCGTTCACTGATGATTGGAAGTACGCGGTGGCATTCGTTTCGACGGTCCGGGAATTCGACGTCGTAGTTGATGCGAGGCCGAATTTCTTACCAGCAGATGACGAAATCCTGGGGATCCCGGCCCTCCTCCCTACAGGCCCCGAAAACGAGTCGCAAGAGACAGATACTAGTAGCGGCTCGCAGGGCTCGCAGGAGACTTGCAGTGACTAGCGTATCGATGTACCGTTTATAATTGTCGGTTCGTGTCAGGGCTGCGATATTTCACCCCTAGCCCTCTGCTCCCAATCGATTCTGTAATTGCTCCAGTGCCTCATCGCGTTTGTTATGTACCCTCCCCGCAGGAGCACTTCCTTCCGTCGCAATACGAGCACTTTCTGCCCAATCGTTGGTGTCGTCAGAGCTGCAGAACACTGTAATCGATTTAGAGGTCGAATCAGGGCAGTGAGGGCTTGGTCTGACCCCAAAGTCGACAACATCGAGCGCCCTCGTTCGAGCGCCCGGTCCACGGACATTTTCACAGAGTGAGGGTGAGTGCCGAGCAGTCAAGATTCCTCGGAAAAGTGACTTCTTCCTCCGTCCTCCGTCTACTTTGCTTTGGTGGTATTTCTATGGTGTGTTGGAATGTACGTTCACTCTGAGAGCTTCTGGACGATTTTTTGATGATAGAACGTGTTGGAAGCGCGATTCTGCCACCAGGAGCTGTTCGCGGTCCACAGCCTGACTCGGACGCCGGCTGCACAGAGGCCACGCCTGTGAGTACGTGTGTCGACGGCCAGGCGCTCTTGCAGCCGCTTGCAGCCAACTCGCGGTAGTGGGGGAGGCATTGGGAGGCACGCCTCTGCAAGCTTCGTTCAGGTCGACAAATCCGCCCATCCCGGTTGATGTGAGCCATACTTTCACAGAGCACGCAATCCAGCGAGGAACTCACATACTGACATAGTATGTATGGTCTTGCATCCACCAGTATGGATGCTGTAGCCTCAACGAGTGCTCAGCTCGGCCCGTGGCTCGAGGAGTCGCCCGTGGGCTCTCAGCTCGCGTCGACTTCAACCTCGCTTGGGGAACTCGACGCACGAGCAACGACAGACACGAACAGTGTCGAGTCACTGCCTACCCTTTCGACCTTGCTGCTGTCGACGGCGAAGTCGCTCGTCGAGCGCACCGACGCGATCAAGTCGGAGCCGTCGCGTGGCACCGGCCCGACCGCCTCCACCTCCGCGACAAGGCTCAAACCACCGGGGGTAGTGTCACCTGTGGCGTCCTTTTCCAAGCCCACAGCATCATCAACATCACCGCCGTTTGATGCTCTCCATCACAACCCCGTCGCGCTGCTCAGCGATCCGTCGTCGAACGAGTACCTCGCGTCGCTGCTCGCGATGCCACTGTCGACACTGCAGTCACTTCCAGCGACGCTCGCCGCACTGTCCAAGTCACTCGATACCGATCTATCGTCTCTGGCGTTCACTCGCTACTCCGCGTTTCTGCTCACTCACTCGGCGACCCAGTCGATCTCTCAATCGTTCACCACGCTCGCGGATTCGCTCACGGCGCTGCTCGAAAGCACCTCGGAACTCGAAGCCGCCGCGGCGACGTTCGAACAACGCGTCGATGATGTCAGGAGGAAACGAGACCGTACGAGTCGTGTGCAGGAACGTATCGACGAGGTCGAG
Source organism: Microbotryum silenes-acaulis (assembly GCA_003665825.1). Taxonomy (NCBI): domain Eukaryota; kingdom Fungi; phylum Basidiomycota; class Microbotryomycetes; order Microbotryales; family Microbotryaceae; genus Microbotryum; species Microbotryum silenes-acaulis. The sequence goes on from QPFY01000009.1 coordinate 667,284, forward strand.
GAGCTGCTCGAGGCACCTGCCGTCGTCGAGGCCTGCGTCCGAGCAGGCTATTGGGGCGAGGCCATCGACGTCGCCGCGAGGTTATCGGAATTGCACGTACGCCTCAAGGTCTCGAAAGAGTCCAAGCGATACAAATCTACTACAGCTAAGGCTGTGCTGGTCAACGGGACCGCCCTCACTTCGACAGCGACAAGCGATGGCGATGGCGCGCTACGGCTGCTGCAAAGGGTCAGGGACGACGTCGCCATCGCACTGCTATCGCTGCGTGCCCGAGTCATTGACTCGCTCCTCCAAAGAGGACTTAAACTGCCTGGCGCCGTGCGAGGGATCGGCACACTGCGGCGGATCGGGAGCAGAGCCATGAGCGGTTCCGACCCCAAAGCTTATAGCTCGGACAGACCGCAAGAGCTCGACGAGAATGCACTGCGTGTCGTCTTCCTCGCTGCGCGGTGGCGATGCTTACGCAGTGAACTCGAGGCGGTGGAAGGACAGATGGCAGCAAGTGGGATCAAGATCGACGATGCGGGAGGCGAGCCGCCAGAGGCTATGCCGAATCAGACGAGCGCCGAGGAGAACGAAGAACGCATGAAGTGGACCCGGCAATGGATCGACGTATGGCGAGAAGTCGTAGGCGAGACATTGGGCATGTACACCGACGTATTCCTCTCTTCGTCAGTGCTTTCGAACCAGGCCGCCTCGAACGGATCGGAATCGACATCGAACCCGCTTAATTGCACGCTCCCCGCCGCTGCATCGTTGGCCTTGTTCGCCACGTCCTCTCTGACCTCGCTATCCGGCATCTTGGCTCGGGCTATCCCTTCCCTGACCTCAATCGCGTATCTCGCAGGACTACTGACCCAGCTCTCCTACTGCTCGCACTCGTTCGCCCGATACGGTCTCGACTTCCGGGAGCTGCAGCAACTTCGCGAGCGCATCGAGGCACGCGTCGGACGCATCGTCGTACTCGAGTGGGAAGCCGCTGGGCGGGCATGGGAGAAGGAGTGGCGAGATGGATGGGAGGGGACGGGCTCGCATGCCATATCGCTTGCTCGACGAGCTTCTCTTCTGGGCGGACGAGCACCCATGTCGGACTGGCTAGCGGTGCCCGAAGGCCTTACCCAGGTGTTCACCACGCCGATGCCGCCTGCCTTACCCGCCGGTGTTGCGCCGTCGACGTTCCACCATCAACCGCCACACGCGGTCGCGCTCCTCCCACCTTTAGCTCGCTTCCTTAACGCACACTCGAACGCACTCAACTCACTGCGGTTCCTCCCCCCTCTGGCGCTATACCCGTCGTTGCGGGTCGCGCAAGCGCGCGAACTCGACCGAGCGACCCAAGTGCTTGCGGCCTTCACCGATGCTTGGCTCGCTTCGTCCCATGGTGCGGCTGCGTCCGGTCGCGACTCACTCGATGGCGAAGAGGACGGTGCGCACCTGTCGAATGACGAACGCAAGATCAAGGCGCTGCGCGCGGACGAGAAGCGGTTGATCGTCACCTCCATTGCCTGGTTCGGACGATGGGTCGTGCCCTGGATCGAAGGTAGTCTCGATGTGGGCATCTATGGTGAAGTTACGTCGCAACGTATCTTGCCTAAGGAGAAACGCGTCGCCGGTGTAGTCGATGCGGTCAAGAGGACCGAGGGATTGATCGCTCGAATCGAAGGGCGGCGACCCATCCACGCCGAGCCGGAAGCGACGGTGCCCCAAGCCTCGACGAGCGAGGCTAGCCAGGTGGCCCCGGTCGATGAGATGGCGACCATGCCCGTCGAAGGAACGCCGGTCAATCCGGCCATCGTCGAACCCGTGCTGGATGAAGTTTCTGATGAGGCCCGTGGCAGCACTCGCCCCGAGGCGGCCATTCTGAATGTGCCTAATGTGGCGCCTCCCACCGAGGAATCGATCGCGGGTTAGAACCAGTTGTCATGAGGGAGCTGTACACGAATTTAGAGCCCTTGCAATGCAGTATATGATGTCGAATGCATATGACCTCAGTCGCACTACAAGCGGATGGATCATTACCGAGCAGTGAAGAAATAATGGGCGTGAATAACGCCGATCAATTCGGCCCCTCAGGCGAGCGCGCTGAATGTGCAATGACGGTTTACCGAAACTTGCAGCCGACTCTGTCGCGCTCCTCCTCACCGGCCTCACCCTCACTCTCGCACGTTCACGTTCATCTTCCCTCGTCCTCGTCTCGATCGTCCAAGCCGCGATGGGTATCTACATCCGCAACCCTACCGCTTTGCTCAAGTACAAATACAGCTCGACCGACAAGTCGTTGACATCGGTCAGTCCAGTCGCCTTGCCAACGCCGCTGGAGCCACGGCGCGCTCCCCACTTGACGACTTGACGTGGGGACCGCGCAATGAGTCGCTGTATGCCGCCCACAAGCTGACTCTCGAGCGCAATCTCTCTGCAGAAATACGTGCTCAACCCGTACTGGTCATGGCTCGTCACGTTGTTCCCCGAGAGCATGGCTCCCAATGCCATCACACTGCTCGTACGCACTTTCGCAGCCTTCCCTCCTGTCGCATTCCCTCAACGGCTCGGCTGACCTTGACTGTGGTTGATGTACAAAGGGTCTGGGACTAGTCTTTGCCAACTTCCTTTCGTTGGTCTACTTCAATCCGACGCTCTCCTGCGGCGCCAAGCCCCTGCACGTCTCGCTCGGCGGTGCATGGGACCCTCTGCTCGCTCCGGCCAAACCCACCGAGCAACACCACTTCCGAGGGTGGGCAAGCTGGCTCGGGCTCGGCGGATCGGTCGTGGACAAGGCCGATGAGCTGGCCGGCAACTGCGCACCGAGATGGCTCTACTGGACTTTTGCCGCGGGCTTGTTCATGTACCAGAGCTTGGATGCGATCGACGGCAAGCAGGCTCGGAGGACCGGCACCAGTGGCCCGCTCGGAGAGGTACGTTTCATCTTGGCGCTGATGTTGTAGGGTACTTCTCTCAAAATGAAGCTGATTTTGTTAGTTTCATCTGTTTCCAGCTCTTCGATCATGGCTGTGATGGTGAGCAGGAATGTGAATGTGTAGCCTGGTGGAAATCTGCGCAGAAACTAACCCTAGGCTGTAAAATCCGCACATGCTGGTGCCTTCATCAGCGATCAACACAACAGTAAGTCACATCTGAAAACCATACCTTCAGGCTCCATAACTGACCCGTGTGCTCATACCGTGACAGCTCGGCGTAATTCTTACCGCCTCGGCACTCAACCTTGGACTCGACTGGTGGACCGTGGCCGCGCTGCTCGCGACCTCGGCCAATTTCTACTTGACAACTTGGGAAGAGTTCCACACGGGCAATCTCTTCTTGTCCGCCTTCTCCGGACCTGTCGAGGGCATTCTCCTCGTCGTGGGCGTGTTCATCGCAACTGGATTCGTTGGTGAGCCGCCCGGGGTCGAACCGAGATGTCCTACTTTCCGCTCATCGATAGTCCCTGCATTCCTCTCGCAGGCCCCAGCTACTGGGACCAAGGAATCTTGACCGTCACTGGGCTCAAGTCGAGCGCAATCATCAAGGCGATCCCCTTCAAGCTCAAGGATCTGCCCATGAACGACTGCTTTGTGAGTTGGATAAGCGATCAAGTGCTGTGAGTATCCAAGCAATTGACTCGATGCTGCGTATCTATCAGATCGTTTTCTCTCTTGTCGGACTCATTTTCAACATCGCGTCGGCCGCTCGCAACGTTTACGCATCGTTGCCCAAGAAAGGGCGAACGCCGGCGTCCATGCTCAAGCCCTTGTCGCGCCTCAGTCCCTACATCATCCACACCTCGGTCATGATCTTCTGGTTGACGGGCAGGAAGGCGGATATTCTGCATTCGACGCTCTTGGTCCCCTTCATGTTCCTTTGGGGCATTTCGTTTGCGCACCATGTGCAACTGCTCATCCTGTCGCATTTGACCGCGTCGGCATTTCCGGCGACGTGGAAGCACCCGCTCATTTTCATCGCACTCGTGGGTGCCGTGGATGCCAACGCTTCGTGGTTGACGAATGGACGATATACGACCCATTTGCAGACGACGCACGAGAGGACAAAGTGGACCGTACTCGGCGGTCTCGTGCTCGCGATCATGGTCTATGCGCACTTTGTATGGGAAGTCATTGGTGACATTTGCGCCTTTTACGACATGAAGTGAGCACGCTATACTTTCGGTGGTGCGGTGAAAGATGTTCGTCACTGATGTCGGTTCGTGTTGCTTTACTTTCCCCAGTTGCCTGACGATCAAGAAGAAGGAAAAGATCAAGGCGGTGGAGAATGGCAAGACGGTGATGAAGGACAAGCCCAGTCTGGCCGAGATTGCCAAGCAGAAGCAAAAGAAGTAGGCGATGCCCGGGAAGGAGTTGGGTGGGGGTGAAGAGCAGCCAGGCTTAGTTGGTCTTCAGCGAGGGAGGACGGGTGGGAAGCCGAAAGTCGATTTATTTCGACTCGTGACTTGAGTGTAGGGCGAGTCTCGAGACTCGTTTAGTATGAATTATTGTCACTGTAATACGCACTATACGATTCAACTCTTTTTTGACGGATCTCCGCTGGCCTTGCTCGGAAACGGGACCACAACGAATGCAGTGGCTGGGAATTGCTGCCTTGCGGGGTCCGAGCGCAATTTGACGTGCGCGAGCGATCACCCTCACCTGGCTGGGCAGCCCCGGGCCCTGGCTCGGCTCTAGCTCAGCTCACCTCGATTCGACCTGGAACGAAGGACCGACCGAACATGGGCAAGAAGAGCAAAAAGAACAAGAAGTGAGTCTAGGCGACGAGTTCGTTCCACCCTCCAAGCTGCGTGATGGCTGACCAAGGTGTTTGTATCCGTTGCAGGTCGACGGCGCAGTCGTGGTGTCAGTCGCACGCTTGACCGCACTCACCTACCACACCGTGTTGCGTGCCACACTGACCCAGCCCTTGTCACATGCAACAGGCTGGTACTGTGATCGTACTTTTGAAGATGACAAGGTCCTGCTGTTACATCAAAAGTCCAAGCATTTCCGGTGCGTTCATCCCATCCCGTCCCATCTTGCGCTCCTCCTGAGCACAATTACTGACGTTGAAGAGGGGTATGGTGATACGCAGATGCCCGCACTGTCCTCGTCGATTGAACACGGCCGGTGGATTGACGGTTCATATCGACCAGGTGCACAAGCTTGGTCAGCCCGACAAGTACGTGCCTCGATCTTCTCCCTTCCCCTCCCCCCATCTCCACGATCCCTTTGCCATGTGGCGCTGCGGTCCAGAACAGATTCTTTCTTCTACTTGGAGCAATGTGTGCTGTGATGCGGCAGGCCATACAATCGATCTGACTGGCCTCGGCGCTCACGCTCTGCAGGATCGAGAATGCGCTTCCGGGTCGCGACACCTTCGAGGTCGAAATCTACGGTATGGAAGGTATCCCCGCCGCCGATCTCGCAGAGTGGAAGAAAAAGCAAGAAGAGGAACTGGGTGTCACGGCCGAGCAACAACGGTCAAAGAAGCCCAAATACGACCATCGACCCTTGTCCGCAAGCGAGATCCGAGCACAACTCGCCCAGCACAAGGCCCTCATGTCCGGTCAACCGTTGCCTCCCATGCCGGGGCAGTACATGGGGCCACCTCCTCAAATGCAAATGCAACCGCATGGGCAACAGATGATGCCGCAGGGCTTCTTCAATGGCCCCTCGTACGGAGCGCCGCCGCCTCAGCACCATCCGCCCCACAACTACTCGGGCGGCCCACCCCCGAACTTCTCTGCGCCCCCACCCGGCTTCATTCCACCCCCGCCAGGAATGCCATTACCACCTCCAGGATTCCCCGGCTTTCCACCTGGACTCCCCGCACCGCCACCTGGCTTTGTCGCCCCTCCTTCCGGGTTCCTCCCCCCACCCGGCTTCTCCGCTCCCCCCTTCTTGCCTCCCCCACCTAGCATGCCCTTACCCCCAGGCATGCCGATGCCGCCACCTTTCAACCCTGCCCTCGCGGCGGTCCCCATCCCGAAACCCAAAGAAAGATTGCCGTCGTCGGCCGTCGAGCTCAAGCCAGGGACACTGCTCGTCTATGGCGACAACGACGTCTCGATCGAGGAGAAGCGCGCGCGTCTGGCGCAGTACCGCGTCGAGATCCCAAAGAACGCGCCAGAGCAGGAGGTGGGAGGTATCACCGCCGCGGTCAATGAAGCGAGTAGGAATACGGGCGAGACGAGGCCGAGGGAAAGGGCTGCGGATCTGATGTAGCTTGGTCAAAACTTTGATTGGAATGGGCAGCTCTCTGGCGCGAGACGATTTTCTGAGAGAGCGAAAGAACGAGGGGTATACTGGGATTGCAAGTCCTTCCTATTGTACCAAACGACAGATGATGCGATAAAGTACGAAAACTGCAGAGTGAATGAGTGACGAAGGAAAACTTAAACGAAACCAACTACTACAGCTACTCCTCAGCCCTTCCACGATCTCGCTCCTAGTCTACGGCCGTAACGATTCTCCGCGCCTCCTTGCTCGATAGGCACGACGACGAGATCCCCTTCTATATCCGTCGTCACAACCGCGTCTAAAACCGAGTCTTGACCGCCATCTGAAGTCCGGATGGCCCCTAAGACGGGGTGAAGAGGAGCTGAGGAAGGTCGGTCGGGCCATATGTCGTGCCCTAGTTCGGTGAAGACGATTGCGGTAAGAATCAAAATCGAGATGAGGAAGAAGGTTCCGAGGACGAGCTTCATGATATGATCGATACGATCCTGCTTGGTTTATGTTGTGGCAAACGAAGTGGGTTTCAGTGAGGCTTTCACGAAAATTGGAGAATGGGGAGGGATGATCGAGAACGGACCTTGGAGGTGGGCTTTGACCAGTCGAGTGGGAGTTCCAGCAGAGTTCGATCCAACGTGTAGGCCGACTACGAACCGCGACGCGAACTCAGCCCGTTCAGTAACGCGTCCTTACTAAACCCTTAAGGAGCTAAGACCCCCGGAAAAACTCACATTTGGCTTTGCTGACGGCGTAGCAACCTGTCCGGGCGCCACGTCTCGAGACGACCGTGGCAGACCCCTACCGTTGTCGCGAGAGCGTTGACGCGTACGTGTTCTACTCGGCATGATGGGGCTGCGGGCCTCATCCGGTTCCGTGCGGCAACCATTCGTCACTGGATCGCCTCGACTCGTCGTAGTAGCTGCCGTTGTCGCCGGAATAGGCCGAATTATCGTGTCACCGATGGCTTTCTCCGCGATCGCCCCCGATGCCAGTGATGGCTCATCCTCCCCGCTGCCGCTTGCAAGACGACCGTACCGCGCTTGATGAGGTGGTGAACTCATACTAGCATCGATCAACGTCGTCGTCCAACGAAGAGTGAAGTAGGGCGTCTATGGCAGCCCGAGGAGGTACGTGGAAGATGAGGACGTTGCCAAGGCAAGCGAAAGGGGCGCAGGGTCCTTTGTCTCGCGGCCAAGTCGCGCGACACCCCACATAAAATATCAAAGACAGGAGGCCCGTGCTCGAATGACGACCCAACTAGTGAGGAAATAAAGCCGGATATAATTTCCCCCACGTTGAATCCATCTCACCCGGTTGAGTTGTAACGACTCGCTCTCAAATGATTGACCGTCAGAGCTCCTACAGTCACTGTCACGCAATAGATTGGCCTCGCGATGCGAAATAAACTGCGATTACAATTCGACGCCCGCCTCTTCCCTTTGCTTGACAATCTCGTACAACCGTCTCCTGTTCACCTCGTTCGTCGCAGACTTAGCACCTTCCTCGAACAAAGCCCTCAATAACGCTTTGCCGACCTTCTCCTTCCTCTCTTCCTCCGAGACCTTGTCTTCACCAGCTTCTTGGGCGTGGGAGAAGATGCCGGGGAACGTCGGTTTCTCGATCGAGGATTCGACCTTTCTTCGTTTCGATGGTGGTGCAGGAGGTGCAGGAAGGGCATCTTCGAGTAGGGGTGTGGTGACGTTGGAAGTGACGCGTTGAAACAAGGTCTTGGAAGGGGCGAGGGCGAGGGTCGTGAGGAAGGGTTGGAGGAGCGGGATCACGGGGACGACGGGGGAGGGGGAGTCGATCGGAGGGCAGATTCGTTCGATTTCGGCGAGGTAGATATCGGCCAAGTGGTAGGCTAGTGATGGGGGGATTCGAGCATCTGTCACACTGGTAGAATGAAGTGCGAGAGCACATCAGCAACTACTCGCATTAGGGCGCGGCCGTTCGGATGGGGGACTGACTGTAGTGGACCTCCAGGGCCGGTGAGGAGTTGGTTATACTCTTCGATCGCCCGCGGATCCCAATCCTCTCGTTCGAGAAGTGCGAAAGCGGCGTAAACAAATCTTCGGATGAGGAGGTAGAACTTGTCGAGCCTGCATGAGGTGCGGGAGAGATTGTCCATCATGGAGTGAGCTGCCAATTCTTCGCAAGCAATCTGGCCCGCCCTCGTCGGCCTTTGGTCTAGAGATCGCGACTCACCTCAGACGATCCAACCCTGACCATTCCCTGACCACGGCTTCCCAAAACCCTCGAAGGTAGGCCAACGCCGCTCTGAAGCGTTCGACCCTTCCAGCATCCTTGTCTTTCGGCCGAACGTCGAGGGTCAACTTGGCGAGGTCTTGCGCTAAGGCTTGTTGCACCAATGGTTTATCCGACATCCAAAAGCCTGGAACGTAAACGTGCAATCGAGATTAGTGGTTTGGATTCACTCCCCCTCGGCGTTCACGGTGATGTTGACCACTTCTCAACGTACAGAAATAGATCCCCTTCCACAATTTGGCCATCTCGATATCCCTCAGCCTCTTATCAATGACCGTCTTGGTATCCCATTGCAAATCCCCGACGATCAAGGGTGGTTCGTCCTCCCCGTCGGCGTGGCTCGTTCGCTTGTGGCCGGCACTGAGGAATTTGGCCAATGACGCAACGGCTTTGTCTCGAATATGTTTCTCGCCTAGTAGAATAAGGATGCATCAAGTCAGTTTGGGTTCCGAGAGATGCAGAAGGAAGCAAGGAGCGCCGTAAAGGACGAGAATGAGCAACTGACTGCTCGCGAGGAATTTGCCGAGCGGTGGAGCCGATGCAGAAGGTTTCAAAGCCGCTTTCCCTTTGCTCGACTTGGACGTTTTGGTAGAGGACCGTTTGGTCGTCGTAGTGCTCGACATGGTGCGGTCTGGGGAGGGTTTGGAGAGGTTCAAGGGGACGGCGACGAGGCGCGCGAGCGGTGAGGCAGCGATCTTGCGAAGCCCGTTGGCGCTCCGTTGGCACGCCGATCATTCAAGTGGTCCGAGCTCAAATCCGCATATGGTCAGCTCTCTCACTCGAGACATGTTTCGTGCTTGTACATGGACAAATGATAGGTCAATGACAGACGGAATTGTCAATTTTTTGTATTGAACATCAGGAAGGAGAGAATTGATGCTCCATCTATGTGCACGCGTCCTTACTGCTCCGGTTGCATGCCTGGTTCCCCACCATCCTCCTCACCACCTTGCGGTCCCTGCGGCAACCCACTACCGGATTGACCGCCTTGCGGCCGTTTGGCAGCAACGATGTCGTCGACGCGCAACAGGAGGCAAGCCGACTCGATCGCCGTCTTGAGCGTTTGCACCTTGACCGCCGCCGATTCGAGTAGGCCGTACTCTTTCATGTCGACGACTTTGCCCGTCTCACCATCGACACCGTATTGGTGCTCTCCCGCGGCGTGTTTGGCCTGATCGCACGGGTTCAAAAGACGACATCAGCCAGATGTTTAAAAATCAGAGAAAGCAAAGTCCGTGACAAGGCTTACCCTCAACTCGGTCAAGACGCGAATGGCGTTGCCACCGCAGTTCTGCACCAACGTCCGGGGGATCACCTCCATCGCATCACTGACGGCCCTGAACGGCCACCCCTCGACGCCCTGAATACTCCGCGCCTTCTTGACCAACCCCACCGAGATCGCCATCTCGGTCGCACCACCTCCCGGTGCGAGACGAGGGTCAAAGACGACGTTGCGAGCGACGGCCATCGCGTCCGCCAGATTCCGGTCAATCTCGTGCAGGACGTCCTTTGAAGGTCCTCGCAACAGGATGGTGCATGCCTTGGGGTTCTTGCACTTGGTCATGAACGTGAAGTACCTGTGAGAAAGATTGAGAGGGTAAAGGCATAAGCTGCTTGCGCTCCTATGGCACTTGACTCACACCAAACCCCTACTCACTCGTCACCGAGCTTTTCGACGTTGAAAAGACCGCACTCGGTTCCGACATCAATCTCACGCAAGTCGTCGACACGGTTGACGATCGTCGCACCGCAGGCGCGAGCGATACGGTTGTTGTCGGATTTACGGACGCGTCGGATCGCAGTGATGGGCGGGTCGGCCTTAAGTAGGTAGTGCTGCGCGAGGTCCGAGACGCCCTTCTCGGTGAAGATAAGGTCGGGCTTGAACTCGATGATGCGCTCGCACATGATTTTGATCTGCTCCTCCTCGATCTCGAGGATGCGGTTCCAGTCGGCCTCGTTCGAGATCTCAATGTTGGTCTGCGATTCACCCTTCTTGTACTCGAGCGGACAGTCGAGCAGGATGACGCGCGGGTTCTCGATGCGTCGTCGCATCTTGGGATGTGTGACATCCTTGTTGACCATGACACCGTCGAGTACGACCGAATCCTCGATTTCGCCTCCGGGCACCTTCTCGACCTTGGCGTAGCGCTTGATGTCGACCGTCTTGGACCCGTTCTCGTCCTTGGCGACGGTGCGAATCGCCTGCAGTGCGAGCTTGCACATCATGTCGGACCACCGCGAGACGAATTTGGTGCCGATCGAGGTCTTGATCAAGGCGAGCATCTCCTTCTCGTTGGTCGAGTCGACGGGGACCGAGATGGAATCGATGATCTGCAACGCGTCCTCGAGTGCACGCTTGAACGCGGCAATGATGACGACGGGGTGGATGTTTCGTTCGAGGTGGGGAAGGGCCTGGGCGAGGATCTCACCGGCTGGTGACGATGGGGCGGACAGGCGAGAGTCAGTCTGGTGGGGTCTAGCGGAAGGGTCAAAGATCTGAGAACGCACCGAGGATGATGACGCTGGTCGTTCCATCACCGACTTCCTCGTCCTGGGTCCTCGACAGTTCGATCATGCTCTTGGCTGCCGGGTGGCTGACTTCAATCTCTCGCAGGATGGCATTACCGTCGTTCGTGAGCCTGCGAGGAGGCGATCGAGCAGGAAAGCGCGTGTGGTCAACGCCTGTGGTGCTGCTTGCGACTCAGGATTTGGAGCTATATCCAACTCACAAGATACCTCCCATAGCTGATGATTGTTTGAAGGTAATGTTGAGATTGTGTGTCAGCCTCGAATCAGCATGGGAGACGTACTTGACCACGACCCGTGTGCGAAGGTGATCGCGACACCCGGAGTCGTGCCTTTCCCACCCGTCACTTACGATCGAGAATCATCTTGAGCATAGCACGGGGGCCTGTAGTGATGCAAAGTAATCACACCAAGAGAGAGAGAGAGAGCCTAAGTGGTCCACTCCTCTTGCACGGTGCTCCCATCGTCTGTCGCGTGTCACAAATGCGCGGTGGAAAACCCCCGTCTTGCATTGTACTGACCGAGACATGTTCGGATCACATCCGCAACGGTCTGTAGGTCCATATGCAAACAATGAGCCACAGTTCATCAGAGGTCTGACGTGATGATGGTGTCTCACCTTGGCGGCGGTGATGTTGCTCGTCTGGGCCTTGCGACCAGTCTGTCGACCGGCGCCAGCTGTAGGAAGAAGCTTCAGTACATGGGCTGGTCAGATGCTCACGCTGGTCCATCGACGTACTGTTGATGACGATGGGTTGCATCGTGGTTCTTAAAGCGATGCGCGAGGTCAAGGAACGATCAAGTTGGCGTCAGGAGCGTAAGCCTTGAGATTCCCTTCAGCGCTCACTCCAACCGGCGCGTGAGAGCGAAATTCAGTCCGAATCGACCGGGCGGCGCAAAAACTAGAGACGTTTTCAGATGCATGTGATAACGTGTTGTCGTAGAAGATATAGTGCACGAGGTAATAATAAAAGGGAATAACGAAACGATAATAGAAATTTCGTCGTGAATAAATCAGAGCGTTCTATCGTGACCCCATTCCTCCTTACGAAAGATTCCTCGACCACACCTTCCAACCTCCGACCAGCACCGTCCCCAAAACTAGCACCGTCCCTCCAACCATCTCACTCAACAACCAAATCCACCTCCTCCTACTCTCTCTCCCTACAGCAGGCCCCATCCTCATCCCCGCCTCCTCCCCCTCCCCTTCCCCGAGTTTGTGCTCATGCCTCCCTTCTTCCCGCCAAGCGAACGTCGTCCTCTTCTCACCCAAGTGGTACAACGTGATGAGGTACATCACTTCCCTGAACCACGCTTGTCGCTCTTCTTCCCATTCTTTACGGGGCCAATACCGACCAAAGAGGATGAACGCCGTTGATAAAGAGGTTTCGTAGCGACTCGTGAACCAGTCTTTTGTGGTTCCTCTAGGGAGAGCAAGTTGGTCCGCCAATCGGGTGCCCAGTAGCATTCGCGATAGTTCACGGTGATGCCCTACGGGACGTGCAGCTGGTGGACGGCCCGACACGGCGGACAGGATTCGGTGGGCGGGAGTCGAGTAGCCGTCTTCGGGGACCTCGGACGGGAAGGCAGGGAACGCGAGCCAAGCGAACGAAGTCTCTGCCGTCGCAAAGGTGCGACCGTACATGCGCTCGAGGAGAAATTCATCTGCGTAAGACATTCCATGCTGCCAATCGTCAGTGTCACCTCCTTTGCACCTCGATCAAATGGGGACACATGAATGAACCGACGAACTCACCGATTCCGAGGTAGAAGCCCACATGAGTCCACGCCCGAACGTACGCCGCCGATTCGAAAGGAGTCAAGTGAAGACCCACACGCCTCAACGACCAAAGCGGGGCAATCATAAACCCACCCAAGACGATCGCCAGGTCGTATTGATTGATGGGAATGCCGTGCTCTTCTACAGAATACGCATTCAATCGTCCTTGGCCGAGTCGAATGCGTCGTCGGACCTGGGCGTGGAGCAAGCGCACACGTATCGCCGACTTCCACCCTATACCTTGGTCGATCGTCATGTCCGACATGCAGTCCAGAACCATCAAAGAGGTTTCGAGTAACCTCCTGTAGCTCGCGTCCCTCGATTTCGACGTCAGGTAGTTCGTCTCTTTCATCGTCGCGGATAAGTGTGGCGCCGAAAAGCCTCCTATTCGAACAAGCAACACGACAGGGCAAGCGATCGTCAGCTTCGGGCGTCGCCCCTCGAAGTAAAGTCACAACCTACTCACCAGCCAAGGTGAAATGCATCAGAGCGACAAAGATGGGGGCAGAATACCTCCAAAACACCGCTTGCCCCTCCGCCAAACTTGGAACTCTCCCCTTCCCGATTCGATCATGATTCTTCATCGCCTCCACAAGCTGGCGCGGATTATCCTCCGTTTCCCCCTCTACGAATCCCGAGATTGACTTCGGAGGTCTCCGATGTACTTCTTGCCAAAACTTGCGGATTGGTTCTGGAATCTTCTCGTCTTCAGCCGAAACGGCCTTGCCTTCGCGCTGGAAATATTCTTCGACGGCTTTCAACCCGTCTTGACCGGGTTTCAGATCGAGCAGATCGACGACGTCGTCGGTTAGGGGATCGGATCGATGTCGAAGCGGATCGGTGAAGGAGAAGGGGAGACAATCATCATTGTAGCGGCTAATGAAATCCCAGCGTTGAAGGAGTTGCCCCGGTTCGCAGGTCGTGAGATCGTCTGCTCATTCATGAGGAAGCCCGTATTGAGGACGGGTCAGTCTTGCGATGCCGTGCCTCGCGGGGCCCGCGCGCAATGCCAAAGAAGGTGGAACACCGAGTCGAGCAGGTTTTGCCCATTTAGCTGAGCCGATGAATGCACCCCACACTACAACTGGTCAAGAGACCTCAACAGCCCTGCTAATGGTCGGAACGCGAAGCGTCTTCCAAGATCCACGACGAGACGAGGAGAGAGGCCAACATGTGACCTTGGCGCGGGAACCGATGACTTACGCGGTGTATGAATCACCTTGACTTGCGAAGCCTTGGCCGTACTCCTCTGAGCATCACCAAAGAAGATGGTCTCGGATGTGATGCTCATAGCCCTGAGCTATGGGAGTCGTGGGCCAAGATCGAGCCGATTCAAAGACGTCGCGAAAGTGAGCCAAGATGAGGATGAGGGCTTCCGGGTTTCGCCACCTCGTGGGCCTTCGGAGATCGAACATGGGTCTGAGACCGAGCGACTGAGGCGAGCGGCTCCGAAGGCCGGGCGCCGGCGGCGACTTCAGCTGAGTGAGGACCCACCTTTCGTGTTTCCACACAATCTGCACCGTCTTAAATCACCGATGTGACCAATCACCCGTGAGTCAACCTGCACCTATCGGTGAGCGCGGTGATGACTTGACCAAGTCGCCGAACTCGCCATAGAAGGTCGGACATAGCCCCTCATGCGTCCACCGGCCAGCCCCGGAGTGTGCATTTTGCCGAGCGCCGAGTGCGAAAACGAACCCTATGTTCGACCCTTACGCACCTTCCGTCCATGGCCTCAGTCGTACCAAGTCTCTCCTAAAAGAGGATCCTTCTCTGACGCCTTGTCTCGTGATAAATCGCACGCACAGGAGTCCTGAGCACGGTCCTTGATTCTCTCGGACAAGGAACATCTCTTCTTGGCCTCCTTTGCAGACGGCCTTCTCTAAGCTAAAAGTCAACGAAAAACGACAAAATCACTCTCTACTCGAACTTGACCCCTTGAGCCAAGGCGACCTCATCACTCCAATTGAGCGTGCAAGACGACCAACGGCAATACTGTTTCCACGCGTCCCCACCGGATTCACGACCCCATCCGGTGCTCTTGTTGCCGCCGAAAGGAGCGCCGATCTCGGCACCTGAGGTTGAGCCGTTGACGTTGACAACTGCGGAGATGAGGACGGTGGGGGTCAGGTTAGCACGCTGAGACTTTTGGGTGTTTCTCGGCGAAGGAGGTGGAGGTTGGGTCAACTTACTTCCGGTGTCGGAGCCTGCGGGACCGATCCATTGGAACGCGGAGGACATGTCTTTCGTGAATAACGTCGAGGACAATCCTTGTTCAACCGCATTGTTGAGCTCGATCGCCTCCTCCAAGGTATCGAATGTCGAAATATAGAGGACTGGTAATAGACGGTTCCTACTCAGCTTTGCGCGTCGAGTCTGCCTAGCAAACGTTCGCAAACTCACTCGGCGCGAACGTCTCCCTCTTCATCACCTCGGCCTTCGTGGCATCCTTGAACCTGACGATCGTCGGCTCGACCCAGTTGCCGCCCTTGAATTCACCCCTCATCTCCTTCGTCCTCCCACCAACGATGATCTCCCCTCCTTCCTTCTTGGCATCCTCAATAGCCGCTTTAAACTTTTGTACGCCGTCTTGACCATGTAGAGGACCGACGAGGGAAGAGTCGTCCAGGGGATCACCGATACGATT
Organism: Microbotryum silenes-acaulis; assembly: GCA_003665825.1. Taxonomy (NCBI): domain Eukaryota; kingdom Fungi; phylum Basidiomycota; class Microbotryomycetes; order Microbotryales; family Microbotryaceae; genus Microbotryum; species Microbotryum silenes-acaulis. Next base: position 682,717 of record QPFY01000009.1, read on the forward strand.
CGAGGTGGAGATATAAGCCTTCCTGAGTTGCTCGATGAAGGAATCGGCGATGGAGAAATGGAGGAAGAGACGACGTGTGGTCGTGCACCTTTGCCCGGCTGTTCCGAGCGCGGCAAAGAGGATCGATCGGAGGGCCAGAGGGATGTTGGCGTCGGGCAGGACGATGGCGGCCTGGAAAGTCGCTCGACAGAGGACACCATCAGAGCAGATCCTTGCTCTCATCGTCTGGTGCGGTGACTCACATTATTTCCACCAAGTTCCAGGATGGACTTGCTGAACCTCCCCGCCACGGCCATCGACACTTCTCTCCCTCTCGCCTCTGATCCGGTGAAGCTGATCAAATCGACCCTCTTATCATTGACGAGCTTCTCCCCAACCTGCGCACCACCACAGACCAAACTCGCCAACGCGCCTGAATGACCATGGGCTTCAAAAACCTTGCTCATCAATTTCGTCATGGCGATCGCGGTCAATGGCGTCGAAGGCGAGGGTTTCCATACCATCGCGTTGCCCGTGATCAACGAGAGGGCCAAGTTCCATCCTGCGACAGCGACGGGGAAATTGAAAGCCGTGATGCAACCGACCACGCCAAGAGGGTTCGAAACTTCGGTGATGAAGTGTTTCTCCCTCTCCGAAGGGACGACACTGCCCCCGATCGATCTAGATAACCCGACCGCATAATCCGCGACGTCGATGATCTCTTGTACCTCTCCTTTACCTTCGGAATAAATCTTACCCATTTCCAACGAGACCAAAAGACCCAAATCGTCCTTGTGATGACGCAAGGTTTGAGCGATCTCACGAAGCAATAGCCCTCGAGTGGGTGCGGAGACGTTGCGCCAAGAGAGGTAGGCTTTTCGAGCCGAGCTGATCACGCGTTCGGTGTCCTCCGGGGAGGCTTGGATCACTTGGGCGATCGTTTCCCCTGTTGAGGGGTTGATGGATTTGATGAGCGGGCCCGAGGCTTGGAAGGAGGTGCCATCGTAGACGCCTGCGTTGGGACTTGAAGAGGAGAGGCCCAAGCGCGAGAGGGCCGAGGAAGCCACCGAGGACAACGTACGCGACGCCGAGTAGGACTGACCCTCACCCATTCGCAGGCTGGAGGAGGGAGAAAGTGCCACGACTAGACGACGACGAGTGAGGTGGATCATCGTGTGATGTTGGAGGCCTGGGAGAGGGAATCAGAAGGGAGGACGGTAGTGATAAGCTCAGCAGGGGGGAAAGGGACGGAGGAAGAAAAGCGACGACTCGTCCAGACGGGATGCCTTGAGCGCACCATGTGGGGGTTTGCGCGGTCTTGGCCCAAGAAAGCGTTTCGGGACTCGACCCGTGCCGAAGCTTGCCGCGTTCGACCACGGTGTACGCACTACATCAGGTGGGGAGGTATCGATGGGCTAAAGTATGTCGGGTCAGGGGTTCCAGACTTTAGCCAAGAGGCGAAAACGGGTTGTAGGTTTAGCTCTGGAGATGCATGTGCCGAGCTTGCTTCCTCGTTCCCGAGACCGCTCGAGGCGAACTTTTTTCGCCGGCCCAACACCGAGGCGCGCGACTGCAGGACAACACGGTTCCGGGTACAAAGGGACGGGGTTTACTACTGACGATATGAAATGGGTAATGCTACAGACACAGAAACTATTCATACACTGGCCATGACGGTGTCGCCCATCGCATCTTGTTCCACCTTGAGTGGGCTCGTTCCGACGGCGCCTCCAGCCTCGTCCGGGTCGGCTGGCAGAGTCCCCGCTGATCCGCTGGGCAATGGTGCGACCGATGGTGAGGCTTGCGACAAGAGCACAGCAGGGGACAAAGGGTCAATAGAAGGTGATTGCGACATCGCAGTGCCTCCTGCTGTGCCTGTTGGACCAGGTGTGACGTCGATGACGGGCGGCGGGGGTGGGGGTGGGTTAAGTGATGTTTTGTACGCCGCGTAGTCGGACTTGGGATGGCCCTCCCACGTCGGAAGCTTGAGCCAGCCTCCTCGAAGTGATTTTATCGCAATAACAGCTCTGTTCCATCTCCTCGGCGCGGGTGTCCTCGTTTCGAGGGGGAGGGCAGGGAGGAAAGGGGCCGCTCCGGAGGCTTTGACCGCGGGTGCGCCGGGAAGGGATGGGGCGATCGGGAACGAGGCCCGAGGTGTCGAGATTTCGATGGGGGCTGGTAAGGAGACCGAGTCGAATGCAGACGAGTCCGCGGGGTTCACGGGTCGTGGCGCTGTGCGCATACGTCCTTTCGTGGGTCAGCTCGGCGGTTTCAGATGGATCGGGCCCCACTAGTGCCCGTGAAAGGCACGGCACCAGGGCAAACGCACGCAATGGCTGTCCGGCGACGATCGTTCTGCAAGAGTGTTTGGTTAGCTGCTTGGTCCATCTAGATACCCGCAAACGAAAGCACATACCCCTTGAGCCCCTTCCTCCAGTGCTTGCCCGGTCCAGCTTCTCCCGGAGCTCGTTTCACCGTCGGCTTGCGCTGCTTTTTCTTGGGTGGTGCATCGCCCGGTCCGATTGACAAGGCGACGGAGCTCGCTCTCGAGCTGGTAGAGGTGGTGATGGGGGTTGGAGGTGCGCTGCGATTACCACTGCCACTGGGCGTGGGAGCGAGTGGGATAGGTGCTGACGTGCTCGGCTGAGCAAGTGGAGCGGTCGAAGTCCAGGGTGAGCTGGAGGGGGAAGCGTACGGGGCTGGAGTGGGAATGAGGAACGTCGCAGCGGAAGCTGGAGGAGTGGGGTGGGGGTGGGGGTGGGGGTTGGGGCTGGAAATGCTGATGGAGGTGCTGGCTGCCGCATGTGAACTGGCGCCACCGAGTCGAAAGGTGAGCTTGAGGGGAGCGCTCGAGGAGGAGGACGACGTCGACGTGACCGCGCTCAGCGCGGACCGTTGGAGTGGTGCTGGTGCGGTTACGCCATCTTGGGAGTGGTTCGGGTCCATGTCCGCACTCGTTCGTTGTGGTGGGATGGTACGAGCGTGGAATGTTCAGAGAATCCAACCGCGGTCAAAGCACGCGACGCGCCTTGGCCGCCTTTCTCAGCGCCTTGTCAGAGCTTGTCAGTGCCTTGTCTCACCCTGTCTCACCAGGCAGCCGACGACGAGAGACGAGGGGCCGTACTATCTTCCGTACTCTCGCGCGGCTCTCCTGCGTGCGCTTCACCATCACCGGCGGCTCTTTCGCGGGGCTCTTTCCCAGCGATCGACTTGAGCGCGCTCAACCCAAACGCCAAACGACGTCAGCGCGGTGTCGGGTCGGGTGTGCAACGTCGTAATGGCCGTCGTCGCGCCAGTCGAAGCAGCTCCACCCTCATCATCAGCTGGTCGAGCAACAGCCAAGACGGCCAGCTCTGCGTCTCCCCCACGATCACCTCGGATACCACTCGATGTGCTCGATGCACCCACCCAGCGACTGTGTAGGTGCACTCACTCACAACCTGTCGTCATGGACTCAGCTCAATCCAGCGCAGGGTCGTTGCGATCAAAGCGCTATCCACGGAACCACAAATCACTTCGAAACCCACTCACTAAGCCTTCTGCTGCATCCTACAGATGTGGTCGCGTCACTGGTGCTGCTGCAGGCGTTCAAGCTCTCGCAGGTCGTCTTTCCCTCCTCCTCCTCGCCAGCCTCGACCGCTCTGCTCGACTGGGACGGCCTCTTTCTCGGATCCAAGCTGGTCAAGTGGATCAGTTTCGACCTCGCCTTTGTCGCCTTTGTCGTATGGCTCAGCGTACCTCGGTTCGACGCGGGGTGGAAATTGCCGATGCTGCTCCGGCTCGTGCTCGTCGCGAGCGATTACATCCTCTTTGGCCAGTGGAAGGTCAGTCTACGTAGCATCCACATCGCTGCAAACTGCTCACCCAAACGCTTAATGTCCACAGTTCTCGGTGTCCCTCCTGGTGCCCTCCACGATATCGTCGCTGCTGAGCACCACTCTCTCGACGACCGAAAAGTCGGTGCGGATATCCTCCGTCATCGGCACAGACCGATCCCATCTCCGCGGTGAATACACCGTCCATATTCTCGCCGTGTCGTGAGTGTTACCAGCGTTCGATCACGACTCAAACTCTGATGCTGATCAGCTCATCACGTCCCACAGCACGGCCCATCTTGATACCTCGTCGCTCTCCAAATACTGCCTCACCTCCTCCTCCACCGAGACAATACACCTGCCTCTGCGCATCAACAACACCCTGCCCTCCAAGATCGTCTACTCGATCAAGAAACCCGGCTCGGGCGAACCTCGTCTGGTCACGCTCACTTCGGCCGACCTCGTGCAAGCATCATCATCCGGTGGGCGAACGACTTCGCGCAAGCAAATCAAGAACGACAGCGGTGCGCGCGATGAAGACGATGACGACGATGATGTCGATGCGACATTAGCATCCTGGGGTGCATTGGTTCCCTCATCATCTGCTTCGTCCCAAAAGGAGAGCTCATCAGCTTCCGGCTCGGCTTCGTCGACCGATCGGGGAGCCTCCTCGACCGAGAACCTCTACTACATCCCCATCAAAGAGGTCGGAGAAATTCGACTCGAATCCGTACACGACGCCGACGGTACACCCATCAAGATCCGTCGTCATCGTCTGGCTTCAGCCTTGGCCAACAACCCTTTGACTTCGCCTTTGTCGAGCCTCGCTTCCGACGATCGCATCAAGATCATCACTTGCCCACGTGCGGGATTGTGGGGACCCAAGGAGAGTCATATCTGTTCGACCGAGGCGGCGTCGTGGGACTTGGGCTTGAGCGTCAAGGGAAAGCAACCGCTGAGTGTGAGGTGGTACTCGAGGGAAGGTGAGGTCGGCACCTTGACGAGCAAAAAGATCGAGGATGGGATCGAAGGGATCGTCTCCCCTTCCGAGGCACAAGATAACGTCATCATCCCCGTCCCGATGAACGTTTCGCTTACGAACGCGGCGACGAGGGGAGGCAAGACGACCTTCTTCTTGGAACGAGTTACCGACGCGACGGGGAACGAGGTTGTATTCTCGAATCATCAAACGGAGGAAGGAGGATCTCATTCGAAGAAGAAGAGCCCTGAAAGTCGAGGGATCCTCAAGGGAATGTCGGACTCGAGATCCGTGACGGTGCATCGACCACCCGAAGTACAATTCGTCGGAGCCTGCGGAAAAGGCGACGACGTCAACCTGTTGCAAGGCAAGACCGCGGCGTTGAATTTGCGATTGACCGACGTGGAGGCTCAGAATGGAGCGGCGGAGGGGTGGAAGATTGTGGTGAGGTTCACGTCGGAGCAAGGGCATGTGAGGGAGCAGGAGATGCCGACGACGGTCGCGCCTGTGCAACTTGCTGTAAACGAACCAGGGGTGTATGAGATCGTTAGCGTCAAGAGCAAGTGGTGTCAGGGGAGCGTGTTGGTGCCGAGTTCGGTGAGTCGACGGCGGTAGTTTACTGAGAATGACTCGCAGACCTGACAGTCCTGCGATAACTACCACAGTGCACCGTTGTCTCGCAACCTCTCCCATCGCTCACGACGTCGTTCAAACCCATTCACGATGTCTGCAATCTCGAGGTCGGGTCGATCGCCACGCTCCACATGACGGGCAAAGCGCCTTTCACGATCCACTACGAACTCGTCTCTGCCGCTGCTCCCCATCGACCCACACGTATGAGGCATCGTATCTTGCATGCGCGCGACGAACTTCGACTCGAGCCTCCCGGTCCAGGCGAATGGGAGTACCGCTTCCTTCGCGTCGCGGATGCGAATTATCCCGATGGGATCGATCTAGCGAACGACGATCCGACTTACCGTACGAAGCAAAGGATCGACCCGATCAGTGATGCGGCCTGGGTCAACCCGAGGGAAAGAAAAATTGTCCATTCGTGCGAAGGGGAATCGTTGGAGGTTCAGGTGGATCTCAAGGGGGCTGCGCCTTGGGAGATTGAGTACTCGCTTGTTGGGCAGGGAACGAAGAAGGTGGGAGCGATCAAGACGCAGAGGTATGCTTTCGAGGTTGCGGTGCCGAGTAGTGTTGCGAAGAGGGGTGGACAGTTTGCGATTTCGCTTGGTACGTCGAGTGACTGTCGTCGCCGCCGGAGCTTCTACTGATAGGATTGTGGACCCGTGCACCCGCAGAGAGCGTCAAGGATGCGAACGGATGTCGACGCACGCTCAACACCGACGATCTCATCGTCGATGTGCGAAGGACCAAGCCAACTGCACGCTTCCACGGCGCCGAGGGAGCTCGCTCGATCACGATTCGCGACAACGAGAACGCTCGCATCCCTCTACGACTGACGGGCGAAGGACCCTGGACCGTAACGTACCGACCGCCTTCGATTGGCTCGACTCCGAGTGTACCTATGCAGTTCAAATCGTCTCGACCGAACGTCGACCTTGACATCGAGAACCCTCGACCGGGGACGTACGAGCTCTTGGGCGTGCGCGACTCGTACTGCCCTGGCGATGTCTCGGAGACGGATTGGTCCGTGTCGATAATTGAGCGGCCTTCTTTGCAAATCGTTGAAGGGCTCAAAGGCAACACCCTCGTCAAGAATGGTAGCATCATTCGCCGAGGGGTTTGCGAGAACGTCGTCGATTCCACCTCGATCAGGTTCAAGGGAAAGGCCCCGTACAAGGGTGTCTACACCCTGACCAAGGGAGGACATGCGAGCGAAAAGCTTCCTCGGACGCTGGCGTCGATCCAGTCGACTGCGGATCTGACCCTCTTCACTGGAGCTGCGGGCCACCACACGTACACCTTCACTGGCGTGGGCGATTCCGTCTACTCGAATCCGTCAGAAAGAGGACTGGTCGCACCGACGGGCGGTCGATCCGGCGTCGTTCGCATCGAGCAAGATGTCTGGCCTCTACCCTCGACTAAGTTCACCCATGGTCCCAAGCAGGGCTTTTGCATCAAGGACAAGATCGAGTCGCGTGGCTCGGATGATCTCATCTTGCACCTTGAAGGTACACCACCTTTCAACATCGAGATCGAGGTCAAGGACGAGGGGCATCGCCATACCAAGGAGTTTGCGATCGACCGGATTAATAGTCACGATTGGCCCGTCTCGGTTTCGTTCCGGATCGACTCGCCTTCACCGCATACCATCACCGTTCGAAGGGTCGTTGATGCCCATGGATGCGAACGTACGCTGGCCGGGTTGGCCGACGCGTCGGTGACTTTGTCCGTCGCAGAGATCGCGTCGATCACTCCTGTATTGCCCACCATTGATGCCTGCCTGGGCGAGACGCTTGACTACATCGTACAAGGTGCTCCCCCCTTCACGGTCAAGTACGAGTTCGAGGGCAAGGCCCATTCGGCGGCGTTGACGATGAGCAAATTCTCGCGACTCGCTAGCGCACCGGGAACGTTCAAGATCGTCAGTGTGGGGCATGAGAATGATCAGTGTCGATCCAACGATGTGGATCTGTGAGTTCAGACTTCCTGCTGTTCATCTGACAATCCAGCGTGCGTTGCTGACGACGGCGCTTCAATTCGCTCTTAGGTATAAGAAGATCCACCCGATCCCGACGGCCTCCGTCTCGGAAGGGGACTCGATCGTTATTGATATCCGAGAAGGGGATCAAACTGAGATCGTGTTTAGCTTTACGGGGACACCGCCTTTCTCGTTCACGTATTCGCGTCGACGGCCGCAGGATCGATCCAAGGATAAGACCGTGTTGGAGACGCATACTGTTGTGTGAGTTGTTCGACATACTCGGTACGTGCCTTGGGCAACCAAGCTGACACGTCTGAGATGGCTGCAATGTCTTCACAGAGGTATCACGGAACACAAGTACTCCATTTTAACGAGGCAAGAAGGGACGTGGTCCGTTTCCTACATCGCCGATCGGTACTGCTCTTGGCCTTTGGCTGCGAAAGCAGGATCGTCGGATGCGATTGTCAAGGCTTGAGTATGGGGAAACGAATAGAGTGTAATTGCATGCATGTAATTGAAATCTGAAAACCCTGATGAAGCTCTCGTGAACCTGATTGGGCTGTCGGCTGATTCGGAACAGGACGCGTGCAATTTCTGTCCGACCACACAGCCACACGCTTCGTAGCTTTTGCAAACCATGAAGTCTTCGAGTCCACTTCATCGAGCTTGAGCAACTGACGCAGTCTCGCCTGCACCCTCTCCATTTTGAGCTTTGTGCGAGTCCCCTTGAGGGCCTCCGCATCCGGGTTCCAAACGTAGTCAGGGGGGTACCCTTGGGTCAAAGAAGACCAATCCCTCAATTCCGGCGAGCGTTTACCGAGGACAGACAGCAGAGTGTTGCACGGGTAAGAGGGTGAGGGCTTTTCTCCCAGAGAGCGCTGTGTGCGTCGTAGAAGCTGAAGTGACCCAGGCCGTCCTCGACCGACTCGGGAGGGAAGTAGAGCGTTCTCCAAAACCCGGTCTCGCGGCAAGAAGAAAAAGCTCAGCACGTACCTGAACCAATAGGTAGCCGACTCTAGGTCGATGCACAAGGTGGGGCCCGGAACGAGGCAACCTAACAACGGGAGAACGGTCAGCCAATACAGCGCGCCGAGTGGGGCTGTCTCGGTGTTGTAGGTGAGAAGCCCCGCATCCCCTCTTGCTACGACCGGTTCCGCCTCCTAGTCGACGAGTACGAGGTGCTCTTGGTGATGGAGTTCGTGGCTAAGCGATAGATGGCGATGGTGGACTCATACCGGCATCGTGGACACCAGCCAGAACCATGCGCTTACTCCTTCTGCTGTGATGTAGGAACGAATGCCTGTCTTTTGACTCCACACCGTCAGCGCTATGGGCCGCCGTTTGGGCAACAAATGGATCTGCGCGCGGGCCTCCCCGCGCGCGCAGAAATATGGATATGCGCGCGCCGCCGAACGCTTCTGCGCGCCCGCGACTCGTCTAGCCTCGTCTCCGGTCGTTCACGCGCGCGACTCGCGCGGACTCGCGCGGCCGCCTTCTTCCACACACACACCGCCCCCACGTCAACCTTGTCCAGTTATTCCCCGCTTTCATAACGACTCTGTTTCACTCAACAGCTTTCAACTGCCATCATGAGAAAATTAGATGGCATCATTCCGACTTGGGAGAGGGAGTTGGCCGCCAAGGGTGCAAGTACGTTGCAAGCTGGGAGCTCTTTGAGCCCTCCTGATTCAGGCTGGATCAGACTTCCAGTGCTGATGTTTGATATACGATTCTGCTGCTGCATACCAAGACTCTTGGCCGGGAGCACCAGTGCAGGATTTGTCGGGCCACCCCGACAAATAATTATCTGGAACGAGCCCTACTAGTTCTCTGGAACTCAATGGAGCCCGAGTGCCCAGCCCTGAGCCTCCGAGTCGAACGCTTTCAACAGCCGCACCACCAACCCAATGCACCATAGCAATGCCACTATTTGCAAATAAAGCTTAGCAATCGGAGCAAACGCCCTCCTGCCAAGAAAATGAGTTCCACACCGCGGAGTAAAAAGGCAAACCTCCTCCGCGTGGTGTCGGTTCCCGCGCAAGTAGAAAAAGTCGCGAGCGTGTGAGCGTTTCCGGTCGCGCGCATCTGCGATTCTGCGAGCGTGAGAACTGTTTTGGGAGCGCGTGTAAGCAGCTTCCGAGGCGCGCAAAAAGCGGGGAGTGCGGGGTACGGAATTTAGCTATGAAAATTGAATAAATCAAGATCATTTTTTCGATTTTCTTTTTCTTTTTGGAAAAATGCCAAAAAGCGCGTAGATTGAGTAGATTGCGCGCGCATGAGCGCGCTGTAGCGTGTGTAATGTCCCGTCCGTGCGCGGATACGGTGGGGCGAGCGAGTCTAACAGTGAGCGAAACGCGCGTGGACCGCCAATAGGGGCCAGAAACAGATGTTTTTCCTGGAAAGCGCGCAACCCCGACGGTTCCAGAGCGCGTTAGAGACCAAAAGTGCGTCCAAGAGATGCAAAGCTGTGAATGACGCGCGTATGAAGGCCCTTTGGCGCGCAATTGCACGATTTTCGGCGCGCGTACAAACGAATCGTAACGCGCAAGTAGCCCCGCGCGCGCAGATCCATTTGTTGCCCAAACGGCGGCCCATACAGCGCGGCCCATCTCGACCCTTCTTTGTCTGTCTCGGTGCAGCCTCACTTGCTCGTCGAAGGAGACGGCGGCGAGAAATGCGCTTTCCCTTGCTTTGTTCCCAGGTCGTCTACTCGATTAAAATGTTCGTCTGGGAACAAGACTCGGATGGTGACCCTCACATCAGCCGCCCTTGTTCAAGGGCGTTTTCACCGGTCGGGGAACGATGTTTCTGAAACAGATCAAAGTTTACACATTGACCATAGGAGATCATGCGAGCGGGAAGCTGCACCGTACGCTCGTTTCGATCCGGTCGACGGTGGATTTGACCCTCTTTAACGGAGCTGCGGGTCGCCACGTATACTTTTATTGGCACGGGTGGTTTCGTCCGCTCGTGTCCCTCGTTATCGGGGACCGGATCAAGCTCCGGTAGGTCTTCACGGCCCTCTCGAAAGATGCTGCACCTGAGCGACGGACGCTTCGACGAGAGCAAGAGCACCAGAGGAGGACTGATGTCTGGTGAAAGTGATGTTTGGAGTTTCCACGAGCACGAGCCTACAAGCTCCCGACAAGGCCGCCTTTGAAGTTCGGGCGCGAGTGTGAATGGCGCCGTAGGGATTTTGGAACGAGTTCCGAGAGCGCTTCCTCTTAGATTTCCATTTGGACTGATATCAAGCTCTGACCGTCGTATTGTAAAACCGTGCCTCACCATCCGCTAAGCTATGGCCTAGTCGCTTTCCTTTTCCATGTGGGACTTGGGGAGTATTCCCGAACAAGCCCGAGTCTATAGACGGCGGAAAGTTCGGTGATCGCTCGCGTAGCAACTTGACCGGACTTGGACGTTGATGACGACTGAATTGTTCTGTGTTGTAAGTCGCTCTGTGTTGTAAATGCTGCTTACTGGATTAGTACAGCGCTCTGTTCAACGAGTGGGGCAGTTGAAAACAAACGGTCATCGGCTCCATGTCAGCTGTTGGAGTCAAATCATGTCTCGGGTGCAAGGATCGGAAGGTGCAAATTGAGCTCGGACCGCGCTGGGGTGGTGACCGTCTTGTGAGTCAAGCGCGACGGATGCTCTTTACGGATGCTCTTTCGCTACTTCATTCCTCATCGCCGTCGGCATCCTCGGTCCCAGTCCATCATGCTCTACATCCTCGATTATGGAGCTGGTAATGTTGCCTCTTTGGGTGAGTCGCACGCTTTTTGTGTACCGTTTCCGAGATGCTCGACGAGCTGACGATGATGCTGGGCTCTGGTGCTTCCGGTGCTTCCGGTGCAGCGAACTCGGTTCGATCGCTCGAATTCGACTTCAAATGGATAGAGACAGTCGAGGATATTGAAAAGGCAGATGTGAGTGACCTCCCAAGCTCAATATGTCGGCTGTACACTCCCTGCGAAGCGTGTCGACCCACCTCCGCTCGTCGTCTGCACTCACATTGCCGATCAGCTCATGTCTCGGCTGATTCTCATGGATCGGGGTTGCTCCACGATGACCGAAATGTGCTCAAATGCTGATGATGCGAATACTATCCCGCAGCGCATCCTCTTTCCCGGCGTAGGCTCGTTCGACTCGGCGCTGCGATCGCTTCGTGACAAGGGCTTCGCAGAACCGCTCAAGAAGTACATCGCCTCGGGTCGCCCCTACATGGGTATCTGCATCGGCATGCAAGCCCTCTTTCAATCCTCATCTGAATCCTCGTCCGAACAAGGTCTGGGTGTCATCCCCGCCCACGTCGGCAAGTTCTCTCCCGCAGGAGGCAAGAGTGTTCCTTGCATGGGATGGAACGGCGCAGTGCCTCTTCGAGCGGACAGGGCCGAGGCGTTCGGTCTGTCCGGCGAAAGTGCTTTTTACTTTGTTCACTCGTATCGCGTTGAATTCGGTCCGGACGTTGAGGACTGGGCGTTGACCTTGACGCAGTACGGCGACGAGGTCTACGTCTCGTCGGTGCAGAAAGGCAACGTTTTCGCGACCCAGTTCCATCCCGAGAAGAGTGGGCAAGCCGGACTGGATGTGCTCAGGGCTTGGTTGGACCAAGGTGAAGCTGTGGTCGACACGAGTGGACAGCAAAAGCGACCAAGGGCAGATGTGAACGAGGAACTCGTCGCGCGTGGGTTCACAAAGCGTGTTGTCGCCTGCCTCGACGTCCGAGCGAACGATCAAGGTGATCTCGTCGTCACCAAGGGGGATCAATACGATGTACGGGAAGCAGAAGAATCGACAACAACAGCGACGCCCACACCCTCCATCAACGCCGACGAGGGATCCTCTTCCACCGATGTCCCACCGCCAAAACCTTCGCGAGCCGTGCGCAACCTCGGCAAACCCGTCGATCTGGCCCGGCGATACTTTGCCGAAGGCGCGGACGAGATTGCCTTCCTCAATATTACTTCGTTCCGCTCTTGTCCATTGCACGATCAACCGATGCTTGACGTCGTTCGACAATCCGCCAAGACCGTCTTTGTCCCGCTGACGATCGGAGGAGGCATTCGCGATACGGTTGATCCTGATGGATCGCAACGAAGCGCTCTGGAAGTCGCGGGTACTTACTTCCGATGTGGTGCTGACAAGGTCTCGATCGGGTCCGATGCCGTCTTTGCCGTCGAGGACCTGCTGGAACGAGAGGCAAAGGGCGACGAACCCCTAAGTGGCAAGACCGGCATCGAGACCATCTCCAAGGCGTACGGCAACCAAGCCGTCGTGGTCTCGATCGACCCGAAACGAGTCTATGCGACCTCTTTGGACCAGATTCCTGAACCCCACCGGAAAAATGCTGTTGATCTTGCTTCGCCTCAGCTGCCGAGCAAGGCACCGACAACGGCGCCCGTCAAACCCGACCTCGGACCGAAAAGCGAGCAGTTCTGCTGGTACCAATGTACCGTCCGAGGTGGGCGAGAGATGCGGGACCTCGACGTTGTCCAACTCGCGCAAGGGGTCGAACGCTTGGGCGCGGGCGAGTTGTTGCTCAATTCGGTCGATCGTGATGGGTCCAAGGCCGGCTTTGATCTTCGACTAGTCGACTTGGTCCGAAGCGCCGTCGGAGTCCCTGTCGTCGCTAGTTCGGGAGCGGGCAAACCTGAGGATTTCGAAGAGGTGTTCAGGGAAACGAGAGCTGAAGCGGCTTTGGCGGCGGGTATCTTCCACCGCAAGGAGGTGCCCATCGAGGACGTCAAATCGCACTTGAAGCAGAGTGGCGTTAGGGTTCGAAAGGTGTAGACTACGCTCTCGGGGCATCCTCACGATAGAGCAAAACAAGTCCATGCATGAGATCCTTGTTACGTAATTCAATCCCCATGTGCGATTACAAAAGTCGGAAGACAAAGCGAGAACAAGATACCATGCAAAAGCGACCGAATACTTGCAGCGAAGAACGAAGAGTTTCTTAAACGATATTCTTGCGGTACTTGACGAAAGCGTCCAAGTTCTCCAACGCGCCATCGGCCCTCGTCCTCAGCTCGGGGAACTTTTTCCGATCAATCTTCTTCGTCTGAGCCCTCACCCCCGGTACGCTTACTTCCAAGCGAGGCAAGAAACCCTTGGAGCGGAAAACGGCGACGTCGTAGGCGCTATCTTCGTCGGCGTAGATATCGATGAGCGAATCGATCGATTGGATCAAGACTTCGGGTGTGGGGTTGAAAGGTGAAAAGGTCGATTTGTCGAGGGGCAAGATGGAAAGCAGGAACGTGCCGATCGTTTCGTTCTCTTCGTTCGAAAGGCCTTCCCTTCGACCCAACCAACCCAACGCACCGGCGATACGAACGCGGATCGATTCGGCCGCAGGAGTTGTGGCGGTTGCGAAAGGGTGGGAGAAGAGGGAGAGGAGGAAAGGGGTCGTCGCTTGACCGACGATGAGGGCTGCGTTCTCCATCTCGTGGCTAATGCGTGCGAGACCCCATGCGACTCCAGTGCCGGCCATGACGATCTCACGCTGACGTTCCTCGATTGTTTCGGCATCCGCAGAAGTCGATGGGAGACCAGAGGGGACTGTTGCTCGGTGGACGAGGTTAAGTATCGATTCCCAAACCTGTTGCAATTCGTCCTTCCGGGAGGACAGGAACGACATGACGTTCGGTGCGGCAATTGCTCGGGCAAGGGTAATGTACAAGTTGTTGAGCGTTTCGATCGCTCGAACATGGATGGTAGAGATGATATCGGCAATGGGGGCGAGTTCGGACGGGACAACGTTCGAGGAGAGAAGCGAGGCAGCCTCGACCGTGGCTGTGGAATCCGCCGTCGTTGATGTTGGGAGAAGAGACGGTGCGAAAGCTGGTGCTACACCCGAAGACGCCGATTGAGCGAACGACAATGAAGTCGAAGGTTGGGCAAGCTTGGCGAGCTTGGCTTGGAGGTCGACAAAGAGTGTCAATGCCGAAGCTCCAAGTTCAAGTGTCGGCTGCACATCCAAGTCCTCATCCTCCTCCTCCATCGGAAGGACCTTGCGAATAATGCCGTCCTCAGGTTCGCCCATCTCCGCCTCCTCCTCATCCATCTCGACGTCACCTTCACCATCCTTCGCGATCCCTCCCCATTCTTCATCCTCATCCTCGATAGCGTCCTCGCCCAAAGCCTCGGCGTCCAAAGAGGCACACCATTCGCTGAGCACTTCCAATGAGAGCTGCAATGTCGAGAGTTGCCTCTCGTATGAGGCAAGTTTGGCTGTCGCTGCCGAGCTTGTCGACTTGTCGGCGAGACTCGCCTCCTACGGGTGTTCCGAAAATCAGTCAGCGAGGTGTTCTGTATGTCATTCTCAGCGTTCCAACGTAGCACCTACCTCCTTGAGCGATTCATGACTCGCCGTCGCCACCGCCGCCAAATCCGTTCCGACCAACTCCAACAACAAAGTTTGGCACTCCTTGAGCTGGTCGCGAATAGTTGTGCGCTCGACCTTGCGTCCACCACCAACACTAGACAACTGAAGCAAGATACCGAACGCCAGGACGCGCAGTTGCAACCATTCCTCGGCATCGGTCGCGGGGTCCGAAGCGGCATGGGTTTCGGTTCGCGCAGTCTTGCCTAAAGGCGCATCGGAGGTCGACAAGAGCAGGAGGAGGGAAGCACGTGATCCATTCGTGGCCCAGATGGAGGTGTGGGCGGTCGGATTCGCGGACAAGAATGCGTTGAGGAATTGTGCTGCGGCAACGATTCAACGTGAACGTCAGCTACTGCCTCTCGATTCAGCCGGATACCTAACTCACCCGCAGCCACGGCGACAAAGAGCGGGACTCGTTCCCGCTTCTGATCCGCACTCTTCTTGTTCTTCTTGCCCCCTTTCTCTCCCTCCACTTCCATCCCATTTGACTCGACAAAGGCCGCGCCGAGCCCCAGGGCCTCGCAATCGATCAAAGCGAGCGCAAATTCGACGAGCAGAGAAGCGTGGGCGTTCAAACCGTTCAAGACCTTGGTGTTGGTCTCGGCAAGGCACCACAACAGCATCGCGACGTTCTCGCACCAGTCCCAGTACAGTCGATGCCTAGTGTCGCGTGAGTCGTTCTCGGCTTCGACTCGTCTTTGGTCTTCTGCTGTGCTCGGGAGGGGTGCAGTCGCGGGTGCAGCACGAGGAACACGACCCAATCGTTCGGGTAAGAGTTGAATAAGGGTCGGGAGGTGGTGCGTGACGAGCGGTACGAGCACCTTTTTGTTGTGCATCTCGGAAACGAGCGAAGAAGTGGTCGCGACGGCGAGGTTGCGCAAGGTACCGAGCGCCTCGACGGCGACATGGTCATTCGAGTCGGTCAAACGCTCGATCAAAAGACCGACGAGATTCTTGGACAGCAACAGTCGCTGAGTCCCCGGTGGTAAGGTGAGAAAAACATTTGATAGCGCAGACTGCGGAGAGAGGGAGAACATGGGTTGAGCCCCTGTCTGTGCTGCCCTCGCCGCGGAATTTGAGTCCTGAACTCTGACGTTGAAGGGGTACTTACTGTTGCCCAAATGCGTTGGTTGTCATCTTCCGACTTGAGCTGCTCGATGAGGTTGCTGGCGTCGGCTTCCCTCTTGCCGACCTTCGCAGGCTGAGCTGAAGCCGTCGCCGTCGACGACGAGGTAGAAGCTACAGACCCACTCGGAGCAGCTGCACTAGCACCGTTGATAGTGGTGGGAGCCTCCGATTCGGTATGGCCCAACGGGTTCGCGTTGAGACGAGCGGTGCGGACCCTCTTACGATGACGTTGCTTGGGCATCTCGTTCGATCACCGTCGAGGGACTTGCGAAGGCGGAGCAATGAACAGGTGATGCGTCACACACAAGAAAAATTATCCGAGGAGTCGCAGTTGGCTAACGTAATGAAAAGCTCGACAGGGAGCTCACGATGCACAGAAGGATAGATGGACGTGCAGAGAGGTGGGGAAGAAGCACGAGGCGACTGACCGACTGCGGCACCAAGGCTGCGAAGCCCGCTTTGTATCAGCGGTCCGAGCGGCAGCCGCGTCGTCCTCCTCGCCTTCGCATCAATCAAACTGATCCACCGTCCCAGTCAGGTAAATACAAATCGCTACAAGGCTTTGTCAAACCGTCAGCGAGGCAGAAGGAAGAAGAAGAGCCCATGTAACGGGGATCCAGAGTGCTCGGACTTCGAGACTTTGTTACTGCACAAAAGATTCGAGCGAAATGGAAGAGCTCAATGTCCAAGATTTGGGGTGCGCAAACAACTCCTCGTCAAACATCAGCGTCGTTTCAAGATATACCGTAGGTGGCCTACAACAAGCACTGAACAGAAGAATGGCAATATGAAGAAGCGGCCGCACCGGAGCCTTGAATACCCGAGTGTGTGACCAAACAGTCTGGGAGAGCGATCCCAAGCAGAGCGCTGGCCGACAGCTGTCATGTACGCCTGCTTTCTAGTCGCTGTGAAGTTCTTGCATATCTGGCGAATCTGGCGAATTGCCGGCGGTCTATTGCAAATTGTTGTCATCGTTTTCCGAGTCATTGTCACTGGCAATTGGACCAGTAGGTAGAAGAGCGGCCAAACCCAAAATCTCGTCGTCATTCGGGACAAAGTTGGGCCTTGCATCAACTGTGATATCGAAGTCAGGAGTATCTGGACCATCGAAACGGATGCCACCCCGTTCTGCCGAAACAGACGATAGCGGAGTCAGTCGGCTGCCAGTTCGGCGAGCGTTGTGGGCCATCAACCCTGACTTGCTCTTGAGATATTCCCGCTCATCGTCGAAGAATCCATCAAAGTCTAACGGCGGCTCCCTATCACTGATTAAGATAGTACGATGCCTTCGAAATGACGGCAGCGGTTTGAAGCGAAGCACGAGGTTGTCAGATCGTCGAAGAGGGGGGTCGAGCTTGGGATGCTTCTCATTGTATTCGGAGATGAATCTCTCCCGAAGACGGTGTATGTCTAGGGAGTCGTAGACAAGTATGTGTGAGCGGGTAGTCGGGAACCGTCATACGCACCGCAAGTGTGTCAGTGTGAACATTAGCAAGCGCAGAGGGACGTACTGTAGCCGGTGACTCTGAGGATCTTGCGGTATTCCCACCAGACGCTGTTGCCGTTGTAGAAATGCCATGACTCCCTCCACGTTGCGCGTACTTCAGCCGAAAAGATATTCCAGCTCGATCTTTGCTCCAGTCGAGTCTGAATCTGCCCGCAATAGTCCTCCATGGCGACGACGTAAGCGTGCAGCTCCAGCCACGTCTGCTCAGACACCGCTTGCCAAATGATCTCGGCTTCCTTGTAGAAGGAGGATACGGGTTGGCGGAGTGCGCGCTCGAAGAAGTCGGACATCGTATGAGGAAGAAAGTGTTCCCGTTTGTCGAGCAGGATTCGCAAAGGGATGCTTCTGACGCGTCGCAATTTGGATTGAGTTTCAACTGGCGGTTCAGCCATTGGTGTGCTGGTGCGGCGAGGTGACTGGGTTCTGGGGTGACGCATTGACATTGATGAACAGATCAGCAATTGAGATCATCATCCGAGCGAATGAGAAGGCTTCGGACGGACCACGACAGCTAGGGATGGAGCAGGAGGAAAGGTGTCAGGAGCGACGTCGGGTGAGAGCACTATTAGAGCGAGGCACCGACGTCTTTATAGTGCGCGAGAATTATGGCACCCTCGAGGCATCCCTACGGCTCCATACGGCGCGCGGCATACGGCCTTCCTAAATCCCTGAAGCTCTCTAGAGCTGAAGGTTTGTTCAACGAAAATTGGGGAGGCGCGAGCTGGGGAAATTGATGACAATCTCAACATTAGTAATTCTCGTTGGCGGGGGGCGGCTCCCGCACAGGCCCGCGCGCAAGGCCAGCAGCCGCCAGCCAGCCGACACAAGCCGGCGCAGAGACCAGCGTGAAACGGCGCGGAACGGCGCGGAAGCATGCCTTCGCCGTTTGGCTCCGTCTGATAGCTGTGTACGAACATCAACATCTCAGTAGCTCATGGTACAACCTTCCTCGGGGAGTAGTTAATCAGTCACGAACGGTGCTCAGTCGGTCCGACAAATCAATCATTGGTAACAAGTGGCATTTGTGTTCCCGACCCCTGCAGCGATGTCGGTCTCTCCCAGTTCACGTGTCTCAGTCGTGCCTCCCGACGCCGAGTGACGGTCAAGGTGGTCAAGAGGCAACGCGCGATAGCGCGCGTCGCACGCGCGATGACGAGCGACTCTGAGCCTCTCTGAGCGACTTGCCTCAAAATGATCGAAGTCCGACGAGGTCCGAAGCGGCCAGCTGCAGGGTCGTCGACGCGAGTGAACGTCGTTCTTTTCACCTCGTACCGTTCACTCGATTTCGCTCTCGCTGGGTCGAACTCAGATTACATCAACATTCAAAACACCAGGCCGGAATGATTGCTCAAGGCTAGGCTCTCACTTGATCGCTGCAAGACTCGTCTGTTGGGATCCGCCGCTCTCGCTTCGACCGTGTTTCGTGCTGGTCATGCCTCGTCGATCGAGCTGGACTTCTCCCTGCGGCGATGAGGAGCCTGTAGCAAGACCATACCAACGGTCCAGGTGCCGTATTGGGGCAATGGTATAGGTCGATGGGTATCCAGGTCAGTTCGAGGCTTCGTGTAAGCGTGTGCTCCTCCTTTGTCCGAAGTCGTGCCAAAGCTGATTGCGATCTCTCGTAATTCTTGTAGAATTACCAGTATGCCTACCTCCGTGGTTGGCCAAAACTGTCTCAGACCTCGTTCAGACACCAGGCTACCCCAGAGTTGGTCGTCGCCCGCTCTGCAAGCTATCCTCCGCGTCTCCGGCGATGAAGGGAACACCCCCTGTTCCCGGAGGACCCAGACGAACTTCACCGCGACGACGTCGACATAAGCTTCCTTGCAAGCTCGAACTCAGATCACATCAACATTCAAATCGATTTCGGAATGTAAGTATGCGTTGTTCAAGCTCAAACATCCTCAGATGGACGATCGCAAGCAGATGGACGATTGCAAGCGGTCGTCGAGCCGCTGCCAAACAAGGCTCTCAAGCCTCATCATTCGACCCGGCGACGACGACAAATAACGCGATGGAGGGTGAATTGAGGATCGAAATTGGGTAATACTGGGCTCTGCAAGAGAGCTGTTGCTTGGTGGATCGTTGCAATGTCATCCGATCGTCCTCCATCGCTCTTTCGCGTCCGACGAGACAGTCTCTCCCTACCCCCGTCTTGGTCGACCTTGGATCGTGATTTTAGAGCCATTGCATTACAATTGTGCTCCAGCGCACACACGGGATTACTGCACACCGCGCTACATGATGATGCTCGGTGACTCCGAGTGAAGTCGGGGTAAAAGACCCCTGCGGCAGGGTGAAATACCACTGCGAGACGGTAAAAGACCACTGTGCGATGGGAAAGGACGCCTACCAAAGGGGGTGGTCTTTTACCCTGGAGCCCAAACATCCGGGGTATTTTACCGCGGTAGTTGGGGGTAAGGACCCGGGATCGCGCCAGGACAGCGCCAGGGAGCATGATGGATGCAACGTTCTCGGACTGCGCATCCACTCAGTCGGTTAAGTTGACGGCGCCTGCTCTGGTCATTCGTGCAATACACAGTCGCTCACCCTCAGAATAGCCGTCTTCCAGCCGTTGAAGTACGACTCCTCAAATTGTGAAAAAAAAAGTGTAATACACCCCGTAGGAGTGCACACCGGAGCGACAACGATAAGATCACAGGACCAAAGTATGTAGGATTGACACTGGACACTCTACGTTAGTCGCTGAGGAGAGACTAAGAGTGCCCAGGCGCGCGCCCCCCCTCCTTCGGCCTTACACTCTGTCCTGTTCTGTCTGTCAGACGATGAAGATGCATGGCACCGGTTCTGCCGGTCGGATCCACAACTTGAGTGTGCCTGACCGGCCAATGCGGGAAGTTGGCCTAGACTTTGTCGGGCCACTTATACCTAGCAACGGTAATGACGCACTGCTTACGGTCACAGATCGCCTCTCAGGCTATGTACGACTCATCCCAGCCAAAACGACGGACGATGCGGCAACGACAGCCGAGCGGTTCTTTGACGGGTGGCATCGACACTTTGGCATGCCGCGTGTGCTAGTCTCCGATCGCGACAAACTCTTCACAGGCGACTTTTGGACGGCATACATGGGGCGGATGGGGACCAAACTTGCAATGTCAACGGCATTTCACCCACAAACCGACGGGCGGAGCGAGCGAACGAATCGAACAGTGATCCAGGTCCTGCGTACATTGGTCAACCGTCAACAAAACGACTGGGCCAAGCACATTGCAACCGTGGAATTTGTGATCAACTCGAGCCTGAACAGATCAACGGGGAAGACTCCCTTCGAAGTGGTTTTGGGTTTCACTCCTGAGCTGACTCCAATCATCCCCGTGGAAGGCTCAACGGTGTCACAGGCAGTCGAGAGGATGGTCAACCAGCGAGAAGCGGCAGCAGCAGAAGCAAGGGACAATATGGCAATTGCGAAGATCCGACAAGCTGAACAGAGCAACAAGCTGCGCAAAGCAGACCCGGAGTTTGCGGTGGGGGACAAGGTATTGGTTGACGAGCGCGACCGACGGCTGCGGTACAAGGCGGATAATGAAGCTCGGTCGGCCAAGTTTTTCCCACGATTCGATGGTCCTTACGAAGTGCTGACAGCGCGGCCCGAGACCTCCAACTACAAACTCAAGCTGAACCCGGGTGACAAGACGCACAACATCTTTCACGTGTCCAAGCTCCGACGTTGGGTACCAAACAACGGGGACGCGTTCCCAGGACGACACGCCACGGAGCCGCCAGCTGTCATTGTCCAAGGGAACGAGGAATGGGAGGTAGAACATATTGTAGACGCGAAGGGGAAAGGGGAGAGGAGGAAGTACTTGGTAAAGTGGAAGGGTTGGGCGGACAGCGACAACACTTGGGAACCGCGGGCACATTTGGAGGACACGGTGGCGTTGGAGAGTTGGGAGGAGGAGAGAGGAGAGGGTCAAGATCAGGAAGGGGAGGGTGTAAGGGCGGGCAGGGGTTTGGAATAGGTGGTGGAGAGTGTAAGGCCCGTGCGCCTGGGCCTTAGAAGGAGGGGGGGCGCGCGCCTGGGCACTCTTAGTCTCTCCTCAGCGACTAACGTAGAGTGTCCAGGTGAGCCCAAGTGGATCAGGAGGCATTGTTGTAGCAGCGACTAACGTAGAGTGTCCAGTGTCAATCCTACATACTTTGGTCCTGTGATCTTATCGTTGTCGCTCCGGTGTGCACTCCTACGGAGTGTAATACACCCCGCCTTGTTAAAGACGGACTGCTCGCGAACAGCCGAGCGCCGAAGCCCTGCCCAGCCATTCAGTGCCGCGAGTCCTGACCTGAGCCGACCGCGAGCCGCTCACGACCGCTGAGCGCTGAAAGCTCTCTCTTCTTCCTTCGCCGCACATCATTCACGGCCCGCTGCCCCCACCTTCCCCCCCAGGTCACGAGTAGAGTATGTCGCCAAAGAAGGACAGCAACAACAACAACAACAACAACAACAACAAGGGCAAGACATTGGTCACCCGACACCGTAAGTCAGCTGCTTTTGACTGAGGCTGCGCACAGGGCCGCGCGCCAACCCACCGTGACCGGCTACTTGATGACCGACTGATCCTGTGGCATTGCAGCTGCGCTATGTTTCAACATTTTATTCTGGCTCGCCACATCGATTTAAGCGACCGTTTACTTCGCCCTGGGATCCGAGAGATTCCTGAGAGGTTCGATGTCGTTTTTTATCGGCTTCACGGCCACGGCTCGTCTTTTTTACCTATCGCCCTCTTATCAAGGGAAAATCCGACCCGGGGAGCTCGACGCACTCAAGTGAGTTCAAACTTACCATATGGTGAAGCACACTCGAACTAATGCGCAGCGACTCGCATGTTTCAGTCGCAAAGTTCTAGCTCGCTTTCCGTGCTCGGTTGTCGCCCTCGTCTTCACCCCAGCTGGCGTGCTGCTGTGGCTCGGCTATCAACACTACGTGATCGACCTGTGGTTCTTCGACCCCGACCAACTACTGTTCTCCGGCGCCTCCAAGTCTGCGGTGTTGTCTACACTGTTAGTCCTTGCAACTGCCGCCATTCACGGCTTTGTCGCGCTCGGCCTCACCATAGCGTCCGCTGGCAAGGTGGGGTTTTCGGAGACTGCAAGGGTCGGCTTCGTAGCTTTCGAAGTCCAGTTCAGGCGGTGTGTGCTGTGGTGTCTGGCTGGGCACCAATGACACGGACGCGAGTTTCCAGACTGAGTCGGAGAAGCCGAAGTCCGGCAGCACCACTCCGTAGGAGAACCGCCCTACTCGATTATCGTCCCCGACTTTCACCTGCGTCTGCACTTGCTCGGTCTCATCCTGTTCTGTTCTGCAATCATAGTCTTGCTTGCCCGGTGCCCCCAACTTCTTCCCCAGTCACGAGTAGAGTGTGCGGCCAAAGGAGTATCAACAGTCGAAGAAGGACAAGGCCAGCTCCCCCGAAGGAACAGGGTCAAGCGAAGAAGAAGAATTCTGACGAGATTGAAAAAAGGACCAAGAGCAGCTCATCCAGCAAGGCATTCACCTTGCGCCAATCATCTTAGAAGACTCGCACACATTGCTCATCGTTCCTCACATGTCGCGCGACCATGAAGAGCGTTGAAGCTTGGAATTTGATAGACATGTATACAGGTAAGAAGGAAGCTGAAAGGACCTAGATGATGACGTGTTGAAACAAGTGTACTGCAAGAAGGAGGAGAGCATGCGAGCTATAGAGTCCAGAAGTAGAACCAGGTGTCACAGAGACGTGGTGTAGGTGCGCCACGCTTAGAACAACATCCTTGTGGCAATGTTGCTCCTCGTACCCGAGATGGCCTCGTAAATCTCCTTGATCTCGGCCTCGCCGACGTGCGAGATATCGGCCAAGAGGTAAGCCGTGTCGCCCTTAGAATCCGAGAACTGCTTCTCGACGTTGTGTTCCCCCAGGATTGAGTTGACAATCTTGAGCACACCAGGTTGGTTCAAGTGCACGTGGCACAAGCGAACGGTGCCGTCCGACAAAATGGGTCGAAGCGAGACCTCGGGGAAGTTGACCGCGCCGATCGACGAGCCGTAGTTGATGTAGCGGATCAGGGCAGAGCCGACCTCCGCACCGATCATCGATTGCGCTTCCTCGGTCGAACCACCAATGTGCGGCGTTAGGATGAGGTTCGGGCACGCTCGCAGCTCGGTCGCCCATGTGTTGAGCGCATCGCCAAAGTTGGGGCCGTTCGATGCCGGCTCCGACGGGAACACATCGATCGCAGCACCCGCGAGCTTGCCGGACTGAAGGGCGCGGACGAGAGCGGGGATGTCGACGACTTTGCCTCGGGCGTTGTTGAGCAAGTATGCGCCGTCCTTCATCAGATTGAGCTGCGCGTCCGAGATGAGGTTCGTCGTTTCGGGCAGCTCGGGCACGTGCAGCGAGAGGAAGTCGACCGCGCCGAGCAGGTCATCGAGCGTATCGACCTGCTTCGCCGATCCGAGGGGCATGATGGGCATCACGTCGTAGTAGAGAACCGACATTCCCATCGCCTCAGCCAAGACCGACAATTGACTTCCAATGTGACCGTACCCGACGATCTGTAGGCGTGCACGTTCCTGATCAACGCCGGCACGCAATCAAATAGTCCTGGCTTGAACACTCACGCCGAGGCATTTGCCGCGGATCTCCCAGCATCCCTTGGAGACCTTGTTCCAGATGCCCTCCCTCATCTCCCTCGAGCGATCGCACAATTGACGCGAGAGCGCGATAACCTCGGAAATGACGAGCTCGGCGACCGAGCGCGAGTTGGAAAAGGGCGAGTTGAAGACGGCGATACCGGCCTTGGCAGCGGCGATGAGATCGACTTGATTTGTGCCGATGCAGAAGCAGCCGATGACAAGCAACTGTAGGGAGGTACATCGAGCGTAAGTGAGACACGCGCGTGTTTGCGAAGGTGGTCGTCGATGAGTCATCAGAAGCCCTTTGCAGGCAAGAGCTTGGCAAAGCGCTGGACCCCCGGGGAAGTGACCACGGTCCTGGACTTGTAAAACTTACAGAGGGGACCTCGGAAATGACCTTGGCGGTGACCTTGGTCTTGGAACGGATACCGACGGCCTGGTAGCCGCCCTCCCTAAGCTTGGTGATGAGCTCCTGTTCGCCGAGCGCGGACTTGATCTCGTCGACGTGGTAACCCTGCGCCTTGAGCAAGTCCACGGCGGCCGTGTTGACGTTCTCAAGCAGGAGGATCTTGACGGGCGACTCGTTGATGGGGAACGGGGCCAAGGCCTTGCCAACGCGAGCCGAGAAGCTGTGGGAAGCCGTCAACGAGCGCCCGCCCGAATGAGCGGAACCGGCCGGCGGCGATCCAAACAGGGCCGAGTTTGGGGGCGAGGTCGCGAAGAGGGGGGACGTGACGGAAGCAGAGTTCAAGGGGGGCGAGCTGGTGTGGATCTGGATCGGTCGTACCGACACGCTCGCTCGTCGAGGAGCATCGCCGGAGCCGTTGATGGAAATGGGCGACACTGGCAAAGGGCGTCCGAGGCGGCTGATCAGCGACTGGCCATACACGACTACCTCGCGTGTCTGGAATGACTCACTGTTATAGTGTGGAAGAGGGCAGTGGCGTGGAGAAGCGGAGGAAGATATGGGGTGTGAGCGGGAAAGGGAACGAAGGAGGAGTTCCCGAGATTGATGGGAGCTTGGTCAGGCTCGGTTCGGTTCGCACTCGACTCGGTCGATCAGTCGATCAGTCACGCCTTTTTTCACGTTCACGCTCGCGGTCATTGTCGCGCGCCGGGCGACGGACGGCGTTTGGCGTCGCGCCAAACTGCGCCGATCTCCGAGCAAGGTCCGACGGAGCTCCGCACACTGCCTTGGCGACCATTTTTGACTCGGTCCAAGCGTCCTTTGTCAGCCATGCTGTGTTTACGTCCCGCAATTGAAATTTGAATAGAGTCGTTGAGATTCGTTGCCTACCGGCGTTTACGATTCCGTCTCCTGGAATTCTCAAGTTGCGGCCTGGCAGGCAAGAATGCTTCGCTCCCATATTATTATTTTTAATCACAGAGCGTGCCCTGCTTTCAACCATAATCCCCTTCAGAAAACAAACACATATATCTATATGTTTTCATCCTGACAAAATCTAAATCTGAGCCTGCGCTTGAGCCGATTCGGCTTCGGCAATCGCTTTCCTCTCCTCGGTCGCTTTGAGCGCCGCCTCGTCCTCCTTCATCCTCACCGTCGCCGACTCGAACGACTTCATCCCCTTGAGACCCCAGCGCGTGAGCATCGAAATATCCTCGTCCCAACCTGATGTCGGAGTCGTCAACATGCGCTCGCCCTGTCGGAATGATCAAGTGTGGTAAGGATTTTGTCAGCCTAGTTTTGACCGTTTCGTCGTCCCAACTGAGACTTACGGTGAAGATGGCGTTCGCTCCAGCCATGAAGCACATGGCTTGCTCAGACTCGCTGTAACTGATTCGACCGGCCGCGAAACGGATGATGGACCTGCCGACACGCGCAAAAGGGCCAATCAGCGACTGCTTTCGCGAGCCCCGAATACGTCTTGAACTACTCACGTAGGAAGAACGATACGAGCGGTGGCGATGGTTCGGAGGAGCTCGGTGACGGTGACACGCTCGTTCTTCTCGAGCGGTGTACCGGGGATGGCAACGAGGGCGTTGACTGGGAACGACTCGGGAGCTTCAGGAAGTCTTTCGACGGTAGGCGCAGAGAAGTCATTCAGTCACCCTCTCCATCGCCTACAGCCCGTCTTCTGAAGATGCACTCACTGGCTCATCTCCCAGATCAATCCAACTCGGTCACCATCGTCTTCACCGAGACCGATGATGCCACCACTGCAGACACTGATGCCTGCCTCTCGGACCGCCGCGAGTGTCTCCAATCGCTCGTCGTACTTGCGGGTCGTGATGACCTGTGAGACACTACCGCATGAGATAATGTGGCATGCTCCCAGGCACACTGGCGGATGCTCACCTTGGGGTAGTACTCTCGCGAGGTGTCGAGGTTGTGGTTGTACGCCGTCAGCCCGGCCTTCTTGAGCTGCTGAGCTTGTTCGGGGCTGAGCATTCCGAGGGTAGTGCAAACTTCCATGTCCAAGGCTCTGTGGTCAACAGGTATATACGACCTTCAGTTATACGATACTTCCCGGCGTGCGCTACGAACGCCTATTCGAGATTCGACTCACCGGACACCCTCGACCATCTTCAAGATCCTCTCGAACCCGCGCTTGCGACCGGACAGATCGCGCCAAGCCGCACCCATACAGAATCGAGTCGATCCATTGGCCTTTGCCTTTCTTGCCTCACTGTGGGTCGTTGCGTGGGTGGAGGTGGTCCGAGCAAGGGTCGGAGAATCATCGGCGAATTTGACGAGATGGAAAGCGTTGGGGGTGGGGTGGAGTACGAGTGGGGGAAGCCAGAGCATAAGCGCATCGTGAGATCAGCGCTCGGATCAAGCACAACCGTCAGACACCTTGGAGTAGGCTCACATGAGTACGGGTTCAACCTCGGTCAGCTTCTCGGCCTTCAAGCCGACCTTGTCCGAGTATTT
This sequence comes from Microbotryum silenes-acaulis, assembly GCA_003665825.1. NCBI lineage: Eukaryota > Fungi > Basidiomycota > Microbotryomycetes > Microbotryales > Microbotryaceae > Microbotryum > Microbotryum silenes-acaulis. Next base: position 709,644 of record QPFY01000009.1, read on the forward strand.
GGACGATTGGGCGCAGTAGGAGCAGTCCTCGCCGCAGCCGCCGGTCTTGATGTTGAGCAGCGTGCACAGCTGTACCTGGTCCGAAGGGTGGTTCACTCGGTGCACGGAAGCCTATATATTAACGCAGTGACACGGAAGGATCAGCTTCTGATCGTACGGCTCGGACCTCGGCTTGAAGGGCTGGGGTGGATGGGGTGGATGGGATGGGGCCGGCGCGCGAACCGATCCGTCGAGAAGTAGCTCGCGGCTGCTCGTTCGAGGGCGGAAGCTCAGCTCGAAGGAGAGACGACTGACCGCACGGAAGATGAGATCCATCAAGGGGGTGTCGTAGACTTGCTGAACGTCCTCCCTGGACCATTGCTTGGTCCCCGGTGCTTCGACGGCGGTCGCATTGCCCCTACGAGTGATCGTTGATCCGGCACTGGCACTCGCTCTGTCGAGTGGGGACCTGATAACCGCCGCACTCGCACCACGCGTCGACGCAGCCCCGAGCAACGACGAACTACCGCTGCTGCTCGGGCTGCGGCATACTTGGCGAGTAGCAGAGGCGAGGAAACGTGCTGCTGTGGTGGGGGCCATAATGGTGTCGAACGGTAGGATGGGCGTGTGGAAACACGGACGAGAAGGACAAGCACGAACCGAGAGTCGACTTGACCAATCGGCCCGCATCCAATCGGGCCCGCTCCATCTCAAGCCCCATCTCACGCAGTCTCACGGCTCAACTCGGTGTGAAATCCGGCCACGTCAATTCCCGCGGGAAAGCCACAGGCTCAAACATTTGCTCAGTAAACAGTCGATGATCGTAGTATATTTCCAAAATAATTTAGTCTCACAACCAAGGCCACAAAAATATACATACCGGCCGTTAGCGTCCATAGAGAAGTTGCAATGTTGGATAATCTGCCAAGACCCGTCCGTGGCAGACTTTCCCGGGTCCGCGGAGCCCCATCGATCCCGGCGGCCCGGCGGCGGCACATGGCAGCTGCAAATCTTCTCTCGATTACCGCTTCGAAAGCCGTTTAACCAGGTGACATTTTGCTTTGGTTGTCAGATCGGTACAAATCTCCTATTAATGGACAGTGGAGTAGGATGCCTGTGCGACAAACCCGTTCATCACCCGCGTTCCTCACTGCCTCGTCGACTCGCGTCCCCTGTTCTCATCTCGCAAAGAATCGCCTCGACCCACTCTATGAGCCCTCTCTTCAATTGCACTTCCCATCCTTCGCCCTTCTTGGCGATTAATTTCGCGTCCAAACCTGACTTGGTGAGATCGATTAGATAACGGAATTTGATGGCTCTACAGGGGGGAAGGACACCGCGGGTCAATTTTCTTTCAGATCTGACGAACTTCGGCGGACCGAGGCAACGCTCACCCGACCCAATGCTGTAGATTCTCGGTCCTCCTGTACAGGTCCCCCAGTTTTCCCGTAGATGTACTCTTGCTATCACCAGAAGCGTCTATCGATACTCGTCGCTCCGTCGTCGCGTGGCTGTCCGTTGGGAAAGCATGGATCGACGTAGGAGCCACAAACCCAAACGGTTGATCGGAAGCTCGGACGATCGAGTTGAACGCGAGGAGGAGCAGGTACCCATTTCTATCGAAGTAGACAGACGATCAAATTCAATATCCACTCCTCACAAACGCTCAATCTGGAGGGTCCTTACGACAGTGCATCTAGGAGTGTTCTGTGCCATTCTCCTCGGTCATCAACTCCCGATCCCAAGCTCAGCAAATTGGTCGGTTCGCGCGACTTGTGGACGTGTTCCAAGAGTTCGGCATCTAGATGTGTCTCCAAGATGGCATAGAAACGGTCTGGAGGCGATTGCCTTCGGATGAGTAAGTGTCGCTCTTGGAAAGAGTTGGCTCTCTTACCTAGCACGTTCTCCTCGTCGACTTCACCAATCGCCCACGCCGGTGACTCATCCTCCATAGCTTCACCCATGGTCGGAAGAGCCGACTCGAGCTTCACAGAGGCACGCCTTGAGGCTGCCGAAGGTTTACTGAATCGTGAGAGCAGCTCTTCGACATAGTTAACCCATACCTTGACCAACTCCGTCTCCTTGCTCAGCTGTACTAGCTCGACCTCCTCGTAAACCGCGTCGGGGTCAATGATGGACAGATCGGAAAGACTTGACGAGTTGGGTATCGAGAGTGAAGCTGAGTTATCTGAAGAAGTCGTCGCACTACATTTGACTCGGTTTTGATCGATTGGCTCAGTCGGAGAAGATGAAGGCAGAACTCGAAACTTGATCTCGAGGTCATGTAGAGCCCCCAAAAGGTCGAGAGAAGCGTGACGCAAGAACGACAGAGGGTCGGGCGGCGTAATTCCGCTCGATCGATTGGTAGTTGCAGTCGGGGATGTAGCTGACGTGAGAACAGAAATGCGTGGTCGAGCCAATATTGGACGGGTAGGCTTGGAAGGCGAGACTGGGGATCGACACTCGGGGGAGTGGGCCGCAGGTGAGATTGAGTCTGAAGGAAGCGAAATGACGTAGCGTTGCACGGCTCGGATCGCCGACGTCGTCGATTGGAGGAGAAGAGGTACGAGATTGGTGCTCTCAGAAGAAGAGCCGTGTTTGTCGATCGCGGCATTGGAGGTTTCGAACGGAAGACCGATGGCGGATCGAACTGAACGTAGTGTGTTCAGCGAGGACGGAATCGAGATGTGCCAGCTGCGGACGGGGGGACATCCTTCTCCCTGGTCAGTGCGGAGGTCGTAGCAGCCCTGTGCGGCGCATACACACGTACTGTTGGCAAACGGTCTTGACACGATGTTGTACTTCTGCTCTCAGCTCGCGCTCGTCTTTGACGCTTCGTCCCTGCTCCCACGGCACTTTGTGTTCCTGCTCGGGGCGAGCAGGTGACGGCGGGAGATCGTCCTCGGTTAAGCGTGACAGGCCGTGTTGCTCGATCAACTTGAGAGGCCCGGGGCTGACACGTCGCGGGCTCGATAGCAAACGATTTGATTCGGACCCTGGCATATGAATGGGATGAGACTCCATCGACGCATGCGGGTCTTGCTGGACCGACTCTGGAGGGGTCGCCTTTGCAGCGGTCTTGTCGCGAATGCCAAGCTTGACGTATTGATGTTGCAAGTACTCGATCGAAGGAAGTGTCATCACAGAAGCTCTATTTGCGGCCGAGCGTGCAAAAGGTTTGTCCGAATGCGTCGCATAGAATCGATGACCGTTGCTGGGGCCACCATCTCCAACGCCAGCACCACGGCCCAGCGTCGCCAACGCAGGGACCCCTGACGAGTTGAGTGGGCGAAGCGGCGCCACGCTCCCACTGGCGGTCGACGAAGAGGACGGAATCGTCAGGAACTGGTCGAGGTGCTCATCGGTTGTTGGAGAGCTTGTGAAAGTAGGCGTGCTCTCGTCGGGACTGTGCAAGGGCATGCCTTGTCGCTGTGCGTCGTTCGCGGTCGGCAGCGATGTGGGGGTGACGTGGGCACTAGTAGCACTGCCTTTGAAGAGGAGCCTGGCTCACCAGCTGGGACTACGGCAAGTCGACCGGCGGTGAAAGATGCTGTTCCGGAAAGACCGATGAGAGGCAAGAGTCGTGGAGCTGACTCGGGGGGTCGAGTGTGAGTGTGGAGTGTGGAGGTGCACGGCGGCCCGAGCCAGGACAAGGTAGCGCGACGTACACAGGGCCCGTGCGCAGACCACGATCGGCCGGGGTGCTTTCTTTTACACGGAGGGGACTCTCTGAGGGGTATCTGAATCGCTTCTTTTCAGGATCTCCATATATAGTTCTGTATGTAATGATCCCCAATCGAAATAAGTGGAGCTATGACGAGGGTTTCTGGAGCTCAAAAATCACTGCGAGTAGAAATTATTCAGCTTTCAGGTAGCATCTGCACGGCTTCACCAGCTGAGAAAAGGTGTCGCAAGTGTACGCTTTGAACTAGACATAGTATATAGAGGATAAAATCAAAGTATGTGCCAGCCGCCCGCCGCCAGCGTGGGTTCAACAGCCGTGAGTAGCGGTCGCGATCGAAAGGGGCCGGTGACGTGCAGCGTGGAAGGTCGTCCGCCGATTTAGTGGCATCATCCTTCGTGAGCGCCGATCCAAGGACATAATCTGTTAGCGACCTCCCCCTCCCCGTGCTCGAATCGATCAGATCAGGGCCCATTAGCTCGGGCTGGCTCGAAGATTTGAGGTACCTGATGTTGGCGAACCCAGCCTGCAGTGGGAATTGATTCCCAAGGCAGTGTACCCGTTCACTGCGCCGGCGTGGGTATCGAACAAATCAACGAGATCGGATCCAATTACAGGGCTAGACTCGCAGCGTAAATTTTGGATCACGTCGTTCGAGATATTCCAAGTGCAGCTCTCGACACCTGACCCTGGTAGCTTGTACCACTTCTCGCATTTTTCTGCCGAGGATGGCAAACCCCCAATGATCGGCAACGCGGGACAATCATCCATTAGGGAGTTGAAATGCCCGATGACACGTTCACAATTCCTGTATATGACTTTGAGAGGCAAGAACAGGATTAGTTGCATGAGCCCTTGGCTTGATACCGGAACTGAGGTCGGAGCCATTGTACTAGTAAGTGTAGTACGCATGCTTGCCCACCGCGTCCGTCATCGGGGAGAGCTCTGGATTCCGATCTTGCGACCCCACTACGGATCTGGCAGGCTTCTGACACTGTGCTCTCACTTCTGCTGAGACGGCCCAGATGTTGCCCCAGTCGCGGATGGTAGCGTCCATCTGCGCTTCCTTCAGGGTCATGACAAACGTTTCGACATAGGCATCCAGCTCCACCCAAGTCCCACGTTCCGAAACGGCGTGACAGATCATTTCGCTCTCCTGTTAATATAAAGTTGGGTCCGGTGTCGTCATAAAATATGCGTAGAATTCCGAAATGGTGTCGGGAATGAAGGGCTTGCCTTCTCGAGAAGTACATGGAGAGGTGTACCGATGGCAAGGAACCCTCAGCGCCAGCCTGAGCAGGCTTGCGTCGACGAATAGATTGACGAAGACTCGAGGAGCCTTGTCCCCACAGCACGCAAGTCGGGCGCGGCGGCACAGGTCGCCTTAGCTTGAGATTGAACAGGCCGTGTAAAGCTGTAGAACATGCTATACCTCTTTTAGCCTTGCCCAACTTTGTATAGTGGTATGGAGCCTTTCAAAAGGCTCCAGGGATGAGAAGATTCTCAGGAGACAAGGAGGAAGAGAAACAAGGCGAAACTTGATCAGGAGAGTTCGAATTGTGCGACCCCTTTAAAACCGATTAAGAGCTCGAGAATTCCGATAACAATATCCAGCGACCAGGCCGTAGGAATCTCAGTCCGAACTCAACATGGGTTCCTTCAATAGGTATGTACGCGTTTGACTCCATCTAACAGCAGATGTTCATCGGTATAGGGCCTGGAGTCAAAGTCTTCCGAGTCGAGTCGATTTGAAGTAGCGCCGCAACTTGTTCGAGTCGGGGTCTCAGGTTACAGAAGATGGGGATCGCATAGCTTACATATTACAAATAGCGGAATAGGTTAGCTCTTGACGACTTACTATGACTTCGAAGTTACTGAACTTTAGAGGGAGTATTGCAAATTCGCTTTAGGATCGCACCAAAGTGCTACCCAAGTTTCGGCGCCCGGCTTTGAAGAGTGGGGCACCTCCCAATTTTGCATTAGCGCGCTTCTCTGAATGGGCGACGGGGAAATACAAACCCGTTTGGAGAGTCGAAGCAGTAGCCCCAGTCGCTGTCCGACCTCGACCTGGACCCTTTCCTCGACCCTGGGCTGTGTCTGCCGACGGTGGCTATTTCTCGGTCCCAGAGATGGATGAGATGGTGGCCCAAGCTGTACCACCCGCTCCAGACCTTACAGCACCCCAGGCAGAAGCCTCGACGATGACCCAAACAAGCCTCAGCGATGAGAGCTTCAACTTGCCCTTGTCGGACAAGGCGATGGGCAAGCGAAAGGACCCCGATCAGGATCATGTACACATCGAATCCAACCCAGCTAGCCGATTATCATCGCCTCATTTGATGGCCACGAGGGAGAAGCGCGTGACGAGGAGCAGTTTGGGCGGTTACGGCGCGTCGAATGGGGTTCATGGTGCCGAGGGTCTACGGTCCGGAGCGATGAGTAGGCAAGGTAGCGAGAATAGTGCAGCAGAAGGTAGGTCAAATATCATCTTAGTCGATTCATCGTATCTAAACTGGGTTCGGGAAGCTGATGCGAGCTATGTTACGCCCTCCAAAACAGGGCTGAACCGACCTCATCTGCCTCTGGCAACTCGGATCTTGCTCACTTCGAGCATGCCGAGGGACGCCGTCCACTTCCCACCGCTCAAGACCGATCTGGGTTGGTCGTTTGGCGAGGAACCGTGCCCTATACCCCCGATCACGCCGTTACCCGATTCCGTTCCAAATTATCGATTGCTCGATCGAGCCGGAGATACCAGTCTCGGGAGAAGTCGACATGTGACGGGACCCGAGGTAGATCGTGATCTCGGTGTCCCCAGTCCTGTGCATACCGATCTCCCAACTGACTCATACCTACTGATTATAGACTGATACCTCGGACGCGCACTACCAACGCCTTCACCGCTTCCCCGAGGTGCTGGAAAAACGATCTGCTCGAGTCGAACGGGATCGCCTCATTCACGAGCGCAGCAAGCTCATTCTCGAACTCGAAGAGCTGAAAGGGCGCGGATGGGTCTATATCGGGGCCCAAGGTGGGAAAGGAGAGGAAGAGAGGCGAAGGAAGATCAAAGAAGGCGAACTCAGACTGGCGAGGTACGTCTCCCTTTGCCTTCGAGTTCAGGTCCATGTGCTAAGTCTAATTCTTCGGAACTGTTGTCGATCCATAGATACGATGCTCTACTGCCCAACCAACCTCGCAAATCGAACGTGCTCGTCCAACAAGACCCTACATCTTCTACCACCCATGCCAAAGGAACTTCAGCTGCTGTAACAGCCGAGACCAGCCACGACAAACCTTCCTCGTCGTCAACCGCGCGCCCCAAACCGTCGGCGCTGGTCTCGGCTTCAGGCGACGGTTCGACGACGATTAAGCTCAAGTTCGGGGGAGGCAACCTCACTTCTTCGATGACCAACACCAAAACTAACGGTCATGCTCGGTCTCGCAAATCGACGCGTTCGGAACTGACGACCGACGATGAAGCCTCCGTTACCGAAAGCAAACCTCTGCCCAAACCGAACGGGAGCGGCGGCGGGGTGGGTAATCGCGGCGACGGCACGACGGTATACAAGAAACGCGACCGAGCTGCGGAGCACGCCCGTGCACTGGAAAGGCAGCGATTGGGGTTACCGATCAAGGGGCCGATGTCGGATCTAATTCAAGCACGAGAAGCTCAAGCTCAAGCCCGACAAGCTGGAACGCCACCGCGCACATCGTCGGCCTCGACTTCGATCTCGACCACTACTCCGAGATCGCATCTTGCTGCCGCGCCAGCGACGAAGCGCCCGGAAGCGGTGTTGACGTCTTCGCCTTTGAGACTACCAGGTGCTCGACCTCTTCCGAAGCGTATCAGATTGAAGGACTCCTTCTTCACCTCCACCGCACTTCGAGACGCCTACATGCTGCAGATGCACCAACCTTCCTCAAACGACCCTTCAGCACCGGGAGGCAATGGGCGACGTTCGAGTTCACGCACGTCCTACGCTTTCGGTCAACGTTTTCCCGAAGCCATCGTAATGCGACAATACGAGTTTGAGTTGCATGGTTCTGGTTTGGAAGAAATGGTTTTGGAGAGGGATGGCGAGGCGGGGAAGGACAAGGTCGTGTTCGAAGGGAGGATCGTGCCTCGCACGGCGATCGAGGTGCTCAGTCGCGGACCGATCACGGATAACATCAAAGAGGCGAAGAGTGACGTCGTCACTGCTTCGACGGTGGAAGTTGCTGTTGGGGATACGACGAGTGCAGCTGCTTCGACGACGACTGATTCATGCGACGTGGAGATGCGGGATCGTCCACCGAGTCCAGTTCTGATCTCCGGGTTTGCCGCGCCTGCCCCTGATTGGGAGATTGAGATCGTAGAAGAATCCACCTGAGATTGTAGATACCCTACCCAAGACCCTTTTGCAACTTCCTGATCGTTGGCGGCCCGCTCTCGTCTGAACCCGGAAGGAATGCTGTTCAGATTCGTTCTCGGGGAACACAGAAAGCGCACGTCTACTTTTATACCGAGAAGTGACAACCCAAAGAGAACCAAAAATGGGAAGCGAATGATGAAGAAGGCAGCCATCCAGGTGGGGTTGTTTTTACGTTCATACACACAGCAAAGCATCTACGCCATCCCTCCAAAGGGCCCCATCGCTCATTCATTCAACCACGGACTGATTTACGTCAAGGCCGAGTAGCGCGACTCTGTAGGTAGGATCAAAGATACACGTTAGTGAACTGGTCTGGTATGTCGCATCTTTGATCAAGTTCAACTCACCCTCGAGCTTGTACCCAACAACGTGTCTGTGAAAGGGAATAGAGTGTATGCGTCAATTGGCTGACCGACGTGGTACCCGACACGCTGGTACTCGGTGTCGCTCATCGCTCACCTTCGACCGATCATTTCCCCAATCTTGAAAATGCCGTAGGCCTCGACGGCGTAGATGGCCCATCTCTTCCATTCGCCGGACTTGTACAGTTGTTGCCAGTAGTTGACGTCGCGGGCCGAGTTGAAGAATTGTTGGTCTGAGAGATGGGTGGAGGAGCAGGCCGGCGCATTATCAATCAGGTGAAATTCCCACAGAAACTAAGTAGAGTGGTTTTGTTGCCACTCACAGACATAGGTGACTTGGCCTAGAGAAGGGGGAGCAAGCTTCTCCTTGACGTAGACCTGCTTGACAATCTCCTTGGCCACGGCGGCCTGGCGCATCGAGAGTCGTACAGCCGTCAGCTCGGCGTTCTCCGGTCAAGCAGCGGTGAGTGATTGGGCTCGGGCTCACGTTGTAAAAGATGGGCTCCTTGTAGGCTGTTCAGGAGGGGTCAGGATCGGCGATAGGAATGGGCGCGATCGCAATCGAGGGAGGGGACAAGCGAGGCGAGGTAACCCACGTCGTTCTCGGTCAGCTCAGACCGTCACGACGCGCATCGCGGGGTAGACAACGCCAGTGACTGACCACCAAGGGCGTTACCGACGAGTGCCTGGGCCTTGGCCGATGCCTGCTGCACCTTCTCGATGGCGGGACCGGCGGCGGATTTCGCCTTTGCGGCGACGTCCGAGGCCTTTTGCGCGGCCTGCTCCGTTGCAGCCGAAGTCGACGACGACGACGACGAAGACGAGGCGAAACGTTGCTGCAGCATCGAGCGCATCGGCGCGGGACGACGCAAGAGGGTGCGAGACAACATGCTGATGGGCGGGTGACGGGTCGGGAGAGTGGGAGTCGAGCTGAAGCGGGATAGCAAGCGGAGGTGGTTGGGTCGTGCGCCGGGGAGGCGCGGATCGCAATGGCGCAGTTCCCAATTTCGACACCAAGTGCGCACATCACTATTGCTGATTAGTAACGCGGAGAGCTACCCCTTTTCCACTTCGCAGCGCGCACTGCATGCTTCTTTCTCCCTTCTCTCTTCACGATACACACACACACACACACACACACACACACACACACACACACACACACACACACACGACGCCCATGTCTCAATCACGCTCCAACCGGAATGACACGCCTCCCAACCTGTGAGTGCCCTCTTCCCTCTTCGTACCTGCTATGCATCCCACGATCAACTCGACCGCACCCAAGGACAAGATGTTACCATTTTTACTCTTCTCGACCAGGCGGGTTCGAGACGGGGTTCCTAAACGATCGAGACTTTTGTGCATGACCTGTCTCTGCCCGTCTCGCTATGAGCGTTGGGTTCACTTTGCCAAACTCGTCTCTTACCTTCCGCTTCCTATGAGAGCTATGTATACACTGAAAATACTGATCCTTACTCGAAATCGACGCGACGAGTCATGGGGTTATTCTTGGGGATTCGCCCTCCTACTGTGGGGACGCAAGGGAACAATGTGCTGATCCAAAATACTTTGTTTGGGTTGTAGGGTCTCTTTCGGTGATCACCAGTCCGCTGGAGTAGCCCACACAGTTAGGGTTAGTCATCTCCCTCTTCTTCTTCGACTCTGCCTCTACCTCCCATTCCCTCCCGTCCTCCACCAGCCCACCGTCCACCTCAATATGATGTCAATTTACGATTAGTCTTTCGGACACTCGGATGGGACCCCTTTTTTGGGTCCTCATCTCGTTGACGAAAAAGCTGTACACCGCTTCGAATTCTCAAGCACTGATTCGTTCCCAATCTCGTCGATTGCCATTGCGTGGTCCTTCTTTGGGCATTCATGTTGGCCACAATCGCTGACGATTTGCTTCTTGATATGGCATCTTTGCGGGTATGTGGATGACAACAGGTGTGCTTGAAGAACGCGCCTTGGTGACCTGCATCTGCTCCCGACTCGATTCGGTGAGTGGTACAGCTAGGCACGTAGTTTGCCATCGGATTCTGTCGTAGGCCACACTTCCTGTGCGATGGCGTTGGGGTTCAGAGCATTTCCAAGACGTAACACCGCGCCGGAGACGGTCCTCATGCTCTAGATGCCTTTAGTATTTTTGACTTCCGCGGACGAGCAGTATTCCATCCGAATTGCCTACGCCAGTGAATCCCCCCAAATGCTCTTGTGCAATCAATCATCGTGTTACAACCGTATGGACAAAGATACGAAAATTAACCCATGACAACAAAACACTTAATGCATTGCGAGAAAATAACCTATACACTCTAACTTCACCTCAGACGATGGCCTCCCCTCCCTCAGCTCTATAACTTCCCCTGCTGCGTATTCACCTTGGGCAACATTCTGATCGGTTCCAACTTCAACCTCACCTCCTTGAGCGCCTTACTAACCGGTCTCCAACTTTCGAACGCGTCCCTCAAAGCCTGCAACTCGTTCCCGAACAGATCCCTCACTTTGGGATCCTCGATGATACCTCGTAAGGCCCAGGTGAGGAGGTAAGGGTTGCGACGATCGCGCGGGTTGAAGGACATGCTCAAGGGGGGGATCGAATCGAGATGCTGGGTCGTAGGTGGTTCGAGGCACGTTGGGGGCTCGTGCAGGGTCGTTGTCTCGAAATGGTAGCGAATCGCCAGACTAAACGTTGAGACAGAAAAGGAACAGAGAAGAAATTAGCTCCGCCACTTGCACAGAGTCAGGGAAGAGAGAACGTACGCAAACACCTCTTCCTCCTCGTAGATCTTGGAATGTCCTACACCCATTAAAGCACCCGCCAAGGCCTCCGAGACGTGATAGACCAAGTCATGGTCGTGCAAACCCGCGTTGCGAAGCCGAACCGCGAAGACGACCAAGTTGGCGAGGAAGTCGGACGTCCGAAACGCCTGAGAGTCAATGTAGACAGCTCGGAGGATGCCGGGATGAGTAATGCCGGAGAAGAGTGCAGAGTAGAGCGGCACGACCTGGTCGTTGATTGAGCCCGTGGCCGTAATCTTTATGCCATGAGCGAGCGTGATGCGCAGACTGATGAAGGGGGATCGGAGTCAGTGGAGTGCGAGGGGAAGCGAAATGCGAAGAGTGCTCACCTGTCGAGGAACTTGATTGTCTGAGCACTATCCGGGCTTTGGAACTCGAAAAGTTCTCGAGCCGGAGCAGACTCAAGGTAGTTGAAGTACGGCGTCAAGACGAAACTTTGCGACAGATACACGAAGGGTCCCTGCGAAATGCCACACATCGCGAGCCTGGTAGAACATGTCCAGGTCAACTCGAAGATCCCCGCAAGACCGATTTCCTAGAGTCGGTACTCACATGTGTGTTTTGTGTCCGACGATGATATTCCGCTCGAGTAACTTGGCCAAGAGCTGGGTAGAGACGACCGTACCTTGACTATGCGTGGCGAGGAACACGGCATCGGCCTTTTTGAGCGCCTCGACCCACTCTGCTCGATCAATGATCTGCTGAAGGTGCTTCTCAACTCGAGCCTCAACCTCACCCTGCCCTTCCAGAGCTATCGCTTGAATATTAAATGAGGTCATATCGTGGTCGACCAGATACGAATGGACCGCATCATGCATCATCGTTGCGAACTTGACGCTCGTGCCCGTCGGTTCACCGAAAACGGACCGCAGTCGCGGGTTGGGGAACCACCCGTGTACGCCGATCGTGACCACTCGCCTCACTCGGTCTAATCGCGACGGCTCTTCCATAATTTCTAGCGATTTCGGAAGTTTTGCAGCGGGGTCGTCCCGCACGGGCTTATCGCTTGGCCCATGAGCGGACATCTCCATCGGTGGCGGTTGGTGGAAGAAGTAGGCCGAGACCGCTGAAACGGCTTTGGTCAACTTGCTCTTTTCGACCTTGCGGCTTCGCGGCAATCGTTCGAAAGTGTCTCGGAACGTCGGCAGAACGAGGTTATCAAAAGGCGCGTCGGGATCGTAAGGTCCCACTCGAGGGGATGCACCACCACGGATGGACCCCGTCAGAGGCTTGACGGGGGCGTTGTCAGGCGCGACTAGGTGAGGCGACGACGGGGTCGTTCGATCCGTGGTCGACGTTCGCGAACGAATTGATGCCGCCGAGGAGACCAGTCCGCCGACGGGCCGTGCCACGGCAGCAAAAGCTGGGGGTAAGTTCAGTGAAGAAGCAGCTGTAGATGGCGTCTGTCCCGCAACATCTCCATGTCGACGGCCGAACCACGAGGATGGTTTTGTCGCGGCTGACGCGGGCACGGTGATTGGCTGAGGAAGTGACTCTTCAACCGTCGAGGCGGCTGACGACGTTGAAGCCGAAGAGGACAGTGGTGGATCCACGCTCATGGTCGGAGCGTCGTGCTCTTCTGTTGAAGTGCGACCGGTGGCATTCCCCGGAGGAGGTTCGCCCCAAATCGTCCGCAGCCACGACTTGTTCTCGGCCGAAGTACGTGGCGTTCTCAACGTCTCAGCACTTTGAGTGGCTTCCTTCTTCAAAGTGCCTTCTTCCTTTTCGCTCCCGTCGGTCGAGTAATCCGGCTCCACTTGAAGGTCTTCAGCTTGCGTGTTCCAACCGCTCGGTTCGGCTGGCTCGGGTTCTGCTCCGCCCCACCCGAACCAAGAAGAGCCTCGAGATGCGCCGGCTTGCGGAGGCGGAGCACCAACAGGCAATGGCAATTTCGAACTTCGAGATTTGACCTCAGCATCATCGACTTCTTCAAGCGCGGATTCGGGCCTCGGCTCCTCAGATGCTTCTTGTGGGGCGACAGGTGGAGTAGAAGCTGCCGATTCGGGCGCAGGAGCAGCTTTCACAGACCCGAACCATCCTCTTTTGGGCAATGGAGGCGGCGGCATGGTCGTATCATCGGACGACTGTCGGCGTGTCGGTTTACTTGGACTGGGGTCGGGGGTGTGGAAGACTTGAGGAGGGGTCGTAGAGGCCGCCGAGCTCGAGAGAATCGAGGCTTGCGAGGAAGTGTCAACCCTCGGGTTAGACGACACGATGGAGATCGGAGTTCTTTCGGACGGAGTTGCTGTCGTGCTCGTCGGATTCACGGACGACTCGTCCACCATTCCGGAAGGGCCCACTTTCTGTGGGTCGTTCGATCGCCACAGCCAGCTCGATTTGCGAGCAACCTGCGAGGCTGACGAGGATGACGCGACACTGGTTGCAGAGTTGGTCGAATTGACCAAGCTAGAAGCTGTTTCGACCAATTTGGGACGTTTGTCGATGTGCGAATTGGGGTGTAGACCCTTTGGTCGAGTCAGTTCCGCATTGCCATTCGACACCGACTCCGGCCCTTTGTTCGAGTCCGTCGATTCTTGCTGCTTCTGCTTGCCCCGAGCTTTTGTGGACAGGTTACTCTCAGCACTGTTCCCCCTCGATGGTGTGCGATGACCTTTGACGAGCGTCTTGGAACTGGCGGCCGTGCATGCGCTGCTATTGGTCGCCGTGCTCGCAGATCGGCTCCGCCCCCACATTGACGACGAGCCGGACACGTTCCTGCCACTCCTCACGCTCGCGCGGTCGTCGTCAAATTCGGCCTTTTGCCTGGTTAACAACGAGATGGCGCTCGTGGACGAGGAGGAAGAAGACGATGCCGAGGATGACCCCGACGCGCCACCGCCGACGCGCAGACCGGGTCGGGCCACCCGAGACGACGACGACGACGAGACGAAGAGCGAGTCAGGCGAAGTCGACGTGACGGGTAGTGCAGGACGGGAAGGCGAGGCTCTCCAAGACATGGTCTATTCGGGTAGAGGGAGGCGGTTCAGAGCGAACAGAGCCGAGTCCGGGGGCGCGCTTCCGTTCGCTCGATCCTCGGTCGCTGCGATAATGGGAGTGAGACAAGCACGAGTCAGCGCGCCATTCCGAACAGGTGTGGAACGCGTCAAAGTGTGTGGACCGCTTCAGGCAGAAGGGGCATTGATGCACCGGTTCTACGTGCTCATGGTCGGAAAGCGATCCTCGAGGGGTGATGTAGCAGAAGCTCGCTTGGGTACGACGTCATCCGGTAATACAGTGGTGGCGGGAGCGGTCGCCGGTGCTGGAGCGTCACCAACATGTCCAAGTGTTTGACTGAGAATGGACAGATCTGAAGCTGAGGGACAATTCACGTACCTTTCACTCGGCAATTACTGCTGGGCGGGACTGTGAGCTGACTCGAGAATGTAGGTTGTTAGGTTGAGAGGATGGCGGTCGGCAAATGACCGGCGGCTGCCGCCGGTGCCGGCGCCACAGGTGATCGAGTAGCTCTCGGCAGCTCTCGGCAGCTCTCGGCGATCCATTTCATGATGAACAAACTGGTGCGACCGCACGCCGCCGCTTGCCGGTAGGTAATCGGAGGTCCAACTCGGCGTACGATTCGGGCCTGTCATACATCTATTGTTGTCCGGGGACGAGCTTTCAGAGTGTGATTTTTTATGGACAGCATATCGAACGATTTGACACAAGCACCGTCTGGCATGAACGTGACGAACGTGAGCTAAAACTCGGGGAAATAATATCTGCGCCGCTCTCTAAGTGATATTGTGTTTGTGAGGCGGGAAAGAGTAGGTACATCCGCCAGCATTGCCCTGAGGTAAACACTTCCGCGTCCTGAAGACAGCTGCTCAGGTACATCTGATCGGTGATGATACCCGCCCCGATCCGAACAGACTTGGCAGGAACCCATCGGTACCTATCGCCGATCCTGTCCGTGGGACAAAAGCCGAAAAGACCATAAGTAGTTTGCGCGCCGAGATTTTGAAGGCCCCCGCATTACTGCCCTTTCGAGTTCACGACACTGGCCGAACGCCGAACGCCCACTCGCTTCTCCGAGACCACATGACCCTTTCGAGTGATGCGGTGGTCGTTCCTCTGCTAAGCGGTGAAGATCGAGATGATAGTCGGTACGACGTCGACCTTGACCTGGGCGTGGATCACAAGGGTGAGGAGGACGCCTCGCAAGCTATCGAGGACCGATTCCAACCGCCCTACTTGCGATCTGGCAAGGGAGGAATGACGTCGTACACAAGTCTCGTTGGACAACACTTCAAAACAACCCGAAATGTACACAAAGGCCTCGCTGTGATCGTCTTCATCGTCTTCATAGTCGTGACGACGATCATTCTGGTTGTGCGCCGAGACCGTGACGTGGCGACCGTCTTGTCGCGCCTGCACGAATGGGAGTTGTCGGGCGAGGCTGGGTCAGGTGTTGAGCAAGCTCAAGGCCTCGATTGGTCTGGAGAGGCTGAAATGTGGAGGAACTACAAGTGGGAGTTCCAGGAACCTCACGAGAGTCTCACTCAGATGGTCACGGCGCTCACGAAGGTGAGACTCGAGCACAGGCCGAGGGTTTGGCACTGGTCGCCGCGCCCGCGTCGCTGGCTGTGATCAGGTCTCTTGAGCCTGAACATCGTTGTTGACCCTGTTTCCTTTTCTTCGGCCCCTGCGCTTCCATTCCTTCGAGTGCAGGAAGAGGTTACTATCAGAGAATGGCTCCTGTCGACGAGGCCCCTTTCACAGACCGGCGCGCCCGTCGGGTTATCGCAGAGCTCGCCAGTTCCAGCACGGATCCGCGAAGGGCCCGCGATGGTTCGAACGGGTGCAGGACCAGGGAGCTATAGAAAAGGGTCGCGTAAAAAGTGAGTTTGACTCTGATACGGCTCCAGAGCACCGACCGGAGGCGCTTTTGATTGAGGGTGAGAACTTCCTCTTTTTGTGCCTTTCCAGGTGGGAGTCGCTGCGTGACGAATGGCAGACCGGCCGTCCACACTCACAATGCCGCAACACGTCATGGATGGCCGATTATGCGAAGCTACATCACGAGATCGTGACTAGAGCTGGTCGCCCCAAGATCCTCGAATTCAGCTGTCGGAAAGGCCACGGTTGCGGCGGCATTTCGGACCGGTGCGTAATTGTTACTTTGTACTCAACTCCACCAGAAGCCGCAGCGCTGATACGCCGTTTCGTTCGAGTGTCGTACTCGCCTCGATAGACTGCTGGGTATATTCACTTCGCTTCTCTACGCCATTCTCACCAACCGAGCACTACTCATCACCTGGGACGTATTGCCTTTCGAGATATTCTTTGATGCCGTCCGGATCGACTGGGCACAGCCATACATGCCCATATCGAAACGCTCGATTCACCCTGGTCTACCCGTGCTTAAGAGGCAATTGTTAACCATCATAAACACCGAGGTGCACAAGATGGTTGCTCCTCCGATGTCGAATATGGAGTACTACTTGAGCGTAGAACTTTTCGATGAGAAGCGCGACGATCCGCCTTGGCTCCAGGTAAGCTTGCGGAGGGGTGATCTCTTGCATCTCGCTCGTCACTTTAATGCCGCTCCAATGCGCCTCGACCTTCCTTCGCGTGCATCTCAACGGGCTCTGATCAGAACAACGTCGCAACGTTTGTTTCTACAGTTCGAGGCGAATCGAGGAGCAGCCATAACCTCTTTCGACTATTCCGCGGTGAAGCCTGCATTGCTGGAACGGGGGTTCGATCGGACAACCGCCTACTCCTGCATGGCCGACTTCCTCTTCCGGCCCAAGCGCGAGTCGATGCGCTTCATTACTGAATACGATTCAGTGTTCAGTCTCCCTACTGTGTTCTCCATTGCACTTCAGATTCGGACAGGAGACAGCTCTATGGTGAGCCTGCATGGAATGTCTATCGCGAGACCCAGCTCGGTATTATTCGCAGCAGCGCTTTGCTGAGCGATGAGAAATGATAGCCCTGATGAGTTGACCTCATTTCATCATGAAGATTCTGACCCAAGCCATCAACCCTCCTTTTTGGCCATCGATTTCCCGAGGGTTTCTAGACGAATTCCAGGATAGATACGATCAATACCGTCAAACGTCACCAACAGTTCTTTGACTGCGCCGACAAGCTCGCCGAGCGTTACGCGCGGGACGATCAGAAGGTCGTGTATTACCTCGTCACGGACTCACCCACATTGGAGGCAGCTGCCTTGAGACAATTCCCCGACCGACTCGTCGTCACTGGGCTGACCCAAGGTCATCCCGAGTTCGTGCATGGCGCCACCGGTTCGGCGAAGGTGGCTGACTACACGACGAATGCGCTGGTGGAAAGCATGCTTATCGGGAGTGCGTGACCGTGCCAAGGCTCGGCTCGGGACCAAACGCTCCAGTCTAAATTCGCTGAACCTCGTCTTCCCATCCGGCACCCCCAGAAACCGACTATCAAATTATCACCGATTTCAGTGGGTTTGGAAAACTTCGTACGTCTGTCGATTCGGTCCTACTGTGACCGAGAAAAGTTCATTGTCTACAGTTTCGGCTAAATGCTAATGAGCCCCCTGTCTGACCCACAGCCGTTTTTATCAAAGGCGTGGAAGGAACAACGATCTCTCTGCCAAGGGTAGGGCGTAGCACCGTCGATTGCGCGAATACCGATGCGTGGGTCCTCCGAAACGTCTCGAAGCTCGACCCTTGATGTGGGCGCGAACTAATTGGCTGGTTTCATCGGACCTTGGCACTGTGCGCCTCCAACCGCTGCCCCTGTCCACTGCATCTCCCGTTCACTGCAACAGATTCACGTCGTTTTCTGAACTGGCTTCAACCTGGTGAGGAGCTCAATCGCATTCTCAAGCCGCCAGTCTATCACACCCACAGGAGATTGCCAAGCTAACATGACCAGTTTGGTCCCTTGATCATTTAACAGGTCCTTGGGCTAGAAGAGGTTTACTGTGGCGGCCCGCACCTCATTCCCTTCCGCTTCATCAGAGCCATTTACCCTTTTTTATCTGTATGGAACCTATACTGCAATCCTCACCACAGCAATCTAGCAAAAGACTACGGAACTTTACCAGTAAGGTTTCCAACCAGTGAAACTGATGGCGCGTAAGTGAAGGTTAAGAATACTTCGTTGCCTTCGCCGAAGGGAATCTTGAAGCACTTCAACGACGTGAGTACAATCACACGCAAGATCAAGAAAATAAGACAAGCAACATAAATACTTGCCAATAACTCCATTAGCGCTCCAAAACAGCGAAGAGCACAGCTCAAGCCATGGATTGCAGGAAGTCTGTAGTCTGCCCGCGTGGCCGCAATTGGCTGGCTCGCGGCACTGCGCAGACATGCCCACATCAGCAACTTTGCCACTCGCGCTTTAGTGCAATTTAGCGCACTTTAGCGCACTTTAGCGAACTTTAGTGAAATTTAGCTCGTTTTCTATAATCTCCGGTGGGTCGCTAAATGACACTTAAAAGGCACTTAACTTAAGTGCCATTTAGTGCTTCCGTGCCATTTAGTGCACTTTATAGTGGTTTTGCAACAGCAACCTGATTCAGTGCTATTATGTGTATAAGCGCACTTTAGCGACCAATGCTATGCCTGGTAGTACTTCTTTATACTTATATTCCACTTCTAATTCTGCAGTGCTGAGTACTAAGTTACTACCAACCAAATAACTCATTCTAAGCGACCGCTTCTCGCGTATCAATCGGGGCAAAGTTTGCCGAAGTACCCGACCTCCGTCCCCGCCTCGAGCGAGTTCTCGGCCACGCTGCCTCCACACTCGCCCAAACGCGCTTCGTGATCAAGTCTGAACTTGAGGCATACCCCCCGCTGCGGAAACGGCTCATTATGCCGGCAACGAAAGGTGCTTGAACCTCGCCCGAAAATTCCGCATTTGAATTGAACACCCGCTCGAGAGACACGCGCGCCTATCGATGAGACCAGTAGACAATGTTAGGTCGAACGCCAGCCGGATGATCCCGGAGAAGTCTCGACTCACCGCAGCATAAGCGTGACACACTAGCCCAAAAGCGATGGCGTGCTGGTGCGGCTTCGTTAAATCAAGCGTTTCCCAGTCGAGAGAGGCCAGCTTTTTGCTCTTGGCGCGGACTGCGAACACGGCGGCGAGAGTGTAGAACAATGGGTTTGACAGGTCCTGTGGCATCTGGCCGGCCGGAAGGTATTGCTGCAGGCACGCAAAAAGTGAACACCGAAGTTCAGCGCTGCGCGGGAGTACAACTCTTTGAAGCTCACCCTGTAAGTGGGGCCACAGCGAAGTTCCAAGAACCCCTCCGAACAATTCTTAGCCTCGCTAAGAAGGGACGTGGCTGATGCGGTTGCCAGTTCCCCGCCGCCCTCGTCAATTTTGTACGCAGCCAGTGTAGGTACCTCGGCCTCCGTCCTCATCATCGATAGTACCGCCTGGTTTGTTGCCCGCACCTGTTAGTGAAGTGTAGGCTCGCTATGTCAGTCTGTGACCCAAGCAGGGAGAAATTCGGGTAGTGTGAGACATACTTTTGCTACCATCGCGTCGGTTACCTCGTAGGTTTTATCGTCGGTTACGATCGGATAAGTCTTGGCGACTTGCAAAAGCTGGTCACGAATCTGCGACGCCGTTACCCATAATCCAGATTCCTTTTGGATATTCATCAGGAAAATGTGCTTGTACCAGACTGCGGCGACCTCGGCTTCATCCGGGGGTAGAGGGTCGGCCTTGACATTGATTCGGTTCCGTCGCGCAGAGGTGCTCCTGGACGACGGCAACAAGCCTTCGCGAGCTGGAAGTTGCCCGGGGTTCCGCTCAGATGCAGATGATGAAGCGGATGCCGTAGGGGCTTGGGTAGTACTCGACCTGACTCTGGACGCGGCCGAGGATGCGACAACCTGCCCGCATGCAAGGATCAAATGGCAGCAGTCAGGCACTAGTTGCTTCTCAGGGAAGAAAAGACAATCTCACCTTCTCCTTGCAAGCCCTCGCGAAGTCTGCCAGTGAAATATCAGCACAAAAACGTGGTGGCAATTGATGCTAAGAACCACCGTACCGTCTCCGTCCTCGTCCTCGCCCTCATCGGCATCATCATCGTCGTCTTCGTCGCCGCTCTCGTCGCTGTCGCTCTCATCGTCGTCCTCACTATCATCGTCGTCCTCACTATCGTCTTCGTCCTGGTCTTCTTCTGATATGGTATGCGCGGTATAGACAGTAACCGCTTCGTAAATATTAACTCAGTGCGATGGTGTAGACCTGGCTCACCGTGCATCTCGATCGGACGACTGCTACGGCCTACGCGGCCGTTGACGACTAGCAGCGTCTCAGTAGAGGATGCAGCAGGGTCGGGTAGGGTGATCGAAGCTTTAGATCTGCAAAATACTGGCGCGACTCAATGTCTGCTGCCGCGCGTCACGATATGATCCACGCCACCACTGAGCGCTGAACTCACTTGCGACCCTTCTTACCCGGCTTGTCGCAGGCGAGAGCAGGAGCGTGTTCCGAGTCTTGACCGCGTTTGTTCCTATGGACGTACGAGATGAGTTTGACGTGCCAGACACATAGATAGATGGTATTAACCGAAATCAAAGGCTCCTCACTCAGGAAGGTCTGCGACAGACTGATAAGCATTCGCGCTGGCGAGGGAGATGGCCGCTTTTCTGGACTTCGCATTTTTGGCCTGCTTGGCCGCCTTGCTCTGCGCTCGAACCTGCTTGGCCTTTGTTTTGACCGCGCGTTGATCCCGCCGGTCGCTGACGGTGTCCCGGTCGGCGGCTACCGCCTTGGCCACACCTTTCGATGCCTGCCGGGCAGGTGCCATGGATCGATTCACAAGGAACCGGTCAGGGCGAGATGGACAGGCGAGGGTGGGCGCAAGAGGGACGGGTGGGGATCGTTGGCGGCGGCAGTGAGCGGGAGGAAGGAAAAAGAGGCCCGTGACGGCGCGTGGCCTTGGTAAACAACACGCGGCCGTGGCCTAATGCGAGTCACTTCGACGCGACGGCGCTCGCGCTCGCGTCCGAGCAAAGGCCCGGTTCACGCCAAGTTGGAGGGCTGAAGCGCTGACCAGCGGTTCGACACCCTCTGGCCGCGTGGGCGACGCGCGAGGGAATCTCTTCTGCCTTACTCACAAATCTATTCAAGTCTCGGCCCCCTATCAACAGGCGTAAGAGGCGCAGTCGATCCCTCTTGCCTTCGCCGCATAGCGACTTCAATCTACGATACTCGCCGGCCTTCACACTGGCTCTGTCACTGCATGGATCCAGGGCCGCGCGTGGCCTACGCATGTGACTTTGACTACTGTGAGCGTGAGTTCAGGTCTCTGCGGGGGTTGTCTCTGCACAGGCGACAGATACATCGGCCGCCTGTCGACAAGGAACCTTGCACTGCCGACGAAGCCGAACAACAGCGGCTCGCTGCTCTCACATGGAACGCGACGGTTCAAGCCAATATCGAGTACCAAAATCGTGTGCGGCTTTGCGAACGGCTCGGCATCCCATACGACTCGGACGTCAGCGCCAGCGAATCGGATTCTGACGCGTCATCAACGGAGTCGGACGACGAGGGACGGGCCAAGCAAACACATTGGGACCGTCGGCAGCATCGGAAGTTCCGGGCTGAGTCATACCCCGAGGCGGGATGGGCGTGCGACGCCGAAGGGAACTACTGCGAGACCCAATCGCCTCCTCCGACGCACGACGCGCGCCTGCATGATCCGACCAATCCCTACTTTCCTTTCGAGGACGAACTCAGCTTCGAATTCGCCAGACTGGCGGAGAAGAACCGCTTTTCGAAGAGGGTCTTCGATGATCTATTGCACCTTCATAGAAAAGCCGGAGTGAGTACGAGTACTACGGCGTTCACTGCCTGTCCAGGCGCTGGAAGCTAGACTGTGTCGGGTGGCCACTGCAGCGAGCTAATCAATCGATCAACTAACTCTCACAGCTCGAGTATCAATACAAGACTCGCAAAGCTTATCGTAAAATCCTGAAAAAGGTTCCTTATGGTGCGTTTGTCCAGGTCTTGGTGTATTCTATCCTCATGCTGAGTTTGACTTGATCATCCAATTGACGTCCGCAGCAAAGTGGACCGAATGGAAGAAGAAATCCTTAAAATTGACGAGAGGAAATCTCGGTATTCCTGAGGGGTTCGGCAGTCTTCCTTTCTTGGACCAGGTGAGAACGTTCATGCTACAGCCGCGGATACCGCCGCTGACGTGCGGCGGGGCAACCCGAATGATTTCGCAGTCGTTCGACTACTATATTCGCGATGCGGAGGCGGTCCTGCGTCATCTTCTCTCGTCCACCGCCTTTTTGGGCCACCAGAGCTTTGCTCCAGAACAACTGTTCCAAGTTCACAAAGACGGTTCCGAAACCCGCTTTTATTCCGAACCGCTTACAGGCACAGAGGCCTGGGACTTTCAGGTGAGTCGACCTACTCCCTGAGCCCAGCACCCCACCATTCGGCAAGCTGACTGATATTGCAACAGTGTGCTCTACCCGATAGACGCCATTTCGGCATTCGCATCGATACGGGGCACGACGCAACAGCACTGGCCATGGGAACCGGCACAGCCTCCGCCCATCCGATCTACCTCTCGCTCGGAAACAACGCCGGCTTTCTCAAGAGGGGCCCTTATGGGGGCATGATCCTCATTGGATATTTCCCTAACATTACTCGTTCGTCTCCGTCGGACCGCTGGGGTGCATCAATTGGCTGAAAATATGATGACTGACCAGATAAATGAGTTTTGCAGGCACTGACAAAGGCAACGACGAGTTGTGGCGTTTGTTCACTCGACGAGTGAAACATTGCGTACTCGAGTGAGTTGCCAATTCGAGTCGCAACTGTTTCCCTGGCCCCGCCTGACCTATGAACCTTTTAGGCAATTGTGGCAACCGATCAAGCGCTTTCTCACCGAGAGTCATTTGTTTCTGTGCGCCGACGGCCACTATCGTTTCGCGCGCGTGTACTTCGGCCCAACAGCTGTCGACTATCCGGAAGCGTGCTGGTTGCTGGGTGTGGCATCAGGGCATGTCGTTTGGTAAGCCTCGAGCAAGCTATCTTCCATGGGTAGATACAGAACACTGATGCCTGAACCATGTCGTTGCCAGCTGTACGCTTAAGCATGGCGAACTCCACCAGTCGCCAGGGGAACCGAGGACTAGTGCCAAGTCAGCGGCCCTTCGTGATGAAGCGAAGCAAGTCGATGGGAGTATGCACAAGCAGATTGCCGCCCTACGGATTCATGGGCTAAATTTCGGTTGGGTGAGTCATGTGCCCAGGCCGGAACCGCCCGATACCACCAGCGGCTGACGAAGGTTTGCCCGTGTCTTCCCCGCAAAGACTGTTTGGGATGGGCTTGGAATCAACGGTCACAAACTTTGCGGTGCGGATTCCCTTCATCAACTGATTAAAGGTATGCGCTTCTGTTCAATGATGTCAAAGTTATACTGTCAAGTGCTAATGTTCGCATCCAAATGGTGACAGGCATGGTCAAGGACATCACCATCGACACTCTTTTGATCAGCTTCTGCAAAGACGACGAATCAAGGTTCGTGTTCGATCAGATCACCACCAGTATTGGCGCACAGTGAGTGACTCGATCTGCCAAGAGACGCTGATTTGCGACCGAAACCGAGTTCTGACGTACCCATCGAATGTGAACGCGATCTCGCGATGCCACAGTCTCAGATGCATGCCGATGCATTCGCTGCAACGCCGATTCAAGGACGGCTTCCTGCATACGAACTGGACGGGTGCACATACTCGCAAGCTGATGAATGTACGTCGCAGATGGATCAGACTGTGACTTGGTTCGCGCTGATCTTGAGGACCAACCTGCCTGGAGTGTAGATTTTCCCCGCTGCGATATGGGGTAGGTGCCAATTTTCGTCGCTTTTTGTTGACGTCGCGTGAAGGCTCATCGAGGCGCCTTGATTGTCCTGATTACATCGTGCGCAGAGGTGACATGGGTTGACAAAGACAGGGTCTCTTGCACCATGGTCGACGATATATGCCTTATCATGGCCATCCTTTCCTACATCATCATGCACGCCACTTCTCTTGAATCCACCGAGGAGAGCTTGGAGGACTTGGAGTTGCTGATTTCCGAATACATGCTAGTAAGTTCACACTCTTGCGTGCGGATACCACTATTTCGGCGAGTTTCAGATAGCTTATGATTCGTTGCTGCTTTTCCTTGGGCAGCTCGTCTCGAGGAACTTCACTCGCGATCGAATGAGGAAGAACGGCGAAGTCACAAACCTTGGGTTCAATTGGCCCCGATTGCACGCAATAGGACACTACCCCGAATGGACAAGAAAGTGGGGGGTTGCACCGCACTCAAACACAGCGGATGGAGAGGTGAGCTCATGCCGAGCCAGGTATTTTGCGACCATGAGATGCTGACCAGTCCTGCCACGCATGATTCACTAGCGCGCTCACATCGACTATGCTAAAGTTCACTGGCGTGCCAGCAACAAGTGCAATGCGGATGGCCAAATACGTGAAGGGGCTAGCCGTTCGGAGACAATGCGATCTCTTGTCGAAACGTTGACGATTGCAGGGCGCATGGAAACAACCTTCGACACAGCCCTGATTCCAATTCCGGCCCGTCCGGTCCGAAAAGTTGCGCTATCTGAGCGAGCTGGTGAGATCGGCATCGGGTCGCGCGAGGTTTACGGAGTTAGATAACTCGACACTTTGTCTGCAGGTGGTAAATACCGGCGAATGATGGATCTCGATGCGCTGTCGAGGGCATTGGGCCAAGAAGATCTTGTAATGCTTGTGAGTTAGATGCAGTACTCTGCACTTGGCCGAGATCGTATTCTGACCCGTTGCTCCAAAAACCATCGCATACACAGACCGCAGACTACCTCGGATCCAATGAGTATGACGACATTCGGGCTGGATATTTGGCTACCAAGTGGCAGTACAGCTTCAAGATCGGAGGGGCGATGTACAAGAACCCTCCTAAGCCTACACTCGACGCCGCTAGTGAGTCGGAAGTTTTCCAAATCACTTACCAAACATAACTCATCGCGCTGACACAATGACTTTTATTGAGTTCCGCTCGTGCAAACGATCTGGGCCAACCCAAATTACCCTTATCGTGGAGAAGGAACGGTCGGTCCGCGCTTTGATTGCGT
The DNA here is from genome assembly GCA_003665825.1 of Microbotryum silenes-acaulis. Lineage (NCBI taxonomy): Eukaryota > Fungi > Basidiomycota > Microbotryomycetes > Microbotryales > Microbotryaceae > Microbotryum > Microbotryum silenes-acaulis. The sequence goes on from QPFY01000009.1 coordinate 734,983, forward strand.
ATTCGTTCACAATTATAGTCGCCTACCACCCCCGGGTCGACGAGGAGAGACCTACTGGGACATTGCGTGGAACGCCCTCCGGCCCTTCACGGTGTTTCACATCCGAGGAATCTTTTCAGTCAAAGTGAATGGGTTGTGGCACGGGCTCTGCATTGGCGATGAATTTGAGTGGGTCAGTCGCAGCGTATGGAACCTATCAGGTCTCTAATTGCAGATCTGGAGCCCATTTGCTGACGCCAATCTCAATGTGCGACAGGACGAGAACGCGGACGAGAACAGTGCCCTTCTTTCGCCGATTCTTAAGTTCCGACGTGGCGCCGATGGCAAGAAGATGCAACGCGTTTTTCCTATTGAGGATGTCTTGCGATCGGCTTTCGTGCAGCCACTATTCGGACAAACGGAGATCCCGCCGGAGTGGAATTTCCAGAATATCATGGATAACTGGGATGACAAGTTCACTGTGAATCTGGTTCAGGATCAACACATATTTCACCACTTTGGGATGGTGTTTAGCATCAATATTCTACGTGATCAGAAAACACCTCGGAATCGCAGGAAGGGGAAAGGGAGGGCGGCGCAAATGGATCTGTCAGAATAGCCCCTGTCATGAGTTTGGTCACTTGAATCATCAGTACTATAGCTTCAGTTCTGGTAGGAATCGTGGTATTTTGTAATACTGCAAAACATGTGTCAAGAGCAAATTATGTCTTTATGTATCTATTGCAAGTCGAGTACTTGGTATACTGATACCTAGAGATTATAATAAGAAGTATAGAAACCAAGGTCCTTACATTGATACACCTCACCACGGCACTGCTCCAAATGTTAAGTGTCAACTTCATCAAACTGTGCTAAGTTCATCAAACAGTGCCAATTTTAGCGCCATTTAGTGCCATTTTGCGCACTTTAGCGCTCGAGATTTATTTAGTGGCGTTTAGCAAGTGGCAAAGTTGCTGATGCAGCCTTGCCCCGCTGCCTTGCCCGACACTGCCCAGCGAAGGCCCGCAAATGAGAACGAGAATTTGAATTCCAGCTAGTCTACAAAAAGAGACGACCCTTCTCGGGCGCTGGACCACATGAACTAGGCTATCGCCTCTGACCAGACTACGACGTCCAACCGCTCCCCTTACCCCGGTCAATCCTGCTCCTATAGATGCACTCTATCCATCCGTTCCCCGTTGACTCTCACTGTCTCTTCCTCCGGGTTTCTGCCCACGCTTTTTGGAGATCACCCTATATCCTTCCTGTCCCTTTAATCAGTTCATGGTGCCAGCTGAGGTCTGCAGTAATTTCGCCCTCAGGCGTTCTGGAATCGCCTCTATGGCTAAAGGCCGGTGCCGGAGTGAAGCTTACACTATATCACCATCCGTGTTGCAATTCCATATCTTGCGCGAATAGGACCAATTTCTCCCGTTCCCCTTCGCCCACGTCGTCGGCTGTAGTGATAAAACCTATGGTGGCGTTTTCCACGTCTGATTGAAGTTGTACTCGGGTTCTCACCGATTTTGAGCATCTGAAAAAAACTTCGTGTTCCTCCGTTTCAACTCTCTAAAGCCGCTTGCACAGTAAGTTTTAGCGAGGGAGGTGATGTCATGCTGCAGCGGAGCTCGAGAAGCCGAAAGAAACCGTATAGTAACTAACAACTTGGTCACTACAGAGATGTGTCAGAGTAAAAAAGAGACATGAGAGTGCGAATAGGGAAGGCGGGCGGGAAGCTCAAGAAGAGGGATCGCTTTGCGAGGCGTTGCGATTGGGGATGATAAGTAATGTGGCAACTATGAAAGAGGTACGGCGTAGCATACCTTTGCAAGGCGTAGCGCGGGCGTCCAATACAATTGAACGAGCGTCCGGGAAGCTCCGCGGGAGGTACTAGCCTATAGGATGCCTTCGTCAGGTTGGTGCGCCTAACTAGGGCGATCCAGGAGAGGGTAGAGATCGTACAGAGAGGTCGCGGAGAGCTACTGCAGGGCAATTGAACAATAAGTACGTCGTGCAACTAGCTGAGCGTATTCTGAAGACTTACCTCGAGCGCGTGGCAGGCGTGCGTGCGTCGAGGGTTTCTGGAAAAGCAGCGGGCTGCTGTAAGGTCCTGATGAAGGAGACTGCTGAGTGAGCGACGGATCGCTTGGATGAGGATCCAATGTTGGAGGACCAACTGACCCTTGGCAGAGGGTGGAAGTGCTGGAGCAGCGAGCTGGTTCCAGAAAATGTCGACGGTGCGGAACCGAGGAGAGGGTAAGCGGCGCGGACGCAGGGTACTCGAAGAGAGGCTGAGGGCTCTGAGATCCCCGGACCCCTTTCTCGTGCGAGTTTCTCGGACGAACGGCTCAAGACTATTGAGCACACCCAAAAACTCTACCCTTCGCATTTCGAGTTCGCTCGAACTATCAACGACCGGTACTTGGGTATGCTTCTGGCAGAGCACCCCGACACGGCTCTGGTCGAATCCTTCCTCTCCGCTTTCCGTTCGGACGGCTTCGAACCGCAGCACGATGGCAGCGATGCTTGCGGCGACGACCCAACGACGGTGCGATTCCCCAAGAATGAAAAAACATCGCGAATTTATTCAGACGACGATCGACGACGAAATCAAAAAGCGATGGGTCTCTTCGGGATCCGCGTTCCCCCTACCTGGGGTCACGTACAATTCGGTCTTCGCGGTCGAATCGGCCAATCATAGGATGCGTGTGGTGGCAGACCACACCTCCTCAGGCCCCAACGACGGCATCCAGCGCTCCGATTGCCCAACAACGTACGATACTATCATTGATTTCATTCGTTTGCTCCGTTGGCATCGATTCTCTTTGCAACTTCTCATGGATGCCTCATCCTTGTGGAAACTCGACGTTTCGTCGGCATTCAAAATCCTGGTGATGTCAAAGCGTTGGCAGGCGCGCCAAGGCATCGCAATCAGGCGGTGACTTCCCGATAGCAGTATATATACGTGGTACCACATCGAATGGCGAGGGGTGTTCGGATGCCGAGCGATGCCCTTTCTCTGGACAAGGCTCATGTCGCTCCTCATGTGGCCGGCCCACCACGCATACGGCATCGAGCATCCACTAGCATATATGGACGACGCGTTTGGAGTCGAACTGTCGGGTACAAAAGTCCCTTTCGTACATAATGGCGAGATGCACGAGATCCCGACCCAACAAGCAGCGATGGCAGCGCTGTGGGCGCGTGGGTCTAGGGATACGCTTCAGCGCAAGTGGCACAGAGATGTATTCACTGACAAGGCTGCCTCAACGTCAAAGTCCAGAGCTGCAAGCGATCGTTTTGTCCATCCATCGTTGAGCTCGCATTGCCCAGCTTTGAACATCTTTTGCTCGGTCGTACTGCTATCATAGCCGATCGGCGCCGAGCGGCAAACGCGTCGACGCGACGGCCAAAGATCGATATCCATTCTTGCATGTCATCTTGGTGAGCGGCGATGATCGATCCAAGTCATCGTCGTTCAAATAGTAGTCCTGATCTTCGTCGAGAAACAAGCATGGGATCATGTTGCCGTGCTATGCTCCAATGTCAGAACGGAGTGAAGCGGAACGGAACCTGGGCCCCTTCAATATCAGCAGTGGGAACTATTGGTACCTAAGACCTGACGGCCAATGCACTAAACAGAAAATGACTAATAGTGACCTGTTTCGACTCCTTCGTACCTGTTTGAGCGCGAGCATCGCGCGTCTCGAAGGCGAACGGGTCCAAAGTCATGCCGAAGGCTGCTCAAGGTCGGCCAAAATTACGTCGACCCACGGGAAATAGTCAAAATCTGCAAAGGCGCCTCAGTGGCAAAACGTGTTTTTGGTTCCAAAATGTCAATTTTTGGCAATGCGCCTCGACAATTTTCAGGATTTTTGGGTCCTCAAAATGTCAAAAAGAAAAATGCGCCTCCGGCGGGGCTTTCAGGGGCTCCTCTCGCGCGCTTCCCTTCTTAGAACCGAGTCAGACTCGCGCGCCCCTGTGCCCCTCTTCCTCTTCTCTACCGCTTCCCAACATTAGCCAGGCTGCTGATCTTCGGTAGAGAACAGGTTAGTTGCAATCAGATCCACCGCTTCCCAACATTAGCCAGACTGCTAATCTTCGGTAGAGAACAGATCGTCCAGCCGCACCGCGTCCGTCTCGTCAGACCGCGCACGTGCCGCCTCGCGACTTCTCCGTTTGGACCGTCCGTCGCAACTCTTGCCACGTCGTCGCTCCCAACCGTAGCTGCTAGCGGTAGCCACTCGGAACGCCAAAAGCCCTCCGGTCCACATTCAACAGTTTGCGCGCCGAGATTTTGAAGGCCCCCCGCATTACTGCCCTTTCGAGTTCACGACACTGGCCGAACGCCGAACGCCCACTCGCTTCTCCGAGACCACATGACCCTTTCGAGTGATGCGGTGGTCGTTCCTCTGCTAAGCGGTGAAGATCGAGATGATAGTCGGTACGACGTCAACCTTGACCTGGGCGTGGATCACAAGGGTGAGGAGGACGCCTCGCAAGCTATCGAGGACCGATTCCAACCGCCCTACTTGCGATCTGGCAAGGGAGGAATGACGTCGTACACAAGTCTCGTTGGACAACACTTCAAAACAACCCGAAATGTACACAAAGGCCTCGCTGTGATCGTCTTCATCGTCTTCATAGTCGTGACGACGATCATTCTGGTTGTGCGCCGAGACCGTGACGTGGCGACCGTCTTGTCGCGCCTGCACGAATGGGAGTTGTCGGGCGAGGCTGGGTCAGGTGTTGAGCAAGCTCAAGGCCTCGATTGGTCTGGAGAGGCTGAAATGTGGAGGAACTACAAGTGGGAGTTCCAGGAACCTCACGAGAGTCTCACTCAGATGGTCACGGCGCTCACGAAGGTGAGACTCGAGCACAGGCCGAGGGTTTGGCACTGGTCGCCGCGCCCGCGTCGCTGGCTGTGATCAGGTCTCTTGAGCCTGAACATCGTTGTTGACCCTGTTTCCTTTTCTTCGGCCCCTGCGCTTCCATTCCTTCGAGTGCAGGAAGAGGTTACTATCAGAGAATGGCTCCTGTCGACGAGGCCCCTTTCACAGACCGGCGCGCCCGTCGGGTTATCGCAGAGCTCGCCAGTTCCAGCACGGATCCGCGAAGGGCCCGCGATGGTTCGAACGGGTGCAGGACCAGGGAGCTATAGAAAAGGGTCGCGTAAAAAGTGAGTTTGACTCTGATACGGCTCCAGAGCACCGACCGGAGGCGCTTTTGATTGAGGGTGAGAACTTCCTCTTTTTTTGCCTTTCCAGGTGGGAGTCGCTGCGTGACGAATGGCAGACCGGCCGTCCACACTCACAATGCCGCAACACGTCATGGATGGCCGATTATGCGAAGCTACATCACGAGATCGTGACTAGAGCTGGTCGCCCCAAGATCCTCGAATTCAGCTGTCGGAAAGGCCACAGCTGCGGCGGCATTTCGGACCGGTGCGTGATTGTTACTTTGTACTCGACTCCACCAGAAGCCGCAGCGCTGATACGCCGTTTCGTTCGAGTGTCGTACTCGCCTCGATAGACTGCTGGGTATATTCACTTCGCTTCTCTACGCCATTCTCACCAACCGAGCACTACTCATCACCTGGGACGTATTGCCTTTCGAGATATTCTTTGATGCCGTCCGGATCGACTGGGCACAGCCATACATGCCCATATCGAAACGCTCGATTCACCCTGGTCTACCCGTGCTTGAGGGGCAGTTGGTCAGCATCAATAGCGTCGATTTGCTCCAGATGGTTGCTCCTCCGATGTCGAATATGGAGTACTACTTGGGCGTCGAACTTTTCGATGAGAAGCGCGACGATCCGCCTTGGCTCCAGGTAAGCTTGCGGAGGGGTGATCTCTTGCATCTCGCTCGTCACTTCAATGCCGCTCCAATGCGCCTCGACCTTCCTTCGCGTGCACCTCAACGGGCTCTGATCAGAACAACGTCGGAACCGTATTCTACAGGTCTCGACGAATCGAGGAGGAGTTATAACCTCTTTCGACTATTCCGCGGTGAAGCCTGCATTGCTGGAACGGGGGTTCGATCGGACAACCGCCTACTCCTGCATGGCCGACTTCCTCTTCCGGCCCAAGCGCGAGTCGATGCGCTTCATTACTGAATACGATTCAGTGTTCAGTCTCCCTACTGTGTTCTCCATTGCACTTCAGATTCGGACAGGAGACAGCTCTATGGTGAGCCTGCATGGAATGTCTATCGCGAGACCCAGCTCGGTATTATTCGCAGCAGCGCTTTGCTGAGCGATGAGAAATGATAGCCCTGATGAGTTGGCCTCATTTCATCATGAAGATTCTGACCCAAGCCATCAACCCTCCTTTTTGGCCATCGATTTCCCGAGGGTTTCTAGACGGATTCCAGGATAGATACGATCAATACCGTCAAACTTCACCAACAGTTCTTTGACTGCGCCGACAAGCTCGCCGAGCGTTACGCGCGGGACGATCAGAAGGTCGTGTATTACCTCGTCACGGACTCACCCACATTGGAGGCAGCTGCCTTGAGGCAATTCCCCGACCGACTCGTCGTCACTGGGCTGACCCAAGGTCATCCCGAGTTCGTGTATGGCGTCACCGGTTCGGCATTAGCGAAGGTGGCTGACTACACGACGAATGCGCTGGTGGAAAGCATGCTTATCGAGAGTGCGTGACCGTGCCAAGGCTCGGCTCGGGACCAAATGCTCCAGTCTAAATTCGCTGAACCTCGTCTTCCCATCCGGTACCCCCAGAAACCGACTATCAAATTATCACCGATACCAGTGGGTTTGGGAAACTCCGTACGTCTGTCGATTCGGTCCGACTGTGACCGAGAAAAGTTCATTGTCTACAGCTTCGGCTTTGGGAAATGCTAATGAGCCCCCTGTTGACCCACAGCCGTTTTTATCAGAGGGGTGGAAGGAACAACGATCTCTCTGCCAATGGAAGGGAGTAGCGCCGTCGATTGCGCGAATACTGATGGGTGGGTCCCTCGAAACCTCTCGAAGCTCGATCCTTGATGTGAGCGCAAGCTGATGAGCAGGTTTTATCGGATCTTGTCACTGTGCGCCCCCAACCGCTGCCCCTGTCCACTGCATCTCCCATTCACTGCAACAGATTCAAATCGTTTTCTGAATTGGCTTCAACCTGGTGAGGAGTTCAATCGCATTCTCAGTCTATCGCACCCACAGAATATTGCCAAGCTAACTTGACCAGTTTGGTCCTTGATCACTTAATAGGTCCTTGGGCTAGAAGAGGTTCACTGTGGCGCCCCGCCCCTCAATCCGCTTCATCAGAGCCATTAACCCGAGTTGTCATTTTTGTCTATGTAACTAGGGCTCGGGGGGCGCTCCGCGCCCACCTCCCGGACCGTGGGGGGCGCGCGGCTGAGAACCTTATTTTATCGTGCGTGCCTTTATGTACATGTAGATTTCTCCAACATTGCTTTCGATCCATTCGGTATCGTTCTTCATGACCCAGCTAGAAAGTCCATGTGTTGGTGGTCTAAGCGCAAACTGCATATCCTTGTGGGCACGATTCGCTTCCGCGTCCGCCCTTCGGTTTAGTACTGACCATTCATCTTGTCCCGTCGTGTGGGCTTTCACGTGGTGTACGGTAAGCATTGACCAGCGTTCGGAGCCACGAGTGATACGAGCGACTGGGTATTTTCCTGGATTATTCCCGCTCTGGGTGCGTCTGCCACTCTTGATGAGCCGCGCCGTTCCCAGATGATGATAGTGATCGGTGCCCCGTCTGAGGTCATGTATCGCGCAGCAATCACCGCCACAATGAGCGCGGTAACTTCCGCTTGCTGAATTGTTGCACGATACGGGAGAAGTAACCTAAGGTCCACTGGGCCCACCACTGCTGTGCCGTGGATGTCAGACAGGTCCCCCAATTTGTGACCGAGCCATCCGTTGCCCATACGCTCTGCCGAATCTTCTGTGTCGGGTCGAGTCCCTGTGCTCTGATCTGCGCTTCCACGTTTGCCATGATGTCGTTCTCCTGTTGGCTACATCGAGCCTGCCGACTCTGACGGTCGTTCGTTCCCCGGCCGGAAGTCTCCAAGGACAGGAGCTCTTTCCTTGCTGTCCGTGCGATCAGCTCAAGTTGCGCTCTGGTTTGAGGGCTTTCCCCAGCGATCAGGTTCATCCTGCAGCCCAGGTCTGAGAGGGTTCGTGTGTTTGCGGTTTTGAGTGCTTGTACCGCGGAGTTGATGGCCCGACCTCGATGGCGTCTGGTATGCTTGACTAGTAAGTGTGCCAAGTTGACGTTCCCGGACCGCAGACTGATGTCGTCGGTGTTCGCTATTTCCAGTGGGTGACAGGCGTCCAAGATCGTAAAGGCGTTTGCCCAGTTTGGCGCAATTGTCCTTGTCAAGTATTTCTTTTTATATTTTTCTGCCCCCCAAAGTTTAAGCAGGCTTCTCCCCTTTGTTTTCTTTCTCGCGTGGTTTCTTCGCCCGGTCGCCAGTGGCATCGATTTCGTTCTGATTCGCACTTGTTCGGCCCGCAGTGCAGGTCGCTGAGCGTGATTTGAGCCATCGCTCGCATCGTCGGCAAGTGGTGGTTGAGATCCCGTAGTACTCCTGTTACGATCATATTTGCATTAAGCCTCCAGATGCTTGAAAGTCCCATGCCGAATTCTGCTATCGGCATACATAGGAGTTTAGCGCTTGCCGTAAGGGGTAAGTTGAAGTACTGCTAGACTTGATTCGCGATCAAGTTGTCAAGTTTTTTCTCTGCTTGTTCCATGCTGGCTGGGCTAAGACTCAGCTTTACCCGAATCTTGCTAATCACGGCTTGTTCTAGATATCTCAGCACCGCCGTCAGTGGCAAACGTTGTGTTGGCATTGATGGAATCCCCGAACAGCTGATAATAATTTTGATACTTTCAAAGTGAGAGTGTTCATAGTCCAGTGAGGTTCGACTCGGACGTCTCTGGGTCCGTGGGGCCCGGGGGTGCTTCGATTGCCATTTTGGCGTGAGGACCCGGCGGCAGTTGGACTTTCTGTCAGTCTGTCAGGAAAGTATGGTTGTATCGTCCTTCACCTGATTATCGTTCCTATTATGGTACTTGGGATTGAGCCTAGCGGCGTGTCATTCACTCCTTAGTCACTCAATCTCCCTACTTTACTAGTCTCTAATCTCTCTCCTTATTAGCTTTACGCTTCACTTTCTAGCCTTTCGCGTCCGAAGGTTTCTAGGTATTAATATAATTATACTGTTACTGAAATCTACCAAATAAATAAAAGTGTGTCTGGCCACTCTGTTCTCGTCCCTGTTCATTGGACTGAGTCGTGGTCATCATCAGATTCCACTTGAGAAAATTTCTGCGACACTTTCCTCCTCATTCTTTCCGTGGCTGCCTGGTCCACGAGGTGGTTCGGTGTTTCCCCTATGATGAATATCTTTGTCTTTTCGGCCCAGTCCATCTGGGCTACATATGCCTCCTGAAACGTTCCCATGAGCAGCGCCCTTCGGCTACACATGCGCGCGCGAAAATTAAAGCGAAGGCGCGTGAGAAGGCGTGCGACGGCGGGCGTAAAGCCGGGGTTTGCCTGTTCCCGCTGTTCCCGCTGTTCCCGCTCGTGGCAGGCAACGCTCAACAGACCCGCACACACGATGGCACTGCAACCTGACAAGGTCGCGGTCGTTCTTGGATCCCAATGGGGTGACGAAGGTCAGTCCGTCGTATCCTCAGCTACCAGGAGTCGGCGGGGCCGGTGGTCGGGATGCATGCACCCTCGCTGCCTGCGTCTCGCCGCGGCCAAGTCGTCTCCGCCGTAACTGTGACCGTACTGACCTCCGAATTGACCCTGCTCCGAACCTCCTGCAACAGGCAAAGGCAAGCTGGTCGACATCTTGGCCGCCGAAGCCGATATCTGTGCCCGATGTGCCGGTGGTAACAATGCCGGCCATACGATCGTAGCCAATGTCAACGGCGTCAAGACCCACTTTGACTTCCACCTTTTGCCCAGTGGTACGTGGCATTCGTACGCATGTTCGGGTGGCATACCCGAAAGGAATGGGATGGGACGGGACGGTGGATGCGATAGTTTCGACTGGGATGAGCTCGCGTTGGCGACCAAGAGGTGAAAGTCGCAGAGGATGGCGGGAGAATGCCGTTGACTCCGCCGAGCCTCGGTCGAGCCCCTAGGTCAACCCTACCCGGAACAGCCCCTCGGATGCGGCGCCATGGTGTCTCAGCGATATGGTAGAGATCTTGTACTAACCAATACACCATAACTCGAACCCCACCACCATCAGGTCTCGTCAACCCAAAATGCACGGCCTTTATCGGCAACGGCGTTGTCGTCCACGTGCCCGCCTTGTTCGAGGAGCTTGACAAGTTGACCAAGAAGGGTCAGTGCATGCTCAGGACGGGAAAAAAAGTAAGACGATCCGCTGACGAGATTGCGCCATCTGATCCAGGCCTTAACTGCGACGGTCGACTGCTCCTTTCGGACCGCGCGCACCTCGTATTCGACTTCCACCAGATTGTCGATGGCCTCAAAGAGGTCGAGTTGGGCGGTTCGTCTATCGGCACGACCAAGAAGGGTATCGGGCCAGCGTATTCGTCCAAGGCGTCCCGCTCCGGTCTGCGAGTTCACCACCTCTTCGACGAGGAGGCGTTTGCGACCAAGTTCCGAAAACTCGTAGAGGGTCGTTTCAAGCGATACGGTCACTTTGAGTCAGTCACTCCATGCATTAGTATTTTGCTTATATAAGCTGATCTTATTCCGTGACCTGCCCGATGACCGCTTCCGACTCGCGCAGGTACGACACGGAAGGCGAGATCTTGCGCTACAAGGAGCTCGCGGCTCGCCTCAAGCCTTACGTCGTTGATGGCCCCACGTTCCTCCACAAGGCCATGCTCGAAAAGAAGCGCATTCTCGTCGAAGGCGCTAATGCATTGATGCTCGATATGGACTTTGGTACTTACCCATTCGTCACTTCGTCCCCGACGGGAATCGGCGGAGTCTGCACCGGTCTCGGAGTTCCGCCGAGAGCGATCGGGGAGGTTGTTGGTGTCGTCAAGGCTTACACGACTCGTGTTGGAGCTGGACCTTTCCCAACCGAGCAGCTCAACGTGAGTTTTCATTCGCGCGGCCCCACTAGCTTTCGTCCCAGCACGAGGGCGATGGAGACGACAGTCGCTGATAGCTTCTTCCGTTGATACCCTTATAGTCCGTTGGTGAGCACTTGCAAGAGGTCGGTGCCGAATACGGTGTGACGACCGGCCGTCGCCGTCGTTGCGGCTGGCTCGACCTAGTTGTCCTCAAGTACTCGCACTTGATCAACGGCTACACCGCGTTGAACCTGACCAAGTTGGACGTCTTGGACCAACTCCCGTCGCTCAAGGTCGCGACTGGTTATCACCTGAACGGCAAGCCTCTCGAAGCTTACTTCCCCGCCGATCTGGATCAGCTCGCCCAAGTCGAGGTGCAGTACGTCGAATTGCCCGGATGGCAAACCTCGATTGCCAACATCACCAAGTTCGAGGACCTGCCGGAGAACTGCCGAAAATACATCGAATTCATCGAGGACTTTATTGGCGTCAAGATTGGATGGATCGGCACCGGTCCGGCGAGGGAGTCGATGATCAGGAGATTGTGAAGAAAGATGTCTTTTTTTTATAGACTTGGGAGTTGCACTTCCTTGTTGGACGGTTCCTGTAAGGTTCGCGTCGTCTCGGGAGAGTTCGTTTTGATTTCTGGAAATAAGATGGGGGATGAGCAGGCTATGCATTACGTTTGTCAAGGTGTGTTGCACGAATATGAGGGTTGAGATCGAGACGTGCAGCCAGAGCCGGGCGAGTTCTTGCGACCGCTGTGGTCGATCCCCACTTGGCTTCCGTACGCCCCCGTCATTCCGACACACACGCTTCGCATCTCGTGGCAGCACCTTGAAAAGCCCTCAACGATCCAAGTGACACATCGTACTTTATCTACTCATCAACACTTCAATAGATCCGCTCCAAACACCCCCACTTGACTGGTTCCTGGACCCGTGACCTCCTCTGACGATCGCAACACGGCATCACCTCTATTGCATCCCTCCTCGAATATGACGACACCTCAGCCCACAGGCCAAGCACCGGGTTCTTACAACGATGCATTCCGAAGTCGATCAGCCGAGTCTGAATTCGCTGATCCGTGTGAGATTGCGAGGCAGGTACGTTCAGCTACTGAGCAGGCCTAGGATGTAGGGCTACGGACTGCGAGGATCAGTGACTGTTGGATCTTGACGAATCAACTCCTCAGCAATCAATGAAATGCCTCGACCGGAATAATTACAACAAGGCTAAATGCACCGACGTGAGTCCCCACGAAACTCGTTACTTTCGACGACTCGAAAACAGCCGAGAAGTGTCTCGTTCGCTGACGTGTAGCTGTATCTTGACGGGTTCTCACAGTTCTTTCAAGCAGTCAGTCATCAAGTATCGAGATTGAAGCTCGGAATGTAACCTCATTTGCTGATCCGTTCTTGGGCGATCGTTGCGCCCTCTCTCCCAACACAGTATCGGGACTGCAAGCAGACATGGGTCCGTGCGGGTTTTTGGCCTGGGCTCTGCTTCTTCGTTGGCGGCATCGGTAGACTGACTTGCCATTTTGCCTCATCACAGCTCACTCAACGAAGAGAAGACAGGAGAGCGGGCAAGGACGTCGTTTGAGGCGCGATATATACGGTCGCCGGTCGACGCGAAAATATCGACAATTCGGGGCCCGGGTCTAGGTTGATCTCGTCCCACCCCCAAAAAAGCATCACAAGAACATCCGTGTAGCTCGTCGGCTCAATCATACCATAACATATACCATACTTGCAAACATCATCACATCTCTCGAGCGTGCCAGGCAGAAAAATGGGACTACAATCGGAAGTGCTGAATGACAAGAAGAACCGCTGGTAGCTACATTTTTGGAGAACCACCTCTGGAGAACCACCTCGACACCAAAGAAAGGAGACAGGAACAAAAGAAGAAAATGGGTACTCGACTGAAACACCCCCGCGTTCTCTGAACACAAGCACAAACACATTTATCCCGCTCCTATTTTACTGAACGAACGAGCCATCCTTGACTTTGGACAAGAAGCCCGCGATCCTCGCCTGATCCATCGTCGACCCATCCGACTCCAACGCCGCGAACAACGTCTCAAACATCGTATCGACCTTGTCCACGTCAACACCACAAACCTTGGCGACGATGCGTTGCAACTCGTTCTCCAACTCGATCTCCCCACCTTCAAGTCGACTGAGACGATTATCGAGCAGCCCCAACACGCGTTCGTACCAACCTTGCAAACGGATCAGGTGGATCAATTCTCGTTCGGATCCAGGGGCGGGTAGTTTAGGATCGGCATCGAACTCTACGTTGCTGCTGTTGGGCAATTGGACGCTCATTGGACCTCGGTAGGTGAAACTAGGGCCAGCAGCGACGATCGCTGGCGATCCATCGATCTCGGTCCTTCCTGTCCAGTCGAAATGGTCCTCTTCGTGAATCGCTCGTTTGAGGTTCCTGATCCGCGCATGTTGCGCATCGAGCGCAGCGGCCTTCTGTTGCCATTGATCCAACTCGCGGCGTTGGGCTTGTAGTTCTTTCGTGACCGAATGAAGATGGGTTTGCGTCGTTTGGAAATCTTCGGCCTTGCTTCCCAGTTCGGCTTTGAAGTCCGCTTCGAGCGACTTGATCATTGTTGTCAAGTTCTGCAACACCTCGTTCGAAGCGCGCGTAGGCGCACTCGAACCGGCGTTCTTGTTCGTCGAAGGCGTGGACCGTAGGGACTCAATAGCGAGTTCTCCTTCTGTTGCTTCGAGTCCGACACCATCGAGGCCAAAGTCCCCTGGTCGAAGACCGAGGTTGTTGGCTTTGCGCTTGTCTGCTCCAACGTCGATCAAGGCTCGTACCAAAGACCGATTACCGATACGAGCAGCGATGTTGAGCGCTGTGTCCCCGTGATTGTCTTGGGCATCGACGAGGTCCTGGAATCGACCGCCTTCGACGCGCGCGACGTACTCGAGCACGCTCTCCAGGTAATAGCGAGCCGAACTGGCTCGACCCTTGACGCCGGCAACGAGGGCAGCGTGGTGCAGCACCGTTCGACCGGACTCGTCTATCGTTCGAAGACTGGGTCCGAGCACTTCAAGAAGAGCCGGGAAGGTGTCCTGGTCGCAATTATTGGTCACCAGCACCGCTCGAATCAACGCCGTCTCACCGACGTTGTTCCCCCGGAAGACGTCGGCACCAAAGTTGACGAGCGCTTTGGCGATCGTGATGCGGGCCAAGGCAGCAGCCCAATGCAGTGCGGTGTGCATGTTCTCGTCGATCGGCGTGTCGGGGTCGACGTCGGCCGGGAACCTCGACGCCAAGTTGGGAACGACGAGGCTGTTCTCGGGTTCCATGGCAAAGATCGATTTGAGCGTCGAGCGGTTACGATCGGTCCGACTCGGTTCCTCGGCCAGAGCCTGGTTCGACAGGGGCGCTGACGAAGAGCGCAACTTCCATTGCTCTTCGGGGTTGTTGGCAAAGACGTCGACGGGGCGAAGGGCATGGCCGTTCGCTTGGCTCGTCGAGGCAGCCGCTTCCCGCCTCGGTCGCTTATTCTCATCCGAGACGATGGAGGCACGCGCCGAGGCACGCTTGCGGGTCGAGGGAGGGGCCGACTCGGATGTTTCAGACATCGTCTCTTGCTGGCGACGCGAGGCAGGGGAAGAGAATGCTCCTGGTGAGGATTGGGCGGCGGCGGCGACATTGGCGGTTTGACGGTGAACAGGGGCGGAGGCGGAGGCGCTCGATGCACTGGGGCCAGCAGCGCCGAGAGAGTCGTAGCCTGGTGGGGGAACATAGTCGAACAGAGGCACGAGTAGATGCGTGACGCCATGCTCGTCCGACAGTTCTCGCGCTCGATGGTATGGGATCCTGGGAGGAGAGGAAATGAATCGGAGTCCGATGCCAAGCGGGGAAGTGGTGGTAAGACGTGTCAGTCCAGCCAGTTCATGGGCCATCGCGGTCAGCGTGGATTAAAGTATGAAGTCTCACCAAGTCCCTTGATACCTTCCGTAGCCCCCCTGCACCTTTTCATGTACGCCGAGTGCAATGTCCTTTTCGAGAATCTTTGTCCGGTTCCCCTTGGGCACACCAGCTACCTTGAGGATCTGAGTCGCGTTGAGGTAGCTGTCGGCACGTCGGCGCATGACCCCGATGCCTCGAACCATCATCTCGTAGACGGGGACGGAGGAATAGACGGCGAGGCTGCGAAGTAGGAAGGGAACGTGGGAGGGTCAGGTCTTGGCAATCGGTCATGCGAGAACGGGGCACGTGTGGCCAAGCGGGGGAGACGGGAAGAGGCTCACTAGATGTGCGGGTTGTTCTGGACACTGTGATTGAGGAGGGATAAATGCATGGTCAGTTCGAGCACGGGAAAGGGGACTTAGCAATGGGCTATTCAGGAGTGCGGTGCAGGCGGAGCGACGCGTCCCCGCCCGCCTTCACCCTCGGCCCAGACGTGACGGCGCGTGTCATCGCATGGCAAATCGGCTTACTTTGGATTCGGGAACGATTCTGCCGGTGCTGAAGCGGATGCCGAAGCATTCGCGTTCGCCCTAGCTGCAGCCATCCTTTGCGTGTGCGGGTGGGTTTCGCTTCCGAAGGGGGATGGGTGGGACGCGGGGCCACAAGGGCTCGTGTCGCGACGTGAACGCGTAAATTGAGGAAAATCGGCGGGCGGCGCGAGACGACGGGAGAATGCCTGTGCTGAGAGGATCACGCGGAGACGGTTGGGCGCTGATCCGAGGAGACTGGTCTTGATGGTCTAGTCGATGTGGCTGCCGTGACTCGCTGTGTAGAGGTGGATGGGGTGAGGTGTCCAGACGCGAGGAGAAAGAGAGCGCGCATGTGCTCGACGCGCCCCAGGCCACGAGCAGGGCGGCAGAGCGGCGGCTGGCGGCGGAGGCAAGTCGCTCAGCGTTGGCTTTCGCAACGCCGAGGGCCGAGGCGCGAACCGAAACCGGAGAGGCGCACACGCAGGTCATCCTCCTACAGCCGTGCCGACATGTCGCTCACCAAGTAACTTCGGACCTCGTCTATAATAAAGATTCCGTAATGACTCCCTCCCTCTCTGCTACCCCTCGCAGCGACACCAACAAGCTCTTCCAATCGGATGCCCAACACGCCCGGGCCGCGTACCGCGTCGCCAAAGCTCAGCTGCACGAAACCACAGGCAACCCCATCAAGCTCTCGACCGTACCTTTACGTGTCGTCGTGAAGCAGCATCCCATCCAGGGTCCAGAAGCTTGGGTCGCCGAGAGCGGCTTTGTTGTGCGCCGGCTCGACCTCGAGGTAGGTCGCTCCTTTCGACTCGATCCATGTGGGGGCAAGCTTCCGACAGAACGAGCAGAGTGCAGCCTCGCGTGGTGCTCATACCGTCTCTTCCTCAAAGCTAAACGGTCTCAGAGTCTCTCTTTCACAACTCTAGTCGGGAAGAACCAGGCAACTCTACCGAGGTCATCTCGGGCCCGTCACCTCGCTCGACTTTTATACCCCACCGGCGGCTTCCACCTCGACCTCGGCTAAAGGCAAATCACGCCAATTAATGATCAGTGGCTCGTGGGACAAAAGCGTCAGAGTATGGGACACAACAGTGAGTTATGGTCGAGCTCTTGGAGACTGCCCTTCAGGTGCTGGTGAAAAGTCACTTTTTCTCAAGAGGCCGATTGACGTGTCCACAGAACAAAAGCCTCCTCTCCACCACGATCGCACACATCGACTTTGTAAAGTCCCTCGTCGTCATTCCAGAGCTGAAGCTACTATGTACTGGATCGTCAGACAAGGACATTCGGGTGTGGGACCTGTCCGTTCTCGACTCGTGGGACTTTGATTCGACGGATCGAGACGCCAGCACCTCCTCCAAGCCAGAGGATGAGCCCGAGAATGAGACCGAAAACGAGACATCCACAAGTACCAACATAGAGCCTCAGCCCACATTGGCATCAACGGGAGCCGCACCACCCGCAGCGAAGAGTCTCAAACCTTTGCCGTTCCTCCTTTCGCTCAAAGGCCACACTCGACCGATCGAACGCCTGGCCTACTACCACGTTCAAACTTCTCGATCAAGCGACGGGTCCCGTAGTAAAGACGACGACGACGACGACGAAGATGCCCCGAGGGAACGAACGGGGCACGTGGCACTCATCTCGGTCGACTCTCTTGGTGCGCTCAAGGTGTGGGAAGTCTGGCGGGATGAGCAGGGTCAGCTTCGAGGAGAGCTGCGCAGCGATACTCGACCGCACGAGATTGGGATTTACGATCTAGTCGTCGGTGATGGCGAGATCTGGACGGGTGAGTGATGAGATCAGAGTGCGGTTGCAATGAGGTCGACCACTCATCATAGGAAAACTTTTCCATCTTGAGCAGCCTCGGCTGATAATTCAGTGCTTCTTTCGACGTTCGATGCCTCCTCACCGTCCTCGGCTCCGATACCGACGACGCGTATCGTCCACCCATATCATCTTAAATCCGTTTTACCCCTCGGAATCGCCTTGCCAAACCTCAACTCATCGCACATCTTGACCGGCAGCGCCGACGAAGCTATCCGGATCCTCGACCTAAACTCGATCTCGCCTTCCTCCCATCCTCCTTGTCCGTGGTCCGGAATCCCATCTCCCGCTGATGAGAAGATGGTTGGTCTTGTACGACAAGTCGAAGGGCATTCGCACGACGTCGTCGATCTGCACGTTTATACCCAGGTTGGACTTCCGGAACAAGGGGGTCGACTCGAGGCTTGGATCTTGAGTGCTAGTGTGGACGGGACATTGAGGAGATGGAGGTGGCCTGATGTGTTGATTTCACCTTCGAAGGAGGAGGAGAAGGTTTTGGTGGAGGTCGAGAAGGAGGAGACGAAAGGCGAGTCGCTGTTGACTGCGGAGGAAGAAGCTGAGCTGGAGGCTCTCATGACGGATGATTAGTCAGGCACCTGTTGAGGAATGGTAATATTTTGAAACAGAAAGCGATGCCCACGAATTTATCTTGAGACGCACCGAAGAGGAAAATCCTATCTGAGCCGAGCCGACGGCATACCGATGTTGTCTCACCCAGTTCTCCGCCGAAAGCTATTACACGGCTTGACTCGAAACGAAGTGATCGCGCTCGTCGTTGGCTCCGCTCCTTCGCAACGACGCGACTCCCGCTTTCGAGACCTCTACCTCTCCCCACCCGCTTGGATAGTACAAATACAAAGATGGTCGCTCCTACGATGGCCGAGGCCATGCCTACGATTCTCGTTCTTGACTTCGGGTCAGTAGTTGCGACATGATCGTGTACGAACTTGCGAGAGAGGGGCTGACTTGATCGCTCTTCTTCCCCGCCTTTCGCGATTCGACGCTGCTCGGTTGATCTGTGAACGTGTGCCAACAGATCTCAGTACTCGCACTTGATCACTAGAAGATGTCGGGAACTCAACGTCTATTGCGAGATGTTGCCTTGCACCCAGAAGATGGCCGACCTCAAGTGGAAGCCCAAGGGTGAGCGAACGACGCCTCGATTCGTGCAGCTCGACCCGAAGACCAGCTTTCGGATTCCTGAGCAAGGTCTTTGGGTGGTGTACGAAGTGGCGTGGGGCATCATCGTGTCATGATCTATACTGAACCAAAAATTGTTTAATTTGAGTGATAGGTATCATCCTGTCCGGCTCGCCCTACTCGGTCTACGATAAGGATGCGCCGCGTGTCGACCCCGCCGTCTTCAGCTACGGCATGCCCGTTCTCGGCATCTGCTACGGTCTCCAGGTCAGTCGCGTCCCGAGTCCTCGTGGAAGACCTCAGGAACTAACGGAAAACCTCTGTCTTTGCTGCTAGGAAACCGGCCACTACCACGGCGCCACGGTCCAACCTTCGGAGCACCGCGAGTACGGCGAGGCCAAGATTGAGATCGTCAAGCAGCCCGCCGGTGCTTCGCCGCACATGGACAAGCTCTTCGAAGGCATCGCCAGTGGAAGTCAGGTAATACAACTCCGTTGCATTTCACACTTTTAAGAAAAGGATCACTCACGCTTTCGGGGATATTGACAGGTCTGGATGTCCCACTCGGATCGTCTCCACTCGCTCCCCGAAGGGTTCTCCATCATCGCTACGACCGACAACGCTCCCTTTGCCGCCCTCGCCCACATCGAGAAGCCCATCTATGGCGTTCAGTTCCACCCCGAAGTCACCCACAGTCTCTGCGGTCGCGAGGTTATCGAGCGATTCGTCATCAACATTTGCGAGTGCAAGCGGGAATGGACCATGGTCAGTACCGCATCGGTCATCACCACTAGGAAGAATATTCACTCGAGGCTGAAAAGTAAATGCGAGACTACAGGACGCTTTTGTCGACAAGGAGATCCAGCGAATCCGAGATCTCGTCGGCCCAAAGGGTCAAGTTATCGGTGCCGTCTCGGGTGGTGTCGACTCGTCGGTCGCGGCCAAGCTGATGCACGAGGCGATCGGCGACCGCTTCCACGCCATCATGGTCGACAACGGTGTCTTGCGCATGAACGAGGCTTCTCAAGTGCACAAGATGCTGTGCGAAGACCTCGGCGTCAATTTGACTGTCATTGACGCGTCCGATCGATTCTTGGACAAGCTCAAGGGCGTCAAGGATCCGGAGAAGAAGCGCAAGATCATTGGCAACACCTTTATCGAGGTCTTTGAGGAGGAGGCCGCTCGTTTGGAGAAGGCGGTCAAGGATACGGGTGCCGAAGGAGGAGAGATCGAGTGGTTGTTGCAGGGTACCTTGTACCCCGACGTGATCGAATCGATCTCGTTCAAGGGTCCGAGTGCGACAATCAAGACCCACCACAACGTCGGTGGCTTGCTCGAAAACATGAAACTCAAGTTGATCGAACCTCTGCGAGAACTCTTCAAAGGTACGTTTTGCGGCGTGACTTATTGGCTTGGCGCTCAAAACCTCTCAACTAATGAGGATGCTCACGGTGGGACGAACAGATGAGGTCCGCGCCCTCGGCCGACTATTGCACATCCCCGCCCACCTCGTTGGCCGACACCCCTTCCCTGGACCGGGCCTTGCCATCCGTATCTTGGGTGAAGTCACTCGCGAACAAGTCAAGATCGCCCAACACGCCGACTTGATCTTCATTGAGGAGATCCGCGCCGCTGGATTGTACGATCAGATCGCTCAGGCTTTCGCGGCATTATTGCCCGTTCGTGCTGTCGGCGTCCAGGGCGACCGAAGGACATACGACCAGGTCATTGCTCTGCGAGCTGTGGCTTCGGAAGATTTCATGACCGCCGATTGGTTCGACTTCCCCCCTGCTGTGCTGCGCAAGATCTCGTCGCGCATCACGAACGAAGTTAACGGCGTTGTGAGCCCTCTCGGATCTTTTGACCTATATTCTTCGACTCAACACTAATCCTATTCAATTTCCCACAGAACCGATGCGTGTACGACATCTCGAGCAAGCCCCCTGGCACCATCGAGTGGCTTTAGAGCGCCCGCCAAAAAAGGCGCGATTGTCCTTCTTAATTGTTAGAGCGTTGTTCATTTCTAAACTTGACTAGATTCACCCACAAATCCCCCTTGTATTGCCAGCACTATTCTCGAGTACCAACATATCCGCGTGCAACCCGCTTTACCGATATAATTTTCGCAACTGCATTACCCCTGCAGGCGGTTAATGTGCACCGCCATGACGCCGCCACGTGCGGCCGACCCCGCGGTTGTTGAGTCACGGCAGCGGAAAAAAAAAACGGGCGGCGCATATTGGCGCGCGACGCGTCGTCGGAGAGCGGGCGCGTCGGGAAGGTTCAGCCAGCTAGTTTAGCCAGGATCGCGATGCACGATGAAATGAAAGGCTGGGTGGCAGTGTTGCCTCCTCTAACAGGTCCGACACCCGATACGTCCCTCCTCCATCCCCTTCTACCTCGACGACCTTGCTTCGACCTACCCGGCTTCTCTCACCCACGGTCGATTTTAGGAGACTCCTTCCGTCTCTCGCACCTCGATCGCACTCCGGAATTCCGCCTGCGCTGCAACCGCCATGTTGACACCTCGCGTCGTCGTCTTGACATTGGCCTATTCGGCGCTGCGATGGACCGCTCTGCCCCAAGACCTTTCTTCCTCCTCTTCTTTACGGTCTTCATTCTTCGTCTCGGCCCATTCGGGTCCTTCGTCAGGGACAGCTCATGATGCAGCTGCTGCAGCAGCAGCTGGTCGTCCGGCGCACGAGAACGACGTCTATGCTGCGGCGGATGGGGAATCACTTTCGTCGGTCTACGAGCGTGCAGCTTGGGTCGATGAAGGTGACCTCCCACAAGATGAACAGTTTATGATTGGAGGTGATAGTGTTCTGAGGAATTTGGGTCACGTTGGGTCCATGTTGGATAATGAAGGGAGTGGGGGCGATCTGGATAAACGATGGCCACCGAATCCTAAATGGACGTTGAGGAAATCTCCCGCGGCGACGACACCTTCCCGAACGACGACAAAGGGCAATCCTGCCACTCCTGTGGTACCTCAAGCTACTACAACGACAACGACGACAAGAACCACGACCACGACACCAAGAACGACCACCTCGACTTCGACGACCTCGGCTTCGACGACCCCGGTGCAAAGCCCCAGTGTCACAACGACGGCAACGGGGTACACTCTTCCCAAACCTCCTTCGTCGACATGCGGGGCTCCTTATTATAGCAACACGGCTGGGGGTGTAATTTATGGTGCGAGAATAGGGAACGTCGCATGGCGAGCTGTGCCGACTTCGTTCGTCAAGAGGAATGGTGCTTATTTGACTCTCGATGGAAAAGGGTACCGGATCGTTGGACCGAGTACGTGGAAGCTACGCTGTATTGTTCAGCAGCTTGAAGGGCTTACATTTCACTTGGTTCTCTTCCTTCAGATGCTTACTGGCTCGGCTTGGACGAGAACGTCAACTACGGGATCAGCTACCCGGACAAGAGTCGAATCAGAGAGGTGATGGCCGTAACGGTTGCTTTGGGCGGCAACACGATTCGCTCGCATTCGTTGGGTGTCAGGTAAGTCTTAGAATCAAGATCTTGCTCTTCTTGATCTCTACTGACGTTGTTTATGCTTCTTTTCGCCAGCACTGGCAACTCGTTGAGTGTCTGGCCTAACGCTTACAGTACCAACTTAAAGGCTGTGGGTCTGGGCGGCTTGAATCGCCATGGTTTTTGTTGCGGATGCTGAGTAAGGGGTCGTCTTCCTATTCAGTTCGATACTATTGACTATGCGATCTACGCTGCTAGAGCTTATGGCCTTCGGTTGATCATTCCGTTCACGGGTGAGTTCATCTTCTCGCCTCGCGGTTGTAACTGGAGCAGATGAACTGACTTCGCGTTGTACCACATTCCGGGCTTTAGATCAATATACGTATTGTATGCGCGACCGTAGCGTCATTTCGCCATCCGTTTCAATGCTAATAAATATTTTCACTTCTGCACCCAGACCATGGAGGCAAATACGACTTTATAAGGTCCGTCTGGGATAGATCATAACTGCGCAGCGTATCTCCGTGCAATCCCCCAATGACCTCGCTGCCTTTGGTATTACAGGTGGGCCGGAGGGGACACCTCGGACGGCAACTCGTTCTATTGGAACTCGGACGTCGTGAAGATTTTCAAGGACTACATCAAAATGTATCTGAACCACGTCAATACCTACACCGGAGTCGCATTCAAGGACGATCCGACGATCTTGGGCTGGGAGACCGGAAACGAGTTCGGCGCTTACATGCTTGGTGCGGGCGCGCCTCCCGCGACCTGGACGTCCAACATCGCCTCTTATATCAAGTCAATTGCACCGAACCATCTCATTTTTGATGGCACCAATGGCCTCGTCGACTCGAGCGGGTTCCTCCGAAACACCGGTGTGTCGGTCGCCAACGTTGACGTCGTGACCGACCATTTCTATCCGGCACTCGACTGGCTTTTGTCCAAGGACCAGACGATGATGGGATCCTATTCGAAGAGCTTCTTTGTCGGTGAACTGGACTGGACGGGAATGAAAGGGGGATCGGATATGGCGTCGTTCTATTCGACGATCGAGAGTTGGGGCTCGTCCGGATCGATGGCATGGAATCTTATGTCCCGCGATGGACAGTGCTGCAACTGGATCTATCATGTACGCCCCATTCGGCCAGATTCAAGCTCTCAAAATTTTTACTGACAGTTTACCTCATTACAGAACGATGGTTACTCGATTTACTACCCGAACGGACACACCCAAGCCGAGCAAGCTTCGCTGCTCGCGTTGGCGCAGCACTGGCATCGCATGCGTGGCCTAACACCCCCTACCGTGCTGGCCGCGGTGGCCTGTCCTCAACTGCCTATCCCTTCATAGACAGCATCGGATCTTGACTGTAAAACCTCCTCTTCATTCAGTTCGCATATACACCTACCCCTTTGTGCCTGCATAATTTCGTTGTTCGAGATGGCGCGGGGACGGATGATCGAGTAGTTTTCCCCCCTTTTCCTCCTAGTTCCTCTTCGGAGCGACTTTTTTTATTTATCCGCCATCGCGCAGATACTATTACCAATTGTTTATGTGTATTGTACTATATATCATTCGCGAGACGAAGCAACTCGGAGACAACAACTTGAGAAACGAAACCGAAAACCAAAGTTCTCTGCGGCGTGATCCAGGAGGGGCTAGGGCGAACCGAAGCAAACGCGCGATCTCGCGCTTCGCCCATCTGGCCCTATCTGGCCTTTCTTGGGCCAATCAGCGCACACGCGAATGAAGGCAAGAAGTTGCTCGTTGAGCTCCGCTGTCTTCGCTCTTGAGATCTTCCACCCCACCTCCTCACCCGTCAATTCACCTTCGAATCATCATGGGAAAGGTGAGTAGCGATTGCTCTGACTCAGGCATACCTCAGATATAAGCCTACTGCCCCCGCGCTTTCGTATAGCCGGCAACACGTGAGACTCGTCGCCCGGCAACGTCCTGATGCCGGTGCCGTCGTTCCGATTGAATCGAAGCGGGTTGGTACGGGTTGGCACGGGTTGGCACGGGTGAACGACGCGACAAGCGGGTCCAAAATGAATGGCAGACTGCAGCACGTGCATCTAGGGTACAGATCACTGACTCTCTCCTGCCCTCTGACCCACCACCCCCGCTCTCACCCGTCTCACTCCACCGTCGGAGCGCGCTTGGCTCGCGCTCGGCTTGTTCCATCGACCCGAATCGAACGCTCCGTTATCGACTTCTCTTCTCACGATCATCACTCCATCAGACCTTCTCCGCCGCCGAAGTCACCAAGCACAAGTCTGCCGAGTCGGCATGGACCATCGTCGATGGCGGTGTTTACGATGTTACCGAGTTCTTGGTGCGTCACGTGCCCCGCCTTTGGACGTGGTCGGAAAGTTGGGACCTGCTGACTTATTCTGTCTCTACCCCTGTACATCTAATAGGAGGATCACCCTGGTACGTTTGTTCGTCTGGCAGTGCGTTGCATTCAGCATAGCTGACCTTCTCTGCGACCCACGACGCTTCCTCTCACTCAAAGGAGGAAATAAGATCCTGCTCAAGTAAGGTCGACCGACTCAAGTGCCCCAATTGCGTCACCCAACTGGCCGGCTTCGAAATAAAACTGATCCTTTTTACCTGGTCCTCCTCCAGCTCGTGCGGCAAGGACTCGTCCGACTCGTTCTGGAAATTCCACAGCAAGAAGATCTTGACCAAGACCGCGGCTAAGATGCTCATCGTCAGTGCACCTTTGCACTCGTACCTCGATCATTCCGGGACGGAGGCTAACATTCTGCTCTTTCTCCATTCTGGATCTTGGAACACTCGTCATACAGGGTTCCGGTACGTCCCTTTTCCTTCGGCTACTTCCCATAAAATTCGGCTCGTTGCTGACACCATATTTACCTCTTCACAGTCGAGGGTCAAGCCAAGCTTTAATCGGACACTGCGTTCCCGAAATGATGCGTCTTGAGCTTTCCCTTATGTTGTTTACTGGAATCACAGCCCGAAGGGGTCGCTATGTGCTGACCCGAGAACGAGCGACTCGCTGAGAGAGAGAGAGCAAACCAGAGTGTGACCTGGCCCGATGGACTTCGTCCACTTCGTCCACTCCGTCCACTCCGTCCACTCCGTCCACTCCGTCCACTCCGTCCACTCGAGAAGCAGCATCGAGTCTGAGCACGATAGGATGGGTTCCCAAAAAAAGGGAAGGACTATATGACACATGGTTTTCCAACATACAAAGGCGGGTACGACTTCTAACTACGGACGACTCACTACGAATTCAGAAGGGGCTACACGCTAAGGAAAAAGAAGCTAGAAGCAAGAAAAGGCCGTACGGAAGAGGCGCAACTTACGGGCACTTTGAAGAGACAAAAGAAGTACGTGGATATGCATATGAAGAGGGGCACCGCGGGGCTATAGCACAGAAGGGAGGGTTTGCCCCGCGCCGAACCAAGATGCATGAGGTTCAGCGACTTGGCCATCTACGTCGGTGAACAGCGTTGTCGGCCACTCTGTTGATCCGGTCAACCATGACCAATCTTGTTGTTCGTTGATTGAGCTAGGCCACAGCGCTTCGAGGGCGGGGACTTGAGCTGCGGTAGGGAAGGTCGGTGGGAACGCGGGCTGTGGAATGGCCCAATGGGTTGGCATGCCGTGAGGTGCGATCATCGCGGGACTCATTGGCATGGGGTTCATCTGACCGTTACCATGGTTATTGACAAGGGGTTGTGGTGAACGACCATCCTGTGTCGGTGAGGGCATCGGGGGAGAAATCGGATATCGGTTGTTGATCAAGTGACTCACAGTAGGTGCAGAGGGTGGCACCTTGTGAGGTCGTGGAGCAGGTTCGATAAAGTCGCTCGACTGACGATCGTGTTCGGTGATCATCGACTGGAGGAGCTCAATCCCACGCTGGGTCATGGCGTTGCCGGGATCGGCCAGCTGTTGCATCGCTTCAATCACTTCGGCGCGGAGGCCCAACGCCGAAGCCGGGTCGGGTCGACCGTGAATGAGTTCGGTGCCCAAAACCATTCCCGCGATCACGGTCAACGATGACACGTGCCATGACTTCCTGTACATCTTTGGTGCGGGCCGTCTTCGTTCGGCAAAGAACTCGCGCGCAGAGTTCAAGCAGATCTGACGCGCCGGCAAAAATTGCGAGTCGTGGTAGCTCTTGCCGAGAAAGAGACGGAGGCACATGATTCGATGAAGTGGGATAAATGTGCCCCACAGGTGACGGGCCCAGGGCAAGTAGTCGAACGGAGCGTTGAGGTCAACGTGCGTCGGATATGGTGTGGCTCGTGGCTTGAGGGCGGGACAAAAGTCAAGCAGGTGTAGGAGGCGATTGTCGATCGAAATGGCGAAGTCCCACTGAGCCTCGATCGTGGGTAAGGAGAAGATGACTTGGCTGAATTCGCGGAACAGATCGGCGATGCGACTGACACCGAGCAAGTGGGAGACAATGGTCGGTTCGTGCAGAGGTCGGGGAACACACGAGACGTCATTGGAAAGGTCCTCGTCGTTCGCGTTGAGTGGATCGACGGTTTGAGCCGGCGGATAAAACAGGCTGAAGGGCTGGCAGTTCTTGGCCGGTACGAGACTGAATGAACGCACAAATATCAGCACAGACGCGTTCAACCGGTCTAGTCGCCACGACTCACCATTCTGCGATGATCAAGCATTTCCACATCCGCCGAGACAATTCGCGGTTGATCAGTCCAGGCCTCGGCTCTTCGGCGGTCAAGAGATGGAACTTGAGGTTTTGCGCGAGACCAAGTGCGCAGTGCATCAGCGATCCAAAGTAGATCGATTCACCGTAAGCATGGCCGATGAGGGGAAGGATGCAGATCGCTTGCAGCGACTCAAGGCTGGGATGACATAAGAAATCGGATCGTTGCAGTGCTTCGAGGGACGCGTTGAACCAGATTCGAGGAAGTGACACCATGTCTTCTGCTGTGTAGCCGATCTGAGCTCCATGTTCGACGTCGAGAAAGTATAGCGTCGACTGCTCGGTTTTGCAAGCAATGGTCAGTCGGGCGCGGAGTGCGGCAGCTCGCGGGATTACGGTCACGTACGGCGATAATCGCAAAATCTGATGATGAAAGTGCAAATTTGGGATGAGCAAAACGTCTCGTCCAGACGTTCACAGTACACTCACATCTCGCTAGGACGTCATACCGGGGTACCCGCTCCCTTTCGCCTCTTCGAAGGCAGTCCAACCACAACGCATGTTCTTGCAGGAAGCTGGGCACGTGAACGACGCAATGCACCCATTCGAGTAGCCGAAAATGATTCTCGACCAAAAAGGTGCTCGTCTCGATCGGCACGAGGTCGAGCAATGGAACGGTGTGGTGCGACGGGATATCTGAGCGGAGCGAGCTTTTGCCGTCTGATGAGAAGGGTGCCTAGTCCCCGCAACGAATCAAAAAATCAGCAGATTTTTCAAACTGTGAAGGACCGTGAGAAGGAGTCTCACATTCTGGTTTTTGGGGTCCCTCAGGCCCAGTACGTCCAGTTCGCACGATTCAAGCACGCCGGGGGGTTGGATGGACGTTAAGAAAGCTGCTCCAGAGGTTGGAGCCAGACCACTTATGGGGCAGTCGTGAAAACCAGCATAGGATCTCTCGCGAGATCCCGGTCTCGAAGCGAGTGCGGATGCTTGCGGCGTGCCGGCTTGACCTCCCTTGGAGGCTTGTTTTTGGGCCCTAAGCAAGGCGTTGATTTGTCGTTCTTGGGCGGCGGCTTTCTTGCGTAAAGCGACGTTTTCTTGATTCAGTTGCTCGACTGTAAGAGGTGACCTTTCCTGGGGTCCGCCGACGACGTGTCCGCGCACGACAACGGGTCTGTGGACCGATGGATGTGAGGCAGCGAGGAATAGGGGTTGAGTACTTTCTGGCACGGGACTAGTGACGCGGGAGATGTATGGTGCCTCACTCTCTATGACATTGGTCCGATATACCTCTTGCAATGCAATTGCTGCACGGGAACTCTTTGTTGCATCGTATCTGCGAGGGTTCGCACGGCAGATTGGGGGATCAGCCGTCACGTGCGCTGAGGAGCTAAGCGGACTTTGGCGGATCGCAAGGCAGGAGGCGTGGGTGGGGGTGGTCGCCGATCCGAGTTTCCGAGTGGACAAGCCTGTGCCTACCCCTAAGCACAGGGCTAGACAACGAAGAGGAGTCTACCACAGTGACACCAGGTGTCATTGGATGAACCATGTACTCGGTGCGGGAGGCAGACGAGGTTACCGGCAGGCGGGCGGCGTGGACGATGCATTTTGGCCCATGCGATTAGTCGATTGCGAGCCGCGAATGGCCTGAGTGATCTGATCCGCGGACAAGCTCATCAAGAGACTCCGGACGTGCCTTACCTTGCGACGATAGCAATACGTGCAGCTGCGGGACAGGCGGACGATCCACAGCTATGATCAGTCGACTGAACTATATTTATACAACTCCGTGTCAACTCCACGAGACTCACCTGGTGATGGCACGCTGCCCTGTCCGGGGTATCCCACTGGATCCACTGCTGCTGGCCGCATCGCCGCCAATGGTGGCGCCCGATGTCGTTCGGATCGCGCCCGTGCTGGAACTCGTGCTGCCCTCAAGAGGGCTCGTGCTGGACGAAGGCTGGCCATGACCATCCGGAGGCGAGACCGAGGCCATCGTTTCTAAGGGTGCGATGAGGATTGGCGGCCAAGAGTCGATGGGATGGGCGGTCCTGTACGAAACGATGCAACGGGGTGGGGTCACTTGAGGTGGTCACTGGTCAAATCATCGAGCGTCCCGACGAGCGCGAGACTTACTCCCCGCTGCCGCGAAATTTAGGTTTATTCTAGTCTCGAGCTTCGGCGGGCCAAGCGCTGGCGCTGGCATGGCCCGCCAATCCGGGTTGACGTTAAGCCTAGCAAGGCTGACCACCAAAATCGATCGGGGCAGCGACCTGAATAACTGTTTCATCGGTCTGCAGCTCGTGAGACACCATCGCAGTTTCTAACTTTGCAATCCCTCCGAAGGCGTCTCGGTCAAATTGAACGCAGAAAAGTTCACGG
Source organism: Microbotryum silenes-acaulis (assembly GCA_003665825.1). NCBI lineage: Eukaryota > Fungi > Basidiomycota > Microbotryomycetes > Microbotryales > Microbotryaceae > Microbotryum > Microbotryum silenes-acaulis. Next base: position 763,984 of record QPFY01000009.1, read on the forward strand.
TGGACCGAGCCCGGAGAGGCTGATGATACTCATCAACAGAGAGGCGTTCTAATCAAGTAGGTAGGCACGGATCAGATGCCGATTTGAATCGGGCGAATTCCACTCGGTCCGAGCTTAAGGAGATCGTGGATGAGATTTATTCGACGGACGTACGGCGCAAATATTTCGAGGAAAACGAAAGTCTTCCCCTCGAGCTCGGACGTGCTCTCTTCTGACAGGAAGCCTGCTGTAGTCACGGCTTTCTTGATCACTTTTGCCTATTTGAAATGTTGCACTCCGTCTCTCTGTTCTATCGAGCGAACTCCCCCTAGCGTTGGTGCGCCGGTGTCGCGTTCGAGTCCTCCCATGAGTCGGCAAACGCGTCCGGGTCCATCTCGTCCCGCTTCTTTTCAAAGTTGAGCCTTGCTTTCGCTCGCTTGGATGCTTGCCGAGCCTCGTCGAGTTGTTGCTTCCATCGATTCGCGTCTTGTCCCGTCCTTTCGACCGTCGCCAGTCCAGCCAGTCCACCCGAGCTTGTGCCGTGCGCGGTGTCGATCAGTCGTCGCACCCGCTGCCTCAACGGCGGTTCCTGACCATGGAGGTACACCCTCAACGGCCCATCCTCGAGCGCATCACGTTCACCACTCGTCTCCCCCGCTGATTCGATGTCGAGTTGCACGCCTCCGAGACCGCGTTGTCGTTCGTAGTGCACGACCCGATCGGTCAAGAGCTTGTCGCGCAGGACGAGTCGGTCGATGCGCATAGGAACCGGGCTGTGGATGTGTTGCATCGGGGGTGCAAAGTTCGAAACGATGTAATTGTCGAGCTTGGACGTTTGTAGCGGGGCAAAGGTCGGCGTGGTGTGGTACAGGTCGATGAGCGACGAGAGCGCGGCCTTGTGCGAAGAAGCGGCGACACGCTTGTTGGGCCGGTGCTGACGGGCGGCCGATGTGGCCAGCTTTGACGTCGAAGCGACGGGGACTTTAGGGGGCATGATCGATGAGGGTCTTGGAGGAGGAGGTCGCAATGGCACGGATGCTGCGGATGACGTGGAGCCAGAGACGGCCGCGTCTGCGTTGTACGGGTTTGACCGTGACCAATCGAGCGGCTCGACCTCTGGCTCGACCCAGCTCGACCCGCGCACGGCGCATGTCGTAGGCCGACAGTGACCTCACTCGCTGACACGTCCGGATGAAAGGTATGATTGAAAACTGGCTGATCGAGATTATTTCAGATTTAGGCGGCCGTAACTTGAGGCAATTGTTCAGGGCCTTCCAGAATACAAACAGGACGGATCACGGTTCAGCAGTATGTTACCTCAGCTCGGAGAAATTTCGGGGCGAGCTTCCTGAGCGGAAGAATCGGACTGAGACCTGTTGGAACCCATGCTTCTTCCCGACGGCGCCGACTCGGATCGTTACTTTGCTCTGCTCTGCCGGTCCTTTTCCTTTTCGTGTTCTTTCACCCTTCCATTCTTCAGTCATTGACCATGGCTCTGCATTCGTTCTGGAGACGGATATTCGGCCGTCGCTCGAGCAAGGGCAACAGTCTGGGCAAGCTCGCCAAGGCCGCTTCAACGACGACGACGACGGTCGTCAGCCCGAGGTGAGTCCCGGTCCGATTATCGTGGCGCGATTGCGAACCCGGTGCCCCACTCGGAACGAGACGCCGGATGTCCCGGGCTGTCGCTATATCCACTGCAGTGGCTGAAATGTTCGGCATCGCCGTCCTACAGATCTCGCAAGACTACGAATGCGCTCAGCCGTTTCCGGTCGCCTCCCTCGCGGTCCGGTGCTGCGACTCTGCCTCGCGAGATCGTGTTCTACATCTTTGAGCTGGCGGCTGGTGATCCGAAATCAGGCAGCCAAGCGCTCGCCACGATTAGCCGCCTGTGCACCACGTTGCGCGACGACTGGGCCCTGCAGCGATTGTATCATCACCCCAATTTGCAGAACGAACGATTGAGCCTCTTCATCAAGACGCTCAAACGATCGCCCTCAATCGCGAACAGGGTCCAGCGCCTCACGCTGAATGGTTGGGACCCCTCGGTCACGTCGGCTTCGGCTTCCGTTCAAGGAGAGCGCCGAGGGGCCATCACCCCGAGGTTACCCCAGATCCTTGACCTCTGCCACAACCTCACGGACCTCGAAATCATCGGAAGCATCATCTTTTCTTTGACCGACTTTGCCAACGGTCATGGTAAGTGATTTTGCCTTCGTCTCTTATCGCCCCCTTCGGCCCCGATACACCCTCGGCGCACGGACCCCCGAAGTCTCCGGGGTCGTCATCATGATGACGCTGCGGGTCAAGGGGCCAACAGTGTCCAAGTCGAAGCACGTACTGCCAGGTCGTACTGAGTTGATCTGTTAATTATCGTCACTGCTCGGCAGGACTCGTCTCTCTCACCTTGAACCAATCCGTTCTCTCGGACCGTACGACGACGTCACGATATCACCCTTTTTTCACGAGCCTGCCATCGCTCGAATCTTTGACGCTGAAGCACTCTTTCTCGGACGTCCCCACCGCGACCCACTTCCTCTGTCGCAATACCTTACCTGCGCTCAAATACTTGCACCTCGGTGTCTTCTCGACCATTGAGGAACCCACTGCGCGCCGTACGACCGGACCGTGCGAGCCAACGGAACTCGCCCAGCAGCTCGAATCGCTGATTATTCGCGACGAGCTTTTGGGCGAGGCACGCCAACTGACGCCATCCTCGTCGACCGAGCTCATCCACCCCGCTTTTGACTTTATCAAAAAGTGCACCAACCTCCACGAGCTCTCGCTGCCCCTCGGGGCCGTCACTCAGGCCGTGCTTGGCAATCTTCCGCCAAGGCTTGAGCGATTGGAAGTCCAGTCACCGGCAACTTCGCGGACCCCTTCTCCGGAGGTCGAGCCGTTGCACATGCTCAAAGCAGTCAACAACCTATCCTTGACCTTCCTCCAGCTCGACGCCGAGTGTGAGTCGAGTTCAACCGTCGCGACGCCCATGATGGGTCGATCCCCCATTCCGTCCGTGTCATCGTCCCCCTTCTCGACCTTGTTCCCGACACCCGAGCGATCGCCAGCGAGCGAGGCGTGCGCACTGTCGCAACTCTTGACGCTCCACGTTCCAAACTCATGGGAGAAGTACGGCTGGGGGGTTCACCCTCATGCGAAGGGCTCGCTTCAAGGTGGTGAACTGGATTGGTCCTTGGGGAGGGTGTGGAGGGTCTGCGAGCGGCGCGGTATCGACGTGCGCTTCGAGGACGCATGAAGGGGTGCCGATTCCCCCAAAGGTGTACATGAAAGAGGACACTTGTGTTGTTTGTATATTAAGACGAGGAGATGTATCGCATATGGGGCGGGAAGTACTCGCCTGTGTGTGGGGGAGGGTGTATGCCAGGCGAAGAGTCTGGAGTCCGACAGTCGATGTCGGTTCAGGGGCCTCAGCCTTCGGATGAATTTGCTATCCTGTGGATCAGAGAGGCTTGATGACCCTCTACCATCAGACGAACTGGCTTGGACAGTTTACCAAAGAGTCAATACGTTGTCAAAGGTTTGTGTAAGAAGTTGACCGACGCCGGCGGCGATGATCGAGTCCAGCGTTGTGCTCCCCCGCGCTAGCTTGTGGCCGCGCGTAAGCTCGCGTAAGTGGCCCTATTGGACACTCCAAGCAGTTCGAAGCGTCCAGTGGGGCAACAACGCGGACCAGCGCGGACCAGTCGCGGACCTCGTGCTGCACCCGGCCTACCTCGCCCCCCAGCCCCCCACTCGCTCCCTTGCTCGAATAGACAGGTCGTTGTCGACCGCTCTGTATCGACCTCTACGTCTGAGCCTCCGCATCAGCTTCCTAATCGTCGCTCACCCGCACGCCCTCAAGCTAGCCCGCGCCACTTTGACTGCTCAAGCTCGACTCATCCCCCGCCTCAACCGCAGTGTCAGCCTCAACGATGGCAGACCTCGTCTCCGAGACCGATGCTTGTAAGACCCCTCCCTCCGCCACCTCTTGCTGTGCCGTATCCGATTATGGGACACGGCATCGTGTCGTAGTGGGATGCTGTGTTGGGTCCGAGTCACCACCTCCTCGTCAGGCGTTCTGCGGCCCCTCGCTCGCCTCCACCCGCCGCTCCAAGCACGATACATGCTGCATGCCTTATCGGCCTACCGTGCTTTGCCCTGGTACAGTTTTCACCATAAGGTGCCGATTGAGGAAGGCTGGGCTGGGGCTGGGTGACCTTGCACACCGTATCAGATACAGGGCATGCTTGCATGTGACGATCGAGTCGGAGGGCTCGTCATCCGCGTACCGTCCTCGTCCCCTAGCACCCGACGGTCTGTTCCTGTTCGGCTGGGCGACATGCCATGCAAGCCGCCTCTCTGGCCATGACGATCATCTTTGCAACACACGACCACTGCTTCCGTCCTTCAACGCTATTCAGCCATTGTGTTGGCCGTCCTCACCACGCGCGCCTTCCTGCGCTGATCAGTTTGCTGACGCTCCGATGCACATCCTGTACACCTCTTGTTCGGACATGGCTGTGCCCCCATCTTCACAGGGATTGCGCATTTGACCGATTGCAAGCAGTTGACCGAGATGGACGTCAAGCGGTTGTGCGACAAAGTCAGTCGGCGAATTGGCTCCAGCGACGCTGACGTCCACAACGATCTGCGCTTGGCGTACGTGCCCTGCGCGGCCGGCAATCACAAACTGACATAATCCGCTCCCCACGTCTACTCGATCGCGCAGGCACGTGAGATCCTCGTCGACGAATCCAATGTTCAACCCGTCAGATGCCCCGTCACCGTCTGCGGTGATATCCACGGTCAATTCGTGCGTCTATACCCTTGCCTTCCCGCACATCAAATCCCCTTGTCTATGACCGGAACTGACTGGGTCCGATTGACTGACTGCCTACTTCTAGCACGACCTGTCTGAGCTGTTCCGAATCGGTGGCAACTCGCCCGACACCAACTACCTCTTCATGGGTGACTACGTCGACCGTGGCTACTACTCGGTCGAGACGGTGACCTTGCTCGTCGCGCTCAAAGTACGCTACCGTGACCGAGTGACCATCCTCCGAGGCAACCACGAGTCGCGGCAGATCACCCAGGTCTACGGCTTCTACGATGAGTGCCTGCGAAAGTACGGCAACGCGAACGTGTGGAAATTCTTCACCGACCTGTTCGACTACCTTCCCTTGACGGCCCTGATCGATGACTCTGTGAGTCCGCTCTGGTGTTCCTCGAGTAGGATGCGTACTGACGCGCGATCGTCCGCAATAGATCTTCTGTCTCCACGGTGGTCTCTCCCCCTCCATCGACACGCTCGACCACATCCGCTCGATCGACCGAATCCAGGAAGTGCCGCATGAAGGCCCGATGTGCGATCTGCTCTGGTCCGACCCGGATGACCGCTGCGGATGGGGCATCTCGCCACGTGGTGCAGGGTACACGTTCGGACAAGATATCTCCGAGGCGTTTAATCACAACAACGGGCTGACGCTTGTTGCTAGGGCGCATCAGGTGAGCTGATCCGAAGGCGTACGTCCGTGATCATTTCCGTGCTGACGCTCCACCTTGGCTTGCTCGACCCGTAGCTTGTGATGGAGGGATAGTGAGTTCGAGTAAGGGGCATTGCTTGGATGGGACATACTCTGATCATCCATGCTGCTGAAAATTACAGCAACTGGTCGCATGATCGGAATGTCGTGACTATCTTCTCGGCACCAAATTACTGCTACCGCTGCGGCAACCAGGCCGCGATTATGGAGATTGACGAGAATCTTAAATACACATTGTGCGTGCATGTTATCTCGTCACATGTTGCCCGTTACTCACTGATTCCCCCCGCTCCGTCGTACACCCTGTAGCCTGCAATTCGACCCGGCGCCGCGATTAGGCGAGCCGCTGGTTTCGAGGAGGGTGCCTGACGTGAGTTGAGCTTCCGCCGGAGTCCGCCCTCATTCGGCAAACATTGTACTGACGTTCTGCTCACGATTCCTTGCGTACAGTATTTCCTGTAAATGACGCCGACGTGGAACAAGGCCTCGGTCTGCTCTAGCAGGCCGTAAACACACGAGATTACCCTGTTTGACTCCCGCCTCCCCACCGCTCTGCAACATCCGGATGACGATGCCACGCGTGTCCTCTGTGTATGTGTGTGCCTTCGGACGCTTTCTTCTACCCGTCTGTTCTTTTCTCCTCCCTTTTACCCGGTCGTTCCCTCTCTTGCCTCCCTTTTTGAAGATACTACACTCCATTGCTGCTGGTGGCTGGTGGCTGCTGCTGTTATAGCGAAAAAAAATCCAGGCTACTGAACGAATGAATCATGAACTCAAAAACCAGAGCGTTGTGTCGGACGAAATACAGTGCTTCGTGCAAGGCCAATGAGATTTGAGACGGCGAGAGGATTGTTGTATCCGAGCTTGCCGGAGCGTGGCAACTGCCACCGGGCGCCTCGAGCCGATTTGCTCCGGGGGAAGTCGCGCGCCACAAGCGGCGTTCGGTCGTCGTGGCCTTTTCTGTGCCCGCCCGCCCACATTGCCACGAAACCCCTCGTCGATCGCCACGTCATGTCGCTGCGATTATTACCCCGACTTACAGGTCGTAAGTACACCCGAATGGACAGGTTCATGGTCATCAAGACCGTGTTGCATTTCGTGGTCGTAGATGAGGCAGTCGAGCTGATTCCGAGCTGGGGTGGTGTTTCCGATGGGCGCAGGATTGGCGTCGAGAACAGTCGCGAGCACCAGTGCCCGCCAGCTGTCGACGTCGGCCGTTCGCCAGCGTGTCGTTGCGACCTCTCCCGTCAAGGCCAAAGAGGTTCCCGTGAGTCTTCATTCTGGAATACCTTGTGCGGAGCTGCGCGTGGGCGTTGTCGTCGTCGTCGTCGTCGTGACCGGTCGATGTCCCCGTGTAGGCCGCGGTTACTGGGCCGACTCACGCCCGCCCCGATTTGGCGCGACGCTCATTGGCGGGCGATCGAAACCGGGGCCCAGGCTGGGGCATTTGTAGATCGCAGCTGACTGAAGCTCCATTCCGCTTTGCAACAGACGACCATCTCGGGCAAATATCCTTTGATTGAACATGAGGTCAGTCTGAGACTCTGTCGCCCCTGCAGGTCGTCGCAAACGCGGGGTTTGTCGGTTACACCCGCTTTCCCCCGTCTGCCGCGGCCTCTCGTCTTGCATGGCGCAGCGGGCTACGTACGTCCATCATCCCGAGCGATTACTGACGTCTATATTTCAACACTGTCGTCGCCTTTGCCGATTCTCAGTACGATGCCGTCGTGGTGTGAGTTGGCGCAGTTCATCCCTCTCCTCTTGACGCATCCGAGGCTGATGTTGCCGTGTCTCGATCGGTGAAACAGCGGGGCTGGTGGTGCCGGTCTTCGAGCAGCTTTCGGTCTTGCCGAGGCCGGATTGAAGGTCGCCTGCGTTACCAAGCTTTTCCCGACCCGATCGCACACCGTCGCCGCGCAAGGTGGTATCAACGCCGCGCTCGGCAACATGACCGAAGACGACTGGAGATGGCACGCGTACGACACCGTCAAGGGTGGCGATTGGCTCGCCGACCAGGACGCCGTCCACTACATGTGCCGAGAGGCGCCGAACTCGGTCCTCGAGCTCGAGAACTACGGTCTTCCCTTCTCCCGCACCAAGGAGGGCAAAATTTACCAACGCGCGTTCGGTGGTCAATCGCTCAAGTTCGGCAAGGGTGGACAGGCGTACCGATGCGCTGCCGCCGCTGACCGAACCGGTCACGCCATGTTGCACACCCTCTACGGCCAATCTCTTCGCCACAATACCGAATACTTCATCGAGTACTTTGCCACTGGTGAGCCCGGGGATCCTCGCCGAGATAAAGTGATCGCGCAAGGTGCCGATTGACTGACTCTGGGGTGTGATATTGGCTGCACAGATCTGATCATGGAGGACGGCGAATGCGTCGGTGTCATGGCCTACAACCAGGAGGATGGTACGATGCACCGATTCCGAGCGCACAAGACCGTTCTGGCCACCGGTGGTTACGGGCGTGCCTACTTCTCTTGCACCTCGGCCCACACCTGCTCCGGTGACGGTGCCGGTATGGTCGCGCGTGCGGGCTTGCCTCTGCAGGATCTCGAATTTGTGCAGTTCCACCCCACAGGTATCTACGGTGCAGGCTGCTTGATCACGGAGGGTTCGCGAGGTGAAGGTGGATACCTGCTCAACTCGGAGGGTGAACGATTCATGGAGCGATACGCGCCGACGGCGAAGGATTTGGCCTCGCGTGACGTCGTCTCGCGTTCGATGACGATCGAGATCCGCGAAGGTCGCGGTGTCGGTCCCGAAAAGGACCACTGCTACCTCCAACTCTCTCACTTGCCGCCAGAGGTCTTGCACGAACGATTGCCCGGTATCTCGGAAACGGCCGCCATCTTTGCCGGTGTCGACGTCACCAAGGAGCCGATTCCCGTCTTGCCGACCGTCCATTACAACATGGGTGGTATCCCCACCAAGTACACCGGTGAGGTCTTGACCGTTGACGAGAACGGCAAGGACAAGGTCGTGCCTGGTCTCTACGCCGCCGGCGAGGCCGCCTGCGTTTCCGTCCACGGCGCGAACCGTCTCGGTGCCAACTCGCTCCTCGACATTGTCGTCTTTGGTCGCGCTGTCGCCCACCACATCTCGGAGACGCTCAAGCCCGGGCAGCCGCACAAGCAGATCTCTGCCGACGCCGGCCTCGACTCGATCGCGGCTTTGGACCAGATCCGCACCGCCGACGGCCCCAAGTCGACGGCCGAGATCCGATTGGACATGCAAAAGGCGATGCAGAACGATGCGGCCGTGTTCCGCACACAGGACTCGCTTGAGCACGGTGTCAAGGAGTTGAGCCGCGTCTTGGGCACGTGGAAGGATGTTGGCATCAAGGATCGATCCATGATCTGGAACACGGACTTGGTAGAGACGCTTGAGTTGAGGAACTTGTTGACATGCGCTGACCAGACCATCGTATCGTGAGTAGCGTCGTAACTTCATTTTGGTTGTCCTTCCACTTACAGAGACTGACTGTGGGTTCATTTGATTCTACTTACAGTGCCGAGGCGAGGAAGGAGTCGCGAGGTGCGCACGCCCGGGAGGACTTCCCCGACCGTGACGACAAGGACTGGATGAAGCACACGCTCTCGTTCCAAAAAGACGTCAACACGGACAAGGTCAAGCTCTCGTACCGTAATGTGGTCTCGCACACCTTGGACGAGAACGAGATGAAGGCAATTCCTCCCTTCAAGCGCACGTACTAGACGCTCTCTTCCCCGCGATGTGTCACTTCTATTTCCTCTTCATCCCCTCCCCGATCCCGTCCTTCATTCTTACTTTGTTCATTTCGGCGTAGGTTGTAGCTTGTGTCCTTTACTCCTTTCTTTTCCCCCTTATCGAACATGAAACGATAGCGCCTAATCGCAACAACAACGAGCATGAAGAGAGCCTTCGCGCATACTTCGAGAGCAAGGAGCACAGCGTGGAGGATCGATGCCACTTGCTTCTAGTAGCCGATGGCGTCACGAAGACATGAACCACTGCCTCGGCGAAACGTCAGAGGAAAGAAGCCCTCTTTTTTCGATGTGGTGCCGCGCGTGCTCGTACTGCCCAGTCTCACTCCCTCTCTTCGCTGCCGGTTGTGCACTGGAAGCTTGAAACGCCGAGAACGAGCAACTGCTCTAAAAGAGCTGGCCTCGGGAGGCATGCGAATTTTCGAAAGCGTCAAAATCGTAGGAGTGTAGTATTCCAGTATCGCAATCCCATCTCTAACTCCAGGGGATGAAGCCATCGTTTTCACTCCGAGTTGAGGAACTTCTTAAGCTTCGCCTGGTCGAGAATGTCGGATTCGACCAAGTGAGAGGAGGTGGACTGCACGAAGACGAAGGAAGGACGTGGTTAGTCATCCAGAAAAAGGGTGAATGGGAAAGGTGAGAAGGGACTTGCGTCGGATACGCTTGTCGCGGAGGGTTTGGACGTGAGCTTGACGATGGTCGGGATGCGAGAGATGCCAAAGGCTTCTCGGAGAGGCGAAGATTTCCACCTATACACGCATAGGACGGAAAAGAAAAGAGGAGAGAGCGTCAGGTGAGGCCTTGGTTCGAAAAGGGGAAAAATTTTGAAGTAATTTCCAGCGAGTTTGATCGAGTTGTAGAGTGTGGCTCGGTGCTCGGACGTACTCTGAACGATCGCCGACAAAGACCAAGGCGCTGTTGGCCTCGGGGACGTGTTGGTCGATCACGGGCTGCGCCTTGCGGCAGTCGATGCACCAGGATTCACCCTGAGTTCGTAGATGGCACACAGGAGTAAGCCATTCTGCTTCATCGAAATGTGATCGAGCGCATCTCACACCGCTCCAAACTCACAGTGCTAGGGTCCATGGAAGCGAAGAAGGTAAGGAAGAAGGGCGATGACGACGAGGTCGCTTCGGGCACTTGGGACAAGACTTGGTCCGGGGTTTGTACCGAGGAGGAGGGAAATACTAGAGGCATGATGAGGGACGATTGAACTGGATGGAAGGGGTAAACGGAAGCCGGTTGAACGATCGGATGTGGCGAAGGATAAGATGGCAAAGGCGGTGTGCACGAGAATAGTGACCGTGGGGTGTACCTGACTAAACTCGAGTCATGAAGGTAAGCGCCGGCCAATTCGGGCACTAGTCACGCGCCTGTAAAGTCACGCGGGGGACCCGATTGGGGTCGTCAATTCCTCCTTCTCTGCCTTGTCCTTCTCCCTCTACCGACGTATCCCTCGAACCCAACTCTCGGCCATGTGGACCTCATTGCTACTCCCCATCGCTTTCGCAGCCACTTCGGTTCTCGCCTCGGGCGACCTCCCTTTGCAAGCCCGAACCCAAATCACCTTCAACTCGGGCTCGCTCCCAGGCGCTATCGAACGAGGTTCGGATCGGGTTGACAAGTGGGTCTCGCAGGGCGTGCGACAATTTGATTCGTTCGTCCATGACAATGGCATGACTTGTGAGTGCATTCTACCTTGAAAGAACGATAAAAGTGGCCTTTGAGACCGAATCGGAGCGAGCCAAGGCGGGTTGTTCCGAGGTTGAACGAACGAACGCTGTCGCCACTTCCACTGGGCCCATACGCCTGCCGCTTGCGCCTCCACGAGCCGATATCGGCCCTGGGCAAAGATGACGACGCTCGGCGACTCGGGCCAGTGACAGGCATGCATGGCAACCTAAGCCTAAGCTGACCACTCTACCTCAAACACTATCAATCAGACGAACTCATCACCCACACTGATTTCCCCAAGTACTCGATCCGACTGAAGGAGCCCAAGGTGAGTCGGAGAAGATCAGCAACACCGCGAGGTTCAGCCGGCAGCCGGCAGCGGGGGGAGCCCGACCTAGCCCGACCCCGCCCACGATAGCCCACGATTCAATCGACCGATCGCTAATGACGATTGCTGCTGATCCGTCCACCCATCCCCGCGCACCCACCACTCACAGCTCTGCGACGACACGGTCAAGTCGTACTCGGGCTACCTCGACCTCGATGCCGACAACCACTTTTTCTTCTGGTTCTTTGAATCGCGCTCAAAGAACCCGGCCAAGGACCCGCTAATGCTCTGGCTCAACGGAGGCCCCGGTTGCTCCAGTTCGACCGGGTTGCTGTTCGAACTCGGGCCGTGCTCGATCACGGACGAGGGCAAGAATACCACCTGGAACAAGTACTCGTGGACCGAATCGGCCAATGTCATTTTCTTGGATTCGCCCCTCAACGTGAGCTTCAGTTCTCCGAGGCTGGGGCCGGACCGACGACTGACTCGACTGTCTTATTCCCCCTGCGTACAGGTCGGCTACTCCAAGGGCTCAAAGACGGTCGCCAACTCGCAGGACACGGCCAAGGATGTCTACGCCTTCTTGCAACTCTTTTACGAAAAGTTCCAAAAGTTCTCCAAGAACGACTTTGTGAGTCCATAGTCTCGTGACTCGCGAGCGGCGGAAACGACTGAAGCCCACCCCCCTCTTCCCACAGTACGTCACTGGCGAGTCTTACGCCGGTACTTATATCCCCCACATCGCCTCGGTCATCTTCAACAATAACAAGAACCTCGACCTCACCAAGTCCAAGTCAATCCACATCCCTCTCGCCTCCATGGCGATCGGCAACGGCTTGACCGACACCTACACCCAGTTCGCAAGCATCCCGACCTTTTCGTGCGGTGGCGGCATCCACGAGCCCATCTTTGACGAGCAAACGTGCGCTTCGCTCCCGTCCAAGGTCGGCACGTGCCAGCGCTTGACCCAATACTGCTACAAAGCCCCCTCGCGCTTCACGTGTGTCCCCGCTACTCTGTCGTGCTGGCAGACCGCAGGTCCGATTCAATCGTCCGGATTGAACCCTTACGACATCACCAGGAAATGCGACCGTGATGGCGAAGATGGGCCGTTGTGCTACAAGCAGATGCAGTGGATCGAGACGTACCTCAACCAGGCCGAAATCAGGAAGGAACTTGGCGCCGACCCCGATACGCCCTTCACCTCGTGCAACATGCAGATCAACCAGGCCTTTACGTTCAACGGCGATGGTGAGTCACAGAACTGGAGAGATTGTCGGTGATCTGCGACACCGTGGACTGACTTTTCTCGGAGCGGTGGTGTCGCGTGTTACTAGTCGCTCACAACACGGCGGCTTTGATCCCTGAGATGCTCGAGGCGGGCGTCAGGTTGCTCGTCTACGCCGGTGACCGGTGAGTAGATGACCATGTGGCAACTTGCCCAAGACCGAATGCACTGACGTATGTCCTCCATGTAATCTGATGTACCTTCAGTGACTTCATGGTGCGTCCACCCCAATGCCTGCACGCGCGAAGCAAGATCTGATCCCCTCATCTCCCATATAGTGCAACTACATCGGCAACCTCGATTGGACCTTGGCTCTCCCCTGGTCCGGCCAAGCGGAATACAACCAAGCCAAATTGCACAACTTCACCATGCCCGACGGCCACGCTGCGGGTTTGACCAAGAGTTATGGCGGGATGACGTACATGCAGGTTTATGAGGCTGGGCAGTGAGTTCTTCTATGCTGTTTTCAGCCAAAATGAGGTGGTGGATGAGCAAGTGGAGACTAACGCAATCTTGCCTCGACCTTACGCGCTGCAGCATGGTGCCTTATGACAAGCCCAAGGAAGCGCTCGAGATGATCACCCGATGGATGCAAGGTGGCAAATTCTAAACGAAGAGTCGCATCTGCTTATCGCCACCTTTGACCTGGTTTTGTCTTTCGATCCTTCCTCTCTGAGCCTCCTTCCTCGGATCCACTTTGGTTAAAGTGAACAGCTCGTGTTTGATCCCTCTTACCTCACCCCTACTTTGATCGCACGGACAGCTGAAGGTCAAAGTCGTTTGGTCTTTTTGGTTTCCGCGCCTTACTGAGCGGCAATGCAAACTGTACATAATACGCGTACCAAATCGCGTCGTGCGATTCCAAATGCGTTCTCTTCTTTTCCGTTTCTCGTTCATGAAGACAGTGCCCTCGGATCGTAATCGCTTCGAAGTCGGGCGGATCAATTGGTCCAAATGGATGGAGTGTTAGATTACAATGTTACAGGAATGGTAAGGAGGAGGAGAGGGGGATGTGTGGTATGCGAAGTATTGAACGACAAGTACAAGAAAGGTAGACTAGTGAACGATGGGAAGGAAGGTAATGGGAAGGATCAGTTCGGGAATCATTCAAAGTTCTTCTGCTTCGGATTGAAAGGGGCTTACGGAATTTTGAGATTACTTGGAGAGTTGTTTCTCTGTGAATGCGAGAAAGGAAACGGGAGGGATTAGAAGGCTATTTGCTTTTCGGGGCATGAAGGGGATCGCGAGAAGTCTGTCGGGTGTCGAGAGGAAAGCGTACCGAGGAGATCCTACAGTAAGAAGCGAGAACGGGGAAGGGTCAGCTGATGCGATGGGAAGCTCATAATACAAGTCATAGGAGCCTACCTTTGCCTCGTTGACTTTGGAAGCGATATATGGGCTTCCTCCTCGATCGGGGTGGTTTCTATCAGAGGCGCCGCATCGAGAGGGTGTCAGTCCGGAGGGGTCCGAGCGTCCCTCTATTCGGTAATATGGGAACGTACGCCAACATGATCCGCCGGTGTGCGTCCTTGAGTCGGTTGATGGTCATGTGCGATTCCCTGGGAGGTTGAGATGAGGTGTGAGTCTTCCGAGCCGGGGCTGGATCGCGGATGGGTGTAGCCTCTTCGAACGGATCATTCTAGCATCCATTCTTCCAGGAATGATGTTGTCGAACATGTCAAGATCTCGCCATGTCTGCGCTGTACGATTCCCTCCATGTACGGCGAACCTCGAAAAGCGTGAAGCTTCGCAAGCTCGTTCCCGTCCCTCTCTCAACTGCGCAACTCACCTCAGCCCCAAGATCTGCGCCGCCTCCTTCCTGTCCATCTTTCCCTGGAAGCCTCCCTTGACCCATTCGTCGCCTGCTTTCTTCTGACCTGCGATCGCGGCCATCAGAGGGGAGAGTTTGGCGCCGTTCTTGGCCGCTGATCGGAGAGAGGCTCGTGCGGCGACGCCGAGTCCTAGCAATGCACCGGCTCCTACGAGGACGGAAGCCATTTGTTTTTTGGTTTTGAGTTGAGGCGGGGTGCTTGAGGTGTGCGTTTGCGAGCCTAAAGTGGCGTGCGAGAGGGAAGAGGAGGATCGCTCTCGGAAGCGCTCCCGAAAGCGCTCCGCCGCGAGAAAGCGAGAGAACTGCGAGGAAACGAGGGAGCGAGAGAGGGTCTCCTTTTTCTTGCTCTGGCCCACACGATCCACGGGGTCTCCTTTCCATTTCAACGCGCGCGCGGAAAAGGAAACGACTCCCCTGAAACATGACAACTGCCACTTCGAGGATACCGACAACTCTGAGCTCCCACTCTTCGACTCCGACCAACTCGACGACGGGCGCTCATCATCATCACCATCCTTACGCCCGACCGGCTCCGTCGAGCACGTCCTCCACTTCCAACCTCAGCACCATGTCCAACCCAACCTCGGCTTCAACCCCTTTAAACTCGAGTTCGAATTCGAAAATGCCAGGCTCGACCCCGACGACCGCTTACGCGATCGCTTCCTCGTCGCCTACCTCTTCCCCCAAATCCAAGTCCACCTCGACCCTCACCAACCCCTCTTCTCGAACAGCGCACAGCCACATCCCTTCCCCGTCAAACTCGACTCCTTCTCCTCCCAATCTGGTCTCGGTCTCGTCCGACCCCAAGAAGCGGCGTGTCTCGACAGCTGCAGCTGCAGCGGCATCGTCGTCGTCGGCGATCCCTTCCTCACCAAGACTCAAATCTTCAATCCCCGTCGCGAGTTCTTCTTCGATCACTTCTTCCCCCGATCTAGCCGGCTCCATCGGAACTACGAATACTACAAGTACGAGCGGTAGCAAGAACAACAACAAGAAGAAGAAGAAGAAAAAGACCGCCGCTGCTCGCACCTCGACCCTCTCCGCAACGGCGATCGAATTCGATCCTACGCCCGCGACGACGGTCAAAGTCGAAGAGGCCGAAATGGCCAAGAGGGTCGAGCAGGAGGTGTTGAATGCCGAGGCGCCGAGGTTCGAGCCGCCTGTGGAGGTGGTCAGGAGGGTGGAGGAGCAAGAAGAAGAGTTGCATTTGAAAGGGCAGCAGCAGAAGAGGACGGCCGAGGAGGTAGAAGTGAACAAGGTGGATGCGCCGGTGGAAGAGACCAAGGTCGAGGAGGACAAGATTGAGGAGACAGTTCTTGTCGAGGCAACAAAGGCTGATGAGATTCAGGCCGAAGCCACGCCTGAGCTTTCAGAGGCAGCCGAGGAGGTCCAAAAGGAAGCAGAGGTTCCGGTGGTCGAATCGGAACAAGTCAACGTCGACGTCGAGCCGGAAACCGAGGTGGACCTCCCTGCACCGGAGCCTAGTACGACGGAGGTCGAGGCCGAAATCGCTGTGCAGGAGGCTGAAGCGAAGCAAGTGGAGGAGGCTGCGGTCGAGCAGGCCAATTCGGAGGCTCCTGTTATCGAACAGATTAAGCAGCAAGTCGAAGACTTGGCCGCTTCTGCATCCGAGACGGCGCAGGTTAGCAAGATGAACACTTTATTCATCTTATCCATGACCTCTGTGCTGACCGCGTATGAACACAGGCTGCCAAGGAGCACATCTCTACCACCGCTGAAGAAGTCCTCGAACGAGCCGAGGTTCGAGCCGAACATGTCGTCGAGCAGGCTAGTGAGGTGACTGAGGCGGCCGTCGACAAGACTTTTGAAGTGGTTCAGAACGCCAAAGAGGTCGTCACAGAATCGATCGAGACGACCCAGAATGTCGTTTCGGACAAGGTGTCGCAGGCCGCCGAGGTTGCAGAGGATACCTACGAGAAAACCAAGGAAGTTGTTTCGGACGCTGCCGAGACCACGAAGGAGGTTGTTGTGGATGCTGCCGAGACCACACAGGAGGTCGTGTCCGAATCATACAAAATGACCCAGCAGGTCGTGTCTGATTCGATTGAGACGACCAAGGATGTTGTTTCAGATGCCGTCGAACAGACTCAGGAGGCCGTTTCGGAAGCTGTCGAGACAACCAAGGAGTGTGTCTCCGGGGCATACGACACTACCAAAGATGTCGTCTCCGATTCCGTCGAGAAGTCGATCGAGGTCGCCGAGGAAGCAAAAAACTACGTTATCAAAGGGACTCAGTCGCTCGTGGAGAACGTTTCGACTGCTGTTCAATCCGTCGTCCCGCCTGTGGAGGAAACCCGAATTGTGGAGCAGGACGTCTCGGCGCCGATTCAAGTCGAGAAGGAGATTCAAGCGTCCGTCGTCCCCTCATCCAAATCGACCGACCTCCTCATCTCAGCCGAAGAAATCGCGGCTGCCCGCGCCACCTCCGATCGATCTCAAGACCGCATTCCCGTGTCACTCCCCTCGGTATCGGATTTGACTTCTTTTACGGGTATTCCCGAGACGTTGGATGAGGACGAGATGCCTCTGACGGCGGAACAGGTCGTCGCGCTTCCTAGTTTGGATGATCTGCTTGATGTTGATGAGGTTGAGCCGATTAAGGTGGAGGTTGAGGAGAAGGAGGTTGAGAAGAACGCTGGGCTTTCAGCTTCGGCTCTGCCGGAGCACCTTGCTGCTTCAGGGTCGGAGGCCGAGGTTGTCGATACACCGATTGCACCTATCTCGGGTGAGAACTCGGCACGTTCGGCGGATGAATCGGCATCAACGCTTCCCGCAACAACAAATGACGCCGCCGCGCCTTCCGCTCTGGGAGGTGAGATGCTGACTTCCAACTCGGCTCCTCCGTCCTCCCACGGCGACGACGACGACAAGAAGGACCCTTCCCACCAAGCGGAAGATGCCCCCTCTTTGACTTTGACGATCGTCAACACATGGAAAACGACCCCTTGGGCAGCCAAGTTACCTGCTATTCTCGCTTCCGTCGTGATTAACTTTGGTTTGCCGTTCATCAATGGGGTCATGTTGGGTAAGTGCTTTGACTTCGGCTTGTGGGACAGCTTGTGGTCGGGATAGAGACTGATCCCTTTCGGGCATCCTGCCTCCTCAGGTTTCGGCGAATTATTCGCGCGCAACTTCATTGGTGCGCGAATGGGATGGGGCAACCCTTTCCGAGCACAGGGGCTCGACACAAGAGGGGAAAGAGCCAATACCGCCGGTGTAGGGTTGCGGGCTGCAGGACCTTCGAAGATCCCTCCTGGTGGAGCTGGGAAGAGGACGGCGATTGAGGCATTGGAGGTTGAGGCTATGCATGTGGCTAGGGAGGCTTAGAGCTTGATACTCTAATGTCACGAAACACATGAAACATCATTACGATCTCACCAAAACCTATTTTGGATCGTGGAAGATCGCTGTGGGACTTTCTCGTATCATGACGGAGAAGCTCATGACGGTATTGCATATCGTTGCAGAGAGAGTTCAGGTAGAGGGCAGAGCAAGAGCAATTCCGTAAGAGTGGGTAAGAAGAAAGTATTCGACCAGCCACGGACGCACACCAAAATACGACTCGACGGAATGAGGAGAGAAGCTTTTTGGCTTACTTGCTTCCTCCCTTTTTGCTCAACTCGGTCCGCAAGATCAATTCGCGCCAAAACTTGACGACGAACTCGCTCGTCTCTTCGTCGAGGACCTATGTCAGACAAAGAATTAGCAACGAGAAATCGAGCTGCTAAATGACGAGCTAGTGAATAGATGCGCACCGGTTCGAGTTCCTCGATGAGCGCTTGCGGCGCAGCGTGTCTCCTAATGTGAGTCATCACGGCGCTCAAGAGTTCCTCTTCCTCGAATCCCAGGGACTCAACGATCATACTTGTCGTAAAGGGCACTAGCTCCTTGGTGATCAAAGCCTGTGCGATTGGTCCAATGGCGATCAGCATGGGAATTTCGAGGCGACCAGAACTGCACGTGTACGTACCTCGCTCAGTCCGGACCAGTATATCGGCCAGGCAAACACCTCATCCTTCGATCTCGGTATCCTTGCCTCAAGATCTTCCTTCCTTTCCTTTGACGACTTGCCATCCTCCGCTCCTCCTCCTTCGTCGTCGTCGTACACCAGAGGGATGAGCGCACGCTTCGTCTTGCCCTCTTCGTCATCATCGGCCAAACCCAATAAGCTCGTCGCAGGTTTGGCCGGTTTGATCGCAGCTTTAATGACGGTTGGTTCGAGCTTGAGTTTGACGTCCAGTCCTGAAGGCGGTGCGAGCAATCCCAATTGATCAAGGAATGCATCACCCTGCTTGGCAGCGGCTTCATATTCTTCCTTCTCGCGTTGACGATCGAGGTCATCGGCTTCTTGCTCACGCTGTCGCTGAGCTCGGCGTTGGGTCCTCCATCTCGATCGATCGATGTAGAACGATTCGCGCCCTCGTTCAACTTCAGCTTCGTCGTCCCATCGTGCCAAGCGATCCAACATCGCGTCTCGTTCTCGGGCTTCGCGCTCCTCTTCGGCTCGCTCGCGTGCTCGTTCTCGGTCGTAGTTGTTGATTCGTTGTCGCTCACGTTGCTCGAATCTCCGCTCGCGCTGTGGGCGTAGAAGTTCGTACTCAGTAAGGTTTAAGAGCCAGATCCTACATTATGTAGGTACTCACCTCGTGAAAGAGTGCCTCTGCATCCCTGTACGCCCTCTCTGCCCTCTCGCGTTCCTTTTGCGCATCGTCCAGTCCCGTCCCCTCGCTCACGAAGCTCACAGGCTTGTTATAGCTCTGCGGATCATCGCTCGGAGCGCCCGTA
The DNA here is from genome assembly GCA_003665825.1 of Microbotryum silenes-acaulis. Taxonomy (NCBI): domain Eukaryota; kingdom Fungi; phylum Basidiomycota; class Microbotryomycetes; order Microbotryales; family Microbotryaceae; genus Microbotryum; species Microbotryum silenes-acaulis. Next base: position 783,185 of record QPFY01000009.1, read on the forward strand.
GGTCCAGGTGCTGACTTGGAGCTTGCCGACGGTGAAGCTGACGAAAAAGCACCAGCTAGAGAAGGATGCGAATTCGACCTCGCCGGCCCAGTCGGGACCGATCTCCTCTCTGCCAAAATCCGATTCGTCACCGCCTCCTGCTCCCTCTTCAGCTGCGCGGCCTTCTTCTCCGCGGCCTTCTTGAACGCAATCTCACGAAACATGGCGATCTCGGACGTGATGGCTTCGCGGTGGTGTTCGGGGAGGTCTTCGGGTGCGAGATCGCGGAGATGGGCGGGGATGCCATCGTCGTCGGGGTCGGCCGAGTCGCCTATGGGTGCTCGAGCAGCGGAGGGGGATTCTCCTTTTTTGATGCGGTCTGCGATAACACGTAGATCGTTCTTGGCTTGTTCCAATAGATCGGCTTGGGACTGTGCACGATAGGATGAGGCAAATCAGCTCCCATTCGCTGCTTACCGCGACGAAAGCTTTGGAGGACAACGCTCACATCGTCGTTCACCCGCATTTTCTCGTATTCATCGAGCCTCGCTCGTACTTTGTCGTCAGTTTTGATCAACAAGGCGTCGGATTTGCCAGAGGGGTAGCTGATGGCAGCGCCGTTGAGGACCTCGAGCGCACGAAGGACTACCTCGGGGTCACCGTATTCGACGAAGGCCATCGGTCTGGCCGGACGAGTGACGGACAAAACAGGTCCAGCGATCTGAATGTATGAAATGATACAGTGTGAGTAGGTGTCCGAGTCTTCCATGCCTCGAAGCCACTCGGGGCTACGCCGACGAGCACCCTCGCAGACTGACCTCCAACAGCTTGTTCAACCAGCCATCACTCATCTCGGCGATCTTGCCCACGAACAACTTGAACCTTTCCTGACTGAGTTGAGGAACGAACCCAGGTGGTGGACCGCCCCCTCCCATCATGCCTGGGTCGTGAGGAAAGCCAGGTGGAGGTGGGTACTGCTGCTGCTGATGCTGATGCTGATGTTGCCCGCCCTGGAACGAATTCGGCGAGCCTTGTGGCTGATGATGGTGGAAGCCTGGTGGTCCTGAACCTATTCCAGCATGTCGGGGTGGATAGCGATTCGTAGGTCCTCCGACGGGGGGCGGTGATGGTGCATAGTTGGGGTTGGGGCTGCCGCCTGGTGGTCCGTACGACCCACCAGCACTGGGACTGGCCCCTGCTGCTGCTGATGGAGGCGCACCAAAGCCTGGTGGAGGTCTGAACCCGGGGGGAGGGCCTGTGAGGTCGAGCTATCAGTTGTGGCATCACTGCATCTTCCCACACTCCAGCGTTACTCACCTCCTCCGTACATCTTGCACGCGAGCGACGGAAATTGGGTGGGGTGCGGATAAAGAACCCTGGCTCGCACCACACGCTCCGACGATCAGTTAGCCTTTGAACCAGCTCGTCGAATTGCTCAAAGATTGTTCGTGACGTGTTCGCTCAGGTTGATTCGGAGCACAAACCTGCTCTTGGGGGAATGATTTCATTTTGTCTAATTACATCATAGATCGTATCATCTGTGGAAGCGCAGAGCGTACAGAATAGAATGATCGTCGGCAACCGACGACCACAATCAACATCTTCGATCACACTGGCTTGTGAATTAAAACCACTTTCGCTTCTGCAGAACAAGAAATGGTACGGCGACCTTATCAGTATTGAGTACGTGGGTCTACCGTACTATGCTCCACTCACCTTGAATCCCAACAACTCCAACAAGCTCTTGCCCAAACTCCCAATCGCCCTCGGCACGACCATCGGCGACCGAATCGGCACGCCCCTCACCTCGACCTGCCAAGCGACCTGCCCATCGATGTAAACTTGCACACGCACAAGGGGCTGGTTCACGACGCGCGTGTCGACTTCAAACGTCGTGAACTTGTGGTTCCCGTCGGGGAGGTAGTTGAGCAACACGTCCTCGCCCGTCGCGCCGCGGTTGTTGGCTTGCGAAAGCGTGCGGATCGGCAGGTAGAACATGTTGAGCGGAGAGGTCGAGAACTCGGTCACCGTCGTGCGAATACTGGCGGCGGCAAACTCGTGACGATCCTATCGTGAAGACAGCGTCTCAGCGACCGGTCGAGTCAGAAGGATGATCGAAACGGTCGAACTCACCCCCGAGAGTACGATCACGTTGGGCACATATTGCAGCGTGTCCATGATGGCATCTGAGTCCGATCCGGGATGAGATTTCAGCACCCAGCATAACCAAGCAGGAAGCCACAGACGACTGACCTCGTTCGCTCAAGAACCCAGCCCATGTATCTTGGCCATGATTCCACAAGCTATTGAACGGAACGCTGCTCGCCACAAACTTCCACGTGACGGTGTTGTTGACCTCCTTGAGCCACTTTTCAAACGATTCGCGTTGCTTCTGTCCCAGCATCGTCTTGTGCTCGTCATCGATCGCGCTGTTCTCGGATCGATAACGACGCGTGTCCCAGACGAAGAAAGCTGCGTCACCATGACGGAACGAGTAGTAGTCCTCTCCCTCGTCGACGGGAGAAGGGTTCGCCGACCCGAGATAGTCGCGGTACGCCGCATTGGCCGTCGCGAAGGACGGATCGGACTCTTGCGAGGAGAAATCGTTGCGGATCTCATGGTCATCTTTGGTGTAAAGCGAAGGCAGCTTTTCGAGGAGGGCCAGCATGTCGGGTGAGCCGAACGTTTGTCGGTAACGTTTCTGGTACTGCGTGACCGACGGGCCTGCATAAAAGGGAACCTGTGGGGTACGCGCGTTGGACGTATTAGCGAAGGCATGGTTCGGATGCTACTCTCTGTAACCCACATCGGCATAGATAAAGTCGCCAAGCATGAGCATGAACTTGAGGCCCTTCTCTTCGACGACCTTCTTCAGCAAACGAGCACCCTTGATCGACTTCTTGTTCCAAGGACCTGTGTAAGGAAAACCCGGCTTGACGCACGACGTAGAGACGAAGGAGAAATGAGTTCCCGCGCCAGGTGAGCCAGCCGAAGAAAGCGCAGGGTCGGGGAAGGTCGTGAACGAATAGGTCGAAGGGAACGAAGGGTGTTGCGATGAACTGAGCGTCGGACGAAGGAGCCGGAATTCGTATTCGGTCTGGGCCCACAGGCCCTTGAGGTGGAGCACACCGGTGTAATCACGGTTCTCCTCGACACGCAAATCACCCCCATCGATCCATTTGCCGAGCGGTTTGGTCGGACGGTAGACGACGCGAGCCCCGGCAAACGAGTCGACCTGGTCACAGAGCACGGTGGAGAGGATCGTGTCGTTGGTGGACTGCACCGGTTCGGCCGTCAAGGCAGTGTGGACGGGAGGTACTCGAGCAAAAACCTTGGCCGACATGTGGTCCACGGCACCGACGCGGGCAAAGGCGAGATCGTGCTCATGCTGACCCAGGATCGGGGTCCACAGAGCATCGAGACAGAGGCCCAAGAGGAAGACGTTAATCGCAAGCGTGACGCGGTTGAGAAAGATCGAGTGCGACGGCGTGGAGAGGACGAGGTTGGAGATGAGCGATCGCAAAGTGACATCGCTTTGTGGTAGTTCTTGCTCGGGCTCATCTTCCAAAGGAATGAGAGCATCGGTCGGCTCCTCCGAATCGAGGGCCTTGATCTGCTTCTTCTTTTTGCGTCGGCGCAATGAGCCCGCAGCGAAGGAAGGGGACGTCGGCGTCGAAGCAGTCGAGCCGGTCGAAACGGTCTCAAAAGCTGCATCACCCTTGAGCACGATCTCGTTGTCGCTCGAGGTGGGCTCAGTCGCGGCGATTTGAGCAAAAGTGGGTGCACCAGGGGAGATGATGGTCTTGGCTCCCGACGTAGGCGTGGCGGGTCGCTCAGACTCCACCTCGGTCGTTCCCACGCGATGAGTTGGGAGCTCCTTGGTTGGTGTGGGCGAGTTGTAGTAGAAGCAGAGCGAGTTGAGGAGGAAGAAGGCCGGGAGCAAGTAGGTGCCCTGACGTCCTGGGATCAATCGAAGAAATGCTGGGGTTGGGTGATGAATGGCGCTGTCAGCTATGGAGCTCAGTACCCCTTCAGCTTTAAAGTGACCTACACCATACGAGGAATCGATATACGAAACCGGTGAAGCCACCGGTCAAGGCGAGCAGGGACGCCTGCAACCGCCAGAGGGAGATCGATCGAGATGAGGAGCACGGTCATCAGCTGCGAAGGCTTGTTTAGCCAATAGAGTTGAACCAAAGATATGTTGTAGCTTACCATATTTTGCACGTAGGTAGCTGATCCAACTGACTCTGAGGTGGGGTGGGGAGCTACAAGGGGGACGGACGAGCCTGATCACTCGACTGCAGGTGGTCAGTGCGTGAGGAAGCGACTTGAAAGCCGGAAATGCGCAAAGAAATGCGCAAATCGGAGGAAGCGAGCAAATTGCTTTGCGCGCTTGCGATGACGGCAGATGACGGCAACGCAAGACAGCGCATGGGAAGGTCGGCCGCAGCCCTTTTCGCCAATTTTGGCCCGCGCCAAAATAAAATCGCTTTCAGTATGAGTAATGGCCATTTTGGGGAGACTGGGCGACCTACCCGCTGGTGCACGTGGCTGGATATGGCGTGGTACTCGAGTCATCGACCCACGGGATCATCTCTCAAAGCAATTATAGAGCTCCAACATACATCTTCGATCCACTGAACCCATTTGATGGAGGAACCCACCCTTCTCCGTTGTTTCATTCAGCAAGCACGATGACGCTTCACTTGACTCTTGCAGCCCCCACCCCCACCCCCACTCGGTGCGAAACCGGCCCAGATCGCGCAGTCGCCGTCGCAGTGGCAGCCAAGTACAGCCTCTGTCCCGCCAGCATACGAGTGCATACACATGCATGCACGTGCACCTAAGTGGCTAGTTATGCCTACTAGTTTTCCTCTCGGTCAAAGTTCTCTGCACGACATTCCACAGCTAAGCACCCTTGTGCACGCTCGGATCGAATGATCGGCCTCCCGCGGCTTGCTTCGTTGCGAAGCCCCTTCATTCGCCGACCGCTGACTGTACTGCGTTCATCCGACGTGAAGAAATATAGCAGATTGAAGCAGCTTGTCGTGCGGCCTTACTGCCCACGCCGCGGTCGCACAGCGGAAGGTCGTACAGAGGACGTCGCCTCGAGCTCCCTCGATCTGATGGTGCTCCCCTTGCCACTCGGCGAACCTGGTGACTGACACTACCACATGTCGAGCTGGAACCATCTCCCCTCGGGAACGACCACGCTCAACTGAGGACCTGTTATAGGACCTTACCTGTAAATCTTCCCAGTGAGGTAGGACAGAGCTACTACCTGAGCCGCCGCAGAAGGTTGACACAGAGTCCGACTGGGACTTAGTGTCGACGGGTTGCAATAGCCTGGAAGCAGTGTAAAGGTTTTATGGGGAGGTGTTTTAGTAGACCTTGCACTGGTATCAGGGTCCGGATAGCTTGACACGTCTAAAGCTTTTCGAATGATTTTCGAATGATTGAAAACGACCCAGGTCTGACTCCTGGTCCAGTTGTTCTCTTCTTCTGTCGATCATTCGGAACCATTGTTGATACGACAGAACAGATCGTCCCCTAGAACGGGGATCTGCAAGTGCGTAGGGTCGAGTAAGTGATCGACCTCAATATGCCTCTCGGCTGACCCACTTCCCGCTCTCGGACTTGTGCTTGTATTTGGAAGAAAGGATAATGGGCTCTGGCGCCCCCGCGGAATTGCGACAAGTGTGCCTTTGGCGATTGTCTTCAATGATGGCTGGCTCGCTGACTCGCGTCTCAACCTAGTCGACCTTGGTCAGGCCCCCACCCGTCACAACAGTCACCGAGAGCTGCACGCTCCCACCAACATTGAGATGATCCGCATTCCCCATCGAACATCGCAATCACCTACGGCACTGCAATGGGCATCTCACTCAAAGTGCTCCTCGACAAACACGAGCGCTTCCTACCCGCGGCGCTTTCCGACTTCTACTTGGAGACCTACTGCGAAGTAAGGTCTAGCAAGCAGTTTGTGCACCACCTTGAGAGTGAAGTCATCTGGCAAGCCGTGTCGGCTTCGACCTGGAACGAGCTCTGCGTCTACATCCGGGCCGTGATGGCGCGCTACAACGAGGAGACGGCCCGACTCGGGCGCACTTGGAGCTACAATCTGCTCTCGGCAAATGTACGCAAGCAGTGGAAAGAAGCACTGTATTATGAGTGGCTGGTCGACTTCGAGCTCCACCAAATACGCGACTGGACCGGCTTTGTTACGATGTCGTGCTCGTCGTGGTCGGCCAGGTGGCGCTGATCTCCCTCGGTGACTTGTCCATCACCGTTACCCCCAGCCATGCATCTCCTTCGCAGCGATTTCATTCGAGACTTCAACTCCAAGCATCCCAAGCTGGACCCGCCACTCCGCATCTCCGACAATCTCGCGATTCGCCTCGCCCCGTTTGGAGGGTTGCGATCGTGACAGGAGGATCGTGTGATCTACAATCAGCAATTCGCATCGCCTTACCTCTTTCATCCCGGAAACCTCACCCCATGGGAAGAAGCACATTTTAAAAGTGAGTGGGACGGTATGAATTGTGCTCTCTGGTTCTGGTGTGGTGACGCCGCGACTGGATGGGGTCATCTAGGTCTCTGATCACTCCGCACTATGCGCAGAGAGAGGCATACGCTTCGATGCTGTCCCCGATTTTAAGTTTGAGAACACCATCGACATCAGAGCTGCGAAGCATACCGCGTTATTGGGCCTTCCTGACCTAATCGAGCTAACCATAGCCCGATGCCGCACGCGTGAAGAGGATGGAGGTGTCGACGAAACGCTCCTTCAGGAAGGCGACAGGAAGTGCGTGCGTTTGTGATCAGTCTAGCCCGAGCCGCGCTTGCCCGTATTGTCTCTTTCGTTGTTGATACATACCATGAATACGCTGTCAGGACTAGTGGGCCTTACGCCGACCAACTTTCGCTCGTGGTGCATCCTTACGAACGTCCCCGTTTGCACGTCCCCGTCATATTGCAAAATCTGGCTTGAGCACAAGGCGCTCGCTCACTACGCAGCTACCGTCTCAAGCCGACGTATTCAGCTGGCGTGATCAATGTTTCCTTCTCGCCGGTCCAGACTGCACCGGACTTGGGGCGCGGTTGGTTGTCGCTCGACTCGTCGAAAGCGGCGAGGCGAGTCGGGAACTCCAGAAATGGCAGAGCTGCTCGCCTAACTTCTAGCTAGTTGGTATCATGGAAAGACCCATCAGCGAGCGAGCAGTTGATTGACTGCGAAAGATAATAACTGGTACAGCGAAAAAGAGACTCGAGCACTTGTTCGCGTGTTCTCCTCGTCTCGCTCAGCCCATGCGCACCCCAGGAGACCGTGGTCACGCTGCCAACCGCCCGGGATGAGGAGCCCTCCAGTTCCTGCAATTCTACCGGCCTATGCACCGGGTCATCTTCCGGTAATTTCTTTGTCGTCGCCTCATTAGGTTGTAGAGATGTAGCCCGGAGTAGTTTGCGTCCCATCGTTGGCATATAATCATCACACTTCTTCGTGGCTCGTTGACTTGACTTCGTAACTCGGACTCGTGCTAAAGTGGTCCGGTCGTTTCGCACTCTCAGTGCCGATCCTTGCAGTGGGTGTACACGGCCATCTGGGGGCCGAGGTAGTCGCGGATCGAAACGTGGGGCTTGAGGGGTTTGAGCGCGATTCGAGCCTTGTGCACGCGCCTTTGCGCAGGAGGATATGGTGGTGGGGCGAGCTCAGCGTCGGGTCGGCGATCGTGCTCGCCCCGCTGACCGTTCTGCACAGCTGCATGGCGGGCTCGTATACGAACCGCAATACCAAGATCGGTTGGGCTGTTGTCATGAGGCGCGGGGGGCTGATACTGTTGATCGGAGCGGGACGAAGAGGAGGGTCGAGCAGCGGGGCACTCAGCACCGGGCGTTCGAGTAGGCCCATGGTACGGCGCTAATACCCTCGCGTCCAAGACTTGGCGAGGTTGCGATGGCCCTCCCTGGCGACCTTGGGACCGGGGCATAGTGCCGAGGATTTCCCCTTGAATGAGTGTCACCAAATTCGATGAGAGTGGGAGGGAAAAAGAAAAGGTTCGAGGGAGTGGCGCGGGATTATTTACGGGGAGTCATTTGTTGTTCAGCCCCTACCAGCCCCTGCCTCATAGGCTTCACACGTGCGCGCGCGCCTGGGGGCCATTTTGGGTTGATTTTTGTCCAGTCCTGGCAAAAGCAATATTTGCATTTGGCGCGTGTGTTTCTCTGTGTTAGATTTTGTCCATAGTTCTCTTTTTTGTCGTAGATAGACTTTTGAAGCTTTTGACGGGCCACGCGCCTCCGATAGGCCCAGACTCTCCCTTACGGAGATTTACCCCGATGAATGACGTACATTGGCCAGTCGCCTCATTGCCTTGAGATGAACTCCAGTCGAGCCGTCGATGCACTCGCACGCTGTGCACCCTTGGCTTCACCCGTCACACCCGTCGCACCCGCCCTCATCTCGTCCTTGGTGGTGAGTGTCTACGAATCCTCCTTGCCTATTGTAAAGGTCCACTGGTTTCTTCTGTTGTCACGAGCTCACCCAGGCACCCGTTCACTTCTGCCGCCGCGTACAGAGCAACCGGAAACGTGCGGAAGTCGCCCAGCCGCAGTCATGAGTGGTCAATCGTCGCAGCCGCCTTCGCGAGTCCTCGGCGACAACGCCTCCTCGGATGAGAACCCTTACTCGGACAATCCCTACTCGACCGAGACACCTTCCATGTCGGGCCCTCCCGCGGAGATCGATTCGCTCGACGATGAAGCCCCACCCGCCGCGTCGGCTACGGAACGCACTCCCCTCATCGCCTCGTCGAAGAACCACAACAACACCGGCAAACCCAAAATTCAATCCCGCTTCAACAACACAGGTGGAGATGCGGTCGTGCGCGTCAACTCAAACGGAGCGACTGAGGACGATGGCAACGGCACCAGTGATCCGGACTCGCTGCCCCTCCACAAGCAGCCTCGGCCATGGCGACTCAAGATCGACTTTGCCATCGCTGTCATCCTACTCTGTGAGTAGTGAATAGGAATTCGTTGATTTGAAACAAGAGCCCATGACTGACATACGTACCTCTCATACCAGACGTGAACGTGTCGTTCCTCTTCCTTTCGATCCTCTCGATCAAATCCCCCTTCATCGCCCACAACGCCTTGCCGGCCCATCGAGGATCGACCTTCCTTCCGATCTGGGTAACATTCTTGTCAAGCATCACCAACATGTGAGTATGCGAGAGAGGCGTATCTTCCTGTCTCTGGCGACTTATCTCACGGCCCTCACACAGTCTCGCGTTACTCTCGTTCGTCTACCCCAAGGAGGCCCCTGCCTTCTCTGCTCTCACCTCATGGATCTCGGCTTTCTCGGCGCTCGTGATCCTCATTCTCGCCGTCGCCGTTACGCAGCTTCGTCGACACGAGGGTGTCTTGACCTTCCTTCTTCTCGCCTTGTCCATCGTCTCGAGTCTGCACGCCGGTCTTTCTGCGCTCTTGGCGGAGCGTTACGCGCCTTTGCTCATGGCCGACCCGGTCCCTGTCGAGCGTGACGCACCTAGTTTCACCTTCTGGGACAGTCTACGTCGGGTTGCTTCGGGCGTCTGGGATGTGATCCACGTTTCGCTTCCTCTTGCCCTGTTGCACCTTGGCGTCGTCATCGCCTTTTTCTTGCTTTCGATCAGCGTTTTCATCCGCACCGTCGACTCGTCGCTCGACGTCCCCGGCCAACTCTGGAAGGTCGACCCTTGGCTCTACATGCGCAAGAACTTCCCCGAGACGGGCGGCAGTGTGTTCAACACCGGAGGCCGACCTTTCAAGGTTCACCTCGCTTGCCGAGGTGTTGGTATCGATGATCCCTTGCCACCTCGTGTGCAGTCGAGCTTGATTCCTCCTGGACGGGAGGCGATCAGGCGAACGATCCTCATCGAGTCGGATCAGGGAATCTCGGGCGCCGAAAGCGCACGATGGGTGCTCAAGATGCTCAAGGAGGGCGAATTGACGAGCGGTGACTTTGAGACGAGGGTCTGCTACTGGGATCGACCTGGGTATGGGCTCAGTGACAGCTCGCCTACATCTGCACTTCCCGAGGTCGTCACGGCCTTGTCACAAGCACTCACGGCCGCTGGTGAGATGGCTCGCCTCGAGCCACCGAGTTCGCTTGCCTCTGTCGACAACTCGACTATTGGTCAGAAGCTTGAGACGAACTTCGCCCCCACGCCTTTGGCCCGCTCGGGATTTGTCCTGGTCTCGCAAGGCTATGGATCCCTGGCGTCGTCACTCTTCGCGACGATCAACCCGCGACTCACGCACTCGTTCCTCTACCTCTCTCCGATCCCTTCGCGCCTTCAATTCTCCCAGACCAAATCATGGTACAGAGCGGTACCGGGCTTCTTCACCCGTACGATCCCTGCCGTTTCGACCGAGCTGGGCATCTGGGCCATGGCATCGTTTGTGACCGGACACAGTCGGGCGAGTCGAGTCTTCTCGTCCGAGTACTCGGACATCAAGGGTTCGATGGGCAGGGCGTGGCTGCAGGAGGAAGGCGAGCGTTACAAGGGCCGTGACTCGTTGTCGCACGTAGCTTGGGATCGCAAGAAGGGAAGGTACCCTGAAAGACACACTGGTGAGTTGAGCTCTCGGATTGTGAGCTATCGACAGCATCGTTACTGACCACTGTGACGGGCTCTTCGATCACAGTCGTCCTGTCCGGCTCGCAACCCAGCCGGTACACCAAGGAGCAATGGAAGGAAGGCCGAGACCACTTCATCAACGATGTAGTCCGTGAAGGACTCGTCCGACATGAGACCGATTGGACCGGTTACTGCGACGACGGAATGGACGGCGAGGAGAGGTGCCGCAAGGCGCTCAAGGATCTGGTCAAGATGGATTAATCGGTGGATCGATGGGTGATGTGTTATTCTCTCGATGTGTGTTATTGTCTCTATATACAAAAAGCTGTCGAGTTGTCCTCGATTCGAGAAGATCTTTTCTGGCTCGAGCGCGCGACACGGGAAGAATGTGGAGGCCTTGAGAGGGGGTCCTGATCGCATTTGAAATGCCTTAAGCTCTCCAAGAACACTACTGCGAATCTGTCAACCTGTGATCTACGCTGCACGTCTCGAAGACACGCTATCGGATGTTCATGGACTGATGTCAGCACGCAAATGGATAAATGGCAGTGCATCGGTCATGGCGGAGGGACAGGGGACAGTATTTGAAAGAAGGTCACACGAATGACATCACGTGTAGGCACGTGATACCTAACGACGACGGGCGGATGATCTGCAGATTGAGGATTGCGGTCCTTGTCGCGGATGGTATGAGACACCACGGGCCTCCTGTCGAGCAAAAAACCACGCTCCCAACCCCCAGGCGGGCGCAACACACAAACAGCCGGGGCGGCGTCTGCGCGCGCGCGAGAGCGTTCGTCTCAATCGCCCCCAGCCGGTGGTTAGCGCGTTCCCTTTGCTTCCTTCCCACCACTCGCCCACCCTTTTGCTTGGACCTCCTCCCCTTCCGTCCTTCCTCGTTTTTTCTTCGCCTCTTCTTTCTACCCCCACGTCCTCGACAAGACACCTCAGTGAGTTGAATGCATTCACATCGTGTGGTGCTCCCTCGGTGGTGGCCTCGGCGAGGTGGCGGTGTGGGTGATCTCGGATGAAAGGAGGCGCTCAGGACCTCGCGCGCGTCGTGGAATCTACACGAACGCACGCTCGCAAGCCCGCCTGCGCGGTTTTTTGCCACTAGCTCTGACTGACACGATCGAACTTGTTACTGCTCCTACCCTACCCGCTCCTGCCCAGATCGCAATGGCCACCGTCGCTGAAACCGCCCCCGTCGTCGCTGCCCCCGATACGCCAGTCGAGACCGCCGCCGCTGCCCCCGCCGCGACAGAGGAGACCACCCCGGCTGTCGCTCCTGCTGCCGATGCCCCCGCCGCCCCCGTTGCTACTGCCGTCGAGGAACCCAAGGTTGAGGCCAAGAAGAGGACACCCTTGACTGATCTCAAGAACAAGTTGTTCAAGGTATGTTCCTCCGTCTTCCCACGTGTGCTGCCCCGTGGGCTAGGACCGTCTAGGCGCCAGGCTCTCGGAACAATGGCCTTTTGTGTCCGGTGCCAGGCGTCTGTTCCCGTCACCGGTGTGGTCTCGGCTCAATCTTCTTCGTCGAGCGTTATGTCACCTTCACTGGTGTTGTAGCGAGTGACCTTGAATGGTGCCCCCCTGGTTCATCAAAGGCGCACCTATCGATTCGAGTGGCCCTGCACGTAGTACTCCACGCGACGGCTGCGAAGCTCGGAAGACAAGGGGGTCTGTGCTCGACGGAGCCGGACGCTGCTGGAACGGCCGCTTCCGATCAACTCTTGGAGCCTTTCTTGACAAGATCAAGTCGAATCAGTTTCACCTTCTGGCAGGAGCGCCATCTCTCCAACATGAGCCTTAGACCCGTTCGATCATAGCGCTCATAGCTGACGAGAATCTCAACCCCTCCCTCTTCGGCCTCCACCGCAGCACAAGGAGTCGGCAAGTTCTGTTGCTGAGGAGCCTGTTAAGGCTGGCGAGGCGCCAGCACCGGCTACGACTGAAGCCGGTGAGCTGCCAATGACGAATCCAAACTTCACTTGCACACTTGATGTCCTGACACAATGGAATTTTTGCCGGTTCACTAGCCAAGGAGAACGTCGCCGAAGCAGAGGTGCCCGCCGCGGCCGCCCCCGAGGCAAAGGAGGAGAAGACCGTCAAGGAAAAGCGCCCCAAGTCCCCCACATTGGTCGAGAAGTCAGTCTCGTGTCATTTCTCGCCTGGTCTCTACCGTTGTCACTAACCCGTTGTTCGCCTTCCCAGGGTCATCGGATTCTTTGACAAGAAGATCGAAAAGAAGTCCGAGAAGGGTGGGTAGCATCAGCTATCGTGACCGTGTTCTTTGTATTGACTGCTCGGCGCCCTTTGCTTACGAGATCCTACAGCGGCGACGGAGGAGGCTGCCTCTGTGCCCCAAGTTGTGGAACCCCAAGCTGCCCCCGCAACCGAGGTGAGTTGACTCAATGAGAAACGAGTTTATTGCGGTAGACATGATCTGATTGTCTTTGTTCTCGAAGGCACCGGTCGTCGCCGAGGAGGTCAAGGTGGCTGATACAACCGCGATCGCTGCCGAAACCCCTGTCGCCGATACCTCCGCTTCTCCTGAGGCCCACGTGGAGGTGTGTCCGATTGGGCTCACTAGACCTTATCAAGGAAAGGTAACTCAAACGTTTTGGCGAGTTCACAGAAAGAGGACAAGCCCAAGAAGGACGCGCTCAAGCTCTCCCGACGCTTGTCAGCCCGAGTGGGCGCTCTCTTCCAATCGCCCAAGAAGGAGAAGAATGCACCTGCCGAGGGTGCCGCCGCCGTCGAGGGTGCACCGAAAGTCGAAACGGCAATCGACGAGTCCAAGCTCGATACGGTCGCACCTGTCAACCCCGGTCCTGCTGCCGTTGTTGAGGAGACTCCAGCTGTCGAGGCACCCAAGGAGCTCGAGCCCGTCCCGGAAGCGCCCAAGGTCGAGGAAGCTGCCGCCGAAGAGCCCAAGGTCGTCGAGGTGAGTTGGCTGTTTCGCACTCCCATGTGTTAACTATACTACGTTGTTAAATTCTTATTGTGTGCTTCTTAGGCTGCCGCACCCGCTGTAGTGGAGACACCGGCCGAAGCCGCAAAGGAGGCCGAGCCCGTCGCCGCCGCCGCCTAAACCGCCTTGTCCCGCTTCGTCCCTATACCTCTGTTCCGTATTCGTTGCCCGCTGCTCTATCCTCTTGTCACCGACTCTATCTTGGCTTCACCCTTATCGGTTCCGTCCATAACGTCGCATCCATACTCTGGCCTCGCTTGCTCTACCTCTCCTTAACGCCCTTGCATCATCGTCTCATGCTCTTCTCTCTTCTGCACGTTTCTTCTATCTAGCACCACCACCACCGCCACCCCGCCACCTAATATTGCTTCATTATCATTGCTTTCCTTCTATTTTTACTTTCTGCAACATTGCATGCTTTTGCTTTACCTCGTGAGACTAAAGAGACAACACATCCAAGGAAAGCCTGAGTGGACAAGTGAGGTCCCGGTTTGACGGCGCCACCAGTCGTAAGCACTTCCGAACTTTTCTACAGCTTTCTCTGCTGGGGAACGGAGATCCTGTGTCTTCAATGGCTACATTTGGCACAGGCTCTCCCCACGAGGTCTCTTTCTGTCCTTGATCAATTAGTGGCGATCCCCCAATCACATACGCCGGCGAACAACTGCAGTGGCTCAGTGTAAGGCGCCGCTCCGCTTACGCCTCACGACGACCTCGAGCCAACCTCTGCGGCCTCACGCTTGCCCTCGCGCGCGGCGCCGCCGCGTCTCTTGACCTTAGTCCTTTTAGTAGTCTTTCTTCGCCTGCGAATTACACCGTTTGATCCTTTCAGTTTGGACTCGGAACCAGTGAGGCTCGAGAGCGATCTCGTGCCTTTCACTCAGATTGGCCTTATGAGTGCAACTGCCTCGAGACCGCTTTCCGATTTCACATTCCAAGCTCTAGATGGTCGAATCTTGCTGGGTTGTTGATCCCTCGTCCGTTGATGGGATGACCTGGCAAGGGATGCCATGGTTGATCATTAGAAGATGCGCGCGGATTCAGGCGGGCTGGCGTCTCATTAGTTTGTAAATTGAGGTCAAATTCAGCGCGATTCATGAGTCTTGTGTGGGCCGGTGCTAATCTATTCCCCTGCATGCGCACTTGTCTAGATCGCGATCCTCGATCACAATAGCAACGAGTAGCTCGACGAGTTCCGAGCATTGGCCGCACGCCGCACACAAGACCGGATCCGACAATCGTGTAGAATAATCCTGCGCTTTAAACATGTCGTAATTTATTTTTCTACTCGGCGCTTGCCCCCACCCCCACCCAGATCTACTAATTTGCAATTTGCAATCGGTCACCCACGTGTTCCACCCCAAGACACAGTGTTCAAGACCTCTTCTTGCCTTCGCCTAGTTCCTTTTCATCTCATCATACTTTCCTTGAGTCAGTTATCACCGTCGCAAAGTCAGGGACCTCATCGAGTCCAAGTCGAAAGCGAGCGATGAGTATAGACCGCAGTGAATTCCCATATGAAACAGACCAGCATGCCTTCAACTTGTAGTAACATTGTCATTTTTAACACCTTATGCTCAGATTCGAATGGTGCATTTATCTATCGCATGTAACTCGGTTGTGTCCGGGCCTTTTACAGAGGCCACAGATCGTGTCGCGCTTGGCCCTCTTCGTCCGCACCCCGGATCCTGCGCTTGATCGGACGTCCTGTACGCTTAGGGAAATGTGGCGGAATGATAATGGCACCCTCTTCTTCGCCAGTTGAGTCACTATCGTCATGACCTCATGACGCTCACCAGGAATACGATGCAGCTTCCATTCCGACCGAGGTGGAACAGGTTGGAGCGGTGTCGCGTAAATCTGCTCTTGCTGTCGCGGGTTGTGTAGCAGCGATTGGCAACCGTAGGCTTCATTGAAGACAGTGATGGTCCAAACACTGCCTTCTCCGTTGGAAACAGCAGTGGCAGAGAAGGCGCACGGAGGATTTCAAACCGTGTAGATGGGCTGAAGTACCACGATAGGTATTGACATAGCGAGAGATCGCGGCTGCGAAATTCAGCGAATAGATCCGCCTCGCGGCGGTTGTTCTGGCGAGTTGATGAGGTATGGCGTCTGCTCGTTCGCGTCATTTTTGGTTTCAGATATTGTCGCGCTTGACGTGGCCGACGATCATCGTGAAGAGAGGAGAATAGCGAAGCGGACTGAAAGGGATCAAGCCGAACGGAGCAGGCTCGCCGATGATGAGAGCGCCACTTACACCATACGCTCGGACCATCTGAGGCCCGATCGACCAAAATCGCGGACTTCGGATCGCTGCAGCTCCACCCACAGCTTACGAAAGCTCTCGCCGCTTGGGTATGTCATTTTTAGAGCATAAAGAAAAATAGGGCCCTTCACTTTTGCATGGATGCGCCTACTTGCCAAGTTTCAAAGAACCACCCCAAAATGGCCCTGAAATTTCGGAGGGCAACTGGGCCAAGCGCGCCAATAACTCGTAAGCCCTTCCCAAAGGGAGGGCTTAGTTGAGCTTACCTTTGAAGGTACGCCTGAGGTGCCGACCGTGCTGGTCGGGCCTCCCTCCACCCCGCCCGCCGTTCTTGAGCAGCGAGGTCTCGATAGTAGGGCTGCGCAATAGTCCACAATGGTCTACACAATCACGTCAACGTCAGTCTATTTTGCTATGTCTTCCGTCTCGCGTGCGATCGCTCCTACTTGCCCGCTCGTGATGCTGTGGCACGTCCCCGTGCCATCGCTCGTTCCGCCCCACTTTGACTCGTTCACATGCTAACGCCGGCGCCGGCGCCGCTTCGACTCCGGGATTGGACCCGTAGGCTCTGGAAGCAGATCGTACACTATGCATCGTTCAGCCAAACAGGCGTGAGCTTGCGGCAGATGGTCAAATTTGGTGAGTCAGCACTATACGCGATGTGCTGCTATTCTCTCGCTCTCGGGTCGGAGCCGTAGCTGACCGCCAGCGATCCCCGCATCTCCGCATGACGCGATTTGGGACGTGGCTGCGTATCTTGTGGCAGGTCAAAACCCCTCTCAGGTTGGTCGGGTATTCTGCTGTTCGACCCGGCGTGGCCTGGTCGGAGCTTTGCGCTAAATCGGCTCTTGCTGTGACCTCATGGATGAACGCAGGGCACATTGCTCCGAGCTTCACAATTCCTCGCAGGTGAGGCGCAACCATCACTCCGTGCGATGCATGAACAAGGCAATCGAGCGACTGACTACGATGCAATCGCGATGTCACGTCCACAGAGGAGTTGCCGATCCGTCTGGCCCACCGCGTAAAGGAGCTGGATGAGCTACCCCATTCTCTCAACAAGATGCCTAGCATTGAGAAAGTGAAGCGCTGGTATGCCGAGTCGTTCGAGGTGAGCTAAACCGGAACCGGATAGATTGGTCTGGTCCCTGATTAGTCAGCGTCGACAACCTCTGCGCCGTACGAACAGGAGTTGGTCAACTTTCCAAAACCCGAGCTACCACCGTCGATACACGAGGCGTTCATGCGGGCGTCACACGAGTCTCCATCGCTTCCGGAATCGGTGCCCAATCCCTCTCTTCCCGAGCACATGAAGCCCCGGCCAAGTGACTCCAAAGTCACAAGCGGAAAACAACGGCCGCCTCTTCAACATCGGTAAGTCGTCGGCTTCAGTCGTATCGCACGGCCACTCATCGTTGTCACGCGATATCGCTGTTGTAGCTATTACACAGATCCTGACTCAAGCATAAAATGGCCGCCCGAAGTGCATGACTATAACGAGAGGTTCACCAAGCTTTTGTCAAACATTAAAAGAAGGCACGACCCAGTTGTGACAACCATTGCGCAGGGTATTCTGGAGTTCAAGCGGGAAAACAAGACCCCACACATTGATCGCTCGATACAGACCTTTCTCGACCGCTTTTATATGTCTCGCATTGGTGAGCTAGTCGCCCAGCCGCATATTGCGCTGCGGGGATCATCACAAGCGCTATCTGCGGGACTGAAGTTTCAGCTGCGCTCGTTTCGCCAGGCATTCGGGTTTTGATAGGCCAGCACATTGCCTTGAATCGTCTTGAGCCTCACGAGGTGAGTCCAAAGCCTGCCTCTCAACTTGACGCTTTCTCTGACCTTCCCGCTTCATGCCATCCACAGGATTATGGTCAGTTGTCCGCCTCCCGTCAACGACTAGGGACGCGGGCAGACACTTACATGACATCTCGGGACTGGAGCAGTTGGAATCATCTGCACGAAGACCAACATCCATCAAATTGCCCGGGAAGCGATCGAGAACGCTACCTATGTATGCGAAGAGCACTTCGGCTTGTTCAAAGGCCCGCCCGTGCAACTGATTTGCTCGAAAGAGTTGAACTTCATGTATGTGCCAAGCCATTTGGTACGTTATCTTGAGCCATCGGATGTACGTACATGGCCTCGGCGTGTCGCTGACGGCGCCCCCATTACTGCAAGAACCACGTCTTGTTTGAGGTTTTGAAGAATTCACTGCGAGCGGTGGTCGAAACACATGGGGTCGAGTGCGAGGAGTACCCACCGGTCAAAGTCATCGTGGCAGAAGGGAACGAGGACATCACCATCAAGATTTCTGATGAGGGAGGAGGAATTCCTCGAAGCGCTCTACCCCTGGTTTGGACCTTCATGTGCGTGAGGCTGATGCGGTGGTGCACGCGATGGAGAATCTGACTCGTTTGCGCCTCGTTAGGTATACGACCGCGAACCCCGAGAACCTCGACCAGGATTTTCAAGGGACAGACTTCAAGGCACCTATGGCGGGTTTTGGTGCGTCCTCGGGATCGCAAGATGGCGATAGGTCGAAAGGGACTGACCGCGTGTTTGCGCAACCATGCATGAACAGGCTATGGGTTGCCCATCGCTCGGTTGTACTCGCAATATTTTGGCGGCTCGCTTAAGCTAATTTCAATGGAAGGTTATGGAACAGATTGCTACATCGTGAGTTAGATCCGGCGCCCACTCTGTGTGTTTACCCAATTGACCGAGCTCCTTTGTTACTCTCACCCCTTGTTCTGACGTATTCGTGCAAACCTGTGTGCATGTGCTGTTACGATAGCATCTCTCCCGGCTGTCAAAGAGTTCTGAGCCTTTGCAGTGATGACCATCCCGGTCCAATGATGGCTGATACCGTTGCAAGGTTAAGCCTGTATCCCCAGCCGGTAGACGCTCCTGTAGACCGTCACTTTATATAGTTTCAGAGGCCATTGTCCCTACCCCAAGTCAACTATGGGCCAAGTAGAGATTGTCGAAGCTGCTCAAATAATGCGTGCCCTTTGACGTAGTATAACAGACCGAAGAAGGCTCCTCCAAGATGCGCGACGTGATCGAATATCTGCCATCCTCGAATAACGCCTAAAGCGTCCACGACCAGCATCGCGCAACAAGCACTGCCGATTGGAACTGGCACAAACGGCATGAATATTAGAGCGACAGATGCCTTAGCAGATACAGTAGCGCTATCAGCATTCTGAGGCTTGATAACAGGCCAACCTTCACGAACTCACCTGCGGGAACGCCAGTGCTGTGACCACAAAACAGCCCCAGATTGCGCCACTCGCTCCAAGTGAGGGCAGCAGGACTGATGATCGACGAAGTAGAAACGTCAAAGAGTAGAGCCGTGATGCAAGAGATGCGAATATTCCCGCTGGCATGCCCACACATGGTTAACGCGGCGTGGGCCTCAGTTGCAAAGCGGGGCTCACCAGTTATGAAAAACGCTATGTACTCATATCTCGAAGTTGAGCGAGGTAAGGCACAGTCCATTCGATCGAAGCATGCCGAGCAGCTCGAGCCAATCGAGAAAAGGGCAACCGAATTGAATGCCAAGTGAGAAAGGGTCTTGTGGGCAAAGACAGACGTCAGCAAGGTGACAGTCCTCGACTGCAGCGGTGATTGCCAGAGGTACTTGACGGCCAAGGTGCGGGCCGACTTCAGGTTCCAGACCGTGAACACGACGCCAAAGAGGGCAATCAGGCCGACTTGTGTACGTTTTGCCTCCGACACCGAGATCCAACTATGGAGTGCAACCTGCCCAGGTCGTCCGAACGCATCCACGAAAAATCCTAATCGTTGCACCAGTTCAGTATTGCGAGATGCAGCCAGAATCGGGTCAAGACCTCGATCGAGGAACCGACGAGGCGGCATGCTCGAGCGCTCGAGAGCCTGCCGGCGATTGAAGGTGTCACTATTCGTGTGAAGCGCCGCCACAGACATTACTTTAGAGCGTGGATAAGAAATTTCGTTACCGGAACGACGCAGCAGTGGTCAGTGCCGGTCTCTGCATGTCTTGCAGAGGTGCTGCTAAGACCATCAAGCAAGACCCACCTAATGCGCTTGCCGAGACGGCGAAAACTACTGGTCTTGCAAAGCCGAGCGTAGCGGGTACAGAAGCAAGGGTCGAATGAGTGAGATATCCAACGGGGATCTTGCCTCGGGAAACTCTTTGCGAATGTGTGAAACGAGGTGTTGTGGGTCTTGTAGAAACGCAGGCCCGGCTCCATGACCAAATGCGCCCAGTCATCATGCTCTTGCCCAGCTGAGTGACGACGCGGTCGAGATGGCGAGATTGTGAGTGAAGTCAGTGAAGAAAGCTTGTGTGGAGTCTATATCGATAAATAGAAAACGGCAACAGTCAAGCTTTGAGCAATTCTGGGTAGCAACTAGCTGCTGTCCGCATGTCAACTACTTGCCACCACTTGCGGTGTGTCACGTGCCAGTTGCCGACCGCAGGTGGCCTGCTGCCTCATCCAATCACGCTCAGCTATGTGGTACCTACTCACCTCCAAGTGGGAAAGCGCGTAAGCGCACGCAAGAAAGAGAGGGAGGCGTTCTTCAACAGGAGGCGGAGGGGAAGTCAGGAGCCGCAGGGAAGGAGAAGGAGCAGCCTGCAGCCTGCCGCAAGTAGTGTCCACTGCCGGCACTGCGCTGCAACTGCGCACTAACTGCGCTGCATTTCTGCGGCCTTCTGCGGCTGCTGGCCCGGCCTGGCAGGGCAGGCGTCCAATGGACTATCAACGGGCGCGCCGAGCAAGTCGAAAGGCGAGTGCGGTATTTCGGAATTGCTCCCTTGCGCTAGTCCCAACTATGTTCACTCGCAACATCGCTTGTTGGTCGCTTGGAACTTCAGAAGTCTTGCTCTCCCGCCCGCCTCCGACTCGTTTTCGCCTCCCCTTGCTTGCGCTGCCCTGTCAGTTTTTTCGCGGGGTCGTGTAAGGTTCGGCAGCCACTCGGTAGGTCCAAGCTGAAACCTCGGACTGACGAACCGACTTGCCTGACCTCCCTTCCGTTTTCCCTGCCTTTGACTGACAATCATTGTGCATCCCTTTGTCACCCTTCCTAATTGTTCTCTACTTTCCTAGTTTATCACAAAAAACCTCATTGTCTACAAGTCTCGCTTTATCAGCTCCAGCCTAGATCCCCTTTAATAGCGATCCGTAGCTCTCTTCTCTCTTTCCCTCTTTTCTCATCCTTCACTGGACCCCCACTCTTGACTCATACTTTGACAATCGACTGGTTTTGGGACTGTCCATTCGTCAAGCAACATCGAGAGCACTACCGAGGAACCTGCTTTTACTTACGCCGCCGCTGAGTAATCTGGGCTCCTTACAGGCCAGCGCCGTGTCGTGGCCCTGGTGGGGGAACTCGCCCTCAAGCCCAAACCAAAGCCATTAATCATATAGTCACTAACCAAAATTATATAGATCGTCAAAATAGTCGTTCAGTCGGAGACTGCTCGTCGTATTACTTGGCCGACACGAAACGCTCGACGAGCGGCGACTCCGAGTCGGACAATAGCGCCCTAGATCGAGAGCAGTGCCAGGCCCAAGCGCGAGGAAGTCGCGCGGAGTGCGCGCTAGTGCGCGAGGCAGCGCGCCCCATGTCCTAGGCTAGAGTGTCCGGGTACCGTTCCGAGTACGTGAATGCACCTGGCACCTGAGAGTGATCTAGGTCCCTCAACACGTAAGAACTTCCCGCCTGTGCATCGCCTGCGACCGCTCACTTCGCAGACTTCAAAGGCCACGCCCACCATGCACCACGCGTCCGGTCACGTGCCACCTTCGGTGCAATTCACCAAACAAACGCTCAAGGGTCGACGCGCCGCGTGCACGACCATGTATTCCTATCCCTCGTCCGCTTCAAGCGTTCCAGTTCTAGAGGACGTCGTCTTTCGTTGGGATAGTACATGTTACAATTTCACCAAGATCGATCTTTACCTCTCTGTACAAAGTCTGGCCAACGGACTGGTTCCCGTCCACTGTTGGACCCAGATTGACTTCGAAACCGGTACCACGAAGGTCCGCCTCAACCCGACCTGGTGGAACGCGTCATCCAATGGCGGAGACCCTATTACTGCTGAGGTGAGTCTTATAGTTGAAACGTCTTGTGCTCGTCTGACCGCGAGTAACCAATGTCGCAACTTGAACCGGCACTGCAGTTGGGCATGACGGCGTCCGGATCCCCTCTCTGGAATACCCCGGCCTCGTCATCTCCCGCTTTCACGATCACTAACATCTACAACGCGTCCAATACCAATGCACCTGCAACTGAGGCGGCGGCAAACGGCTCCCCGACTGTTGGAATCAGTCATTCCGAGTCCTTGGACGGAGGTCTTGCCGGTGGGCGACTGGCTGCCGCTGTCGCGACGCCTCTCGTGGCCTTGATGGTTGCGGTATGCGCATACCTGGCTTGGCACAAATTTTATCGGAAAAGGGGAGATACAAAACGTTGGAGTGCGGTAAGTTCGTCTAGCCGGCTGGCGCTGGACTATTGGCCCCGATTAGCTCACTCGGTTTGGAATGATGTGCAGGTCATCGACAAGCGCGTGTCCATGATGTCCGAGGGCACTTGGCAGCCCAGCGCATCGATTGTCTCCCGTCCAGAATCATTCAGGAGTAGGAACAGGCACTCTGCCTCATCTTACGGCAACCTCGAAGGCGCACAGCGCGGGAGTATTATTCGACCATCGTCAACATACTCGAGCGAGCACGCCTCGCCGCCGCGTCGACCAGTCGACCGATCGAGTCGCATCAGCTTCGCCTCCATTCCCGAGTTGTCTCGCCGCGAAGGATATGACAAGCTCCCAGGCCAGAGTCATCACCATGGTCGCACTCGCTCTGACATGGGTCCACTATGCACTCGCCGGGATCTCACGCAGATGTCATCATCGCCTAGTGAAGATGCGCTCAATCCACGACTAACCGGCATGAGCGCGTACAAGTCATCTCTTCGTCACGAGGTCTTGTTATCTGACCCTATCAAAGTCGAATCATGCGAGGAAGATGTGCGTCCTTCCGGCCCAGTCAGGCCCCTCGGGGAGGATCCTGCTTACAGCTACTCGAGTGAAAGTGACAATTCAACCGACTCGATACCGGAACCAACAGACAGGCTTGCCTGATCCTTGGAGAGACCCCAGCCAAAGCAGTCGACCCATAGCCCAGATATACCTGCAGCTTTATGACATGGCTTACTTCATTGCATTCTCATTTGATCTAGCCTACAACGAGGTTCCCCACATATTGCAATAACGTAAGAGATCATTTATCTTGCAAAATTGGCGATGCAACTCATACGAAAAGAATAAGGACAGCACGACGACTCGCAACTCGAATGCTCGGGTCTACTGTTGCGTCAGATTGCTTCATATCCAAAGTCGACTTCCAGCGAACTGCGACCGCGAGGAAAGCTGTGCAACACGACGAAAGCGGATCACTGTGTGGGATTGCACCTGCAATGCTACAATTATTCATCTTCATCTGAGACGCGGTGATTAGAGTCAGCATTGCGGCAGCCAGCCATGAGCAGACGCCTCCAAGACACACCATAGTCCATCAAGACTTCCGCATCATCATCGATATGAAGTCGATAGCCGGAGCGATCCCGCCTTCGAAGGCGATTGCTGATGAACTGAAACGCCTCAGATCATCGTAGGGTCAGCAAGGGGCTCGGCCAGGGCTAGGGAAGGGAGAAAACCACCACTGACGGGAATATCCATCTCCCTGACTCGGCTGGCTGTAGCCGCCACGATCCCGACAATGGCCCACCTGCGTAAGCCACCCAACCATTTTGCAGTGCGTAGATTGTTGCGTGGATTGTCAGCAGCTTATCTCGGCAGCAAGTCGAGCATAAGAGACTCACGGGACAGACAAAAGCAAATCGACCAACTGGGAGTTGCTTCCATCTCCGGGTTCCTTACAACGCGGAAATGGGGGGCGGTAAGTTCGCGCCAACACTACCGAACGTAGTCCAGGGCGCCTTACCGGAAGTCTGATCCGTCCCCCGTGACCACCGCGTCGTCTTGTCCACCAGAGTGCGGTAAGACCGGCAAACAGGAATGGCACCACGCTCAAAGTGGCCCAAAAGAAGAAACCGCGCTTCGAGCGACCGGGACATACATGCGCTACCCCACGATCCAGTGACATACCGCCTTGGCACTCGGAGTGGGGGATCTTGCGCATGTTCGTCCGCTCATACCAGAAATCCTGATTCCACGCGCATGTACTGTCGGAGGGGAGAGATGCAGCTCCGTCGACGAGCTGGCAGATGCCGTTCGAATCACGCTTGTAGTTGAACTCGCTATGGAATGGCCAGAAGGCAAGGAAATAAGGCACGGGTTTAATAAAAAAACACAAACCGATAACGTACCACTCAAAGTCTTGCTCTGTGCAAGGGCAGTACCGTTCAATCTTGTGAGGTTGAGGTAGGCGCTCGCCGATGAAGCAGTTTCGATCACGAATGCGGCGATAGTACCTTGTCTGTTAGAGCGAGAATGCATACTCTGATCTTAACATACGCATCGTACAGGAACAGGCGGAGCACCGAGAAGACTGCGCGCCAAGTTGAAAACTTACCTGCTTGCCAAAGAGGCACTGCTCGTCCCGGGACTCACTGGGGCTCCAAAGCTCAAAGTCATCAGAGTTGGGGTTTGCGAGATCAAGTTTACCTGCGTGGCGGGAGCGTACACGTCAGTAAAAGGTGCCAGACTACATTATATGAGGCCTAAGGCGGTGGGACCTACATTTGACATTCGTCACGGATGAGAAATCGAGGTGGATGGCCACTGACGAGTCCGGCGTATTGGGCTTGATGCCGAACAAGATGAATTTCCGACTTGTGTCCATTGGAACCGTCACGATCGAGCGTACGCGCACTTTTTCGCCGAACTTGTACTCTTGCCAGGAGATCCCTTCATTGAGCGTGTAGGCAACGTGGTCCGTGGGGTCTTCGTCGTTGGCGAGCACTAAGATCGATCCTTGATCTCCAAATTCCCACACGTGCGCGTCTTTCCGAACCTCCTCCCACGTAAAACCTCCATCGCGCGTAAGAAACGTATCCGAGTCCGAATAGGCAGCAAGGGATTGCCCGACATTCCCGACCGCGAGCATAAGACCGGTTGCCGATGGCGAAGAGTAGGTCGCACGGGGATCTTTGCGCTCCGTGTAGCCGTGTACGTGAAGAGCACAGCTCTGTGACGGATATGACACATTCTGTGGTCAGCCAAGCGTACAAGCTCCCGAGTCGTTAGGCATGAGCATGGCATCAATTAGACTCACAGCGGTACTACACTCGTACGATCGACCCAGCGCGTCAACGGCGGGCGGAATGAGAGGCTTCCATCGGCCACCTGGTAAATCTGAGTCAGTAAGGGTCTTCTTGCGCAGCGAAGAAGAAGCGATAGGCGTGTGACACAGCCAGTACCTACCATCGTTGTGCGTGATCCTACTCTGAAGTGACTTCTTGCCACTGAGCGCGGCTTCATTCGGGTTGCTGACAATGTTTACGACTGCGATGCCGTCCAGCCCTATCATCTTCTCGAAGTCAACGAACCCCTTTGAGTTGCGGTTCACGAATTCAAGGGACGGCGAGTAGTACGTTCCATTCGAGTTGGACTTGAACAGAGTGCCCCACTCGGATCCGACGTCGGCGTGTGTTGTTACATGAAGAAAGACGGAGTCCGTCGTCGACTCGAGTACAGTGTATGCCTGAGCGACAAGGTAGCTTGGTCAGCACCGTCCAACACTTCAAATTCCCCGGGGCTCCCTGAGGCTCTTTTAGGACAAGGCTCACTTGATTCTCCAGATGCAAAGCAGGCGGGAAGCGAGCGAGCGCAAAATCCTTGCTGTTGAGAGAAATCATGAGCCCAATTGAACTTGTCGACTCGGCCAACTGTAGATACGTCGACGGATCAGCTGATGATCACACGTGATCGATCGGCAAAGAGATCCTTGATCGTCTTCGCTTACCTCCGCCACAACCATGTATTGCTCGAAAGTCGCGAAGCCCACGACTGAAGGGAACACGACCTTGCGATTCGTGTAGAAATTTTCTCCGGAGATAAGCTGGAGAGGATTGTTGCGATTGTAGGCTGCGCGTTGAGGGCCCGTCTTGTCACGATATGACTCGCAGAAGATGATCTTCTCGTCAATGTGCAACCTTCTATCGCGACCCCAGGAACATACTCGCACATATTCGTCTATCTTGTCCCAGCTCCGACCATTGTTCTTCGTGTAGTGCGCGATTATTCTGCAAGACGTCGAATCAGGATCCGTGCACGATTGCTGGCCAGTCCAGATGAGCCAGTCGCTGCGCAGCGGATGAAAATCGAGCAGGGGTATCCCCAGACCGTTGGGGTCGGTCGGCGCGGTGAATGTATTCCAAGTGGTTCCTCGATCCGTGGTGTAATACACCGTTCGTGTGTCGGTAATGAGATATGCCCGGTCTTTTGCATACGCATGCATCGTCATCGCGACGAAGTGCTTGCCTTCGGACACCTGCCTCCACGAAAAGCCTTCGTTTTGGGACTCCCACACTCGGTTCTTGTCGGTGAACGCAAGGATCGTCTGCAAATTTACCAGCCCAAAGACGTTAGTTCGTACGTGGAGATGACAGCGCCAGTGTCCTGCGCTCGAGCCGCTCGATAATTACATGCGAGTCGCCAAAGTAGGCTTGATCGATCACATAGCCCGGAAAAGTGAACTGAAATCGAGTAAGAGTTAGCCCACGGGCCGAGCCAAAAGGTCAAGACAGCAGGACAACCAGCCAACGTACGGACTGGTGGGTCACGAGGCCTGGAGTCGCTTGACCCGCGCGGCAAGACTTCTCCACCGGTGCGTCCTTTTTGATACCTCGTGCAACATCACAGGTGTCACCGGGGATGAGGCGGTACCCAGACGATCCGAGAAACTTGTCGTTTTCCCGTAGACAAGACCCTGTAGGAATCAGTTCAGGGCCAACCGCAATGCATTCTTGGCCGTCAGGGGCGAAGTTGTAGTCGCTTTGCAGTGTGTCACATAAGTCAGTGCCATATACGAAGGTTTTGTCAGGGTGGGAGGCAGGTAGCTCACCACTCGTAATCCTCATCAGCGCAAGGGCAGTTCTCTTCCACACCCACTGGGTCCTCGAATTTCTTCGCGACCACGCAGTCAGCATCCGCCTTACGACGCATAAACCATTGCTGCTCGGTGAACGGGATCAGTGGTCATCTAGCAGACTGCCTGGTGAAGGGGCAGAAACGCACCTTGTGCCCCATCAGACAATCTGGTTCACCCCCCAGGGTTCTGGCATACCACCTTTCCATATCATTTGAAGTGCAAACGCGCTTGTCCATCGGCTGAAAGTCGATGTGAATGACGATATGGCGTTGACCATCGCCGCCTTTGTCTTTGGACCGTCGAGTCAATGTGCCCAGCAGGATGAACGAGAGGGTTGTCGAATCAGGAGCAGTTGTGAGAAGCCTTGCGCGCACTTTGACACCGAGATCGACTTCCTTCCTGGTATACCGAAGAGGAAGGAAAGCAAGGAAGAATGGAAGAGAAAGAGAGGGGGGGGGGGGGGGGGTTGGCACAATCCCAGGACGTGTCAGCGGGCTAGAGACCGGCGGCAAACTAGATCCCTCGCACTGCGGCCGTCACCGACCATGTCCTGCCAAAATCGAACGAGTATTTGAGGCTATCCGTCGCTTCTTCATCCTCAACCATGATGATGATCGAGCCTTGGTCCCCAAACTCATACTTGTTGGCCCCGTCGTCGACCATTCTCCACGTCAGGCCTGCGTCTGTGCTGAGGAATGTGTCACATTCATCGTAGGGCAATAGGCGGGCACCGATAGAGCCCACGCCCATGACGAGTCCTGGTGCAGTAGATGAGAAGACCCGGCCGTAATTGTGCGGCTGCGTGACAGAATGCAAATGCAAAGAGCAGGTCTCGAGGTCGCTGGTATCGCATTTAACTTTGTTGCCTTCGTTGTCCGTCGAAGGCGCCTTCAAGAGATTCCATCGCGCCCCTGTCACGTGATCAACGTACGAGGAAAGCCAATCAGTCGCTGAATACTGTCCGACCATCTCGGCGTAGCACGACGACTATGTGCAGGCTCACCATCGTCGAATGTGATGCGCGTCTTGAGCGATTTTTCTTCTCCGGCCTCGACCCCTTGGGGATTGCTGACGGTATTCACGATAGCGACACCTTCAACACTGACCAGCTTCTCGAAGTCTACGATCCCCATCTTGTTTCGATTTGTGTGTTCGAGGCTACGCACGAAGAGAGTACCGTTCGAATTGCTGGTAAACAGCGTGCCCGAGCTACTGAGGGGGTTCGAGTTGACATCAACCAGGATCGAATGTGTGGTCGACTCTACGATCGTGTAGGCATTCTCTTTCAGGCCGTGTCCATGGGGAAAAAGAGCGCGTGACCACTGCTCGCCATTTTCCGTCACGTAGAGAACCATCTCGCCGCCCGAGCCATCGCTGTCCGCTGAGGGCTTGAGCGCGCAGACGAGATACTTCTGAACGCCACCGATGCCGACCACCCCTCGAGCCTCCTTCCCAATGCCGAGATCGACGAAGGTACGGTCGGTCTGGAAAAAGTCAGTCGACGAGTAGAGCCTCGACTCGCGGAGCGTACGTGTGTCGCCCAGGAGAGCCGCAAGTGTACCTTTGGGGCTTTGATCGGATGGCGGCTCGAACGCGACGCAGTAGACAAGCTCGTCAAGAACGCCCTTCGGATATTCTTTTTTGTCGTGCGCAAAAATGCAGCGGGAGGTGTATTTGAGCAGCAGATGAGGTGTCGAGGCGAAGGCATCCTGGGTATAGAATGTCTGGCAAGTCAAACTGCACTGGTTCAGCTGGGCTGATGACAACCGTGTGGGTATCTGAGCCATCGGGCGTTGAGGGGCGCGTACCTCGTCGTGGCAGATGCGTCCTCGCCATCCCCCTAAGTCCTGACAATTTTGACCAGTGTAGAGAATCCACTCCCATCTTGTGGCATGAAAGCTGAGGGTGTTCGCACTCAGCGACGGCGGTAGCGCAGTGGTGAAACTTTGCCAACTCTCGCCTCGGTTCATAGTCCGATAATGCGTTGTGGTGGAGGTGAGGATGAAAGCCTGCAACTTCGAGGTCAGGGCAATCCTATTTGTACTTCCTGAAACGTTGAGACTCCAAATCAACTCACGATATGGCTGTCGTACGGGTGATCTATGACCAACATTGCCTGACCAAGAGGCACGCCCGATATGATATCCCACTTTTTTCCTTCATCACTGGATCTCCAGACGTTCTTTCCAATTTGATCGTGGTAGATGACGACCTGCGGGTGCGGGCGAAAGGTAGCGCAGTCCAACATTCGGGCCCAAGTCACAGACGAAGCACAAGGGGGAAGACGGAGATGTCAGCAACACGCCAGCGGATCGACGAAGACACGGCAACTCGGCGAGTTTGGGCCGGCAGCGAGAGCACCCTTCAGAGCCGGGCTGGAGCACCCCAGTCATAGTGATCTGAACCGATTGCCAACTTCCGTAGTGTGAACTCATAACGGTGCCGAAGACGTGTCGGGGTGGGTGTGCTCACGCGTGAAATGACGCAAGCGATTCGCCGAATCGGATCTTGCCCGAGCTCGAGCGCCGGTCCTGTCGCGTGTCCGAGATCGAACTGGCACCACTGTTCCCAGCGGGGTGCAGCTCATTTGGGCGAGGGGCCCTCAACGAACGACTGCGCCACTGAGCTCAGTCACTCGGAGCTTCACTGCCGAAGCTATCATGTCGCCGCGCTGCACGGCGCGCCACCTGAGCTCGCTCCTGCGCACTCGTGGGTGGTGCATGATCGTTGGTCGAGCGTTGGGTGATAAAGGAAGCTCCTAGATAGGTAGGAACGTACCGGTGTATCGTCAAAGTAGAATATTCGGGCGGGCAGATTGTTGAAGAGGGTGTGGGCGAGCTTCGGCGAGTTGCTGTCGGCTGCGGACACCAGCGCGACAAGCGTCGCCACCATCGTCATCCACAAGGCGCAGGTCCGACTCGATCGAAGCCGACCTTGCGACCTTTGAGGCGGACGGGCCGTCGATGACGGGGTAGTTTGCTCCATCCCTGATGACAGGTTCCCCATCGTCGCCGGTCGGAAGGAGTATGGACGGATGCTGAGGTCTACCTAGCTGCGCTAGAGCCGAGTCTTGGGAAGGGGGACTTGTCGGGAGCGGGCCCCCAGCTCAGGTCCAGACTGGTCCAGAGGCGTGCTGAGGCGTGACGCGTGACGTTCGGATCTCGTACGCGCAAGCGCAGGCAGGCGCAGGAGGCCCAACCCTATTCAGCTTGGAACACCAAAAGGACGGCGCAGGCTTGCGCAAGCAACTCGCAGGCTCTCGCAGGAGGACCCGGGAAAGCTCAGCCCAATGTGCGTCTCGAAAAACGGCGATTTTTGGCCGATTTGTACATCGGGATGAGGTGTCTGAGGGGTCGATTTGTACCTATTTTCAGACGTACATTGGAAGAGTTCCGAAAACATGAAAATTCATTGTCGTGGAATTGCCCAAAAATCGCTCTCCAACAGCCAGAAATACGAAAAATCGCTCCGACGACCCGGTACTAACGTCGCGTCCGCTTTGACAGCCGGCCGCTTGGACCCTGCGAAGGGCCCGACCGCTTATCGGCTCCGCTCCCTCCGTCTGCATTGCCCCTCTCCTCGCCAGCATGCGCAAGTCCCTTCCGAATCGGGGCCAAGGACGCTGCAAGGACCCCTTTGAAGCTTTGCAGCTGGTAATATCGCGCTTGCGCCTGTGGGTCCAGAACTCGCCAAGTGTGGCCGTCGAAGCCAAAAGCCAGTTGGGGGCTCAACGGTCTGCATCATAGACTGCATGCTCGAGTTGTAGGTGTCAAGGCAGCTGACGACCCGGTGACCATTCAAGAAGAAGATTCGAGCTTGGCCGCGGCTGTTGCGATTGGTGAAGACTCCGGAACTGGCTTGCGTAGGAAAGAGCTCCTGAATCACGATGTTGGAGACGAGTCCGAGGGAATCACGATGTTGGATACTTGACTTCAGCTGCTCGACAGAGTCCAGATGTTGCCAGAATGCTTCGGAACCGATTGGCATGTGTTCCACTATCGACGTGCAAGGGGATCGAACCTCGATGGATCGATAGCCGGAGGCGTACAATTCTCGAAGATCGTGAGTTTTGTTGAATAATGCGCGGGTGGTGCTATTGGGGCGAATCTGATGCTGATGGAATGTTGGCTCGAATTCGGGTACGGTGAGCGTTGCGGTCAGGTCAAGCCGGGTAAATTCGAACGCGAGAAGCTCGCCGACAGTGAGCTCGGCAACAGGAGACATAGCGGCGAATTGCTCATCTGGAATCTCGAGCACGTCGTCTAAGAGCAGTTGAATTCGTGTATCTGGAGGGGCTGTTGTAGATGAAATGCTGTCCTCTTAACCCTCAGCAAGGGCACGCAGGGAAGTCCGCAGAACGTAGGATGCTCGCGACGTAGCACAAGGTGAGGGTGGTCAGAGGCTGTCAGGGGCGTCTATTGGCATTTGTTTCACTTCCAGCGCCCTTGATTTGGTGAGTGTCTGTACGTCTGTGAGCTCTGTGAGCGTGAAGCGCTTTTTTTTGCATTACAATCAGAAACAATCAGAAACAATCAGAAACTCATTCAAACTAATGGACCGCCAGTTGGCCCGCGGCGCACGCCTACTGATCCCAGACCGCCGCCGCTGATACGTGCTCGGCCATCGGCCGAGCAGGGGACGACCAGGGAGGTGCGAGGTCGAGGTACATCGATTTGTACCACATCCAGGACGTACATCCAAGATCTGGAGTGCCATTTTTTCCGATTTGTACCACTTTTGAGTCGCAGTTTGGGGTTCGGAGGGTCTGATTTGTACATTTTCGTTTTTCGGGGACGCACATTGGGCTGAGCTTTCCCGGGTCCTCTCGCAGGCACGCGCTGGCTCGCGCTGAATGGCGCTGGAAGGCGTTGGACGGCTTGCTCACTCAGGTGCCAGCTGAGTTCGCGTGGTATCGCGTTGTGCAGGAGTTCCGACGTTCGTGCGTTGACCGTCACGCCAGAACTTACAGCCTACTTCATTTACTTCGCGCCTCAGCCCATTCAGACCTGACGCTGCCAACGACTGATTGGCTGCACCGACTTATCCACCGAGCCGTCTCCACCTCGTCGGTCCTTCATCTCCCGCACGACCGGTTGCTCCCCCGCATGAAGTGGACCGTGGCCCTCTTCGCCGCACTGGCATGGGTGCAATCCAGTCAAGCGCTGTATTTCTATCTTGAAGCGGGCCAGAACCGCTGTTTCCTCGAGGAGCTACCCAAGGATACTATTGTCGTCGGTGCGTAGAGTGGACCCTCGAGCTCGCCGACGCTGCACGCGTCCTGTGCTCGTTCGAATCGACGCGAGGACGCTGATTCATTTGCAGTCTTATTCAGGCCATTACAAAGCCGAGGAATGGCAGGCCGCAACAAAAAGCTATTTCGTCAACGACCAACTGGGCATCCAAATCGTCGTCTCGGTGAGTCTGCCGCGCTCTCCCCGGCGTCGCGCTCAGGATGTGAGATGACGTGGTCTCGAGAAGCGCGCACTCTCGCTTCTCGCCGTTTCACGAACTTGGCGAAAGCGTGCTGACCACCTCACGCGGTGGCCGGGCGGCTGACTGACCGTAACGGGATTTCTCAGGAGGTTGAATCAGGCGACAAGGTCGTCAATACGCGCGGCTTACCTCAAGGCAAATTCACCTTCACCTCGCACGAAGCTGGCGACCACACCATTTGCCTGAGATCCAATTATACAGGCGGCTGGTTCTCAACGCCCCAGGTGCGAATGCATCTCGACATCGCCGTAGGCGAAGCCAAGGTCGACGAAGAAGGCGAGAGGGAACACGTCAAGGATCTTGCAGGCAAGGTGAAGGATCTGAATCATCGCCTCGCCGACATTCGAAGAGAACAGCAGTTTC
Organism: Microbotryum silenes-acaulis; assembly: GCA_003665825.1. NCBI lineage: Eukaryota > Fungi > Basidiomycota > Microbotryomycetes > Microbotryales > Microbotryaceae > Microbotryum > Microbotryum silenes-acaulis. Next base: position 815,999 of record QPFY01000009.1, read on the forward strand.
AACGCGAGCGAGAAGCCGAGTTCCGCGTTCTGAGCGAAACCACCAACTCAAGGGCGGTGTGGTGGAGCGTGTTGCAGCTAATCGTGTTGCTTGCGACCTGCATATGGCAAGTCCGCCACCTGCGACATTTTTTCGAGAGCAAGAAATTGTCAGTCTGCTGTGCGCGTGCCGATCTCACGCAGACGATCACTTCTCGCTGACGAGGCCAATTGCGACCCTACCTCTCGATCCGACCAACAGGCGGTGATCAACACCCTTTCTATCTGTCAAGCCGGCCAAACCCGGCGTCGTGTCTTTGTTGATGCGTTTGGGACTTGGATTGGACCGGCTCGGTCGTGCTTCGTTGTGTCTGTTCTAAGTTAGCAATGCATGCCCCGCACTTTCAATGCACGCGCAGGATGGAGTTGCGCGCCTTGTTGACGATCGTTACGAGCAGTCAGAGTAACAAGTGATAGCTGAACTTGCCGCGCCGCCCGATCGGAAGGTCCGAGCATGAAACAGCCGAGGATCGGGCCGGGTCGGCGAAAGCTACCTTAGGGCAGCAGATGGCAGCACAGAGCCAGACACAGCCGCGCCTCCCGGCCAGAGCGTGCCAAGTTCTGCCAAGTTGGCGGCTCAATTGTACGTACGTGCGCCACTTGCAGGCTAGGCCCTTTTCTCTTCTGATCCGACATCGCGGTAACCGAGGCGACAACACAGCACCATCCTTTGGTCCGTCACCGAACACACCTCACGGGCGTGCCGAAGCCACGCCAGTGCAAGCGCCGTTTCGTCTGTGTCTTCCAACTTGAAGATACGACCCGGCGGCATCGGGTCTGCTGCCCACTCTTGAGGTCGGGCCAGGGTTGAAGCTGGTAGCATTTGCCTCTCTCGCAGCTGCCCTTGAGCCAGCTCCTTTTGATTTACCCTCATGGCTGCCCCAGGTCACGTCGACGCTGCGAATGCGGCCATCGCCCTTGCGGAGTCGGCATCGTCGAGCTCTGCAGCTGCACCCTCGACCGAGCCCAGGGCTTCGGCGGCGCCGGCTTTGGACGATCTACCAGCCGAACCTTTACTCTCTCGGCCACACTCACCAGCGACGATGCAACCCGCGACAGGGGCGAACGAGGCTGCTTCGCCTTCCGACGCACACCGCGCTCGACCCGCGTCGTCGACAAGAACGTCCGGCGATGCACCTACGATCCCGCTTGCTGCTCCGATGGCCGCATCCACCATGGTGCCCAGCTCGCCATCGGCATTCTCCTCGTCCACGAATCGATTTGGACTGGCGCTTGGCTTCATGGGGAGACGCCCTCGAGGGTTCACGAACCCCTCAATGCCCGGCTTAGGCTCGGGTACGCGATCCCCGGTTGGCGGGGGCGGCTCGGGTTCTCCTTCGAGCGAGCTGCCTTCTTCGCCGGGCGCTTCAGAACGGATGGGGTATGGCTTCCCTGCTTTAAGGCGGTCCCTTTCGAAGCGAGCAACTGTGGCCCAAGCGAATCAAGCTGGCGCTGGAGCCTTGGCCTCGAGCTCGTCCGAAGGTGCCAGAACTCGTGCTCGACGTAGTTCGTCGCAGCCGCAGCTGCCCGCAGCGATTGAAGCACGGGATGCCGTGGCGCAATCCCACGGTCGTAGTCGGCCGCGCACAGCAACTGAAACCGGTGTTCTTACAACCTCAAGTTCGTCACCGAGCACCGTGCAACCAATCTCACACACAGTGGGTTCGACGGTTGCTTCCGCTCCGAGGGCGACTGCCGTAGCGTCGACCCCTGTGCCCGATAATGCTGCCCCAACTTATCGACTGCGTTTAGTTCCACATTTGGAAACGTCGCGCTCGTTGCATTTCGAGGCTGTCGACCGGGAGCTCGCCCCCTTCACAGTCCTCCGCGTTGGTCGCTTTACCGACCGGGCCAATCACATCAACACGACAGACCAGTTGCGCATCACGTTCAAGTCAAAGGTGGTATCGCGGGCACATGCCGAGGTTTGGTGTGATGCGACGGGTAAATTTTTCATTAAGGACACCAAATCGAGCTCGGGTACATTCCTCAATCACATTAGGCTCAGCAGCCCGAACACGGAATCTCGACCATACGGCATCAAGGACGGAGATATTCTCCAGCTTGGTGTGGATTATCAGGGCGGTGCGGAGGAGATCTACAGATGTGTTAAGATGAAGGTCGAGCTGAATCGAGGGTGGCAGAGGGGCGTCAACTCTTTCAAGTGAGCGGTCCTGATTAAGGACAACCATCCCGCAGAGGAGTTGCGGCGCACGGCACCGGTACTGACGTCCACGGCTTTGTGACTCTGTAGCACCGCAGCCTTGGCGCAACTTCGTGCTCTCGGCGGGGGTTCTGCACTAACAGACACGCCCGCAACCGTGGCGAAAGCCTCGTCTACTTCCACGCCTCCCAACATTGCTGCGTCTTCGAGCGTGACGGATTGCTGCATCTGTGAGTCCGGTTATCCTGAGAACGCGTGCCTATGATTACTCATCTTGTTCAACCCTCGACCAGGTCTCTATCCTGTCACCGTCTGCCAAGCTCTATTCATCGCTCCTTGCTCGCACGTTACGGTGGGTCTCTTCAGATGACGAGTGGCACGACCCTGCATAGCGACTTACCTTGACCGTGTTCTGATGCAGCACTACAAATGCATTCGACCTCTCGTGCTTCAAAATTATCCTGGATTTTCCTGCCCGCTTTGCCGAACGTATGCCGACCTCGAGGCCGACGTCGAGATCGATCCACCTGAGCCGGACATTGCAGTACCAGGTCTCGCCGACCCGCCAGCTGTGGTCGACGAAGCGCCTGAATGCGACATCGCTGACCGCTCTCCGCCAATGAATCTTCCCATGCCTGCCCACACTGAGCTATCCGCTGCTCAAGGCAGACCGAGTGTGACGCCGGATGCCACCACGGTCCCTTTCGGAGATGTCGACATGATCCCCCTCGAGTCCGATAGCGCCACATCCGCCCCGAACGCCATCATCACCTCGAGAAATAAACCCACCACGGATTTAGATGCCGTATCTGTCGGGACCAGGCCGCCGGCCTCGAACCACTCCGAGCCATTGCCCATCGAAACCGCCGCGACTAGCGACAACGACGCCATTTACGCAAGCTTGATGAACGCCGCCACGCCGCCAAACTCAACTTTCCTGTCGACTCTGGCCGAGCGTGCGGATTCGCACTTCCCCCGCTTCCGCACTCCCGTCGCTAGCCTGGACATGGCTTTGCTTCCCGCGCCTGAAGCGGGACCATCTGCCACGGTTCTACAGCAAGGTTCAACCGGTTCTGACACCGATGCGGCTAACGGGGATGACGAAGGTCTGAACGTAACGGCAAGGAAAAGGCATGGAGCCGAAGAAATTGTTCAGCCGGTTGTCGAAGTCTAACACAGGCGACCAGGTAGGCTCGAAGAGGTGGTGCTCATTGAAATTGCCCTGTTTTTGTACATGTATCATTATGTTGTGCGCATGAAATGTCTATCAAGATTGACCTTGAAGGATTGTGCTGTGCAGCGCGTCTGAGCCCGGCCAGACCGACATGAGGCTAAGTCTATGCCAGCTGAATTTCAGCCATACTAGCTATCTCTACAGTTGGATTTTGCAACAATGCAAGACCGCCTGCAGTCGGCAGTACACGAAACCAGAGGACAAGCGGGTGGGAAATCGAGGCACGGGAACTCGTGGGAAGTGACGGAGAGAGGCGGAGAGTGGCACTAGAGTGGCGGGGCCCCACGTAATACCGCATACTCTGTCCGCCTACCTCTGCCAGCCTCTGCCTACCTCTCTCGACCTCGACGCGAGAGCCGCGGTGTCTTCGTCCCCAGTCGGAGCCCTTGGTCTACCTTATCTTGCTTTCCCAAATTCCTGCGCAGGCCAATCGACATCCTGTATACTCCACCGCTGACGGTATGTCGAGCCCTCTCAGGCCAGTACTAGCGGCCACGGCGCTCCTCGACCAACAGCATCTTAGTGAGCTATCCCGGCTGCTGCAAGCCTGGCAAGCGTTCGTGAGGAATCAATATTCACATCAAGACTAGTAACTTTGGTACTCATTGGCTGCCAAGTCTCTACTTCCGTGCAGCGAACAGCAAGTGCACGTTGACATGGCCACATTCGACGACGACCTTGATTTCATCGTCCGTGCTATTTCAAACGAGCAACCCACAATTAACGAACAAATACCATGCGAAAGAATCGATCCCTCGACGATAACCATATTGGGGCATACCCTTCAATTTGTTGGAGGCTTGGACATTTCGTTTCCGCCCGGCCAAACAAACTCGCACACGGGCGTCGTCGTTCTGGCAGTCCTCAGTTTCCCCGACATGCAGCTGCTCCATTCCGAATCAGAGCATGTCACATTTCCCGTGCCTTATTTTCCAGGGTACTTGGGAATGCGGGAAGCTCCCTCTTACGTCCGTTTGTTGGACCGGACGAAAGGCACCGGCCTCTGCCCCCAAGTCGTTTTCGTCGACGGCAATGGACGATTGCACCCGCGGCAGGTGAGCGTTCGAGGACTGGACTTGCACCAGATTGATCTTGAATGGGGCCTTGGCTGATATTTTTGTCAATTAGGCTGGGAGTGCGGTCAGCGTCGGCGTGTTGAGTGGCGTCCCGGTCATCGGAGTCGGTCAGTGCATCGGGCTGTGTGTCGCGCGACTTAAGGCATGCGGGTCCAATCCTAACCAAGAGACTAGCGCTGCTCAAGGACAGCCAAAGAATACCATCCTGTTTCCGATTTTCCGGCTACATTGGGCTCTCAAAAAGCAATGAAGTCGTATTGCCAGCAAGCCCTCAAACGTCGAGGCGACTGGTTAGGTATACCGATCGAAGGAGAATTGGTTGGGGCTGCCGTTCTTTCCTCGCCCGTACTGACAAGCACTCGGCCCATCTTCGTCAGCGCGGGTCACAAGATTTCACTTCGTTCGGCTATAGCTTTAAGCTTGGCCACCTGTAGGGAGGCTCGCATACCCGAACCCATCCGCTTCGCCGACAGGATCGGGAGGGCCTTGGCAAAGGAGGTTGGATCGCCGCTCTAGCAGTGCTCGGAATTTTTCATCGAAATGGCTGTGCTGCTAGTTGCTAGCTACTAAAGACATGGCATTCAGAAATCGAGATCGACATCAACGCGAATACGACTCGCGGCGAGCTGTTCAAACTTTTGGCCAGAAGCGGCCAATTGACTCGATGGCTTGGCGCTAGTTTTGGTCGGCGTGTGCGGATTGCTTTGGTCCGCGAAACCCGTGGCTCGACCCAGGGTGTCTCTATTCAGGGAGGAAAGAGATACCCCGGATCCAATCAGCTGGGACTCCTCTTCATCTCCGAGGCCGGGTGACCGTCCTTACCGATCGTAGGTCAGTCGCGTCATGGTTTTGACCCGGGCACTCGGGTCGACCTTCACTGAGCTGTCGCCGCGAGCCAGCGCTGCGGCCTGTCGCCGTCGTTCCTCTTGCGCGCGCCCTTCAGCTTTTTTGATGTCTTCGCGATTGGTCGCTCGATTGCGCTCGTTCAACCTTTTCATGCGGTCTTGTTCTGACTCGTGCTCCGAGCCCACAGGGCCCGGCGAAGGGGCTGGCGCATCGAACGTCGCGAGTTGAGCCGAAACCTCGGCAAGCAATTTGTCGTCACCTGCTTGCCGAGCAAAATCTCGTTGGATGAGAAGCCGTGCTTTACCGGCGGCAGCATTGACGCGAGCACCCTTCTTCGCTAGAACGGCTGCCACATCCGCCTACAGAAGTTAGTGGCTTCGTCAGCGCCATGGCAGGCGCACCAGACTCTTGGAAATCTAGAACTCACTTCGGTCATGACGTAGTCATTGTGCTCGTCAAGTTTCTTGCGGATTCTATTGACGTCCTTTTGAGAAGGGAGAGGGATCTGGTCGGTCAACAGTTGGCGTTGAAGGCGTGAAAATTCTCTCTAGATAGCGCCGTAGACAGATACCGGATGAGCACAAGTAAAAGATGAAGCGAGAACACGTCGAGCGGTGAGCTCGACAACCAGCGACATACTGAGACCATGGGTGAATCGGAGATGACATGCATTTGAAAGAACCGGACGCTGTTGCCATGGCACAACTCAAGCTCCGTATTCGTCGTCGTTTGTTCCAATCTGTAAGGTTGCGTCCCCTCACGCACACCTGTCAGGCGCACCACGGGCAGGGGAAGAAAATGCCATGCGTGAGCCAAAAAAAAAAGCTGCAGCCATGTAAACAAGTTTGATCTTACTTGAAACACGACAGAGTCGATACTGGGGCAAGCGGTCAGGGCCTAGTCCCACGCCAAGACGGACCCATGCGTCTGAGAATCGTAACCCTCCCCCCACACTGTTCAGTATGACAGGAGGCCAATTCGGATGATCAAACTCACCTTTGATCCATTCACCGAACCACGGTGCATTGCAGAATGCGGCCAGTTTGGAACGGGGGACCAACACCGAGCCGAGCTCGCTTTCCGTCGCAACATCTTCTTTTCGTGTGGTACGGCCCAGCCCGGCTTTAGCAGCTGTCAATTCCGAAGAGCGGCGCTCCGTCTCGGATTCACTATCCGTGTATGCATCCGACGATGCAGTGGGTTTCCGGATCCGGGTTCTGTGTTGTTCGCCGTCGTTGTCCTCGTCATCGTAATCGTAGTCACGCGCACGATGCTGCCCGATGCGGTTCAGTTCAGTTAGCCAGATGATTCCGGGCAGACGAGCAGAGGAAAAACTCTGTGCAGCCGTCATACCTTCTGCTCTCGCTTTTGGGCCTTGCCTTCCCGACTTTTGCGCAGTTTCGCGAGGCCGTCGCGCTTCTCCCGGGTGGTTCCTGTCATTTTTCTGTCGCGAGCGGGTCGCATATCGTACTCGTCGTCCTCATCGGATTCGTCTACTCCACCTTGCAAGTCCTTTTTCTCCTTACGCTGGACCATTTGGCGCAGCTGCAACCGTTCGGTGTAAATGTTGATCTCATCTTGGCGTTCGCCGAGTATGGCTTCACGGTCCAGTTCGTTCATCGCTTCGATTCTATGGTGAGAGCGGGTCGCTCGACTCGGTCAGAGACGCACGAGACGACGCGACGACCGAAGAGCAGGGCTTTATGATATGACTTGCCTGGCACGGTCATGGTGATCGATGTATTTGCCTTCGAGGCGGTACTTGTCGCGTGGATCGCGATCGTCGATCTGCGGGCCATCGGCATTGTCGCCAGCTTCACCGTCGTCACTTCGCCGGTGAGGGCGAGGCCTGACGTTACGAGCGGCCTTGATACTGGAATTGGGTTCAGTGTCGGACGCGCTCGACATGTCCATGTCCGAGGCCGAGTCCCTGCAGGGGGGCAGACAGTCGGTAGGCCGAAGCCAGGCCAATCCAACGCGATTAGCCGGGCCGCACTACGGGAACAGTGGATCCCGGGGAGGAGGCAAGGTGACGCAACGACCGATGCACTCACTCTGCTTGAGGTACAGGGGCTCTCTTGCGCTTAGCAGGGGCGGTCTTGCGCCTGCCGCTGGACGTGCCCTCGGCTAAGCCGAGCAACTCGTCATCGAGGTCGCTCATGACGTGAGACAACGAATGCGTTGTTGGTGCGTCCGAGTCGGTAAATGTTCCGAGGGGAGTGCGGTGACGACGAGCAGTGCGTGGTACTATCGGCTAAGCCGGTCAACTGCAAGAGCAGTGGCAAAGGAGGGACAGATTTGGACAAGTCTTGACGAGTGTGGACTGGCAAAGCACCGGCAAAGCCTAGACGATCTCGCCGGCCTCTCGGCCGCTAATGGCCAAGCGCAGTTTCGCGCAGTCCACTTACTTGCTGGCTACTTGCTGCTACTTGCTGCTACTTGCTGGCCTGCTGGCCCATGGCCTGCCTCTTCCCTGCTCGCTCGCCCCTGTGATTCCTCCCTTGCGCTCACCACAGACACGCCCGTTCTCATAGCCTCATAGCTGCTGAGGGCCTCCGCTCTGCTCTAGGCAGCATGACCGAAAGATTCCTCGACGCCGACGTTCCCTCACCCTTCTCGGGCGCCACGGACGAGGCGCTCGACTTCTCAATCCCATTGCAGGGCCTTGCCTCTCCCGCGTCCGCCCAGGGCAATGCCTCAGCTTTCATCCCGCGCGCGGAGCCATTCAAAGACCATGACGACCATGATGCCGGGGAAGATGACGACCTGAACCACAACCAAGACCACACCCTCGACTTCGGCCTTGACACGGCTCCGACCTCGTCCGAGCGCCTCCTTCCGGCCCACCCTGGAGAGTCACCCATCGCAACGGCGCCTGGCATTGTCCACGAGTTGGAGCCCCACCCACCGCGCCAGGAGGAGCTGCTTCGGCCCAAGATCGACCTCCTCGAGGCCCACTCGGACATCTTTACGGGGTCCACCCTATCCCCGATCCCTTCTACCCCTGCAGCTACGGCCGAGAACTCGGATGGAGGGGCGGCGACGACATCGTCATTGAAGCGACGAGCATCGAGCGAACTGCCGCTGCCGACCACGTCATCAGGCCCCGCGCCATCGCTTCCACTCGAGCCCGAGCTTGACGCCACCTTGGACGAGCTCGAAGACTCGCCCATGCACAGAGCGGCCAAGAGTGCATCACAATGGAACTCGCTTCTGCGCTGGGCCAGACATCAGCGAGGTCCTCAGTGGGATTACGCAACGGGCCAGTGAGTGCATCGCGCCGCGCTTTTCGTCTTGAGCTCGGAATGCCGCCCCTACCCTCCGACGCTGACCGGCTCGCTCGCAACCCTTTACATCAGATACCATGTCGACCGAAGTACTCCCGAGTACTATGCAGGGGTTGAACGAAGTACTGCCCTGTATGTGCAACAGTCTCGTCAGAACGTCCATCTTTTGTTGAAGAACCTGACCAGACTTGCCCGGATTTGACGGTCTACTCCCAACCCCTTCCCCCAAAACCATACTCACCCAACAGTGCGTCGGCACTTCCCTCGCACATTTCGCATAATGCCTCGGGTGTAGCCTCACCTGCCTTCAGCGGCCCGGGAACGCCGGCTCATGACGTCGCGGGCGTGTACGATTCAGGTCGACCAAGACGAACCCGGGCGGGCGCCCGATGAGAATGACTCGGCCAAGTTGGATTTGTATCGATCGCAAGCGGCCATGTTGTCTGTATCATGATATGCACAGTCGCAATGGAAATAGATGCAGTGTATAGAGATCAGGGATCTCCTGGCTGACATGAAGGCACCAGACGTTTGAACATTAGACGGTGAATGTGGAACGGCCAACGGTGCTGCTCACGATAAAGGTATGAATCAATGCAAAATCGGGAACGCACCTTTTAACCATCAAAGTAGCCACTAGGCGTTCGGTAGTGAAAGCGTGGTCTGTAGTATACCGCGTTACCTGCAGACCAAAAGGAACGTGACTTGCCCCGGAGAAACTAAGAGAGGTCAAGTGGAGGCGGAAGGAGGGTGAAGGCTAGTGGGAAATGGAGGTGGTTCATGGGTCACCAAATACTTGTAAATACTTTTAGAACTAGTAACGTTCCTGCTGCACGACAAAAGTCGCAGACGAGTCTGGCGGTTATCTGCCTCAGACCTCAGCGGACTTCAAGTTCTTCCTCTCGGTCGGTCGCATTTCAAGATTTCCTTGCACCATCGAGTCACATGTTTCCTCCAAGCTCTTGGCCTCTGTCGACCGCCATTCACCACTCCGAGTTGAACTTGAAACCATGTCCCCGACACCAGGGCTCTCACCCGAGCAGAGAAGTCACATCATTGCCAAAGCCTTGCAAGGTGTGCCCCTCTCCCTTCTTTTTGATGTCCTACATCTGACCTTCACACTGCACTCGCTTGTCCTTCAGCCCGCGACGGATCCTATTCTCCTTACTCACTTTTCCGGGTCGGAGCCTGTTTGTTGGGTCAGAAGGATGGGCAATATACAACAGGAGCTAATGTTGAAAACGCCTCATACGGTAGGTCGTCTATTGTCCATGCATCGTTCTCTGCTGTAGCGGCACGCCACATGGTGACACTCGGGGGGTCAAGCGCGAGTCACGACTCAAGATATAGCCCTGACCGGGTATATGTGAGACGGCAGGTGTGACCATTTGTGCGGAACGGACGGCGATCGTCAAAGCAGTGGTGAGTCTCATGCTGTCGTCACACCCGAGATGCCCTGTTATCGCGGGGGGGGGTTCACGGCCTCGCCGCAGGCTGACCGCAGCTCGGTCACTTTTCTCCAGACGGAAAGCCCAACCCGTCGCTTTGTAGGGCTGGCGATCGCAAGGTGAGGCGAGAGAATCTTCGCCGTGCATTGGATCGACCTCGAGTCGCTGCTTCTGACGCCACAACTCACGACGTGGCACTCGCTGGCCGACTCATCGCAGCGACCTCAATGGAGTGTGCAGCCCCTGCGGTCTGTGCCGCCAAACGCTGCGAGAGTTCTGTCCTTTGGATGTGAGTCTTCGCACGCACACCCGCGCCAACGGTGGAGGGGAACGCGCGATTCCATGCCTTCGTCGATCATGGTGTCTGCGCTGACATCTAACACTGCGTGTGAATGCGTCGTCAGATGCCCATCTTGCTCGTTCCCGCTAACTATTCCGAGCAGACCAAGACGGTTACCGCGCGAGAGGCGAAGGAACACGGAGACAAGGGTGTGCTAGTTGTGACCACGCTTGACGAGGTGCGGCCCTCACCTACCATGATGCTTCGCTATTTGTCTAACTGTCACATGCACCCGCTGTCTCCTCTTCTTGCTTTCCTCTAGCTACTGCCGCTCTCGTTTGGACCCGAAGACCTCGCTCTACCGCGACAAGGATGAATGGGCAAAATGGTTCATAACAACGGAGCATGCGAGAGTGGGATCTTATATAGCTACACTCGCCACTCGCTTGTTCTGCTGGCGGGTCTAGGAAATTCGGCATCGTTCGGGCTCCAAGTGCACTCACCTTGTACAGAATGACTAAATCTTGGCCTTGGCCAAGGGTCAATAATGGGAAGGGACTCTGTACTGCGTTCGAGAGTCGGATTAAACCAGGACTGATCAGTACGGCGTTCCAAGACGCAAGAGAAAGCTTGTTGCGGGCGAGACACGCGATAACGCGATACGACGTGGCATTGTCGGCCGAGTGCGAGAAGGCGATGTTAGTAAACGGAATGATCTCAGTCTGACGTGCAATCAGATGAATGTCTCGGCATCAAGACCCCTGTAAGGAAGTCCCTTCGCAGTCTAACATGTTACGGTATTGTAATATCATCATCGATCATCCGTGGTGAAGTTTGCGTGCGCGTGCTGCTCTGTAATGGTAGTGGTCGGGTCGTGGTCGTGGTCGTGGTCGTGAATACGAGATCGACATGATATAGAGGCACAGACTCACGATTTGTGCTAGGTCGAGTTGCCATGTGTGCGCAACTTGAGTCTTGGGCGGTGGGCAATCAATCACCTTTCCTTGCGATGGCCCCGTTGAAGCCGAACGCACCTGGAGGCGAGTCGAACAGCACACTGTCAGCTGACGAGACATCGTATGCGCGGTGGCTTAGGCCTCTGCCTCATGTTGCCAATGATTCCCTCAGTCATATGCTTGATGATGTATAACTCTGCATCGCAGCCGGACGAGGACGGTCGTGAAACGAGCGTTTGACCCTCGCCTGTCGGTCAAGACGGAGGCTGCTTGGAAAGCCATGCGTGGATGATTTGTCGTCATAGGGAAGGCGCCAGAGGAAAAAGAGCAACTTACCAGGAGTGGGTTGGATAGAAGAGGTCAAGACTAGTGCCGCGCCTTGTGTCTCGCATCTTGAGCGGGTGAGAAAGAAAATCACCCCCTCGCAGGAGCTTCGGCGGCTCATCGCGGCCACTGCCACGCTATTGTGCAAGGCATCAGAGGCAGTATCGGGAGCTCGGAAATTTGGAGTTGATGTTCCACGCAGAAAGACAACACGCGATTGCGAAAGAGGGTGGTGAACGGCGTGCGAGTCGGTTCACAGGCTCAATAGAGAGGAAAAAGAGTGAGAGAGGCAGAGCAGAGGCGCCGCTCCCCCAGCTCTGCGAGGCTCTGCGCCGCACGAAAAAGCTCGAAAAAGCCTCGAAAAGTCTCGGAAGCCCCGCACCGCTTTGTAATCCTTTCGAAGCGAAGCTCACAGTGGCTAATCAGACTTGATACCACAAAATTACATCACAGTCGCTTAGTTCTACTGTCAGTCTAACACCCTGAAACCCTTGAGGTTTCTCATAAAGGTACGAGACGGCGGAGACGCCCTTAAAGACGTGGATAGATGCCCGAGAGACCCTCGAGAGCCAAGCTGTAAGGGGAGGCCCTACAGAAACAGCCCCATAAGTAGCCTCTGAGTAGCTAAAACTATCGAGTTCTAGTTGCTACTTGCTTTTAGAGTAGCGGTCATGAACGACAGATTGTATTCTATGCACATCAGAAGCGCATAGTACCTTACACAAGCTCCGGCGGTCTTTTGGCAAGCAGATCAACGTTGTCACGTTGAGCAAATCAGACTCGCGAGCAACGCACAAAGAGTTTTAAGTTTTCAAAATCAGTGAATCAAAGTCATGTCAGAGAATATTCATCAAGGTCAAGGTAATCTGCACAGAAGAGACGACCATACCTTCTGGCCCTGCTTCATGGGGCCGCCCGGCTGGAGTCCCGGCACGGAGAGTCTCTGAATTCGAACCGAAGACGTCCATCCCAACTAGGCGGATCTTGGACAGTGAGTCATATACTCTTTCACAGGAAGCCATTCACAGGAACCTTCGGAAGTAAGACTGAAGGAATACACAACGGGAAACTACGAGATCATGAATCCTCTGGACTGGCGACATCGTATAATCCCCGAGTTCCTGCGAGGCCAGGCTCTTCGCGGAGGAGCGAATTCGACTGCAGATCCCGCTTGGTTTTGGCCCTATACATCCAAGTTTGAATGCAGAGCAGCATGTCGACCGAAAGCTGAAACAGGGCGCATATCTGTGCCACGAGTGGGATAGAAGAGAGGTTCAGATGGGAGCCTCGCGGTATCGGACCCGACCCCAGGAGCAACTTCGAAGCGCGGCCTACGAACCTTGAAGGCCGGGCCATTGTTCTCAGTTGCGAAAAAGTAGATCGTCTTGATAAGATCGCCACCGGCCCAACCGAACAAGACCGTGTAGCGAAATCCGGCCGTCGACCTGCGCTCATAATTGACGAGCACTTGCGGGATTGGCAAGGTCGCTTCAGACCCGAGGGCGACGAAGCCGAGCAGGTCGACGTAAAATGGGATCCAGTGTAGGGTTAGGAAAAGGAGGCAATGTACCGCAATGATCCCGGCAATGCATTCGAGATAGCTGCCGAACGAGACCCATTGCCACAGCTTGAAGGGTCGATGATCAACACGAGACGTCGAGATGGGTTCCTCGCTCACGGCCTGATGAAGCCCTTCCGTCTCTTGCAGCGACCTCGGGTCGATTACATCGCGCTTCTCGCGAAAGAGGAGACAGACGTATAGCAACGCCAGTTGAGCGGCGATCATCAACAGCGACTATAGCGAGTGTCAAGTGGAGGTGATGGGTTGGTTACATGGGCAAGCGAACCGGGGGTGGGGCGACGGTGCGGGGAGTGACGTGACGAACGAGGGCGTGTGGGAGTATGGACACGTTATCAGTGCTATGAGCGATTGGCGTGAGAAGAGATCCGAGATCGTACCTGGACCAGGAGCGCCAGTTGGAACCGAGCTCCCAGCCAATAAAAGCACCGCGTGATGTTGGCAAAGAGCAAGACCCCCGGGACATCCGTGCTGAATCCGGCCGAGGATCGTTTGCGAATGATGGAGACGAATTGATCACTGTAGGCCAACGGCGGACCGACGGCCATAGCCACCGCAGCTAGGGTCGCTGACCATCCCATCCAGCTCGAATTCGTTCTGTGGACGACGCTAGGGTGATGCTGATAGCAGCGCGTGGGACGGCGTGACCGAGTCGGAGAGGCCACCTGCAGGATCGGAGCCGGGCAGTAGCCGGGCTCACCTGGCCTTAATACTTGAGTCTATAGCTAGCCCTGGCCGGGATATGTTCAGTAGACATACAAAAATGACAAACGAGCTAGACCGTTTACTTTCGCTCTATTTTTTTTGAGTCCTCGCACAGAGATATGCAAGACCGAGCGAGGCCAATATCCGGCGGAATATCGATCTATCGCAAGCTTTCGCAGATTGTCGCCGACACTCTTTCGGAGCGACGGCTGACTGACTACCTTCGCAACAGGCTTCACCTTTAAGCAGCTTTCACGCACATCACCAACTTGCAGATGGGCGCAGCACAGTCGAGCTCTACATCGGACCCTACAACTTCAGCCTCAAAGCCCTCAGCCGTACCAGCGGGATGCCCGATGCATGAGCCCTCCAAGGTGTCAGACGCCGTAGACGAACTGGTTGCCACCAAGGACTCACCGCGGCCGACATCGTGCCCTGTCGATCATGCCTCGCTGCAGCGCCTCAGCGGGACAACCCCCCGAACACGGCCCCAGGGCGAGCTCAACCCGACAAACAATATCCCTGAGCTAGCACAAGCCCCTTCGCCCGGCCAAAAGATGGCGCTTCCACTCGAACGCACCATGTCCTCGATCCCCAAACCCAGCGCCGGCGCCGGTTCCGCTGCCGGGCCATCCGCCTGTCCGGTCGCGCATGGCAGCGGAGACTCTGCGCCCGCACCGACCAAACCTGATCAATGGGAATATCCGAGCCCCCAGCAGTTCTATAATGCGCTCGTCCGGAAAGGATGGGAAACCCCCGAGGAGTCGGTGGAGATAATGGTCGATATTCACAATTGGATCAACGAGGAGGCGTGGGCGCAGGTTCGCAGGTGGGAAGAGAAGCACGATGGGTACGTGCGCAACAAGCAGTGCGATCATCACCACCAACTACTGGGAACAAAACTGATCTGGGGGGGTTGGGGGCCGACTCTTGCAGCGGATCACGGTCGATGCTAGCGCGATTCCAAGGTCGACCACAAGATCTTTCACCGAAAGCGCGATACCATCTGATGATGGGGAAACTGTTCCCAAACTACTATGGGTACGTGGTTGGCACCAATTCGTTTCCCTGGTGATGTAATCGTGCTGAAGGCGGAGCAATCTGTTGAACAGATCGGTCAAGCCATTCGACCGACATGACTGGCTCGTGCATCGCCCCATCCCGCGAGACGCATCTTCGGGATTCACCGCACCCTCCTCAACCCAAAACTACACCGAGCATCGATGTGAGTGGTGCATGCTGTCCGATCAAACCTGGTGTTGATGTGGCCTTTGAGCCCCCTTGCTTACGGCTCGAGTGGCTCGCGGCTCTCCTCGCAGATGTGATCGACTATTACTCGCTTCCCGAAGACGCGCAAGGGAACCCAGTCTTCTCGCTAGACGTGCGGCCTGCCGTCGACTCGGTCGAAGCCGTGCAGGATCGCTTGGCTGAATGGTGGAAGGTCAAAAAGGAGGCGTGGATGTCGGGCTCGGGGGCGTCGGTATCGACGCCCGACTCATCGCCTGGTGTTCGGGTGCAGGAGAGCTAAACTAGCAATGGGTCTCCGGCGGGGCCCGTCAGTAGTGCCGGTATGTAAAAAAATTGTAACCAGTAAAGAGCCCCTCTCATTGCAACCTACGCAAATCGCGCAATGCTTGCGGTGTCGACGTTGGAAGTGTCGTCGTCGCGCTCGACCCCAACTCGAACTTGCTTGTCCTGCGTCGGTGTGCCAAGCTATAGTATGCCTCGCGCCGCTACGAAACAGGAGAAGTTACCCGATAGGATGTTCCGGCTCCAGTGGTCTGATGGCAGATCGAGAAGGTGGCCAGATCGGACTCCAAGTCAAATCAAATTTTCAATTTCCAAAAGGCCGTGGCAACTCCCTCAGCTTAGTGTCTGCCCGGCTCGGGCCCTTTCTATCTTGAATAACCGGATGCGTCTTTTATAAAGTGTAGCGAGTTTTGGCTACTACAGAGAGGCCAAAGGCCAGTCACCAGTGTTGAAGCACTGGATCCACTGGAGGCTCTAACGTCGCGGCTAAGCGCGACGCCCCCGCAGAGCGTGCCCACTGCGCGTTGCGCCGCGCGCCGACAACGGGCCCGGCGTCGAAGGGCGGTAAGCCTGGTCTGGCCTGGTGGTGCGCCTGTGGCTCGCTCGAAAATTGCTGGGCCAAAGGGGGGAGGGACGGAGGCGCGCTGACGGGCCTGATGTCTGTTTTACCTCTTTCCCGTCCACGCACCATAGGTAAGGCTTCATGAACCATACGGTCATCTCTTCGTTCAGACCATCCGCACCCCTCCCATCACACCCACTTTCGATCCGACTCGACCGTATCGCTGTAGGCGCTCTAGTCCGCGCACTGTGTTGCCCGAGCCCTTTTTTTCGACGGCGCTGTAGCCGGCTGGGATGGACGACACATCGACTCGACCGCCGCTTCGGGCCCGCTTTATATCTGGTGTTGCCAACACATGCCGTTTGGACAGCAGGGGACGGGGTACATCGAGCGGGAGACGGAGGATGTGCGATGCGATGGATCGGGGCGGCGGCGCACCGACGTCGCAGGACGCACCGCAGTGGGCGCCGGAGTGTTCTGCCCCGCCCGTGCACCACCAGCCAGCACAGCACCTGCGACGGTCGCAGCATCCTCGGTCTCCTCGCGCCATCGGCATTCCCGCCGTCGACCGTCGCCATGCACCACCACCACCGGCATGCAATATTCGCTTTCTTCATTTTTGGGACCTCCATCGACCCCCCGTGTGCGACTCGATGGCTTGCCCGAATCGTCGCGCATTGAACGAGTCTGGTTCCCGCGCGAAGCTCGTCATAAGACTGTTGAGACTGACAGACACATCTTGCCTCTGCCCGCGTTCTTTTGTCTGACAGCCATTATGAACGCTGACGAAATCGCCGCCGAGAACCGCCGAAAGCGCACCTTCAAGAAGTTCACCTACCGTGGTGTCGAGGTCAGTGTCGTGGCCGCTTCCTCTTGCCCGCACCACGCCTGCGCCGCCCCCGCCGCCGCTTCCTGCCCGCCGCGCATTGCCAACATACGACAACACAAGGCGCCGAACTAACCCAACCGTTACACGCTGTTCCACAGCTTTCTCAATTACTCGACCTCGACTCGGCGGCGTTCACCGAGCTCGTCCATGCCCGTGCTCGCAGACGTTTCCAACGTGGCTTGAAGCGCAAGCCTATGGCGCTCATGAAGAAGTTGCGAACGGCCAAGAAGGATGCCCCCGCCGGCGAGAAGCCCGCAGTTGTCAAGACCCACTTGCGCAACATGATCATCGTCCCCGAGATGATTGGCTCAGTCGTCGGTATCTACAACGGAAAGGTCTTCAGTAAGTCTCTTGCCCTCCCGAACCGGCGCCCTCCTCCAACTGCCAATTACCTCCAACTATTGGCTTTCCCCGGTGCTCACCATGCCCTACCGTCCTGACTTGCTCAGACGCTGTCGAGATCAAGCCCGAAATGGTTGGTTTCTACTTGGCCGAGTTCTCCATCTCTTACAAGCCCGTGCGCCACGGTCGCCCCGGTATCGGTGCTACCCACTCGTCCCGATTCGTAAGTTTCTTCGAGCGCCGCCATGACCTAGGCATGCGAAGCAAGTGTCAGATCCTGACGCTATGTGACCCACGGCGTCCCACAGATCCCTCTCAAGTAATCGTGGAGTACGATCATTGGCTGGGAGGAGGAACGATACGCATTCGGGGGGAGGGTCTGTTCCCATTGCATTCACAGCGTGTTGATGCAATGAGCACAAAAAAAGAGCGACGCTTTTTTCCTGCATTCTCGGCGTCCAGTCCCATTGTCGTGTTCCGAGAGACATTCCAAACGTGCTGCCTGCCATGACTCTTGCATGATCGCATCTTTCAAGGTGGAGCCGGTAATTCATTACACACTGACGAGACTTGCCAAAAAGAACATTCTAACGAGTGTGCGCTACCACATAATAAAAAGAAGTGTCCCAGGAACTGAGCAGTTTGCGAAAAGAGGAAAGAAACTCTTGCGACGTAGAATGCCACAAGTGTGCGGCGGGCAGGAAGAGGACCGGCGCAAGTGGAGCTAGAAATGGCAGTAGACGAAATCTAGGGTTGATCGCAACAGTCAGATGAGACAGACAGACCTATCACTGACAAGGCAATGGTCAAGCTAAGGAATCTGAGCTCTTAGAGGTATCGAACACTCGATTGAACCGGCGCTGGTGGCATCGTGGCGGCTGAAATTCGCGGAGACGTCACGCTGTGGTGCACAGCCGAGCGTTCCCAAGACCGTCTCCCAGGGGGATTCTCGGGGGCAGGCTGTAAGCCCCGAGATACAGCCGTGCTCAACGGAACCTCGTAACGATTTTGCTGCGGTCGGGGCGGCATGGCGTGGCTCGCACTGGGCGGATGGGCCGTCGGCGGGCCTTGTGACGGCGATAAATGTGGATGAGACCCGGGTGCAGGCACGACAGGAACTACGTATTGAGACGCATGGGGAGGTGGTACGTGGCCGAGGCCGAGGCCATTGGAATAGGGAGCCGGCACCGAATTCGCCCCCCCTCCGACCTGTGTGAGGATG
Source organism: Microbotryum silenes-acaulis (assembly GCA_003665825.1). Taxonomy (NCBI): domain Eukaryota; kingdom Fungi; phylum Basidiomycota; class Microbotryomycetes; order Microbotryales; family Microbotryaceae; genus Microbotryum; species Microbotryum silenes-acaulis. The sequence continues at coordinate 834,481 of QPFY01000009.1, forward strand.
CCTAGACCGCCGGGTGGCGGGGTGGGCGTGTTGAGATCGCGAGCGTCGGCTGCGGTCGTCGGCAAGAACATCTCTTGACGCTTTTCGACTTGGCCACGCTTGCGTTCCCCCTTGTCGACGTCCGACTTTGCGCGATTGTACATCCAGAGGCCCCCGAACGTCATCGTCATGCCCATGCCCTGAATCAATGTCACTTTTTGGCCCGACCAGATGATCGCGATGCAGATGACGGCGATGCGCTTGACCAGCGACGCGATCGAGTAGGTAACGGGGGACGTTCGCGCAAGAATTGAGAACGCAATGAGGTTCTGGGCAAAGTGCACGGTTCCGTTGAGAAAGAAGTTGAAAGCGAGACTGGCCGCCGTCCCAGGGGGCGCGTTCGCGAGCGCAGGCGGTGTAGGTCGAAAGAGCAGCGCCCACCCATCAGAGTAGAGCCAGATCGGGATCATGAGCACGAAGGCCATCCCGGACGAATAAAAGAGTAGGTTGAGTTTGTCGAGTTTGCCGCTATTAGGCCCGCCAGTGTTGACATGCGCGCCCGTACTCGATTCTTTGGGCAGTAACTTCTTGGAAAAAATGTTTTGAGAGACGAAAACGAGCGTTGATCCGAGTGCACACAAGAAACCGACGGCATTGGCGCGCAGATCGAAGGAGCATGCCAACATGACGCCGACAGTTAAAGGCAGCAACGCGAGGTAGGTCGCTGAGCTATAGCTGACGCGGAACAGCATTGCATAGGCCATCACGGTGAAGAGTGGCGACAAGGCCTGCACGCAATTAACAGATCGCGTTAGAAAGGGCGAGGCGGGGCGAACGAGCCTGCGCGCACGTGTGGAGGGAGATTCACGGACCTTGATTGTGTGCACGGTGCTGACAGGCACTCGCGCGATAGCCATACTGGAGAATACGTGCCCGGCGATTTGGAAAAGACTCATCATGAGCGTTCCTTGGAACATGGCGCGCGACGGCTTCCGAATGCCAAATCCTTTGATGGGCATGCTCCCGCGTCGGGACGTCAGCCCACCCCCACCGGTCGAAGCGGAAGATACGGCGACCCTCTCCCGGACTGCGAGTATGACCACACAATAGGAAGCCACAAAGGCGAACTGAACTATTGTCAAAGTGACCTGCGAAAAAAAATAAATGATTGCGTAAGAGACGACAAACAATCTCGGTCAGAACTTGGAGCAAGAGCATCGCAGGGTTGGCCGTTGGTTGAGAGACTGACAGGATAGCGGAACCGCGTCAAGATGCTCTTGCCCGTGTTGGACGACATGGCCGAGCTCATGTACCATGCCAAGCACAGCAAGATAAAAGGCACGCTCTCGCGAACGGACGAGAGCGCGGATTGAACCAGAGGCGTCTCGCTCGACGGGGCGCTCGGTTTTGTGGTCGAGGAGATGATGGAATGTTTGGCTTGAGCGAATGAGCGGGCCAGGAAGGACGAAAGTGGAGTATCGGCATCCTTGGAGGACAACATCGAGCCATTGGACTGCTGGGATGATCGGTAATTCGGATACGCGCTGGATTCGTAGAGCGACGATGGGACATGCTGCGTGTCCTTGACGTCTGTGCATTGACGAAGGTGCGCCAGCTGGCGAGAGAGTCAGCGGAGGAGGTCGCATCGCACACACCCCTGTCGTCCCCCTTGGGTAAGTTGCCCACGGCGTGGCCCAATTTATGCTGGATCCAGACAGCTTGGGACACGGCATGCCAAGCCGTCTGTGATCACTCCGTCGCACACCGACGCGAGGGGTTCGCCAGCCCGTCACGCGCCAAGCGCCATCACCGCCGATGCAAAGGGGACGAAAGAACACGCAGGGACTGACCAGAATGATAGTTGGACGGCTGGGGTGGGTACTCGCTACCCGGAGTGGATACTGGCGGGAATTGTTGGCGCTGGCGAGCGAGTTCGTGCGAGTTGGCCACGCCGGACGAGCCAGCGCCAGCCCCTGCGCCGGCCGAGCTCGATAGCGCGAATCGGCCCGCAGTCGCAAGCGTCGAGCTGGCCATCGCCGATGGGTGCGGTGACCGTTCCCCGCTTCGTAGACGGTGCGAGCGCTTCACGGCCGACGCAGATGAGCACACACACACACACGAGCACGCACGCACGCACGCACAACGGCAAAGTCGGAGCTTGACGTGGGGTGGCAAGCGGTGACTGCGAAGGTGCGCGCGGGGTTCGCGAGGCACGGCGCGTGTCCCCCCCTCACCGGCCTCACCCCAAACAAGCGCAAGAACTCGCAAGATCGATTACCGATCGGCCTCCTTTGCGATTAGGCATTTCACCGTGTCGGCGCCTGGTTTGGCGCGGGTAGTCGGCGGGTGGGATTAGTCGCATCCCCCGCTGTGCCAATCAATCAATCGCACGAACAGCATGTATAACCCCGTCCGGTAAGTCGAATCCTGACCGGTCTACCTGCTCCGAGCGCATGGAGAGGCTCATGCTGACACTAGTGCATGATTCATGTCTTTTGGCAGTGGAGGTACTCGGTTCGTGCTTTGCTTCATCCGTGGCATGCGCTGCGCCGCGGGGGGACCGACCTTGAAATTCAAACTAACAATCTGCATTGATCAAATCAACTCGAACCTGGCAATAGAGGTGGTCAGGGGGACTTCAAATGGTCTGACGTAGCAGCGGTAAGTACCGCGTTCGCTCGCTACTTCACACCCTTGCCCGATTCACCAACCCACGAGACCTCGGTTGTTCACCCGGGATTAGGACAAAGATCGAGAACATTACCTCGGACACTCGATCCTCGCCCCTGTTGGTAGATGGCAGAGCGGGCGCGACCTAACGTGGTATAACAAGGACAAGGACCAGACCCAGGACGAGATTGAGCGACAACGCCGTCGCGAATTGCGCAAGATCAAGGAGGCCGAAGAGGATGCTCTCGCTCTCGCCTTGTCAGTGCGAACGGCCATCTTGTACCGTAAGAAGGTGCCTCGGAGATCTAACCCTTGGTCTCCCTATGCGCTTGCGATGCCGAGTTAGAGGGTACGCCCCTGCGGTGCGCAAACCTTCGCCCCCGTTCGGTCAATCGCCTTCAGCTCCTCGGGACGACAGTGTCGACCCGCACGAGAAGGCTCTCGCAAAAGAAGCAAGAAACAGGGAAAAGGAGCGGAAAAGATTGGAGAAAGAAGCCCGCCGCGCCGAACGCGCCATCAAGAGGGAGGAGAGGAGCCGCCACGAACCGTCTTCCCATGACCGGCATCGACATTCTTCGCATGCCCAGCATCAGCGGCCCCGCGAAAGCTCGCCGCGACACAGGAGCACCGATGCATCCTCGCCCCGGAGTCGACATCGCCTGGAGGAGGAGGCCCGTTACAGCAACGACTTGCGTCGGCGACCCGATAGTGGCCAACATGGTAGTGACAGGAACGAACCCGATCGCCGTGCCAGGCTAGCATACCCCGAGGACCGACGATCAAACTACCGGACACACGCTTGTGAGGAACCAGATCGAAGACATCGTTCCAATGAGCGGGATGTTGGTCGTCATTATGAGCACGACAGGCCTTCTTCACGGCAACGAAGCCGTTCTCCAGTCCGACCTCGGTCGTAAGATGGACCGGACTTTTCGCATCTTCTAGCAGGAGGACTTGTTGTACCAAGAAACAGAGATTACTTCGCATTTTTTTTTCGAACACGGCTGGAAGTCATCCGCCAGTGCCAGTGACCGGGGGCCACAGGGGGTTGTGCTAGGGCGATTACAGATTTGCGCACACGCTCATATCTGGAAGGAATGCGAACATGATAAAAGGCAGCTCTTGATGAAGAGCAAAATCGATACGCATACCCTGTACTAGACTCCGCCAACGTTTTCTGTCACGAGCTGCTCCGGCATATCCAGCATTGTTTGGCGAGCGCCGAGTCTTCGCCTGCATGGGGCGTATTCTGAACCTTGCAAACGGAGACTTGGTACGAATTCCAGAGATACTGCTCTTTAACTTCGGGATCAAGAGCAGCACAGACCGATGACGACGCTCCTTGTTCGAGCGGGATGAAGGTGCCAACGAACGGCTTCGAGTACCAGCTCTTGTATAGCCGGGGACGTAGATAGCTATAGACGCGCTGGGCGTGGCGGATCTGCGGCCCGTGACTGATCTCCCACCCTGTTGCCTCGATGAAGCATTCGGTATAGGGATCTCCATGCCAGAACTGGGCGTATATAATCGCAATTGGTGTTTCAGACCGATACCGATGCGTTCTCTGCGCCGCGCACTCTACTACAGGGTCATCTTGGCCACGCCCACGTTACAAACCTTGAGAGGATCAAAGACTAAAACCCCGCTGACCACCCGATAGAGCGGCACCAGGCGTACATGATTTTACAACAAATTTCGTCTATCAAGCGCTCGACCGGAGGGTAAACTATCTACGCTCCTCCAGCATTGCCGCCTCCTGCCGCTATTATCCTCCGTTTGATAAATTCCCTAGCGTACCGAAGAGATTAATACTCAGTGACATACTCATTTGCGCGCGGCTGAGCCCCATGGCCGCGAAGACAAGGGGAACATACCTTAGTTGTGCATGTCCGTCCACTGTGACAAACATCTTGCGAGCCGAGGGCAATTCCCACAGCATTGCTCCAAGATCGCGCGCGTAGTTCGCCACTAACTCGTAATCTGAGGAGGCGAGGAAATCGTCGTATAGGTACCCTACGATACATGCGTACGAGGTCAGCAAGCAGTTCTATTCCCAATTGTTGCTTCGTCATGACTCGGTGCCCACCTTCGGAGGTCTGCACCCGCTGTCCCTCTTGCTCCCACAAACGGATCTGATCCACGACCGTCGTTGGGAGAATGGAGGCTGCACCCTCCTTGATCGCATCGGCACGCATCTGGGGGTGCGCGCGACTGGAGAGGTAAGAGATGATTTGTGTTGCTGTGATACCATTAGAAAGCCCCCGTCTAATGCTGTCGCGTGTGATATGGCCGGTAACGAAATTCGGGAAGCGATTCTTGAGATGCACGAACAAGTTCAGCACCGCAATCTGCAGCGGATTCGAGGTATATGCGTACACCTTGTAGTTGGTCTCGAGTACTACAAAGCCGCGTTCTTCGTCGGCATGTCGAGAAGAAACAAGCGGCGGGGCCGAGGATGTCAAGGTCGTCGCCAAACGTGTAGGGTAGTACGCGTCTGAAGCACCGGTCGGCCGATACACAAGCCCGTAGTCGCACAGATCCTGCAGCACGCCTTTCTCCATTGTTGACAGATTCCGCGCCGAGTAACCCTAGAGCCGTACAGCGCGCAAAGCATGAGCAACACTCAATGCGATCGGCCCTAAAAGTACCGCTCGCGAAAGCTTACTCGACCGAGTTCCATGGAGGCCAGCATGAACAAGAACCGAAGAACCTCGACAACATCCTGCAAGTAATCAGCATCTCTTCAGCAGCGCATTAAGCTTCGCGCCCTGAAACAGGCTGCCCAAGTTCCACAGGCCAACTGACAGGTGCTTCATCTAGATATTGTAGCAACAAATCCCAGAGCTGTGTGTTGATGTCCTCGAGCAGAAATTGGAATCCGGGCGAGGTAATCGAGAGTGTCCTCGGCGAGTTTGGACTGCAAAATATTCCGCGTGCCAGTATCAGCACGTTGTTTCCCCACTCTCTAATGCATCACAAGATCGAGGCCACCCACGCCGCAGTCATCAGTCCACGTTTCATGAGCAAGTTCAACACGCCATCGGAAGGTCGCTGAATTCCCGGAATCGAGGAGCCGACCATGAAATGCTGGATCATCTGCGGATTGAACAGGGTGTAGTGTCAGCTTCTACGCCCAAAATTAAGAATCGAACGGGGTCGATTGATACGCAATCGACTTACCTCCCACTGCGTCTCGGCGTACTGATCGAGGAACGTCGGAGTCACTTGAGCATCCTCTTCCCCGCTGGGATCACCGAAGGAGCCGCGGGAACCCCTTAGTTGGCCATATGTCGCGCAAAGTCAGCAAATGATTACTTGCTCCCAGCAGCTACCCACCCACACGGCCACTTACCCCCCCGTTAATGCCATCTTCAAACTCGCTCGAAAGCGTGCTCCCAGCTGCACCTCGCGGTCAAGATGGGCCGTTGCCTGTGGGTCCGAAGGGCGCGAGAATTGTTCGGCGAGGATGTGCAATCGAGCAAGCGCGCTCAACGTCATGTCAAGATGCCTGTGCGTGGTTGTGTGCGTGTGAGTCACGTATGAACCCTGAGCGAGATCCCCCAAGTTTGCGGTGACACACCTCCGCTCGCCGTCTCGGCCACCGTCGCTTCGCCGCTGTCGAATCCACAAAGCAAGATCGCTGTACGTCACTGGCCGGTCGTACCACAACATATCGAGTACGACATGTCGTGCCGTCTCGGGTAGCAGCCTGCTCGGGTCGTTTCATGGCAACCTTGTGTCAGCTCTACTCGAGACCGATACGTGAGTTCGCACACCGACCCCAACGTCATCGCCGGGCGACACCTGACTTTGACCGAAAGGAGCTTCGGATGAAGAACACGTACCTGAAGATACAGAGACAACTTGAGGGCGACTCGTACAGACGACCCATCATCATCGGCGACAGGCGATCCAGAAACGACAGCACACGCGACCAGTCCTGTCCCCCTGCAGCCCCACCACCACCACCACCACCACCCGCGCCACCACCGGACGAACTCGTTCTAGTGCCAGGAGCGATCGCATGCATCGTCGAGTTGGCCATAACGGTTGTTGAAACGCGATCAGGATTGTGACCAGAGTCCTGGGGCGGCTCTTGGAGGAGGCACGGGAACGGTCGGAAGGCTACAAGCGCTCGAGAGGTTATCTCAAAGCAAGCGCGCTTTGGTTCGCAAGGGCAGCCAAATGACCCATACTCGGGATCAGACCTGATCAGACGATGGCATGCGCGAGAAGTTGAAATATCAAGCAGCGGACTAGCAGGCGCTTGCACCAGACTATAGGATCCGCATTGGTGCAGCACTTGACACAGAAGAAAAGTAGACGATGTGGATCACCATTTTACAGCCCAATCCGACAAACAAATAATGCTACTACGTCATAAGACAGAAAAAACCTCGGAGCCCTCGAGTCGGTCATGAAAAAAGTAGAAACAAGCAACACGGGTACTGAAAAAGAAGTCGTCATCAAGAAGATCGTTAAAAGGGCGCTGCGAGCACTGCGCCGGGTATAGCTCAACGATTGGGAGGGGGGAAATGCGCTAGCCGAGCGGCTCCAGTCCCAAATCCGCAACCCCTAACGCGAGGAACCGGCATCGGCCTTGTTGCCGCCCTTGTTCGAAGCCGACTTGGTCGCGGCCGCGGCTGAGGCATGGCCGGAAGTTCGAACGGACGAAGCAGCCTTGTTCTGCCTATTGTTGCCACCCGCGGACACCGCTGCAGAAGCTTGGGTCTGTGCCTGTTGGGGCTTCGTCGCTTGCGCCTGCGCGGCTTGAGTCGTCGCGGGTTGAGACGTGGCCCGAGTTGCAGCGGCCGTCGTCGCCGTGACAGGATCGTTCGAGTAAGACCCACCAACCAGAGCGCCCCAGGCACCTTCGTTGGTCCACACTTCGACTGTGAAGCGGGAGGAGTGCAGCAAACCAGGTTCGAGATCAGCAAATGCCTTCTCAGAGGAGGGATCCGCCGCGCAACTTACAATCGGCGGGGCCTTGTCCAGGCTTGACGATCTCCCAGTACATCCAAGGCAGTCCAGCTGACTTGAAGGCAGAGACAAACGCGGCGATCGTGCTTGCCTTCTGTCCACCGGCCACGCCCCATTCTCCCATCATCACCGTTTTGTCCGGGTTCGCTGCCTTGGCGGCCTTGAGGGCGTTCGCCGTCGCCTGGGCATTCGTACCATAGTCGTGGACGCTGATGATGTCGATCGACGCGCACGAGCTTGCCCAGCCTCCGAGGGAGGCCTGCGTCGTGATTCCGCCGCCGGACGAGACTTGGATCGACGAACCCGAAGGCAAAAGCTTCTTGATCGTCGCCGAGCGGTCACAAACCCAAGTCGGCGACGCAAGTGCCATGTGACCCATAGGCTCATTCTGGGCCTCAAAGGCGTAGATCACTTCATCGAGATTCGCCCAGTTCTGGTTGCCCATCAGCGCGTTCTTGTGGTTCAGAATGTGGGTGATGCGGTTGTCGAGTGCGGTACTAGCCCAGACCGAGGTGTAGAAAGCCGACGCATCCGCCACTTTTTGTACACCCGAAGAACCTGCTTTGACGATATCAAGCTGGGTTGCATACGCATCCGTTCCCCAGAAGCCAAGCTGATAACGATCGCTCCTGCTCCCGTATGAACCAGTGAGTAATAGATGGAGGTTGTCAGCGATAATTCTGAACGTTCCCTTCGAGCCTTCAAGGTGTTACAACACTCACATCGAAATCAAAAGCTTGAGGCCGCGTGCTTTGCACTCAAGCATCAGCTGGTCAATCATGGTCAGCACCGTGTCGTCGTAGGTGCCGACCGTCTTGGGCTCGACTGCGGGGACGTAATTCAAGATAGGGGGGCCGAAGGTCAGCTCCCTAGCCCGGCCAAAGTATCGCGATGCAGAAGCCCAACACGATCAAGAAGGGAGCCATGGTATTCCATCAAGATCGAAACTTACGATCTTGGACTTCACGGTTGTTGGACCCCTTGTTGTTAGCACCGACGTAGGCGATGAAAATTCGCACCACCTTGAAGCCATTCTTCTGCAGCGTGTCGAGGATTGCGATTCGATCCGCATCGGCGATGGAATACAAATAGTAAGACGAAGCACCGTACCAGTAACCGTTGAGCGCACTAGAGGCCGAAGTTGAGGACGTGCTGTTCGACTTTGTGGTCGAGGAGATGGCTTGAGAGTTACCGGAGCTGCTACTCGAATTGTCACGTCGGACGATGGCGGCAGTTGCGGCCAGTTCAGCAACTGGGTGTCGCTTGTGCCTCTTGAAACCGACGTGGGATCGTACCCCTGGCACGTGTCGCTTGAATGCGTTGCGGTCGCTGACGTCAGCCGCAGCCCGGGCGACGAGGTCGTACGAGGGCGGCGCGGCGATCTGTGCCGCAGTCGAGCTCAAAAGAAGAGAGAAGAGCCACAACGATCGAAGGGTCGAGTGGATGAGCATAGTTGGCGAAGGTGTGGATCGGGCTCGATCCGCGGTGGTTTGTACTATTCAACGGTTCAACGTCTACAGCTGCTATGCTGGAGGGGTGCGACGGGACCGAGGAAAAACCAAGCTCGAAAAGATCTTGGGAAGAGACGAATGTTTTTTTTGTTTTTGTTTCGAGGTGCCGTCCAGCGGTATTTATTGTTTCGGATAAGAGTGTTGGTGGCCGAGATAAGAGCTTGAAGGAGTGTGAGACCGAAACGTGGTCAGCGGGCCGTGTGGGTGATGGAGCCCGGTACGAAAGGCGGGCCCGAGCGACTGGGAGGACGAGCGACTGCGCTTGTGTCGTCGGTGCTGGAATTGATGACCTACGCCAAGAGCTGCAGTGGCCAGCGACAGGGATGATCCAGTAGCTCGAATCGAGGAGTGGAGAGGCGAGAGAGCAACAATCGTGGTGTGAAGGGATGAAGCGTATCTGCGGCTCGAACTACGGGATGTCTCAAGCCACTCAGTTCTGGCTATGCTGCGTGCTGCCTGCAGGCACTTGCCAAGGTGATCCCAAGAGGCTTCTTCAGTGCATCCACATCTCAGCCAGGCTGGCACCAGACTTCGTGGGAGACACATTGCGCGAAGCTAATTTGCAAAGTTTGCCGGGCCTCGGTCTCCTCGACGCGCGCACTCCGAGACATCGGCTTCGACGACTTGGGAAGGTTTGGTGGTTTGGTAAGACACGGGCGCAATGAAATCGAGATCTGGGCCGCCGTCGAGCGCTCTGTGAGCCACCTCAAGCTTGCTCGGAAGAGCCTGCAATTTCTTCCTCGTCAGACCTAGAGGGTCTACAGCACCCATGGACAAGCATCATCTCATCTTAGTATGTGGGGATCCGGCTTTTGCGTGTACTGCAGGCGGCTCCTTTTCGACAGCTCCTCAGGAGTACGACCGCGGCGCTCAACGAAAATCTTCGAATCTTAGGTGCGGGTCGCCTCCATCAACGAGCGACCTGGCATCCATTCGCTTGGCCGAGATACTTTAGATGCAAGAACAGGTCAAACCCTCGCTCATGCAAGTCAGTTTCCGTGGTGCTTGTCTCACGCTCACGCCCAGGAAGAACTCGCCGTGAGCACGTCTCCTGACGAGGGCGACATGTCTGAGACAAATGATCGAGTGAGTCGGCCCCCGCCCGCGTAATCGGAGCTCGAGGCGGCTCCGCGGAGATCGCGCGGAACGAGCGAGCCGAACAAAAAGGAGTGCAACTATCGGTGGGCCGAGATGTGCAGACTTGCCTTATTTTCTTGTTTTTCGCTCTTTTATCGTTGAGTGCGTGACGCTCTTGTACAGCCCGTCGGGCTATTGCAAAGCTGGAACAGACATATCTGCAAAGCCAGGCTCACTGAAGTCGCAGTGAGAAAAGCAAGCCCAAGCTGAGGAAATGACATGCAACTGAACCGGACTTGGCACGTCCTACTACACATTTATCGTTAGAGCGAACGAAGGAGAAAAAGAACCGAGGCGGGGAGAAAATACGATTTTAACCTCGTAGTATAAAGAGGGGAATAAAGGTCACCAGGTGGAGAAACTGCTGACGTCAAAGTCGCTCTTTTTCGATTCGCCCATCAGGTCCGATTGGATCAGGCTGTGAATATGGCATAGTGATTCGCTGTATGAGAGCTGCAGGAGACAAGTTTGAGAGGGGAGAGGGGATGGGGGATGGGGGGATAGCGGTCAACGAACGATTCACGTGCAGGTGAGGTTGAGAATCGCACGCTTTCCCGACTTACTTGTTCGTTATTTGAATCCTCAACCAGCATGTTGGAGAATTCGATCTCGGTGCCGTCAATGTTTTGCCGCGCGATGAGCACAGAGAAGACCTTGCCCCCCGCCTGTCTTTCGAACAGCGCGAGGATGTTGCGCACTTGTGTCGACAAGAGGGTCGGCAGCACGGGTAACGATGTCTGCGGGGGCGGAGAAGCAAGAGTGGGAACGTTCAGGTGCCTGCCTCGTACCTCCCAAGTAGGCGAAAGCAAGCAACACTGACCATGCGAGTGTCAAGCTCTTCAAGCGAGTCCGCGCCGTAGAGGTCTTGCAGGATCTGCGGTGAGACAGCCGCGCCAATCCAGAGGATGACAAAGTCGCCATTTTCTAGTTTGCCGCCGTCGACAGAGCACACACGGTGTTCAGTTCAGCACGAAAGGCAATCGCGAACAAACACGTCCAAAGACTGACCAATCAAGTACACGCCGTGCGGCTCCATTCTCGCGTAGCTCGTCCGGATCAGAGGAGGGAGACGTAACCGCCCGCGCTCATCGGGGAAGCCGACTTCGTCCGGAAGGTTGTGGATGGCGAGAAATCGCGGGTACAGCAGTCGCAATGTCGAGGTCACGCCGAGCGACTTGACGGCTCGCATCGAACATGTTCGCACGTCGGATGCAACGGGCCCACCTGGCAGCACGTGCAGAGGAACACATTGATCAGCTTACATCACACGGCAAGAGGTCGCAACAACGAACATACCTTTGAGTGCCTTGGTCTTCATGAGGGCGAGGGCATACAGCGGGAGCAGCTTGAAGGATTCGGGCAGAATGAGCTGCGCCGGCGAGGTCGACGATGCGCAGTGCTTTCGGTAGGCGAGCAACGCCTTGACACACAGTTCTGTGAGCTGATCTCGCACTTCGCGCAGCGACTTGGTCGCCGTCTGTGTCACCGCCTCCTTCGTGACGTAGGTCAGCGTCGTGTCAATATCGGCGAACCGGAACACATTGGCGAGCAGACTCGTGACGGGCACGGCCAGATTGTGCACGCGCACGCGACGTTGGCCGTTCGCGGCGGTGTACAGCACCGCGCACTGGAAGTGGGCGTCGACCTTGTCGTCGAGTTTGCCCTCGTGCTTGAGCCGCGCCGCGATCGCCTTGTCCGAATCCATCGTTCCGAATTCGAGGTCGGTGACGTTGCGTTGGAAGAAATTGCCAAAGTGATCCGAGACGCGCAGACCGTTCGAACACCGTATCCGCATCGTGACACTGTAGCCCGTCTCGCGACGTACGACCTGCTTGATCTCGGCGCGGAGTTTTGTGCCGTCGCGCACGGGCGCGAAGCGAGGGTGGAAAAATACCTCGCCGCCGGACAAGCCCGATAGGACCGACAAGCTCGCGACGTCGATGTACTGCGTCGGAAACAGAAACATGTTGACTCCAATACCGGCCTCGACGCACTCCTCGGCCGTCGCACGGTACCACGGGTCCTGGGGTAGGAACAATGTCTTCTCCTTGTCCGTGCCGTACAGCTTCGTGTCTTCGCGGTGCTTGAGCGCACCCATCCCCGTCGTCGGCAGCGAGGTTTGGAAGATGTTGAGCTGCCCTCCCAGGTTTCGCAGAGCCATCACAGCCGCCGTCACGGGCCCACTCATCGCCGCCTCGACGATCGTCGTCTCGGCCGTCAGCGTCGGCAGCGTGTCGAGGAGCCCTTCGATGACGGAACGCGACTCGACGGGGTCGACGAGGAAGCCTTCGAGCAAAGGTACGAACATATCGGTGATATCCGACACGACGAGCATCTGCGCCTGGTCCAGACCGGCCTTGAGGTTGAAAAACTGCACCGAGCGATCGAACGTCATGATCGCGATCTTGGCCCCGGGGGCCAGGCACGACACGGCCCCTTCCTCTTGCGGGTAGAGCATCTCCCTGAGCCCCTTAACGACTTCGCCGACGAGACCGCACCGCATGCTAGTCCAGCTGACGTCGATCGCAAAGATGTAATGTATCGGCTTGGGCTCGCGCGCCGACTTGCCCGGTTGCGACGGATTGTCCTGCACCCAGTAGGCCTTGTCGACCAGAAAGTCGACCGAACCCATGCGCAATTCCGGCCGCTGGTCAAGGTCCATCCTCCGCTGCGACATGTCGAGGTGGCTGAAGTACTCTGGCGCCACGGCGCTTGTCGCGCCGCAAAGATTGCACACGAACTTTTGACCGCCTTCGATGAAGAGACACCACGGGTTGATGTACCCTCGACACCTCTGACATCTCGCGGGCCCACTCTCCCCGGACTGAATCAACGGCACCCCGCCTTCTTCCTCGCGCAGCATCGCGAACGGCTGCACGACCAGTCCCAACGGGAGATGCGAAGCCGTCGCGAGGTCATCGGTCGCCGGTAGGTTGTACGTCGTCATGCGCATAAATCGAGGGTTGCAGTTGCCTGTTACCGAGCCAGAAAAAGAGTGAGTGGGTCAATGCGCTTGTTTGTGGCTCGGAGCGGCCGCGGGGTGCAGAACCGGGCACAAAGACCGACCTTGGTCAATAGCGACAAACTCGGTCGTCGACAATGGAGCCGCCGTCCGCGAGCAGGTCAAGTAAGGTTCGTCCTGGTAAAGCTGCTGATCGATGCGCTGCACGTCGACCGGAGACGGGATATGGTCCGGGTCGATACGCACCCGCATCTGGCCCGGGATGCGTTGCCCCGCCGAATGCGGGGGCTGCGGGATGCCTGGCTGCTCTGTCGGGTAGCCTCCTCGCCCCGAAGGTTGGTTGGGACCGGAGGCGGGAGGTGCATTCTGGTACGGCGCCTGCGGGTGTGGCGGGTGCTGCTGGTGCTGGTCGTAACCCGCGGGGGCTCCCTGACCGAGGTGGGGTGGGTGTTGCGATGGGTGCTGAGAGGATGGATGGCCGGTGAACGGGGGTCGGTTGGAATTTCCGTAAGCAGGTCCGGATGGACCCGTTGGAGGACCTCGGTGGTCGTCGTAGCGGGGCTCCTGCTGTTGGTGGGGAGGCAATGGCTGGTCGCCATACGGGAGCTGTTGCTGCTGCTGCACGCCGGATGGACCTGGTGGTGCTTGTTCAGGTTTGTGGTAGGCCCTCGCAGATCGTTTGGCTTTTGCAAGTGCTGGCCCTTCGGCAGGAGCCTGTCGATGGGAATGAGTAGAGTGAGCGAGCCATCAACGTCGTCGGGACCCGTGGGTGTGCCCGTGGTTGACGTGTCGGTCGGCGAGGCACAGGACAAGGGGCGGGCGCCAGAACGAGAGCTACTCACGGTGGGTGGCGCAGATGGAGGGAGCGACGATTGCTTCTGGGGCTGCTGCTGCTGTTGGGCCAGTGGTTGTTGCTGCTGCTGTGGCTGCTGGTGCTGTGGCGGCGACGGCGGGTTCAGATCGACGCGCGACATTTGGTGTGCCAGTGCTGGGTCGGCGCGTGGAGCTGCAGCAGCCGGTGCAGCACCGTGGCCATTGCTGATGGGGTACCCGGGTGGTTGTGGCGGTTGACGAGGTGCGGCGACGGGCGACCTGGCAAAGTGCTGCTGTTGCTGTTGCTGTTGCTGTTGCTGCTGCTGTGGGTGTGGGTGTGGGTGTGGGTGCGGGTGCGGGTGCGGCGGGTGTGATCCCATGGGCGATGGAGCACCGGGGCCGGCGAAGCCCGTCGGTGGCTGCAAGGGGGGAGGCGGCGGCGGGGCCATCGGTGAGCGCGAGGGAGGAGCACCATTGGGATACCCACCGTGGGCGCCGTGAGGCGGCGGGGGCATCGGGGCAGCAGCTCGTGGATCCATCCCTGGTGGAGAGAGGGGACGGGGAGCAAGGAGAGGCGAGAACGGTACAAGTGGGAAGGTCGATGGACGGGACAAGCTGTACAAGAAGGCCGTCTGGACAAGATGCGAGGTTGCACAAAGGCCCTATTCGAGTCGAACTCGCGCGCCTGGCGAATTGCTGGCTTATTAGTGACCGAATCTTACGAGCCAGTGTACTCAATCAATAGACCCTATTATTACTACCCAGTGGGGACGCGCATCGCGGCGCCAGTTCTCGGCGTCTGGCACTGTATCACTCGACACCATTGACCACGAAGCATGGCATCAGCTTCGATCGCGAACGCAGCAGCGGTCCACGCCCTCGTCGCACGCCTCGAAGACCAAGTGCTAAAAGAGTACTCGAACGTATCGCACAACCTCGACGAGGTGCGGCGCGCGTATCTCTTTCCCTTCCCGTCCCCGAAGGCTCACGTGCCCCTCCCATCTTATGCTGCAGATGTCCACGGTGCTACAGAGGCTCTCGTCGATGCAACCCTACATCCTGAACCAATTCCGGCCACTCGAACGGAAGCTTGGCCTCGTGTTGACGCTCTTCAAAGGCACGTACCCGCCTCTTTGGTTCATCGGTCACGTCGAAGCGCGTCGAGCAAAGGGGGGGCACGGCACGTCAGAACCCGCACCTTGTACTGACCGACGTTATGTCACGCGTCGCCTGTGTGTACAGGTGCCGTGTGGGCGTTGTTGGTCAAACGCGACGAAGAAGATGGCGGAGAAGTGGATGATGGGCGATAGCAGATCCCGAGCTGTTGTCAACTCCTATCGAGGCTGGAACTCGCCGACGTTGTCAAGTTCGCTAGAAAGCAACTCAAAGCTCGCTGGAAACCATGCACACCCAATGTTGTTGTAATACCAGTCACACCGGCAAGCAGACACATTCCGTGCGCAGAGCAATGAGCCTGTTTCTCATGCCGAACTACAGCTTCGGCCGGACATCGGCCTCAGGGAAAGCCCGATCTTGACTTTTCCACACAATGCGTATTGCAGATACAGATACGGGCACAAGAGCTAGTCGTCCCACCCCAACCCTCGCGGTCACTCACACACCCATCCTCCCCATCGCACGCGTCACACCCCCAACCTCGCCATGGACATTCCACAACGCCAAGCGACCGTCGACACCGGTCGTCGAAACCATCGCGCCTTCGTAATCATATTTGCGCACGCTCGTAATCGTGTTTTGGTGCACGGTCAACAATTCGGTTCCGGTCGCCGTCAACCTCGTTCCGGGACTGGCGACGCTGCCGGCGGCCGCACTGCTGCTGACACCCCTCGAGTCGGCTTGACGGAAGACGTTGAACGCCTCACTTTGAGCCAGGCGACCCGAGCGAGCCGCAACGGCGCCTCCGCCCGAGCGCTTGTCGGGGTCGTCCAACGAACGCGTCTGGGCCCACCCACCGTCGACCGAGCCCTCAAAGAGCATCGGTTGGCAGTCGTGGCCGGCGGCGACGATCGATCCTTCCGTGGTGAAGACGAGCGAGAGCAGAGGTAACGACGCGAGTTGGACGGCGTAAACCGCGCGAGGTGCTTGGTCCGCACCAGTTGGATACACGACGGTAAGGGTCGAGTCGTGCGCTGTGGGTCCCAAACGGTGTCTCTGTTCAGCTCGTATCATCGCAAGGATGCCATAGCGTGGTCAGGAGAACTTGCAGACAAAGGCGAGCGCATCTCCGGAGGGCGAAAAAGCGACGCCGTGAACCCAACCTCCGGCCGGGGACGCGAACTCGCCGCAGACGGTGTTGAAGGGTAGCCTTTCACCCCAAACACTCGGTTCGGGCCTGCGGTCGGGAGTGATAGCGATTGCGGGAGGTGGATCAGCATTCAGTCTCTCTTTCTTCATAGCTCTCGGCTCGCCTGCCCCAAGCCCGAAAGAGGACACGGGAGTGGTCGGCCCAGCCAATCACGGCCCCCCAAGTAGGCTCAGAAGGACCTACTTGGAATCGATTCCCTTCATCCAAGCCGAAAAGACGCGAGCGACGCCATCGGCACTGCCCGCGGCGAGCAGGACCGAGTTGGGGTGCCACTCGAGCGAAAGCACGGTCGTCCTAAGCGGCTTCTTGATGTGCTTGGCGACCCACCAGTCGCTCTCTTGGTCATAGTGGCAGATGGCGATCGACCTCGCGCCCGACGCGACGGCGAATTTGTCCTCGGTCGGGGACCAACGCACACAGGTCGCGGATCGGTTAAGGCGCAGTACGACGAGGGTCGGGATCCATGCGCCGTGGGTATTGGTGTAGACGTAGGCGTTGCGATCGTGGGAGCAGGTGACAATACGGTTCGAGTGGGGGGCCCAGTCGATCGAGGTGACCAATTTGTCGTGCTGTGGGTAGAGGGGGAGGGAGCAGCAGGACAAAGTCAGTTTACTCGGGTTGAGAGCGCCTCGATGGGGCGATGACGCTCCGACTGACCTCGCTCAGGGTCGACGTCAACTGCCACCCCTTGTTGCCCTGGGCGTAGATGCGCACTTGGTTCGAGTTGGCCGAGATGGCCAATTCTGCACGAGAGAGAGAGTAAGAGGGTCGAGTCAGCCTCGAGGTGGTGTAAGCTGTAAGCGGGGTGCACTGACGAGTGCGATCAGCGTTGAAGGCGTGCGCGGTGATGGGCGTGCCGGGGACGAGCACTTCGACTTGGGCGAGCGACATGGTGGCGGATGGTGGGTGATGGAGGGTGGGTGGGTGGGACGGGACGGTGGGTAGCAGGTAGGACTCTGGTGAACAGTCAACTAGTGCTGGGATGGGCAGGAGGCGGGAGAAAGAGACGGAGAGAGAGTTGGCTGAGTAGTCAGTGGGTCAGAGTGGGACGTGGACAAGCGACCAGTCGAGCCGATTGGTGCGGTGTGGTGCGCCCACCTATGCGGGTCAAATTAAGCCTGCCAAAAAAACTAGGTCGCGCGTAACGCGTTAAGGCAGCTTTTTTGAAATTTGGCCCAGGAAAACGTTGGTACAGGCATGGTATACCATCCCTCCTCCACCGCCCGCGCCCGGAGGCAAAGTAGCGGCTAAGTAGTGCACTTGCTACTCGCCTACTAGTACGCTAATCGGCCCTTTGCCTCAGCACACACTGGCACCCCTGTTGGAATGGGTTGGTGCAACAGAAGACGATCTCGTCTGTGAGCACAGGGGGAGCCAACTGGGTTGAGGCGGTGATCGCGAGTGAGAGCGAGGCCAGGGATTCTTGGGCTCAGTATTCATTAGAAAGTGTCCAATTGGGTATTGCTTAGACGTTGGTAGGCTCCGCGCGCAGAAGCGGCTTAGTTTCTCCCCATCCGCTTCTCAATGTGCTTTCGCTGATCAGGGAGTCGATTTCCTCAACGTCTCTAAGAACACTACAACCCCCACCTTCAAGCTTCAACCCTCCCCCACCGCCTTGCACCCATCGGCATCGCCTGCGACACACACTGCCACTACCACAGGCAAATCCAGCGTCCCTAGTAGAGAAAGATAAGGAAAACGAGATCAAGACCAAGCGTAAGAAATTCACGAGGAGGAGGAAGAAGAAGGCGGCTGACACGATCATCGAGAACGGGGCGACCACGGGACCAGAGGAGGGGGCAAGAAGAAAAAGAAAAAGAAAACGATGAGGTCATGGCCCGTGCGAGAACGAGAAAAGGAGCCAGTCTTGTCCCCGAAGAGCGAGGCGTTTGTAAAATCCTCCGGCTACGCTGCTGGCATTATGGTATAGCGATCAAAGATGGTATGATAATATAAAGGCTAAGGTATGACTAAGAGCTTTTAAGAAACCCAAGGCGAGAGACACGAGAGACTGGGGGTAGAACCGAGAAGCGAGACCGAGAACGAGAACGAAACGCTGAGATTGGAGACTGGAGAAGATGCCAAACAAGAATTGAAATACGCAGAAAGTGAGAGCCGGATAAGATTCTGTATTGGATCCTGGAAGTGGTCTACCTGAAAACAAGAAGCAAACTGCCCACAAACGTCCCGGCGGTTCAAACCGCTGCTCTACCTCACCATTCCCCTTCACCGCTTCATCCCACACATCGGGCCCGGTCTTCCTTCCAAATCCTGCCCTACTAATCCCATCATTACTCGTCATCTTTTTCGAGTCTTTGCGACGCAAAAGTGAAGGCCCGTTCAAAACCGCCGCCTCTTCCTGCCGTGCTTTAGCCTCCCTCCTCTCGTGGCCGCCGGAAATGACTCGTCGTCGAGGCGCCTAAGTCCGGAAATTGCTACCGCTACGATTTCTATTGGCCTTGACAAATTGAAATAGTGGATGCGACCGGATCCCGAGTACCACAGTATCCACGGCAACCCAACGAGGCCGCGTCCGAAACGTCGACTGAGCCCTCCTCCATCGCCATCGATCCCGAGCCTTGATTACTACCTGTGGCAGTGCACCCAGGACACGGGCGAACAACAGATGGAGGGGTGCGTGGCGCTTCGGCTTTGGTGTACCGACGACGCTGAACTTTTTCAGCAAACGACAGCGGATGACTTGCCGGATTTGACTTCGTTTGCCGGCAGCCCTGGTGACATGATTGATGAGAGACGGACAACAACACGGACGAAGAAGTTGACTTTGATATGAGTGATCATTCGAGCGACGATTTGAGTCATCACTCTATCGACGCCACAGACAACGGTGCATTTAGGCTTGAAGAGTGTGACTTCAATGCGGAAGATGATGGCAGTGATGAAGAAACTTGGTGAAATCTTCAGTGGCTGTCTGGAATCGAAGGCTCTTGTTCCAAATGCCTCAATCCAAACAGATGATGCGAGCGCTCGCGTGCTTTTGCCTTTCTATTGACTAGTGTCTCTTCATGTCATACAATATGGCCCTTCCCGGGAAAGTGCAGATAATGCAAAGTAGCAACCATACGACCGAGAGGCAACCAAGGCTGGCAGGGTTGGCTACCGCTTAAATGCGCTCTAGCCCGCTTGAAAAGGTCACTGCCCAGCAGTAGTGCTGACAGCGGGAGGTCTATCAGGTCAGCTAGAAATACAGGAGGAAAGCTCTCTGCTGCTGGTGATAAGATAAGCGGGCATTCTTGTGGGCTGCGCTTAGTGAGTGCGCTTTCCAATTTCCGCCATTGCGTCTGGTGTTTATAGCGTGCGCAGTCAGGCCAGTCAGATGCCCGAAGTCCGTTCCGGGTCTTTGCTGATACTTCCTGAGATCTCAGCAGAGATCACATTGCTATTTATCATACTCCATCAACCCCCACTCTAATTCTACTGTGTACTTGAACGAAGGCTAAACTGGACCCATACTCAATCTGTTTTTCGGTGCTTTTCGATGGTGTTGCCATCTTGCCCACTTTAAGCCACGCAGCCACTAAAGACAGTTCAATGTTTTGCCTCGACACTGGACTCTCGACATTTCAGATACAAGGCGACGCACTCAATACCCCTGACCGGATGTTCGTGTATAATCGAACTCATTCTGGTTTGATAAGGAGGAATGAGTTTGACAATACATCCACAATCTCTGTCCCGTGTGCTGAGGAATAGGTGACTTTGATGCCAATCACACCTGCGCATTCCATGTACTCTCTGCGTGTGACCCGATCCGTTGCGTGCTCTCACCGGTACATGTACTACAACATCGTAAAGGCAGAAGCTCAGAGTTCGTTATGGACAGAATAGTGGGGTGTATACTCCTGAACGAACATCATTGAGTCAGGATCACGATGTTGTTCTTCGTACTCTACCATTCCTCCTCGCATCAGAGTGCACGAGTGGCCTGCGAGCTATTGCTCGCCTCCGACTGTTTCTACTGTCGACCAACGCAGCCTTTGCAGATGACAGTTCTGGTGGTATATCAATCGGTCCTTTTTGCTTGAAATCTTCGTTGTAAAAACGACGGTCATCACTCGTACTGTAGTGGCACTGAAAGTGACTAGGTTTTGAGTCAGAGGACCCGGCGCGGGCAGAATCCACCGGTGATCAACATTGCGATCGAAATCGTCTTGAGCACTCGGGTTTCCACATGGCAGATATATTCGTGAAAGTCGAACCTGAGACTTACCAGTCGCCCTCTGTATTGCATTTCCCATCAAGTTGCCCACAGCCTTCTACTGCACTGTCCGATGCTGCGTTGGGTGCGCAGCTGAGGGTCAAGCGATAATGCATGCATTGTGAAAAGTGCAAGTTGTCGGAAGTCAAGTCGCACTTCAGAGAATAGGACAAAATCAGGTGATGAGATAATGCAGAGCTATACACCCGAATTCTGAAACGTCCTACCGGAAATGTCACCCCCCTGTGTGCTTCGTGTCAACTGTCGAGATGCGGAACAATCACAAAATGATCATTGGTTAAGATGCGAGGCGCGAGAGACAGCGAGGAGGTCGTGTTTGGACAATGTGTAAGATCGCTCCCAATCGAGCATTGCGGAAGAACAAGAACAGGAACATGAAGAAGAAGAGGGACCAATCATCAACCTGGTCCGACTCAATTTGAGGAGCATTTAGTCACCCAGTGTGCGTCGACGCGTCGATGTGCTTGGGCCAAGGTCAAAGTGCGGGAGCGAACCGTGAGGCCCATTTTTTTTATCTAATACCCTTCAATAACAGCAAGTGACCAGTCAGCTTTTTGGTCCCAATACCATCAATACCATTTAAGCCCCAGTAGGGCCCAATATGACTCGGCTAAAGGAATTCCCATCTTCGAGATCCGAAGCTCCGAAGCAGGCCTAGCCAGTGTGCTTAACTGCATTCCCTCCGACTTTTCCAAAGGTTTCCAGGTATTAATAGAACTATACTGTTATTGAAATCTACCCCCCCCCCCCCCCCCCCCCCCCCCTCCCCCCAAAAAAAAGAAGAAAAAAAAAAGAAAAAAGGGGGTAGTAAGTGGTGAGTGAAGAAAAGCAGAAAATTAGGAGGGGGTGGGGTGGGAGGGGGGGGGGGGGGGGGGGCGCCAGAAGGTCAATACAGCAGCTGTCTTACCTGTGCAAATTACTTGGTTGTATCCTCCATCTCGTCAGCAGGCGGTATTGGGTACAACAGCTATATCGCATTTCGGTTCCGAATTCGACTCTTGGGAACATTGGTAGGAATATCGGTATTATCTATAGGGATAAGTCTAACACCGATTAGCTAATAAGCTTTCGCTTCACGGCTTGTGGGATGCCCAGAGAGGTGCACCGTGCCGGGGTGGGCGAGGAGGGGGCAGCAATGGTATACCATCCCTCTACCAAGCTTTCCCCGGGCCAAAAAACAGAAAAGCTGCCTTATCGCGCGTGCGCGCACGAGTTCATTTGACTGGCTTAATGGACCTGCCGATCTGGGTGCGCCAGCAGGCTCCAGAGTGCCTATTAATAAGCGGCATCAGAACGCAGTAGAGCTTGCTGCGTGCAGTGCCCTTGCGTTTACGCAATCTCCTCACTGCAACCATTCAGTAGTCGTTCCACCTCTCTCTGGCTTGATGGCCCGCGATGTCACAAACACATTCAAGCCCGATGCGAGCTCTCCCTCGGGCAAATCACCAGCAAAGTCGGCCATCGCGGCGGTGGATCCGGATCTCGATCCCGATCTGGTGCAAGAGCTGGACCATTTTCGACGCGAGTGGCTGCATGAATCCCAGCTCAAGCTAGAACAACAACAGCAGCAGGCTGAACACGATGACCACAGCCAGCCGTCCCAGGGGAAAGCTAAACCATCTTCTGGGCTGAAGGCTGGTTCAGCATCGTCTCAAGTGTCCCAAGTGTCGTCATCGACAGTCGACCACGACTACGACCACGGTGCGCAACCACGATCACACTCGCTACAACGCTCACCCCCGAGACGGCCCCACGTCGCCCTCGCACCTTCCACGTCGGCGACGAGTCTCACCCAACGTATGCACCACTTGGAGCTGCACGACCTCTCCGCCGCCACCGACGGCGACCTCACCGCCCACTTGCCCAAGCCAAAACCCAAGCCCAAGCCAGCGACCGCGATAGAGCTGTACGATGCAGCCGTCGTGAGCGAACGGGAGGGAAGGTTGAACGATGGTGAGAGCGATGCAGTTTCCGAGACACTGTGGTTGTTGGTGTCCTGACAGACCTGGTCTACTGCGTTCGCGTATTGCAGCGTTGGTCAATTATCGAGCTGCGTTCAAAATCGACGCCGAGATCGACCGCACGTACCATCGGCTCACCTCACGCGCAACCCAAGAATCCCGATCATCTACATCAACGAACAACGTAGGTCCCAACAGCCCCGCCGACTTCAAGTTCGAGCGTACCATCCAACTTGCCCCGGACTACTCTGCCGATCGAGAATTCCGCACCGCTCAGACTGGCGCCTCGCACCCCCACGACCTCCATCCGTCCTCGACGGCCTTTCTGTACGACTCGCTCGCTCGATCCTTTGCGGAGAACGCCTACGATCCCGTCAAGGCGGAGCACGTACACGCCAAGGTCACGGAAAGCGAGATCGACGTCGCCCTCGAACGCATCGCCTTCCATCCCGATGACCCTGAGGCCCCATCTCCGCTCGGGTCCCTACCCCGCGAAGTCTTGCTGCTCGTCCTACACCACCTCGTACTCTCGTCGGTCATCCTTCCGGCACAACATACACCCGTCAACAGCGAGGACCCAGCCAAATTAGCGGCACGCAAAAAAGGACCTCGCAAGTTGACCCTGGCGGAGCACACCCGCAACCTCGAAGTCGCCTTTGACGTCCCCTATACCCATCTGCACCGACCCTGGAGGACCGACGTCGAAGCCTTGGAACGGTTCGCGCGCACCTGTCGCCTGGCGCGCATCTTGACCCTGGATGCGGGTCTATGGCGCGACCTATGTCGTCGCATCTATGTTGCCCCTTACCAAACGCAGGAGGAGGCGAATCAGATCGTCGCGCAGCACGGCATGGACTGGCGCAGATGTTTTATCGAGCATCCTTGCATCCGCTTCGACGGCGCCTTCATCAGCGTCGTCACCTACCTCCGACGAGGTGAAAACTCGTCCTGGTACTCGCCGACCCATCTCATCACCTTTTATCGCTACCTGAGATTTTACCCTAACGGGCTCGTCCTGTCGTTGCTGACCGTCGATCCGCCGGCGGCCGTCGTCCGGATCCTCAACCCTGCGCTCCGCGTCAAGGGCTTGACGTTCGGGCGATGGGAGTTGAGGGGCGATCACGTCGACCTGTGGGAGTTGATCGACCCCAGCGTCGAGGAAACGAGTCGGAAGTACTCATTTAGGATGGAGCTCAAGCTCCGAAGCACCAACCGAGGCCGGATGTAGGTCATGCCCTCCGAAGAATCGCGAGACGGTCCAGACCTGATCTGCATGTCTTTTGAGTACACAGGAACAAGTTGGACATGATTTCGCTGGCCACTGAGCGTCGACTATCGGGGGAAGTCGAGCCCGTCCCGATCAAACCGACCAAACCCTATTACGTACGTCTGCCAGACCTTTGCGTCTCAATGTGCTGCGCTCGGGGCTGATTAGTTCTCGAGTCTCTGTTGGCCCCCTTGTAGTTCTCCAAAGTTGTGAATTATGCCGCCGATGACTTGCAATAGATCTATGTGGAATGCTGTGAGACTGCGAAATCATCGCGCCTATTCGTCGCCCCCATCCTCCCCGTCAGCCCTCTCGTCATCGCTGGGCGGTTGCACGTCCTCCTCGCCCTCGGTCTTGGCCTGCTCCAAAGCGTTTTCAGCCCCTTCGCCGTTTTCGACGACTTGCTTCCTCGCTCTCCGCCTCGGCTGATCGCTTCGTTCGCCCGGTTTGTAGACCGCACATTCCGGCACCGTGCCCTCGGGATTGAGGTACGCGAAATCCCTCCCTTCAAACACATCGACATAATTCACCCACTTGGCAAACACACCCTCCTTCTCCTCGACCACCCACATGACCTTGTAAATCTCGTCCCTCTTGAACGCGTTGACCTGGTCTATTTGTTCGACGACGCCGATCTGTTCCCTCCGCTGCGCGGTTTTCTGCGCCTCGTCGAGTTTATCGAGCGCGTTGATCTTGACGTTGTGTTCGAGGATGCGCTTGTTGTACTCGAGGTACTGCGGTTCGAGGAGGAGCAGGCCCAAGGCCGGGGCTTTGGGGATGTGGATGCGCTGAGGGGTGAAGGTCGAGGCGATGAGAGAAGGTGGCGCACCCGATCGGACGGCGAGAATGAGCAGGCCAATCATTTTACGCTACGAGAGAGAGAGGCGTACAAAGAGTTGAGGAATCAGAACTTTCCGCGGGTGGGCAAGACTGTGATGGGGAGCTCACAATCTGATGCAACATGAAGGATTGGCCGAGCAGATCGACCGAGACGTATTCGACGCCATTGACGGTGAACGGATCCGAGATCTACGAATCAGACAAGGTTTTTGTTTTAGCAATCGTGGCACCCTCCCGACAGCGCGGGAAAGCTCACCGACAGCGACCTGAGCACCCTCATTGAAGCGACATCCTGCGGCCCTCCCTTCTTGACCCTCTTACCTCCCGCGTCCCTCGGCTCGGACTTGTCCGTCGTCGAAGCGACCGTATAGTTGTGAAAGTTGTGCGATCCCTCGTAGGCCTTGATGAAGGCGCGCGCGGCGTTGAGCAATTCGGGTGTGATTCGCCACGTCTTTTTCGCAGCGACGTCCTCGAGGAATTTGTTTTCGGACGGTTGCGTGGCCCAAAAGTCCGCCGTAGCTGTCTTGGCGGCTTGTACGCAAGCAGGCAACGTCCTTTCCACCGATCCCTCGACCGCCTCCGCTTCCGTCTTTAGGAACTCTTCCCGGTTCTGCTCGAGCCACTTGCCCAAGTTGGAATTCGGCTTCGGCCCCAAAAACACGTGCGTCGGCATCGAGTACTCGTAGTTCCTCTGGTCGCACACTTTTCGCGGCTCGAACCCGGCCTGGACCCTGACGATATTCCACACCTTGATTGTGGGGGGCAAGAACGAGTTGATCCAGTCCTCGACGCGTTGCTCCTCGGGTTTGTCCGCGGGGGCGAGGATGAGTTTTAAGGTGATGATGTTGACGGCGGCGTGGACACCGGCATCTGTACGCGCTGCACGTTGCAAGGATACTTTGCGATAGTCGTCGGCGTTGTCGGCGCTGACGCAGCCGGCTTTGATGAAGGCTTGCCAGAGCTCGCCTTCGGTCGTCGCTTCTCCGGGGTTGCTGGGGTCGGTTCAAAACTTTCGTCGTCAGCACCTTTCGTCCACCTCGGCAACATTTTAACCTTGTCCTCCATCAGGAACTCACATTTGACTGCCCTTGTAGCCCTGCCCGTTGTAGCCAAAGAAGACGGCGACCTTCTTCTTGGGCAACCGTTCCTTGTTCTCCTCGTTCCCCTCGGCTTTCTCCTCCCCCGTACCTTCCTTGGGCCCCCACGACCTCATCTTGCCCACCGCTGCACCGGTATTGCGACCTCCCCAGGATCGATTATCATCCCCCGGTCGTTTGCCTCTATAAGTCCCTGCTTTGCCACCTCGGCCACCCCCGCGACCTCCACCACCACCACGGCCACCACCCCCACGGCCTCCACCTTGACCACCCCCCTTCCCTCCTCGTCCGTCCCCATCCGTCCTAGCTCGCTTCGAACCGTTGCCATCATTTCCTTGCCCTCCGCCGCCGGTACTATTCGTAGGTGCATCCCGCTTATTGCCACCACTGGTGGAAGGGTCCGACATCGTCCTGGCTGGTCCCGTGTCTCGATCCAAAGGTATTCGTGCGAAGCCCGTTTCGGCGCGGGGGTGTGGGGAAAAGCTATATAGTACTTCTAGCTTGAAGTCTACAGGCGTTTTGTAAGTTGAATTCCTTTGCCTCTGCTTGAAAAAAGTAATGCGACGGGTCCCGGGGTAAGACGTCCGATTGCGGCGATGAGTAATTGAGTTGGGGGAATGATTGAGTCGGAATCCAAGCCGGCGCTGCGAAGCCCCCACTGCAGGTCGAGCGAGTCGTCGCGCGGAGTTCGGGTGGGGTGCCCGTGCCAGTTGAAGAATCTTTGGTGGGGTGGGTTGAACACTGAGCTGGGCCATTTTCTCCTGCTACGCTCTGGTTAATGAAAGAATATACCTTTGATCAGAGTCCGAATAAAAGTAAAAATGGAAAGCTCCAGAACTTTTGACAATGCGCGAACCCGGGACAGGGGCTCGGTAATCAAAGCCTACTGTGAATATCGGAACCCTCGTGGCACTCTCTGGAAACGTGTGAGTACAGTACAAGACCCAAAAAGGTAATATGAATTACGCGGAAGAGCAAAATATAGAACTACAGGGTCGGTGAGAAACGAATGGAGGGCACGACGTGGGAAACTAAGCGCAGACACAAAGACGAGAAGAAATTTCTACGATAAGATCTGAGAGAATTGCGAATCGGATCAGCTACTAGCGACTCTCAGAGATCCCATCACGAGCATACTTGTTTGGACTTACTGCCAAGAGTACGATCGAGAGCACAAGCAGGAACGTGAGCAGCAGACAAAACATGCGTCGCCCGGCGCGGCGTTGGTACGCGTGCGCCTGCGTCAACTCGGTCGAGGCGCCTCGAGTATCACTCGCGACCGATCTTACGTTCGTTTCAATGTTGTCTACGGATTAACCCATCCTGGTCAGCTTCTGAACATGGAAGAACATGTTCGCACCTGCGCTCACCTATCATCGACTGCTGCTCCCCGACGATCTGACCCAAATCACGGAAGATCTGATTCAACTCGGTGATCCCCTGTTCGATCTGTTCGATCTCTTCCTCCCGCTCTTGGATCAACTGTTCCTGGAATTCGACTTCCGCGTCCGGGATCCCCTCAACCAGCTGTTGTTGTTGTTGCCCCCCTGTCGGGTTCTCGTCAAGCTCGAGTAACGGGTCCGAGGTCGCGGCAAAATCGCCGCGGCTAGACATAGTGATCGCATCGTCAGCTCAGCTGTGTGCTGGACACTGCATGCGTATTGAGCACAATGGCAAGACTCACTGTGACGCCGAGCTCAGTTGCCGTGCCCCGTCGGATGTTGGTGTTGTGCCATCGTTGATGGCTACCTTGGCCCTCTCGACGAACAATCTCTGCTTTTCTGCACTCCGTTTCGAAGCAGCCTGGAACGACGCCAACGCCTTTTGAAAGTCACCGGATACCTTCTGCTGTTCGTATCGATGCTGTCGCTGTGGGGAAAGCAGGCGGTTTGGGATCAGCAAAGGCGGGGATCGAGGTCGAGGTCGAGGTCGAGGGGTCGGTGGTCATTTGGCCCTGGAGAGAAACGTACGTCGGTGGGTGCGAGGTCCGAGTTTGCAAACTGTTTGACTTCTGCGTTCGAATCTTTGAGAACCTCCCTCGTCGCATCGGTCAGGTTGTGTCTGCGAGTCGCCAGGAAGGAGATTGGGTGACGGAGGAGGTCAGCTGATCTGCCGACCGGAAAGGCCCCCTCCCGCCGGTCAGAGCGGCATACAGCATCTTGCGCCCGGACTGACAATTTGTGCCGTAGATCAGGTGTATCCTTGGGTGTGCCCAATAGTTCTACGAGCTTGTTGATGGCGGAAACATTGGCGTTGATCTTGTGGATCTGCATCGACACTTGCCGTGCGAGCGCCTTGAACCGTAGATCCGCCTCTGCATCGGTATAGAGCGAAGTCTAGGTCAGTGTACCTTTTCCCTTTCCCGCTGCTTTCATTTCACTTCAAGTCATGTACAAACCTGGTGAAATGTCGCCGTCCCGGGCGAGTGGGGCGCGTTCGCCGAGTCCGCGTTCGAGGTCTTGGAAGCTCTGTCCAGGTTCGCTGACTGCAAAGTGAGCTCCGGCCGGGAGATACAATCCATGGGAATTGACTGACCATGTGGACCACCAACGGTAGTGGGACTGTGCGTTGACGATGGACCGATGGACCGGTGGTCGGGCTGCGCAGTCGGGTGACTCAGAGGCCAAAAGCGAATCGGCGTCATCGCCACGGGCTCAGCGTCAGCCACGGCCGACGCGTGACTCGAGCGCATACACCCATCTTTTTTTACTAATGCGGATTCGAGTTCTGGATTAAGTAGCGAGTCCCCTCTGTTCTCTACCCCGCTTCGGACCTCGTCTCCGACCACGCTTGACGGCCATTCTGGTTGCTCATCTTCATCTGACCACTGTAAATTCTACGACAGCAACTATCCCTTGGGCTGACTTTTGAACATGCTGGACCATGTCTCGATCCTGTGAGTGCCAAGGTCGAGCCCGAGCCCTACCCCCACTCGCTCCCCCCTCCACCACATTCGTGGCTGACGTTCTGCACGCACAACCTCTACCGCCATGAGAACACGAGGTGGACTAGTCCTCTATGGTCACGCTTTCACTCCGTCTCCCTCGCCGATCGACGACCTCATTCGCTCCGCCTTGATCGAACAACGTTCGAACGAAATCACCTCCGCAGGCGACCACGGCCTCTCGACCTGCGACAAGGACGCGTATACGCTCTTGTGGAGCTTTGACAACCAGTTCGACCTCGTGTTCGTCATCGCGTACCAAAGAATTCTGCAACTGACCTACGTCCAGGACTTGTTGGTCCAAGTCAAGCGGGCCTTTGTCCGCCAGTACGAACCCAAGATCGACGCGATACAGCAAGCGTCCAAGGGCAAGCGACAAAAACCTTTTGAATTTGGACCCCAGGGGTGGGAGAGCTTGTTCGCAGGCTGGCACGCGACATTCATGAGGCTGTTGAGGGAACAAGAGCAGAGCGCTGCCCAGGTTCGTGCGAGCGACGGTGACCGGGCGGCCCCGTCATGGGTTTCGTCTCCCAGCCTGTGCTCCTCCACTGACCTCTCGTATGTGGCTCGTATACAGACAAGAAGATTATCACGACCTTCCACACCCTCCGCAGCGGTTCGGGAAAAGGGCCCCGAGGATTTGACCGGTGCAAACACTCCGGAGCCGAGTGCAAAATGTGAGCTTTGGCAAACCCTCCGACCGAATCACCCATCTTTACTGCGATTCTGATCGCGGTGATCGTTCCGCAGCCACCGGGGACTCACTCGATGCCGAGTCGATAGCACAAAATATTGCGGCGTTGAGAGCACGGCAGAAAGCGGGAGCAAAAGGAGGCAGGGGGGGCAAGAAAGCAGCCGAGGCTGAGCCGGCGTCCGAGCAAGTCCCCATGCGATTCCTCCACGGTTCGCAGCCAAGCTCCACGCGTCTGACCGCGCGAAATGAGTTTTTGAGCAGCCTCGACAGCCCTTCACGAACACCGACCAAAAAGGCGGCGACAAAATGGAGCGACTCGAAGGTCTCTGCCGCCGACTTGGCCGCTTACGACTATTCCCCGGACGCCCCGTCGTCCGGCGCATCGACCCCGCTCAACAAGTCGCTCATCTCCTCGACCGCGCTCGGGAAACGCACCCAATCAGGCCTCTACGAGGTCGCCGACTACGCCACCACGCGCGACTCGTCCGACGACGACGACGAGGTTGCACCCACGACGACTGCGACCTCGACGCTCTCGGCCTTCTTTGGCCGCCTCTCGCTCCAGCCCAAGGCCCTGTCCGCCTTGGACCTGGCGCCCGCGCTCGTCTCGATGCGCGAACACCTCATGTCCAAAAATGTAGCCAAGGACATCGCCGACAAGGTGTGCGAGGGCGTCGGCAAATCGCTCGAAGGCAAAAGGGTCTCGGGCTTTGGCGGCGTCAAGAAGGAGGTCCGCCACGCGCTGCAGCAGTCCCTCACCAAGATTCTGACGCCCAAAACGTCGACTGACCTCTTGCTCGACATTACGCGGAAGAGAACGACGGCGACGTCTTTGACGCTTTCTTCGGCCCCCAAGAACGGCGGCGCGTCCAACCCGGACCCCTATTCCATCACCTTTGTTGGCGTCAACGGCGTCGGCAAATCAACGAACCTGTCCAAGGTCGCTTTTTGGCTGTTGCAAAACAAACTACGCGTGCTCATCGCGGCCTGCGATACTTTTCGTTCCGGTGCGGTCGAGCAGCTACGCACCCACGTCAGGAACCTGGGCCAGCTCGGAGAGGAGTTGGGCGGGGTCGGGATCGTGCAGGACGGGGTCAAGATGATTGAGCTGTACGAGAAGGGGTACGGGAAGGACGCATCAGGGATCGCCAAGGAAGCCATTGCGTTCGGTGAGGCCTTCGCGATTTTTCCGCTTCCTCTCGTTTGGATGGGAAGCTGACCCCTCTCTGGCCGGGCGCCCCGATCCGCAGCCAAGGAGAATGCGTTTGACGTCGTCTTGATCGACACGGCCGGAAGGATGCAAGACAACGAACCATTAATGCGCGCGTTGGCAAAGGTACGCTTGAAGTTTGGTCGGGTCCTTGCCCCCCTCCTTGTACTAACGCAGAGCTCGTCTTTCCACAGCTCGTGACGGTCAACAATCCCGACAAGATCGTCTTTGTCGGCGAAGCGCTCGTCGGCAACGAAGCCGTGGATCAATTGACCAAGTTCAATCGCTCGTTGAGGGATTTTTCGGGCGTCAAGAATGCACGAGGGATCGATGGGATGATCTTGACCAAGTGAGCACAGGACGTGGCGCCGTCAGCCATTGACCACGAGCTGATCTTGGCATTCGGCTTTCCTTCGCACGTAGATTCGACACCATTGACAACAAGGTCGGTTCAAATCTCGGGGACCCTAAGACTCGCTTCACTGACATTGCTGCGAATCTGCATGCTTCGTTCAGGTTGGGGCCGCGCTCTCCATGACCTACGTGACGGGCCAGCCGATCCTGTTCGTCGGGACGGGCCAGACCTACTCGGACCTAAGGTCTCTGCGCGTCGCACATATTGTCGCGGCATTGTTGCAGGATTGATCGTACCTCGTGTCTATGCTTGCTCTTACCAACAATGACAACATTGGAGAAAAATCACTCGATGCAAGGATCGTCACGAATTGGCGACTGCTCAGCTCGAGCCCGTACAGGGGAGCAAGGCCTGGAGCCTTGCTCGTCCGCGCGGAGGGACAAGGCATCCCGGCGGAGCCCGGGCTTACGTCACCTTGAGCGAAGCCCACCTCAAGTCAGCCGCCGCCGTCAGCGAGAGGAAAAAAAGTCCGAGAGCCCGAACTCGTGTACCGAGTGGCTGGTACTTGGAGTGAGGTTTTTCAAGACCAGCCATCTCCCGTATGAGGACTGGGTCAGAGTTCGATCTTGTGGAGGTGATGTGGATTGCGAGCAGCGGCGGCTAGCACTTGAAGCTCAATGTCTCACTCGCGACACGCGTCTCGACGCGTTCGCGCGCGCGCGCGTTCCGGCCTCCAGTCGCCGCGATTCCACCGAAGCTGAGTGCGACGGATTTTTTGAAGTTGTTCTTTTCCAATAGGTGGGTAGAAGTACAACGTGATGATGTGCCATAGACATCAACGCAAACTATAGGTGAGGCTGTGGGAGCTGCTGCAGCTCGTGCATCGCGTCATGCTTGCAGGGTGCAGTGCATGCACTGGCAATGCGGGATGAAAAAGTTAGCGTGCCGCCGAGATGGCTTGACGTCGCGCGTCACACCTGGAGAGTCCTCGCTCTCGCGCTCGTCATCTCGCGCTGAGGGGACCAGCATAAATAGCGGACCCCGAGCTTCTTGACTCTCTTTCCTTCCTATCCACCACTTGGTTGCGCCCTCTAAAGTTGCCAGCACTACCCAGTCGCTCCAGCACCCTACACTCTGCCTTTTACCACCCCACACGCTGCCTTTTGCCACCATGCCCCGATTCCTGTCCCACTTGGCTGCGCTCGTCGCCCCCCTCCCTCGTGTGCCCACCCTCGTGACCAAGCGGTTCTCGAGCAGTTTGTATGTTCGTCTGTTTGGTGACGCACCTTTGGAATCCCTCGCCGCAAGTCGCTCGTCCCCAGCATCCGCTTTGGTTCCGTCGGGGAACGACGCCGCTTTGCTGAGCTCGAATGCTACGAGATCGTGAGTCCTCGCTCTGCTGCTGTCGATTCGGGACCAGGCCTATACCTGCTCGAGTACTGATCGTCCCTTCAAACTGCTCTCATCGCCGTCACACAGTCCCTCTGGCAAGCGCTACGCCTCGTCCCTCTCGGTCCAGGCTCTCGGCGTCGCAAATGCGCCTCGACTGCCGTCCACCCTCGCCGGCGTCCGCTCTGATCGTCGTCGGGCCGCCTTCCATATCAACCCCATCGAGACCCCTTTGCGCGATCAAATCACTACCACCACCCCCATCACCACCAGCATCCTCACCTCGTTTTTCGCCCCGGCCTCGGTCCCGTCCTCCACTGCTCGCCGGCCCGTGATCTCGACGCCGTTCATCAAGCACTCTCGCAGTGCCGCCACAGTTGCCGTCACCCTCACCTCGCCCGCGGCCTCGTCGATCCCCTTTCCCCGCACGCCGACTCGCGCCTCGAGAAACACAACCGTCGTCCTCTCTGCCCCCCCTCTTCGCTCCCCCCTCGCTCGCCCCCGCAAGACCAAGACCGCCTCCAGGGTCGCGCTCCTCCCCAGCATCAGGGACGAGATCGAGCAAGAGGAGTCCGAGGAGCCCAAGCGCGAAGACCTGACCGCCACCGACCCTCGCTTCGTCGACCTGCGCTCCCTCACCCGCCCTCGCCAAAAGGTCCGTGCTTCGCGTCGCAAGGTCAACAATGGTCGTTGGCTCACGCTCCTCGCCCTCGAGAACGCGAACATTGCTCGCAAGGCAGCCGTCGCCGAAGCGCGGGAGAAGGCCAAGGCCGTACTCGAGCAAGACCGACGACCCTTTCTCGAGAATGACGACGAGGACGACGACACGAGCTATTTCGCTCAATTGCCTACTTGGAATGATGCGAGGGTGTAAGGGGGAGGAAGGGGAGTAGAAGCATGGTTCTGTCTCGGGGTTCTGTTGTGTTGTTGTTATTTCCGGGCCCGTCGGCATCTTTGTTGCAGTGATTTATTTAGCAGACTAGCATTTAGCAGCTGGGTTTTTGCGTCCCGCCGGTTTGGTCATACTTAGTATTTGATGTTGTATTTTTTTTAGTCGTGCTTGCATAATGGGACAGATTCTACCCCACGATCTGCATGGGCCGCCTGAGTGACCCAAGTGTTTTCTCGGGTTTTTGGAAAGCCCCGAGAGCGACTCGCGGCGGGGACACGTGAAGCTTTCACAACATGTCGGCATTACAAGGGTACATGTACAAGTTCCAACTACGATGATCCACCCTTTCCACCCCCTGCTCAGAACTGTCTTGGTGGTCTCGACGCCGTCTTGGCATTCTCCTTTCGCTGCCCGTTCTGGCTCATCTCGACCCGGGTCCGCTCCAGAACTTTTTGCAGTCGATCTGATGCCGAAGCGCTCGTGGACGTAGTTGCTGTAGTAGCCTGCGTCGAACCTAGGGGTGCGCGTTGCAGCTTGGCGACTTTGGCGGCCAGGGACTCGAGAGGGGCTCCCGTCGGCGCCGGGGAGTCGAGACCGAGGTCGCTGAGGAAAGCGGCGACGTCCTGGGCGCGTTGGGCTTCGAAGCGGTCCGCCTGAACGTTCAGACAGTCGATCGGTGAGTTTTTTAAAGATTGCCATCGAGCTGGATGCGCTGCCATGGCGACTTACCGTGGCGATCGACGGTCGAGGGGCAGGATCGGCTTGCGAAACGGCGGTGCTCCGCGGCGGCGAGACGACGACGAAAGCGATTTCTTCCTCGACGGCGCTGAGGTAGAGGAGAATCGTAAGTGCAAGTCGCAGCATACGTGGGCTTTCGAAGCTTGCGGCTCACTCTTTGAGCGCCACAACGGGGCCGGCAGCGCTCGACAACTGGCGGGCCGCGAAATCTTGCATCAACTTGTCCGACTGCGCAATCGCCTCTCGGGCCGCAGCTGGGCAAGATTAGAGGAGTCAGTCCCCCGTCCACCCAGTTCTAGTGAGATGGTAATCCTACCGAGTTCGTGCTCGACGTCGACCTGGACCTTTTTGGCCTCTTGCAGCTCCGCGTGCTCCCTTTCGAGCTGGTTCGCGAGTTTGGTCTGCGCCGCCTCGAGTCGATCCTCGACGCCCGCAACGAGCGCCGCGACGCCGCAGCGGATCTGGTACAGCTTGTTATGGAGCGGCGTCGCGAGTTCGGCGACCGTGACGGCGAGGTGAGGCGAAGGGACCGAGAGCGACTGTGGACGGATCGAGAACAGATAGGGAACGGGAACGGACAGGGAGGTCAGTGTTGGTCCGAGAGAAGCGCTGTCCCACCATGGTGACCCACGGTGTCGGCAGCGAAGCCATCGCCAATCTCTCGCGCCTCTTTGTTGTTGACGGTGTCCGTGTCGAGCATCAACTCGGCCCATTCGCCGACCTCGCCGACGAGCTCGCGCAATTTTTCATTCTCCAGCGCCAGCCTCGACCGCTCCGATTCGCAGTCCTCCAACGCGCTCTGCCAGTACACGACCTCTTCCGAGGATCGATCGTCGACGCGAGACGACGGGGGGCCCGACCGAGCCGAAGAGGCCATCCGGCCGGAAGGACCACCGGCGACCGCCGAGGCCACGACGGTGTTGACGTGGGCCAGCTTGGCGTTGGCGATGACAAACTTGGTTTGCGCGGGATCAGCAGTCAGGCGTTGCAGGCGGGCCATCATCGTCGACACTGTGGCGTCGCGCCGTTTCTGATCGAGCTGTAGGGGATGATGAGGGCAGGGACGAGGAAGGTCAAATTTCGTCGAGCATCTAGCGCGACGCCGCCGAGCAGTGAAGGAGGTGCGCTGGCTGACCTGGGCCTGGGTTCGGACGAACTGCAGCGCCGATCGCGCCCTGACGAGTTCTTCTCGAGCATGTCGATGGCGGGTCTGTTCGGTCGTGAAGGCCGCGGTCGCCGATCTAGTCAAAGGAGGTTGGAGCGTCAACCCCCGGGATTGTTCGCGGGCTGAAGCGGGTCGGACGGAGGCGGAGATAGAGGAGAGAGAGACAACTGACTGTGCCTTGGCCTTTTCGTTCTGCTTGTCGCGTTCACTCGCTTCACGGGCCTCTCGCTCCCTTTTCAACATGGCCTTGGTGCGCTCTATCTCGTACGCGAGCACACGCTCCCTCGCCGAGACGGCCTCGAGCCCCTCGGCGGCATCGTTGCGCGCCGTCAACAAGCTCCACAGACACCGCAGGACCTGTTCCCGTGCGCGATACTGTTGCTGCATCGTGGCCTGGTGGGCCAGGATCGAGGCCGGGTCGTCGTTCGTGCCGCCTTTGGCGGTCGTCGGGGTCGGCGCAGCGGCGGAGAAGAGGGACACGACGTCGAGCGGGCGCGAGAGGAAGCCGAGCGACTGCAGCTGCGAAGACAAGTGAGACAGCGAAGCCGCGTCCATCGTGGTCGGATCGTCCATCGTAGAAGGTTTGCTGACTGACGCAGTGACTGGGAGGTTGTGGAGGAGAAAGGGGGGGGGGGTGCAGGCGGGGGGAGGGGCTTTTTGCGAGGCGCGCCCCTGGGAACGTTGAGTGATACTTGGAGCGCGGTCACGTGCCGGCAGGTGACTCTAGTGCCCGAAAGAGAATGAGTAAGAGAGATGGGTGTCGAACTCGACCGAAATCATGAAAAACTGTGAAGAGGGAAAAGCAAAAATCCCTTTTCAGCAGGTGAGTTGTATAACCAACTTGAACGCGCTTCTGCGCCAATGGTGTTGGGCCGGGGCTGCGAGGGGCGCATCGCGCCCTCGCTGCCCCGCGCCACAGAAGCCCCTGCGACGTCGATTCGCTCCTCTTTCTTTAAAAACAATCTGACGCGCCGGAAAGGTCAACAAGACACAACACACCTTCCCAATACACTTTGGACGCTGAACAACAATTTCAGCCGGTCCCACATGCAAAAAGACATCTTTTCGGCTCCCCGGGGAGCAAAACGTATTTTGAAGACAGTGGGATTTGAACCCACGCCCTTTCGGACCAGCGAATCACATCTGTACCATCGACCAGTACATAATGCAACACCTTAAGCTGGCGCCTTAGACCGCTCGGCCATATCTCCTGTGGAGTATATCGTATACTTTTGGTTTCTCGTACGGATCGTCATGGTTTTCCGGGGTCGCTGGAGGGTCAAAAAGGGTCGGAAAGGAATGCAGCATCGGATTGTCCGCCCGCCGCCGCCGCCGCCGCCACTGCCGTTCTCGTTCCCGTCCAGTCCCGTCCGGTCCGGTCCGGGCAGGCTCACCTGGCACTACGACGGGTGGTGTGGGTTGCAGTTGGTTACTGCTACGAGTGGTGGAGGTGCCTAGCCATGCAGGTGGGGCAGATGTATGTACCTGGCTGTGCCTTTGAAGATTGTGACACGGTAAAGACTCGATCCCCGCCCCAAGCGGCCGATATATGTGCTATGTAATCGGATATCGCCGTGCACCGCACCATGGCTAGTTCCATATCGGACCTCAAGCGTTCCAATTTTTCTGTTCGGTTTAATTTGGTTGTATGGTGAGGTATTCGGCCCAATCCAGGCTCGGAGTCGGATCCAATGGAGCTCGGCCCGGCCCAGTTCGGCGAGACGCCAGCACCTGCTCCTCCTCCTGCCTTCCGCCGTGCGTCGTGTCCGTCCTCAGTGCACCACAACCCGGGCGGCGCGACCTTAATCATGGACCCAGATGCCATCCTCGAAGAAAGGTCGGCGCCTGAACGAACCCTTGATCTACCATACGCAGAAACGGGGTCGCAGCAAAGCTGACTCGTGTCGGGCACACCGCGCTTGGCCAACCCCACCCAGACTTCGTCGTCCAAACTTCTGCCGTTCGATCAGCCACCGGGTTCGCGTGCGAATACTGTGGCTCAGGACGTACGAGGAGAAGCGATGCAATCAAGCATGCCGCTTTGGGGAAACACCGTGCGAAAGTCTCCGGGCTGGGCCACGAGCACGAGGCCGTCTCCGCCGCCCCGTTGGCCATGTATTCCTTCCCGGATTTGACAGACGAGTCGGGGGTGGACAGTGCGGAGCTAGGGAGAGAGCAGGGTATGTGGGAGCAGGATACGTATCCGACACCGGTACGTCCGGGACGTGATGGGGGTGGCGCTGCCCCGTGCGGAGTGCTGGCCCCCGGACAGGTCAGCCAACACCTCAGAGGCCCCTCGTTGACTGCAGTCTTGAATCCTCCATTGACACGGGTCGACTTCATCCCACAGGGAAGGGCGACCGGCTCGTTTAGGCCGCCGAACACGACCCCGCCGCCATCCTCGCGGCCATGGGACTTCCCGCAGCGTTACAAGTTGTGCAAATTGCTCAAGTGAGTGAGTTAGTAGACTACGTGGAGAGTATCTATGCGGCTACTCATGTGAGAATCTCTGGGTAACGGTCGTTTGCCCGCCAGGGGTGGCTCGAGGATCCGGACACCAAGGAGCGACCCGGCCTCCTTCGCTACCGTATCACTCACGCAAGTATGAACGAAGTTCTCTTGGAGGACATGGCCAAGTCGAAGGATGCGGTAGTCAAGTTGAGCGTGACTGATCTCGAGGTTCGTGCATCCTTTTCGCAAACGGCAGAATCGTCGTATTTAAAAAGAAGGAGACTGACTAGCTTGCGAACACTCGAACACCGCTGCTGGCGCCTTAGACCGCTCGGCCATATCTCCTGTGGAGTATATCGTATACTTTTGGTTTCTCGTACGGATCGTCATGGTTTTCCGGGGTCGCTGGAGGGTCAAAAAGGGTCGGAAAGGAATGCAGCATCGGATTGTCCGCCCGCCGCCGCCGCCGCCGCCACTGCCGTTCTCGTTCCCGTCCAGTCCCGTCCGGTCCGGTCCGGGCAGGCTCACCTGGCACTACGACGGGTGGTGTGGGTTGCAGTTGGTTACTGCTACGAGTGGTGGAGGTGCCTAGCCATGCAGGTGGGGCAGATGTATGTACCTGGCTGTGCCTTTGAAGATTGTGACACGGTAAAGACTCGATCCCCGCCCCAAGCGGCCGATATATGTGCTATGTAATCGGATATCGCCGTGCACCGCACCATGGCTAGTTCCATATCGGACCTCAAGCGTTCCAATTTTTCTGTTCGGTTTAATTTGGTTGTATGGTGAGGTATTCGGCCCAATCCAGGCTCGGAGTCGGATCCAATGGAGCTCGGCCCGGCCCAGTTCGGCGAGACGCCAGCACCTGCTCCTCCTCCTGCCTTCCGCCGTGCGTCGTGTCCGTCCTCAGTGCACCACAACCCGGGCGGCGCGACCTTAATCATGGACCCAGATGCCATCCTCGAAGAAAGGTCGGCGCCTGAACGAACCCTTGATCTACCATACGCAGAAACGGGGTCGCAGCAAAGCTGACTCGTGTCGGGCACACCGCGCTTGGCCAACCCCACCCAGACTTCGTCGTCCAAACTTCTGCCGTTCGATCAGCCACCGGGTTCGCGTGCGAATACTGTGGCTCAGGACGTACGAGGAGAAGCGATGCAATCAAGCATGCCGCTTTGGGGAAACACCGTGCGAAAGTCTCCGGGCTGGGCCACGAGCACGAGGCCGTCTCCGCCGCCCCGTTGGCCATGTATTCCTTCCCGGATTTGACAGACGAGTCGGGGGTGGACAGTGCGGAGCTAGGGAGAGAGCAGGGTATGTGGGAGCAGGATACGTATCCGACACCGGTACGTCCGGGACGTGATGGGGGTGGCGCTGCCCCGTGCGGAGTGCTGGCCCCCGGACAGGTCAGCCAACACCTCAGAGGCCCCTCGTTGACTGCAGTCTTGAATCCTCCATTGACACGGGTCGACTTCATCCCACAGGGAAGGGCGACCGGCTCGTTTAGGCCGCCGAACACGACCCCGCCGCCATCCTCGCGGCCATGGGACTTCCCGCAGCGTTACAAGTTGTGCAAATTGCTCAAGTGAGTGAGTTAGTAGACTACGTGGAGAGTATCTATGCGGCTACTCATGTGAGAATCTCTGGGTAACGGTCGTTTGCCCGCCAGGGGTGGCTCGAGGATCCGGACACCAAGGAGCGACCCGGCCTCCTTCGCTACCGTATCACTCACGCAAGTATGAACGAAGTTCTCTTGGAGGACATGGCCAAGTCGAAGGATGCGGTAGTCAAGTTGAGCGTGACTGATCTCGAGGTTCGTGCATCCTTTTCGCAAACGGCAGAATCGTCGTATTTAAAAAGAAGGAGACTGACTAGCTTGCGAACACTCGAACACCGCTGCTGGCGCCTTAGACCGCTCGGCCATATCTCCTGTGGAGTATATCGTATACTTTTGGTTTCTCGTACGGATCGTCATGGTTTTCCGGGGTCGCTGGAGGGTCAAAAAGGGTCGGAAAGGAATGCAGCATCGGATTGTCCGCCCGCCGCCGCCGCCGCCGCCACTGCCGTTCTCGTTCCCGTCCAGTCCCGTCCGGTCCGGTCCGGGCAGGCTCACCTGGCACTACGACGGGTGGTGTGGGTTGCAGTTGGTTACTGCTACGAGTGGTGGAGGTGCCTAGCCATGCAGGTGGGGCAGATGTATGTACCTGGCTGTGCCTTTGAAGATTGTGACACGGTAAAGACTCGATCCCCGCCCCAAGCGGCCGATATATGTGCTATGTAATCGGATATCGCCGTGCACCGCACCATGGCTAGTTCCATATCGGACCTCAAGCGTTCCAATTTTTCTGTTCGGTTTAATTTGGTTGTATGGTGAGGTATTCGGCCCAATCCAGGCTCGGAGTCGGATCCAATGGAGCTCGGCCCGGCCCAGTTCGGCGAGACGCCAGCACCTGCTCCTCCTCCTGCCTTCCGCCGTGCGTCGTGTCCGTCCTCAGTGCACCACAACCCGGGCGGCGCGACCTTAATCATGGACCCAGATGCCATCCTCGAAGAAAGGTCGGCGCCTGAACGAACCCTTGATCTACCATACGCAGAAACGGGGTCGCAGCAAAGCTGACTCGTGTCGGGCACACCGCGCTTGGCCAACCCCACCCAGACTTCGTCGTCCAAACTTCTGCCGTTCGATCAGCCACCGGGTTCGCGTGCGAATACTGTGGCTCAGGACGTACGAGGAGAAGCGATGCAATCAAGCATGCCGCTTTGGGGAAACACCGTGCGAAAGTCTCCGGGCTGGGCCACGAGCACGAGGCCGTCTCCGCCGCCCCGTTGGCCATGTATTCCTTCCCGGATTTGACAGACGAGTCGGGGGTGGACAGTGCGGAGCTAGGGAGAGAGCAGGGTATGTGGGAGCAGGATACGTATCCGACACCGGTACGTCCGGGACGTGATGGGGGTGGCGCTGCCCCGTGCGGAGTGCTGGCCCCCGGACAGGTCAGCCAACACCTCAGAGGCCCCTCGTTGACTGCAGTCTTGAATCCTCCATTGACACGGGTCGACTTCATCCCACAGGGAAGGGCGACCGGCTCGTTTAGGCCGCCGAACACGACCCCGCCGCCATCCTCGCGGCCATGGGACTTCCCGCAGCGTTACAAGTTGTGCAAATTGCTCAAGTGAGTGAGTTAGTAGACTACGTGGAGAGTATCTATGCGGCTACTCATGTGAGAATCTCTGGGTAACGGTCGTTTGCCCGCCAGGGGTGGCTCGAGGATCCGGACACCAAGGAGCGACCCGGCCTCCTTCGCTACCGTATCACTCACGCAAGTATGAACGAAGTTCTCTTGGAGGACATGGCCAAGTCGAAGGATGCGGTAGTCAAGTTGAGCGTGACTGATCTCGAGGTTCGTGCATCCTTTTCGCAAACGGCAGAATCGTCGTATTTAAAAAGAAGGAGACTGACTAGCTTGCGAACACTCGAACACCGCTGCTGGCGCCTTAGACCGCTCGGCCATATCTCCTGTGGAGTATATCGTATACTTTTGGTTTCTCGTACGGATCGTCATGGTTTTCCGGGGTCGCTGGAGGGTCAAAAAGGGTCGGAAAGGAATGCAGCATCGGATTGTCCGCCCGCCGCCGCCGCCGCCGCCACTGCCGTTCTCGTTCCCGTCCAGTCCCGTCCGGTCCGGTCCGGGCAGGCTCACCTGGCACTACGACGGGTGGTGTGGGTTGCAGTTGGTTACTGCTACGAGTGGTGGAGGTGCCTAGCCATGCAGGTGGGGCAGATGTATGTACCTGGCTGTGCCTTTGAAGATTGTGACACGGTAAAGACTCGATCCCCGCCCCAAGCGGCCGATATATGTGCTATGTAATCGGATATCGCCGTGCACCGCACCATGGCTAGTTCCATATCGGACCTCAAGCGTTCCAATTTTTCTGTTCGGTTTAATTTGGTTGTATGGTGAGGTATTCGGCCCAATCCAGGCTCGGAGTCGGATCCAATGGAGCTCGGCCCGGCCCAGTTCGGCGAGACGCCAGCACCTGCTCCTCCTCCTGCCTTCCGCCGTGCGTCGTGTCCGTCCTCAGTGCACCACAACCCGGGCGGCGCGACCTTAATCATGGACCCAGATGCCATCCTCGAAGAAAGGTCGGCGCCTGAACGAACCCTTGATCTACCATACGCAGAAACGGGGTCGCAGCAAAGCTGACTCGTGTCGGGCACACCGCGCTTGGCCAACCCCACCCAGACTTCGTCGTCCAAACTTCTGCCGTTCGATCAGCCACCGGGTTCGCGTGCGAATACTGTGGCTCAGGACGTACGAGGAGAAGCGATGCAATCAAGCATGCCGCTTTGGGGAAACACCGTGCGAAAGTCTCCGGGCTGGGCCACGAGCACGAGGCCGTCTCCGCCGCCCCGTTGGCCATGTATTCCTTCCCGGATTTGACAGACGAGTCGGGGGTGGACAGTGCGGAGCTAGGGAGAGAGCAGGGTATGTGGGAGCAGGATACGTATCCGACACCGGTACGTCCGGGACGTGATGGGGGTGGCGCTGCCCCGTGCGGAGTGCTGGCCCCCGGACAGGTCAGCCAACACCTCAGAGGCCCCTCGTTGACTGCAGTCTTGAATCCTCCATTGACACGGGTCGACTTCATCCCACAGGGAAGGGCGACCGGCTCGTTTAGGCCGCCGAACACGACCCCGCCGCCATCCTCGCGGCCATGGGACTTCCCGCAGCGTTACAAGTTGTGCAAATTGCTCAAGTGAGTGAGTTAGTAGACTACGTGGAGAGTATCTATGCGGCTACTCATGTGAGAATCTCTGGGTAACGGTCGTTTGCCCGCCAGGGGTGGCTCGAGGATCCGGACACCAAGGAGCGACCCGGCCTCCTTCGCTACCGTATCACTCACGCAAGTATGAACGAAGTTCTCTTGGAGGACATGGCCAAGTCGAAGGATGCGGTAGTCAAGTTGAGCGTGACTGATCTCGAGGTTCGTGCATCCTTTTCGCAAACGGCAGAATCGTCGTATTTAAAAAGAAGGAGACTGACTAGCTTGCGAACACTCGAACACCGCTGCTGGCGCCTTAGACCGCTCGGCCATATCTCCTGTGGAGTATATCGTATACTTTTGGTTTCTCGTACGGATCGTCATGGTTTTCCGGGGTCGCTGGAGGGTCAAAAAGGGTCGGAAAGGAATGCAGCATCGGATTGTCCGCCCGCCGCCGCCGCCGCCGCCACTGCCGTTCTCGTTCCCGTCCAGTCCCGTCCGGTCCGGTCCGGGCACTACGACGGGCTCGTACCCGCTCATGTCAATGGGTGACCCTTGGGGGGTTCTGCTGTAAAGTGCATAATTCCGCTTCAGCAAGTGCTGTCACCTGCTTCTTCCCTGATATCTTAGTAGACGATGCACCTTCCCACAACGTAAGCCGCGCCCGCGCGTCAACGACAGCGGGACCACGCCTGAGCTCTGTAGACGCTAGTGTAAGAGAGGGGGCAGGGTGGTAGTGTCATGCAAACCCACACGCTTGCTAGGTGAATACGTGATAAGCAGCTCTACATTCCCATATTACTTAAAACCTCGACAAAAATCGTACTCGGGCTGTAGCTCGAGTTTATGTTGTGGTCCAGATGATGCAGAAATGGTCGGACATGACATCTGGTCGGGACACCGATACCACACGGACGTGTGGCAGACTCAGCGGTATGCTGGTACATTCACCACAGGCGGCTTTCCGGGCCGCAACACAGCCAAAAACAGCAATTTTGGGTACATGGCTC
Organism: Microbotryum silenes-acaulis; assembly: GCA_003665825.1. Taxonomy (NCBI): domain Eukaryota; kingdom Fungi; phylum Basidiomycota; class Microbotryomycetes; order Microbotryales; family Microbotryaceae; genus Microbotryum; species Microbotryum silenes-acaulis. The sequence continues at coordinate 877,873 of QPFY01000009.1, forward strand.
GCGGAGCGAGACCTTTTGACTATGTTAGGGTACTGGATTTTAAAATAGTCCAATTGCACTAAGGTCTAGAAATCACAGGAACAGTTGGAGGAGATGCATTTAAGTTCACGGGCTAGGCCAGGACCTGTCGAGCTTGCAACAAACCCAACCATACCCACTAAGACCCGCTTGGGTGTTGTCACACAGATATGAGGCGACCCTTGGACGCCTGGTTCGACGCCCGCAGTTCCTCGAAAGCCGTTTCGGTGATTGGTTCCAAATGTGCCGCCGATTCTCGGCGGCGGCGAGAAACTGGACAAAGGGAACACGTACCTCGACTAGTCGACGCTCCGAACGAGAGACGACCGTGTATACGAAGCCGAGAGAAGCGGGGTGAGGCGCCGGAGACAGAGCGACTCGATCCGAAGACGCCGAGTGATCGGACGGCCGACCAAAAAAATATGCCACCGACTCGCGTACGTTCATGAGGCACACTTTCACGCACGATTTTGGTCGTTTTGGGTCGGACCTGTACTGCCACACTTGCCGATTCGAAAGTATACTTCGACTACCACGAGTCATTGGATGTGAAAAAAAGTGCGCCTATCCCACTGCTCGTACGCGGCTATCTCAGCAAAAAAAAAGTGTATTCGCTTCTGAGCCATATATTTGAATGCACGTGCAACTTTAAGATCGCTGCCAGTAAGCGCTCAGTAGCGCTCAGTGCGCAGGCGCTCACTGGGCGCGCTTCTGGCCCCGACCACGGAGCGACGAATCACCAGCGGTGTCTAACAAATACCACACCTTATCAATAATCTCTGCTTCAAAGTCCAGTTAAGCTGTTAGCCTCGTCTACCCATTGATTCTTGCCCATAGACCCGGGCGACGCTTTGAACGTGGAGATGTGGGGGTGCTGGCTCCTCGTCTCCTGAGAAGGTCGGGGTGCCGGCTCCTTGTCTCCTGAGCAAACACTCCCGCGCGCGCCGGCTTTCGGCACGATCAGGTGCGGTGCAGTTTCAAGTCGGCCACATCCCTGAACTTGCCCATATCACTCGTTTCCGTTATCGAAGATATCCGCTATCGAAGACATCGGGACCCTCTTCAAGGCTTTGACAGTTGGCGCATCGAGCTCAACGTGGTGAGTGACCGACTTGAGGCATAGGTGGTGGATCTCGATCGCTGTCGGCGAGATCGCGACAGGTTTGGGCGTACGAGTCCTGTGCGACCCTCGTGACGTTGTACTGACCTGCCGATACGTCGTTCAGACCCAGGCACGACCATGGAAATGCGACCCACTTTGTACCTCCCCCCTTCCCAACCCTGGTCCGATCCGATCTTGGGTCTGTGCGACACGCTCGAGGCGATCGAGGAGCAACGGCTCAAGCTCGCGACGTCACTCGACCCATCCGAGTCCAACCTCGAAAAGCTACGCGACGCAGTTCTGAATGTGTCGGACGTGCGCTCTCAGTCTCGCTCAGAGTACTCATTCAGCAACTCTACTCTACTCTCCGCATACCTCGCCAAACGGCCCGACATCGTGCGGGGTTCAGCGTCGCTCGCCGCTCTCGGGCCTCAGTACGATCCCTTGGCCGACAAGACCATGTGGACGGCCGTGAGCGAGATATCGTCGACGCGACCCCCTATTCCACTGGTCTACCTTCGTGGTTTTTCTGCTACCGTTGGAGAGCACCTCGAGTACTCGCGCGTGTTCCAGATCAAGTTCCCGGGTTCCGCTTTGGAAGAGAGGCCCTTCCGCAAGCGCATCGAAGGACTCAACCTCGACCTCGTCGTATGCCGCTTCTACGTGGGCTGGACGACACGAGATGTGATCTTACGTGCCCAAGAAGACCAAGAAGCACTCGAAAGGGGAGAACTGCGCACCCAGTTCGGCAACTACATGTCGTCGATCGGTCGAGGCCGCGTAAAGGACTTCACCATCTTCGTTCTCAACCTTCCCTCGACGACGGTTCATCGAGCGCAAGCTCGCCAACTCACAGAACAGTTCGAGGCCTTCTTCATTGCGCTTCTCGGGACTGAAAGATTGAATTCGGCTTCCGGGGGAACGACAACGAGATGGACGGCGAAGAGCGGCCTCCTACGTTGGCGCGACATCATCTCCGCCCCACCCGTCGCGGAGGGACAGGTCATCGAGGCCTCGGACTCGCGATACTCCGACCATCGTGCGCTCCACGAGTTCGAGACCGCCGTTCGTAACCATTTCCAGGATCTCAAAGAATACTTTGAGAAGAATCGCATCGCTCTTGACGACCCTCAGAACGTTTACATCTCGTCGACTTACTTCGAGCGGATAGTCCTTGCAGCGTGCGCGGTGCCGTTCAACCGCTTTGGGCAAATCATCACCATGAATGTGTTCGAGGTGCCACCCGCGAGCGAGTTCGACGGCGTGACTCGGTTCTTTGGCGATGACCCTGGTCCTACGGCGGCATTTCATCGTCGATCTGCGGCCTTCACCTTCGGCATACCCGAAGGCGGCAACACCTCGGAGGTGCTCCCTTCAGAGATCGATATCGCTCGACCACTCGCGCGCGCTGGTATAGGTTTCGTCAATGCTGTCCCCTTTCTCGACACTTCGCGCGCCGAAGAGTGTATGTATTTTTTGCGTCGCTTCTTGTCTTCGGTTGCTCGAGCGCCACTCGTCGTCACCAACGGGTTCAAGGCCACCAAACTCGTCCTTTCCCTCGCCCAGATTCATGGCACCGAATGGTCTTTGCCCCAAGAAGGCTCCTTCTATGACGACCTCGATTCCTCCGGACTCTCGCCGTCGTCCTTTCCGGCGATCCCCGGCTTGCCTTCTTGGCACTCGATCGAAATTCCGTCCTTCGTCCGCGACCAAGTCGGCAATCTCATCGTCATTGAGATCCGCCCCGGCGCGTGGCGCTTGATCCTCGTGCAGCTTCACCCAGGATCCTTCGGCTACAGCCCCCTGACGGCTTCGGCTCGACAAGAGCTTGTCTCGCTGGTTCGATTCAAGCAATCACTCGTCCAACGCCTGCTCGAGGGTCGCAACACGACACATCTCACCAGCAAGGCCCCCCTCGTCGCTCTCCGACAAGAAGTGCAAGCGCTTTCGAATGCGCGTGGACTGGAGCAAGCGATCGTTGAACAACGAGAGTTCGTTGCGTCTCGTGAAAAAGCCCTCGGACGTCTCCGAGCCCAACATCGACACCAGAGGTATGAGGAAAACTCCGAAGAATACATCGCTGAGCAAGATGAGCGCCGGAGTGATGTTTCGTCTCGCACGATGAAGAAGCAAGTTGTCTCCTGCTCCCTGACCACTCGATGGCTCTTGATCGGTACGATCGCCTCTTGACTCATGCAGGCTGACCTTTCCTATTATCTTCCGACTCGCTTCGAAACCCTTCTGCAGACAGAACGCGCTCCACGAGTTGACCGAGGGTGCTCCGGACTCCGAGGAGCGCCGCGCGCAGGCGTCGCGAATCGTGTCGCGCTTCGAGGAGGAGGAGGCTCGCGGCCTGACGGGCTCGCTGCAGTCCGGGCCCAACGTGGGTCCCGACATTTCCGAGTGGCTGGCGCGCTTCGTGGCGCTCCCACCGGGGCTCGACTTTGTGCGCTCGGCACAGGGGTTGCAGGGCTCGTTCGCGGCGACCGCGGCCCGGGCGGCGGACCCCGCCAAGGACTCCGCGTTCCGCGCCTTTCAATCGTCCAAGGCGACGGCCGAGTACGCCGGACGGGTCGCAAGGTCACTGCTCCCGGACGCCGAGAAGGACGCGTTCGTCGACAAGGATGCCCAACGGGAGCGCGCGCGCCAGAACTTTGGTCTGGGTACCGGGGCAGTAGCGCGAACCAGCTGGGCCGCGGCGAACCCCGACCGCGCGCAGCAAATCTGGCGGACCGCACAGGCCGCCAAGGCCGCCAAGGACGCTCGCGACTTGCTCGAAAGGATTCGCCGAGGCCGCTTCCCCGTGAGTTGCCCACTACCCGCCCCGAGGCTGCTCATCCAGCCTCTTCGACCGACTGACGCCCTTTTTCTGTCTTCCGCCTACCCTTGCCCCGAATTGCAAGTGCCGCATCGCAACCACGTCAAAGCAAAACCGGCTCGCAGTGGGCACGATTTGCTCGCACCGGCTCGAATTTGGCAAACCGATGAGGATCGTCGAGTTTCCCACCGACGGTGTCGCCACGCTCGACTTTACGCTCGACCCGACCGACGTCGACCACTGGACGGCGACCTTTACGGTCGGGGACTCAGACGATGACCCCGACCGCGAGGTGTACGTCTGCGACAGCCGACGCAGGGCCTCGTTCGTGAAGCAGGGCACGCTGGAGTCGACGCTCCCCCGCGACCGCGAGCTCTGGAAGCCCAATGCGCAAGACTCGGGGGCGTTCCTCAACACCCTCCTGCGCCTGCCTCGAGACGCCAACCCGCTCCTCGTCTCCGCGCCGGCTCCTCGCCAGGCCCGCCAGCGCAAAGGGGACTCTTCGGAGCACGCCCAGGGGGGCCCGGCCTCGGCGTCGACGTCTCGCTCGACGGCGACCGCCGGGTCTGGTTCGAGTCATGCCGGCACGTCTCGTTCGACCTCGATCGCGATCGCGAGCTCGACGTCGAGCGCAGATACTGCGTCGAGCTCGACCTCGACCGTTACCCGCACCCTCGACGGGTACTTTCAGCGTGCCGAAGCGACTTTGCCCTGGAACGCGGCGACGACGAGTACCAGTGCCCACGGCCCGTCGAGACCGATCCTTGAACTTCTGAGCGATTCCGACGAGGACGAGCTCGAGATCCGAGAGTGCTCGCCGCCCAAGCCGAGCAAACGACAGCGCCAGCAGCAGTAGACACCTGGCCCGACAGACAGATAACCCGTGGCCTTCGGGCTCGATCAGCGCACCAACCCCATCTCGACAAATACAGAAAAAACACGCAAAAAAAAAAAAAAAAAAAAAAAAAAAAAAAAAAGGATGACACGACCAAAAAAAAGGGGGGGGGGACGACAAAAGCAAGGCATCTCGGGGCTCGGGGGAAGCGAGGGAAAGGCTTTCACCGAATTGCGTGTAGTGTTCTTAGAGACGTTGAGGAAATCGACTCCCTGATCAGCGAAAGCACATTGAGAAGCGGATGGGGAGAAACTAAGCCGCTTCTGCGCGCGGAGCCTACCAACGTCTAAGCAATACCCAATTGGACACTTTCTAATGAATACTGAGCCCAAGAATCCCTGGCCTCGCTCTCACTCGCGATCACCGCCTCAACCCAGTTGGCTCCCCCTGTGCTCACAGACGAGATCGTCTTCTGTTGCACCAACCCATTCCAACATTGCGAAAAATAGCGTCCAGAGGAACGAGAAGAAGGACGATTTGAAGTGTACCAGGCTTTGCTCTAGCGCATGTAGAAGAAATAGTCCGCCGCATGGTAAAAATCACAGGGGGGGTCTCGCTCTGTTGTCGGGTTCAGTTTTGCGACTCCCTCCGTTTGCAAGTTCAAGTCCCAGGCGCATGTGGAGTGGAGCTCGCTTTCCATTTCAATTGAAAGGGAAGTTAAAATGGGACCATAATAAACTCTCGCTCGGAAAAAAAGCAATTCCCCGAATCGTCTCGCTCGGTAAATCCATTCGTTTCTGCCTTGGCCGGTCCCATCTTTTTCGGACGTCCAAATCGCGACTCCTCTATCGCTCCTCGCGATTCATCTTCTCTCGTTCCCTCAGCCTTCGCTGGCCCTTAGACCGCTCGGCCATATCTCCCCCAGATGTGTACAGTGTGTTTTCAGTTGCTCGTACGGATAGCAATCTTTTGGCAGTCGTGTTGGAACAAAACCGTTCATTCAACTGGGTTCCCTCATCCTCATCCTCAGCCTTCGCTGGCCCTTAGACCACTCGGCCATATCTCCGGTTGTGTATGTCGTATACTTTTGGTTTCCCGTACGAATCGTCAGGTTTTTCGCAGGTCCAAATCGCGACTCGTCTATCGGCGTTCCTTCATCCTTCGCTGGCCCTTAGACCGCTCGGCCATATCTCCCCCAGATGTGTACAGTGTGTTTTCAGTTGCTCGTACGGATAACAATCTTTTGGCAGTCGTGTTGGAACAAAACCGTTCATTCAACTGGGTTCCCTCATCCTCATCCTCATCCTCATCCTTCGCGGGCCCTTAGACCGCTCGGCCATATCTCCCCCAGATGTGTACAGTGTGTTTTCAGTTGCTCGTACGGATAGCAATCTTTTGGCAGTCGTGTTGGAACAAAACCGTTCATTCAGCTGGGTTCCCTCATCCTCATCCTCATCCTCATCCTTCCCTGGCCCTTAGACCGCTCGGCCATATCTCCCCCAGATGTGTACAGTGTGTTTTCAGTTGCTCGTACGGATAGCAATCTTTTGGCAGTCGTGTTGGAACAAAACCGTTCATTCAGCTGGGTTCCCTCATCCTCATCCTTCGCGGGCCCTTAGACCGCTCGGCCATATCTCCCCCAGATGTGTACAGTGTGTTTTCAGTTGCTCGTACGGATAACAATCTTTTGGCAGTCGTGTTGGAACAAAACCGTTCATTCAGCTGGGTTCCCTCATCCTCATCCTCAGCCTTCGCTGGCCCTTAGACCGCTCGGCCATATCTCCCCCAGATGTGTACAGTGTGTTTTCAGTTGCTCGTACGGATAGCAATCTTTTGGCAGTCGTGTTGGAACAAAACCGTTCATTCAGCTGGGTTCCCTCATCCTCATCCTCATCCTCATCCTTCCCTGGCCCTTAGACCGCTCGGCCATATCTCCCCCAGATGTGTACAGTGTGTTTTCAGTTGCTCGTACGGATAGCAATCTTTTGGCAGTCGTGTTGGAACAAAACCGTTCATTCAACTGGGTTCCCTCATCCTCATCCTCAGCCTTCGCTGGCCCTTAGACCGCTCGGCCATATCTCCCCCAGATGTGTACAGTGTGTTTTCAGTTGCTCGTACGGATAGCAATCTTTTGGCAGTCGTGTTGGAACAAAACCGTTCATTCAGCTGGGTTCCCTCATCCTCATCCTCAGCCTTCGCTGGCCCTTAGACCGCTCGGCCATATCTCCCCCAGATGTGTACAGTGTGTTTTCAGTTGCTCGTACGGATAACAATCTTTTGGCAGTCGTGTTGGAACAAAACCGTTCATTCAGCTGGGTTCCCTCATCCTCATCCTCAGCCTTCGCTGGCCCTTAGACCGCTCGGCCATATCTCCCCCAGATGTGTACAGTGTGTTTTCAGTTGCTCGTACGGATAACAATCTTTTGGCAGTCGTGTTGGAACAAAACCGTTCATTCAACTGGGTTCCCTCATCCTCATCCTCATCCTTCGCGGGCCCTTAGACCGCTCGGCCATATCTCCCCAGATGTGTACAGTGTGTTTTCAGTTGCTCGTACGGATAGCAATCTTTTGGCAGTCGTGTTGGAACAAAACCGTTCATTCAGCTGGGTTCCCTCATCCTCATCCTCATCCTCATCCTTAGCGGGCCCTTAGACCGCTCGGCCATATCTCCCCCAGATGTGTACAGTGTGTTTTCAGTTGCTCGTACGGATAACAATCTTTTGGCAGTCGTGTTGGAACAAAACCGTTCATTCAGCTGGGTTCCCTCATCCTCATCCTCATCCTTCGCTGGCCCTTAGACCGCTCGGCCATATCTCCCCCAGATGTGTACAGTGTGTTTTCAGTTGCTCGTACGGATAGCAATCTTTTGGCAGTCGTGTTGGAACAAAACCGTTCATTCACTGGGTTCCCTCATCCTCATCCTCAGCCTTCGCGGGCCCTTAGACCGCTCGGCCATATCTCCCCCAGATGTGTACAGTGTGTTTTCAGTTGCTCGTACGGATAACAATCTTTTGGCAGTCGTGTTGGAACAAAACCGTTCATTCAGCTGGGTTCCCTCATCCTCATCCTCATCCTTCGCGGGCCCTTAGACCGCTCGGCCATATCTCCCCCAGATGTGTACAGTGTGTTTTCAGTTGCTCGTACGGATAGCAATCTTTTGGCAGTCGTGTTGGAACAAAACCGTTCATTCAACTGGGTTCCCTCATCCTCATCCTCAGCCTTCGCTGGCCCTTAGACCGCTCGGCCATATCTCCCCCAGATGTGTACAGTGTGTTTTCAGTTGCTCGTACGGATAACAATCTTTTGGCAGTCGTGTTGGAACAAAACCGTTCATTCAGCTGGGTTCCCTCATCCTCATCCTCATCCTTCGCGGGCCCTTAGACCGCTCGGCCATATCTCCCCCAGATGTGTACAGTGTGTTTTCAGTTGCTCGTACGGATAACAATCTTTTGGCAGTCGTGTTGGAACAAAACCGTTCATTCAGCTGGGTTCCCTCATCCTCATCCTCATCCTTCGCGGGCCCTTAGACCGCTCGGCCATATCTCCCCCAGATGTGTACAGTGTGTTTTCAGTTGCTCGTACGGATAACAATCTTTTGGCAGTCGTGTTGGAACAAAACCGTTCATTCAGCTGGGTTCCCTCATCCTCATCCTCATCCTTCGCTGGCCCTTAGACCGCTCGGCCATATCTCCCCCAGATGTGTACAGTGTGTTTTCAGTTGCTCGTACGGATAACAATCTTTTGGCAGTCGTGTTGGAACAAAACCGTTCATTCAGCTGGGTTCCCTCATCCTCATCCTCATCCTTCGCTGGCCCTTAGACCGCTCGGCCATATCTCCCCCAGATGTGTACAGTGTGTTTTCAGTTGCTCGTACGGATAACAATCTTTTGGCAGTCGTGTTGGAACAAAACCGTTCATTCAGCTGGGTTCCCTCATCCTCATCCTCATCCTTCGCGGGCCCTTAGACCGCTCGGCCATATCTCCCCCAGATGTGTACAGTGTGTTTTCAGTTGCTCGTACGGATAACAATCTTTTGGCAGTCGTGTTGGAACAAAACCGTTCATTCAGCTGGGTTCCCTCATCCTCATCCTCATCCTTCGCTGGCCCTTAGACCGCTCGGCCATATCTCCCCCAGATGTGTACAGTGTGTTTTCAGTTGCTCGTACGGATAGCAATCTTTTGGCAGTCGTGTTGGAACAAAACCGTTCATTCAACTGGGTTCCCTCATCCTCATCCTCAGCCTTCGCTGGCCCTTAGACCGCTCGGCCATATCTCCCCCAGATGTGTACAGTGTGTTTTCAGTTGCTCGTACGGATAACAATCTTTTGGCAGTCGTGTTGGAACAAAACCGTTCATTCAGCTGGGTTCCCTCATCCTCATCCTCAGCCTTCGCTGGCCCTTAGACCGCTCGGCCATATCTCCCCCAGATGTGTACAGTGTGTTTTCAGTTGCTCGTACGGATAACAATCTTTTGGCAGTCGTGTTGGAACAAAACCGTTCATTCAGCTGGGTTCCCTCATCCTCATCCTCATCCTTCGCTGGCCCTTAGACCGCTCGGCCATATCTCCCCCAGATGTGTACAGTGTGTTTTCAGTTGCTCGTACGGATAGCAATCTTTTGGCAGTCGTGTTGGAACAAAACCGTTCATTCAACTGGGTTCCCTCATCCTCATCCTCAGCCTTCGCTGGCCCTTAGACCGCTCGGCCATATCTCCCCCAGATGTGTACAGTGTGTTTTCAGTTGCTCGTACGGATAGCAATCTTTTGGCAGTCGTGTTGGAACAAAACCGTTCATTCAACTGGGTTCCCTCATCCTCATCCTCAGCCTTCGCTGGCCCTTAGACCGCTCGGCCATATCTCCGGTTGTGTATGTCGTATACTTTTGGTTTCCCGTACGAATCGTCAGGTTTTTCGCAGGTCCAAATCGCGACTCGTCTATCGGCGTTCCTTCATCCTTCGCTGGCCCTTAGACCGCTCGGCCATATCTCCCCCAGATGTGTACAGTGTGTTTTCAGTTGCTCGTACGGATAACAATCTTTTGGCAGTCGTGTTGGAACAAAACCGTTCATTCAACTGGGTTCCCTCATCCTCATCCTCAGCCTTCGCTGGCCCTTAGACCGCTCGGCCATATCTCCCCCAGATGTGTACAGTGTGTTTTCAGTTGCTCGTACGGATAACAATCTTTTGGCAGTCGTGTTGGAACAAAACCGTTCATTCAACTGGGTTCCCTCATCCTCATCCTCAGCCTTCGCTGGCCCTTAGACCGCTCGGCCATATCTCCGGTTGTGTATGTCGTATACTTTTGGTTTCCCGTACGAATCGTCAGGTTTTTCGCAGGTCCAAATCGCGACTCGTCTATCGGCGTTCCTTCATCCTTCGCTGGCCCTTAGACCGCTCGGCCATATCTCCCCCAGATGTGTACAGTGTGTTTTCAGTTGCTCGTACGGATAACAATCTTTTGGCAGTCGTGTTGGAACAAAACCGTTCATTCAACTGGGTTCCCTCATCCTCATCCTCAGCCTTCGCTGGCCCTTAGACCGCTCGGCCATATCTCCCCCAGATGTGTACAGTGTGTTTTCAGTTGCTCGTACGGATAACAATCTTTTGGCAGTCGTGTTGGAACAAAACCGTTCATTCAGCTGGGTTCCCTCATCCTCATCCTCAGCCTTCGCTGGCCCTTAGACCGCTCGGCCATATCTCCCCCAGATGTGTACAGTGTGTTTTCAGTTGCTCGTACGGATAACAATCTTTTGGCAGTCGTGTTGGAACAAAACCGTTCATTCAGCTGGGTTCCCTCATCCTCATCCTCATCCTTCGCTGGCCCTTAGACCGCTCGGCCATATCTCCCCCAGATGTGTACAGTGTGTTTTCAGTTGCTCGTACGGATAGCAATCTTTTGGCAGTCGTGTTGGAACAAAACCGTTCATTCAGCTGGGTTCCCTCATCCTCATCCTCATCCTTCGCTGGCCCTTAGACCGCTCGGCCATATCTCCCCCAGATGTGTACAGTGTGTTTTCAGTTGCTCGTACGGATAGCAATCTTTTGGCAGTCGTGTTGGAACAAAACCGTTCATTCAACTGGGTTCCCTCATCCTCATCCTCAGCCTTCGCTGGCCCTTAGACCGCTCGGCCATATCTCCCCCAGATGTGTACAGTGTGTTTTCAGTTGCTCGTACGGATAGCAATCTTTTGGCAGTCGTGTTGGAACAAAACCGTTCATTCAGCTGGGTTCCCTCATCCTCATCCTCATCCTTCGCTGGCCCTTAGACCGCTCGGCCATATCTCCCCCAGATGTGTACAGTGTGTTTTCAGTTGCTCGTACGGATAACAATCTTTTGGCAGTCGTGTTGGAACAAAACCGTTCATTCAACTGGGTTCCCTCATCCTCATCCTCAGCCTTCGCTGGCCCTTAGACCGCTCGGCCATATCTCCCCCAGATGTGTACAGTGTGTTTTCAGTTGCTCGTACGGATAACAATCTTTTGGCAGTCGTGTTGGAACAAAACCGTTCATTCAGCTGGGTTCCCTCATCCTCATCCTCAGCCTTCGCTGGCCCTTAGACCGCTCGGCCATATCTCCCCCAGATGTGTACAGTGTGTTTTCAGTTGCTCGTACGGATAACAATCTTTTGGCAGTCGTGTTGGAACAAAACCGTTCATTCAGCTGGGTTCCCTCATCCTCATCCTCAGCCTTCGCTGGCCCTTAGACCGCTCGGCCATATCTCCCCCAGATGTGTACAGTGTGTTTTCAGTTGCTCGTACGGATAACAATCTTTTGGCAGTCGTGTTGGAACAAAACCGTTCATTCAGCTGGGTTCCCTCATCCTCATCCTCATCCTTCGCTGGCCCTTAGACCGCTCGGCCATATCTCCCCCAGATGTGTACAGTGTGTTTTCAGTTGCTCGTACGGATAGCAATCTTTTGGCAGTCGTGTTGGAACAAAACCGTTCATTCAGCTGGGTTCCCTCATCCTCATCCTCATCCTTCGCTGGCCCTTAGACCGCTCGGCCATATCTCCCCCAGATGTGTACAGTGTGTTTTCAGTTGCTCGTACGGATAGCAATCTTTTGGCAGTCGTGTTGGAACAAAACCGTTCATTCAACTGGGTTCCCTCATCCTCATCCTCAGCCTTCGCTGGCCCTTAGACCGCTCGGCCATATCTCCCCCAGATGTGTACAGTGTGTTTTCAGTTGCTCGTACGGATAGCAATCTTTTGGCAGTCGTGTTGGAACAAAACCGTTCATTCAACTGGGTTCCCTCATCCTCATCCTCAGCCTTCGCTGGCCCTTAGACCGCTCGGCCATATCTCCCCCAGATGTGTACAGTGTGTTTTCAGTTGCTCGTACGGATAGCAATCTTTTGGCAGTCGTGTTGGAACAAAACCGTTCATTCAACTGGGTTCCCTCATCCTCATCCTCAGCCTTCGCTGGCCCTTAGACCGCTCGGCCATATCTCCGGTTGTGTATGTCGTATACTTTTGGTTTCCCGTACGAATCGTCAGGTTTTTCGCAGGTCCAAATCGCGACTCGTCTATCGGCGTTCCTTCATCCTTCGCTGGCCCTTAGACCGCTCGGCCATATCTCCCCCAGATGTGTACAGTGTGTTTTCAGTTGCTCGTACGGATAACAATCTTTTGGCAGTCGTGTTGGAACAAAACCGTTCATTCAACTGGGTTCCCTCATCCTCATCCTCAGCCTTCGCTGGCCCTTAGACCGCTCGGCCATATCTCCCCCAGATGTGTACAGTGTGTTTTCAGTTGCTCGTACGGATAACAATCTTTTGGCAGTCGTGTTGGAACAAAACCGTTCATTCAACTGGGTTCCCTCATCCTCATCCTCAGCCTTCGCTGGCCCTTAGACCGCTCGGCCATATCTCCGGTTGTGTATGTCGTATACTTTTGGTTTCCCGTACGAATCGTCAGGTTTTTCGCAGGTCCAAATCGCGACTCGTCTATCGGCGTTCCTTCATCCTTCGCTGGCCCTTAGACCGCTCGGCCATATCTCCCCCAGATGTGTACAGTGTGTTTTCAGTTGCTCGTACGGATAACAATCTTTTGGCAGTCGTGTTGGAACAAAACCGTTCATTCAACTGGGTTCCCTCATCCTCATCCTCAGCCTTCGCTGGCCCTTAGACCGCTCGGCCATATCTCCCCCAGATGTGTACAGTGTGTTTTCAGTTGCTCGTACGGATAACAATCTTTTGGCAGTCGTGTTGGAACAAAACCGTTCATTCAGCTGGGTTCCCTCATCCTCATCCTCAGCCTTCGCTGGCCCTTAGACCGCTCGGCCATATCTCCCCCAGATGTGTACAGTGTGTTTTCAGTTGCTCGTACGGATAACAATCTTTTGGCAGTCGTGTTGGAACAAAACCGTTCATTCAGCTGGGTTCCCTCATCCTCATCCTCAGCCTTCGCTGGCCCTTAGACCGCTCGGCCATATCTCCCCCAGATGTGTACAGTGTGTTTTCAGTTGCTCGTACGGATAACAATCTTTTGGCAGTCGTGTTGGAACAAAACCGTTCATTCAGCTGGGTTCCCTCATCCTCATCCTCATCCTTCGCTGGCCCTTAGACCGCTCGGCCATATCTCCCCCAGATGTGTACAGTGTGTTTTCAGTTGCTCGTACGGATAGCAATCTTTTGGCAGTCGTGTTGGAACAAAACCGTTCATTCAGCTGGGTTCCCTCATCCTCATCCTCATCCTTCGCTGGCCCTTAGACCGCTCGGCCATATCTCCCCCAGATGTGTACAGTGTGTTTTCAGTTGCTCGTACGGATAGCAATCTTTTGGCAGTCGTGTTGGAACAAAACCGTTCATTCAACTGGGTTCCCTCATCCTCATCCTCAGCCTTCGCTGGCCCTTAGACCGCTCGGCCATATCTCCCCCAGATGTGTACAGTGTGTTTTCAGTTGCTCGTACGGATAACAATCTTTTGGCAGTCGTGTTGGAACAAAACCGTTCATTCAGCTGGGTTCCCTCATCCTCATCCTCAGCCTTCGCTGGCCCTTAGACCGCTCGGCCATATCTCCCCCAGATGTGTACAGTGTGTTTTCAGTTGCTCGTACGGATAACAATCTTTTGGCAGTCGTGTTGGAACAAAACCGTTCATTCAACTGGGTTCCCTCATCCTCATCCTCAGCCTTCGCTGGCCCTTAGACCGCTCGGCCATATCTCCCCCAGATGTGTACAGTGTGTTTTCAGTTGCTCGTACGGATAGCAATCTTTTGGCAGTCGTGTTGGAACAAAACCGTTCATTCAACTGGGTTCCCTCATCCTCATCCTCAGCCTTCGCTGGCCCTTAGACCGCTCGGCCATATCTCCCCCAGATGTGTACAGTGTGTTTTCAGTTGCTCGTACGGATAACAATCTTTTGGCAGTCGTGTTGGAACAAAACCGTTCATTCAGCTGGGTTCCCTCATCCTCATCCTCATCCTTCGCTGGCCCTTAGACCGCTCGGCCATATCTCCCCCAGATGTGTACAGTGTGTTTTCAGTTGCTCGTACGGATAGCAATCTTTTGGCAGTCGTGTTGGAACAAAACCGTTCATTCAACTGGGTTCCCTCATCCTCATCCTCAGCCTTCGCTGGCCCTTAGACCGCTCGGCCATATCTCCCCCAGATGTGTACAGTGTGTTTTCAGTTGCTCGTACGGATAGCAATCTTTTGGCAGTCGTGTTGGAACAAAACCGTTCATTCAACTGGGTTCCCTCATCCTCATCCTCAGCCTTCGCTGGCCCTTAGACCGCTCGGCCATATCTCCCCCAGATGTGTACAGTGTGTTTTCAGTTGCTCGTACGGATAACAATCTTTTGGCAGTCGTGTTGGAACAAAACCGTTCATTCAGCTGGGTTCCCTCATCCTCATCCTCATCCTTCGCTGGCCCTTAGACCGCTCGGCCATATCTCCCCCAGATGTGTACAGTGTGTTTTCAGTTGCTCGTACGGATAGCAATCTTTTGGCAGTCGTGTTGGAACAAAACCGTTCATTCAACTGGGTTCCCTCATCCTCATCCTCAGCCTTCGCTGGCCCTTAGACCGCTCGGCCATATCTCCCCCAGATGTGTACAGTGTGTTTTCAGTTGCTCGTACGGATAGCAATCTTTTGGCAGTCGTGTTGGAACAAAACCGTTCATTCAACTGGGTTCCCTCATCCTCATCCTCAGCCTTCGCTGGCCCTTAGACCGCTCGGCCATATCTCCCCAGATGTGTACAGTGTGTTTTCAGTTGCTCGTACGGATAACAATCTTTTGGCAGTCGTGTTGGAACAAAACCGTTCATTCAACTGGGTTCCCTCATCCTCATCCTCATCCTTCGCTGGCCCTTAGACCGCTCGGCCATATCTCCCCCAGATGTGTACAGTGTGTTTTCAGTTGCTCGTACGGATAGCAATCTTTTGGCAGTCGTGTTGGAACAAAACCGTTCATTCAACTGGGTTCCCTCATCCTCATCCTCAGCCTTCGCTGGCCCTTAGACCGCTCGGCCATATCTCCGGTTGTGTATGTCGTATACTTTTGGTTTCCCGTACGAATCGTCAGGTTTTTCGCAGGTCCAAATCGCGACTCGTCTATCGGCGTTCCTTCATCCTTCGCTGGCCCTTAGACCGCTCGGCCATATCTCCCCCAGATGTGTACAGTGTGTTTTCAGTTGCTCGTACGGATAACAATCTTTTGGCAGTCGTGTTGGAACAAAACCGTTCATTCAACTGGGTTCCCTCATCCTCATCCTCAGCCTTCGCTGGCCCTTAGACCGCTCGGCCATATCTCCCCCAGATGTGTACAGTGTGTTTTCAGTTGCTCGTACGGATAGCAATCTTTTGGCAGTCGTGTTGGAACAAAACCGTTCATTCAACTGGGTTCCCTCATCCTCATCCTCAGCCTTCGCTGGCCCTTAGACCGCTCGGCCATATCTCCCCCAGATGTGTACAGTGTGTTTTCAGTTGCTCGTACGGATAACAATCTTTTGGCAGTCGTGTTGGAACAAAACCGTTCATTCAACTGGGTTCCCTCATCCTCATCCTCAGCCTTCGCTGGCCCTTAGACCGCTCGGCCATATCTCCCCCAGATGTGTACAGTGTGTTTTCAGTTGCTCGTACGGATAACAATCTTTTGGCAGTCGTGTTGGAACAAAACCGTTCATTCAACTGGGTTCCCTCATCCTCATCCTCAGCCTTCGCTGGCCCTTAGACCGCTCGGCCATATCTCCCCCAGATGTGTACAGTGTGTTTTCAGTTGCTCGTACGGATAACAATCTTTTGGCAGTCGTGTTGGAACAAAACCGTTCATTCAACTGGGTTCCCTCATCCTCATCCTCAGCCTTCGCTGGCCCTTAGACCGCTCGGCCATATCTCCCCCAGATGTGTACAGTGTGTTTTCAGTTGCTCGTACGGATAACAATCTTTTGGCAGTCGTGTTGGAACAAAACCGTTCATTCAGCTGGGTTCCCTCATCCTCATCCTCATCCTTCGCTGGCCCTTAGACCGCTCGGCCATATCTCCCCCAGATGTGTACAGTGTGTTTTCAGTTGCTCGTACGGATAGCAATCTTTTGGCAGTCGTGTTGGAACAAAACCGTTCATTCAACTGGGTTCCCTCATCCTCATCCTCAGCCTTCGCTGGCCCTTAGACCGCTCGGCCATATCTCCCCCAGATGTGTACAGTGTGTTTTCAGTTGCTCGTACGGATAACAATCTTTTGGCAGTCGTGTTGGAACAAAACCGTTCATTCAACTGGGTTCCCTCATCCTCATCCTCAGCCTTCGCTGGCCCTTAGACCGCTCGGCCATATCTCCCCCAGATGTGTACAGTGTGTTTTCAGTTGCTCGTACGGATAACAATCTTTTGGCAGTCGTGTTGGAACAAAACCGTTCATTCAGCTGGGTTCCCTCATCCTCATCCTCATCCTTCGCTGGCCCTTAGACCGCTCGGCCATATCTCCCCCAGATGTGTACAGTGTGTTTTCAGTTGCTCGTACGGATAACAATCTTTTGGCAGTCGTGTTGGAACAAAACCGTTCATTCAACTGGGTTCCCTCATCCTCATCCTCAGCCTTCGCTGGCCCTTAGACCGCTCGGCCATATCTCCCCCAGATGTGTACAGTGTGTTTTCAGTTGCTCGTACGGATAACAATCTTTTGGCAGTCGTGTTGGAACAAAACCGTTCATTCAACTGGGTTCCCTCATCCTCATCCTCAGCCTTCGCTGGCCCTTAGACCGCTCGGCCATATCTCCCCCAGATGTGTACAGTGTGTTTTCAGTTGCTCGTACGGATAGCAATCTTTTGGCAGTCGTGTTGGAACAAAACCGTTCATTCAACTGGGTTCCCTCATCCTCATCCTCAGCCTTCGCTGGCCCTTAGACCGCTCGGCCATATCTCCCCCAGATGTGTACAGTGTGTTTTCAGTTGCTCGTACGGATAGCAATCTTTTGGCAGTCGTGTTGGAACAAAACCGTTCATTCAACTGGGTTCCCTCATCCTCATCCTCATCCTTCGCTGGCCCTTAGACCGCTCGGCCATATCTCCCCCAGATGTGTACAGTGTGTTTTCAGTTGCTCGTACGGATAACAATCTTTTGGCAGTCGTGTTGGAACAAAACCGTTCATTCAGCTGGGTTCCCTCATCCTCATCCTCATCCTTCGCTGGCCCTTAGACCGCTCGGCCATATCTCCCCCAGATGTGTACAGTGTGTTTTCAGTTGCTCGTACGGATAACAATCTTTTGGCAGTCGTGTTGGAACAAAACCGTTCATTCAGCTGGGTTCCCTCATCCTCATCCTCATCCTTCGCTGGCCCTTAGACCGCTCGGCCATATCTCCCCCAGATGTGTACAGTGTGTTTTCAGTTGCTCGTACGGATAACAATCTTTTGGCAGTCGTGTTGGAACAAAACCGTTCATTCAGCTGGGTTCCCTCATCCTCATCCTCATCCTTCGCTGGCCCTTAGACCGCTCGGCCATATCTCCCCCAGATGTGTACAGTGTGTTTTCAGTTGCTCGTACGGATAACAATCTTTTGGCAGTCGTGTTGGAACAAAACCGTTCATTCAGCTGGGTTCCCTCATCCTCATCCTCATCCTTCGCTGGCCCTTAGACCGCTCGGCCATATCTCCCCCAGATGTGTACAGTGTGTTTTCAGTTGCTCGTACGGATAACAATCTTTTGGCAGTCGTGTTGGAACAAAACCGTTCATTCAACTGGGTTCCCTCATCCTCATCCTCAGCCTTCGCTGGCCCTTAGACCGCTCGGCCATATCTCCCCCAGATGTGTACAGTGTGTTTTCAGTTGCTCGTACGGATAACAATCTTTTGGCAGTCGTGTTGGAACAAAACCGTTCATTCAACTGGGTTCCCTCATCCTCATCCTCAGCCTTCGCTGGCCCTTAGACCGCTCGGCCATATCTCCCCCAGATGTGTACAGTGTGTTTTCAGTTGCTCGTACGGATAACAATCTTTTGGCAGTCGTGTTGGAACAAAACCGTTCATTCAGCTGGGTTCCCTCATCCTCATCCTCATCCTTCGCTGGCCCTTAGACCGCTCGGCCATATCTCCCCCAGATGTGTACAGTGTGTTTTCAGTTGCTCGTACGGATAACAATCTTTTGGCAGTCGTGTTGGAACAAAACCGTTCATTCAACTGGGTTCCCTCATCCTCATCCTCAGCCTTCGCTGGCCCTTAGACCGCTCGGCCATATCTCCCCCAGATGTGTACAGTGTGTTTTCAGTTGCTCGTACGGATAACAATCTTTTGGCAGTCGTGTTGGAACAAAACCGTTCATTCAACTGGGTTCCCTCATCCTCATCCTCAGCCTTCGCTGGCCCTTAGACCGCTCGGCCATATCTCCCCCAGATGTGTACAGTGTGTTTTCAGTTGCTCGTACGGATAACAATCTTTTGGCAGTCGTGTTGGAACAAAACCGTTCATTCAGCTGGGTTCCCTCATCCTCATCCTCATCCTTCGCTGGCCCTTAGACCGCTCGGCCATATCTCCCCCAGATGTGTACAGTGTGTTTTCAGTTGCTCGTACGGATAACAATCTTTTGGCAGTCGTGTTGGAACAAAACCGTTCATTCAACTGGGTTCCCTCATCCTCATCCTCATCCTTCGCGGCCCTTAGACCGCTCGGCCATATCTCCCCCAGATGTGTACAGTGTGTTTTCAGTTGCTCGTACGGATAACAATCTTTTGGCAGTCGTGTTGGAACAAAACCGTTCATTCAGCTGGGTTCCCTCATCCTCATCCTCATCCTTCGCTGGCCCTTAGACCGCTCGGCCATATCTCCCCCAGATGTGTACAGTGTGTTTTCAGTTGCTCGTACGGATAACAATCTTTTGGCAGTCGTGTTGGAACAAAACCGTTCATTCAGCTGGGTTCCCTCATCCTCATCCTCAGCCTTCGCTGGCCCTTAGACCGCTCGGCCATATCTCCCCCAGATGTGTACAGTGTGTTTTCAGTTGCTCGTACGGATAACAATCTTTTGGCAGTCGTGTTGGAACAAAACCGTTCATTCAGCTGGGTTCCCTCATCCTCATCCTCATCCTTCGCTGGCCCTTAGACCGCTCGGCCATATCTCCCCCAGATGTGTACAGTGTGTTTTCAGTTGCTCGTACGGATAGCAATCTTTTGGCAGTCGTGTTGGAACAAAACCGTTCATTCAACTGGGTTCCCTCATCCTCATCCTCAGCCTTCGCTGGCCCTTAGACCGCTCGGCCATATCTCCCCCAGATGTGTACAGTGTGTTTTCAGTTGCTCGTACGGATAACAATCTTTTGGCAGTCGTGTTGGAACAAAACCGTTCATTCAGCTGGGTTCCCTCATCCTCATCCTCAGCCTTCGCTGGCCCTTAGACCGCTCGGCCATATCTCCCCCAGATGTGTACAGTGTGTTTTCAGTTGCTCGTACGGATAGCAATCTTTTGGCAGTCGTGTTGGAACAAAACCGTTCATTCAGCTGGGTTCCCTCATCCTCATCCTCATCCTTCGCTGGCCCTTAGACCGCTCGGCCATATCTCCCCCAGATGTGTACAGTGTGTTTTCAGTTGCTCGTACGGATAACAATCTTTTGGCAGTCGTGTTGGAACAAAACCGTTCATTCAGCTGGGTTCCCTCATCCTCATCCTCATCCTTCGCTGGCCCTTAGACCGCTCGGCCATATCTCCCCCAGATGTGTACAGTGTGTTTTCAGTTGCTCGTACGGATAACAATCTTTTGGCAGTCGTGTTGGAACAAAACCGTTCATTCAGCTGGGTTCCCTCATCCTCATCCTCATCCTTCGCTGGCCCTTAGACCGCTCGGCCATATCTCCCCCAGATGTGTACAGTGTGTTTTCAGTTGCTCGTACGGATAACAATCTTTTGGCAGTCGTGTTGGAACAAAACCGTTCATTCAGCTGGGTTCCCTCATCCTCATCCTCATCCTTCGCTGGCCCTTAGACCGCTCGGCCATATCTCCCCCAGATGTGTACAGTGTGTTTTCAGTTGCTCGTACGGATAGCAATCTTTTGGCAGTCGTGTTGGAACAAAACCGTTCATTCAGCTGGGTTCCCTCATCCTCATCCTCATCCTTCGCGGGCCCTTAGACCGCTCGGCCATATCTCCGGTTGTGTATGTAGTATACTTTTGGTTTCCCGTACGAATCGTCAGGTTTTTCGCAGGTCCAAATCGCGACTCGTCTATCGGCGTTCCTTCATCCTTCGCTCGCCCTTAGACCGCTCGGCCATATCTCCCCCAGATGTGTACAGTGTGTTTTCAGTTGCTCGTACGGATAACAATCTTTTGGCAGTCGTGTTGGAACAAAACCGTTCATTCAGCTGGGTTCCCTCATCCTCATCCTCATCCTTCGCGGGCCCTTAGACCGCTCGGCCATATCTCCGGTTGTGTATGTCGTATACTTTTGGTTTCCCGTACGAATCGTCAGGTTTTTCGCAGGTCCAAATCGCGACTCGTCTATCGGCGTTCCTTCATCCTTCGCTGGCCCTTAGACCGCTCGGCCATATCTCCCCCAGATGTGTACAGTGTGTTTTCAGTTGCTCGTACGGATAACAATCTTTTGGCAGTCGTGTTGGAACAAAACCGTTCATTCAGCTGGGTTCCCTCATCCTCATCCTCATCCTTCGCGGGCCCTTAGACCGCTCGGCCATATCTCCCCCAGATGTGTACAGTGTGTTTTCAGTTGCTCGTACGGATAGCAATCTTTTGGCAGTCGTGTTGGAACAAAACCGTTCATTCAGCTGGGTTCCCTCATCCTCATCCTCATCCTTCGCGGGCCCTTAGACCGCTCGGCCATATCTCCCCCAGATGTGTACAGTGTGTTTTCAGTTGCTCGTACGGATAGCAATCTTTTGGCAGTCGTGTTGGAACAAAACCGTTCATTCAGCTGGGTTCCCTCATCCTCATCCTCAGCCTTCGCTGGCCCTTAGACCGCTCGGCCATATCTCCGGTTGTGTATGTAGTATACTTTTGGTTTCCCGTACGAATCGTCAGGTTTTTCGCAGGTCCAAATCGCGACTCGTCTATCGGCGTTCCTTCATCCTTCGCTGGCCCTTAGACCGCTCGGCCATATCTCCCCCAGATGTGTACAGTGTGTTTTCAGTTGCTCGTACGGATAACAATCTTTTGGCAGTCGTGTTGGAACAAAACCGTTCATTCAACTGGGTTCCCTCATCCTCATCCTCATCCTTCGCGGGCCCTTAGACCGCTCGGCCATATCTCCCCCAGATGTGTACAGTGTGTTTTCAGTTGCTCGTACGGATAGCAATCTTTTGGCAGTCGTGTTGGAACAAAACCGTTCATTCAACTGGGTTCCCTCATCCTCATCCTCAGCCTTCGCTGGCCCTTAGACCGCTCGGCCCTATCTCCGGTTGTGTATGTCGTATACTTTTGGTTTCCCGTACGAATCGTCAGGTTTTTCGCAGGTCCAAATCGCGACTCGTCTATCGGCGTTCCTTCATCCTTCGCTGGCCCTTAGACCGCTCGGCCATATCTCCCCCAGATGTGTACAGTGTGTTTTCAGTTGCTCGTACGGATAACAATCTTTTGGCAGTCGTGTTGGAACAAAACCGTTCATTCAGCTGGGTTCCCTCATCCTCATCCTCATCCTTCGCGGGCCCTTAGACCGCTCGGCCATATCTCCCCCAGATGTGTACAGTGTGTTTTCAGTTGCTCGTACGGATAACAATCTTTTGGCAGTCGTGTTGGAACAAAACCGTTCATTCAGCTGGGTTCCC
Source organism: Microbotryum silenes-acaulis (assembly GCA_003665825.1). Lineage (NCBI taxonomy): Eukaryota > Fungi > Basidiomycota > Microbotryomycetes > Microbotryales > Microbotryaceae > Microbotryum > Microbotryum silenes-acaulis. The sequence continues at coordinate 899,846 of QPFY01000009.1, forward strand.
TCATCCTCATCCTCATCCTTCGCGGGCCCTTAGACCGCTCGGCCATATCTCCCCCAGATGTGTACAGTGTGTTTTCAGTTGCTCGTACGGATAACAATCTTTTGGCAGTCGTGTTGGAACAAAACCGTTCATTCAACTGGGTTCCCTCATCCTCATCCTCAGCCTTCGCGGGCCCTTAGACCGCTCGGCCATATCTCCCCCAGATGTGTACAGTGTGTTTTCAGTTGCTCGTACGGATAACAATCTTTTGGCAGTCGTGTTGGAACAAAACCGTTCATTCAACTGGGTTCCCTCATCCTCATCCTCAGCCTTCGCTGGCCCTTAGACCGCTCGGCCATATCTCCCCCAGATGTGTACAGTGTGTTTTCAGTTGCTCGTACGGATAACAATCTTTTGGCAGTCGTGTTGGAACAAAACCGTTCATTCAACTGGGTTCCCTCATCCTCATCCTTCGCGGGCCCTTAGACCGCTCGGCCATATCTCCCCCAGATGTGTACAGTGTGTTTTCAGTTGCTCGTACGGATAACAATCTTTTGGCAGTCGTGTTGGAACAAAACCGTTCATTCAGCTCATCTTTCATCTTTCATCTTTCATCCCAATCGCACTACCCTACCTCTGCAAACGTCAATACATCGAATACATCAACTGCTACACCAGCTATCGACCCGATGTCCGACCAGGCACCGCCTGATCCGGGCCGCGGCCCTCCGGAGCCGGCAGCGACGGGACAACCACGTGGTGACGCGGGGGCGGAAGCCGATGCCGCCGAGGGACCAGCGAACCCCGGCCTAGCGCTGTACCAGGAAAAGCGTGATGAAGAAAAGAAGAGGAAAGAGGATGTCGCGAGAATCCTGAAGATGATCAGTGTCGAAGATGGCACACGCCAGGGCACCCGCATCCTTGTGCTCAAAGACGCACTCGGCTTCGGCAAGGACCGGGCCACCTCCCTGCGCTTCAGCGCACTCAATGCAACGAAACCAATTACCGACACGTCTGGTGCCGTTCTGGAAGTCACGTTCGAACACACCGGCGTGGCCACCGAACGCGAGAAGTCCGAGTTGTACTCGAAGGTGCTCCGTACCCTGTCGCCCGACACGTCGTTGTGTTTTAACCTGCCCGCAGGAGTTGTCCTCCCGCCCGAGCTCCAGAAATACGCTCCAATCATCCATGGAGTCGCACCGGAATCGATCATCCAAAGCGGTAACACCCGGTTCAAGTTCGTGGTGCGCTGCGCTAGCGCAGCGGCGCTCGACCAAGTCCACGACGCGGCGACCAAGATCGAGTGGAAACGCTCCTTTGCCCAAGTCCGCAAGCGCTTGGCGTTCGTCAAAAACGTCGTCGAACTGCGTTTCATTATCAGTCCTGAGGCCGAATACACGAACGACGACCTCTGGAACAAACTGCAAGGCGTCGTCGCCAAGCTTACCGGGGACGGCCACAAGTGCGACTTGCTCCAACTCCAGCAGCCTCTAACGGTCGTTCAAGGCTCGTACCTCGTCGCTCGAGGAAACTACGCGGCCATCGTCCAGTTCGACGACGACGACCTGTTCAAGAACAACGGTGCTCAACTTCGGCAGGTTCTACCGACGAGGATCGACCTTCGGGGACGACTCGCAACACTCACGCCCCTTCGCCACGACTACGAGGCCGAAGCCTCGTGCCGCCGATGCGGCTTTGTAGGCCACTCCGACAACTGCGTTCAAAAGCCGGTCCAGCGTCAGCAGGCCTCCCAGAAAAACAACAACAACCAAAGGCCCCAGGCCGAGCCCCAAAGCAACATCGAGCAAACCTCGACCCCCCAAAAACAACGCAGAGGTGATGTAGCCTCTCCCTCTCCCCCAATGTCTCCTGTCGCGTCCAAGCGTTCAAAGAAGAACGCATCTCCCACAAGGGACACTAACAACTCACCACGAGTCTACCCTACTCGTTCACAAAGCTCTACACCCATAGCATCCGCCCCTCGCGGTTTCATCGTCGCCGCAAACCCATTCGCAAGTCTGGCCGGCGACGTAGCCGAGGAGGCGCAGGAGGAGCCCGCTCAGGCCCTCGAGGACGACGAGGACGCGATGAGCGTAGTCGAGGCACAGCTGGAACAACAGCAGGAAGTGCCGCCGCTGAAGCTTTCGGATCTGTCGGATCTGCAGGACCGCGGAGCGGAGGGGAACCAGGGGGAACACACGGAGACGAGTGACGCGGAAGAAGGGGAATCGCAGTCGGCCGAGACGGGGTCTGTGCCTGAGATTGTTTCGACGACTCCTGAGCATACCCCTGAGCTGACGCGCTCCCGATCGGCCAGTCACCATCAGCTTGATATGGACGGCCTTCCCGACGACTGGATGAATCGTGTGTCGGATCGCGAGCGCAAACAGGATGCTGGTCTATACGATGAGATCACCGAGTTGGACCGCACCCCGTCTGTGACCGGTTGGATGCCTTCGCCGTCTCCAGGTCCAGTGTTTGATCCCGAGCCCGAGCCCAAGCAGGAGGTGGACGAAGGAAGTTCCCAGGGTCTTCGCCGGTCCGAGCGTATCCAGCGTCTCACCAGCGTCGCGCGCACATCGGACTGGAACGAATCGACTGCTGCGGACCCGCTCCCCTCACCCACATTCGGACCTATGTTGTCCATCAAGGGAGCTGCTGCTGCAACGAAGGCGCGATCGTAATGATTGACTTCATCATCATGACCTGGAACGTCAACAGGGGCTTCAATACCCCTGAACGACGTCGTCTGCTTCTTTCGTATTTCACTTCGCTCACACCTCCCCCTTCTGCTATCCTTCTCCAGGAACACAATGTTCCTAAATCACGACAATCTCACATACGCCACGAGTACGCCCAGTCCCACCAGGGCGAGGCCTACTTTTCTCAACACTGCCTCACTTTGATTCCAAGCTCTTCTCCTCTTCTCGGTGGTCATCGTCGCACGCGTCAGTCTCTTGGCGGGCGCTTACTCGTGACCACCTTCGATGTGCGGGGTTCGACGGACGTCGTCAAACTCAACAATATCTACGCTCCGGTTCAACCCGCCGAGCGCCTCCTCTTCTTCACCTCCCTTCACTTTCGGGCGACCGTCTCCTCTCACATTCGGGTCATCGCGGGCGATCTCAACGACTGCCCTATCCCCGCGGTGGATCGAGTGCGACAGGTGGACCGCCCGAACACCCACCACTGGCCCGCGCTTATGTCTCGGCTCGACGGGGCGTACACGGATGCCATTCGGCTCATGCACCCACTGTCGCCGGCGACCACGCGCCCGCATCTCAGCAAGGACGGCCGGCTCATTTCGCGCGCGCGCATCGACTTTGTTCTGGTGCAGCGGCGACACGAGCGACGGATCGTTTCTGCTTCCACTCTGTACAATATCTCTCGATCCATGTCGGATCATCGACCGGTTACGGTCACATTTAGGCTGCGCGCAAGTGGTGCCGAGGTCGAAGCGGAGCTCTGCCTTCCCCAGGCGGCTCATTTTCTGACCCGCATCAACTCGTCGACCTTCAAACACGCCGAGTTTAAGGAGTTCGTCACTCCTCTCCTTGAGCAAGCACCGTCTGGGGATCCGGTCGCGGACCTTCAGCGCGTACTCTCGGAGTCTCGGGTCCAAGCTCTCGAGCTGTCTCGGCGTCTGTTTCGGGAGCGCAACGCCCTCGAGATGATGCTGGTATCTCGACTGCAGGACATTGAGTCTCGTCGGGTGATGAGCCCCTTTGACGTCATCGACTGGACGAACACCCACGACGCTCTCACCAAACTTGTGAACGAGCGAGCAAGGCAGTCCCGGATCAGGGCGCACGTGCCCGAGATTGCATCCGAGGAACGTCTCAGTCGTCCGGTTCATGCCAAACTGGCTGCTCGGTCCCGGGATGTGAAGTTTCAGAGTATCCGGCTCGCTGATGGCGAGCTCACCACTGACATTGAGCGCGCGCTCGAGCACACCCATTCTCATTTCCAGCAGCACTACCTTGTCGAAGCGAAGGATCCGGAACAGGTCGTGACGATGCGGGATGAGCTCTTGGGACCCATCAGATCAGCAAGACCTTGTGACGACCCGCTTTCCGACGCTCGCTTCCTTCGGCGCTTCTCGAATTCGCACGTCGACATTCTTGCCGAGCCCATCAGCGAGGCCGAGGTGCTCGCAGCGATTCGAACCACGCACGAAGGTCGATCTCCGGGTCCTTCAGGGGTCCCCTATGAGATGTATCGAGCCTGCCCCTTGCTTTGGGCCCCTCTCTTGACTCGAGCCTACAACGAGCTGATTACTCGAGGCTCCCTTACTCCACAACAGAGCCAGGCGAATGTGCGCCTCTTGTTCAAACACAACAAACCTGGTGCAGCGCGGTGCGACCTCAAATCGTATCGTCCGATCACCTTGCGGGAATGCGACTACAAGATCTTCACCAAGGTCTACGTGGCTCGTCTGAACCGGATCCTCCCCGATGTTCTTCCGGCCGGACAGCATGGGTTCGTCAAGGGGCGAAGACCAGCGGACGCGGCTTTGCATCTGAGGCTCCTGATCGACGAGATTAGGGGTCGTGGGGCAGAGTTCCCGACAGCAGCGCTCCTCTCCCTGGATCAGAGCTCGGCTTACGACATGGTCGAGCACGATTGGGTCTTTGCGGTGTTTGAGGCTCTCGGCGCGCCGGAATCTTTCCAGCGCGTCTTGCGGATGCTCTACAACGGCGAGACGTCCACAGCGCGGTACATTGTCAACGGTTTCCTTACCGAGACGGTGCGACTCCTGTGCGGTCTTGGCCAGGGCGATCCTCTCTCTTCTTCTGTCTGGGATGTGGTATTCCAACCCTTCCTTGATTCTCTCAGTCGACGCAACATTGCGCTGACTATCACTCTTCCGGAGCTGGCTCCTCGTCCGCAGACTCGATGCATCACCAATTTGGCGTTCGCGGATGACGCCGTCGTCGCTGTCGCTGGACCGGAAGCTATTGCTTCGCTCGAGGCGTTAGCTCGGGATTGGCGACTCGCGACGAACGGCCGTCTAAACACCGACAAAACCGTGGTGATGCCATTGGGCGCGACGTTGTGGGATCGCGCGGACTTGTCCAAACTGTCGTTCGTGGCACCGGACGAGTCTCTTCCCTGGATCGGTCTCCAGTTTGCGCCTGACGGCAACAACAGGCTGGGATTCCATGATCTTGAGCGAAGGGTCGATCGAGTGATTCTCTCGGTGCGCGACCGATGGATGACGCATCATACCCGGGCTTTCTATCTCAATCGCTACGGCATCTCCAAGGTGCTGCACTCTCTCTCCGCCGACGTACCGCCATCCGACGTGATCAAGGCGATCGAGCGCAAGCTTGCCGACTTTGTGAAGGGAGGACCGCGGCGCAGCGACTACAAGCAATCGGTCGTCTTCACGGCACGGGCGCGAGGTGGTCTCAGCGTCGTGAGCATCCAAGATGTGGTGGATTCAGTCTCGGTACGGATTTGGGACGTGCTGGCCGGCGGGTCAACTGCGATTTGGAGCGATCTGGCTCGGAGTTCCATCCGGCGAGCGCTTCCGACCTTTGACTTTGCTACGGATCTGTGGACGTGGAGGAACGCCGACGCACCCCGGGAGCTACATCCCCGCTGGCGAGCGGTGCTCTCGGTCGCTGAACGCTACCCTGCCGTCGTCGATCCTGCCAAACTTTCGGTCTCCAATTTTCTTTCTCTTTCTCCCCTCCAACCTGGTCTGCATGACTCGCGGGCGTTCTCGGAGCAGGATAAGCGTTTGGCGAAGCTTTTCAGTTTCGAACGCACCATCGCTGACATCTATGCGCGAGCCCAATACCCCGCAGCTCCAACGGTGCCCTGGACCCCTGAGAAGCATCCCCAAGGCGACGGCTCGGAGCTGTCCAACCTTTGGCAATGGAAGCGCGATCAAGTCCAGGCGTGGATCCAGGTCGCAGGCGATCGCCTCATCCCGCCGCTTCCGCCTCCTGTTCCCGTCCTCGCACGTCGACCACCCGTCATTCGTGTTGTTGGAGCACCTGGAGTCCGGCCCGGCGGTCCCCTCGAGCACATCTTGCCCAGAGCGACTCCGGTCGGCATGCCTGATCAAAAACTTCCCCTCCCCTCCGGCCCCTTGTGTGCTGATCAGTGGAGAATGTTGAACTTGGACAGACCTTACACCATTGCGCGACTTCGACGCGTCATCAACCATCGACGTTTCGACCACACACAACGCCCTGGATCACTCGCCACACCCAAAGAAAGGCGACTCTTCTGGGTGTGGTTCCACACCGGGCCCGCCACGGCCCGCGAGCGCGAGGTGCACTTCAAGCTGGCGTACCACTTCACGCCAACGCGGAAGCGCCAGTTTGTGCAGCGGCATGGCGACTCAGCCTGCTGCGTTGTGCAGGCATGCAGCCTGGCAGGGGTGGAGGATGACTTTACTCACTTTTGGCATGATTGCCCTGACTCTTCTCAATTTTGGCAAGCAGCTAGGTCCATTCTCTGCGACGCGCTGGGGGTCGTGTCGATCCTCGACCTCGACTACACGGCACTTCAGATCGAGCACGGCCTCCCTCGACTGCGCGCTCGCCTTCCGACGTCGAAAAAGCGCCCAATCCGCGCCTTCATTGCGCTGGCGCTCGACACTCTCAGCAACCGACGCTGGGATCTCCATCGCCACGCCAGAGCGATGTCGAGCATGGACAAGGAGATGGCGGGACTGAAGGAGAGGTTGGAGCTCAGATTGGCACGATGAAGTAGACGGCGCTCCTCCCTACCCAGCCAAGAACCACAAACCAAAAACCAAATAAAAATCACAAGTCCCCTTTCCCTCTTTCTCAATCTCCAAAATGTCTCCCAAACACGCCAGAATACTGAACCTGTTTTCTCTCGCTCTTTTTGCCATTCCTCCTCATAGGCTTCCGTACTCCCCAGGAGCCTCGGGTTCTTTGCGCCGGCGGGCATTGTCGCCCTTGGTTCGAGCTTCTGCCACATCACGATGACACACAGCGAAAGCGGATCCCCTTGGCCCTCTCCTGGACTACGCCGTGAGTTTTCCACTCCTCTCAAGGGCCGGGTCTGTCTTCTCTTTCGGTCGAGCGACTCCGTGATCTCCTGTTCAAGGCCGGCACAAACTGCCTGCGTGGCTCGCCTCTCCTTGCTTTGCTGCTCGCTCGGAGTCGCGGCCGCGCGGCGGGTGACTCGGGTACCGAACCGCCATACACATCCACACTCGAGCGAGGTCCCACACAATGACATCACCGTCGTGGGCCTCATGCTCCTTCTTTCCCCAGTATCTGCGGTGATTGGGAACCACCTGCACGTACAACGGGACTCGAGTGTGCGTTCCGAGATTGGGAGTACGCCGCAGGGAAGCGAGGCCCCTGCGGAAGGTATACCCCGCCTCTGGTCTCCAGCCGCGCGCCGGTGTTGTCGGCCACCCGCCCGCGCTGCAGACCGAGGCGTGTCCAATGGACTGTCACATGCTCCGTGACTTTCCCCGGAAATCTCGGGATTGTGTGTTTTTGTGCGAAGTAGGCCTGTTTCGCAGTTGCAGTCATTGAAATGGGGGTGATCTGGGGTCGTGCGGTCGCGAGGGGGGGGCCGACTTTGGTAACCGAAAAGGGGTTTGGAATCCGCGGTGCAGATCCAGCGCAGTTGGGTACAAGGGGTAGGTGATTGCTGCGGTCGCAGGGGGTTACATCCCCCCTTTGGACCACGTGAATCATTCGGATTGAGCGGGATGTTTGTGCCATCGGAGGCCTTGTTCGACGCGTGTCAAAGAATTAAGGGGCTTCAAGGAGTAGGGCGGTCTCAGGGGGGGTCTGAAGTCAAAAGATCGAAGAAGGTTCAACTGTACAACTATAATCGGATTCGCCTGTACAACACATGTACCACCACCAACAATTCCTCCATCGTTTCCCGATTCCTTGTGTATTATCTTCAATCTTCCTTTCATTCGTCTCTGGGAGGGAGCAACCGTGGGTGGGGGGGACTTGAACTCGGATGTATCGGGTTGGTCTGTTCTGCTAGTTACAACGCATCGAGCGGCGGTTGTGGTCATCATCGTGCATACTGGGCAGCATCTCCTTTAGTTCCGTAGGGGGTTTTCTCGTCTTGCAAATTAGCGATGAGTTTCATACAAAAAAAAAAAAAAAAAAAAGGGTTCCCTCATCCTCATCCTCATCCTTCGCTGGCCCTTAGACCGCTCGGCCATATCTCCCCCAGATGTGTACAGTGTGTTTTCAGTTGCTCGTACGGATAGCAATCTTTTGGCAGTCGTGTTGGAACAAAACCGTTCATTCAGCTGGGTTCCCTCATCCTCATCCTCATCCTTCGCTGGCCCTTAGACCGCTCGGCCATATCTCCCCCAGATGTGTACAGTGTGTTTTCAGTTGCTCGTACGGATAGCAATCTTTTGGCAGTCGTGTTGGAACAAAACCGTTCATTCAACTGGGTTCCCTCATCCTCATCCTCAGCCTTCGCTGGCCCTTAGACCGCTCGGCCATATCTCCCCCAGATGTGTACAGTGTGTTTTCAGTTGCTCGTACGGATAGCAATCTTTTGGCAGTCGTGTTGGAACAAAACCGTTCATTCAACTGGGTTCCCTCATCCTCATCCTCAGCCTTCGCTGGCCCTTAGACCGCTCGGCCATATCTCCCCCAGATGTGTACAGTGTGTTTTCAGTTGCTCGTACGGATAGCAATCTTTTGGCAGTCGTGTTGGAACAAAACCGTTCATTCAACTGGGTTCCCTCATCCTCATCCTCAGCCTTCGCTGGCCCTTAGACCGCTCGGCCATATCTCCGGTTGTGTATGTCGTATACTTTTGGTTTCCCGTACGAATCGTCAGGTTTTTCGCAGGTCCAAATCGCGACTCGTCTATCGGCGTTCCTTCATCCTTCGCTGGCCCTTAGACCGCTCGGCCATATCTCCCCCAGATGTGTACAGTGTGTTTTCAGTTGCTCGTACGGATAACAATCTTTTGGCAGTCGTGTTGGAACAAAACCGTTCATTCAGCTGGGTTCCCTCATCCTCATCCTCATCCTTCGCGGGCCCTTAGACCGCTCGGCCATATCTCCCCCAGATGTGTACAGTGTGTTTTCAGTTGCTCGTACGGATAACAATCTTTTGGCAGTCGTGTTGCGCAGTGGCGAAGTTTGCGCAGATCGCGGACCTGTACTGGAGGGACGAAGGGAAGGGCTGGGCTCTGGTTGGTCATCGACGCGGGTTCTGGCAGCACTCTAAGGAACCCGCCCTGGCGCACGAGCACGTGTGGTCGCGCGTGGGTCAGTTGCTCAAGGCGAAAGCCTTGCTGCCCAAGACCGCGTTGCGACCTGCTCGGATACCTCTCAAGGAGGCTCCCCGTCCCCGGTGCTTCAACTTCTTTGGGCTCACCCGACCGTTCACTATTCGCAAGCTTCGTCGGCTTGTGAACGTGGTTCGGTTCCCAGGGAGGGAGGATCGTGTCAAGCGTTTCCGTGATGGGACTTCTCAGAGCGATAGGAAGCGCTTCTGGAGATGGCTTCATGACCGGTTCGCGTCTGCTGTGGAGCAGGACACCCACTGGCGGCTCATGTACGACGTGACGCCGACGCGCAAGAGGCAGCATACTTATCGCAAAAAAGATGCGAGCGCGGAAGTAAAGCCTTCCGATAGGTGAGGGTGCACGACGCCGAGAAGTCAGGACCACAATGTAGAGCGAGTGATAATACGTATTCCAGTAACTAACCTTCCGATAGGTGAGGGTGCACGACGCCGAGAAGTCAGGACCACAATGTAGAGCGAGTGATGAGAAAGCTACCAAGAGTAAACAGCCGCGCGGGAAGAAAGCCCCGCGCGCTCCCTAACTTAAACAGATCAAACTCCAATACCAAAGTGACTAATGACTAAACGCACGCGCATCCGCGCAGATACCACAGGCACAGACACATATCAAATGACACTCCCACATGCCAAGGTAGCCAGCGAGACCATCCCGAGTCTCTCGCGATGCGTAGCGAACTTGAGCTTGGATAGGGGTTTTGTCAAAATGTCGGCCGTGTTCAGATCGGTCGGACAGTAGCGGAGATCGATATCGCCAACCTCGATTCGTTCGCGTAGATAGAAATGATGCACATTCCAATGGCGAGTACGACCTCGAGCTCCGGGATTCTTCGCCAAATCGATGCAAGGTTGGTTGTCCTCGTGCAGAACAGTAGATCGACCTTGATTGATGCGAAGTTCGGACGCCAGGTTGCGAAGACCGATAGCCTCCTTTGCTGCGGTTGAAGCAGCCAGAGTCTCAGACTCTGCTGTAGAAGAAGCGACCATCGTTTGTTGCTTCGACTTCCAGGAAATGGCAGCGCCAGCCATAATAACGACATACGCTCCCACAGATCTGCCGTTGTCGTGATCGCAACCAAACGACGCGTCACTGTACACCTCGAACTTGGTAGAACCGCCTACGCGGTAGAGTAGCCCATAGTCGACGGTGTCAGAAAGATAGTGAAAGATTCGCTTGACGCAGATCCAGTCTCCTTCGGTTGGAGCAGCCACGCACTTCGCCACCGCACGAACAGAAGTCGCGATATCGGGACGAACACGTTGCGCAGCATATTGTAGTGCTCCCACAGCCGATTGGTAGACGAGAATGTCGGAGAACGGAGCAGTAGAAGACGAAACGACGCGATCCTCCATGGGAGTCGCGACCGGCTTCTTCGACTTGCTTTCGAAGGTGTAGTGTTCGAGTAAGCCTCGAATGTACTTTGATTGGTGGACGAAGATAAAATCCTTGGTACGAAGAAACTCGAGACCGAGGAACGTCTTGACCGGGCCAAGTCGCTTGAGCTTGTAGACCGCATCGAAAGCCGAAATCTCGGAGTCCAGAAAAGCCTGGTTGTTCGATGCAGCAAGCCCATCATCAACGTACAATGTGATGATCGCGAACGACTTGCCATGATACTTGAAGTAGAGACAAGCATCGACATTGGAGCGCGTATAGCCGCGATCCGTCATCAGCTTGTGGAGAGCCGCGTTCCATTGCCGAGGAGCTTGCTTGGTGCCATACATGGATTTGAGGAGCTTGAGAGCGTGACCGGGCTGAGAACCACCAGTCCATCCTTCAGGAACCTTCATGTAGACATCCTCCTCCATGATCCCGTTGAGAAACGCAGAATCATAGTCGAACTGTTCGAGGACGAGTCCGAGAGCGGCAGAAATCGCGATGAGAAACAAGATCGTCGTGATCGACGAGACAGGAGCAAACGTCTCGTTGTAGTCAATCCCAAGTCGTTGAGCAAAGCCTTGGATGACGAGACGAGCCTTGTAGCTGATGATGTTGCCTTCAGCGTCTTCCTTCCGAGTGAACACCCAACGATAGCCCAGGGCGCGTGCCCCGGTGGGTAACCTCGTAAGCTTGAAGACCTTGTGCAATTTGAATGAGCCCAACTCCTTGTCAGAAGCGGCCATCCAGTGTTTGGCCTCAGGAGAGGCCATCGCTTCCACAAACATTTTGGGAAGCGGGGGGTGACGAGACGAAACCATAGCAATGAGCTCTGGTGGACGACGGTAGACCGAGCGAGTAGACACGACACGAAGGGCGCCTGCACGATGCTGAGCACGCAGGCGAGTCGGTAAAATGTTACCGGCATCGACGTTCTCGAGCGCACCAGGGTTTCGGCCGACACGGTAAGGTCGATACTCGTAACCATCCTCAGGAGGTAATGGTTGATCGTGTTCCGCAGGGCCGTGTCGCAGAAATGTTCTCGAGTGGTAACTGATGATGACCACGACTCAGTCCAATGAACAGGGACGAGAACAGAGTAAGGTAAGATTCCAAAGAGCTGACCTGATGATGACCACGACTCAGTCCAATGAACAGGGACGAGAACAGAGTGGCCAGAGACTAAGGGACAGACTCGCGGAAGGCTAGAAAGTGAAGCGTAAAGCTAATAAGGAGAGAGATTAGAGACTAGTAAAGTAGGGAGATTGAGCGACTAAGGAGTGAATGACACGCCGCTAGGCTCAATCCCAAGTACCATAATAGGAACAATAATCAGATGAAGGACGGGACAACCCATATGACCATATACGAATGACAGGCCGTCGTCATCGTCACTGTCGATAGCCTCAACAGCTTCCTCGCGTCGATGATCGATCGGGTCCTCTTCAACTTCAGCGTCTTCGGCCAACGGGCCGACAGCCGGTAAAGGAGGAGGAGCAACGTCGTCATCGTCCATATGTTGGAAACGAATAAGAGGAGCGGGAGCTGGCCGAAAAGCCGGACCAAGCTCGGGTACGAGCGCAGGCCGTAAAGCCGGACCTTCTGCCTCGGGAAAGAGCGCAGGCCGCAAAGCCGGAACTTCTGCCTCGGGTACGAGCGCAGGCCGTAAAGCCAAACCTGCCTCAGGTAGGGGAGCAGGCCGTAAAGCCGGAATCTGCTCCAAGCCAGGAAACGGCAGTTGGTGTACTAACTCGTGTTCCTGTAGAGGTTCAACTTCGTAGATGCGAGGCTCGACAGTCGAGTCCGCGATCGAAGGAGCCTTGTCGGAGAAGGTGACATCGGAAGAGACGACGATCTTGAAAGACCGACCGTGTTCGACGCGAACCTTGTAGTTGTACTCCCCCGAATAGCCGAGGAAAGTACCCTTGACAGTATGGTCATCGAGCTTCTTACGAATCGCCTTGGGGACGAGAACGTAGGCAGTAGATCCGAACGCGCGAAGATGCGAAACGTCGGGTTGCTTGCCGAAGAAGACCTCGAACGCAGTCTTGCCCTTGAGATGCGGGTGAGGACCGCGGTTGGAAACGAAAACAGCCGCTTCCAATGCGTAGAACCAATACTTCTTGGGAAGTCCGGAGTCCTTGAGCATGGCACGGACAAGCGCGAAGAGAGAGCCGTTCGCGCGCTCCGCTTGACCATTCTGCTGCGGCGTGTAGCGTGCAGCCAGTTCATGGGTGATGCCAAGTGCCTTGAATTCGCCGCCAAGGAGTTGGTTGACGAACTCGCCTCCATTGTCAGAACGAACAAACTTGATCTTCTGACCGGACTGCCTCTCGACCTGCGCTTGAAAGCCGCGCCAGACCTCGAGGACTTCAGATGCCGACTTCGAACCAAGTGGAAAAGCCCACTTATAGGTTGAAAGTTGGTCAACGATAACCATGTAGATGGATCGCCCATTGGTATCGTCATCGTTGACGAATCCCAGATCGATCGAAACCCGTTGAAGAACATGTTCGGGTTTTCGACTGACATGATTGTGAGAGCCCGCGCGCGCCTTCGCGATAATGCACGGCTCACAGTCTTCAATCTTCTTGTCGAGTAAACGAATTCCAACGATAGCCTTGGATTTGACGAGTTGAAGAATTGAAGAGGGTGCCATGTGTCCGAAGTTCCGATGCCATTCCATGAGCGAAGCTCCAACGGAAGCACGGGTAGCTGCGACGAGCACAGGCGAGGGTGGAGAGACAATCTCAAAATCGAAGACGTAACTTGGTTGTTTGGCCTTCGTCTTGACAGTTTCGGCGACGAGAGAGCCGTCAAGCCAAACCTGTTGAGTATCTCCCCCATGGCCATAAACCAATATCGCGCCTCCAGCGCGGAGCGACGACATTGAGATTAGACCATACTTCGATCCAGGGAGGTAGTACATCTTCTTGAATTTGAGAAGGTGACCTTGCGAAGTCTTAACAGACATTCGCCCGTATCCAGTGGCTTGACCAAGCGAGTTGTCGGCCATCTGGACTTGAATCGGGGATTCTTTGAAATCCGAGAGCAGCGAGCGATCGCCAACAAAGTGGTGACCAGCTCCGGTATCCGCGATCCAAACGAAGTCGGTATCGGGAGCTCTCGAGGAAGAACCAGCAAGGTAAAGGGAATGGGAGTTCATTGCAACCAGCGCGGGGGCTGCAGATGACTTTGAACGGTTTTCCGGGCACACTGCATCGCTAGACCAGTGTCCCTTCGCTCCACACGCATGACAGGTAGAATCGGGAGGACGGCGATTTCCTTGACCGTCGCGATTGCCTTTCTTGTGGCCTCTTTTGCGACGCGGGCCCTTTTGCGATTCGCCTTGCGCAACGAGCGCAGGAACAGGCGACTGAGCAATGGCGCGTCCGGAAGTCGTGGCAGATAGTCCATTGATTCGACTTGCCAGCGAGACTTTGAACTGGTAAGACCGTGCCTCGGAAACAATCTCCGAAGGTAGAGCCAGAGGTCGACGCAGTGAGCTTGTGAACGAGTCGTGTTGGGAGTCGAAGACGGAATCGAGCATCAGCGTCGACTGCTGAGCTGGTGGCATCCCAGAGCCACACGCCTCAAGATCTTGCAAAATTCCTTGAATGGTGATCAAGTGGTGCAGTAACTGCCCACGATCGCCAGACGAGAACTTGCGCGCATAGACCTCAGTCGTCAAGGCGGAAATCTGAGCGCTCATCGTTCCGAGGTAGAACGTGTTCAGCGAGTCGAGTATGTCGTAAGACGTGTAACAACCCCTGACCAAGCGAAGATTGGCCTCATCGAGAAACTGAATGATTTCAGCTTGAGTTCGAACCTCCTTCTTTAGCTCCTTGGCGATCTTCGCGTCCATAGCTGCGAAGTCGAGCCGCTCGAGGGGCGAGTGGAAGCCACGCGATCGATCGTCGATTGCGGCTTGGAGAACAGCCTCCGCAGCCGGGCTCATCCGCCTCGAGGCGCAAAGATGCAAATCCTTGGACCCAAGACGACCAATCAGACGTCGACGCCAATCCATATAGTTGGATGCCCGAAGAATTGGGACATGTAATCCACGTTCACTCGTTTCAGTGGAGTGTGTTTCGGTGTCCATTCCGATGTTGGTGGTGCGATGTGAATCGCTTTGCTGACCCGGGCCTCCTACGCTACCCGTTGGACTCATAACCTATCGCAGAAAAGATGCGAGCGCGGAAGTAAAGCCTTCCGATAGGTGAGGGTGCACGACGCCGAGAAGTCAGGACCACAATGTAGAGCGAGTGATAATACGTATTCCAGTAACTAACCTTCCGATAGGTGAGGGTGCACGACGCCGAGAAGTCAGGACCACAATGTAGAGCGAGTGATAATACGTATTCCAGTAACTAACCTTCCGATAGGTGAGGGTGCACGACGCCGAGAAGTCAGGACCACAATGTAGAGCGAGTGATGAGAAAGCTACCAAGAGTAAACAGCCGCGCGGGAAGAAAGCCCCGCGCGCTCCCTAACTTAAACAGATCAAACTCCAATACCAAAGTGACTAATGACTAAACGCACGCGCATCCGCGCAGATACCACAGGCACAGACACATATCAAATGACAATACTCAGGGTCATGCCTCTTCGCCGACGTGTCTATTCTGCGGCAACGATGCAGCGGTCATCGAGACGGTGTCGCACTACTTTTTCGAGTGCGCGTACTCGACCAGCTTCTGGGGCGGGGTGCTTCGCATTCTGTTCGACAAGCTCGGCATCGAGGATACCGACGTCGATCCGTCGACGTTCACTCCGGAGCAGCTGACTATGGGGCTCCCCCTTTTGCGGGGTCGTGGGAGAACGACCTCGAAATGGATGTGGGCTCGGCTGGCTTGCGCGATCGGCTTCCAGCGGCTGCACCTGCTCCGCTGGCGCGTTCATCAGCGGTTCGAGCTGGACAAGGTCGTGGCCCCTCCCTCGCTGCCCAGTGCACTCAGAGCGTTCGAGCGAGATTTTCTCTCTCGAGCGGGCTTTGTGCCTGGGGCTCGAGATTGGGAGGTATGGTGACCGAGTTAAGTCCTTCCTTCCTATTTTCCTCCCCTCCTTTCTGTTGTTGTAGGAGCGTCTCTAGTTACGTGGCGTCGATAGATGACCTAATGTGAGATAGTGGATCGCTAAAGGTCAATCGACTGTAACAGAGCGAATGGGCGAGATGTGATATCGAGTGCGTGGTGGAGAAGAGAGAAAAACAGCTAGGCCAAAAGACGCAATCTCATGTAAACAACCAGCCGCCTCTGCCGCCTCTACCGGACCCCGCACAACACCCGCGCGCCCCGCGCCACTGCTAAGACCATAAGTCCCTCTGGACCGCCGACCCCACTAATTTCCCACAACACTTTCCTCCCTTCTTTTTCGGACGTCGACTTCTCTTTTAGAAGCTGACTGTCTTGAAACTTGTTGCGCAGTGGAAGGCTGCGCACCTCTCTCTCTCTCTCTCTCTCTCTCTACTTTGCGCAGTAGCGGTTTTCGTTCTTGGATGGATCGGCAAGCCGGGTCGATCGTCTTTGCGTTGGAGGCTTTGTGAAGTTTCCCCTCTCCTGTCCCCCCTTTTTCCCTTCCCTTCCTCTTCTCGTTCCTGTTGCTCAGTTGTTGACTACGCTTCAGCCACTTCTCCTTTTACTCCTAAGCCGTGTGTTGGATTCCGTCGAATGGTTCGTTCGTTCGCGTTGGTCAAGATCTACGGCATGGCTCGGGAAGAAAGGTCGCTCGTTCTTGGTCAATATCCTCGCGTCGAGGCGAGGCTCGTTTTGTTGTATTGGATCGCTTTTCGCTCGGCCCCGACGGCTCAACAGCCAGCACTCGAGACTCAGCCAAGGGAGGACATCAGGCGCTGTCGGGGTGACGAGTAGCTGGGGCTTGGCTGCGGCCTGTTAGTCTCTGGGGACCTCTACCTCCGGCTTCGACCCCCTCCCTTGGCCCCTCGGGTGTGTTCCCCTCCTCTCTGTCTTAGTATTCCTGGTTCTCCCTATCCCCAGTCGTGACTTTTTGTATATTCTCCCCCTTTCTTTCTCTAGGCGCTCTTGCCTGGTTTTCGAGTATCTTCGCTCCCACTCTTGGGACGTGAAGCGGCAGCAGTACTCACCGCCCGTTGGAGTCCGCGTTAGGTGCTCGGCGGGCTTTGATCTGCGCAGCGCTCTTTGCGCGCAGGGGTTTGACTTTCACCCAACTGCTCGCCGTCGTTGCTTTATAACCTCCTTTAGCTCTTTTTGTAGCGGTCCCAGCCAACCCGAAGGATAGCAATTTATGAGCCCCAGTCAAACAAAAAAAAAAGAACAAAACCGTTCATTCAGCTGGGTTCCCTCATCCTCATCCTCACCCTTCGCTGCGCCTTAGACCGCTCGGCCATATCTCCCGTCGACTGTGTACACCACCTCGGGTTGCTCGTACGCATCCTCATCTTTTTTGTAGGTTTAAAAAACTGAGGTGGAGGTTTTGAGGGGCCTCCACCGCGTCTTGTTGTGACCGAGCATAGACTTGGGACTTCGCGGGTCGGGGTAGCTGCGCAGTCGCCCTCCTGTCTTTGTCTCGACCGAGTTGGGAAGTGGCGGCGGGGTGGGCCTCTTGTCGTTAGTACGCTAGTTGTTTTCCTTTCTCTGTCTGTCTCTCCTTCTCTCTCTCATTCGTCTCCTGGGGGGGGGGAGCAACCGCTTGGCTGGGGCACTTGAACCCGAAGTATCGGCTTGGTGGACTTGGCCCGTTTCTCGCATCTTGCGCGCGGTTTGTGTTATCATCGTCGACTTCTATCTAGTTCTTCCGTAGGCCAATCAGGGGGAACAGAAAATGGGGGCAATATAATGAACGGTTTCTACAACAAAAAAATCACTTGATCGTTGGCGCGAAAAGCAGCCTCAGCCTCGAATTGCCCAGGAGGGAGGAGGAGGCCGGGGTGGTGAAGCAGCCCAGCCGTACGCACTGCAGCGGACGACTCGCCCCAGTCTGACGGCGAAGACTACTCGGTCCGACCAGACGCGCACCGTAGTACGTGCTATAGGAGGACAGACGTGACGAACTTTGATCGTCTGCGCGATTGGGCTTTTCGTATCGGCGATTTGGGCGTGTCGGCGTCCGGAGAAGTAGGCGTGCTTCACTCCGCCTTCCAGAGGCCGGGATTGGGTCCGTGCGCGCGGGGCCCATTCATTCTGAAGCGCAAGTCAGCGAGCGGGTGCGGCTCTTCCTCATCGCGCGTTCGATCGCGCAGTGTCCTTACACGACCCAGCGACCAAGGGGCGACTTTGCCACGCCCACGCCCACGCCCAAGAGGAAGACCCCGAAAGAAGTATTGATTTGCTTGCTTTCTCGCCCCCACCACCCATTGGGCAATCCACGACTTTCACCTCGAGCTCCCTGCCCGTCGCGTGTCTGTCGCGAGGAGGTTGCCAGGAACAACAAGAGGTTGGACATAGGTCATCATGGGCAAAGGCTTTACGTTGCTCAGTCAAAAAGTGTCCGTCAATGTCGCGCTTAACGGCAAGATTCATGTGAGTGCTCTGTACCTGACTTGGTGGTCCACCTCCCGACGAGCGGCCGAGCTCTCGAGTCAGCAGGACTGATGCCCCCCCCCCCGCCCCCCCTTCATTCGGCACACACTCTCCCCTTCTCAACAGGGCAATACTGAACTCACGATCGCCCCTACGACCGCGGATCTGCGTACGGTATGGCTCCACGCTCGGTCCATGAACGTGCTCGCGACGGCGCTGCGTCTCCCGACCACGACCGTCCCTCTCGCCTTCTCCTACATCCCCCCTCTCGCCCCGACTCTGACCGAGCCTCACAACGTCCACACCTACCCCGAACTGAAACGAGCCGTATGGCGATCGACGAACGAAGGCGAGGAAGGGGAGGTCGGTATTGCGATCCCTCAGGGTTCGGTCGTCAAGCTTCATCCTGCGAGTCACCATGGCGAAGTGATTCAGGCCAAGAAGCAGGACGAGTGGGAACCGGTCGTATTGGTCATTGAATACGAGGTCGCATCACCTGGGGCGGGGATCGTGGTCGTCGCTCCGGATGAGACGAATCCCTCGGTGAGCAGGGACGACTGTCTCGCTGATTGAGCTGGACCAGCTAACCGTGGTGCTCTCCGCCTTCTTCGCCAGCGCTTCCC
Organism: Microbotryum silenes-acaulis; assembly: GCA_003665825.1. Taxonomy (NCBI): domain Eukaryota; kingdom Fungi; phylum Basidiomycota; class Microbotryomycetes; order Microbotryales; family Microbotryaceae; genus Microbotryum; species Microbotryum silenes-acaulis. The sequence continues at coordinate 918,618 of QPFY01000009.1, forward strand.
CCACGTCTTTACGTCGACGCTTTCCGAAATTTCGGCACGGCATTGGATCCCTTGTTCGGACCACGCCAAGGATCGATGCACCTGGGATCTCGAATTCATCGTCCCGCGCGTGCTCTACTCGGCTGCGGCTTCGACGCTCTCCCGACCGACCGACGTCGACGGCCAGGACGGGCCAGAATCGATCGACCTCGACGACGAGGAAGAAGTCGAATGGCCCGTCTCGGTCGTCGCTTCGGGTGAACTGGTCGAACAGGTTGTCCATCCCGAACGGAGTGATCGCGTCATTTGGCACTATGCTCAAGTCACACCTGTCAGCGTGCAGCAGATCGCCTGGGCCGTCGGACCCTTCGTTGTCACCGAAATTGCTCCGACGCCCAAGGAGACCGTCGCGAATGCCGCTGCGGCAGAAGGGGAAGATGATGAGGGTGCAGAGGAAGAGGAGGACCCTCTGGCCTCGCATGATGGGGCCAAGCTGCATGCGCTGTGTTTGCCAGGTCGGGAGGCCGAGATGGCGAACTGTGTCGGAATCGTCCGGCGCGCGATGGACTTTTACACGTCCAAGTTTGGGTCTTATCCTTTCACCAACTACACCGTCGCGTTCGTCGATGCGCTGAGTTCGGGTTCGCCGACGTTCCACTCGGCCGGGTTGACGATCCTCAGTTCGGACATGTTGCACCCGGCGAGCATCATCGATCAGGCGTTCGAAACGCGGCACACGTTGGCGCATGCTCTTGCCGTCCAGTGGTCGGGGATCAACTTGATCGCTCGGACCGCCTCGGACGTCTGGCTCGTCATCGGGATCGCGCAACACATCACGTCCCTGTTCCTGCGCGAGGTGTGGGGCAACAACGAGTATCGGTTCCGGTTGAAAAAGGACATGATCCGCTGCGTCGCACAGGACGTCCAACGGGAGCCACTCTCGGTCCCCGCCCGCTTGGCTCAACCCGAACCGGCTCAGTTGCAGTTCATCGCACTCAAAGCTCCGCTCGTGCTGTACATCTTTGACAAGTTCCTGCGCAACGCCGGCACGTCGCTCGGCTTGGACAAGGTCTTGCCCAAGATCTTTCTCGATGCCATCACGGGCGATACGAGCACGACCTCGACGGGCAACTACAATGCCCTGTCGACGACGACCTTCCAACGCATGTGTCGGAAAGCATGCGGCGGTTCAGCTGATGCGATCCGGAACTTTTTCGATCAATGGGTCTATGCTTCGGGGTGTCCGACGTTCGTCGTTTCGGCCGTGTTCAATCGTAAACGCATGGCGATCGAATTGAGCATCAAGCAAGAGTGTCTGGCGCACCTCTGGGCCCAGTCCGCGCCCTGGGAAGAGACGGGCCATCTTCGACCTGTCGCTTGTTTCGAAGGACAGATGACGATCCGGATCCACGAAGCCGATGGGACACCTTATGAGCATGTGCTTTCGATCAGCGAATCGTTCAAGAGGCACGAGGTGCCGTTCAATACAAAGTACAAGCGTATTCGACGTAATACGAAGCGGTACCAGGCTCGGCAGGCAGCTGCGCAAGCAGCTGCTGCGGGCGATCTCGAAGCGGCTGAGGACGTGGCTTTGATCGATGTGGGGTTCGGCTCAACGTTGTGGGAGGAAGAGGTGGAACGAGAGAGGTGGCAAGTTGCTGATTGGACGGAAGAGGACGACGTATTGATGAGTCAGGCGACGTACGAATGGATCCGCATTGACGCCGAGATGGACTGGATCGCGCGCATCCAATTTGAACAACCCGACTTCATGTGGATCTCGCAACTCCAACGAGATCGGGACGTCGTTGCTCAACTTGAGGCGATCCATGCACTGTCCCATATGTGCGCTTCCGTCCATCGGAATCCGGAAAAACCGGCAATTCACGATACGGTGGTTTCAAGCAATTTGTGCAAGACCGTCCTCGTGGGGAATTACTTCATTCGCATCCGGATGGAAGCGGCGCTGGCGTTGGTCTCGTGTGCGACGAACCGGGCCGACTACTTGGGTCTGTTTCACCTGTTCAAGTTGTTCCAATCGTGGTTTTGCTTTGAGCCTGCGGCAGAGACGAAGGATCCGTTCGCGTTTCGTTGTATCCCCAAGACGAACGATTTCTCAGACATGTCCCTCTACTTCCTCAAGAAGGCGCTGATTCAGGCCATCTCGATGGCCAGGGACGAACAGGGGCAAACACCCGCAGTGGTGCATCAGTTCCTTATTGATCTGTTGGCCTACAACGATAACCTTGGTAATCGGCTCTCGGACGCCTTCTACATCGTTTCCATCATCAACGCATTGGGGTACTCGTTCGCTGGAACACCCCCCAAACGCGACCTAGGGATATTTGGTGCCGACGAAGGCACGTTCGGTGACGAAGCGTCGAGTCTCGAGGCGCTCGAACCAGCACTGGCAGCGGTCGAGCGGTACCTCAGTACGGATCGGTTGGTCCCCTCGTTCCAGAATGCGATCACGGTCGCGGGTATCGAGTTCAAGTTGAGGTTGATGATGGCGTCGCTGTTGCCCGAGGATCGCATGTCTTTCTTCATTTATACACGGTGCGTCCTTGGGCTCTTTGCTTCAGGACCGGAGGTGCTGTTGTTTTAACGGTGTGATCTCGTTTGTTGCAGAGATGGGAACTACCCGCCGGTCCGAATCGCGGCTTTCGAGGCATTGCTCTTGCTCAACCCTTTCCAAGACATGCAAGAATCGATCCCGCTTGTGCAATACCTCTTTGCCGTCTTGCGCGACGACTCGTCCCGCCTCGTTCAACGACGTCTCGCCCAAGCCCTCGTCGAGATCCTCCCCTTCCTCGCCGTCACCAAAGATCTCGGGGCTGCGCCCGAGACGGGACTGGAAGAGTTCGGCGCGGGTTCGACAAAGAAGGGTGACTCGATCCAAAGTATGCTCAAAGCTCTACGCAAGAAACCCGGTCGTTCGAACAACTTCCGGCAATGCTTGTTGCAGACGTTGACGCATCCCGATATCGATCCCGAAGTGAGGGATTGTATGCTCAAGCTCGCCGAAGTGACGATCCGACCCGAGGGGGAACCGTTGCCCAAGATCACGTTCAGGATGCCCGTCGTTGCCGAGTCACCTGTGGCGACGCCTGTATCGGCCTCGACGCCTCGACTCAAGCTTACGAATACGCAGGCTGCTTCGTTACCCAGGATCAAGTTGGGCAGCTCGACGGCCGCAACGCCCGCGGCCGAGAACCCGGCTCCTTTGGAGATCCCCGTCCCTGTTCCAGCGACGGTCAAGCCGAAAAAGACCAAAGTCAAGGCACCGCCCAAGCTCGAGCATGCTCAGGCCTCCGGGATGTCGCACAGCGATCTCACGGCGTGCAAGAGCATGATCAAGAAGTTGCTCAAGGACAAGCACGTCACGTTGTTTCAACACCCGGTAGATCCCGTCAAATCTGGTGCTCCGGGGTATTGGGATATCGTTCATCATCCCATGGACGTATCAACCCTCAGTGCCAAGCTCAACAATGGGGATTATGCCGATCGGTACGCCTTCCGAGCGGACTTCAAACTCATCATCTCGAATGCGATCTTGTATAACGTCCAGGGTGTCGTCGTCGATTTGGCGAGGAAGCTCGATGCGTTTTTCGATAAGCAATGGGATCGGATCGAGGCGACGCTCAAGATGATGGAAGCGCCGACTCCGGCGGTTCCTGCGGCTCAAATGGCCGAACTCTTTGCTTCGGCATCGACGACGACGACCACTTCGAAGAAGAAAGCGTCGGAGATGAAACCGCCTGTGTTGAAATTGGCGACGAACCCGCTGCCTCCACCTCCTCCACCACCACCACCTGCCGAGTTGCCCGCTGACGAATTCGCACCGACACCTACTGTTCCTTTATCGACGGGCTTGTCGTTCAAGATCAAGCCTCGGGCGCCTGCTCCTGCTCCGACTGCCGTGGCTACCCCTCCTGTACGAGCGCCTCCTCCTCCTCCTTCTGCGCCGGCGGCGCAGAAGCAAAATCGTGGAGCGGCTTCACCTGCCCTACCGACTCCCTCGCTCGGGTTCAAGATCAAGTTTGGTGGAGCTGCTACGACACCGACGGCACCAAATGGGGCCGCTGCACCTCTCACGGCTGCCCCTGGTGGACCGACAGTTTCACCCGTGACTACTCCCAAACCACCTAAAGCTCCTAAACCGCTCAAGGCACCGAAGATGTCACGTACGACAACGGACGATGCGACCTATGGAGCGGGAGGGTCGACTTCGAAGCAGTCTTCACGAAGTGTAGGGAGTAATGGGGATGCCGCCGCAGGTGTGGAGGACGTTCCCCGCCCTATTAAGGAGAAGAAGAAGCGTAAAGAAGTCAACTACGCCGATCCACCCGACGACGTCGTCGAACCTCCCTCCGCACGAGGTCCCGTAGCAGTGACCGAAGCCTACCCACCCGCCCCTCTTCGACCTTCCGTCTTGGATGAACCCAAGTTGCCGCCCCCTTCGACTTGGATCAATCCCAATGATCGGGTCGATCCGAAGAAGGTTAGGCAGGTGATGGCGAAGATCAAGGGTATGAGGGAGGCGTTTTGGTTCCTCAAACCGGTGGATCCGGTCGCTTTGCCTGTGTAAGTCAACGTGAAACGGGCGGGGGGGTTGGGGGGGAGCCAGCTGCGAGTGCTAAATGTAGTTTGACTCTCTCGTGGACAGTTACTATCAAGAGATCAGCGAGCCGATGGATCTGCAGACGATGGAGGCCAAACTCGACCACGGCAGCTACGCGACGTACGGCGACGTGTTCGCCGACTTTGACCGCATCGTCGCAAACTGCCGACAATTCAACCCACCCAACACCGAACCCGTATGGCACGTGCTGATGATCCAACGCGCGTGGAGCGCCGAATGGGAGAAGGCGAGTCGCATGTCGTACCATGAACGAAGGTCGATCCTCGCGTTGTTGAACAAGATCCTCAAGGAAGGGGCTTCGTGGCCTTTCCGCGAATCAGTGGACACCATCATCGATCAAATCCCGACCTATTACAGCATCATCACACCTGGTACTCAACGTGATCTAGGCACGATCAAAGCCAAGGTCGAAAAGGATCGTTACGCCTCGATCGACGAGGTCGACGCGGACGTCGAGTTGATGCTGTACAATTGCTTCAAGTTCAATGCCAGTCCCGAGCATCAGGTGCACCAGAGTGGGTTGGAATTGCAAAAGATGTGGAGAGGAGGGTTGGCCAAGGCCAAGGCGGAAATGAATAAAAAGAGGACGGGGGACAAGGGTTCGGCGGGGGGTCCGACGAAGAAACAGAAGATTTGAGTGGGAAAGAGCAGTGTTTTTCGTGCTTGTATGTGAATACGAAAGGAAGTGGTGTGTTCAGCGAGATGCGAGGCTTGGAGCGAGGCCGGAATTTTTTGCTAAACGGAGCGATTTGGTTGGCCGAAAATGGGCCGAGCGCGATCGACTGGTCTGCGCGGGCGAAGGGTGGCTCCGTTTCACCCGGACACACCGACGGGTCCAGCTCTCACCGCACCCGTCTCCCCTCATCTCCAAGTCCGAGGCCATCATGTCGTCTCGCCATGGATCACCTGCACCTGGGAAGGCCGGTCGTCTGGCTCGCTCGAGGGCGGCGTGTGAGGCGTGCCATCGAGTCAAACAGTCAGTCATCTGTCGCCTGTCGCCTGCGCAGTCCATGTCGCACCAAACTGACCCAGATCACCTCGCTCACAGACGTTGCGACGGCCCTTCGATCTGTCCCTGTCATCGATGTAAAACGTGCGTCCAATATGGGCTGTGCCGTGCGAACAAGCCCAACCACTGACGACGGCAGAGGGTCGGGTCGATTTCCAGGTGGGGCATCGAATGCATATTCCCTTCCTCCGCAGGGCCCGTACCTTCCCAGCCGCCACCCCCACCCCCACAGGCCAAAGCCTCGAAACATACCGCAACCGGCACTGGCAAGATCAAGGGCAAAGGCAAGGCCGTTGCAACGCCTACAAGTGTGGCCCACCCGAGGCGTTCGTCGACTTCTTCCGACGCGGTGGCAGCTGCCCCACCTCCCCCTCTCGGCGGCGGTACTGCCGCATCTGCTGCTGCTTCGGCGGCTTCTTCAGCTATTGCGTCGATCACCCCGATCGAGTTGACACAACAGTGAGTGAGGTGGCTTCGTCAGTGCCCTTCGTCCGGGGAAGTGACGCCTCCCCGCCACTCCCAGACTCCGAGCGATGGCCGCCCGCCTCGAATCCATCGAAGGTGCCTTGGCCCGAGCCGAAGTCTCCTTCCCGGCGTCTTCTTCAAGCCATTCGCACCATCCCTCGTATCATCGACCTTCGCACTCGCATTCCGGTCAGACCGTGTCGGACGAAACGCCGCTCAGTGGCCCCTACGCACGCGAGCACCACCAACACCAGCCCAACACCTCCAACCCGGTCGAAGCGACGGGCGAAGCGATCGAGGCCATGGCGGTGGAAGGCTTGGTCGGTCTATCGGATTCACACCAACAAAGCAGGTCTAGAGCAACTACGAATGGGATCGACAACGCCTCGGCCTCGAACCCGGATGTGTGGGATCCGGCTCGACCGGATGTGCTCAGTCGGACACTGATGACTGTCGAGGATTGCGAGAGTGCTTTCGACGTGCAAGTGAATTCGACGATCGCTAGATGCATTGACGGTGTATTAATGTGCCGCGATGCTTCGTCGTTTGCAGTTATTTTGTTAATTTGCACCCTTGGGTCCTCTCCCTGTCCTCGACCTTGGACCGCAACCCACTCACCGTGCGCAACCGATCGCCGCTGCTTTTCCACTCGATCCTCCTCATCTCCATCTACTACCGGGAACGAACGACCGAGAACCTGGCGCTCTACCAGGCCATCTCGGCCATCATCGACTCGATACTCGCGCCCAACATCTTGTGCCCCCAACCGGATCAGCTCTCGTCCGACTTTATTCGCTCGATCCATCTTCTGACCCTGTACAAACCCCTGCCCATCGCTACTTTCCACGCTCGTGGGATCAAAGACTTGACGGCGATTGAACATGCCTCCAAGATGAACGTGCGCGCGTCATGGCTTTTGCGACTCATCGCTTCCCGAGTCGCAATGTTCATCGGGCTACCCTCGATCACGACCACGTTCGCACGAGCCTTCGCGAACCAGCACGAGGCGCCGATCCCTCAATCCATCATCAACGAGCAACGGCTTTACTTTGGCTGTGTATTTCACGAGGCCCATGGAGCTCTCCAATCGGGCAAACCCAGCAACTTCGTCCCCCAAGATGCTCTCAAATCGACGCGCCTCTTCGCCTCCCTTAAGAATCAACCCGAGGACGTTCGGCTCGCGGCTTCTGTCGAATTGGCAGCGACGGCAGCTTCGGTCCTAGCTACCAGGAAAGAAGGGGATTATTTTGAGCGCGAGGACCTGCATCGATTCGAGGATGAGATGTCGCAGTGGACGGAATACTGGCAACCGATCCTAGCAGCGAACGAACAACGTGACCGACTCGCTTGGACCGCGGCGATCCCTTATCAAGCCTTCATCAGAGTCGTTGTGCATGGCTATTCGTTCGCAAGATGGAAAGTACACAAATCGGAATTGCAAGCGAGTCTTCAACCCGCACCTTTGTTGACGGAGCATGAGCACGAATCACTCGACGCTGCCGTCGAGGCGAGTGCGGCGATCTTGTTGGCCGTTTCAGTCGAAGGGAAGAGGACCGTGCCGGGGAAGGGGATCGAGACGAGTTGGGAGAACGTCAAGGGGAGTTTGACGGTCGATCCGAACGTCGCGGATAAGGTGCGGTGGGCTTCGGATAGCTTGACTTGTGTGGTGAGTCGGAAATCCACGGTCGTGGACGCGCAATCTGTGCTCACACCTGACGTTCAAATCTGTCCACTTTGCAGTTATTCTCGTACCCCTTGATTTTCCTCGCCAAGTTGGCCAACGAAGGCTTGCTCCTGTCAAGCTTCTCCGTACTCGCCGCCTCGACGCAGCCGATCCCTCTGGCACCGCTCTCCCCCTCGGACAAACTCTGCCTCCTCCTCCAACTCGGAGCGAACCTCCTTCACACGATCGCCCCTCACCCAAGTCACCCAGCAATCAAACAAGCCGCTTTCCTGCGCAAGATTCGCGAAGCCGGAATTTCGGGCCGCAAGCAGACCCTCTCCGTTCCCACAAGCCCCAAACTCAGCGCGACCACCTCCATCCCCGTCCCAATGACGACGAACCTTTCCCTCTCCGAACACAGCACCCTCACCCAACCACCCTCGAACCTCCTCCCCCTCTCCAACGGGTCCTACCACGACTTCCTCTCTACAACCTGGAACCCCTCCCCCATCGGTTCCCCTCGACACGTCGACCATGTCATTGAAGATCCCTTTGGCGCTTTATTGAGTGGCGTCGAGCCGGGTATGATGTTCGCTTCGGGGCAGAGGGATTTGTTTGGGTTTGAGACGGGTTTCACCAGTGCGGATTGGGACGGGTTGGATGCTGGAGCTGCGGCCGGTGCACAGAACGGGGGTGGTGGGAATGGTAGGATGTTCAATGGGGGGTTTTAAGAAGGGGATGATTGTATCTCGAAGAGGTAAAATGAAATTTGATGTTGTGCAACAGTAAAGAAATAGTGATGGGGGGGGGGGGGAGAATGTCACGAGATGCCCAGAGGGGAAGGCCCGGCCCGGGGGCGGAGTATGCGCACCACTGCGGTGCCCCACCTCGGAGCAGCCAACTTGTTGAAGGGTCCGAGGCAGAACATAGAACCCCGAGCCTTCATGTGGTCAGAACGAATCCCGAATTACACCTGCGAATGTCTCATATTGTCCAGTGTATGAGACACAAAGGAACTATCTGTCTTTCCGACCCGGGACTCGGACGTCAGGTCGGACGCGCACCCTCCGCCGGCAAGGGTTGACGATCGAGTGAATGGCTGGATTGGGTTTGCTTAAAGCCGAGCGTCCCAGCTGGGGTAGGGGAATGGTCCTTGGTGGTTTAGGCGGGATCGACAGGGTGAGTACGCGGGTTACTAGTTCAAACAATTTTCAATGACTTTTCGACACCACGGTGGCTCATCATCGGAGCGATCGGCTTGATCGCTGCCACCCGCCGGGACCGGGACCCCGATCTGCCCAGTTGATCGATAGAAGGGATCGAGCGAACTTTCTTCAAGCTTGGCTCTAAGTTGTTTTTGTTTGGCAAAATCGGCCGGAGATATTTTGCGAACTTGTAATATGGGATTGTAATCCTGGATTTTTCTGCAGCTGGAATGTGGAGAGAATCAAGGCTTGCCGACCACCCAACTTTTTGTGGTTGAAATTTTCAGGGCAGCATCGGGGGCGTTTTACATCACAAAACCTATTTACACAGCTCACAACGAATATCGGGATTGTGATTGACAGCATTGCGTACACCGAAAACGTGGTTTACCGCGGCGCGCCGACGTCAAACCCCCGGGCCTCCGCTCTCTCGGGTTCCGAGCAATATGAGGATCCCCTCCCCCTTAAGGGTCGTGCCTTACAGAGTCGCGAGGACGGTCGTAGATCGAAGTCGTGACAGTGAGAGGCGGTAGAGGATACTTGTTAAACGTCGTTACTGGGTTTCAGTTCGAAGTAAAACTATCAAGAGAGAGAAAGAGAAAAAGAGAGAGATGGGGAAGGCGTCCCAATTGAGTGAGGCCGAGGTCCGTGCGACTGCAGCCCTTTGTCTCCGCGGCAAAAGTCGGAATTATCCTGTTCAGAGTTTCAGCCTTTCCATCAATGGAAGAAGATCGCTGTCGGAGCCTGCAGAGGGACAAAAGTTCTGCGATCTTGGAGCTTTGGGTTTGGAGGATCGAGCTCTTCTAGGGAATGGGTGGAATTTTCGAAAAAGTGTACAAAGGTAGCCGAACGGATCCTTGCACTCGAGTTTTCGCAGACTAGGAATTAGGTAAAGCAAGACATGATGCATAGAGTTACAACAAAAGTGGGGGAATGCTAATAAGAGTGTTATATATATGGAGAGATTTGCATCATATGGAGGGGAGCGAGATTATATGATGGAGGTGAAGGAGATGCGCTCAATTGCACGAACCTCCGTTGACCTGACACGAGGCGCTGTCGAGCTTGATGTCGTAGCAAGTGCTGCCTTGTTCGGTAGGGACTGAAAAAACCAGGAAAGTTGAAGTCAGCTTCCAGGTCTTGTATAGCAGTGAATTCACAAAGAAGCGTAGGGAGCTTACCTTGAGCCTGGTTCGCTGCGCACACCTCAATAACGAACACACTCGCACCATCAACGTCCGTGATCGACTTTGTCAGAGCCGTCGTCGCATTAGCAGCGTAGCAATTATGAGATGTGGGTTCAAACACAGCCATGGTGAAGTTGGAGTCATAGACGCTTTCGGCGCAGTCGTATTGGTCCGGCGAGTTGGTGTTGAGGACGGTGAGGGAAGCGAGGTTGTGGATACTCGAATCGGGGTAGTACGACCAAGCGGTATCGAGAACGACTTGAGCGACATCACTACCGTCGACGACACAAGAGCTGCCGGAGACGACCCAACCATCGTTACAACCGTCGACGGTACCGTCGGCGGAGCAGCTGGCCGCGTTGGGATCAAAGTCCGAGCATGAGCTGCAAGTGCCATTGGTGAGGTAGTCGCCGGCGATGCAGGATGTCGCACCGTTGAAGATATCGCAGGTCAGAGAGTCGTCGTAGACGTCGTCGCAGTCTTGGCAGATTCCGTCTGTGGATGAAAGCAGAAGAATAGGTTGGCACCGATGTCCCGGCAAGACAGACTCTAGATTCGCGCAGCACGAGACGTGAACTGACTGTAGTTGCGGAACTGATCTCCAGCACAGGGGGTGAAGAGAGTCGAGCACGAGGACCGATCGAAGACCAAGTTGCACGACGAAGTCGTCAGGATCACATCTCGGCAACGCGCCTTCGCGGACGGGTTCAGCGCGTTGTTTTTCTTGCAAGTGCCATAGACGATCGTGGTACTGTCGATGTCCCATACAAGTTTCGCCATGGTCGAGACCGAGGTGTTGGATGTCGACGCATAGCACGTCGAAGAGTCGGAATCGAAGACGGCGACTTGTGCTCCCTTGCCGACGGCACGGTTTCCGCAGGAGCCCGGGGAGCGGGTGTTGGATTGGTAAGGCGTGTCGGGGATGCTCGAGAGGAGGTAGATCGACCACGCGGTGCCAAGGACACAGGACTTCTTGTCGGCGGAAACGGTGTACGGCGCCCTGCAAGATGAACATTGGAGGCCGGGTCAGACCCTGCCAGCGAGTGATCCCCCTGATCGAACGCGCACGAAAAACTCACGTGCATGCCGTGACGATGGTAGAGCTCGAACAAGCGGAGGCGAACTTGTTGACGGTGTTGCAAGCAATGCATTCGTTTTTTGCGGCATTCAACTATACCCCAAAACGAACGTCAGTTTCAGCGCCAGATGAGCCGTAATGAGGGACCGCGAGGTAACTCACATAAGCTCCTGGAACGCAAGTGGCGATCTTTCCGGCGCTGCACGTTGCTGCGAGGGTGTCGAATTTGGTGCAAGGCATGCATGTTCGCGTGCTAGCCACATTAACAAAACCGGTGCGGCAAACGCTCGCGCATTGACCTCCGGTGAGGAACCCGCTGTTGCTGTGATACGAGAAGCCGCACACGGAAGAGAATGAGATTTTGAATTCAAACTACCTCTGTGCCAGGGGTGATGGGCTCACCATTTGGTAACGCCGGTCGTTGTGCATGCAGCAGCCCCTTTAAATTTGCTTGTGCACGCTGTGCAAATATTGTTGACGCTGAAGGTACTAATAGGGCAAACGGTGACACCTGAGGGCGAGCAAGACGACGGCGATCAGTATTGCCCAAACCCGGCTCAGAACCTGGGGTTAAAACGCATGTACTCACAGGCACCAGCAGACAGGGAACCAGTCGAGCTACGAACGGTCAAGAATTTAGATATCGAGAGTTTCAGTCGGGTCGATCTCGCAAGCCCAAGTGCCCGATACACCGCAGCAACTGACCATCGGATAGCAGCGGTGGCCGTGCAAGCCGAAGCCCCTGGAAATTGCGACGAGCAAGAGACGCAAGCACCGTTGATGGCCGTAGGGAACTGGCCAACGGCAGTGCAAGCCGCGTCATCCTTGGCCTTGATTCCATTGGTTTTCGTGGTGTCCGTATTCCCCTTGGGGAGTGGGGCAGCGTCCATGACCGAGATGAATGAAATCGTCGCTGCGAACAGGCTGAGCCAGGCTGCGGTGGACGAAGCGCCGACGTGCATGATGAAAGATTAAGAGAAGAGAAAGAAGTGATTTAGATGGAGCGGCAAAAACTGGAAGGAGTGAAGAAGAGAAAGAAAGATCGTCGAAGTTGACTGAGCTACAACACAATGCTGTCTGTGCTCGGCTCAGGTCTCGGACAATGCTCACCATGTCTCAGAACACCCGGCTCAACAATGGGCTGGGCATTTCGCAGTAGGGGGCAGGCATCGAACATTTCCTAGCGTGCGAGACTGAGAACCGGGCAGACAAACCGCCCGAGCGGCGCGACCTCTACTTACTCCCTTTTCCGGCGAACTCCGGGGTAAGACACTCCGTCGTTTTGCCGCGCGCGCGCCGGGCTGCGGATCCCTCGAGCGCCAAGCTACCCAAACCGACGGCGATCCCTTCATGGGCGAGCCGACGATGATTTGTCATTCCAAGACCGAGCCGTCGCGGATTTAGGACTCGACCCTTTACCACCCGTAACTCCGCCTGCCGGTATGTACTCGGTGTTGCTCGATTCAGGCTCCGTAAGCCCGACAACAGCGCAGCCGCGCTCCGCCGATCAATTTGATCCTAATCGGGATCCGATCTTTGATCCAGTGAGGGTCGCGTTCAGAACACAATTCCGTTCAAGTGTTTGATGACATCAATTTTTCTATTCCAAGCTTTCGAGCCCTACCTACAGATACGCTAAAACAATATCAGTCTTAGCTTGAGGCCTCTATGACGCCAACCACTCATATTTTCATAGCTCGCTTCGGTTCCTACGGCGGAACGCGCCAAGCTCCTGGACCCCAAGCCGCCGGTATGACGTGCGCGCGCGTATGGTGACGTCCCGAGGCACTGGTGGATCGGCTTGGAGCTCGCCAAAAGGTTGCGGGTGTCATTTCATTCTGAGAGTTTCTACGTTTGCTTCAAATAGAACTGTTCTTTCTTGGCGCCCAGAAGCTTTGAGCATCTCGGACCTTTTCCCAACAGCTAACTCAAGTCTTGAGGCTTTCGAATTTCGGAATGACGACCTCGTCGAAAATCGCGCTCGACGTAGTACTGCCCGAAATCACAAATCGTCGCATCCTAAGGCATCAAAGGCAAAAGTTCGCGAAATCGCAATAGAGGGCATCCTAAGCCTTGGAAGTACCGATCATGCTTGCGCGAACCGGCTGGCCTGGCGTCATGCACAGGCCGAGCAGCAGACCAGCGATGCAAACTCACCTGGTCAGGAATTGTACACGGACATATAACCAAAATCGTCGAAGAGAGAGGAGTGCTATTCTGTCAGCCGAAGGGCGACGATAAGACGAAGATCATGTTTGTCGATTGCGAACTTTATCGGTCTCCGTACCAAGGTGAGTCTTTCGAGGCGAACGAAAACACAAGAGAGAACTGCGTGGATTTCAAACGGTGCAAAGAAGTAGACTATGTAGCAAGCAACAACAAGAAAAGAGCAAGAAACAATCCAACAGGACCCAACAAGCGTGGAGAAAGACCAATCACCAATACAAAGATGATCACAGGCGAGGCGGCAACTTCGAATCCCTCGACTCCTGAGCTAGAAGCTACGGCAGGCACTTCGAATGGTCGCCGGTGAACCGATGGGACCCGTCATACCGAGGGAGAGCACCCTCGCGTTGGCGAGAGGGGTCGAGACGCCCATGCCGCAGAAGAAACCGGCGAGGAATACGGCACCGACGATGACGGCCGTGCCCAGCCAACTTCGAACGCCTAGGGAGGCGGATGAGGGAAAACCGTGGGAGTGAGGGTGCCGAGCGGGTGACGAGCTTTGCTTCTCCACGTCTTCGGACGAGAGTTGAGCGGCTTGCATTGGCCATGGTATCAACGAGAGACGTAGGTTGAGTCCGACGAGATGCAGCAAGGCGGGTAGGTGGAAAGGATCGAACGGCGAGGGAAGTTGATCCGAAACATATGCATTTGTCCTCGAGGCGCCAGTATTAGCCCTCGCTCGAGCGGGGTTTGCAGGGTGCCCAGAAGGCGCAGCTTGTGGTGACGCAGTGTGACCCGGATCCAGCGTACCCACTGTGGGCGAAGTGAAAGCGGGTAGAGACCTCGAAACACACTTTGGCGTATCGGGCTCGAGGACGCTCGTGCTCGCCAGCGCTTGTGCAGCTTCCTCACTGGACGAACCGAGCGACGAGACCGAACCCGACATCGGGTCACACGGCGTGACATCCTCGTTCGAACTTGTTCCACACGCTGCGAACACCTCCGAGTTGACTCCCAAATCTGCCCAGATCGGCGACAGTCGGGTTCCCGTTACTTCTCGTTTGGCAGTTGACGTGAGGTGCATTCTTCGTTCGGCGACGCGACGCGAGAACTCGAGGCTATCTCGACGAGCCTTGATATCTTGACGACTCGGAGGGGTCCCAGTCTCACTACTTGGCGTATCTAGAGTGGAACCGGCATCTTGGCCCACACCATCGTCGGATACAGGTGAAACGGCTTTGGTGTCCCCAACGGCAGCGATTTCAATCTCCCTCCAATCGAGGAAAGCGAGTGCATTGGCCCGGCGAATGCAATCGCGCATACCCGCCGTCCCGACGAGCGTCCTCAACCTAGCCAGATCAGCCGTCATAGTCGCAGGTGAAGACGAGCGGGAGCCCGACGAAGAGGATCCGTCCGGTGCTGATCCATTCGAACTTGTTGCCGTGAAGGTCGGCGAAGGTGGTGCAGTTCCATGGGTCGCAGAAGCGGGTGCGTTCAGATCCTGGGACGCCTTTTCCGTGAAGAGCTCGTGCGGCAAAAGGTAGAGCGGCGATGGCCCGCGCTTGGCAGTAGCTCGGCCACGCACAATGCCGCCGATTTGATGGTCCAGCGCAGCGGTCCATCTTACTCCGGCCGAGTCAAGTTGTGCGATGACGGCTTCAACGAGCGCGGTCGTCTTCAAGGGTTTCGTGGGTACGGGTGCTGGTGGGAGGACCAGAATTGGGAACACCGGGATGACTTGAGCGACGATTCGCGCGAGTGCGATCTCGGCCGAGTTAGGGGCTATTTGTAGGAAATGCTCGCCGTCAGGTCCGGGTCACCAGATAAATTCCACCATCGCACATGTCTCCGATAACTCACGGGAAGAAAACAACACCAAACACGCCTCGAAATGACTCGTCCCAATGCGCATCACAAGTTCGACCAATTCCTCGCTCCGAGCCTGCGTCGGATTGATCAAAGCCTCCATACCTTCCAACGAGATCGTAATCGACCGCGCGACGTTCTCGACGAGCTCACGCATGTTATCGTCGCTCGAAGGGTGGGAAAACTTGCAAAACTGGGATCGGTGGGGGAGAGCTTCGAGCGGGTCGAGATCGCAGGCCCAGGGATGGCTCTGACGCGTCGACGATCTCGTGTGCGCGCCCCCGTGCTCGGACGTTCGGATGGACCAAAACGAGCTCGCCATCGAGTCGACTTGCGAATCCGTTCGTTGAGGTGTATGACTGGCGGTGTTGTGTGCGGTCGGAAGAGAGGCGATCCCCAGCAGCCGCGCCAACGTGGCGCGATGTTCGACCGATTTGCCGAGAATGAGCAGCTTCGTCGCTTGGTGGCGATCGTGGGAGGACAGAGCATGCGAGGTGATCCTCCCCGCTTCATCATGCTCGTTCGAGCGATAGGTCGAGACGATCGACTCGCTCGAGCCGTACGTCGTAGCGCTGTGGGGTCCCGAGAGTCGCATCGAAGGCATGACGAGCATGTGCGCCCCGCCGAGGTGCTCGAACTCGCTATTGAGGCTGCCGTTCGTACTTGCGATGCTCGTTGTATCGTCGCCGTCGCTCATCGCGGCACTCGCCTGTCGTCGATGGTGTCGATGCAAGAGCTCTTGCGCCAAGGGATAAGACGTCCTCATGGAGTCCGGGACGTGGTCGGGGTGGGTCGAGAGAGCCGAGCTTGCCGAGGCCGGCAAATATTCGTCAGGGGCGCGCGTCGCAGAAGGGGACAGTGTCGTGTTGAATGGGTCATCATCATTCACATTCATCGATACCAACGGGGTAATGTCTTGATCCCTCGAGCGAGCTTCGATGGGCGACTGCGAGGATTCGATGATGGATGACTCGGTGCCTCGGTCATCGTGATCCCGATCGCCGGTGAGGCTGGTGGTGCTAGTGCCAGGCGCGGCGCCATCGAAGCCGAACTGTAACATGCTCTCGGACAGTGGGGACCGCGTTGAAGCCGAGGACGAAGGAGTCGCAACCGAAGAAGACGAACCGATGCTACTGATGGACAAGCGCAGAGGATCCTTGATCGACGCTTCCTCGAGGAGATCGGCCGTAGACGCTCGGACGCTGGCAGCGTTGCTGGCCAAGGTCGTGGTGCTAGTGGAGGACGACGTCGACGACGACGACATGGAGCCCGTCTCCGAAGGCGTCTCGGTCCCACCTTGTCGCATCTCGATCAGACTCGCATTCATAGAGAAAGACAGATCATCATCCTGCGAGACGTTGTCCCATGTGTTTGACATGGCGAAGGCGACGAAGGGGCGATAAGGCTTGGAAAGCGAAGTGGGACGTGTGGCGGTTTCGATTGATTGCTCCCGCGTTCGACCCCCACCCCGTGACTTGGTGGAAATTGGCGACGCGTGTCTCACGGGGGGTCAGCCACTGCGCTCGTCGCTCGAACGCGTTTTGGTGCAAGTAGAGGTGATGATCGGATGGAATGAACAACGTGTCGTTCCACCGCGTAGCAGTTCTCACCGGAGCTCGGGTCGCACGACTCGAGCAAATGAGGCTGAGGCTGACCGAACCGACCGACACCGCGCGTTCGCTTGTGGCCGAGGCTCGAAGAGGCCCGTGCTCCTTCAGGCTCCGGGCCTCGTTCTTGCTCAACCTGCTTGGCTTAGCATGTTATGCCAACGGTAGGATGAGCCTGAAGATTAGCAAAAGCAAGATTATCTCCTTCTCCAGCTCGATCGAAAGTGCAAACGCCAGTTTTCATGATATCCCTAGCTCAGTTCACGTCTACCGTAATCCCACGCACAATTCCCATTAGTCCGTCTCGAACGTACAAAACGCGGGCCAAAACCGCCTGCGCGAGGCGAAAAAACCTGCGACGAGAAGCGCGGCGGGGCTGCTCGCGCCTGCCTGGCTTGTCGTAGGCTTGCTTGTTCTCGCTCTCCACATCGACTTCCCTCGTCAAGAGTTTAAGCGTAAAAGCAGATATCGGTTAGTCGGACGTTCTCTTAAATCACTCAAGGATACGTTCCTCGACTGCATCACATCCACCCTCGACATGGATGCTGGTACTACGAGGAGGCGGAGCGACGACTTGTCTGCCACGACCCAGCGGCCGCAACTGCGGGCCTACCGCGCTCGGCTCAGCACTCTCGACTTTTTTCCCGCACGATTTGGGGCCCGCGCGGGTGGGCCTCGCAGCATTGATGACGGTGACGGATGCGTGACTACGGTCATGAGCATTCAAGGTGGTTGTTGGAAGGACCTTGTTCGAGACGGCTGGTGGACAAGAGGGCCGATGGATGGGTTTGAGGTGGCATCGCGACGACACATCGCAGGCGAGCGCGCTGTCATCTGCGGAGCTGCAATCCCGCCCCGGCCCAGCCAACGACATCGAGCTCGACATTCGACGACGCCACCCCTCCCCTTGCTCATGCGCAGTGTGCTGACCCTTGCATACATTATTTTTTCTATAGATGAAGCACGTCGCCGCCTACCTTCTCCTTGTTGCCGGAGGCAACTCCTCCCCTTCCGCCTCGGACGTTACCGAGTTGCTCGCCACCGTCGAGTAAGCCCATTTCATCAGCCACGCTCCTCCCCCTCAAACCCATCACTAACTCTTTCGCCCTCTCTTTCGTGCGTAGCATCACCCCTGATGCCGAGCGATTGGAGAAGCTCATCTCCGAGTTGTTCGGCAAGGACTTGAACGAGTTGATCGCCGAGGGATCGTCCAAGCTCGCGTCCGTTCCTTCCGGTGGTGCCGGTGGTGCCGTGAGTTCTCTCTACTTGATCTCCCCCACAATTCCTTCACATCTGACTTCCTTGCGATTTTCTTTTGGATGATGATGATGTTGAATTGATAGGCCGCCGCCGCGCCCGCCGCTGGTGGTGCCACCCCCGCTGCTGAGGAGAAGAAACCCGAGAAGGAGGAGGAGAAGGAGGAGTCCGATGACGACATGGGCTTCGGATTGTTCGATTAAAATTTTCCATCCGTATCGAACCTTCTCGCCCCTCTTAAACCTCAAAACGAGGAGGGGAATTGGGACCTGGGCGTTCTGAGAAAGAAGTTTTAGGCGTTATCGAGTCGGAAACCGGGGCAGGTTTTGTCCTTTCTAGTTTCGACTTGTAATGGTTGAACCTCTTCTCGGTCTCTTGGGCCTTTTTCTCTTCCAACCTTCAATACGTGTTCGCTACCCGAAATCAAAAGAGAGCATGAGGAAGGAGAATATGCTACGGTCCCTATTCACCTGACGTCAAAAGGAGGTTCATTCATTTCGTTGCCCTCGACATCTACACATCCACCCACCCCACCTCCTGTCCTGATACCCCTCTTCAACCCATTATCCAATCACCCTACTCAACCTCTGCACACTGTTCAACACCAAATCACCCTTCTTGATCACACTAGCGTACCTCGCATTCTTCGCGTCCGGTCGATTCGTTTCGACGACGCCGTTCACGCGATCGATCGAACAATTCAAGCGACCGGCGGAGATGAAGCGAGCTAGATCACTGTAAGATGAAAAAGTTCAAAGTGGGGGTTTGGGGAGGGGAGGCGGAGGCGTTAGAGAGGTTTTAATTGCTTGATGCGCGTAGGTAGTTGGGAATTGAACCCCGCGAGTAGAGAAAACATTCTCGCCTCGCTCTCATGTAGAGAGTTGGAACTTACGCGTCGATGAAGTCTTGTGAGACTCCGAAAGCGTTCGAAAGTGAAGCGAGCGTAACGGATCGGTACGATTCCAATAGTTGGGCATAGGCCTTGATGCGCATCTCGCGAACGTAGTAACGCGAATGCACGGACAAGAGGCGCGCGGGGAGTAGGTGCGATTCTTCGACGATGGCTAAAGGGGGAAGATGAGGAGGGAGAGAACGTAAAAGTCAGTCATGAGGGGAGGGAGGCGGTGTAAAGGTTGAGGGTGTTGATGGAAGACTTACCGAGCGCTTTGAAGAAAGCAGCATAGTCGCATCGCCACAAGGACTCGCAGTAATCCTTCAACGTCGGTCGCGTTGGAATCAACGCGATCACCTCGGGAGCCTCGATAATCTAAGGAGGTACCAGGATTGACCGATCAGTACCTAAGCCCGTCGAAGGCAGTACGATCGCGCCCACCTTCTTTTTGAGATCCTTGCGCTCCAACATCAAAGCACCGGAAAGGACGCACAGCGCGACAAAGTCGTCGTAATCGATCAATTCGGTCGCGGTGAAGGTCGACAACGTGTCGAGTAGCAACTGTCCACCTTTTTTGAAGTTGCGGATCGACAAAAGGTAGAGACCCTCGTAGGCCTTGAGACGGTTGCGTCGGTCCCAATCACCGCCTTCTTCGACGAGACTGGGTAGGAGAGGAGCGTGTGAGTGAGATTGATGCACTCGCGGCGAGGTTGCGTACGGCGTGGAACGCACATTCGGGTCTTTTCAATGTTGTCCTGGATGAGGCTGTGATCGCCGTGGAAGAAGCCGATGCGGATGATAGCCAAGCGCAAGTCAATCTTGGATCCTTTACCGGCGGTCTTGTCCAGCGCGTCCAAGTGAGCCTTGACCGCGAGGTCCTGTGACATTTAATATACCAGTCGTAAGTTGCCACGTCAGACTGCAATCCATGAAATAGGTGCCCCTTGCGCACCTTTTCTCCGATTCGAGCGAGGTACAACGCTTTGGCCTTGAGCGCGTCCGAGATCTCTGTTTCGCCGAGGTTGGTTTCGGCATCGGCGAGCTGGGCGTCGAGGGTTTCGAGGTGGTCCTTGTTGCGTCGTTGCAGTCGCTCGAGGAGGTCGGGCTGGGGAGGGAGGATGGCGGAGTTGAAGGAGGCCGATGCAGTAGAGGAGGTCGAGGAGGACATTGAAGGGGAGGTGGTGAGCGTTGCTAGCCACGGTGCCATTTCTGTACGAAGGCACGAATCATCAACACCGAGTGTTCTCGAGCTTCAGCTAAAGATCGACTGACCATCCTCCTCGATCGCTTGCAACAATGCCTTGCGAGTCGCTTCGAGGTCGGTTGTCGATGACGAGGGGGATGACGATGACGACGACGACGACGACGACAAGGAGGAAGCGGCCGCTCGGGAGAGGAGGAACGCATGCTGTGCCGGCTTGAGGTTGGGGATGCATGCGACCTGGTCTTCTTGAGCGGGTGCTGTTGTGGTCGATGTTGAAGCCATGATGAAACAGGCGGGGTGGGGTGGCAGGAGACTGAGAGAGAGAGCTGAGTGGGGCACGCGCGTTCCGGAGTCTCTCCTACGCGCTTGCGTGGCTCTCTGTGGCTCTGCTTTCTCGCTGCTGCTGCTGCTGCTGCTTGACTCTACCCTCGCTTCCCCCCCCCCGATCATCGATTGGTCACCCACCCCCTTGCCACCATGTCCTCCTCCCCCACCGCCACGACCTCGACGCCGACTCGTACAGAGGAACAACTGCGAGCGATCCTCGATCAACGCGTCGACGGTCAGTCCACACACACCTGCACCTCACTCGTACGACCTAGTCCCGCCCCACTCACACCTCCTATCCCCGTCCTCCCCTAGGCCCGCACGACGATCAGCTGCTCAGAGAGAAGGAGACCGCCATCGCAGAGCTCGGTCAGCTGTACAGCGATCGACAGTGAGTAGTAGCTCACACCCCATCCTCGTCATCGGCTAGGGAGCTCACCTCACTACATCGACCGACTGCACACAGGGATGCGACCGCCTTGGCTCAGGTGATCCGAGACTCGACTTGGTTGATGCAACACCTTGCCAAAGCCAAGACCGCCAAACTGGGTAGGCAGACTCTCCCGTAGCGAGCAGCCCCCCACTCCCACTCAGCTTGGCTCATTCTCGCTCTCTCTCGCACAGTCCGAACCCTGTTGGACCAATTGAGCGCGATCCCCAACTCGTCTGCACTTCAAATAAAGGTCACCCAAGAGAACGTCGACTGGGCCAGATCCGAGAAGCGCATCTTCCTCAAGCAGAATCTCGAGACTCGATTGATCGCATTGTCAGTCCCCACTCGATCGGGCTGTTCAACCGAGGGACCACCCCTGATCCAACACCGCCTCCCTCTCAGATACATTGACAACCAAAACTACAAGGATGCATTGGCCTTGATCACGACCTTGCTGAGGGAACTCAAGAAACTTGACGACAAGATGGTCCTTACCGAAGTCCACCTCCTGGAATCGCGCGTCAACCACCTGCTCGCCAACATGCCCAAGGCAAAGGTACGCCATCACTAAAAACGTATTTTTGACGATTGTATTGACACGGTGTGTTCGTCCCGCTTTCGCTAGGCCGCTTTGACCTCGGCACGAACGGCGGCCAACTCGATCTATTGCCCGCCGTTGTTGCAAGCTCAGCTCGATATGCAGTCCGGTATTCTCCACGCCGAGGACAAGGATTACAAGACCGCGTAAGCCACCTGACCTGTTCGGTCTCGAAATTTCCTGCGCTCACGCTCGCAATCAATCTCTACCCTCGACAGCTTCTCCTACTTCTTTGAGGCGCTCGAAGGCCTGTCCGGTCAGGACGATCCCAAAGCCCCCGCCGCATTGAAGTACATGCTCATGTGCAAAGTCATGCTCAACTTGGTGCGTATTTAATTCCTTGAGATCTACTGGAAGCGCAGTCAGCTGAAAGAGTCCGAGTTGTGTGCACAGCCCGAGGATGTGACGTCCATCATTGCAGGTAAACTCGCACAACGATACGCCGGGCCTCAGGTCGATGCGATCAAGGCTGTCGCAAAGGCACACGAGGACCGAAGTCTGTCCGACTTTGAGCGGTTGTTGAAGGAACACCGGAAAGGTAGGTCGAAAAGCAAGGCCAATTTCGGGCCCCAAGAGCTTTTCGATTCTAATCAGGCCGTACATTTTCGATCGTTCAGAATTGTCGGACGACCCCATCATTCGCAACCACCTTTCGGCACTTTACGACACCCTGCTCGAACAGAACCTCGTACGCATCATCGAACCCTTCTCCCGCGTCGAGATCAGCCATATCGCCGAATTGGTCGGTCAACCCGTACGCGACGTCGAGGCCAAGTTGAGTCAGATGATCTTGGACAAGGTGTTTGATGGGATCTTGGATCAAGGGGCCGGGTGTTTGATCGTTTGGGAGGAACCGGAGGTGGATGTGAGTCTCGTGGATCTTTCTGGGTGACCTCGGTCAATCTAGGGATTTTGAGGATCCTAACTAACCACTTTTCACCCCGTCGTTGTTTATATCAGAAAACATACGACGCGACCCTGGAGACGCTGGGACACATTTCGCAGATTGTCGATCAGCTCTTCACTCGAACAAGAAGCATGTAGTGATTTTTTGAGAAGTGTCTGATTGCAATCAGTCATGTCACGATTTTTGAGAAGAGATGATTTACGCTAGAGATCCTCGGGGATTCGAGACGTCGCTGCTGAAGGCCAAAAATTGAGGCACGCTCGGGAGAAGGGGGGGACTGACTCGAGTCGGGATGAATTGGTAAAATCGCCAAGAAACCAAAATTTGTTCTGCATGATTCCTTGCCTAGGTGTTACGGTCCGATGTGCAAAACGAGTCAGGACTCGAGACATTGCCATTCCCCGAATGCTGATCAAGCAAAGCGCTCCCGAGTCCTGCGGGGGAGAAATGCGATTTGGTTTTTGACCAATTTCGGACCGAGGCCCAGAGCCAAGAGCGACGATGAATTTCGTCAGCTGGCCGCGCTCAGCGCCAGACAGGCCGACGAACTGGCCCAGACTGGCCCAGACTGGCCCGGCCCAATCGCCACACGGCAGCTGCCTTACCACCCCTCGTTGCCTCCCTCTCTTCTCCTAACCCCCACCCCACCCGACCCCCCCGACAACTTCTTTCAAAATGTTAGTACCCTGCTTTGTACCAGACTTTTGAATCGAAATGGACGTCGGAGGAGGGACGATGAGGCCTCTTTGGGGAGGGGCAGCGGTAGGCTTGGTGTTCTGGCTTGCTCAGCAGCCCAAGCCCACGACGACGGGTGGTCGCCTCGTCTCGTTCGCGCGCGCCGGCCGTTTTTTTGCGTCGTCGAGCGGGTGGGCGCCGTCGAGACACGGTCAGCTGCGATGGGCTGGGGGATGAGTGCTGGTTTGACTGGGTTGGAACGGTTTGGGTTTTATGAAGGTCGTCATCTGGAGGATGGGGATGGGATGAACGTCGTCCTGCGGAGGGTCTGGGATGGGATGATTGGGATGATTGGGGGACTGAGCCGCTGTGCTGAGGCTGCGCTTGCTGACCAACGTCTCGTTGACTCTCTTTTTCCCCCCTCTTCTGCAAACTCCCATCGATCGCCACCACCATATACGATATCTGATTCGCGTCACGACACAATCTGGACCCGTAACTTCCCCCGGGACCTCCCTGTGTGACGCTTTGCATCCGCGATGATCTCCGCACCCGCTCGCGCTCTCACGCCCTACGCCCTCACCCGTACGCCTCCGACGACGACGACGACGACGCCCCGTTGGCTCACTTACGCACCGCTCATACACTCATACTGGACATACTCTTTGATATCGCTTTGAACCGAACCTCTACTGCGCTTCACGAACCAATAGGGGACGACGACCCGCACGCTGCTACAGGTACTGCAAGAACAAGCCGTACCCCAAGGTCAGTCATCAGATGGGAAAACCCCATCACAGCGTTTTGCGTCACAAGAAATTGACGTCGGTGCATTCCCTCGTTCGACTCAACAGTCGAGGTACAACCGTGGTGTCCCCGACCCCAAGATCCGGTGAGTCAGCATAGGAGAAGCACGAGCACAGAGTCTAGAATTGAGCGAGCTTACCTGACCTCCTCTTTCTGTCCCTGCCACCTCCCAGCATCTTCGATCTCGGTCGCAAGAAGGCTTCCGTCGATGACTTCCCCTTCTGCTGCCACCTCGTTTCCAACGAGTACGAGCAGCTCTCGTCCGAGGCGCTCGAAGCCGCTCGTATTTGCGCCAACAAGTACGTCGTCAAGACCTCGGGCAAGGACTCGTTTCACTTGCGTGTGCGTGTGCACCCCTACCACGTCATCCGTATCAACAAGATGTTGTCCTGCGCCGGCGCCGATCGACTGCAAACCGGTATGCGAGGCGCCTGGGGCAAGCCCTACGGTACCGTCGCCCGAGTCAACATTGGTCAAATCATCATGTCGATCCGTTGCAAGGACTCGAACAAGGCCGTCGTGATGGAGGCGTTCCGTCGTGCGCAGTACAAGTTCCCCGGACGCCAAAAGATCATCGTGTCCAAGAAGTGGGGCTTCACCTCGTTGGCGAGGGAGGAGTACGTCGCGCAGCGTTCGACCGGCATCATGAAGCAGGATGGGTGCTACGTTCAGTACATCACCCCCAAGGGTCCTCTGGAGGAGAACCTTCGAACCTTGGAGCGCATCGCCGCCGCCAACTAAAACAGCGCTCTCTTTACGAGGTTCGAGTTGGGCTACGCAACGCATTCCGGGTAAGGATCAAGTGCAAAATTTGACGGGAGGACGAAGAGGCTCTAGGGCGTGTCACTCGAGAACGTTGTAGTCGCTTCTTTTATGTCCTTTTTTTTTGAACAAAAAAATTACCTTCCCACTTGCGGTTCTTTGGTTTCAGGCTCGACGACGGAGGAGTGAGGACACGTCGAGGTACCCTGAAGAGCGCGAACTCGGGCTCGTCTCTCAGAAGACTGCTTAATAAGGGATGAGAAAGCGCTGGTGCCGGGAGGCGGCTTGAGAGATGAGAGCACGAAGTAAGTTCGCTCGAGGGGAGGGGCGCTTTTTGTTGTCACGAGGGATCTTTCGAGGTCAGACTACTGCTCCTCGGACTAGTGGAACATAGTCATATGTTGATTGGGCGACCTGCACTAAATGGCCTGACCCCTTATTAGACGTGCTGAGCATAAAAAGAACAACCTCCCAGAAAGCACAACTACAACATGATCCATTCACCGAAATGCAAAGCTCCGCCCCAGAACTGGCATCCTATCCAAAACCATACCACTTAATGCCATTTGTCTCCCCACCACCCCGCCTCACACCTTGGACAATAAATCCGATTGCGAAGTCTCAATTTCCAAACCCGACGAAGCGTAATCCGGTTCCTCGACATAGATCCGAAAAGGTGGGTTCGTCAATTCGACCGTCGGAACGGGTGCGATGGGTATCGAAGCCTTCGTACTACCAGTGTCACCATTCGTACGATCCTCTTCACTCCTGGACACCTTCTTTCGTTTCTTCTCCTCCCAGTCCATTTGCTCAACTTGAAATTCGGTCGAAGTCGTATCGATCGTAACTTGAACGGGAAAAGAACTCTCGCCGTGATGATCACTGCCACCCCTCCGACTCATACTACGCATCGAAGTCGCCCTCGAAGCCGTCCCACCCAATGACCCATTCCCTAGTGCGCCTACGCCGATCAGATTCACGACGTATCGCATCGGCGTATCCTTGAAATGAAGACTCGAAGGGTTACGTAAGTCGGATTGAACGTTTTGAAAAGAGAAACTAGCAACCTGATTCGCTCCATTGACGCCGGGAAGATGTAGTAAATGTTTCGGATAACCTCCTCCGCGAACCAAGGTCGCACCCTGGCCCCCGGTTCGGGAAAGGCCCAAATCGTGCGCTAGGTTCTTACGCGAGTTGAGGGAAGCCATTAATGAGATACTGTAGAGTTTGATGATGATCGTTCCGGGTAGGACGTGCCATAAACCTGAACTGGCTTGGAACATGATCGAGGAACAGATCGCCGCCGCGGCGGTGAGACCGTTGTTCGTAACCGTGTACCGAATCACCTTGTCGATGATCGAATTCGTGCCCGTGACTTTCGTCGAGTGATTAGGAACACGATCGTCACGGTGATCAGTAGATCCGTACCGGCCATCATGAAGAGCCAAGTTGAAACGGCCCAGGAGATACGAGCCTCGACGACGGGCCAAATCGCATGCTCGAACGCGAAACCGGTCGTGAAGCAGCCGACGCCGAGTTGGACCAGCGTCAGAAAGAGGACCAAGAAAGGGATGAAGATTGAACGCTTCGAAAGGATGTAGATGCGGTACGCGTAGAAGGTCTGCTAAGTTCGGATCCGGTGGAGGACTGGGGTTTAGTCATCTCATTTCCGACTCGCTGCGCACCCGTTAGGATCGATCGAGCTCCTGGGAAAAGACTTGCCTGGACGATGGCTGCGACGACGGCACTGCAGATGGTATCGTATGACGAGTCTGTCAATCTCAAAACCTTTACCGAGTATTCTGATGTTTGTTGCACTCACGTTGTGACGGGATCCAGGACATAAGACCAATGAATAATGAGCAGGTTCATCGGTGTGTCGTAGTTTTGAACGAGGTTGTTGTACACGCCCACGACGTTGAAACAGGTGTGGCAAGCGCCGATCAGGCCCACGATTCCCACCTGCAAATATCCATTTAAGCATTAACCGTGTCAATGAACACTGTTAACGTATATCGGGGCCATGCATGCGCAAGAGACTCCTGATGGCACGCGATTGGGCTAGCCAACGGGCCAGGCCAGCGTCATTCGACTCCCTCAGAGCCAGCTTCGGCCTCCGCGGAGAAGGGCTCCAGAAAGCTTGGTCTCGGAGGAGACCCAGTAAGTGACTGACCACCCATTTGTAGGTTGCTTTCTCCTCGGGACGGATCGTGCTGTAGCAGGTGTAACGAGTGGTTTTCAGGCTTAGGTTCCTCGGTAGGTGGGAAAGATGGACCACTCACTTGAAGTAGGTGATGATCTGCATCCAATTGATTCCGCTGCCAGACCGAACGAACCGACTCCGAATCTGCGGTCAGCTTTCGAGGCCCTGAAGTAGACGTTGAGAGCTCAGAATCGGCCGACCTACGCTAGGAAGACATTGAGAAAGGTACCCAACAGGAAAGGGGCCGCGAACGTATCCACGAGATTCATGATGGTCGTGGCTGAAACAGGGGTTTGGACAAGTCGGCGAAGCAGGGGTCTCGCCCGGCGGTGGTGGGGGTCTGTGCTCCGAGCTCTTCGAAGGGGTCCCCAAGTCGAGCTCTTGAGCTTGTAGTCACGTAGCCTGGGTGATGGGAGGGTGAAGGTTGCCTTGGAGTGGTAATGGAAGAAAGGAGAGACAGACGGTGTGCGGGCAATGAGCATAAGCCACGACGAAGTAAGTACCTCGGGTGTGAGACGAGAGCTGCGGCGAGCAAGGTCCATAATGATATCCTCCTCGAGGGTCGGGACAGCCGAGACACCCAGGTCTTATAAGTTGGAGCCAAGAGCGCGCCTGTCCCAAGGGGTAGGCAAGCTTCGTAGCGCGGGTATCTTTATTTTCGAGTCCGATTCTCTCAGACTTGCTCGATGCGGTCGAAATGGGGAAACCGTTGTCGTTCGCGCGCGGCGGCTGCCTCGACACTTGCGCTGATTTAATCGGAAGTACGTAGGTGGTCCCCCCCCCCCGTCCCCCCCCCCACGAGAGCCTGGGAAATGCGATTTCCACAGCCCAGTAACTCTAGCACGGTCCTATGGGGGAGACTAAGGGGTGATCGAATCAGGCTCGGCCCTGCCGATCCTGTTCCGACCAATATTCGTCTGGATTATCTCCGCGGTGGCCGGCGATCAAATTCGAATTCCGAATTGCCATGGTTGAACGTACGTCATCTCCAACGTTGCTCCCCTCCCGACAACAGGCGAGAAACTTCATCCTGTCCGATTCTAGTATTCTGTACAACCTAACATGAGTGCGGTGCAAGCCAACGTGGACCTCCGCGAACGAACGAACTCGCCGAGCCAGGTACGACCAAGTTTTCCCTTGTGGACCGTCGGCAACGACGCTTTTTCCGAACGCCCGTCATTATTGCGGATCATCAACCTTGCCTATCTGCTGAAACTCCTTAGCGCAGAAAAATCATGGACCATTCCGCTCAAGGTCCTTTGATCGCTTCTCGATTCGACCCCGCCTGAACCAGTGAGAAAACCTGGCAGCTCAAGGAGAGTCCCCCTCCCCTACTACTACTACTACCTTGGGACGGCCAACCGGTCCGGAGTCGCTTCTCTCCGCACTTGAAGGTGAGCTTTCGTCTCCCCCCTTCAACTCTCGACCACGGGAATCAATTCTGCATAAAGCCAAAACGAGTCTTCATTCTCACCACCACACCCCCCCTCTTCTTCTACACCTGAAAGACAATAACACTATCCCCCTCACTCTACGCTCCTTCATTCCTTTCCGCTCAACTTGCCCTCCACGTCCTTGCCCATCCTTGTCCCCGAATCACCCCCTTCCAAGACTGATCGTCCCTTCGCTTACAAGAAGAACCGTCCGATGAACAGATGAAAAAAAAAAAAAGGCAAAGATGATCTTGTGAGAACGAAGTCGAGTTCTGGAGAAAGGTTGTTTCAAGAGGTTTTGGGAAAAGCCACCGCAGAGGTCCAAATCCTCGCTTCACTTCTGCATTTTCTTCGTTTTTGATTCTTCGAAACCCTCTTTGATTTCCATAAAATGCGCGACCACAAACAAAAAAGAGAGAAAGGACACACTAGGTTTTTTTGCAAGGGGTGAAAAAAACTTCTTTTTTCTGTGTGGGGAGTGTTTCTAAGCCGAGACGAACGAGGTGACGTGGTCGCTGACGACCTTCTTCAACTGCGCGTCGATCTCGGGCGTCATCTTACCCTTGGACACTTCGTCCAAGAGCGACTGTTGCGAGCTCTTGAGGTGGTCGATGAAGGACGTCTCCCATTTGCCAATGTCGTTCACCTGCACGCGATCGAGCAGACCGTTCACACCGGCGTAGACGATCGGCACCTGGAGCTCGATCGCCATGGGTTGGTATTGGCCTTGCTTGAGCAACTCGGTCAAACGCACACCACGGTTGAGCAAGAAGCGCGTCGAGGCATCGAGATCGGAACCGAACTGGGCGAACGCGGCGACATCACGGTATTGAGCGAGGTACAGCTTCAACGAACCGGCGACGGCCTTCATGATCTTAGACTGGGCGGCGGAACCGACACGCGAGACGGAAAGACCGACGTTGATGGCGGGTCGGATACCCTTGAAGAAGAGCTCGGCTTCCAAAAAGATCTGCGGATGGGGAAAATTGAGATCAGCACTCGTTCCACTAAAGCAAGTCGAGCAGCTTTACAGATGGAAACTCACTTGACCGTCGGTGATGGAAATAACGTTGGTGGGAATGTAAGCGGAGACATCACCACCCTGGGTCTCAATGATGGGGAGGGCGGTGAGCGATCCACCTCCGTGCTTGTCGGAGAGCTTGGCCGCACGCTCGAGGAGACGCGAGTGCAAGTAGAAGACATCTCCGGGGTAGGCCTCACGTCCGGGGGGGCGACGGAGCAAGAGCGACATCTGACGGTACGCGACGGCCTGCTTGGACAAGTCGTCGAAGATGATCAAGGCGTGCTTGCCGTTGTCACGGAACCATTCGCCGATGGCGGTAGCCGAGAAGGGGGCAAGGTACTGCAGGGGAGCGGCCTCGGACGCGGTGGCGGCGACGACAACGGAGTACTTGAGCGCACCGTTCTCCTCGAGCGTCTGCACGAGCTGCGCGACGGTCGATCGCTTCTGGCCGACGGCGACGTAGACGCAGTAGAGCTTCTTGCTCTCGTCAGCGCCATCGTTCCACTTCTTCTGGTTGAGGATGGTGTCGATCGCGACGGCGGTCTTGCCGGTTTGACGATCACCGATGATCAGCTCACGCTGGCCACGTCCGATGGGGACCATGGCGTCGACGGACTTGAGACCCGTCAGCATGGGCTCCGAGACGGATTGACGGGGCAAGACACCGGGGGCCTTGACCTGTGCACGTCGACGCTCGGTCGACTTGATGGGACCCTTGCCATCGATGGGGTTGCCGAGGGCGTCGACGACACGACCGAGCATGCCGGGGCCGACGGGAAGATCGACAATGGAACCGGTTCGCTTGACCGAGTCACCTTCCTTACTGCGGGATGTGGAACAAGCGGAGAGAATGGTCAGCGGCGCGGTTGCGATGTGCGAGCACGGCCGAGGGTGTTCCGCCGGGCTGGACCAGCAGCAAGGTGGCCGACCCTCGTGTCGTGATGATTACGCGTCAACTCACATGAGACGATCGTTACCGAAGATGGTGACACCGACGTTGTCTGAAAAGGGAACAGAAATCCCAGAGCAAGTCAGTCGTGGGTATTCAAGATGCGACCTCCGCCAGATCAGATCGGCGCGTTGGCACAGGCGGAAGCATACGGAAGGGGGGTGGACTACTGACCGGCTTCCAAGTTGAGGCACATGCCGCGGATACCGGACGAGAATTCAACCATCTCCTCGGCTGTAGGTCAATCACGATCGACATCGTGGTTAGTACGTGGGGCAAATGCAGGTAAACGATCCGCCGCGGGTTTGCGAAGGGTCGGCGCGGCGGCGGGTGGGAAGCGGGTGGGATGCGCTGGGACCGACTGCCACGCCGTCTGGGCGGAGGACGGGCGTAGGCGAAGCGGGAAGCGCCGCAGGGCCGACCCGCAGGCGCGCGAATCGGCCAGCGTGCCAGCGAGCCAGCGAGCCAGCGAGAACGAGCGCAGCCAGCGGGATCAACGACGCACCTTGAACGTTTCGGAGGCCGTAAACACTGCATCGCCGACACACCGCGTCAGTCCGCCGAGCTCGATAAAAAGATTCGGTCCTGCTCAACTCACCGAGCAATACCGTCACCAATGGTCAAGACGCGACCGGTCTCCTGGACATCAGCTCCGCCCGAAGAGCCAGAGATGCGCGATTCGAGGATCGAAGCCACTTCCGAAGCCGCTGCAAGGCGTTAACGAGCGCGGTCAGATCGACGTTCCACCCCACACGACGACGTAGACGGTATAGGACTAACCAGGCTTGGCGGTGGCGTAGGACCTGAGGCCATTGACGGCCGAAGTGCGCTGCACAGATCGGGGGGCCAACGAGCACGCATACCCTCGTCGTCAGCATCCGCACGTACTCCCAACATCACACCAGCTCCGACGATCCCTCTCCCTCGGTTTGAACAGTTGGGTACTCACCGTAGCAGCACGAACAGAGAAGGCGGCGCGGGAGAGCATCCTGTAACGCGTGTGAGGGGGGGAACGGGGGAGGATGCGGGCGTGGGTCAGAGGGGGAAAGGACCAGCAGCAGGCAGCCCCCCAGCGCCCCAGCGCGGGCGAGGGCGAAAACCGATTTCGCCCGGCCCGGCCAAGGCACGGCTGGCCTGCTCGCACCCCAAACACCTCGGCTCACGATCCCCGCGCTGGTCGGGCGGGGGGTCAACGGCGGTAATGAAAGCTGATCTCTACAACATGGGTGAACCAAATGATCACGTTGACCCCAATAACTTTTCAAGCATTTTTTCAACCATTAATGCGATGGCTTTGGCCATCGAACGTTTCAATTCTCTCCCCCGGGCGGAACCATCAGACCGAGCACGTTCCTGCGAATTCCGAAACTCGACAACCCCAAACAAAAATCAAAAATTGCAGTGCTACCATAAAGTACTTCCTCCTATGAAAAGGCAGGTCGAGAAGAGTTTACTGGATCGACAGGGGTGAATCAAGCTCCTGTCGGAGGGGCCTGTTTTGGAGGGGGCGTAGGAGGCACCATCGTTTGAGAACCTTGACCGGCGGGGTTACGGTTCTTGTTGAATTTCGATCCAGACTATCGAGGGAATCAAAAAGTAATGATCAGATTGGGTTCAATGCGACGATAGGGGAACGGCCTGTTGATGCACGATGCCGACTGCAGTGCTCCCCCGAAAAACTGACCATCAAGATCCTCAACGCCCTAATCTGCAACGCCATGCAACCTCCCAACGTTGCCGCATCATACACCAACGCCGCCATCCCACTCTTCCCTCCTTCCTTGTGCCGATCCAAAACCTCATGCAACGCATGCGTCACCAAAGCCCTGAGCGCCTTATCATCGTACGTTTTCGCAAAGATGAGCAGGGCGGAGAGGACGGGCGGATCGAGTTGGAGCGGTGTGGACAGGTTCAGGGTGTAGAGGTATTGCAGGTAGGCTTGGACGACGATCGAAGGTTCGGGCAGGTCCAAAGTCCGAGGGGATAACCTCAATTCCGTCGTTGATGATAACGCAATTTCGGAAGCTCGAACGAGTAAAGTATCGTCCTCCCCACCGCCAACGAGATTGTGATTCGTGTGATCGTCCGAAAAATCGCCGTTACTACTACTGCTATTGAGAGTACGGGCCGCATCGACTCGCCGTTGTTGAGCTGCCATCATTCCCTTGGCGCGGAGCTTGAAGTCGTCGAGTTGGGATTTGAACCAAGGCCATCGATCGACGAGAAGGGTACGCGAACAACACAGCCGAACACCGTCACTGCAACGTAGTTCGAAGTCTGAAAGATGGGGTTGCGAAAGCGTCATCAAACCTAGTGCTTGAGCTAGAGGGGGTAAGACCCTCGGCGGTGGTTGATGCACGCCAAAAGCTTCGAGGTCGACAAACGCAAGGTGCGCGAAGTTCGTTTGACGATGGTCGTAATCGATCGCGATGTCTCGTTCCCGATCCCCAATCACGACGACGCTGTTGCCCCACACCAGTGCGCGGTTCCAACTCCCTGTGCTCAAGAGACTCCCTGGTTCGATGCGAGACCAAGTCAAGGGTTCTTGCGCAGCCGCACGAGCTGCGAGTCCACTCGCTCCACCAGGACCGAGGTCCAAAGACCAGATGGAGAAGTTGTTGACGGTTTGCGAGAGAAACGTGCCAAAGATGAGGAGGTGGTGACCGACGATCTTGCCCGTAGGGAAACGTAGACCCGGAGGTAACGACGTGCCGCCCATCAAGCTCGAGAGCGAGGTCGCCGAAATCGACTCGTCGGTTTCAGTCGGCGCGACGAGTAGATCTAAATTCCTTCGTACTTGGGCAAAGTTGAAATTCGAAAACAGGAGCAGGGGTTGGGGCTTGGTAGGGTCGGGGCTTGTCGAGTAGCTCAATTGACGCATCGATTCGCCGCCTAGTGCCAGCCCGTCCGATGCCTCAGTGTCCGTCACGGTCTTTTGTGAAGCATGCTTCTCGTCCTCGTTCAGGACCGCTGGTGCACCATTGATCGAAGTGGAGAACGAAGTCGCAGGATGAATCTCTTTCGTAGCACTCGTCACGACGGCCCGATACGTTCCGATATGTCGATCCCACGTACTGGACCGGACCCAGGTGAGCGAGCCCAAATCGAGCACGCTCATCGAGTGAAGATCTGTGAGCTCGGAGAGCTGGTCAGTCTTCAAGGACTTGCTGACAAGTTCAACGCTCAGACTCACAGGTATTCTTGACATCCTGCCCACCCATGATGACCATCACCTGCTTATCCCCTCCCGTCTCCTTCGATCCCCCTCCAACACTGGTGATACAAGCCAGATGAGCATACCTCGCTTCTGGACCCTCTACCCCTGGTGCACATCTGATCTCCGGCATCTCCCACACCTTCTTTTCGATGTCCCAAATGCATACATCGCCCAAAGTGAAGAGCTCGCCAAAGCCATCGTTCGAATCCCCATCGGCTCCTGATCCTCCAGTGTCTTTCGAGCCCGCTTCCGAATCGGCAGGTACGGACGAATACCCTTCACCGAACGCAACAACAAGTTTCTTGCCCCACGCTTCGGCGGAATGAAAGTACCTAGGTGCAGGTCCTGGACTCGAACCGTCGGCGAAGTTTTTGAGTGTGGTGGGTGAATTCGGATCGGGTTTTTCGGTGGTGGAATCGATACCGTTTTCGGTTGATCGGAATGGAGGCCAGAGGAGTTGCCATTCGAGGGTTCGTAGGGAGAGGGAATAGAGCGTATCGACCATGGTTCGATTAGGGACCAAGCGGCCTCCAAAGACGTAGGCGTGGTCATCGATCAGGGTGATGGAGCAGCCGACCTGAGTGAGGGGAGAGGGAAGAGGATACGATACGTCTTCCACGCTTGGTCTAGAGATCGCTACAACTCTCTGAGCTCAACAAAGGTAACTTACGAGTGGTGGTGGTCTTCTCCCCGTTGTTCTTCGACATGTGGCGGTCAAATCGGCCAACGTAGCTGATTGAGCTGCAGCTTGGATCGGCACGGACCCACGATGACCGGAGGCTGAAGCGGTCATGCTTGAGTGTGAGACTCGCTTGTCTTGACGTGGCCTTTTCAACCGCGTCCAGCCCGTGGTACGGAAAGGCTTCTCGTATGACTAGAGGTGTGAACGGAACAAGGATGTCAGTGCGCATGCCTAACCTTGACGCGAATTGCTCGACCCCAGAGGCCCGTGCACGCGGTCGGGCCGTAGAACTCGGGGGGTGCAGGTGCATGACCCCTCGTGAGAATAAGCGTTTCCTGTCACATCACGATCCACGAACGTAAATGAGCCCTCGCGGGGAAGGCCTCCGACAGAGTGCCTGTAGACCGTGGCCGAACCCGCCAGCCAGCCTCGTGCAGGTGCCCCGGGGCACACCACGTGATCCTTGCCAGCTTGTCGACCTCAATCACTCCGACGAGCCTGTGTTTCGCGAGGAAGTAGCGAGCCCCAGTCACTGACCACTAGCAATCCACTCCTCTGTCCAAGTCGTTGTCGGTCGCACCCGCCTGTGTTGAAGTCTAGGCCTGGACGGAGGTGATGGAACGCGGTCAACCCCTGACGCAAGCCTAAACGCGGTGCGCTCGTGACAAAATTCTGTCAGACCCGGCTCAGGTTCCTTTTCCTTCCCAATCTTGTTCCGGGCGAGGTCCTGCAGGCATATCTCTTAGTTTTCAGCGCCAATCAAATCTTACAACAATATTACCCAAAACAAAAAAACAGAAGCCCATCACTTTTCCTTCAACCGCCTCGGCACCCTCCCATCTTAAGCCTTCCATAAATGCACTTCCTGATCCCACGAACAAGTCGCCACCAACCCCTCCTCGAACAAGCTCCAACTCTGCCCTACCACAAACTCCGTATGCCCATCATAGATCCTCATCAACCTACCTCCGCCCATACCCGCACTCCCGAACGAACTCGTATTAGGTCCTCCCGCTCCCAAATTCGCCGCGTCAATGGTCCAGATCCTCGCAGTCATGTCGTAACTTGTCGATCCTAGGACGTTCGGAGAATGAGGGGACCAAGCGACCCTCCTCACGGCGTATTCGTGACCCAACAAGGTGGCAACCGTTGAAGTGGGTTGCATAACGGGGACATTACTCGGTGGCAAACGCTGATCATGTCCGGCCATCCGAAGATCGTGAATTCGAATCGTTCGATCAACGGATCCTGTGGCGATCAAGTGGGGTTGATACTTGTTCCAATCGAGGGAAAGCACTTCGGTCGAATGCGCCGGAATGGCGATTTGCGCTTGAGCGGTGGAAGGTTGTCCAGGCACGGTTGAGGGTGTCGCGGCTATGGGGGATCGAGTGTCCCATACTTTGAGATGCCCGTCGGTTGAACATGAGGCCAAGGTCGTGGGTTGGTGAGGGGCGAAAGCGGCGGCGTAGACGCACGCGGTGTGAGCGGGAATCGTGGCGATCGAAGTGGGACGATCAGGTGTCCACTATGGAGGGGTGCGAAACGTCAGTGGGCTCCGAAGCAGCAGAGCCGTATTACGAAGGGATCACGCCGTTTTGACGTACAATCTTGACTGTACAATCCCAACTGCTGGTGCAGAACAAGTCCTTTTGCAGATTGTTCCAATCGACCGAAAAGACCTCTCGGGCGTGTTCGTGCCATTTACGGATGGGGAACTCCTAAGTACCCGAAAGAAATGAGTTGAGCAATATAACCTTGGTGCATAGTATATGTACGCCTTGTACCCACATCCAATGCGACATCCCACAACTTGACCGAACCATCCCCACTGGCGGTGACGATCTGGTTCTCGTGCATCTCGGACCAAGCCAGGTCGTACAACCCGTCCTGCGTATCGAAACTATACCCCCCCAAACCAAAACTTGCATCAGTCCTACGTCGAAAACCCCGTCCTGAGAGACTGACCCTTTCTCAATCCCCATGCCCATCGCCATTCCACCACCACCCGCACGCTGAGCCCCCACGGGCCCTCCCATCCCTGCCCCACCCGTATTGAGAACACTCAGCCTCCCATTGCCGACTAGACCGAAATTCGCTGATCCAGCTACGGCGAGTCGATTAGGGAAGAAGGGGGAAAATTTGACGGCGTACGCCGCGAAGCTGGATCGCGGAGGTGAGGAAAGCGTCAGTGAGAGTTGAGGGGGAGCAGTGGCGTGTGTGTGTAACTAACCCGTCTGTTCGGCATCGACGAACTGAAGTGGGGGGAACTCTCTGCATCGCTGCAAGGTGAAAGCTGCGCCGGTTTGAGCAAGGAAGAGAGCGTCAGGCTCATCTCATCGTGGTCGAGTGGGGGCGGCGGCTGATCGGATCTTTCCCATCTTTCACGACAGGTCACGACCCGGCCGGCCGGCCGCGGCCACGCCGAGGTAGCCGGAGTGAAGCCGAGGCGAACACTCGCACAGTGACCGTCACATCTCGGAAAATCTAAACAACACAACAGTGAGCTGAAAATGCATTTTGATTCCCAACATTCGACATTACAAGCAAAAGCTTCGACCCCTCTCTACTCCTTCTGATGCACCGTCTGTTTCGGCGCCGACAAATTCGCCAAATACTCTTTGAGCCACTGCTCCCTTTTCTCCGGCACGTGATCAAACACCAAAAACCTTTTATCATGCTGTGGGAACAAGACATGATGCCAACAAGGGTCAGGGTACAAAGAACTGATGCGAATGTTTGCACCGTGCAGTGACCCGACTCACGCGTAGCACTTTTTGAATCGCCGGTAGATCGACCTGCTTGGCCATCTCGACGATACTCGGCATCTCATCCTCATCCTCGGAATCCTCCGCCCCTTCCTCACCCATCACTTTGACCTTATCCAAATCCTCATGCTTGGCCAAACGACCCCAGTGCTCCAGAATCGCCGATTCTTTCAACAACTCGTCGAATTCGCGCCGCGCTCGATCGGCCCATTTGCGGAGCCAGGCTTCGTAGAGGTGTTCGAGACGATCATAGTCCTTTTCGACGAGGCGAATGACGTGGGGTGAGTCGGCGAGGCTGGGAAGGATTGTCTCGAATCGCGTCGTCATTGTTGAAGCATGTTGAGCGAATAGATCCTCGACGACCGCGAGTCGCTTGCGGTACAAGGTCTTGAGGTGCAGATCGAACAATCGTCTTTGGTCATGAATCGAAAGTGGCGAATCGATAAAACGTGTATCTTTCGAAAGGAAAGGAACCACTTGCTCCCATCGAGCGTTGTGATCCCGAACCTGATCCAACAACAAGGTCCCGAACTCGCGTTCCCCTTCTTCCCGACCTAGATTTCCTTTCGCCGCTCGGGCTTGCCTCGACGTCCTTTCCTTTTCAGCTCGAACTTGTTCCTCCCTTTCTCGTAGACTCGCAGCTGCTCGAGCCGCTCGTTCTTCCTTCGTCAACGTCGGTTTCGTCGTCGAAGTCGAAGTTGAAGCCGGCGCAGCCTTCGATGAGCTCGCTTCGATCGACCCTTGACCCAACAACTTGCGATGCGCCTCGAACAACCCTTCCCTCTGCGAGGCCGAAGCAACCCCTCCATACCTCGCATCTCTCGCGAAGCTTGCCTTGACTTCACTCCACTGATCACTCAACTTGATCGTCGCATCCTCACTCAACATCTCCCTGAACGCCTTCTCGGCCTTATTCGCATCCGCGCGTTTCTTCTCCCCCAAATCGCGCAACCATTGTTTGAAGAATTTCTCCTTCTCCCCCTCGGTCTTTCCAAAGTTGCGAAACCGAGGGTCCTTGTGGTACTGGCGCTTGAAATCAGAGTAATGAGTTCGGGTCGAAGTGACGGCCGTTTCGAGAAGCTCTCGATAAGAGGTCAAAGGCTGTGCAAGGAGGTCAAAACGAGGTCAATCCGTGAAAACGCTTTCGCGCTTCATTAGATACCCCACTTACATCCAGCTTGGGCAATGATCCCTCGGCAGCGGCTTTGGCTTTGGCCGCGCGGATCTCGCGTAGTTTCTCCTTGCAGA
This sequence comes from Microbotryum silenes-acaulis, assembly GCA_003665825.1. Classification (NCBI taxonomy): domain Eukaryota; kingdom Fungi; phylum Basidiomycota; class Microbotryomycetes; order Microbotryales; family Microbotryaceae; genus Microbotryum; species Microbotryum silenes-acaulis. The sequence continues at coordinate 956,868 of QPFY01000009.1, forward strand.
ACTCTTCAAACAGGTCCCTTCGATCTTTGAGTTGTTTGACGGCTGTGATGGGCATATGACAAACAGTCGGTTAGTATCCGTGGTGGAAGAGCAAACATGGCGTTGAAACTTACCAGTGTAGCGAGGGTCATTAATGAATTTGGGCAGTTCCATGTCCCAGGGAGCCATGGGGTTGATCTCCTTTTCGCCCAACATAGCCTGTACCCGAAAGAATCCTAGCGTCTCAGTAACAGACCTTTCCAAGTTCACACCGAAAGAACCCACCTTGAACAACGCCATCCCTTCCTCTGCACTGACGTCCAACCCTCCGAGCGGCGCCGCAGCGGCCTGAGGTCGTCCGACACTCCTCCCCACATGATCCGGCTGCTGCTGCTGTTCTTCCTGTTCGTGCTGCTTCTGTTGTTCCTCGACTTCCCTCGCCATCTCCTCCGCAATTTGGCGCTGCCAATCCTCGTCCTGTTCCATCTCTTCAATGTCGTGCACGACAACGACTTTGGACTTTTTCTTCTTCTTGGGTGGAGCCACGCTATCCGATGCGTTTGTTGGAGCTGATGGGACCTCGTTCGTTGTTGTCGGTGCATCTTCCTTCTGCGGAGTAGACTGCTCCTTCTTCTCCGCTGCTTCCGCTGCTTCCTCTGTCTCCTCAGCCCCACCCTCCTCCTCCGCCTTCCTCTTTCTCCCTGCCTCCCTTTCCCTTTCCCTTTCCCTCTCTCCCTCGGCCTTCTCTTCCCTCTCCTTCCTCGCCATCAGCTCCTTCACCTCCTTCGGCACAATCCAAACACTCTCCTTGGTCGCCTTATTCGACCAAAACACATTCCCTTGGTTGGTCGTCACTTCGATCCAGTCCGTGCCTTCAATCTCGAGCTTGGTCTTGGGTTTCTCTTTCTTCTCCTTCTTCTCTTTCTCCTTCTTCATCGGAACTGAGGATGTGGATGCGAAAGGGAAGTGTAGAGGGGGTGGATTCATCATCGGTGGTAGACCGGGTGGTGCGGATGCTTGAGGTGGTAATGGTCGAACATAAGTCGAGACGTTCGTGATCGGGTTGAACCAATACGGTTGACCCGCGGGAGCTGAATTACACCCAATCACAACACTTTGATCAGCTAGGCTTCAACAAATTCAAAATTGAAGCATCCTCCGCTACACTGACCTCTGTGCTCGGTCCAAGGCGGTGGTACAGGAGCGAGTAAGAAACCCGGTGGTGCGAAGGGTGGAGGCACCAGCGGCACCGGTGTAGCTGATGCTGATGCCGGTCCAGATCCGGCTGGAGCGGGTGTGGCGGTTGGGGTGGGGTTGGAAGTAGGTAAGGTAGGTGGCGGACCTGACATGGCTTGGAGCTTATGGGGGGTGGGGTGGGGTGGGGTGGGCACACAAGCGAGCGCTGCGATGCTAGGAAGAGGAAGAGAAGACCGGTCGACGAGCTCGGCCGGCGTGGGGGTTTAGTCTCGGCTTTGGTAGGCCTAACTCCGAGTTTGCGCAAGCTCTGGCAAAACAACTCTTTTCATTTTGTAAGGAGCACACAAATGCCTCCAACAAGAAATAAATTCACCCAATCCCAGCGAGGCCGCATGAGACAGAACTAGTAATTGCAAAAGACTGAAGTTTTACAGGTTACTAAGGCCCCTGTTCAAAAGTCATCTCTTTCCACCGCGTGTTCAAAGTGTGGAAGAATTCAGCGAATCCCACGCTTCGTTACTCGACACTAGGTTTCCGGTAACCCCCACAAGTTGGTCAGCGAACAGGTCGAGTCGCCGGGCGGTCCGCACTGGCTGGCTGGGATTTATGGGCCGCATTTTGTCGTTTTATTCCGAGTGAACACGCGCGGCGCAATGACAATGCACGCGAGACCGCTTTACAGCACATACCAGACATAACTGACACGCGCCAGACCCTCTGTGACATACCTCGACGCATTGAACACACGCGTCAGCGCTATCTTTGACCCTCGAAGTAGCATTTATACACTCCTTCGCACTTTTCACTTGTTTACGACCCATTTTGACAACACTCTTTCGCACTTCAGGCGCACTCAAGCGAGATTCTCACGCTCCCCAGATTTATGATGACACACGCCAGACCACATCTGAACACACACGAAAGCGACTTGAACTCTCCTCCGACATTTCAACACACGCGCCAGAAAATGAAAATGATTTTCAGGATATTTTCCCCGGATTCGAGACCCCGCACGCACTTATGATGACTCGCACCAGACTCGATTTCACAACCCTCTTCCCGCGCTCTGACACTCCTGAGCCCCGGCTTCACACCCCACGCAACCACATGACAATCGCGCGAGACCTCATTTGAGGCACGCCGTGCGTCTCAGATGTCGCACCAAATTGATGACTGCCGCACGAGATCAAGCTCAGCGAGACTAACGTGGCGTAGACTGTCTACTAATTCTCTAGTACGAGTCTATCATATGCAGACACAAAGAAAGCCTTCCAAATGGAAACTGTTCCTCGCAGCGTCATCGTGTTTCTGGGGAAGAATCACACGGATGAATGTAATGCTTGAGTGATAGCACAATGAATGACCAGCGATGATTAAATGGGCGGGGCTGTAGTTGTGGGCTGCCACTCACACGGATTGTTGCAGCTTGAACGAGTGAAAATCCGGGATGCTCGCGTCGACAGCAACTGCGTCGTACGAGCTCACTGTCAGTCACTGAGCACCAGCACACCTGATGCTGGCCTCATAGCCGGCATACTTGCTGTGGCAATCATTCTTGTGCCCATCTATGATTGATGAGCCCGGAGTCGGATAGTCTCATACAGCGTTGTCGGATGAGAATGAGGACGGTGAAGGCGAAGCACGGGCGTGCGTGTTCAAATCCGCGTGCGTGTGTTCAAGTTCGCGCGTGCGTAGGCGTGCGTGTCGTCAAATCGGCGTGCACATCATCAAGCAGCCGCTCGCGTGTCATGATCAGCGAATCTCGCGCGCGTGTGTTCAAATCAAATAAAACGACAAAAGGCGGCCCATAATTTGTCCCACAGAAATGACTCGAACGGCTTCGCTCAAGCTCGAGCGTGAACTGTAACTGGCGATTGGACAGAGTGGACGGCTTCCTCCCAGACTTTCATCATTCGTCTAGCTCCTTTGCCACGTAGCATCATCGACAGGGCGTTGCATCGCTGCCCGCTCAGTTCTGTCACTCCCTCGACACCCCGCTCTCTCACGACTATCGTCTGCTCCTGCTCCGTACGCTCGGCTTCGGTCTACGGAACCTTACCTTCTCGTGACCAGCTGGGGCTGCCAGTCGTTCACGGCCCCAACTCGGGTGAACGGTTTTTATCACACCTTCTCGTGAGTCTCATCGATTTAATCAAGTACTCCCGCCCATCGTCCCAAGTGTCCCATCCCCCTCCGTTTCCCAAGTGGGGTCGACTTCCGACTCTATGATCCGGGTGGGCTCCCGGCGTGGAGTCGGAGTCGAGGCGGTGCTAATCATGGTCGGCAGGCACACGGCCGCCCCGGGCCGCCCTCATCAATTCACGTCACACGTCATCACATCCATACGGCCATTTGATCGAGGAGACTGATCTCGATTGCTTTCCTTCCAATCAGGTCTCCGACAAGCTTCGTCACTCTTTGACCGCTTCGCTGCACCCATCGCGAATCGATCAGAAACTTCCCCTTGGCTCCCACTCGGGTTGAACGAATCTCGTTTGACACGTGTCTACGGACATGACGATCCTCGATCCTTCCCATCCCAAGGTCAGTCACGCTCAATCATCAAAATCTTACTGTCGATTCTGATGCTCATCATCACGGTCGCCTTGCAGGCCCAAATGGCTCCCACACGTCCTCAAGACGGTGCAGGCTCGGACGCCGACCTCGATGGATTGCCCTCGTACAGTCAAATCGCTTCCACCTCCTCACCCCATGGCATGCCCTCCTGGTCCTCTGCCTCCGGTTCAGGCTCGATCCCTCAGACCATGAACCCCTTCGCGAACCCCTTGACCCCTCAATCGACCTCCAGCACCTATACCCCCGAACCTCTTTCCTCCCTCAACCCTGAAGCACGCAAGAAGTTAGCTCAAGAAGCGCAAGCTTCCGGTCGATCGATCGACGATTATGGATTTCTACCGCAAACTCCGTCGGGTCCGAATCCTACACCACTTGAATCGACGCTTCCGAGTTTCGAATCGGAAGAATTGGCCAGTCGGTTCCCTTATTCGATCGATTCAAAGGGTAACATCTCGACCTACTCCTCCAAACTCAATCACAACCCTTCGGCGTTATCGAGGTTCCTCAAATTACATGCCGAGTCACCCCCCTCGCTGACAATTCATCTAAGAGGAAGTCATACCGAAGCGCGAGTCGAACGTCGCACCGAACAAGATCACCATGGTAAAGTCCGAACAAAGGAAGTCGAAGTTCGGGAAGAGGTGGAGGATTTCGAATTCTACATCGATGCAACCGAATACGTAGAACAAGGTCTAGGCGAAGGAGGAGTAAAGGGGTTATTGTACCATGTTGGGGATTGGGAACCTGCTTATAGGGGTGGGAATTGGAGGACGGTCGAAAAGAGTCGAGAGGAATTGGACGCGACCTTCCAAAGAGGCGATCATGAGTCGACGACGCAACCTGTTTCCTTCTCGGCGACTACGCACGAGACGAACGTCTCGAGTCATCCTAGGCCGAGCAAGAATGGGAAATGGAAGCGCAGCTCCTTACGCCAGGTGCATGCGTTCTGGCGTCAGTTCCAACAACGTGCTCAAAGCGGACTGCCCTCGTTCGTCCATCCCGCGTCTCTGGTGGACCTACAAGACGATGAAGAACGCTCCAACGTTAATCAACTCGAACATCCCGCGGTAATGTTCCGAAGTCATTGGGTCGATCTCGTCGAAGCCCACGCGAGCGTAGGATACGGATTAACCAAGTCCAGTCGCTTACCTCTCCCCAGTCCTACGTATGATGTTTTGATCGAGGAGAGGGAGGAGAGAGAAGGGCAGGTGAGGGAGGTGGTGGAACAGTATTGTCGGTGCCGGAGCGTGTGGAAAGAGTTGAGGGTCGAGAAGGAGGTGTTTGGGTGGAATTTGCAGCTGTTGGAATCGGTCAGTCATCTACCACGAGCTCCCACCCTCGAATACTCTGGAGTTTTGACCATCTTTCCCCTTTTTTCTACCACCCAGGGCATCCGCTCGATTCTGCGAACCGAATACCAACCCCTGCACCCAACCGGAACGATCCAAATCAGCATCCAACTGCGTCCCACCGAGATCCTCATCCGACCCGAAAACTGGATCTCCCGTATCCTCTCTTCCCCTTGGTACATCAAACTCATCCTCACCCTCTTCACCGTCTACCCCATCCTCTACCTCCTTTCCTATTTCCTCTCTCATCGATTCCATAACCTCCGCGTCGCGTTCCCTTTAACGAGATGGCGAAGGATCCCAAACCTTTCCCCCAGTGCCGAGATCGAAACGGCTCGGTCGGCAGCTCAGGCTTTGAGATCGAGTCGGACGAGGGGGAAAATTAGGGTAGCCAAGTTGCCTTCTGTTTCGGTTTTCGATGACGAGTCCGAACCGGGGCAGGTCGGATGGGTTGCTTTGATTGGGGTTGAAGAGACGGAGGCCGTTTCGAGGTGGCAGATGGCTTTGAGGGAAGGGGTGAAGAGGGGTGTCAGGGGGAGAAAATTGGCGATCATTTGATCGGTACCGAGATTGACGGCGTGTATTCTGATTAGTGGTAGTGGTTATGTACGCCGTGGCCCAATTGTAACACTCGATTCGAGCGATTCAATTTTCTCACTCTCTGCTCATGTTCAAAACTCCCTTTCAAATTTGAGAATCAAATAATTGCGACATGCGAAACAGATATGTGGTGTCAACTCTCTTGTCCTTGTAAAACGCTTCCTACTTCGTATCTTATTCCTCGTCCTTGAGGGTTCTTCGTGCTTGATGCGTCCGATTCGTGCGTAGCGTGTGCGTATCATATCGCCTCTTTTTTTTACGTTGATTTTCTTCCATTTCCATTCCTGGTCTGGTCGTCGGTGTGTATTGGATCTCGTGGTGCGATGGTTCGGGAGGTGGTGTATGTGTGAAGTCTTCCAAGATGCGAAAATGCGTGTGTAGGTGGGAGATAGGAATCGAGGGGGGGGTGGGGAATGGAGTCGAGCGGCAGAAGTCGAGCTCGACGTGTCTAATTGGGGTACCTATCACATGGAACAAGGACGGTGAGTACGTCGTCGTTCCTTACGATGAGGATTAGTAAACGCTGGTGTTGACTCACTTGATCTGGTAATCCTTTTCTCGCTTGAACAAGAGGATATGCGGTTCCGGTGCTGTGGGGGTTGAGGGACCGTCGTGGAGGAAGAATCAGCCCCTATTTTTACCAATACTCGCATCGGCGTGGATCCTTTGACGCGAATGAGCCATAGCGAATTCATGAGCACCAGCATCGATAACTGACCATGTCGCATGTAATGTTCCCACCCCGGGCTCTGGCGGATGCCCAACCCTCGCCACTCGTCCTCCTCGGCCAGTCGATCGGTCGGGAGGTATTTGACCAGCGCTTTGGGTAAGATCACGTGGCGGTATTCGTATTGCTCGTCTGGTGGCGGGCAGGCGATAATCGTTCAAGAGAAGATTCGGGAAACGAGTTGGAGTATGTTGAAGATGGGAGGAGTGGAAAAGAAGAGTCAGCTCAGCTCGGCGATCGTGAGTCAACACTAGCCAAAGTAATTCATGGGGTCGACGGTCTGTCGATCAGGGAATTCCCCGGGGGTCGCACATCCATTACGGTGGAATAGTACAGTGATGGCTGTGGGAAACGAAACGTTCCTACACCGCCTCCTTCCTCAGCTGACCCGCCTCCAAGTCATGTGCGAGCCCGCGCGCCGTGCCGAAGCCGAAGCGCGATCACATACGAATCAACAACGAAGTGATCGCGCTGCACCCGTCGACCGAAAATCTGCTCGCTCGTCTGAAGTTTGCATCGAGTTTGCATCGAGTTGTAGGAGCAGAAAGGAGGTTGTTGCACGATGTTGATCGTCGCACGCGTCGACTTCGCATGGCGTGCGCCCCCCGCGAGAGCTCGTTCAACAATCCTCGGTCGATGCGCGAACCTCGCCACACACCACGACCCGAATCGGGATCTGCGCCATCCACTACTAGCCTCCGAGCTTACCCGAGTACCTCGCCGAGTAGAAGATCGCCTCCGAGTACTTCTCGATGTCCCGTCGTCGTTGCTCGGGGTTGTCCGCGGTCGTACGCGAAGCCTTGGACATGCTTGACGAGTCGCGTGGGGGAGTAGATCTGGTAGGCGACGAACCGAGTCGGAGAGAAAGAGATATCGACGTGCAGGACCAGAAGAAAGAGTCAAGATCGCGCTTAAAGAGACCGCAGGGCGAGAAGGGAGTGCCAAGTGGATGGAGCGAGCAAGAGTCGCGAACGGAGGACGTCAACGCGCCTCGGCAGATTTCGCACGCGTCCTAATTCGTTCTATTTCGCGGATCCTCCTCATTACAAAAGGCGATCTCGGCGGCGTGCGCCGGGTCGGTTATATCCTTCTTTCCTTTCATTTTCGCGGCTAAGCGCTCCAGTAATGATAATACAAGTAACTGATCCTTTCGTCAAAAGGGAAGGAGTCCTACACTACTACTGGCCTAGCCGGTGTGCCTAAATGCATCTCCTCCGATCTCTCCAAAGATTTCTAGGCATAGATAAATGTATGCTGTTCTTGAGATCTATTAGATGAAATAATGATAGAATGGAGCAAGATCAACTTGCATCAACACGCGCGCTAGGAAGCCCTTTACAACAAAAGCGTGAGTGTGAAAGATAAAGAAAAGGATCGGTGAGACGAAATGATAGAGAACGTCCCGAGGCACGGCCAAAGGAAATAATAGGGGTTCCAGAGTCAGCGAGGGAAAAGATCGGTCGTGGGCGAAGGACAAAATAAAGATGTAGACCGGAAAGTATTGGTGGACTGGATACGGAAAGTATCGGTGGACTGGATTCTACGAAGAGCGGCAACTTGCACTGGCGGAGGGTGCCCGAAAACTTGCTTGTCGAAATCGGGGCCTAGCTTCGCTGCGGGGGATTTTAGTGATGGTGCTTTTGGCCATGACGAGAATGATGATGGTGATGATGACCACCGGATCCGTGGCCTCGTTTCTTTGGCAAAGAAGCCAAGCTCGGTCCACCGCCGGACACGTGGCTGCTGCTGGCACCGGCGCCGCTACCAACTTGAGGCTTCGTCGACGTGGCCTTCTTCCTCTTGCTCTTGGGGTGGGAGTGGTGCTTTGACTTTTGCTTCGTCGGGTTGTGCTCTGTCTTCTTCGGGTCTTGCTTTGTCAGCGGGGTACCCTTGCCTCCACTGGGCGCTGGCGAATCTTTACCAGCCGGCAGGGGAAGACTGGCGGCCAAAGCAGGCGCCGCCGCCAGTGCACCGGGAGTCGAAGATCCCCCTCCCCCCCCTGATGCAAGGTTCACAGCCTTGACGTCGAAGTTGACGTCGATCCATGAAGTACCATCGGGGAAGATTGACCCGAGCGAATAGTACGGCGACGCGGACTTCTGATCAAGCACGTACGACAGGTGATCGCAATCGACGTTCCTGCTTCCACTGGGGACCAACTTGCGCTTGCCCATGGAACCGGGTCCTTGCGAGTTGTATTCGGCAAAGAAGACGTCGTTCGACAGACGAGTATCCCCCGGCGTGTGCGACCAAGGGGCGAAGAGCTCGGGTAGGATCACTGTGGGAATGGACCCCTTCATTTGTCATGATTCTGTAACTGCCGGCGGGCTTTATTTGCCAGAGTCTATCGTTGCTTACTTGGTCCCAGGTAACAGCCCAGGATGACGATGCGAGCGTTGTTGTCCCACGGTCGACCAACGGCCCTGAAGAGAACAAACAAAAATAGAGGGGGGGGGGGGGGGGGGGTCAATGTCGACTTTTCCCGGCGATCCGCAAGCCTATTGAGGCTTCCGCAGAGCTATGGACAACGGAGAAACCTACACCGTTCCGTCATAGATCTTCTGAGAGGGGTTTTTAACCTGACCCGATGTGTTGGTGATCGCGATCGCGGGCAGCAGGATGTGAATCAGGATAATCACACTTTCGCTCGCAGGTTTTTTCACTTACCCCGTCAAAGCTGCACTCGATGAAGTAGCTGATAGATTGAAGTAAAAGTGATAATGATGATAGCGTAAGTTCAAGCTCGGTGCTGATCCGGTGTTTGCACTGATGAGGTACGTACGCGCCGCTCTTTGTGGTTTCTTTGCCTCTCCATGCCACAAAAGAGGTCCCCTTATCTAATAGCACGATCTGGCTGTGCTTGATGACGACGGTAGCCCAACCATAGATAAAGTCGACCACGCCAGAGACGAAGCAACCGTAGAGGTACCCATGCGTATTGTTCGCGCCGAAGAACAAGGTGTCTTGATGTCCTGACATGAGACTCGCATAAAAACTCGCCGAGGACGACATGACCGCGACGGCGAGGGCGATCCCCGACGGCGCCGTTTGGCGCACGTTGAGGTTGTACGACTTGAAGTCGGTGCACCGGTTCACCCATAACGTAGAGGTCACCCAGTTATTATACCCGTCTGACTTTTGTAGTGCACGATTGTGGTTGATGTCGACGGTGTTGTATGCGTAGGAGCTGCCGGAAGTAGTGATTTGACCCTAAAGTTGATGGATCGAGCGACCGACTGCGTCAGCTTGGCCGACAAAAGAGAGGAGACTGCCGGGGGCCCAAACGCCGAACAACCCCCTACGCGAACTACTTCTCACAACTGACCAGAAGAGTGATCGATCTGAAGCCTTTAAGAGGTTCAGGATAGGAGGAACGGTTTGTTCGATCCGAGGTTTTGTTCGATCGTCAGCAAGATTCCATGCTCTTCCCATAACAGGAGGTCAGAAGTTCTCCACGGGCCACGTACCATCAACGAAGAGTTGCTCCTGATACTGGCCAGACCCGATCAAGATCGTGGCAGGGGTGTTAGCGGCTGTCGCTTTAAGGCTATCGAGGGCCTGTTGGATAGTCCTGAACTTGGCCTTGGGGTCTCTCGCAGAAACGTAGATGGTCCCAACGGGACATTTCGAGAGATCTGGCGAGGTGGTGAACACCTGACACGCCTCGCGCTTAGCGGGGTCGAGCGCGGCGAAGGCCGAAAGCGACGCGAGTTGCGAGACGAGGACCCAACAGAAGAGCCGCTGGATGCGTGTGGGGCGGTGGTGGACCTGCACCATCGTAATGGACACGATAAAGTGGAGAAGATAGTGGGAGAGTGATGAGAGTAAAAGATGGGAGACCGATGAGATTCAAGATATCGGTAACATCCAGGCGAGGATTGGGAGAGACTGGGCACCTCAGTTCGGTCGGTGTTTCACCTGGAAGGACCCGTCCGGCGCTCCTTTCCTGTGAGCATGGGCGGTGGATGCCGCCCAGATCGGTTTCAGCTGCGCATTGGCCAACACGCACGTGGTGATCTTGCAACGGTACGAGTGTAGCTTTCACTCATGAATCGAAGATGGACACGGACTTTGGAGGCGGCAATCCGGTATCGCCGGTTCGTCGTCGATCGGCGGGAATAAAAGCAAGTCCTAGTACTAGCTGTAAGGGACGCCTTACAAGACGGCTTTATAAGCAGCCTCAGAGGTGCTAAGATTGGGGAACTGTAGTTTCGACTTGCTTTTTGTCTGGCGGTCAAGAACGACAGATTGTGATTATGCACAGCAGCGGCGCATATTTTACACTAACCGCTTCAACGCCCGAAATTAGCACGAGATCGGAGACGGTCCATGCACTTGTACATCCGCGACCTCCTCAAACTCAACATACTGTTTCAGAACGATGACATGATCTCGCGCTAGTCTCGAGACCAGTGGCTCTGTTTTTGTAATTCTCGCTGATGATCAAAACGCAGGCCAGGAGAGTGGAGAGGAGTGGACAAAAAAGGGGAGCGTCGGCGCACAGCGCTCTGCATTTTATGACTTAAAATTTGAAACAACGCGGACGGAAGGATGGTTATGAGGGTCTAGATAGATATGTCATGAATGACACTATAAAGGGAGACCGGAGAAACAGGGAGCCAGAAGCCGTCGGTGCGAGATCCGGTCCCACACCGATAAAGCCAGAGCCGTCTTTATGGCTCGTTCTCAGTCTACAACTCTTCATCATTACTTCAGTGCTTGGAATGGGCGTGGCTCCGGTGGTGGGTCTTCCTTCTACCATGCGAACGGGAGCTCCCACGCCGCAATCCACTCCTTCCATTCGACAAGACATGGCCGCCCGCGTCGTGACGTTGTGTCTGGGTTCCGGAAGTCGATTTTGCGATCGGGGACATATCCGGAACTTTTTGGGTCTGAGCAGCTGTGTGCTTGTAGTCAAAGTCGATGAAACCCGTGCCTCCACTCGGGGCGAAGACCGCGTTGATGTTGAACTGCTTGGCACTCTCTTCGTCCAAGATGTACGAGAGATGGTTGGAGTCGACCTCGCCTTGACGTTGTACCACTTTGCGACCGCTCGTAGATCCACCGGGGCCTTTGGAGTTGTACTCGGCTAAGAAGGTCTCACTGCTTAGTCGTGGATCGCTGTTCCACCATAAGCTGAAACCGGTCGGGATGATCACTGTAACGGCGAAACGGCAGTGTCAATTCCCTGCAAGTACAGGATTGATCGGGCATCCATCTCGCTAGCTTGCTACCGGATGGGAGGAGCACTTCTTTATGACTCACCCCTAGATAACTCGCATGATAGGAACACTGTGCGAGCGGTTTTGGTCCACGGGCGTCCCAGCGCTCTGTGCAAAAAAAAAATCACAGCGGTGGTGTCAGCTCCTCCTCAAGCAAGAGCGGGCAAATAGGACGCTACGAGACGAACACTTGACCGACTGGTGTGAATGAGCCTTTTTTGGCGTCGATAGACTACGGGAGCAGTAACCATGGGAAAAAGACTTCGATCAGCTTGATTGAAGTGTAATCTGGGAAGAGAGGTGGCAGATGAACCGGAGAACTGACGCTTTCGATCCGCGAGTTGGAAATGTAGCTGGACCGGTAAAACGCTCCATCAAAATCAGTCGTACTGGTCGGAAACAAGGAACTCATTGGACGAAACTCACGCCCCACTCGTCTTGGACAGGTCGCCGTTCCACGCCACGATGGCACCGAGCGCTCGACTGGCAAGTACGCTGCTTTCCACCCAAAGCACTCCCCAGCCGTACATATAGTCGACTGTGCCCCTGACGATGCACCCGTGGATATATACATTCGCGTGAGGACCGACAAAGAGCGTGTCCTGCCATGCTGCGATGGTGCAGCCGTAGAGGCCTACGTTGGACGAGAAGGCTGCGAAAGCCAATGCAATCCCTTTCGTCTGCAACTGTTCTATGTCGATGTTGTATATCTTGAAATCGGGGCTGTTGCTAATCTTGAAGGTGGCGGTCGCGTCGTTGTGGTAGCCATCGCTCTTAAGCAGTGCTCGTTTACGCGCGATTCGCACCGAGCTGTTCAACTCCCCCGAATCCGAAGCCGAGGTTGTGATTTGACCCTTTACAGCGGTGCATGGACAAACGTCAGCCAACATAATTCAAAATCAGCATCCATTACCGGGACCGCGGACATACGAGGACTGTGACAGGTGCGGGATCTGCACATGAAAGAAAGGAGACAGTCACCCCCTCGTCCGTCAGCAGAGTGGCCCCTGTCAAAAGCGGTGCCAAAGTCTTGAGGTGGGAGGCTCACGGTCGACAAGGACACCCGTCAGGTAAAGACCCTTCCCGATCAACACCGTGACCGTTGCGCTAAGCTCATTTTTGGCGATGTAATCAAAAGCCTTCTGGATCGTGCGGAAATGAGCTGAAGCGGCCGTTGGGGAAACGAAGATCGTCCCCTTTGGGCACTTGGCGAGGTCGGGCGCGTCGGGGAAAGTTTGGCAAGCCAGGCGTTCTTCCGTACTCATCGAGGCCAGGACCGGGAAGGCGAGTTGGGATAAAAATATTAAGCATCTCAACAAAGTGGAAATGTTGACCAGCACCATGATGTTGCAAGAAGAAGGAGGTAAAGGTAAAGGTAAAGGTAAGGTGGGCGAAGAGGTGCTGGGGCTGGGAGCCACGCCCTGACGTGCAGATGGGGGTTAAGAGGAAGAAAGAAAAGGATGAAAACTCTATTGGATGATGCCGAAAGAGGCTAATACTCGGATGAGATGACACCGGCTGGGGCTGTGACTCAACCCCCGCCTTTCGCTTGAGGACAGGACGGGTCCGAGCGCCACCAGAGCCTGAGCTCCTTTGCGCCTGATGCTTGTTTCAGCCTCGCATCGTCGGTTCGTACCGAGCCTCCTGTTCTCTGCTCCTACACAGTGGTTGGCGATCAAAGAGCACAAAAAGGAAGGTGCATATCTTAACTTCCTGGGCCAAATAATGACGTCACGCCTGTAAACGACCGTGCGCGTAGCTGTTGAGCACAGACATTCGAGAAAAGGAGCCGTTTTGTCTGCCCAAGGTTTTGCCAGGGGAAGAGGAGGAGAAATACTTTCGTATTGCCCGATCCGGCAATCAATCTGCCAGGTTATTCCACTCTTCTGTAGGCTTCCCCCATCATGCCGAGTGTCCGCCGCTGGGGAGCACGTAAGTCGATCTATGACTCACGCCGTTGAGGTCGAGGTTCGGTTTCAGCTTGTCGCTGGCGCCGACACGGGATCCCGGCGTTTCACGGCCTTCCTCAGACCTCAGCTCCAGCTTGCATAGCCGATCCGACGAAGGATCCGAGTGCATTTCTAATTAATCGTGACGTAGTCTGAAAGATCGCTGAGCGATCGCTGGGCCTGTCGCTACATAGTGATGCATTCGCGACTCGGAAGAAAGCAGGTAAGACAACGCAGATCCGCAGACGGCCGCTGGACACCGGCGTGCGTTCGGCATCAGGCGATCCCCTCCGTGCATGCTGCGCTTGGCATACCGACACGGATCGATCTGCAGCTGGGAGGGTCTCGGATTCATCGGGCAATTGCGCCAGTGCCGACAACAACGCTCTTCCGCAATAGGAGAAGGGAGAGAATCTAGGGTATGAAGTCTGGTCTGAACGTATGTATTGCAATTCCGCACCGCAGTCCAGGGGCAAGCCCCTGAAATCCCAATTGGGCAGGTGGACAAGCCGCCAGCGCAAGCAAGAAGTCGAGAAAGAGTTCGAGCACACATTAACAACAGAGTCCGTATCATTAAAATGCCGTCCGCTGGCACGGATATTCGATCCAAGTCATTCTCGCCCCTGCGAACAGGGTGTCCGGCTTTCACTGGCTCGCAGTCTGCGCGTCCAGGGTATACGATAGGTGATTGGCATTGATAACATGCGGGTCGATGACGTTTTATTTTCTTGGTGGCGATGAACCGCGGTCCCGAGGATTGGTATTCCGCTATAGAGGTTGAGCTCGAGAGGTGCAGATCACTGGCCTGCCAGAAAATTCTCCTGAGTCGATGGAAGCCGGTTCGAAGAACGCGCTTCGCTCTCGTTAGTCTATGGTCATAATTGATCCAGGATACTTCTGTGGCTGACAGTCATTCATGTAAAACTTAAGGCAAATCATCGGCCTTCGGTTATCACAAGGTCCTCCCGGAAATCTGAAGAGGCGACTTCAAGTGAAGGTCAGAGTCGGGAAAGCCGTCAGCATGTCAGCAGGGACGGCCTCGGCCGGTTTAAAAGAGCTTACGCTGATCCCGAAGCGACGCCTCTACCCTCCTTCGATGAACTACAAAGTCCCAGGCATGAATCAGCTTGATGATGCTCAAAAGACTGATGAAGATGCGCCCGTCGCAACAAATTAAGTGCTCACAGTAACAATGTGGAAATTTGAGATGAAACTGAGCAAAACGGGGTATGGCGGCACGTCAAAACAGTTGGCCTCAGAGGCTGAGAGTCAGAGCACGAAGATCCGCAGCCATGTGTATCAAGTGCTCTCGACTCACACTGCACTCGACTCTGTTTGAGGATAGCCCCTTCCACGCCGCGACCTATCCGAAGCCTTATAAGTTGCAAGCACACTTGCTTCGATCCACGCCGATCCCAGACCATAGACGTAGTCGAGTACCTTTCTGACGATGCGACCCTTCACATACAAATAATATCCATGCGCTGTATCCGAATGACCCACGGTATTGCACCCATCAAAACTCGTCTTGGACAAGGTCGAAGCGAACGATCTCGCAACGCCGTCGTTGTACTATTGGTTCGGTCTTTTTCACACACTATGTTCATGACTGCAAGTTGAAATTGTACATCTTTAATTCGGGACATTGAAGGAAGGGGAATAGGTGGGTGAGCAGGAGGAGACTTTGGCCCATGGGCCATACGCGAGTGGAAAATGAGGGGAGATGGAGATACATGTCGAACCGGTCGAAGGAGTGGAACAACGTGAAGCGAGAGGAAGAGGGGGAAGCGCAGGTTTGACCGAACCTCGTGATGACAGCGCATCGTCCTTCGCGGCACTTGACCTCTCATTCCACATGGTGCACCCACGTGAGTCATGGTAGGGCCTGAGCCATTTGCCGAACCGGTGGAATGCAACCCTAGTGTCGCAGAAATGTTCTCGAGTGGTAACTGATGATGACCACGACTCAGTCCAATGAATAGGGACGAGAACAGAGTGGCCAGAGACTAAGGGACAGACTCGCGGAAGGCTAGAAAGTGAAGCGTAAAGCTAATAAGGAGAGAGATTAGAGACTAGTAAAGTAGGGAGATTGAGTGACTAAGGAGAGAATGACACGCCGCTAGGCTCAATCCCAAGTACCATAACAGGAACAATAATCAGATGAAGGACGGGATAACCCATATGACCATATACGAATGACACCTAGGTCGTCGCGTGGTCAGGGGGCGACAGAAAGAGGGGTGCCATTTCAGCGAATGTTGGGGTCGGCTGATCAGTTTGGACCGTTTCGGGCCTGTACCTAATGGACCAGGTGAAAGGAAGACAAGTTAAGCTTGTTCCAGATGACCGGAGGAAGTATGGCGAGATGGAGCATCAATCTGTCAGAGAGATCACCCCTGTCTTGAGCTCAATCGCCACACTCTGCCGAATCGACCGGGTCGAATTCGATCAGCGGGCGCCCCCGGGGGGGGGGGGGGGGGGGGGTCCAAATTTGTCGGACCGGCGATTCGAAACTCCAACGTCTCGAAAGGATGAACCGGAAACAATTGCGTTAAGAATGGTTTGGGACAGGTCAGCTGAAAGAAAAACAGAGATCGCGCGTGCGTAAAGCGTCTGTATGGTGACCCACCCATGACGTCAACGCTCAAGTCAGCCATGCTGGAGCTTTCCAAGATAAATGACCTGGTCCGAGCGCGCGCCCTGGCCAGCAGAGCCCTTTTGCCGCCCCTCCGCAACCTCTGAACCGCGATTAAACCCACATCGAACTGAGCTCATCCGCCACCGCCACCGCCACCACCATGTCCACACCAACAACAAAACCCCAGCCCACCTCCGAAGAGATCTCCGAACTCCTGCTGTGCGCCCGCTACGGCGACGAAGAGGACCTGGAAGAGATGCGAGCGTTCGTGGACAAGTACGGAGCTGAATGGCTCGCAGATGCCAAGGACGAAAGGGGGAATACGTGTTTGCATTTGAGTGGCGCGAATGGGCATGATCGTACGTTTTCTTTTTGCGTCGCGTGAATTTGGGTAGTGGGTGGGATGGAGAAGTGTGCTACACTGCAGCTCTGGTGGACGCTCTCGGCGAGCTCTCAGCCAAGGCTTGAGCAAGCCACGACCATCCTAGATCAAAGTTGACCTCATGTAGCTGATTTCTCTTCATCACTGGCAGGAATCATCACCTATCTACTACCCCTCCTACCCCCTACATCCCTGACCGCCTCGAACGAAGCCCTCTCAACCCCGCTGCACTGGATCTCGCTCAACTACCACCTCTCAACACTGCACCTACTCTGCCCCCATCTCCCGCGATCCGCCTACGATCTCAAGAACCTGAAAGGAAAGACCGCCGTTCAAGAAGCCGAAGAAGCGTGCGAGAGTTTTGTCGTGGAGGAGAAGGATCAGGACACACCTAGGGGGAAGGAGAGGGTCAGGAGGGAAAAAGTTGTTGGGTATTTGTTGGAGAAGATGGGGTTGGGGGTTGGGAAGAAGGGAGATGGTGAGAGCGGTCGGGGAGTAGATGGGGAGGAGGTGATCAAGGCTGGGAGTGTAGAGGGGAACGAGGAGGAGATTGAGAGATTGACCAAGGAGGCGGAGAGGATCGAATTGGAACAGAAGGAGAAAGCGGCGCAGGCTTGAGGGCGGATGAAGTGGGTAGTTGTAACGATCATTCTACATCGCAATATACAACGGAGAGCTCCGACATGTCGTTCTCGAAAGCGCTACGGCTTCTTTACGAACATAAAATCCTTCAATTACAAATGACAAACTTGCGATGCGACAAGAACGAACGGAAATCGACCAACCCTCTCGACCTTTGTCTAGCCCATTCAAGCGACACTCTCCACCTGTTCAGCCCTGTACAACCAATAGTTCGTTCGAATCGGGTCGAATTGGATCAACGAGCGAAAGAGCTATTCGTTCGAAACAGCAGAATCAAAACACCATTCAGTTTTCACAATCCCACATCATTGCCAAAAGCTAAAACTCACCGCCGCGCTCTCCCCCTTCGCCTCCTGAGCGGCGATATCAGCCAGGAACTCGATCGCCAACCAACTTGGTAATTCGGCATCTTCTGATATTTTAGGCTCGTCTGAAGAAGTCGATGTTTCTCGTTGTCCTAGTGCGAGGGGTTGGACGAAAGTCCGCAGGTCGGAGAGGGGTGTTGAGGTTTGTTTGAGGATGCTGGTGGTGGGTAGGGGTGACAGTTCGTCAATGGTACGGGTCTCGGAGTATAGGGAGGGAACGGGAACTGACCCTCTGAGATAATTCCAAGCCGAAGGGTTGTTGGGTGACAAAGCCAACTTCTCCTTCACATATCTGCTCACCGAAGAACCGAGAACCGAAATGTGAACAAATCTCGACTCAGGGAACTTTCCCAACCATATGGATAAACCCACCTCAATTCCCTCCCCAGCACCTCCTCCTGCCGCCCACCCATCCCACTTTCAAATGCGACCCAAAATCGATGATTCCATGCCGAGTTGTTCCTCACATCCTTCTCCAAAAGCCCCTCCGTATACTTCAACTCGTCCTCCCAAACCTGCGCTGAAGAATCCTGATCTTGATGTGCAGTACTTGTGGAAGCGACATCCTCTTCAATGTGGGAGGTGCTGGAAGGTGTGAAAAAGTGTAACAGCGCCCATTGTCGATAGGCCCAGGTATGGTAGTTCTTGGCGTCAAAGGCGAGCGCACGGGTCGTGAACGGGATCTCGCGTGAGAATGATTGCAAAGCGGTGACGATCGTACGACGGTGTTGCCTACACAGCCAAGGTGGTAAGTTCCCCCATTATGGACTGTGCGTGTGGGAGGTACTGACCACACTTGGTACGACTTGAGGTGCTCCTTGATCAACTCGTCCATCAGATCGAGTTCCTTGGTCAGATCGGCCTTGATCGCCAATAAAGTCTGAGCTCGATAAGCCCTGTTCACACAGAACCCAAACGATCCTCATCTCCATCAGTGACGCTGACTACCACCTGGGCCGTACCCTCGCTCGACTCGGATACTCGGGAGACTAACCAAATCGAATAATGGCCCGGGTTCATCCTGATCAACGCCTCGGTCAATTCAACGCCTCGGGTACTCAATTCCCCTTTCTGGACCAAGGCACGAAAGGTGTCCATCGCATCTCGGTCTGATCATCAACCCGAACAGAAGCGATGCGTCGCGGGGTCTCAGCTTCAGCTTGCACTTGCACTTGCGCAGGACGACTGCGAAGGCACCTCATCTGCTGACGAGCGGTCCGGGTGGGTGTGATGTGTTGTGGTTCACTCACAAGGTTCAGCATACGCGATAGGCACCAAAGCGTTCGGAGCGTCCTTCTGCGGGATTGGTTCGAGGTCTGCCCATCCTGGTCGGGAGGCATACGGGATGTAGGACGAGGACATGATCGATGTACGCGAGCAAGCACAAGTGGGGGTCGGTTGGTGGAGGAGGTAGTAGCGGTTACGGGCTAAGGGATGGTGTTGCTGTACTACTCAGAGTCGAGGAGTAAAAGTGCCTGGTATGGGCAAGTCTTTGAATCGGCAGAACGTAAAGAAACGCGCACCAAAGTGCTCCAAAGTGGGGTTGGACTCGATCGGTCCTGGACAATGAAACAAAGGGGGAAAAGCGCGCCTCCCGCTCGGACAGAGCTCCCCATCTGACGATCCGCTTTTAAAGGGCATCTCCTAAAGTATTCAACACCAAAAATCTCAATAAGAAACCTCCTCACCCGATCACATCCCTACACCACCTCTCCCACCTCTCGAGTACATCCCTGACCCACAAATCATACGCCCCCTTCCCGACTTCAAACATTTCGATATGCCTTTGACCGCAATCCCCACATGGAGGAGAACCCTTCCCCCCTTCGCTCTTGCCTTGGTTCGAGCACAAGGCCATCATCTTTGCTCTTCCCGCCACTTCGATCAACACCAACCTTTCCCACCGATGATGGTTCGGCGCCCCTCGTTCGGCGAAATGCATCGTCGCTCCGACGGGCCTTGGTGTAAAGTTCGCTCGGGGCAATACGTCCCTTACGATCGGTCTTCGAGAAGGGCATTGGTCCTTCCATTGTGAGAGACGCGAGAGCGGTTTGACGGAGCGACCGATCTTGAGGTAGGTCGTGGAGGTGGTGCTGGACGTGGGGGGGAATTCATGGACGTAGAGGTAGCTGTTTCGCTCCGAAGGGGGATGGAACTCAAAAATTGTTAGTGAGGGCACGATCGTACGATGATTTAAAATCTACCACGTACCCTTCCGAATCCATCCCCGAAACCGCATTCGCCATCTCACTCCTCAATAACACTTTCGTTCTCTCGTCCAAATCACTTAAAATCCAATCCGCATACTCGACCCAATGTTCCCCGCCCCTCGTTTTCGACAAAACAAAACACCCCGGTTCCGAAAGGGACGTTTTGAGATGTTGGTGGCAGTAGGAAGCGAGATAAAGATCGTGTAAAGGACCAGGGGAGGAGAGGTCGCCCGAGGTGGATTCGACCATGCGCGTGCAGCGCTTATTCGAGGTCGTTGTGCCGCTACATTGGACACGAGGTTTGCTGGATGAAGTAGAGGTAGGAGTGTAAGCCTTGGAGGTGCCCGACCGCCGCTGAGCTGATGAAGGTGTCTTGGTCGGGGTCACGTTCTCCCTTCCCGGATTCGAAGTAGGCGAGACAATCTTCTGGGTCGGCGCCTCGATCGGTTTGTCGGCCAGTCGCTTGGGTTTGATGCCCGCTGAAGCCGGCGGTAAAGTCGTAGCCTCGATCCCAGCGCTTTTAGGAAATGCACCCGGAAGCTGAGGTGTGATATTCCTACTGCGATCTTGACCACTCGGATGGAAAAGTTGCATCGACCCAGGTCGACCCGGCCCGATCTCGGCTCCGGCTCCTCCTCGATCGGGAAGGCCAGCAGGTAGTTGAGGAGAGGGCGGCACGGTCTGACGAAATGGATCGGGGCCTCTAGGTGGAGAAGGCAAACTCGCTTTAGGATCGAGCGGGATCGCTTGTGGGTACAGTGTCAAAGTGGGTCGAGGAGGTGCCGAGCCTGTGGATGAAGGCGGAGGATACAAATTCCTCGGTGGTATCGGGGGAGGTCCGGTAGGGGTAGAAGAATGGTACGAGTGCTGAGAAGGCCTCGAGGGGAGATAGGATCCCGAGGCCGGATTTTGGACATTATCTCTCCAAGATGAGGGGTGAATCTTCCCTGGAACAGTCCTCACGGACTGCTGAGGCAAACCCGAGGTCGAAGCCGAGATTGCCGGCATGCTCGAGGAGCTTGGAGGTCTCGGCAATGGTGGCCTATTCGACGTTCTTGGAGGTGTGGCGAGTGTCGGTGGCGTTTGGTACGACCAACACATGTCCCTTTCCGAATCGAGTCGAACGGTGCTCATTTGATGACACATCATGTTGCCGATCGCAGCGAGGTCCGGTGTGCTTGCCGAAGGGACGACGGGTGGATACGTTCGAGTCTGCAATTGTAGAGGGCTGCTATTGCTCGAGGCTGAGGCGTAGTGGGACCATGCTCGGGATTCACCGAGGTTGCGTGGGCCAAAACCAGAGGCGTAAGGTCGAGAGGATGTGGACTCGGTGTTGGGTGCCCACACTGGACGTGACGAAGGCGGCGCATAGTAGGTTGCTGTCGTCGGGTTCGGGCTGGTGGTGTTGGAGTAGGACGAGGAGGAGGGCGAAGAGGGTGACGGTGACAAGGTAGAGGTTGGAGAATCACGCTTCGAGTGATTGGTCCTGAATAAGTTCTTGAAGGCTCCCATTGCCGTGTGTTATGGCTGTGCGTTGTCAAGCAGCAACGCGAGCTCGAACTCGGGAGTTGAGCGATCGCAATCCCCGGCCCGACTCAGAGCACAAAGTCGTCGCAATGGTTCGAGTACAGCTGCACGAATGTCCTGTTCGAGTGGACCAGATCCGAAAAGGGCTTCAATGTTGTTGGATAACCGTCTTTGATGGTCGTCGTCGTCGAGTCGAGGACGATCGCTCGAGTCGAACGAGCATTCCAAGCCGGAGACACAGCCTCGACGCGCCAGGTCACGGGACCTCGGCCGAAGGCTTGAAGAGGGTCGAGGAGCCGGCCAGGACTTTCCTCGGAAAAGCTCTTCCCATCGAAGCACATCGCCTACCACTTCAAAATTAATTTATAATTCAAATCATGTATTCAACACCATCCATCCCTACTTTCCTCTCAACAAATCACAAATCCCATCCAACCCCTTCGCAACTCCATCAACCTTACCCCCCTCCTTCCACCCTCTGACCCCTTCCTTACCCGCCTCAAAGTCCTCAATAGCCTGATTATCCTCCGTCTCCCTCGGTACGTAAATCGTCCTCAACCCAAAACTCTTCGCCGCTCGACAATCCTGAATATGCGCCGCGACCATCGCCACCTTCCCTGGCTCCAAGTCCAACTTTTTACATGCCCCCAAATACATCGCCGGGTTGGGCTTGTACGAATTCAACAAGTCGCCGGAGAAGATGAAATCCCAATCGAGTTGAGCATGTTTGGCGACGTCAATCAAGAGACGGGCAGAACCGTTGGAGAGGGTACCTTTCAGGATTCGACGGTCGGCGAAGGATCCGAGGGAGCTGAGACCGGGGGACGAGTCGCGCCATCCGTCGAGGTTGTGCCAGAAGAGGTTGACGGTGGTTAAAGCGGCTTCATCCCATGCTTTTTGGAGAGGGGCGTATTGCGCTTGCTTGAGGAGGTCGTCGAGTAGCTGTGGCATAGGAGTCAGAGGTAAGCCGAGGGAACCATCAGATGATGTCGTTTCGGTCGGCAAAGAAATGTGGGGCTCACCTCGCGGTGCAGTTGGTCGACATTCGTAGGGCCCGGAGCCCCACCGGCGATCTCCCGACTGACGGATGAGGTACAGACTGTCAGTAATCATGATTTGTCTCCCGTGTACTGTCAGGAGAGGGTCTCCGCAAGCTCACGTGCGGCGCATATAGCCAGCCCTCCACTGCTTGGTGAATTGCAGCAAGTCGATCGAGCCGAGCTCTGCCCAGGCATTCCTGCAGCACATTAGCGACCCCGACGCTCTACGGTCGTTGTGAAAAAGAAGCTTCACACCGACTAACCGATCCCGTCCTGCTTGACGCGTTCTTGCAATTGTCGATGCACCGATCCTTGCCAATCGACGACCGTCCCAAAGACGTCGAACAACAGCGCCTCGACGCCCAACAGAGGGGAAGTGCTCATCCTCGCAATGGCTAGTGGGATCGGTGGCACTAGGCTTGATTGGAGTGGTAGCACTATGCTCGACTCTTGAAGAAGAGTCTCAGGGCTAGCGCCGGTAAAAGTGCGGTAGTCGGAATTGAGGAGGGGTCTGGAACGATGAAGGGAACTCTTAGCCCGGAGGCCGCAAGCTTCGGTAATCAGTCAGTGCCGATTAGCGGCCGGACCCGACGAGCATGCGCCCGGGGCGCCGCAACTAGCGCAAAATGTCGAATTTGCCTGCTGAGGGAGATGGAGTACACAATGCTGGAAATGACGATGCATGAGATACACTGACTTTACACGTGGCATAGGGGGAGGAAAAATACGTGGCAAATGTTACCAAGAGGCCGCGTCATCTTGCTCGACGAGGTTTGTCTAACCCAGCTTGGACCAAGTGTACACACTCTTTCGGAGACGGAATCGCTCACTCGATCGGCGCGCCGAACAGGGTATGAGGGTGGAACGCTACCAGAGGTTCGGATGAATTGCATGGTGATCATGGTGTAAGACTAAGGATACAAGGGTGTTGATGGCTGATTTTTAAGGCTACAAAACCCGCAGTGTGAACGTGCACAGGAGGGGGACCCAGGAGGACTCGGAAAGGAGCGAGAAGAAGGAAGAGGGAAAAGACCACCGCACTGGAGTGGTGGATTTATGAGCAGGGCATGCCGTTGACCTGGCAGGACTGGTCATCGAGGGTGAGGTCGTAACAGGTGTTGCCCTGATCGGTCGGGACCGAGGCCTGGTTCGCGGCGCAGGTCTCGATCACGAACACGCTCGCGCCGTCGACGTCGGTGATCGAAGAGAGGATCGGGTCCGTCGCGTTGGCGGCGTAGCAGTTGCCCTCGACGGGGTCGAATGCACCCATCGTCAGGTTCGAGGCGTAGATGGCCTCAGCGCAGTCGTACTGGTCCGCCGAGTCGGTGTTGAGCACGGAGAGCGAAGCGACCATCGAGTCGGGGTAGTACGACCAGGCCGTGTCGACGGCCGAAGCGGGAGCGGAGGTGTCGACGACGCAGGCGTTGTCAGAGAGGACCCAGCCGTTGTTGCAGTCGTTGACGGTGCCGTTGGCGGCGCAGCTGGCGGCGTTGGGGTCAAAGGTCGAGCAGGACGAGCAAGTACCGTTGTTGAGGAAGTCACCGTCGATGCAGGTCGTCGCACCGTTGAAGAGGTCGCACGTAAGCGAGTCCTGGTAGGTCGAGGCGCAGTTTTGGCAGATTCCGTCTGAGGGGGCAGCAGCAGGTGGAAGTGAGGGTCAGTCAAGGGTGCGAGTTTTGATAAGGTGCGTCAACACAGATAGGGACTGACTGAAGTTTCGGAATTGCGATCCGGTGCAGCTGGTGAGGAGGGTCGAGCAAGCGGACTTGTCGGCGGTCAAGGTGCACGACGAGGCGGTGAGGGTCACATCGCGGCAGCGAGCCTTGGCACTGGGAACGAGCGCGTTGTTGGTCTTGCACGAGCCGAGGACCATGACGGTCGAATCAGCGTCCCAGGCGAGCTTGGGCACAGCCGTGGTCGCGGGCGACGAGGTGGAGAAGCACGTCAACGAGCTCGTGTCAAAGACGGCGACCTGCGAGCCCTTGCTGACGGCGCCGCGACCGCAGATGATCGGAGTCTGGACGTTCGAGTCGTACGAGACATCGGGGATCGACGACGCAAGGTAGTAGGACCAGGCCGAACCGAGCACGCAGGACTTCTTGTCGGCCGAGACGGTGTACGGCGCCGTGCAGGCGGTGACGACTGTGGCGCTGGTGCAAGTCGTGGCGAACGAGTTGACGGACGTGCAAGCAATGCAGTCATTTTGGCCCGAGTTGAGTTTCAGCTGTGGGTGAATCAAGCGAAGAAGCAAAACAAAATGTCAGGACGCGATCGTCGTAGCGCGGTATCAGAAGCGCGCCGCCAGCCAGCCAGAACTCACGTAGGCTCCCGAATTGCAGGTCGCGATCTTGCCGGCGGTGCAGGTCGCGGCGAGGTTGTCGAATCGGTTGCAAGTGACGCAGGTGCGGGTGCTGGGAGCGTTGACGAATCCGGTGGAGCAGACGCTCGCGCACTTGCCGGCAGAGAGGAAACCGGTGTTGCTGCGAAGGGGTAGCAAAGCGGGCCGGGTCAGCCTCGGAGAGCGCGTCAGGGGATGCGCGCGCCCGCGAGGGCCGGGAGCGGGCTCGCCGGCCACCCGAGAACAGACTCACCATTTGGTAGCGGCGGAGAAAGAGCATGTTGCGGCTCCGGGGAATTTGGACGTGCAGGCCGTGCAGACATTGTTGTTGTTGAATGTACTTGCGGGGCAAGTTGTCACGCCTGAGAGAGAGAGATGAGTGGAAGGGTGCGAAGAGCGCGGAGCAAAAGTCAGCTCTCCGAGATATAGGGGGCCTGGTGCAACCACGCGGGCGACGCGCTGGAAGCCGAGTTTTCAAGAAACGTACAAGCTCCGTTGGAGAGGGAACCAGTGGCGCTGCAATACAGAGAGAGAGAGAGAAGGGGGGGGGGGGGGGAGTGACTTAGTTAGTAAGTGGGAAAATTTGACAATGTCCAAGCTCCACCATCAGCTCTTCTGCCACCGCGGACTCACCATCGCAAGGCCGCAGTCGCCGTGCAGGTCGAGGCGCCGGGGAACTTCCATGAGCAAGGCTTGCAGACGTTGCTCTGGGGCAAGGGGTATTGGCCGGTACCACGGCAAGTAGTGATCTTTTGACGGCGCTGGATGCTCCTGCCTTGGGGGGCATGGATGGCGGCGGCGTCGGCGACCGAGGTCAAGGACACGACGGCGAGCACCGAGGCGACGGCGGAGGAGAGCATGAGCATGGTGGGTGGAAGCGAGGGGGCGAGGAGGCAAGGAGGAGCACGGGGACCGGGAGCAAGGTGGGGAAAGAGGAGTGGAGCTGTGAGTGGGAAGAGGGAGAGAGGTGAGGCCGACATGGCGGTCGCTTTAATACTTGCCCCCGACGAGGGGGGGGCGACGACGACGGGGAGGGTCAGGCGGCCCAACGAGTTGGGCCTACCGACCCTCGGCGTCGTTCCGACGTGGAGATCCGACGCGACTTGCCCGTTTCGATGCACCAAAATCCTCCCCATCGCATCCAACGCAAATTTTAAATTCCAAAGCGGATGCCAAGCCGGGACACTGCACCATATTTGTCTTCAACCTCGACCCGGTTCAGCGTCGGGTCCAAGTCGGCGGCACCACGGATCGACGCGACAGGGATGGTCCTGCTTGTAAGCGGAAGGATTTCGACGACTTGGGACGAGCCACACTAGTAACTCTAGGCGGAAGCGTGTGGCCTGCCGTCGGCCACGCGAGACGCACGCGCGCGCGCGCGGGAGACAGATCGAAACCGCGTCCGGAATCCGGGCATCTCTTTGAGCCGTCCGCCCGGGCCGCCTGACCCCGCCAAACTGGGCCACGGGGGCCACAGGGAGGTGGAAATAGAGTTGTCGGTGCCTGGGGACGGCACGCAAGGCACCTGCCGATCACGACTAGCCACCCCCCACCTCGGTGCAGAGACCATCCAAAAAACAGTGTAAGGTAGGCAGGGGGCGTACCGACCTACAGGCGCTCCCTCCCGTTGCTAAGGATCGTGCATCTCCCATTAGGAAGGTCCCTAAAGGGGCTTTGCTGGAGAGTCGGGCCACCGTGGCCCGCCTGATCTGCCCCCGGGTTGCAACGTCCACCCTCCTTGCATGAGGCAAGTTGGTCCGCAGCCATACGGGGAATCGGGAAGCCAGCTTGTGTTTTCGTGTTCAGGCTCTCATAGTATTGCAAGAAATGCGTTGAGCAATGGCTTTGACCGCGTCGTTGACTCCTGCAGCGCGAGAGGGACCGATGAAAATTCGCGATCAAATTCTTCGAACTTGCCACACCTACCTGCTTATTTCACCCACCATATCGCGATGGATAAATTGACTGGCCTGCGCCCGCACGGAGGCGGGCGATCCGGACCGGCCCCGACTGAAGCCTGACTGCCTGACCCCCTACCGAAAAGGTTCCGACGGATCCGGTCGCGCGTCAACCATCGTCGACATCGAACTCGAGATCCCAGAATCAGCAGAACTCAGGCCGATTTAGCGAAATTCAGGCGGACTCGGTATGGTAAAATCCAGGAATTTGAAAGTGCCTGAAACGTGCAGAAGGTTTCTCTCTACGTCGCGAGACTTGAGATCGACGGGGCCTCCTCGAGTGCCTGAAAAGGTGGGGGAGGTGGGTATCGCCCCTCTTCGGATAATACCTACGACTCGATGACGAACCTGTGGCGCTATATCAGGTTCGGGAACATTCCGCGTATCGAGAACCCAGGTAGATACCAACGCGCCCCTTGCAGCCGGCAATACGTGTTCGCGGCCGGTCAGTAGCAAAGGGGTGCCGCCCCATAGCAAAACTGGTGGCCAGGCTCAGTGCGGCACCACGCAGCTTCTTACGATGATCGAAATGCTCGATAAACATCATGTAGCCGTATCGCTCCAGATGAGGCTATGGGGATCGCACCTGCCTCAGATTCACATCGCCTGGCAGCTCTCACGGTCTGGTCGTTGTGCTGTGCACAGCGCCTCGAAGTCGTTGTTTCAATAGTAGGACGTTGTGTATCGCGACGAAGAACTGGACAAGCTTTAGTAGAACTTAAATCATATTTGGATTCTATACCCTTCGCTAGCCAACAACCTCTGGAAAGGCAGGTCTCTTTGTAAGGATGTAAGGTCATCAGAAGTCGCCCCTTTGAAGCGAGCCTAGAATCTGACGAGCAATAGTAGTTGATAATAAACTTGATGAGGTTTTCAGTATTTCAGGAGAATAGGTTGCTAAAACAGATGTTGGGTAAGGCTACATGGGGTTGCGTAAGGGCTACAGTATCGCTTGGTGCGACTGAGAGCTGACGGAGAATGCAGAACGCCATCAGGGGAACGTCAGAAGCAGGCAGCGCCAGTAATTCGAAATCAGCTATCATCAGTAACGATTTCGTAGCAGTTGGATTCTGAAGCAGCCGAGGAATAATGCATAAAGATGAAGTGAGCGTCTGGTCTCAATGGGATCGCGCGGACTCCCGGAACTCACCCACTGTCCGGTTGGTGGTAGCGCAGGGTGTGATCAGGTAGACGCTCGCCCCGACCGAGTCCGTTTCCGAGCCGGTGAGCGTACGGGTGGCATTGTTGGCCCAGCAAATCTTGCCTGAGGCGTCGTAAGCCCCCAAGGTATAGTTGGCCACGAGCACATCGTCGGCACAAGCGAACTGATCGCTTGCGTTGCGGCTCACGACCGGAAGGCCTTGGATAGTGGAATTGAAGTAGAACGACCACACTGTCTCGGCATTCTGACCAGATGAGGTCGTGTCAACGACGCAGGTATTGTTCGATAGGACCCATCCGGCGTTGCAGCCTCCGAGGTTTCCGTTGCTCGAGCATTCGGAAGCGTTCGGATCGAAAACGGCGCACGAGCTGCATGTTCCGTTGACGAGGAATGTGCCGTCGATGCAGGACGTCGCACCGTCGAATAGATCGCAGGTCCTGGATTCACTGTAAGCCGTGTCGCATTCTTGACATACCCCGTCTTTATCCGCAAAAGGAGATCATCAGGTTAAGATTTTTTGTTAGAGAATGTGTGTGAGCATGCAAGCAGATTCCTCGAAAAACTTACTGAAGTTGCGGAACTGGGACCCCAAGCAGGGAGTCGAAAGAGAGGAGCAAGAAGCTCTGTTCGCCAAGGTGCACGACGTTGGGGTAAGAGTGACGTCGCGACAGCGCGCCCTCGCCGCGCGAGCGATGAGGTTGTTCGTTTTGCACGTGCCGTAGACGAGAACCGTCGAGTCGGCATCCCAGATCAAGTTGGGAAGTAGCGAGGCCCCAGAAGTCGAAGTGGCAAAGCAAGTCAATGAACTGGTATCAAACACGGCAACTTGCGACCCTTCCCCGACGGCGTTTCGCCCGCAGATGGTGGATGTTTGAACGTTAGACTCATAAGGGACGTCGGGGATCGACGCAGCGAGGTAGTAGGACCAAGTTGACGCAAGGACACAGGATCTCTTGTCGGACAATACCATGTACGGTGCAATGCATGCGGTGACCACGGTCGCGCTAGAGCAAGTGGAAGCAAAGTCGTTGACGGAGTTGCAAGGCACACATGAATTTTGCTTGGAATCGAGCTGCAAAGACAGGTATCGCTCGTGTAAATCTTCGCGAGGCGCTAGTTGCTCACCGAGCGCTCCTGATGGGGTGCGACTCACATATGCTCCCGACTTGCAGGTTGCAATCTTGCCGGCGGTGCAGGTCGCGGCGAGGTTGTCGAATCGGTTGCAAGTGACGCAGGTTCGGGTGCTGGGAGCGTTGACGAATCCGGCGGAGCAGACACTCGAGCATTTGCCTCCAGAAAGGTATCCGATGGTGCTGCGCAGAAGTGCCGGCACATGTATAGGTCAGCTTGAGCCTCTTGGGGGACCGAATACCTCCCCAATCATATTCACCACTTTGTGGCTGCATTCGCATCACAAGTTGCGGCCCCAGGGAATTTGCTTGAGCACGGCAAACACGCTCCGTTGCCAATAAATGTACTGGCGGGGCACCTCGTCACGCCTGAGCAGGCCGGAGGAGCAGGTTTGATTAGTCACACTTGCGCATATACGAAGTGAGGAGGCAGCCATGGGATTCAGCATACGCACAAAGGCCATTCCAGAGATATCCAGTCGCACTGCATACGTTACAAGCCGTTTCAACGGACGATTTTGGGCATCCCCGTAGCTCCGACCGCGGTCTCTAAAGTCCAGGCGCTGACCCACTCACCATCGCAGCGCCGCCGTAGCCGAACAGACCGAAGCGCCGGGAAACTTCCACGAGCAAGGCTTGCAGACGTTTTTTTGCGGTAGAGGGTATTGACCTGTACCACGGCAAGTCGTAACCCTTGCTGTTGCCCGACGTACTACAGCCATTCGTTGTGGCACAATGGCAGCCGTTTCAACAGCAACGGTGAACGAAAGCAGGAGGAGCACCGCGGCGGCGGCGGTATTAACAGACCGCACTGGAGTCCGCATGATGAAGGCGTGGACACGCGGATCGGCGTCGACGAAGACGTCGTATCGGCGCGTCCCAATTGCGGTGATGATGGACGATGAACAGTCAGAGACTTGAGGTGGGGAGCCGTGATGCCTTGTGTTGGGTGGTGCAGTATCGCCGAGAGCGCCCTCAGTTCCTCCGGCCCCGCACCTAGTTTCGCGTTGGCGAGGTCCAAGTGGGAGGGAGTCGCGACGGGTGAAACTCCGAGAACGACCGTGTCCGAGTGGATCAACTTTGAGGTGCAAGTTGTAGTTGATGGACCTCGGACGGCATAGCAAGGGTACGACAAGGACCCTAGTCGGTGCGCACCGCCGGCGGGGCGTTCTAACGAAGGGCCTCGGCGATTTGGACCTCGAAGCTTGTTGGGTGATCTCAGGCGCTGATGTGCGCGAAAGGAAGCACGGCGGCCGGCGGAGGAGCTGCCGAAGCGCGGCCTTGCCCTTCCTGCCAAGGACTGGGTTGGCCCTCGTTCGCCAGGCGCGCAAGGGCGCAGGGCCCCCTCCGGACGCGGTTTCGATCTGTCTCCCGCGCGCGCGCGCGTGCGTCTCGCGTGGCCGACGGCAGGCCACACGCTTCCGCCTAGAGTTACTAGTGTGGCTCGTCCCAAGTCGTCGAAATCCTTCCGCTTACAAGCAGGACCATCCCTGTCGCGTCGATCCGTGGTGCCGCCGACTTGGACCCGACGCTGAACCGGGTCGAGGTTGAAGACAAATATGGTGCAGTGTCCCGGCTTGGCATCCGCTTTGGAATTTAAAATTTGCGTTGGATGCGATGGGGAGGATTTTGGTGCATCGAAACGGGCAAGTCGCGTCGGATCTCCACGTCGGAACGACGCCGAGGGTCGGTAGGCCCAACTCGTTGGGCCGCCTGACCCTCCCCGTCGTCGTCGCCCCCCCCTCGTCGGGGGCAAGTATTAAAGCGACCGCCATGTCGGCCTCACCTCTCTCCCTCTTCCCACTCACAGCTCCACTCCTCTTTCCCCACCTTGCTCCCGGTCCCCGTGCTCCTCCTTGCCTCCTCGCCCCCTCGCTTCCACCCACCATGCTCATGCTCTCCTCCGCCGTCGCCTCGGTGCTCGCCGTCGTGTCCTTGACCTCGGTCGCCGACGCCGCCGCCATCCATGCCCCCCAAGGCAGGAGCATCCAGCGCCGTCAAAAGATCACTACTTGCCGTGGTACCGGCCAATACCCCTTGCCCCAGAGCAACGTCTGCAAGCCTTGCTCATGGAAGTTCCCCGGCGCCTCGACCTGCACGGCGACTGCGGCCTTGCGATGGTGAGTCCGCGGTGGCAGAAGAGCTGATGGTGGAGCTTGGACATTGTCAAATTTTCCCACTTACTAACTAAGTCACTCCCCCCCCCCCTTCTCTCTCTCTCTCTGTATTGCAGCGCCACTGGTTCCCTCTCCAACGGAGCTTGTACGTTTCTTGAAAACTCGGCTTCCAGCGCGTCGCCCGCGTGGTTGCACCAGGCCCCCTATATCTCGGAGAGCTGACTTTTGCTCCGCGCTCTTCGCACCCTTCCACTCATCTCTCTCTCTCAGGCGTGACAACTTGCCCCGCAAGTACATTCAACAACAACAATGTCTGCACGGCCTGCACGTCCAAATTCCCCGGAGCCGCAACATGCTCTTTCTCCGCCGCTACCAAATGGTGAGTCTGTTCTCGGGTGGCCGGCGAGCCCGCTCCCGGCCCTCGCGGGCGCGCGCATCCCCTGACGCGCTCTCCGAGGCTGACCCGGCCCGCTTTGCTACCCCTTCGCAGCAACACCGGTTTCCTCTCTGCCGGCAAGTGCGCGAGCGTCTGCCCCACCGGATTCGTCAACGCTCCCAGCACCCGCACCTGCGTCACTTGCAACCGATTCGACAACCTCGCCGCGACCTGCACCGCCGGCAAGATCGCGACCTGCAATTCGGGAGCCTACGTGAGTTCTGGCTGGCTGGCGGCGCGCTTCTGATACCGCGCTACGACGATCGCGTCCTGACATTTTGTTTTGCTTCTTCGCTTGATTCACCCACAGCTGAAACTCAACTCGGGCCAAAATGACTGCATTGCTTGCACGTCCGTCAACTCGTTCGCCACGACTTGCACCAGCGCCACAGTCGTCACCGCCTGCACGGCGCCGTACACCGTCTCGGCCGACAAGAAGTCCTGCGTGCTCGGTTCGGCCTGGTCCTACTACCTTGCGTCGTCGATCCCCGATGTCTCGTACGACTCGAACGTCCAGACTCCGATCATCTGCGGTCGCGGCGCCGTCAGCAAGGGCTCGCAGGTCGCCGTCTTTGACACGAGCTCGTTGACGTGCTTCTCCACCTCGTCGCCCGCGACCACGGCTGTGCCCAAGCTCGCCTGGGACGCTGATTCGACCGTCATGGTCCTCGGCTCGTGCAAGACCAACAACGCGCTCGTTCCCAGTGCCAAGGCTCGCTGCCGCGATGTGACCCTCACCGCCTCGTCGTGCACCTTGACCGCCGACAAGTCCGCTTGCTCGACCCTCCTCACCAGCTGCACCGGATCGCAATTCCGAAACTTCAGTCAGTCCCTATCTGTGTTGACGCACCTTATCAAAACTCGCACCCTTGACTGACCCTCACTTCCACCTGCTGCTGCCCCCTCAGACGGAATCTGCCAAAACTGCGCCTCGACCTACCAGGACTCGCTTACGTGCGACCTCTTCAACGGTGCGACGACCTGCATCGACGGTGACTTCCTCAACAACGGTACTTGCTCGTCCTGCTCGACCTTTGACCCCAACGCCGCCAGCTGCGCCGCCAACGGCACCGTCAACGACTGCAACAACGGCTGGGTCCTCTCTGACAACGCCTGCGTCGTCGACACCTCCGCTCCCGCTTCGGCCGTCGACACGGCCTGGTCGTACTACCCCGACTCGATGGTCGCTTCGCTCTCCGTGCTCAACACCGACTCGGCGGACCAGTACGACTGCGCTGAGGCCATCTACGCCTCGAACCTGACGATGGGTGCATTCGACCCCGTCGAGGGCAACTGCTACGCCGCCAACGCGACGGACCCGATCCTCTCTTCGATCACCGACGTCGACGGCGCGAGCGTGTTCGTGATCGAGACCTGCGCCGCGAACCAGGCCTCGGTCCCGACCGATCAGGGCAACACCTGTTACGACCTCACCCTCGATGACCAGTCCTGCCAGGTCAACGGCATGCCCTGCTCATAAATCCACCACTCCAGTGCGGTGGTCTTTTCCCTCTTCCTTCTTCTCGCTCCTTTCCGAGTCCTCCTGGGTCCCCCTCCTGTGCACGTTCACACTGCGGGTTTTGTAGCCTTAAAAATCAGCCATCAACACCCTTGTATCCTTAGTCTTACACCATGATCACCATGCAATTCATCCGAACCTCTGGTAGCGTTCCACCCTCATACCCTGTTCGGCGCGCCGATCGAGGGAGCACCTGAGACCCGGAGAATGCCGAGCGTGTGAGCGACAGAAGGCCTCGAGTGACCCCCACTGTGAGGCCTTTGACAAGGAAACCCGAACTTGCTCTCGTTTCTCGGATAACTGTACCATGGGGGGAACACAGGAAATTGGATTGCAGACGTCATTCGATCCCCCTATCGCCTCGAACGAGGGGACCGTGCGCGCGAAACCCGCTCCTCAAAGGGCAGATCGCAGGCTGGGACTCGACTTCTCACTGCTACTCCCATGCTGCGGCGCCTTAGGCTCGACGGTGCGCGCCGATCACCGCCTGGTCCCGTCAAAATGCTTCATATACGTCGCCTGAGGATCCTCGAGGATCTTGTATTCCTGCTCATCATCCTCTCGACGCTTCCAACACCCAATCTCGCATGGCCGCGCCGGTCGTCATTGGGTCGCAACGCTGCCACGACTGTCCCAAGGCCGGACTCGCTCGTTCAGCCGCTTGAGGCCGTCGGACTGCCTTCATCCAGATCCACATGTGATGCTCCAGCCCACCCGGCAGCCGATTTCGAGCGACAGAACGAGGAGATTCGTGGTGGGTGGTGCGCCTCTCTGTTGGGGATTAGCTCATGCATGCTCATCGTCAACCTACTCGCCGGTGTCACGCGCTAGCGGCCTTGCTGCGGAGACTCTCCTATTTCAAAGAAGCTTCTGGCGCCCCACATTCCTCCCCGCTTGAACTCCGAAAGGAGGCCCAGGATTTTAGTGAATCAGCATATCGCTTTGAACAGCAAGGTTAGCTCATTGAGTATGAGTCTAGCTGCTATTTACCACAGGCTGCGTAACTGACCGCAGTCTGATCTTGCTCCAGCAGACGAATCGGCCCTGCTCAGTCGCGATCGATCATGCTTTTCGCAAGCTCTGCCGTCAGGCGCATCGTCCTGTCAGAGTCTAGCAGGATCTTCACCCCATTTAAACGAGCTGAGAGTCAAGACGGCGATCAAGATGGCACTCTGCGAGATCAGGACGTCACGGTCGACCCGGGGCCCGAAGGAGTGTCAACCGTTTGAGGCTGGCGCCAATGAATCGAACGCAGGCGAAGAGCCTGATCCGAGTAGCTGCGTTGAGCAAGTCCCCCTTTTGTTCATTTTCTTCGACATACACACCAACTAATCTATCTTGGGGCCCACAGAGCCCTATCGCGCAGTCCACAATACTGGAGCTCCTATTCTGGGTATCTGCGAGAGATCGGTTGGTGCTGCTCCATATAAACACATCGGTTGCCTGCTGAAGGTGACGCCATCTACCTATAGTGATCTTGTGTTCGGCGTATCGCCGCTGGGAAGATTCAGGTCAGTCCGAAAGACACACAATACGTAAGCCGCAATAGAGATCTCATGCCTCCAGTAGTGCAGAAACGGCCCGAGAATTACACCAGTCTACCGCGACACGGCTAGCAGTTTTTGTCCAGCAGCTTCAGGATCTCGAGCTCGTCAAGAAGGAAGGGATGGCCACTGAGTCCGAGCAACGAGCCAGAGCCTTTCAAGTCGGTCGGCGCTGTGCAAGACAAGCTTGTGTTCTGAATGAACCAGCCTAAGGATGAATTCCCTTCTTCGTATTGCAGGATATCTCCCATCACATCACTTCGAGCCTGGAACCTTTGTTCGCAGCTTTCCGGACCAATGGTGCTGCACAACTCGACTCATTTGCGCTGCTTCGGTCGGAGTTGTTGCACTTGATCCAATCCATTGAACCGATCGTGTCTCGCTCTCTGGAAGGGACACTACAAGATATGTCGCATATGCTCAAGGATGTCACACTGGAACACCGGAACCAGCTCGAGAAGGTCTTCCAGAATACGGTAGCGCGGGTAAGAAAAACCGACTGGGGCCTACTGTCGAAAGTACAAATCAGCACAAATCCAACGCTACCTTACTCCTGAAAGACAACCCAGGAGCTCGATCACTCACTGCTGGCGGTACATGATGCGATTGAGACTTCAATTGCAGCTCTCAACCAGTCGTCTAGCCAAATCGTCAAAGAGATGGTGGGTCTTTACGCAGCCGTGAAAGCGGGAGAGCACGTCGCTAATGCGAACTTTCCAGCTGGCAATGTCTTCCACTGTCGCTTCCAGTGGACGGGTAATTCGGCGTATGGAGAGAGTGAGCGATACTGTTTGCTTCAAAGATAAGTATCTCATCTTTATTGATGGTGGCTTCGTTGCACAGACCATTCTTGGCCTTTCAGATGCTGCGGAACAGCTTGGCTCCTCGCTTTCGACGTCCCTCGAACTGGCCTTGAGGTCGCAGGTCTGAAGAACACGCCGCAAAGAGATGCAGGTTGATTACACAGGGCTAATTAAGATACTTTGTTATTCTAGGATTTACAAGCAAGCAACCTCGAAGGACTTCAAAGAGACGTATCTGTGCTGTCCGAGGCCGTGACAAACCTGACGCTGCGCACGCGACCCAAGCTGCTCTCAAAGAATCTCGGATGGCTGGTAGCTCTGGCCAGTCGGCTACGTTTCGATCCGGAGGATTTTGTCATCGCCACCATGAGTGGTCAGTACCTCTTACCTCTTAGCCGATCCGGTGTGTGCTGGAAAGCCAACTGCTGACGCCGCTACATGTGTCGGCACCCCCCCGCCCCCCCCTTGCCCAAAGCGCTGCTTCGTCTTCTGGGCGTGTGGAAAGCTGGGATCGCCGTGATGACCATGGCTTGCATTATTGGCATCGCACAATGTGATTGGCTTCCGACTTCCGTGAGTGCTGGTTTTCCTTTTCATCCAAGTCATCTACTTTCGAGCTGAGATAAAGGTTCACGCAGCTGCTCATGCGAGTGGTTGGATCGATTGCTGGCGCTGGTGCATTGGTGCGGATGATCGGCATCTTGGTCACCCAGATCAGGAAGAGAAGGGCGGCGGTTCAAGACTCCCAGTGAGTCATTGTCTCTTTGAGACTGTGCTCCTCTGGTATTGGCGCTGAAGGGACCTTCAGCGGAGCTAGACGCCCACTCGCCAGCGGCAGAAGTCCGACAAGCTTGCCGATGTCCGAACTGGCGCTCGAAGCAAGTCGATTCGCACTTTCCAATCCACCGTCCCATCTTCGCGCGGGCATTGGATCCTTTACTCGACCGAGGCGTATGCGTTGCATTGAGTCAAATAGAGCCGCAAGAGGATGGCCAGCTTTCGTATCGGCCGAATCGTACGGGACGTGGGCGGCGGGTGGTCCGAGTTGGCACCACCGCGGCGCCGAGTTCAGACAGTCGGAGCTGGACGCCGAGCCAGTCGACGAAGCTTGTGATGGGGCATGTGTTTGACAGCCACAGTTGATCCCTATGTAGCTTAAAGATCGAGGCGTAATGAGAAGTACACGATGTCATCAAAGCCACATAGCAACGATCTATGGGCCGCCGTTTGGGCAACAAATGGATTTGCGCGCCCGGGGCCTCCGCGCGCCCAGAAATATGGATATGCGCGCCCCGCCGAACGCTTCTGCGCGCCCGCGACTCGTCTAGCCTCGTTCATGCGCGACACACGCGCGGACTCGCGCGGCCGCCTTCTTCCACACACACACCGCCCCCACGTCAACCTTGTCCAGTTATTCCCCGCTTTCATAACGACTCTGTTTCATTCAACAGCCTTCAACTGCCATCATGAGAAAATTAGATGGCATCATTCCGACTTGGGAGAGGGAGTTGGCCGCCAAGGGTGCAGGTACGTTGCAAGCTGGGAGCTCTTCGTCGAGTTTTTGAGCCCTCCTGATTCAGGCTGGATCAGATGCAGAGGTTCTTCCAATGCTGATATTTGATACATTTGCTTCTGAGTTTTGGGAACAGCGACCTTCACGCTGCACCAGCACCGCTCGCTACGTCACCTCAACGGAACGTCGTCGCTGGACGGAGCATATACGATTTGGGCATGCTCGATGTATAATCAAGTTCTCAAGTCGTACGACAAAGCAGGACAGGGTGCAATTCAGGACACGTTGCCCTCCAAAACAGGTTGATCCGTCTGATTGATGGAACCACGGACCTCTCGTCATGGGCCAATCGAGCCTAGCGCCTTCAAGCTCAGGAGGCAGAACCACACCTCAAGAATCGCTCTCTCGCCTTTGCGAAAGGAAGGTACTGTCACCCCTCTCGCTGCAAAGCTCCCTCCTTCACGACACACTCAGTCGCCGTGCACGTCCCTCATGTCAACCATGAGCAACGCCAACAACCCGCATCCGGAGGCATTGCCTTCTTCCGCAGAAGCAACTATCTCACCCTCTAACCACCCGCATCCAAACCTCATTTGTGAGTCAAAGCATTCAGAGTAGCTGGGCGTCCTCAGCGCCGGCCGATTGTCTAGCTTGCGTGCTCACCTTGCGTTCTCCAGTCCGTGGCAGCGGCGCTGAGTTTTTCAACCCTCGCCAGCTCTTGCCGCCCCACTTCCCCACCCCATTCATCAGTTCTTTATGCAGACGCCTGCTCCGTACCCCACCCCGAACTTTTATCCTCCTGCTCACGCACCACTCGGATATTCCCACCCTGGACCCAATTACGTCCCGCATTTGCCTCCTCCACATCAACCCTATGCCCCCCTCAGCCGTACCATCCCATGATGCATCATCAATACGACCTATCTCCTCTCCAGTCATTTACGTCGCACCGACATCCATCACTCCCTCAGCAAATATTATGAATCAGCCTCCGTTTGTGCCGCACCCGATCGCCCAATATCCCGTGCCCAACCCGCACATCCCCTCCCAACTCGACTTGATGGGTCCGGATTCCCGACTGGCCAACCACCACGCGACCGCCCTTGCCCTTGCTACTGTTCCTTCAGCTTCCTCGACTGCATCCCCTTTACTACCGCGTCCAGCCGTTCCCACTCAGTCTCAGCATGCGGCCGCACCCGTCACTGCCGAGTACGCCTCGACTTCGCCGTCTTCGCAGGCTTTCCCAAGGCCACTCCCTATCCCAGTACTTCAATGATCTGAGCATTCATCGCAAGCAGCACCGCATCTTCAATCGCGACCCCAATTGGCTGAATCTACTCCGTGGCAAAACTTTGTTGTTCCCGCTGACAATCCGAATCCGAGGCCGAACCACGCGCCTCAGAACCCCCAGCCCTTCTTCGATAATATACGTGATCGCGTGACTCGGCCGATACCTGGACGTACCTCCGGCTCCACTAGCGCCAATCGAGGCCCGAGGGTTGCCGCGTCATCGCGCCTTTCCAATCGAATCAATCCAACCGCCCCAGTTGATACAATGCGACGGTTGCACGACGATTTCACCGCGCAGTGCAGGGGCAGGCCGTCTCAAGAACAAGCCAATCTGCTCCTGACTGATGCGCGCTTCAAAGGCCTTTTGTTCCATGGACGGGTTTCCCAACTGTCTGACCCTCAGGCAAAGCCTTCGGGCAGGAGTGGTTGCGATGTTACACCCCTATTCCTAGCCAATGTGAGTGCGCCACTATGACATACTTCTTTGATGCTTACAAGTAGTTCCCTGATGTCTTATTACGCCAATAGTCCGATGAAGACAACGACGGCAACGGAGCGAGCCCGGTTCTTTTCCTAGGTCTGGGTTTGACACAATCGTCAACATGGAGTGCGCATCCAAGGCCCCGGTCAGAATTCCGAAGCATTGGACCACCGATCGTGAGGCAATGACTGCCGTTGCCGTAATTATTGAGTCTTTGCCAGCGTTGGCCGTGAGTCATTTGCTACACCTTTATGGAAAACATTCATAATCCTTTTGTTGTAGTACTGACATCCTTGCACTTTTGAACAGTTTCATCTTGACCGAGCGGCGTTCAATTTGGGAAGGGATTGCACGCATTTGCAGGACTACTTCATCGTTGCCAGGACTTCGTCCGAGCGGATCGAGGGGAAGTCGTGCTTCGTCTCTAGAGACAACGCGAATCTTAAGCCTCTTTCTCTTTTCCCACACAAGAGCTCGGCAGAAGCCTCGGAGCTGGCCACCATCCTGTCTCACAGGCCAATCACCTTTGGGGAGCCA
The DNA here is from genome assembly GCA_003665825.1 of Microbotryum silenes-acaulis. Classification (NCBI taxonomy): domain Eukaryota; kingdom Fungi; phylum Basidiomycota; class Microbotryomycetes; order Microbotryales; family Microbotryaceae; genus Microbotryum; species Microbotryum silenes-acaulis. The sequence continues at coordinate 996,100 of QPFY01000009.1, forward strand.
AACTCTAAGCGTCGTGTCTTGGCGTTGTGTGAGCCACGTCATTCAGGACTGGACTACATCATGGTAGCAAGAGCCACTAAACTGATTCAGCTTTTCTTTCATCCTTCTTGCCAGACCCGACGGCACAGCAGCACACGTTTGGAATAGGTTTTCCCTTCAGTGCACTCAATATGACGGTATGTCACGCTACAACCGCAGTAATTTATAGTACCAGTCCACTGCAGACACTAATCGGATGTTCCTTTCTCTGTCACAGCCCGGCGACTGCTATGCTCCAGACGGCGGCAACGGCGACAACGGCAACAATGGCATCAACGGCGACAACGGCAACAACGGCAACAACGACGATGACAATCCGATGTGTGCATCTTTGTTGCATCCTCCTTCCACCAACACCTCAAATGATCGTGATCGGGAGCCCACAGCTCTTTCATCAGACCGAGACCTAGCCCAAGGTGTCACCAACCACTCTCGTGCTGGGAATTCAGCGGACCCTATCGCGCAAGCAAGCACTGATTTTGACCTTGAAGCCGACATGGATGATCTGTTGCCTCCATTTGGTTCCACTGGCCGGGGAGAAATACTAGAGGATCACAACCAATCAAGGACTCGCCGCCGAGCTCGGAGCCATGACTCGCCTTCCATAAGGTCGAGCCACTCTCGAGAGATGGAGGACACCGACAGTTCCGAGGATGACCAGTATTCGTATCCTCGTCGCCAACGCCCGCGCCATCGGAGTCCAAGTCTCATGCGCTCAACTTCCCCTTCCGGAGACCGTCAAGCAGGTGGTCGCGTGATCGCCGCGTCGGAGAGTGTTACCACAATCACGCACTTAGGCAATGCTTCTTCTGCTCGTCAACTCGAGGCTTGTGATCCGTATGTAAGCCATCTAGGCTGACATGTGAATGCGACTACTTTCCACAGTTGCCTGCGATGCCTCCTCTGCGCGACGGCGGTTATAGCGACCGTGACTGGGTGGCTCTTTCGGATTGTCTGCGAGCCAATGTGAAACGCACCCGCCGGGAATCTGAACCCCACATCTCAACACTCTCACACTGCTTTCATTACACCTCTCCAACACACGAACTCAACTCGCAGCATCTCTTCAATGAGTTCAGGAAATGGCTCTCGAAAATCTCGACCGTGGACATCGTCTCGAAGCAATCCCGATTCACCGCGGCGTGGGAGTGAGTGCTCGCATCATGTCTGCATACCGCTCAGCTCTGTGACACCTAACTCACTGAAATCTTCTTTCAGTCTCCCTGGTATCCAGATCGATGAAGACTTGAGCATGACCTGTGGTTCCGCACCTTTGTTGCACCTTATCAATGGAACCCTCACAACCATCTTCACATCTTCCGACAACGTCTTCAACCCCTCACTCGTTGGGTCCACGGCGCGGAAGGACGGAAAAGAGGGTAGCAAATTGCTCTACGTTTTTAATGACGACCTGCCGGCCGAAATTTGGAATCAAGAATGCGTTGGGGAGCGGATGCAAGAGGTACTCCGACTCCTTGCCCTGGCCTTGGTTCACCTCGAGACGTGGCCCGATCACATCCACCCGCACATGATTTTGTGAGTGTGTAACATAATCAAGTTCGGCCCCTTTCAACAACGAATTGACCGCCCACACTGGCGCCTCTTTGCTCACTCTGTTGCAGGTTCCTTCTTGATGCCGCATCTCAGAGCGCCAAAAGCTCAGAGGACTCATTCACAATCGATGACCTGGTCGAGTGGGTCTGTCCCAATCTTCTGGCCCGGGTCTGCCACATTTTGCGCACAAATCCCACATTGGTCAAAGACATGGATGAATACACGCGATTTCAAGTTCTTGGACTCTACGGCAGGGCCAAGTTCACAAATCTGGTGCGTCTCAGACTCGGCTGGTGTTGACTGCGTCGTGTCTTTCTTCAATCTTGCTAACACCACTCCATGGACTCTATGCGTTTCCAGGGTGAGAGCGAAGTGTCGGAGAAAGACTGGACTCTCTTAGAAGAGTCTCGAGCAAATCGGTCACTTCTTGGGGATTTGTATCGGAATCGTGTTCTGGGGAAGACCGCAAAAACCCTAGCCCAGCGAATCGACATTTATTTCAGACTTTCGCGTTGTACACGAACTGTGACGGACATCCTGTTGGTATGTGCCACTTCATGATCATCTACAGATCCCAGGCGGTTTTGGTTCTAACATGCTTATGTATCACATTGCAGGGTCTACATTTAATGGCAGAGTCGCAGGATCTAACCCATTACGCAATGCTGTGCAATATGCGCGCCTGGCCGCCGTCAGCCGATCGTTCTTTCAAGTTCACGAAGGAGACTTACCATGTCGAATGGTGCGGGGCTTCTCAAGCCGGTATTGCTGGACCAAGTAGTCGACCCTACAGTGCACTTCCCGCAAGAATCCGAGGAATGGGCGAGGCGGTTCTACTCAAGGCGCTCGAGTCGATGCCAAGCGAGGAGGCAGTTGGCTTCTGCAAGATTGCCCACCCAACGCACGGATTTCCAGTTGCTGATCAGAATGATAACGTCAAGGTGAGTGTCCAGTGGCTGTCTTCCTAACCCTGCTGGTCACGGAAGCTTCCTGACCTACAACGGATGACTCACTCCACTCGCTGCTCTGCTCGGACTGCAGTTTGTCGTGCACTGGGAGAAGTGTGGCTGCAATGGGCTCGCCTCCCGCTCGGTAGTGCCATTGGGGCACATCTTACTTCAGGCGTGCCTGGGACAGGTGCATTTGAGTCTGAGAACTTTGGGTGACCTGCTGAATACCACACCACAGGAATTCAGACCAGCTTTGGCGGCGGACCTCAAACTAGCTCTTGTTGCCTCCGCCAGAGTGGATGTGGCATTCAATGCCGGATGATGACGTGCAATTGGTGTGCAATTGGTGTGCAATTGGTCTGATAGCAGTCTTAATTTTTTTATACGGAAGTGCAATTGGTTTGATAGCAGTCTTGATTTGTTTTTACGGAAGTGCAATCACATTGACCTGGAACATATGCGAATGAGTCCATAATGCGAGCGACTGAAAGGTGACCTTCAACCACCGGAATGAATGCGCAGTGTGCCCCAAATCCGTGAGACACAAGATAGCTGTAACACAGAATGGGTCAATTCTGCGTGATAATCACCTCAACCATCAATCAATCAGTTGCTCCATAGCACGCACACCCTCCAACCATCTGTCAACCGCTGAAGCATGCCATCGCTCCGTCATCCGCCGCTGGAGCGCTTCAAGACCTTCGGGATTATTGAGAAATGGCGAGCGTTGACTGTGAAAGTCAACATGACTTCTCACTTCCTCGCCAAACAAGTTGTTGTTTGCGTTGCCTGGTTGTTCCGTCGACTCCGGAATGTGCAGGTTCTCGTCATAGATACCTCGGCCTCCGTTTTGAATGCTGCCGGACCAGAAGAGTTGGTTTGGTGTGGATCGCTGCTCTGTGCGAAGCTTGTGGTTGTTCCAAACATCTTGATACCATGCTAGGTCCTTGTTGATATCATCGAGAAATAGGAACTCCGAGAGCCACACATGTCGGGAGAGCTCGATGTTGAGGCCATGCTCGTCTTCCAGATGACGAAAGCGGTGTAGCCACGCATTGAGAACGGACTTCTTCAGGTCACGCCAGAACCTTTCAATTCGTTGGTTGTGTGGGGACCTGAAGATTGTGGGGCCGCAACATGACTATGATCAGCGTTGGAGACAGCAACCTGGGGCCTAGGACGGGTCATGGTGCGGTGACTTACGTTCCCCAAAGGTAAGATCCGCGCCCAAGACCGCGAACGGCTTCCATCATTGCAGCCACTTGAACATTCTCTCCCCCCCTATCTCCTCTGACTCGAGACGGAACTCCGTAGAGTGCAATGGCGTCTTGGAAGACGCTCAGTACCGTGCTTGCCCGATTATTCGAAGATGCTCTGACCCCAGTAAGGACGCGGGAGTACCCGTCAATGAATCCATGTATGACAATGCCAAACGAGATGAGCGCATGTTGGCCATCGTGATGCCACAGCGCGTTCGGCCCCGCCACATTGTACCTGCGCCTCATCACCGGGTGATTCGCATGTACGTGACGGCGAAGCGGACGCGTGCGCTGGATCGACGCTCGAAGTGCTTCTCGGGGAACGTCGATACCCCGAGCCCGGAGTGCACCTCCCACTAGTATTTCGCCCAAGCTTGTTTCGTGATCGAGTATCTCCATCACGAGACGATCGAGTTCGGCATCGGGGAGGAGGGTCCGGGCCCTCGTGCGCTCGAAGGGTTGTCGCACTTGTTGATCAACGATGGCCTTTCGTATGGTCCGTCGAGAGACCCCAAACAGCTTCGCAATTTGTGTGGTACCAAGATTTTGCTCATGAGCAGCTTGTCGTAAGAGTCCCGGGTCTACTTCAAGTTGCGGTCGGCCCCGTGCCCCACTTCGCACAGACGAGACCGACGTGAACGTGGCTGAGACAGTCGTGTCGGTGGCCGCGCTGATTTGCTCTGAAAGAGATGACAGTAAAGAGTCGAAATGCCCAAGGCCAGTCGTCTCTTCTTGAGGATCGAGAGCACCCACTTGGATCGCTTGTTGGAACTGCGCTCGGTTTGACGCGAGGCGCTCGTGGCACTCTAGGAGGCGATGACGATCACCATCACAGTTCGCAAGGGCGTACAGGGCTTTCTGCACGTTTGCTGACCAGGTTGACGCAAGTGAATGCAAGTCGATGGCCGTTCCGCGCTCTTCCATGGGATAGCATCCGTCGGATCAGATGCGGTGTCAGCTGTCAGGTGTTTACGAGGGAGTCCTGCGTCCACATCCAAGCCCGAGCTCGAAGTTGCTCCAGCTTGGCAGTAGCTTATGTAAGCTCAGATACCTGGTTAATAGCCACTAGTAGTACGATCAAACAACTAGTACTTGAGGTCAAGCATTGGGTGATCATGTTTCTGTGGCTTTCCAAGTTGAATAACGATTCTGCTGCTGCATACCAAGACTCTTGGCCCCGACAAATAATTCTCTGGAACGAGCCCTTAGCTCTCTGGATCTCTGGAACTCAACTTTGGAGCCGGAGTGCCCAGCCCTGAGCCTCGAACGCTTCGACAGCCACACCCCAATACACCATAGCAATGTCACTATTTACAAGTACATCAAGACTTAGCAATCGGAGCAAACGCCCTCCTGCCATGAAAATGAGATACACACCGCGGAGTAAAAAGGCAATCCTCCTCGGGGGGTCGGTTGTCGCGCAAGTAGAAAAAGCAGCGAGCGAATCAGAGCGCCGCGAGCTTGTGAGAACGTTTCCGGTCGCGCGCATCTGCGATTCTGCGAGCGTGAGAACTGTTTGCGAGCGCGCGTAAGCAGCTTCCGAGGCGCGCAAATCGTAAAGAGCGGGGAGTGCGGGGTTCGGAATTTAGCTATGAAAATTGAAAAAATCAAAATGATTTTTCGGATTTATTTTTTATTTTTGGAAGAATCCCAAAAAGCGCGTAGATTGAGTAGGTTGCGCGCGCATGAGCGCGGTGTAGCGCGTGTAATGCCCCGTCCGTGCGCGGATACGGTGAGGTGAGCGAGTCTAACAGTGAGCGAAACGCGCGTGGACCGCCAATAGGGGCCAGAAACAGATGTTTTTCCTGGAAAGCGCGCAACTCCGCAGGTTCCAGAGCGCGTTAGAGACCAAAAGTGCGTCCGAGAGTGAATGACGCGCGTATGAAGGCCCTTTGGCGCGTAATTGCACGATTTTCGGCGCGCGTACAAACGAATCGTAACGCGCAAGTAGCCCCGGGCGCGCAGATCCATTTGTTGCCCAAACGGCGGCCCATAACGATCCGCGCTTCATGAGAGACGCGGCCGACTCGCCCGGCCAGTGACGGGACGGCTGCCGGGATCTACGCGCCACGCGTCCAGACGCGTCTTCAATTTGCGCGCTGGACGCGTTGCGCCCCCTTGCGCGGGCGGTTCTCTGCGCCATCTCCCTCTTCCATCCCACCAACCTTCTTCACCCACTCACCCACGATCAAGATGGCCGACACGCCATACAACTTTGAGTTGCAGGATGATCAACTCGCTGCTCGAGTACGCATGTGAGTCCCCGACGCCTTTGCTAGGAAGCACCGGGGGGATGAGGGGCGCGCGAACAGAGGTGTCACAGGACGCGTCGTGGCCTCGCTCCGGCTGTGCGCTTCGCCCGTCCCAGATGCACAATTGCTGATATATGCGTTGGCCAATATGTACAGCTTCATCGACTTCCTCGATCTCGATCGAAATGATCCTCTGGCACGGGTAGGTCATACATATCACAGGCTGTTTGAGGCTGCTCTTCTGCGGCCTCAGTCAGCATGCGACGCGTTCAAAGTACGGTAGCTCACCCACTCTACTCGCTCATCATGCAGAAAATGGCGATCGACTACCGACAAGCGATCATCAAGATGACGCAAAAGAAGGAGAGAAGGCTGATCGTCAACTTGGACGATTTGCGGGACTACGATCGGGATTTCTGCAACGGGTGGGTCTTTCTGAGGCGCGAATAGGTTAAAGGCGCCCTCTGGAATTGGGCTGACCCTCGAACCGTCGCTCCAAACAGCCTGCTTAACGAACCGGCAGCTTGGCAACCAGCGGCTGACCAAGCACTGAAGGACTGCGCAATCAACGCCGGCAGCGCATCACTGAGAAGCGAGACCTTCTACGTCGGCTTCAGCGGCTCTTTTGGTGACAACCATGCGACGCCTAGGACGCTCCGCGCCGACAAGCTCGGGCGGATGGTCTGCCTCGAAGGCATCGTCACTCGATGTGAGTTGGTCATACTAGACCAGAACCGTCGTGACTCTAAAGACTGACTCTCGGCGTGCGCGCAACCTTTCCGATTTTCAATAGGCAACCTCGTTAGGCCCAAGATGCAACAGTCGGTGCACTTCTGCCCAGAGACTAAGGTGTTCCACTCCCGAGTCTACGTCGATCGACTTTCAGCAGCGGCTGCCGTCGGGGCCCCCATTTCAGCCACGACGTACCCGTCTTCGGACAGCGAAGGCAACGCGCTCGAGATCGAGCACGGCTTGTCATCCTTCATGGACCAACAGATGATCATGGTCCAAGAGATGCCAGAACGAGCACCCGCCGGTCAATTGCCCCGAAGTGTCGAGATCGTGCTCGAGGACGACCTCGTCGATCGATGCAAGCCCGGAGATCGACTTCAGATTGTCGGCACCTACCGCAGTCTGGGAGGTGGAGCCCAAGGCAGTGCGACGTTCAAGACGCTCATCATCGCGAACCATCTCGTATTGCTCTCGGCCAAGGCTGGCGCTGGCGCGGGTATCGCGCAAACGATCATCACCGACACGGACGTGCGCAACATCAACAAAATCAGTCAAAAGAAGAACGTCTTTGATCTCTTGTCACAGTCGTTGGCCCCCTCAATCTATGGCTCAGACTACATCAAGAAGGCGATCCTCCTCTTGTTGCTCGGTGGGATGGAGAAGAATTTGGTCAATGGGACCCACATCCGTGGTGACATCAACATCTTGATGGTTGGTGACCCTTCGACGGCCAAGTCGCAGATGCTTCGCTTCGTGCTCAATACCGCTCCTCTCGCAATCGCAACAACGGGTCGTGGCTCGTCCGGTGTCGGTTTGACCGCGGCCGTGACGACCGACAAGGAAACAGGTGAACGCCGCCTCGAGGCAGGTGCGATGGTTTTGGCCGATCGCGGTGTGGTCTGCATCGACGAGTTCGACAAAATGTCCGAAGTCGATCGAGTCGCCATCCACGAAGTCATGGAACAGCAAACCGTCACGATCGCTAAAGCAGGTATCCACACCTCGCTCAACGCGCGTTGCTCCGTCGTCGCTGCGGCGAACCCCATCTATGGCCAATACGACGTGCACAAGGACCCCCACAAGAACATTGCGTTGCCCGATTCTTTGCTCTCGCGTTTCGATTTGCTCTTCGTCGTGACCGACGACGTCGACGAGCAACGCGATCGATTGATCTCGGAGCACGTCTTGCGCATGCACCAATACATGCAACCCGGTTTGGAGGAAGGTGCGCCCGCACTCGACTCGCTCGAGCAAAACCTTAGCGTCGGGGCCGGTGCATCGACCAACACAGAACACGTCCAGGACACTCCCGTCTTCGAGAAGTTCAATCGCTTGTTGCACGGCGGTGTGACGACGACGACGGGCAAGGGGTCCAAAAAGCGCAAGGAGGTGCTGACCATGGCATTCGTCAAGAAGTACATTCAGCACGCCAAGAACAATATCCGACCGACGTTGACCAAGGGAGCGCAAGATTGGATCGTGCGCGTCTACACCGACTTGAGGAACGATGACCTCGCATCGAACCAAAAGCGGACTTCGCCCTTGACCGCGCGTACGCTCGAGACGCTCATTCGTCTCTCGACCGCCCATGCTAAGGCGAGGTTGTCGGCCACGGTCGACCAGACCGATGCGATTGCCGCCGAGGAGATATTGCGCTTCGCCCTGTTCAAGGAAGTCGTCAAGCCGCAGTCCAAGTCGAAGCGACGAAAGTTGGTCAACCGTGGTTCAGGCGACGAGGACTCATCTTCTGGCGAGGAGGAGGACGAAGAGGAGGAAGAGGAGGGTGAAGGTGCTGATCAGCAGAGGATGGAGATGCCTCGACGAGGGACACCGGCGAGGCGCCAACCTGGGAGAAAAGCGTCGACCGCACCGGCGACTTCACCGAGAGTGACATCGGTCTCGGCCCCCGAGTACGACGACACCCAAATGGACGACGATGACGAAGACACCCAAACGCAATCCTTGTCCCAAAGTGATCCCTCCGCCGAAACCGCGCCCCCGATCGTCGAAGATAATGGTCGAGACGCCGCGCGAGCCAAGTTGTTCCGGACTCGATTCGCCGCCACGCGTAAGCAACACTACAATGGCGTCGACGAGGTCGTACTTGCGACCTTCTTGCAAACGCTCAACCAGGGCCTTACGACCGACGAGGTCTTCTCGTCCGGCGAGGCCCACACGATCATGGCCGAGATGGCGAACGCTGCAAACGCGCCCCTCATGGTCGATGGAGGCGTCATCTTCTTCATTTGAGTAATATGGCAGGAGCCATGTGCACAGTTCTCTTTCCCGCCCACTTTGTAGCAGCTAGTTCGCGTGTCACTTGTTTTAATGTTGTGTACAGTGTGTTCTTATGGAATTAAGAATCGGAGCCAAACAACTTTCCTTTGAGATGAGTACGCGAGAGATGTTCTCTTGCACAAAACCAATGAGACTAACATCTGATCTAGTGTTCAACATTGTGGCTCTCGCGGTAGTTGCTTGAGTTACCATGGCGCGGTAAAAGCTACCGAAGTATTTCAGAAGTAGAGGTCGAAACACGAATGCTTTGCAAGGGGTATATTCAATGAAATGCGAAGGTACATAAATAACTGAATACAACATGATGTCTGAAACAACCAGGCACTAATGCATAACATCACGAATCCCCACTGTTCTAATGCGATCTGCGATCTTATCGAGCGAAACCAGCGCTCCTGGTGGGCGACCTCACTTCCTCCTCCATCCACTTTGCCAAACGGGGACTGCGATCCCCCGTTGATCTAGCCGCGCGTTGACGAGAAAGGCCATCCAACGTCTCACGGGTCAAGAATGAACGCATACAGTCCGACGTTGGTGACAAGAGGGAGGCCCAGAACTTGCGTCGACGCTCGGGCTCGGAAAGCGGCTTGGACGACGTGCTCGAGTCGGTGAGGCTGCACTCGCTCATATCTTGGTCAATGATGAAGGCGGAATCCGAGAGGCAGGGTGAAGAGAAACACGAGACATCGCCACTTGAGATGGAAGAGGTTTCGTCGTCGGATGAGTAAGCGTACGAGGTGAAGCGCGAAAAATCTGGTAGCGCCGGGCTGGGAGCGAGCAAGTGGCGTTGAAGCGGCTTGCCACCACCGCACGGAACGCCGAACCAACTCGAATTGTCGTCTTTCGGCGTCTTGTTCATTAAATCATCGCCGTTGCCAAAGAAGAGACCATGTTCCTCCGCGATGTAGATCTGAGGTTGGACAGGGGCCTCGTCGACCTCCTCGGCGCAGAGTGACTCGGTTCTGAAAAAATTGTGTCGCGAAAAGGTCGAAGTGTTGGGCATGACAGGACTCCGTGTCATCGGGCTTGACCGAGGTGAAGCTGACATTGAGGAGGAAAGGGAAGTCGACGAGCCGCTTCGAGACATGGACGGCGAGGAGCGTCGTGACCGGGAGGGTTGCTGAGGCGGGCGCCGCACGGTGCTCGGTCGCCACGCTTCGTCGAGTCCAATTTGCGTAGAGAAGTCAGGCGAGGTCATGACAGTGGAGCAGGTGTACTGGAACAGAGGTACGCGAGGTGTTGTATCGTCTTCAGAGAGTGTTTCGCCTTCGTCCGAGTGGCAAGTCGTTCTTCTCCGCTTCTTGGACTCGAGCAGTTGTGGGGGTGAGCGCAGGCCCGACTCGTCGAGGTCACGTGGTGGGGAAGTGCCGGGCCGGGACATGGCGCTGGAGGTGAAGGCATTGGAGGACGACATGATGATGATGCAGTGGGCACTTGATGTAGTATGCTTCTGAGCGATGGAGCCTGAGCAGCGGGATGGGATGAGACCAAAGGGGAACGCTAAACCTGAGACTTGGTGGCTGCCACTGCCGAGCCGTGTGTTTGCGCGCCGACCGATCGTTGAGAGCGAGCACAAAGGAAGGCCGTTCGTTCAGGAGGTGCGAGCGCGCACATAAGCGCCCCGTCGCTGCGCCACACGTGACTTGACTCGCGAGCCTCCGCCTCCGCCGAACAAGGTCACTGCGCCGGCAAGGTTGCGCACGACCCATTTTTTACTTTCGAGGATAAGGCAACAAAGATTTTAGTCAGATATACGCGATCCCACTCTATGTGCAACTACGCTCTATAGCTTTAGTGGGTAAAGTCATCTCGGTCCCAGCCTAGTCATCGGAGCGGCAGCGGCCTTTGCTCGACAAGTCGCCGGCACTAAAAAAAACACACGACCGCTAGTTGTCAGATTCTTCGCTTCGAATTTGGTTCTGCTGAACAAAATTAATTGCAAGCCCACTTCGAAAACACCCACCGAAGCTGGCATATCGACTCCTTTTCCTTTCCGTGGCCTTTGTTCTCCCCGTTCGATAGGGCATTGCCTTGCCTGATGCCAGTCCTCACAGAGCAAATCACCAAGTTCCTTAGTTCATTATTCTTGTTTTTTCTGACCCTATTTAAAATCAATAACCTCAGGCAAGCTATCCAGTCCTCTAGGCAATAGACAATGAGGGGGATTTGCAGCGTGCCACGGCGAGGAGGTCCGTGTGCTCTCTCTTCCCCTCCCTTTTTTCACGCGTCAGCGTGCGTCGGAGGCAGTGGCGATCCATGCTCTGAAAGGGCAATTGCACAGGGCACTTTAAAGGATTTTGGAGTTGCTGATCCTCAAGCATTGAAATAGCCCCGCACAAATTCGTTATCTCACTTCCAGCGATCTCCTCAGTTGTTCAAAAAGCTTGTCATGATGGGCGATCGGTCCCGACAAAGGGAAGGGAGGATCGATCGGCAGCCTTTTTTAGAAGCCACGCGTACGCGTCATCTCGAAGTGATGAAGACATTCTTCCTTTCATTGAGCCCCAATGTTCTTCGACCCGGAATATTTTGTCATTTCCATTCGCTTAGTGCGCCACGCTTTCCCCTGTTTAATTTACGAAGTCAAACTTGTGCCAAGGCCCGATTAAGGCCCCACTTCGCTTTGGCGCAAAGGGCGCTACGCGGTGAGAGGAACGACGAGGACTTTACTCATTATTACTCTAACTGGTAAAAAAAAAGTGTGAGTTAAGGAATGTACCTAAAATCGCTGTTTTTAACTAGGTGGCGGCCCTCCGAGCCGCCTGTGGTGGATGTGACAGCATACTGCTTTGTCTGCCGCACCTGCCTGTGGTGTCCGTGTTCCGATCAGAAGTCATGTACAAGCTCTGTGGCAACTTTTGTATTTTTTGCCCCAGTCGAACGAAGCTACAGCGTTCCCAGTATTTTCCTTCACTTTTTAATTGACGTAGAACAGTGCTAACACTTATATTGTATTTAATGGACGGCAAGCGCGTGGCTTTGTATGACATTGCTTCTACAGCAGAGCTCCGCCTGACAGGCGGGGCCGCGGCGGGGCGAGGGCTGGCGTCTGTCACGTGATGCGGCGCGCCGGCGGTGTCAGTGTCATTCCGGCAGCCGACCAGCGGCATTAGGGGCTAAACAACAAATCACACCCCGTGAACAAACCCGCGCCATTTCCTCTAACCTTTTTTTTTCCTCTCCCACTCTCATCGAATTTTGTGACACTCATTCAAGGAGAAACTCTCGCCACTATGCCCCGGTCCTAAGGTCGCCAGAGAGGGCCAAGTCCCAAGTGAAAAATGTTTCTCTGCTGTCTTTCGTCATTATACCGTTCGATTCTCCTGCTATTTGGAATCATCCCGTTAATTTAACGGGATCCCACTGGTATATATTAAAGGTCACCCAGTGTTTCAACCTGCGACGGGTGCCCTGGCTCGACCTGAGCGGCTCGTAAGATCGCTGATCATAAATTGCCGCATTACAAGACACTAGACACGAAGGTCTCGCCCGCGTCCTCCTTTCTCGCCAACTCCTTCCTCGCCTGGGAGACGACATCCCCCTTACTCGAGCCAGTCGCCCCGCTCTCCCGTCGGGTCAATTCCTCAATCCATGAGGTGAATGCCGTATTGGTGCCGTAGATCTTATCCAAGATGCCTGGAAAGGGGACAAAGCGGGGAAAGGCAAACCCACAGATGTCAACAAGGACCCGACCGTGCGCGTTGGTTGTGCTCTAGCGTCGAGAGACAGACAGGGAGCTGACTTGTAATCCCGAGCACGGTCCCCATCACCTCGACCGTTGACGAGGCGATCTGAGACAAGGTCACAGTGCGTCCCAACGTCTGATCGCACAATGCTCGTGCGTAATGACCACAGACGTGCAAAGTCCTCTTAAAATAACTTACCAGTGGGCCCAAAATTTTCGGTATAAGCATAGTGATGCCAATCGTGTTGGAGCGCGCTGAAGCCGCCGACAAAATTGTAGCCCGAGTGGGTGTTGAGAGTGCCGAGTTCGAGCGAGCAGAAGAACATGATCATTAGGGACCAGTGCGCGCCGAGAATCATGATTCCCAGGACGATGGGGAGGAGGTTGCTGAAGAGGTGTTCGGGGAGGGTGCAGTAGGTTGATGAGAGCGCGACGGGGGCGGTGAATTCTGCGAGGCGGAGGATAGGAGCGCACGCAAGTTTGAGCTCAGCAACCTGTTCCGCAATGCGATACCGATTCTTGAACCATCAATCCGATTGACTCACGATGATGCAACTTGTGAACATGCTTGTACAGTTTGGGGTGATGGAACAAGCGATGAACGTAGAAAAACCCGGCCTCCATGCAAAGCGTGCAAAAGATGTACGTGTAAATGGTCTCGAACGCGCCTGGTAAAGGCGCGGTTGTCGAAAGAGGTCGATATGTCGCCATACCCCACGTCATAGGCAAGGCAACGAGTACTTGATTCCTCAAGACGATCCAGCATACCTTCTTGTAGTCGGCCACCGAGACGCGCTTGTCCGGTTGAAGCTTGTAAGGTTTCAATACGTTGTGTAGAGGTTCGTACAGATCAAAAGCCATGAAAATCAAGCCCCCGATCCAATATACGACGCTGGTGATGATGAAGGTACCCCACAGGTTGATAGTGTAGGGTGAAAAGGAACGGTTCAGGGCTTTGTAGGCTTCGTGGCCGAAGGTCGATTGATTGACCCAGATCGTGAGGCCGATGATGAATACGTTAGGCATGGTGCTGATGATCTTTCCGTTGAGACGCGTCTCCCTCTTGAGTGCCCATTGATGCTCCTCTGAGATGGATTAAGATGCATGGATGTGTCCGTGCGAGTCAGCTTCTGCGATGCGAATTCTGCTGGCCTGGTACAAAGTGGGGATTCCTGAGATTCCCCACTGCGGGCGACTGCCAAACCGGGCAAATTGCGGAGTCCGCAAGACACCGCGAGACGAGGTCGAGCATGTACTGGGACCAGGGACCAGGAGTCACTGCCATCGTAAGGGATCTCAGTATCCGGTGGTGCGGCCTTCATAGTAGTAAGTGGATGATGAGATGGAGAGTGTAAAGAAGATGTTGTGGTGGGAACGAAAGAACGTCAAAAGAGGGCGGCAAGTCGAAGCAGCAGTTGAAATCCGAACCTTTTGAACTCGTGGAACCAAATGCTCCGAACCACTCTCAGGGTGCCGCGTGCCGACGGGCCCATGGCTTCGGCCTCGGCGAGCATCGGCCGCGTGGCACTGCCTCTGCGCAACGATGCCTTCCTGCCGCCACGCTGGCAGAACTTCAATGACGAAAAAAATGGGGTGCAATACGAATCGATTGCAGTGGATTGGGACAGATTCGAGATACACCCCTTTCTCTCGGTCTCGGCGTACTTGTTCTCTGCTGGTCCAGGTGACGTAGGGGTTGCAGTCCCGGCTGGCCAACCATTTTCCCACGAGCACCCCCCAGTGCACCAACATGGCGTGATGGATGTATCATGTACGCGCATGTTTCATTCAGAAAACGATGAGCTGGGTCAAACACATGGGAAAGTGCAAGTAAAAATGAAAAAAGGCGGCAAAGGATGAAAAAAGGAAGAGAACGAGAAGATCGCCCTCCACGGCGCCCAAACGATTGTCCTAAGGATACACAACCATCAACCATCATGGCGTTCGCCCCTCTCCGTCCTCCTCTACTACAGCACCTCGGAAAGGGTCGAGAACGCCTCCTTATAAGCCTGCAACAGCCCCTTGATCCTCGTCCTCTCCGCCGTCAACGCTTCATCCTCATGCAGCAGATCCGCGAACAAACTCTCCTTGTACAACGACGCGACGAGACGGTTCTGGACGGATTCGCGGGAAAAGTTGACGAGGAGGTGCATGATGGCTTTAGGGACAAGGTCTTGGATCGTTTGGCGCACGATGGAGAAGTAGGACGAGATGAGCGCGCGGATCAAGGTCGTTTCCATCTCTTCTCGTTCGGTTAGCCCGTTATGAGGATCGGCTGAAGCGGCGGGGCTCTGCAGGAGTCAGAATGGAGAACGAGGTCAGTACGTTTCGTTTCAAAGCCCGTGTAACGCTCTTCTTCAAACTGACCGCTTCAAGATGTTTTTCCAACGACTTCATATCAAACGCCGCCGCGTTCCCTTCGAACCCTCTCCTCCCCGAAAGCGGGTTCTCTCCTCGTTCATGCAACATCGAAGCATGGATACTACTCGCGGCCCCTCTTGATCCCAACGCATGCTGCATCCCATTCCCACCATGTTCGGACCCGGTCAACTCCGTTCCGCCGAAAAAGTAGTTGAGGAACGACTCCTTTGCTGATGCGTGAGAGGGGGCTGAAGATCCGTAATGAGAGGCGGGGAACCCAGCCGGACCTGCAACACCACTCGCAGTGAGATTCGACGATGCACCATTCGCCTTCGGGACTGCCAATGCTTTGGCCGAGCCCGATCCGGTCCTCCGTTGCCCCGCTCCGGAAGCCACACTCGGCCCCCCAACGAACTGAGCGAAATCGGGTCCATTACGTGCACGATCGTGGATCGTCGATGAAGCGGACCGAGTCTTGGACAAGGTTTCGTTTCGTCCGTTGCGAGCGACAAATCCACTCTGGTTAAAATCGTCCTCTTCTTCCGGTCCGGAACCATCTCGTTCCTCCTCTTCGGACGAAGACGACTTCTTGTCCGCGATCGCAGCTTGCCGCCGTCGTGCGACCTCCCTCGAAGACTCTTGCGCCGCCGTCGCTGAACCGGCCACGAAAGCGGGGTGGTTCGTGTTGATGTAAGCGGCTTGGATCGAGATAAGCGACTGGACGTATTCCGAGGTCGGGCCCAGTCGTTCTCGCAACAGTTCAGACACAACCTCGATCAACTGAGCGTGAAGTCGAGGGTATCGTTGCAGCTCGGTCGAGGTGCAGTTGTGGCAAATCTTCATCAACTCCTCGTAAACGAGTTCGACGCAACGCAGCGACGGCGGTTCGAGCAACTTGATCTGAGGCTTGACGAGCAAATCGAACGCGACTTCGGGAACGAATAGCGAAGGTCGAGGTCCGGTCGAGTTGCGGATCGCGGTGCGGATATCCTGTACGGTCAAGTTGTGCGTCGGATTGATCGATTCGAGCGCATGGCCAAAAACGTCGTTGAAGATGTAGTATATGCGAGCGCCACCGCACAGCTCCTTGGTAGAAATTTCCAACGAAGTACCGTCGATCGAAGCGACAAAGTCTCGCACAAACTGCGTCATGAGCTGCAGGATGAGCGACCCGCGGTGCTGCTCGCCGAGGAAGGTCGAGTCACCGAATGCGTTGAGCTCTTGCTGCGTCTGCCCCATCAACGTGTTGAGTCGCGCCTTCATATCGGGCAACTTGTCACGTATGTGATTCATCAGGACCTGGTTCAACGTCTTGGCGAGAAACTTTGTGCCGCAGCGATGGGCGATGTTGCGATAGCCGGGGTGGTTGCGGAAGAACTCGCGTTCGGAAGCGGCATGATCCTCCATCGACTTGTTGGCGATGATGTCGGCCTGACTGCGACCGACGACGCCGACAAAACCGAGCTTGAGCGGGTAGACGCGTCCTGTGAGGATATCGAGCGCGTTCGTGCCGGCGTCCATGATGTCGAGTTTGGTCAGCACGCCGATCGTGCGTCGCCCTTGCGGGTCGACCGTGCGAGCGAGTTTGAGTGCCTCCGAGTTGGCGAGATCGACGTTGGCGGGGGAAATGGCGAGGATGACGCAGTTGGGCTTGGAGACAAAGTCGAGGACGAGATTGCGGATCTGGCGCTCAATGTCGGTCGGTTGGTCCCCGACGGGAATTTTGGTCAGGCCGGGCAAGTCGACCAAGGTCAAATTGAGCACGTGCGGCGAGTAGATTTCTAACGGCGACAGCGAGAGCTAGGATTAGTCTTTCATCACGTGGAGTCTGGTGAGGTGGCACCGTGACTGACTAAGATGGATCGGTAATCGCGAGATGCCCTTGTTGCCGCCGGCGACGCGCAAGGTCTCGTTCTCAATCTCCTTGCGGATCTCGTTAAAGTCGTAGTAGCGTCGATCGATGTGCAAGAATTCGCCATACTCGACGGGCATTGAAGCAGCAGCTGTAGCCGAGGAGGAGGACGAGGAGGCATAGTTGTTGTGGTTGGGGGCTGCTGCGTCGCCGAGCGAGGATTGGGACGAGGAGGCGACGCCCTCGTGGCCTACGATTGGCAGCGGCGGAGGTGTGTGAACAAGGTGCAGTACGAGTGGTCGTCGAGTGACGATGCCTTGTCCCCGGGGTAAAAAGTCCTTGCCGACGATGCTATATGAAGGTGCGAGCGAGCAGGGACGCAGCGCGTCAATGAACACGCTCAAGTGCGAAGCCAAGTGCTCCAACAAGACGTAGACCTACGTTTCGAGTACGGACGACTTTCCACTACTTTGTGAGCCACTATTAGCGGGGGTAGAGAAAGAGGGGGTCAGCAGGAGGCCCGCTACAGGAGCGGGTACAGGTCGAACTCGTATTGGGCCAAGCTTGATTGCTTACACGACAACAATCTGAGGCAAGTCGACTGCATCACCACCCACGGCAGAGAAGGCTGTTTGAACACGGGACGCGGTGTCAGTTACCAGCCGCAGTGCCGAATGAACGCGAGTGAGGTGCAACCCCGGTTCGACACGATCGAGGAGCGAGAGGGAGGCCAGAGGGGAACTCACTGGCTTGCAGTCGGTTGACGACTGAAATCAAATCGCTGTCCATGGGTGGCGACTCGGAACCGAAGCGCTCCGTGGGCGGTGAAAGGGTGTGAAAGGTGTGAAAGGGGCGGGCAAGCGGGGCGAAGAATCGAGCGAGGCTGATGACGCGTGTCACCGGCCGCGCCAATTCGAAATAAATGCAGTCGCTGGCCAGTTCTCGGCGCAAACGCGCGACCCTTATACGCCTTGAGCTTTGAGCTTGAGCGGCCAGCCAGAGCAAGGCCAGAGCAAGGCCAGAGCAAGAGGTCCGAGCTCGATGATCGACCGACCCACAAGCTCCTTTCCGCTTGCTTCGTGCTCCTCCGTCCGCAGCCATCACCAGCCCCGATCACATGTCTCGCCGGTGACGCGCTCTGAGCCCCTGAAGCTCTGACCCCACCCCCACTCGCCCAGCATGAGCGCCAACATCGACGAGTTCACCGACACGCTCAATGCCGAACAGTCAGTAGTCCCCCACCTGAACTCTCGACGGCGATGCGCCCACCGGCTCCACCTCGCTGACTTTGTCACATCCCACTACCTATACCTAGATACGTCGACTTGCAAAAGCTAAGGTCCTACTCTCGTTACGGCATCCCTCCTGCCATCCGAGGAGTACGTCCTCCATGTGTCGGCCAGCTCATTGCTGGGGGGAAATGCAGCCGCACCTCTTGCGCGTTCAGCTCACACCATGCTTTGATGTTCTTGTGATGTTCTTTGCATCAGGAAGTATGGCTGTATTTGTTAGGCGTTCTATCGCCAGATCGAAGTAAGCCGCTTTCTCTCCGTCGTCCGTGGGGGAGTATTGATGCTGATCTCGAGCCCCTTCTTGCCTTTTCACCAGCCAACGAAATCGTCAGTCATCGCACTTCGGACTTGAAAGATCAAACGTCCCCTACCAGGTGTCAGCGCTGACTTCTGCCCCTGTCCCCGACCGACTTCCTCCCTAGACGTCGGTCCGATCGAAATATGCCTCCTACGCCAACATGGATAAGCTACCGCCGACCCACGCCCACCGCCTCCGTCTCGAATGCACACGCTACTACAACCGTCGTCTCGTCCCTTACGCCCGTAGACGACGCCAACCCGGTCTCGCCCCCAATTCGATGACCACCTCGGCGATGATTCGCCTTTCCCTTACCACGTCAATGCCCTCGACGTCGCCGGGGACGAGTTCGATCGCGGTCAAAACGAACAATGAGGACGATGCGATGGATATCATGGCTTTTACGACCTCGGTCGAGAATGTCTTGTCCGCTTATTTGAATAGGAATTTGGCGACAGAGTATCATCATGGGTTGGTCCCGTTGGTTGCGCCGGTGAGTGAGGAGCATTCATCGCGAATGGGCGAATCGTATAGCGGACTTGGCCTCATGATTTTGGTTATTTGGGTCGACAGTTGGTCTGGACGCTCAAGACGGAAGCGGGGATGTACTTTTCCTTTGAACGACTCATGACCATTCGAGGTCACTCACCCCGAACCGCCTCCCCGAAGAAGCTCAATCCTCAAAACTGACCCCTCCCTCCTCCCACCACCCACAGAAGAATACACCTCGAAGCACCCCCTCCCCATGCGCCTCACCTTCTTCATGACCATCTTCCGACAATTCCTCCCCGACCTCTTCTCCTACTTTGAAGAAGAAGCCGTCGATACGCGCGAACTCGCCGCCGCCTGGCTCGAATCGCTCTTCTCTCGTGAGATGCCTATAGGTATGTTGATGCGAGTTTGGGACGTTTATTTTAGCATTCAAGACCCGATGGAGTTTCATCCGTTCGTGTGTTTGGCGATTTTAACGACGTGCAAGGACGCGTTGGAGGAATTGGATCAGAGTGAGGTTAGGAGTATGTTGTTGAGTTTGCCCGTGATGGATGTCGATAGGGTCAGTTCGGGGGCGCATGAATCAGCAGACACTGGTGCGGAGCTGTGCTGATAAGGACCCAGCGATCTGCCTTTCTGACAGCTTGTCGTGGAGGCGCATAATCTTCGATTGTCTTATCAACACTCGCAAACGAGGGGCGGAGGTCAATGGGCTGTCGATTATTAAGCGGCCGGCCAGATTCGAAGCACGGTGTTGGTTTCGTAAGCATGTGGTCTCTACCATGTTGTAACATCAAGCCAGGATTTATCCGAAACTCTGTTCCGCAATTTCTCGACGCGGCACAGAGACAGTGATACCGCTGATTTACACGAGACGAAAGAAAAGGGTTGGAGGACGAACCGAAGTCGCAGAAAAGCCCAAAAAGAGACACACAGGTTGTTGCGGAACACAGGGGGCTAGAGACAGGTTTCAAGACGGGACGGTGAGAAAAAGGGCCAAAATAACAGGGGATCCGAACTATGGGGGCTATAAGCGAGAAAAGAAAAGATGCGTTTTGTTGCTGCTTCGAACGCCGTTTGGGAGGCTCCGATCTCTTCTTTACTCGTCCTGTCATTCGTGCGGAATAGAACGTGTCAGTCGAGATGGATGCAGGGGCGGATGTGGGGCAGCTTACGGCGATCTTGGGTGCAAGGTAGTATCGGATATGTCCGCCCTCGAACGGGTACTCGACGAGCAAGGGCACCTCGTTCGACATGTGCAGCTGTCAAACGCACGGAGGAACCGGATCAGCTTCTTATTCCCAGACTTCTTTCGGCTGAGATGTGCCGAAAACCTACGCGAACGGTTTCACTCAGAGGTGTCGACTTTGCAAAGTTGCTCAAGTACTTGATCGAGAAAGTCAAGTTGACCGCCTATGAAGGAAGATTTCATCAAAAGCGCATGAGCAAGCCATAATCCACGAGCAAACCTCGCAGTACCTGCGCCACTGACCTGTGAAAGATTGATAGTGACCTTGCGCGCGGCCGCAGCATCAACATCGCCCTTGGCCTTCTTTCCTTTCTTGCCATTCGCTTCCGGCGCCTTGCGCTTCTTGGACTTGTCCTTCCCGTTCACAGTCGCCTTCTTGCCCTTACTGCTTTTGCTCGCGACCACCTCCTCTTCCTCCTCGTCTTCCTCGTCGGCATCGACTTCGGGCTTCTCGTCGGCTTCCTCGTCCTCGTCGTCTACGATGATGGCCTTCTTCTTGCTCTTCTTGGGCTTGACATCGGCCTCTTCTTCATCCTCGTCATCAATGACGACCTGTTTAACGCGAGGCCAAAGTAGCAAATTAGCGGTCAGCCCTGCCTGAGCCCCACCACAAAAGGAAAGCTTGACCTACCGCATCCTCCTCCTCCTTGGGCTCCTCCTCAGCAACCTCCTCCTCTTCCTCCTCAGCATCCTCCTCCTCATCCTCATCCTGCTCCATCCTCTCCCCATCCTTAGCCCCATCACTCTGCTTGAGCGTAACAGCGGCTGTACCAATTTCACCCTCGCACGAGAACCTCACGCCGTCCTTGGAGACCTCGATCTTGACGCTCTCTCCCAACTCCTTGAGGTCGCGGATGATGCGCGCGAACTCGGCCGAGGGGAGACTGATCTCGGCGTCGTAGACGGTCTCGGGGATGCCGAGGTGCTCTTGGTCAATATCCATTAGCTTCATCTCGTATTCTCCCATGCGGTCGTGCTCTGGAAAGAGAGAGCGCGAGATTGGACGTCGGATGAAGAAAGGAAGATAATCGCCAAGCGGTTTTCGATCAAGAGGCGAACACGTCAGTTCAATACATTTGGCCGACAATGGCCCCATAGTAGGGACGGTCCAAGGAAGAGTGGACTGACTGCCATTCTCAAACAAGAGACCGAGGACATCCTGGCTCTCATCAGCGCGCAGGGTGACGATGTCGTCGTTGCTGGCGCACTTGATGATCTTTTGCAAGCTCTGCAGACTCATACCGAGGGACCTAGAAAAGAAACGAAATCGCGCATGAGCACACAGATGAACCATCGCAGTCGGTGGGCACACGACGCGTCGCCTTGCGCGGCCCCACAAGCTCGTCCGGAACGTACATGTTGCGATCGCATCGATACCTCTGGAACCCAGTAGCGTCGAGTTGGAGCGAGACCAACGCAACGTGGGAGTTGTCCATGGCTTGCAATTTCTGTGCGGGTGAGGAAAGGGAAGCGCAAGATCGTCGAGTGACGACGCGTAGAGACAGAGTTCAGCCACCTGGTGGAATCATCTCGTGAAGAAAACGGTTAGCTCACAAGACCCTCGTCCGAGCAGTCAAAATTGGCATCGGTGACCAACTCCTTGATGGCTGCGGTGAGGAGGAGTAGTCGTGCGTAAGCATGGGTGGTCGAAACCGCCTTGGATGACTTGGGGCCATCAGGACTGGACGGGCACGCGACTGACCATCGAGGACCTGTACGATGACGCCGACACGCAGCACATCAGCTCGCCGTTCAACACCCTCGTGAATTACCCTGATCAGAGTCTGCAACGTACCTTCTTGAGCACTTCGGCTTGTTCGAGACGCGCTTCCTGTGGGCGTGCAAGGGCATTGATGCGATCGATCGCTTGGCTCAGCGTTCTGCGTACATCGACATAACATTCCTGCTTGGTGTCTGCTCCATCCAAACACCCTCGACCAGAGCGAGGATGCAGTTGGACCAGCTAGGTATGCGTGCTACGGCGTGGTGTTACCACTGGACCGGGCTTTGACGACGCGTGCCCGTCCTGCTCGACGCGACCTCAATTACTGCGGTACGCGTTGCGTTGGGCGTGACGCGTTCCCAAGCGAAAGCAAGCACTCACAAACATGATGAGAGATAGAAGGTGAGGTGGAGGAGAAGTAAAGGAGTTCGACGAAGGTGGTCGTACGGAGTGAGCGGGTTGGTGTAGACGTTAGTGAGCGTTGCAGGGCGGAAAGCGGGAGAGAGAGCGAGCAGGCGCGTCGACGCGTGCAGTCGTGTAGGCGCCGCCCCCCCGCGAATCCCCGGCGCAGAAAGGCGCGGAAGCTCTCGTCCTCGTCGACCTCGTCACCGGCCATGCAGATCGAGCGCAGCTTTTCTCGGCACAGAGTACACTGGGGCAGGAGATCTGAGCCAGCCAAAATGAATGACATATCATGCCCTACTAGCATGCGGACCTGAAGCTACACACAAAATCGGCGAAAATAAGCTACTGAGCTCGGACCTCTTCTGTCTCCCAAGACGGGAGTCTCCTATGTGGACGCCGCCGCCGAAATCCGATTCGTTGTAGTCCATGTTGTGGTAATCGTTGGGGTCGCGTTCCATCACTCGGGTGTACTGTACAAGAAGCACATCAGTATCACGTTCAGTTGATGATTCACTTGCCGCAGATCTTGGCGCAAGTCGGCAGCACCTGAACTACTCACCTCGAGCAGCAGTCGAAGCAGGTCTACAGTACGAGACGACAGCAAAGATTGATCAGCTTAACTTTACCTGGTTTTCACGCCCTCCATGCCCAACGTTGGAACACTCACAAGCCTGCATATCAACCCATCTCCAATGCCCTTCCGTCCACTCCTTCCCCTGCATCGCAATCTTCTCCGCCGACACATCATGCCCACCCTTCCCTTCCAGATCACCCTTGAAGAACGCCATAATAGAGTACAGATCTTGGTAGTGGACGTTAACGGGTACGTAGTGGTACCGCAGGGCTGGATGCGTTCGGCGTACCACTCGGGGAAGATGGTCGATTTAAGGGCGAGGCTGTTGCTTGCCATCAGACTGAATCCAGAACGGTGAGTTCGTCAGTCCATTCCTTGTTCAGGAAACGCTTCGAGTGGTGTATACTCAGACTCGTTCCACTCACCGATGAAACCTCCCACTCCAGCCATTCCCATCCACGTCCAAAACGTACTTGTACTCATTCTGCTGCACCTCACTCATATACGCATCCCACCGATGTTCAGCCTCGAAAGAGCGACACATCGCTTGCGTACCACATTGTTGAGCGCGGCCAGAGAACTGGAAGTCGAAATAGTGCTTGGCCCAGCTTGAGGCGGGAGCCGAGTGGAGTGTGAGGTTTCCCGGTTGGTTGGGTCTGTCATCGAGGGAGAGGGCGACGGTGATGTTCTCCTTCGTTTGACCCACTTCAGTCATAGCACAAGGGAAGTCAGACTTCAGCTGCGATGATCGATACGTTATCACCCTCTTCACGTATCGAACTACTGACTTTTGACCAATCGCGGCCTCTGACTCCATTTGCGCATATGGTCAATCGAGAGATCGGACCCCGTTGTCAACCCTCGCCACAAAAGCTCGTTCTTCTTCTTCTTGCTCCAAACCGGATCAGGACCAACTGGTCGTTCATACTGCTCTAAAGCGGGTAGGAGGAGATCATTGTGGAGGTGTGAGGAGGTGAAGGAGAACATGGGGAAGAACAAAGCTGGTCTTGGGCCATCCCTGATCCGCGGTCGAAAGCAGAAGGTCAGCGACGGCAACATAAATGCTGTTAATGCATACATTGACTACGTACCAGGCAGTGAACCCATGAAGCGCTTGATTTCCAGGATGATGACAAACGTCCATGGCATCTACGTGATTCTCGATCAATGTCAGACCCGACGGCGGCTTCGACTCCATTCGCGCGTCGAAAGGGGTTGCTCTTCGCCGGGGCGAGCCAGGGGGACACAACCGTTGCACTCCGTCATTCGTCTACCCGAGCTACGAAAACTTTCGCGATGACACTCCGGCTCAGTTCGTTCCAGGCCACCCAGCTTCTCGGACCTCAAGTGCTGAGTACTTCGACTTCTTGACGGCTCAGTTCCGTTCCGCCCTCGACGGCAATTACGACTTCTTCGAGTTCTCCAAGTTTAAATCCCAGTCCGATGCACCTCGTTCGATTCGGGAAGGCGTCACGGCACACCTGTCGACGGTACTGGTGGACCTTTGAGACTTCTGCCATAAGCTGGAGAGTACCGCGGAGCTTTCGTTGGAGGAGGCCCAGGAGGTGGAACAGCAGGCGGGGTTGCTCGTGGACGACCTACCCTATCGGGGGGGAGGTGTGGTACTCCGGGTCGTGTCCTTATGGCAGAAGTCCCAAAGGTCCACCAGTACCGTCGACAGGTGTGCCGTGACGCCTTCCCGAATCGAACGAGGTGCATCGGACTGGGATTTAAACTTGGAGAACTCGAAGAAGTCGTAATTGCCGTCGAGGGCGGAACGGAACTGAGCCGTCAAGAAGTCGAAGTACTCAGCACTTGAGGTCCGAGAAGCTGGGTGGCCTGGAACGAACTGAGCCGGAGTGTCATCGCGAAAGTTTTCGTAGCTCGGGTAGACGAATGACGGAGTGTAACGGTTTTGCATCGTGCGAAGTGGAGAATGGCGACTTGAAAGAGAAAGGGGGAGCGTCGCGACCCTGCGCTGCCCTTGCGCTGCCCTTGCGCTGCCCTGAAGCGACCCGCCCCCCTCTGCTCTGCCACCTCCTACGACTCGCAACCCTTCCTGTCGCAGAAATGTTCTCGAGTGGTAACTGATGATGACCACGACTCAGTCCAATGAACAGGGACGAGAACAGAGTAAGGTAAGATTCCAAAGAGCTGACCTGATGATGACCACGACTCAGTCCAATGAATAGGGACGAGAACAGAGTGGCCAGAGACTAAGGGACAGACTCGCGGAAGGCTAGAAAGTGAAGCATAAAGCTAATAAGGAGAGAGATTAGAGACTAGTAAAGTAGGGAGATTGAGCGACTAAGGAGTGAATGACACGCCGCTAGGCTCAATCCCAAGTACCATAATAGGAACAATAATCAGATGAAGGACGGGACAACCCATATGACCATATACGAATGACACTCCCCCGGTTGAAAGGTCCAAAGATGAAGTGACTAGGTACACGAGGTAAAGACGAGGTTGAACTTGACTTGAGGTTGAAAGATGAGGAACGGTGGACCAAAGCGAAAGGCGCTGGGTAAGACCGAATGAGGAACGGTGGACCAAAGCGAAAGGCGCTGGGTAAGACCGAGTGAGGAACGGTGGACCAAAGCGAAAGGCGCTGGGTAAGACCGAAGACGAGAGACGATAGACCGGAGTACGCCGGGGAATATCGTTGAAGAGAGGCGATGGGTTGGTGTACGAAGCCAACAGGATCGCAGACGAGACGATGGACCGGAGTACGCCGGGGAACAATCGTAAAAAGAAAGGCGATGGATCGATGTACAAAGTCGATATGATCGCAGACGGTAAAAACGGTGGATCGAGTTGGAAAAACCCGATAGGACCAGACGAGAGACGGTGGATCGGATTGAAAAAATACCGATAAGACCATGGAAAATAGAGACGGTGGATCGGATTGAGTTGCCGATATGACCGAATGTGTGGATCAGAGTGACCACTGGTTGAGGCCGACCATCATGGCTTTGGACTTGTCAGACTCCGAATTAGACTTGGAGGGACAGCCAGACCACTTGTTACTATGACCATGAGCGTTGCAATTCTTGCAGAACAGCTTGGAATGATCCCGACGTTGCGCCACGAGAGCGCTGCTAGGGAAGGGCTCGCCAAAGTGACGCGATGAATCCTCGGGAGGTGCCAACGATGTCAATCGACGGTCGACTTGGGCATAAAGAAGGGCAACGAATTGTTGGAAGTCGGTGTTGAGGGTGACCTCAGAAGTGAGGCTGCTTGCGATACTCTCCCACTCGGGTGGAAGAGAGTGAATGAGCAAGGCGGCAAGTGCAAAGCCTGGTAAGACAACACCCATGTTCCGAACTTCTTCCACAGCGTTCGTAAAGTTGAGGATGAAAGACCTGAAGTTGCCAGGTCTTGAGAAGGTGCTCCGGAAGATGACCGGGACGAGTTGCATGAATCGAGCTTCAGCGCCCTTGGTGTGATGAACGTACAGCGCTTGCCACATGGCAAAAGCAGAGGTACAATTCTTGATCACCGCCATTTGGGATCGATGAATAGAGTTGTTGATCAGCCTACTCGCCTTGGCATCCTTGGATTTGAGCACAAGAGCACGGAGGCGAATTGCCTCGGCGTCCGCGGCCGAAGGAGTAGGCGCGGCTGACGCGGAGGGTGAAGTATTTTCCTTGCCGCCAGATGTTGACGGTTGCGAAGCAGCCGGGGGCGTGAGCATGCCGGCTTGGAAGTCCTCTAAAATAGCTGGAATGCCCAATGTAGTGACATCCAGAAGATCATCGAGGCGAAGATTGTTCGATATCCAAATCGACCATTCTTCGTAGGAGTTCGGAGTGTTGCTAAGGTAGATCTTGTAGGAGACCGTTTCCGTCGCTTCCTCCAGAGCGGCTAGGTGGCTTGAGGGGCTCATAACCTGTCGCAGAAATGTTCTCGAGTGGTAACTGATGATGACCACGACTCAGTCCAATGAACAGGGACGAGAACAGAGTAAGGTAAGATTCCAAAGAGCTGACCTGATGATGACCACGACTCAGTCCAATGAATAGGGACGAGAACAGAGTGGCCAGAGACTAAGGGACAGACTCGCGGAAGGCTAGAAAGTGAAGCATAAAGCTAATAAGGAGAGAGATTAGAGACTAGTAAAGTAGGGAGATTGAGCGACTAAGGAGTGAATGACACGCCGCTAGGCTCAATCCCAAGTACCATAATAGGAACAATAATCAGATGAAGGACGGGACAACCCATATGACCATATACGAATGACACTTCCGATGTACCAGGACTCTTGACCTCGATGAGACACGCAATCGCTGAGACAATGTTCCGATTAATCAGTTGTACTTGTCCTTCATTCGATCCTCTGCCTCTTGTACCGAAGGGTGTCGTTCGGACAATCCGAGACCTCTCTCCTTCCGAGGCATTCAGGGCTCGCAAATGGACTTGGGTAGCCAGAGCCAGGAGTCGACCAGCGCTCAGGGACAGGAACGGGAGTCGTCACGGAGAGAAGGGGACGGCGAACGAGAAAGGTCTGCAGATTCAGATCGGCGGGGACCGTTGGAGGGGACAGGGAGCGAGGTTGAGAAATTTCCTGGCATACTGGAAGCAGGGAGGATACTGGAGTCTGGCTCTAACGAGGAGCACAGGGAAGGTAGAAGAGAAAGAGAAGCGACTCGGAGCGGAGCCCAAAGGCGAGCGGGAGCGGGCTGAGACGTTCGGGTAGCGGGGCGACGGCAAGGCGCGCGGCGGATTGTGGGGCACGACTTGGCTGCGCGCGCGAGTTCGGGACTCGGTTTGCTCTCTTTCCTAGGGAGATCACTTCAGGAGGAATCAGGCCATACGGTTGGTGCTGATTAGATCTCACGGTTTCATTGTTGGGAATTTGAGTGTGTGTGTGTGTGTTCAAATGTTCAAGTGTTCAAGTGTTCGAGCGCCCAAGTCTCCAAGTCTTTCGTCCCCGTTCAAACTCTCTCGTCTCCCCTTTTTCCCATCTCGGCGCCGGCAGTTCCCCCGCGCACGCGTTTTGCCCCTCTCGCGTCCGGCCGTCGTCGCTCTCTCTCCTCTCCTGTCGCGTTCTGCGCACAAGTTCCAATCGCAACGGTCTAGCACTACCACACCGCGAACGTGTACCACACGTCAAACCCTTTTGGAGGAGTTTGGTCGTACCGATGGTGGTACTCGGCGATCGCTTCGGCGAAGGATCGGCTCTGTCGAGCGACCTTGTCGTTCCATTCTTGCTCGGCTCGTTGCATGAGATGGTGGATCGGGTGAAGCTGGTCCAGCACCGACGACTGCCGTTTCCCAGCGCTTTTCTGCTTCGGATCTCCGTACTCGGAATTTGTTGCTCGAGTAGCAGGATAATGGAGCACACCAAAGTCCTTTTCATAGGTGAGCGACCCCGATATAGAATCCTCTTGACCCAACCCCATCGCGATCGTTTCGGAGCTGTTCTTGCCTCGGCTTCGACTCGAAGCGCACCGACGAGTGTACCGCCCCAGCATCCGACAATGATGTTGCAAGACTAAATACTGTGTCTGTCCAATCACTTCCAGCTTAGTACGAGATCGTGTCGAAGCTGCCTTTGACGAAGATTAAGATTCCCCCGTCTTGCCCACGGACGACAATGACGGCGGTCCGAACCAAAACCACAGCCCGAAGATGAGAACGAGCCCGGCGGCCCAGATGCGCCGAGGTCGATGCCGAAAGACCGAACGCGTCAGTGCATCCCCAATTTGACCGTATTGGATAACGAGCCCTTGCGTAGATCATCATCGTCTTCGTTGAGGTCGTTGTCGAGATCGATAGCGAACGAAGTCAAGCTCGTTATCGGGTCGTATCGCCGTAGAGCTGCAAGTTCGGCCGGCCGACTGGCGCTGCTGCTGAGCAGATCCCAAGTCGCCCCGCTCGAGTTCGACGACGCGAGAGAGGACGATGACGCTGAAGAGGTGAGCCAGGTTGGAGGCGTGAGTTCGCAGTGTCTCGAAAGGGAGGAGAAGCGAGGGATAGCGGAGGAGAAAGGGCTTGGGCAGATGCTCGCTTCAGTCAAGACCGACTGGCCCCCAGCCTCGTCGCCGAGCATGTCGGAGACCGCGGCGAGCGACGTTTCGGAGTTAAACCTTCGATTAGAAGCCGCCCGGGCCAAACTGAACAGTACAGAGCACTGTCGCAGTCGATGAAGGAGGGCCGTACACGAGTCGTACAAAGCACCCAAAGACCTCGCACCTCATTGTCATCGATCTGAGCTTTCGGCCGGCTTTTGCTCTAATAAAAGAGCCTTTAGCATTTCGCACCCAAGTATACTACGCCAACCTCAACGGGTTTGGCGATGGGACTCAGCGAAATCCGCAGGTCTCTCGGTTGCGCCTCTACTACACCCCTCTCGACCACGGCGGCTTTGGTTTGATCGATCTGACTCGGCGCCTAGCAATCGATCACGCCAAGTGGGTCTTCCAGCTCCGTGACCCGGACGGATGCTTCACACGCCACCTCTTCGACATACGCATTCGCCTCCAGGCAGCGAACCAGCCTAACCCTTTCACCTTGTCCAGACCGGCCCCCAACCAGCATCGTCATCCTTGGATCTGGATCTGGTGGGCATACTTCTGCCATCCTCCTCCAAAGTGGGGCCATGCGGTGAGAAAGACGAGGAAACTCCTTCCTCCTCGTTGGGTCCGCTATTTCGAAGCCTGGCCGTCGGTGACAACGCTCACCCCCCCCCCCCCCCCCCCCCGAACTGTCCAAGAGCCACAACCTCGAGCGATGGGCAACGCATGTGCTCTTTTTCCCAGCAGGCCATGGAATTCAACACGACACCAGGAGGTCTTCACTCTGCCGGAGCAACGATGGAACGCATGGTGGAAGGCCTTACGCAAGATTCGCAGGGTTCACTCGGACGCCGAAGATACCGTGCACCTCCTCTCTCTGGGATCCCTCCATCCAGGTCGCCAACTCGCATCCTCGACCAGCCCCCACTCCAACAATCGATCCTTCTCATGTGTGATGTGCCTCTCGGAAGCGCCCGAGTGCCTGGTCCACCTCGCGGTGGGCTGCCCTTTTGCCCATCGTCTCTCGTCTGCTCTGTCCCCGACTCCACACCCCGTCTTCGTGGACTTCGTGTGTCCAGCCGTGTCTCGCTCGGAACGTCGATTTGTCGAACTACGGGTCCTCTTCTTTCACTCGATCTGGAAGCTCTGTCGCCGTCGCCGATTCTCGTCGGATCTTTTGGAACCGATCACCGAAACGGACTTCGAGGGGCTTCGAGCCTCTATTCAGGAGTCCAAGGGTCGCCTAGTGTCTCTGTAAGCCACCAAAGGGGGTTTTAGTGGGTATGGTTGATCCTGGTTCAGGGTCAATGAGTCCTACACTACTGGCTTCTGCCAGTGTGCGTAACAGCATTCCCTCCGACTTTTCCGAAGGTTTCTAGGTATTAATATAATTATACTGTTACTGAAATCTACCAAATAAATAAAAAAAGGGTTTGGGTTCGGGAGGCTCCAAGTCGTGAACGCCGCGGCACTCCTTCCGGATCGGGGCGACGCACACTCGTGTCTGGACCCGCAGCGGTCGCAGCGCCGAAGCAGGAAGACTCTCGCATGTCAAGTCGGATCACGTGACTGGACTCGACAAGCTGCAAGTTCGAGCTTTTCCAATCTACAGAGGCTCGAGCTCCACACCTTTGCAATATCGTCAACCATTCTAAAGCATCCGCGATCGGAGGTAGGACAGGACGCCCCCGTTGCTGTGAATCGGCGGCCGGATACAAGAGTTCGGTATCCGAGACCGAGGGAAACCCAAGGCGGCTATTCTGCGGGAGATTTGGCTTCCCGGTACATTACGAACGTAGCAGTACAATTTGGACGGTGCAAGATATAAAAATGGTGTTATGAAATGTATCAGGAAATGTATCCTTTGAAGGAGAGAAACGTTCTATCTGCTCGAAGATCGAAAATACGATTCGTGGAGGAGATTGAGCACCTCGAGCTTTCCCTATCTCCCGATCAATTTGCTGGCGTCAAGTGTCATATTCAACCTAGGAGATGTGTGACAATGAACGGGAACAGGCCCGGCAAAGACAAAGAGGGAGAGGGAATACAACAAAAGAGTTTTCGATTTTTTAGAGCTTGCTCTGACGGTAGCGTACGATCGCAGCCACAACAGCCAGCACACCGAAGAGGGACTTGAGCGACCACTTGGACTCGCGCTTGATCACGGCCTTGGTCGCAAGTAACATCATCTTTAGCTTTTTGGCTGTGATCAAAGACCGAGTAAACATGAACTGGTTAGTGACTGATTCCTGAGACCACGTCTTGGGATGTGTCAGGCACTCACGTGTGTAGGGAGGGTAGCGCGAGTTGAGCGCGAGGTCCATCCAGGTCGGGATGTGGGCCGACGCGCGTTGGTGGGAGAAGGTGTCGAACGACCACTTGCCGTGGTAAGCTCCGATACCAGACGCTCCGGCACCACCAAAGGGAAGACCAGGGATGGTGAAGTGCAGAATGGTGTCGTTTTGGACGAACTGGCGGAAAGGCAGCAATGGTACCAGAGTCAGTCTGTGTTCTTCTATTCCGATCAGCCAGCGCAATACAAAGACTCACTCCACCCGATCGGGTTCGCTCAAAGATGTAGTCCCTGTTCTTGGTCGACTGCGTGAAAACGTATAGCGCCAGCGGGTTATCACGCTCTTGGATAAACTCGACCATCTCCTTCTTGGTCTGCTTGACGACGATCGGCATCACGGGACCAAAGATCTCACCCTTCATCAAAGAATCATCGGCACCGACGTTGGCAATGATTGTCGTCTCGATCTTGCCGGTCTCCTTATTCCTGCCACCACCGACGACGACGCGTCCCTTCGTCTCGTCGAGCATGGTCGAGATGCGGCCAAAGTGGTTCATGTTGACGATGCGTGCGTAACCTTCACCATTGACCATTGACTTTTCCTGGCCTTTGGCATCGGTCGTAAACTCCTTGTACACCTTCTGCATCGCCGCAACGAGCTTGTCCTGCACGTCGGCCGTGCACAAGACGTAGTCGGGGGAGATACACGTCTGGCCCGAGTTGACGAACTTGCCCCACATGATCCTGCGCGCGGTGATGTCGATGTTGGCATCGTCAAAGACCACTGCGGGGGACTTGCCACCGAGTTCGAGGGTGAAGGGAGTCAGGTGCTCGGCGGCGGCCCTGGCGATGATTTTACCGATTCCGCCGGATCCGGTGTAGAAGATGTGGTCGAACTTGAGCTCCAAAGCGCGCGTCACTTGATCGACGGCACCGAGGATGATCTTGTACGCCGAGGTGTCGAGGTACTTGGGCAAGAGCTCTTGGACGAGCTTGGCCACGGCCGGGGCTTGCTCGGCGGGCTGCAGGGCCGGAAGTCACATATCTTGATTAAGCTTTACCCGAAAAAGATATCAATCTGTTGCGGGTCGCTTACCTTGAGGAGAGCGGTGCAACCAGCAGCGATGGCACCGACCAAAGGACTCAGAAGGAGCACGAGAGGGTCTGAGCGTCAAAATGGAAGGGGCAATCAGACTCGGGCGTACCTTTAGGATAGTTTCTTCAAAACTCACAATTCCAGGTCCCAATGATGAAGACAGCACCTGATACAGCGAGCGGGACAGGAGGTGGAGAAATCAGCATCAAAAGTTTCCGCATCGTTTCAGACCCACCAAAGATGTCTTGACGTACCCTTGGGCTCGTTGTAAATATAAGCGTTGGCCAAAGCCCATACCGCGGTCGTCTTGGCCTTGACGGGCTTGGCCCACTTGTCCAAGTGGTTGTATGCTTCATTGACGTCCGTTTTGAGCGGGTTCAACTCGGCGATGGTCGTCTCGAATTCGGGGCGGGACAAGTCCGAGCGCAGCGCCTTGATGAAGGCCGCTTCGTTGTCTTGCTGTGAGTGGTGGCCGAGCCGGCGAATGGCGAAGAGATGTCAGTTCGTCTCATGAGTCGTGAATGAACGGGCCATCCAGCTTCATGACGGAGTCCCATGGGCGTGATCAAGGTCATCCTCAGCCACGGCCATCACATCCTCGCCGTGGTTCCGGCTGCTTGAAACAACCGGAGCGCCGTTCTCGCCGAGGCCCGGGCAGCGGGCAGTGGATAGAACGGCGCGCGATATGACAAATTCGAGAAGAAGATGGCTCTTACGATGAGAAAGCCGAGCTGCTTGAGCTGTTGCTTGCGCCACTTGATCGAGCGGGTGTTGCCAGTGAGGAAGGTCTTGACGATCTCGTCGTAGGCCTTGTGGGAGGAAAGGGTGCAGTCATGAAAGCAGCGTCAGCGAAGGGGGTTCACCGCAGATTGGCGCTGGCGCTGGTGAGTCCCCCGGCGACCTCGAGTCGGGTCGAACACGCCGAAGATGAACCATGCTATCGTCATCCGCGTAAGGCCAGTTTTGACAACGCCCATTTCGTCGCACAGAGCTACTCACAGGCTTGATCTGGTCAACAGGGGTGTAGTCGCTGCTCATGGTGACGTTTCGATTTGCGGGGTTTAGGAGGTACCGAGATCAAAGGCCGGGTTGGTGTGAAATGTGGGGCGGAAGGCGAAGGCCGCGAAAGTGCAACGGGCGCGAACAGCAACGGCCAGAGACCCTGCTTGCGCCTGCTTGCGCCTGGGCTGCTTGCTTGCGCCGCAGCTCCACCGCGCTCTGCCGCACGTCACTAACAAGCGCGGTCTAACCAGCCGGGGATACCCAATTGGAGCTCTTCGAGGGGTGGCTGTTGGGCGATTTTCGCGGCTGCAGCAGGCTGGGCTAGGAGTGATGGCACCTCACGAAGTCGTCACGGTGGCGATAGTAGTGTCTTGCTCACGGGTGTCCGTCACAGGATTCTCAACTCCGCTGTAGTGGTCATAACATATCTCCAAATGGATTCGAAGGAGCAGACGAATTGTAGTACGACTGTCAGGGAAACTTGAAACCCACACCCAAGCGTCCGCTCATCGAGAGACCCCCTGCGGCGCCGAGGAGTCTAATTTCTTTCGTCGCAAGTTCGGAAAAAGGCCGATCCGCTTGGGGAAACGAAGACAAGACCCGACTTGCGCTTCTAAAATTCACATCCCTTTTTCGCCGAGCAACCACCGAACAAACTCTTGCACTCGGCTTTTAAGTAACAGTCTCTACCATCCACCCCATTCGATGATGCAAACCCAAGAGTAAGCAGATCCCACATTTTCGAGATAGGGGGCCCTCTGCCACATGGCTCGAAGGACAGATGTCACACGTGTTACGGGTTGAACTGGTAGACTGTGGACTCACTTAACACTACTATCACACTTCGGAGACGTCCACAAATCAAGACACGCCGCCACGGCTTGTGAGCTCTTTACGGGTCCCCACGTGTGCTTGCAATTCATTGCGCAGTCGTGATTTTGGTTGCTAAGAGCACAGGCTCGGGCAATTGTGCAAGTCAGTCTTCTCACGCCAAGTGGGATCCATCGGTTTCTCGAAGCCACGACTGACCATTTCAAGTCGCGGCAAACACTTGAAGCATCGGAGCATATGAGTGTGGTGACCGAGTCCTTTTTCCATCTAGTTTAATATCGGCCCAAAGTGGTTTAAGTTTGTGAAGCGTGCAGGATTAGCAGGTCATGTGTGCGAGGATGCGGCAGGGTAAGTCATTGCACTTGGTGCTTACCCGCCGTTCCCGCACAGTTCTGGCGTCGCAACCGTAACGGACTTGGCAGCGACGAAGTGGTTTGTGAGGGTGATGAAGCTGATGCCGAGTGAGAGTGAGGATTTGGAGAAATGCATGTTGAGGGAGTTTTGTTGAGCGGAAGTGGAGGGACTCGGGGACGACGGAGCGACCGGAATGAAGGGTTTAGCGGATGAGACGGAGTAGAGGGAGAGCGGAAAGTCCGCGACGAACAAAAACATATACGACTCAACCCACTTTCGAGCGGTCCTGGGTCTCCTGTCTCGGGGCTTGGCCGACCAACGGCTCAGCACTGACTTTCTTCTTCTCTTTTCGGTGGTCTTGCTCGGGCCGAGCTCGCGCCCGAAAGAAAATAGCGCAGTGCACTCAGGGGGCAGCGGTGAACGAACCGTTTCGCTTCAAGCCCCTGGAATTTGGTCGGTTGCTCAGCCCTCTGGAGCGTTTTTAATGTTTCTCACGCGCACCTACCGGCCTTCCGGTACCGTGAACCCGCCACACTAGTGGCTATTTGTAAGTGGATGCCTTACAGAACGGCCCTATGAGTTTCCTTTGAATAGTTGAAACTATCAATTCTCGATACGACTTGCTGTGAGGGGTGCGCCCCTCCCGCGGGCCTTGCCCACAACTGAGACAAGCTCTCCTCTCCTTATCTGAATAGACGGTCAAAGTACCTTTTGCATACAGTCAGACCTGAGAAAATTCATATCGCCCAATATTATACCTGTCAAAATTTATGAACTTTTCAATCTCCCGACTTTTTTGGCTGACAGAACCTGTCCAATCTTATACCTTATAATTTATGGGTTTACAGGTCAAATTATAAGATAAGAGAGAGCCGGAAATGAGCGATTGATCAGGAATTGGCCTCTCCTTCGGCGTTCTTGTTGACGAGCCGCCTGCTGGAAGAGTCCGAAATGCCCCGAAACAGCCGAGAAGCGAGCACAGGAGAGCAAAGGCGGCGGTTGACACGTTGACAGGCTAGTCGCGACGTGCTTCTCTCTCCTCTTCCGCCGACGACGAGGCCGAAATGAACATCTTCACAATCCGAGAAGCCCTCATCAAAAATTCCTCTTCATATCATCATGGTCTCATTCCCTTCCCGGAATTTGAGGATCGTCATGGTCAACTCACCGCCGATCCTCAATTCGCCCCCTATCGCGCCGAATGGGACGCGTATCGCAAGCACCTGGTCGAACTCGAAAGGGATGGACCTCTCCCACCGGTAAGTTTTCATTTACATACTGATCGCTTGCTGCATTGCAGACCTTCTGATGATGTCTGTGGCACCTTCACAGCCGCCTCTGAAGCCTTGCCGAGAGGAGTCGGGCGCACGGGCCGCCGCGAATGAGGTCACCATGCTCGACCTGACCTCGTCGCCTCCAAAAAAATCGCCAACAAAGCGAATCCCTCAAGCCCTCTCTCGACATA
The DNA here is from genome assembly GCA_003665825.1 of Microbotryum silenes-acaulis. NCBI lineage: Eukaryota > Fungi > Basidiomycota > Microbotryomycetes > Microbotryales > Microbotryaceae > Microbotryum > Microbotryum silenes-acaulis. Next base: position 1,032,176 of record QPFY01000009.1, read on the forward strand.
CAAAGGGCTCGACTTCAGCCTCGACCTCGTCTCAAAAGGCTAAGCCCAAGCCTCAAAAGCTTGGACCGAAAGCGAAGGGCGCGGCGACCACCGCGCAGATTGTCAAGGTCCTTGACTATCAAAAACGGCACAAGTTGACGCTCACGACCACCGTCAAGTATTTCAACAATTCGCCAAACCACCGAGACATCCCGATCTTGAGCTAGCCAAAGCTCACGCAATGGCGCAAAAAGGAAGACGAGCATCGCGCCCTTCTCGAAAGCGGTCAAGGAAGTATGAGGCGCAACAACAGCGTCATGCACCCGAACCTGGAAAAGGCGCTGGAAATCTGGTGTACCCAAGCTCTCGAGCAGAACACCACCATCACCACCGATGTATTGCGCCTGAAAGGTCAACAACTTGCCGACAAACTCGAGATTCGGGATTTCGCCTTTTCGAACGGCTGGCTTCAGGGCTTTAAGAAAAGGTACTCGCGTGATTCTTGTTCCAGTCAGCCATTCTAGATTGTCTGAATTTCCTCTTTGTGAATCTAGACACAATCTTCGCTCTTACAAGTTCCATGGCGAAGGCGAGAAGGTCGATGCGAAAACGCTCGAAGAGGAGCGCAAAAGAGTCGTCGATCTTACGAACAAGTACGACCCAAGTGATATCTTCAACATGGACGAAACCGGTGTCTTTTACGCTATGCGTCCGTCTACGGGCCTTGCTCAGAACGGTCGAAATGGTGTCAAGATGAATAAGACTCGCATCACCTTCGCTTTCACGGTCAACGCCGACGGATCGGAACGGCTCCCTCCCTTCATCATTGGTAGCGCGGCGAAGCCTCGTAGCTTCAACAAAAAACCAGCCAGCTACTACAATCATTACTATCGATCGAACAAGAAGGCGTGGATGACTGGCGAGCTTTACGTCGAATGGTTGAAAGCCCGGGATCTCGAGCTTCGCAGCAAGGGCCGAAAAGTGCAACTCTGGCTCGATAACTTCTCGGGACACACGAGGGATGTTGATTCCATCACCAACATCGAAGTTCATTACTTTGCACCCAATATGACGTCAAGAATCCAGCCGCTCGATCAAGGAATCATTGCGAACTTCAAGGCAAACTATCGCAGAAGGTGAGTCCCGAGGTTTGAGACTGTTTTCCAACCTATCTGATCAATGATGATGCACTCTGCTTGATAGGTTCATCCGTAATGCTATTGCAAGGTTCGACGATGGTCAAACCGGCGACAATATCTACGCAATCGATCAGCTTCGAGCGATGAATCTTGCGAGACAGGCGTGGAACGACATCCGCCCCGAGACGATTGCCAACTGCTGGCGCCACGCTCAAATCTTGTCTGATCGCAAGAACAAAGGATCGACCGACCATACACCTCTTCCCAACGGTCGCGGGCCTCTCGATGGCGATCGCGGCATCATCAACGCGATGAACGCTCTGAAGACGGCGAACGATGAGCTGGTCGAAAAGGGGATAGTTACGAGCAACGAGAAGATGAGTATCCACTTTCTCGTCGATGTGGAGGAGGAGAACCTTGCTGGTGGGGCCGAAATGACCGATCAGGAGATTGTGGACCTGGTCATTGCCGAAGAGTTGGAGGAGAATTGCGAGGGAGAAGGAGGAGAGGAGGAAGCGGAGATAGAGCTCCGACCGGCGGAGCGAACGACGCTGAAGGAGGCAATCTCAGCGCTTGATGTTCAGCGCTTGATGTTTTCCTTAGGTTTGCTATGAATGGGTACTCAGGTCCAACGGATTTGATTTCTTTTGAGGACGAGGCTAGGAGGATTCGCAGGACTCTTGTTGCCGAGCAGGATGCCGCGAGGATTCAGACGACAATGACTTCGTAATTCCAGCGTCAGTAGGTCAAAATATTTTTTCTTGGTTGTTAGATGTCATCATGCCTCAGTAGAGGCCGTACATTGGCTGCAATTCAGTAATTCGGGCCTTCTGAATCCCTCCCCCTTCAAAAGTCAATGTATCGACTCAAACGATGCACGAAAATTCTTGATTTGATGTAGGAAGCTCAAAAACGGAGTTTCAGGTCATAATGTAGTGATCTGAAGCCGAACTCTCCAAGCTTATACCTGTCTTAATTTATGGGAAAATCCGTCCACCGAAAATATAAATTTTCTCAGGTCTGACTGTAGTCGCTCGTTGCTCTCTTGCCTTTAAAGAACTTGGACGATCTGGAAGGAACCTCAACACGTCAACAGACCACTTTAGCAGTTCTGACGACCTTTGAGGTATCAAACCTTACACTTGCCTTTAGTCTAGCGGTCAAGAATGACAGATTGTAATTATGCGTTTTTGGAGGCGCATACCTTACCACACTATCGCTTAACTTAGCGGTCGATCGCTTATTTCCACCTATATATTACCCACCATGCGATAGAGCCCTCGTCCCACGATCCGAGCTCAACCGATTGCTCAAACCCGGGATGTCTTTCGCTTTGCCGAATCGTGGCACGCAACTCCGAGACGGCCCAAGACCTTGATCCTTGTGGCCATGTACCAGATCGAGCATTCGGATTGTCTCTCTCAGCTCTCCTCGGTGCAATGAAACCATCTTGCATCTGGCATTTCAACAGAGAACCTGCTGCCATTGAAGTCACACCTTCGAGGGCTTGAGAAGAAACTCGAACGAGTCCTATTTAGGAAATGGGCCCTCCCTCACTGGACGGCAACCCTTCGTGCGTTTGTGACACCGAGACTACATATACAGGCATGTCAACATGAGAGTCCTGACACATTGGTACCGTGCAGTCACAGCAGCGTAACATAAGCCGAGCGCTACAGCCTCAACGATCGGGGATCCAGGGATGACTGAACCGAATCATCCTTTTTCCGCCCTCTCTCACCCGAAACTCCCCTTCCGCTCGGACGTGTATTAGAAGTTCACAACCCCTTCGCGAAGACCGTCTCGCAAATGTCGCACAAGAAATCGAAAGGCACCAACTCAACTGCCAGTTCGAAATCAATCAAACCAGCCCCATCAGTTCATCTTCCTCTTCTCAAAGAAGCGATGATAACCCCGAAACTCACATTTCTCGTATCTCTGCTTAGGCGGCCCGATCACCACCACGCGTTGTGTAGGATCCCGCAGCTCCACGAATGGACCGACGACGGTTGGACGGAGTAAGGCGTGTTCGGAAGAAGGTTGGTCTTTGAGCCATGCTTGCCGAGCTGGAGGAAAGCAAGAGACGAACAAAAAGTGGTGGGTCAGCGGGTGTGGCGGTTTCCCAATTCAGCTCACAGCATGGAATGAACCTCGCTCGGCGGCTTTGGCAGCGACGTCGGTGTCGCTCGACGTGTCCCACAACGAACATTTGCGACACTCGTTGCAGGGTCGTCCGGCTAGAGGGGACGAAGGAAATGTTTTAATTTCGCGAATCTCACTATGCCGAGACGGGCTGAAACTTACGAAGCGGCCTGAAATGCTGGCAGAAATGCGCGTAGCTTTCGTCCCCGATCGTCTGACGACAGACGTAACAGCTATTCGATCCGCAACGAGGGCACGTCATCTGAGTCAACGTAACACCTTACATCAGTCAGAACCCCACTCAAAATCCAACTGCGCTTTCAGTACTCACCTTGTTACACCCCGACTCCTTGGTAAAAGCGACCCCGCATTTCGTACACACCCTTTTTACGGCTTCGGACATGGCCGTCTCCATCGCCAACCTCAAACTTTCCTCCCGATCTTGATTACACGCATGCATACCTTCCGAAGGCACCACCTGATGACACAACCTACACGACGTCCTCCCACACCATTCTGGATCGTCTCGGTCAAGGGAATTGGTCTTCGTGGGTGGGCGGAGGGCATGGATTGGCCACCAGGGTTGGGACAGTAGTTCTGCGAGCGTTCGAGTGGCTTCGACGTTGCGGCCGAAGGGAGGGAGGGGGAGCGAGTTGGGAGTGTTGCGGCATCGGAAGAAGGTCGTTGAGTTGGAGCGCGAAGAGCGTAAAAGTTGAGTTCGAGCTTGGGCCGCAAGGAAGCGAGCCCCGGTGCGAAGGTATCGGTTAGGACGAGGAAGAGGGTGACGGCGTACAGCGTGAGGTGCGGGATCGTTGTCTGCCAGAGGGGGGTCAAAATCGGTGGCGTTGGCGTTGGCGTTGGCAAAGTAAGGTGCGAAAGGATCCGGATTAAGCAACATGACGTAGATCGTGGAAAAGTAAAGCAAGGGCAGAAGGCACAGATTGAACAGGGTGAAGACCAGGTCCGAGAGCACGGTCAATGGGCCCGCCGGAAAATCCCGAACCAAGAGAGGGAAGAAGCGACCCCAAAGTGGATCTTCGACAACCTCCTCGACGTAGGGACAAAAGGGACATCGCACGAGGGCGGGGCGACGACCCCCCTCGCTCGTTCCGGCCCAAGCTTCGATCTCATTCTGCGCCAGGCGATGATCCCAAGCCTTCTTGACCGCCAGCGGCAAGACGAGGTCCACTCGATCGCGTTCCATCATCTCTTTGCAGTCGCCGATCGACATGCACTGAATCGTCGGCTTCGCAACGGTGCCACCGTACACCATCTCTTGCACGATTCGGATGAGGCAGGTGCGACAGACAAAGTGTCGTCCCGTCGAACAAGGAACGATCTCTTCGAACGTCACATCGTCGGAGAAACAGCATTCGCATTCGAAGCGATCGACTTGAGGCGTCCAATCGGCATTGAGTTGGCGCGCAAGGTCTTCGTCCCGGCGGTCGAGGAGAGTTCGTACTTTGCGGGTCACTTGCGCGAGCTCTTCTACGAGCTCGGGGGGGTCAGTGACGAGTGCCGCAGAGGCATGGAAGCTGAGAGGACGAGCAGGAGCGGCGGAGAAGAGGTCGTTGAAGAAGGCCTTGACTTTGGATTGGCGTTGGCGCCAGTTCAGGACAGCTTCTTGGATGGTCGAGTACGATCCGCCTTCGGCGACCAGGGACCGGATGCTCGAGGTGGGTACGTTAGGATACGTGCGCTGCAGATGTTCGACGAGATGTGAAACGTGGCGAGGGGACCTGAGCAGGTCGTCTCGGGTCAGAGTAGGTACAGGTGGAGCCGGTCTGGCTCCTCGAGTGCGATTCTCGTTGGGACTGAATGTGAAAAAGGTGTGCCAGTTGATGGCGGGCATGGTCGACTTGGCCTTGGTCGGAGAACGTTGACGCAAGAGCAATTCTTCGGTTGCGAGAAAGAGGTGCGAGTGGGGTTGCACGGCCACGACATCGCGCAAGTCCGAAACAGGGGTCGTCGGAAACAGCGTGTGGAGGCGAATTCTGGGTGGGGCGGGAACAGGCAAGGGGGGGTGAGCGGGACCGCTAGCAACGGACGTACACACTGTGCGCACATACATGGCCTGGTTCATCATGAGCGTGCGATCGAGTGCCAATGTGTGAGGTGGTACTACAGGAAGCTGCTTCTGTTTGCGACTGTGACTACTAGTGCGACTGCGACTGCGACTACTATTGTCACTGCCACTGAGCGTAACCTGCTGCCGCCACCTCTTTTGCACCTGCTCATGGCGCAGGATCGACGCAGGAGGAAGCGCGTCGTCATCGTTCAAAGGCCGCCTGACGCAGCGCGGATACTCGTGATGGTTGATCTCGACCAATTTGTGGTACACTTGGGTGATGAGTGCCTGGTGCTCGTCCTCTTGATCGCCTCCTGCGTCGCAGTCACCGTGCGATGCGCTGCTGCTGCTGTTGCTGTTGCTGGCCCCTGCTCCGAGTCGGCGTCGGGTTCTGCCCAGAGTGCCGGCAAGGTCCGTGCGACGCTGCTGGCGCTGGTGCTGGATCACCTGAGCGAGGTAGGCCGGATCAGCCGACGGGAACAGTTGCTCGAGTCGTAGTTGAACAGGATCATGGTCAAGAAGTTCGGGGAGGTCGAGTGTGTGGCGACTTGTGCTCGCTCGTGGCATGATGACGGTGGATGCTGGCCAGCAGTGAGTAACTTTAAACGTGGCCCATCTCGTTCGACACGGGAAGGAGAAAGAAGAGCGCGTCTAAAGCCACTCTAAGCGACTCCATTAGCAGCGTGTGCACTGTCGAATCTTGTCAAATCGAGGATTATCGCGGAATAGCCCAGTGCTAACTTTGATTAGTACTCAACTTGCCCCCGCTCGTACGGTGTAGTCGTAGTTCAGCTGTATCATCGGCCACCATGTCGATCGACCTACCAAGGCTACACCGGCGGGTGACAGCTCTCACCCACTCATTGGGGAAACATACCTCCAGTCGTAGGCGGTTCGTGCCTCTCATCTTTTGGCGACCTTCATCCTCGACTTGGACCTCGACGGTCGTTCGATCGCATTCTACATCGCCTCCAACGCGGCATTGTACTCAAACCCTTGCTTCCACGTGCACACCACCACGTGCAAGCTCTTTCTCTTCCCATGCACCTCGAACAGCACCCCAGCCAACCTCCTCGACCATACCGGAACCCGTCAGTCCTCCGTCCCACCTCCGCTCCTCCTCGGACTCAGCTTCAAACGACCAGCTAGGATGCGAACTCTGACACCCTTCTAGCTCCAACAGAGCCCTTCCCACTTTGATCTCTCGCACTACCCACCCGAACGGATCCGCAACTTTGCCATCATTGCCCACATCGGTCAGTGCACGGCGGTCCCCCCACACTTTTTTCTCTCTCTCTCTGACCTGGCTTTTCGCGCTCTCTGACTCGCCTTCTTTTCCTTCTCTAGATCATGGCAAAAGTACGAAAATGCATACAGGCAGCCAATTCACAACACCCAGAGAAAGATACTGACCGCCACCCGAACCCCGCACACCTCCAGGCACCCTCGCCGACCGCATGCTCGAGATGACGGGCACGATACCCCCGACTCAAATATCACACGACCGACTCGAAGAAGCGCAAAAGAACGAACAGGTCTTGGATACCCTCAAGGTCGAACGAGAGAGGGGTATCACCGTTAGGGCTCAGTCAGCTTCGTCAGTACTTTGATCCCCGCGACGCGAAGGTCGAATGGCTCGTGGCGAGGCACCAATTTTTTTCGTCCGAGCAGTCGATCCGAGATGGGGAAGACGCTGATGCGAACTCTTTGACTTTGCATTGGGATAGTATGTTTTACACCGCCCAAGACGGTCATCAATACCTTTTGAACTTACTCGATACACCCGGCCATGCGGATTTCTCCTCCGAGTTATTGAGGTCCCTATTGCCTAGTCAGGGGGCACTGTTGTTGGTTGATGCGGCGCAGGTGAGTCAAGGGAGGAAGAGGAGGGACGAGAATTCTTTGTAGCTGATGAAAGGGGGCTTCTGATTTGTCGTGGACCGCAGGGCATCCAAGCCCAAACGCTGAGCGTCTTGGATGAAGCGAGGAAGAGGAATTTAACCGTGCTTGGCGCAGGTACGTCAAACACGATGCTGAACCCATTGCCAATGTACGTTTGATCACTCATCAAGGTCCTTCCCTCCACCCAGTCAACAAATGGGACCTCGTCAAAGACGACGGACGAGGCGAGGCCGCCGTCCAAGAACTCGCCGCTTTACTCGGGTGTGAAGAAGACGAGATCTTGCGCGTTTCAGCCAAAACGGGATTGGGCGTACAGGATGTCTTGGAAGGCGTCGTAAAGAGGATCCCTGCGCCTTCGAAGGGGGACAAAGGGGACAAGTTGAGCGCGCTCGCGTTCGATAGTTATTTCGATCCGTTCAGAGGGGTCGTTAGTTTGGTCGCGGTGGTGGAGGGGGAAGTCAAGAAAGGCACGTGCCAATACCTGCTCGAGGGACGTTGCCGTGGCTCAGAAAGACTGACCTTAGTATCGATGTTTAGGTGACTCGATCACCTCGACAACGACCAAACAGGCTTACCCCGTCTTGGACCTCGGGATCCTCTCCCCTCGCGAGATTAGTATCGCCGAACACAAATCCCCCGCTTCGAGGATCCTGAGAAAGGGGATGGTCGGGTACATCGTCTGCGCGATGAAGGACGTTCAAGATGGTAGGTCAACGAGATCACGCTTGATGGGTCAAAAAGTAACTCGAGCTGATCTAGCCAGGAATATCCTTTCCTTCTAGCTTTCCTCGGTGACACCTTCCACCTCACCTCACACCCCAAACCTGCTCTCGAGAGTTTCAAGCCTCTAAAATCCATGGTATTTGCCGGCGTGTACCCCGTCGAACCCGGAGGGTTTCCCAAACTCGAAGACGCGATCCGTCGTCTTACCCTTACCGATCGATCAGTGACGTCGAATCGAGAGAGTTCGACTTTTCTGGGCCAGGGCTTCAGGTTGGGTTTCAATGGGAGTTTGCATATGGATGTATTTAGGCAGAGGTTGGAGGATGAGTATGGTGAGGAGGTGATTGTCACGAGACCTTTGGTGCCTGTCAAGAGTGAGTTGGTTTGCTTGTTGGAACACCAGTGGTGGGGACTTATGCTTAACTCCTCGGGGTTGTCGACACCTTCTCACAGTCATCTACAAGAATGGCAAGGAATCCATCATTGACAATCCGGAGTACTTCCCCGACCCCGCGGAAATGAACAAAGTCACCTCCGTTCTCGAGCCTTTCATCCGAGCCACGATCGTCGCACCGGACGAATACACGGGAGCGATCATAAATCACTGCACGACCCACCGCGGAGTACCCCTTTCGCACACCTATCTTTCGACCCCCTCAACACCTTCGAACCTCTCCTCTTCAACAGGTCGCATCACCCTCCTTTGGTCCCTCCCTCTATCCTCAATCGTCACCAACTTTCACGCCGGTCTCAAATCCGTCACTTCGGGCTTCGCTTCCTTCGACTACGAAGAAGCCCCTTATGAAGAGTCCTCTCTTTGTCGACTGAATATCTTGATCAATGGAACCCAAGTCGACGCTTTGTGTTCGGTCGTGCACAAGAGCTTGGTGGAAAAAGAGGGGAGGGAATGGACCAAGAGGTTGAAGGAGGTCGTACCGAGGCAGCAGTATGAAGTCGTTATTCAAGCCGCGGTGGGGAATCATATGTGAGTTTGTGGGGGAGGGGAGGGATGGAGGTGAGGCGGATTTGGGATCGTTGCTGATTACGAGGATGTTTCTTCGGCTCACTTGATCGCAGCCTTTCTCGAGAAAGGTATGTCTTTTCAAGACCTTGTCCACGACGGACACTCGTCATTGACTTCGCCACGTCCCTTTGCCGTATAGGATCGCCCCTTTCAAGAAGGACGTCACAGCAAAGCTGTACGGTGGTGACGTGACTCGCAAAGTAAATAGAACTCTCGGTCTTTGGATTACGCAACTCCTCGACGGTGGACACTAACACATTTTTTGTCCATTGTTCTGCGGCGCACAGATGAAGCTCTTGGCCAAGCAGAAGGACGGCAAGAAGAAACTAAAGGAGAGGAGCATGTACGTCTTCTCTACCTCTGAAACTCTACCACACCCATCACTTGATCCTGATTCAGCATCACTTTCACCGACAGTGGTCGAGTAACGATCCCAACCTCGGCGTTCTTCGCTGTTCTAGGTGGACAACAAGGCAAGCGAAAAGGAGGGTCGTAGACGAGCGTTTCGCTTCCGTTGGCATAACGTAGGAATGAAGGTCGTGATAGATCAAGAACTAAAAAAAAACTGGTGTTGAGGGGCGTCGAAATAAATACATGCACAGAAGGACTCGTGAGCCATCTAAGAGCGTGGATCACTTCATCGTTGTGGTTTCTTCAGATCATATCGCTGCCTAATCGATAGGCTACCAAACCGTTGATCTTGTGTCGGTTCGTACTAAAGGACCTCAATTTGACCTGCGATCATTCGACCCCGAGAGAGAAAGTCAACAATGACATGCCTTTTGACCGAACGAACCAGGGTCCTTTGATAGTACTCACGCTTTCGGCTTCACCCACGATCATATGCGGATCCGAATCGATGAATTCCTTCGGTACGGGCGCGTCCTTCTTGGCATAACTGAGGATCGTGAAAGTATCTGCATGTGCACATCCAATTGGAACCCTGATCAGTTACCCCACTTGCCGAAGAAAGAAGAAAGCTCCCTGCGCGTAGACCAAGCAGTGAAGGAACTTGCATTGGTCCTGCAGTGCGGGGAGGAAGGTGACGGAGGAAGTGATTTGACGCATGATTTGTTGGATGTCGCGTTGGATGTCTTCGGGCGTTTTGGTATTGCGTTTGATCGATTTAGACTCCGGGGTGTTGGAGTCGGCTATTGTTTCGGATGAAGGGGAGGGTCTGCGGAGGAGAAAGATGACCGAGGATTTGAGTCATAAATTCTCTGTACCGAGGGAATAACCCTGCGCTCTCGGTCGTTCCACACCCCAAAAACTGACTGATTCTCCTTCTCCTTCTCCCCTCCAATATCCTCAATCTCGACATCGAACCTCCACCTCTCGACGACCTCTCTCGTCTCGCGATCCATAATCACCAACGCCAAACTTTCCAACTGGCCTCCCAGCATCCACGTTGAGACTTGCTTCATCACGTTCTGTATGTAGCGTTCCAACGATTCGTCGACGCAGGTCCATAGGGACAGACCGTACTTTTTGACGAGCTTGAAGTCGTCGGGCGGGTAGATGCCTCGTTGGTAGAGGATGCTGTTCGACAGCGGGCGGAGAGGAAGGGGAGTTCAGCTCTCGTTAAGGTGGGTCGTCACGCATGAACGGTCCCTGCGTGCCGGAACTGCCAAAAAACACACTTGTTGACGGAATACTCAAAAAACTCTGTACATATCTTGGTCGAGCCTTTGATGGAGAGCACTTGGTTCTGCTTGGGACGGGTCGACATTCCAGGTGTTCGCGCGCGTATACGAGTACTCGCGTTCGTGCTTCGTATGAGGGGGCCAAGGGGGCGAGCTGTTGGCTTGGTTGACTTGTGGGTGAAGCCTGGAGCTCAAAGAAGGTGTCCGTTCCTTTACGGTGTCGTAGTGGGTAAATGGAAAGGAACCAAAAGCGTGGCCGTACGCGCTTCGGAGATCGATCGCTCCGCGCTTTCACGTCGTTCAACTCTGTTCAACCTGCGCGCCGCGTAGGGAACTAATAGTGTAACAGTGTAATGGCGAATTAGGATCACATAATCACGTCCCCCCACATGTCGGCTGGAGTGGCAATCTCGGCTTTTTCCTTTGTCGCACACTGCACACAACACGCTATACCATGGTACGTCGCTACAAGACATATCACCATGAGTGTTTTCTAAGCGAGTATTATGCCCTATGTCGTGACAGAGCATCACCGTCATCAACAACGCCGCGCAACTGAACCAAATCATCAAGGCTGGCACCTTCAGCATCATCGACTTTCATGCTGTGAGAACAGCGTACGTATGAAAAAGCACATGAATTTCCGACTGACTCGTGTTCTTTTCACGTTCCTCATTGCGCGGACGCGATCAGACGTGGTGCGGCCCGTGCCACGCGATCGCCCCTGTCTTTCAAGCCTTGGCCCAGCAATACGCGGGTAGGATTCAGGTGCGTCGTACAAGGTCGAACCTTAGTCTCTAGGAAGAGGGGGCCGCGGACTGAGACCCCTCCGTCGCCTTGTTTGATCGACTACAGTTCCTCAAAGTGGACGTCGACCAGGCGCAAGATGTCGCATCTCAATTCGCCGTCTCAGCTGTGCCCACCTTTGTCGTTCTGAATGGCAACAAAAAGGCAGACGAGGTGAGTACCAACAACGATGTAGGATACAGAGGGTTGTATGAACGAGACTCGCTGAAGCTTTGACTTTGATCGACCCCTAACAGTTGAAAGGTGCTGATTCGAACAGGTTGAAGCAACTCGTGGCCAAGTATGCACTAGCACCCGGGGCATCGAGTTCGGCTGGTGGTCGAGCTTCTTCTTCTTCTTCAGCAGCACCGACAGAGAAAGGTCTTGAAGGCTTCGTGAGTGGCTTGGTCATCACTCGAGTAGGCACCGGGTGTTGTCGGTTCAGTCCTGACTTGATCGTGCAATCGACACTGGACGCCTCCTCGGATCACGGGTGTCGAACCTCACAGACCGTCGTGAACTCGGGGATCGATATGGCTCAGGTGCATTGCCTCAACGAGTCCGCCGACCACACTATCCGACACTTGCTTCGAGGTGAAGGAGACAAGTACTTGGAGTCGGATGCCGACGAGCAATTGTTGTTGCAGATACCGGTATGTCCGAGACTGGGGACGTGTCCTCAATGCTAGCTTCAAATAAAGATTCGTTTTAGAAGCTGATATGCGACTCCTATAAAGACCCAAGCTCTTCGAATTCGCGCCATTCGCTTCAAGACCATCTCCTCCAAGCTCCCCCAAGCGCCCAAGAAGATCCGTCTCTTCGTCAACGCCGGCTCGACCCTAACCTTCGACGATGCCGAATCGCTCGAACCCGCTCAAGAGATCGAATTGACCGAAAAGCAAGCCAAGGGTGAAGAAGCCGTTCAATTACGTTTCGTTAGGTTCCAGAATGTGACCCTTTTGTCGGTGTTCGTGGCGTCGAATCAGGGGGACGAGGAGGTGACGAGGTTGGATGGACTCGAGTTGATTGGGGCTTCGATCGATGGGACCGACATGAGTGCGTTGTCAAAGGGGGATGATCATGATCATTAGAGAAGCAGGGTGTTATTAGATCGGTTGGTACATACTTCGTTTCCAGTGAACGACATCAAATGTGCAATCTGAGCAATTCTTGTCGATCTCTCTCTCCCTCTCTCTCAGCGAGCGATACGCCTCAAGCAGGCCATTTGATCACAGTGTAGAAACCAGCAGGATAGTATTGAAAGAAACGTGCAGAGCAAATCGTACCAGAAAGAACAAGCCAAACCCTTCATATCTACCACCGCTCAGTCCCTACGTTGTCGCTTGTTTCCCCCACCTCGTCCTCCACCCCCACGGCCACCCCTTCCACCCCTTCCACCCCTCCCACCCCTTCCACCACCCCGTCCGCCACGGCCTCCTTCCTGACGCGTATCGACCGCAAAGGCTTGTCCAGCATGATACCTAGCCCTCCCAATGACATGGGCCCTCTCTTCCTCCTTGGTAGCACGACGCCATTCGATCTTCCTTCCCTCGTATTCAGAAACTTGGTCTTGAATCTTGGACAAGATCTCATCCGTGACGTGGTCCCTAAAGGTCGCTTGACAATAAGCGGGGTATTCCTCTGGGTTCACACCGGATGAGGAAGAAGAAGACGCTTCGGGGGTTTTGATCTCGGAGGAAGATTTGATCGTAGGAGGTGCGGAGAGCTTTTCAGAAAACTCGCTAGGCTTGGGAGCATCGACGTTCATCGAGTTGTCCTTCCCCGGCGCGAGGTTAAGGATTGCACGCGCCGACGTTCCAGCACCCACCAATTCGACGAAGCCGACCTTGATCAAGGAGGAAAGTTGTTCCTTGATTTGAAGATGGTTGAACCTCGAACCGGTCTCCTTCTCGCCCTCGGTCGAACCATCCTTTTTGGAAATGACGAAACGCAAGACCTTGCCCGAAGGCCATTCACCCTCCCCCGTTCCGACCTTATCCTCATCGACGATCTCAACTTGACCATCCACTCGACGGGCGGTATAACGCACTCCGTCGAACAAGACCTGTCTCTCCTCCGGTCCCTCATCATCGGCCTTACGCTTCTTCCCCTCCTCCCCATTCGCTCCTCCCTCCCTTGCCGCAGCGGACTTGGGATCCAAAGCCGGCCACCCCGATTCGGAGATGAGTTTCGCGGCCCAGGCATTATAGGGTTTGGCGGATTTTTTGTAAGGGTTCGCGGGTACGGTCGGTTTCTCGAACGGTTTCGAATCGGGGGCGTAGATCAGACGCTTCTCTTCGACGTAGGCGGCCTTGGACTTGATTTCCAGCTCTTTGCCTTCTTCGACCGTGGGCTTGGGGTCGAGAGCAAGGAACTTGGCTACGGCGTCGGCCGAATCGTATTCGATAAAGACCGAGCCCTGGGTAATAGATCCAAAAGGGTGAAAATCAGCCTTGACGGTCAAATGGCTGCCGCCGCGACAGCCACGGCGGCCGGCCCTCCACCGAAAAAAAAAGGAAAAAAACTGACCTTGAACTTTCCACCCCCCTTGACGGGATTCTTTCCAGCCGGAACGGGTCGGTCCTCCCTCCTCATCCTCAAACTAACGAGCTTCCCGACCCCCAACGCCTTGGCCCATTGTTCCAACTTGACCTGCAACTCGAGTTCGTTCTCCTTGACGGCCTTTTTCCTTTCCGCCGAATCGTCCACCGAAACTTCTTCGACGGGGAACCCCTTGACGTAAACGGATCGTTCGAGCGTATCCTGCGGACGCTTCAGTTCGACGCTCTTACGCACGTACCAACCTTGACCTTCCTGTGCGGCATCGGCATCGTCGGAACCGAAATGACGGACTTGGACGAGGGAGGAATGGTCCTTGACGACGTTCGCGACGGCGTCGATCGAACCGAGTCCCGTAGGAGCGGGGGAGAGGTAAGGCGTCATACGTTTGAAGGAGGTGAGTAGGGAGAGCGGGATCCAACCGAGCTGGGAACGAGGGTGCTTGGATTCGGGATGGGCGATCAAGGTGGAACGGTTCGAGGAAGGGTCGTCAGCGGTCGAGGTGATGATCGAAGCCGGTTGGTGGAACGAACGAGACCACACGTCGTACAGGTACTTGTCAAAGGGGAGGTTCGAGTCGGAGAGGTAAAACTCGACTGTTGGGCGAGAGGGGAGAAGGTTGAATTGGAGATAGGGGGTGTGTAAGGAGCGGGATGGGCAATTTGCAAGTTGAAAGTTGGAGCGAACGAATCGGGAGCACGTTCATCATCGGAGAAGGGTACGAGGTATTCCAGGGTCAGCTCAGACGAACAATGATCACAATCAATGAGTAAGAGGTCTTGCACCTCTCGTACTGACCTTGCGCAACCACGGCTTCTTCCACGGCCCGAGTCAGGCCGTCCTTCGCAGCACCAGCACCAGCGGCAGCAGCAGCCGGCTCAGCGGAAACAGCAGCAGCAGCACCGCCATCGACGGCAGGAGCAGGCGCGGCGACAGAGGCAGAAGGTTCGGTAGGTGCTCCACTCATCGTGTTGTGAATGTGGAGAGGGGCAGAAGCAGAAAAGCAAGGGAACGAGTGGTGCGCGCCTGCGAAAGCCAAATTTGAGCTTGGACCACGTCGCCGCCAGCTCTGGTGCCCGATTTCTCTCTTGGGTTTTCTTGGGCGCAGGTGTGTGTGGTGCATTCATTCATTTTTAAACATTGCTTTTTAAGAGGCAAAAGAACAAACGAGTCTAGAAAAGAGATGATGCGAAAAAGGAAGAAGGACAACTAGAGCCACGAGAGAAAAAGGACCCAACCAAAAAACAACGTCTGGAAGGGGAAGAAGCCAAGTCCTCCCCACCTTTTATTACTTTGCTCATCGATAATCTTCTGCGCGTTTAGTCGACCTCCTCCATCGAGCTCACTCCGGCGGGCTCAAGCGCGGGTGCGTCCGAACCTTCCTCCACCTTGGACTCCTCCACGGCAACGGGCTCTTCGTCCTCGTCGATCGAGAGACCGAGCGAGATCATGCGGTGAATGCGTGCGGCAAAGTCCGTAGGCGCATCCAAGGTGAAGCCTGAAGTGAGCAAAGCGGTCTCGTACAAGAGCGTGACCAAGTCGCGCACGGTCTTGTCCGCGGCGTCCTCCTGGACCTTGGACCGCAGCTCCTTGACGATCGCGTTGTGCGGGTTGATCTCGAGCGTCTTCTTGGACTGCATGTACGACGACATCGAGGCGTCGCGCAGCGCCTGCGCCTTCATGATGCGCTCCATGTTGGCCGACCACCCAAAGGCACCGGTGACGAGCACGCACGGCGAGTCCGAGATGCGGTTCGAGATCGACACCTTCTCGACCTTGTCGCCGAGGATCTCCTTGATCGTCCTGGTCAGGTCCTCGAACTCCTTGGTCTCCTTTTCGCGTTGCGCCTTCTCCTCGTCGGTCTCTTCGAGCTCGAGGCCGTCCTTGGACACGCACACGAGGTTCTTGCCCTCGAACTCCTTGAGCTGCGTCGTGGCGTACTCGTCGATGGGGTCGACCATCAACAAGACCTCAAAGTTCTTCTTCTTGAAGATTTCGAGGAAGGGCGAGTCACGGACCTGCGAGAGGGACTCGCCGGTGAGGTAGTAGATGTTCTTCTGCTGCTCGGGCATGCGCGTGATGTAGTCCTTGAGCGAGGTCATCTCCTCTCCGGACTTGGTTGAGTTGAAGCGCAAGAACTCGGCGAGCTTGGAGCGGTTCTGCGCATCCTCGTGGATACCGAGCTTGATGTTCTTGCCGAACGCCTCGTAGAACTTGCCAAAGTTCTCCTTGTCCTCGGCAATGTCGGCGAGCATCTCCATCGTCTTCTTGACCAAGTTCTTGCGGATCACCTTGAGAATCTTGTTCTGTTGCAGCGTCTCTCGCGAGATGTTGAGCGGGAGGTCTTCCGAGTCGACGATACCCTTGACAAAGTTGAGGTACTCGGGGATGAGGTCCTCGCAGTCGTCCATGATGAAGACGCGGCGCACGTAGAGCTTGATGTTGTTGCGCTTCTTCTTGGACTCGAACAGGTCGAAGGGCGCCCGCTTGGGGATAAAGAGGATTGCCTTGAACTCGAGCTGACCTTCGACGGAGAAGTGCTTGACGGCAAGGTGGTCCTCCCAGTCGTTGGTGAGCGACTTGTAGAAGGCACCGTACTCATCGGCGGTGATGTCGGTCGGGTTGCGTGTCCACAGGGGCTTGGTCTTGTTGAGCTCGACCTGCTCGGTGACGGACTCCTTGACCTTCTTAGTCTTCTTCTCCTTCTTGTCATCCTCGTCGACCTCCTCGATCTTGGGCTTGTCATCATCGCCTTCCTTCTTCTCCTCCTCCTCGTCGTCCTCGACCTCCTTCTCAACCTCCTTGACAGTGACGAGCTGAATCGGGTACGAGATGAACTCGGAGTGCTTCTTGACGATGTCCTTGATCTTCTTCTCTTCGAGGTACTCGAGCTGGTCGTCCTTCATGTGCAGGACCATCTGTGTGCCTCGGCCGAGCGAAGGGTTGACCGTGTCGGGGGTGATGGTGAAGGTGCCACCGGCGGCGGACTCCCAGATGTACTGCTCATCGTCGTTGTGCTTGGTGATGACGGTGACCTTGTCGGCGACGAGGTAAGCCGAGTAGAAACCGACACCGAATTGACCGATCATGGAGATGTCGGCACCGGACGAGAGCGCCTCCATGAAGGCTTTTGTGCCGGACTTGGCGATTGTACCGAGGTTGTTGACCAAATCGGCCTTGGTCACTGGGTGTGGCGAGAAGAGGAAAAAAAGAAAAGAAAAGGTTAATTCTTGATTC
This sequence comes from Microbotryum silenes-acaulis, assembly GCA_003665825.1. NCBI lineage: Eukaryota > Fungi > Basidiomycota > Microbotryomycetes > Microbotryales > Microbotryaceae > Microbotryum > Microbotryum silenes-acaulis. Next base: position 1,049,378 of record QPFY01000009.1, read on the forward strand.
TTTCGGGGAGAGTGGAGCGTCGTGGGCAGTAAAGACTCACTTCCGATACCAGAGTCACGGATGGTCAAAGTCTTGTTGGCGACATCGGGGGTGATGCGAATGAAAAGCTCCTTCTCGGTGTCGAGCTGTGTGGGGTCTGTCAGGGCCGAGTAGCGAACCTTGTCGAGGGCATCGGACGAGTTGGAAATCAATTCTCGAAGGAAGATCTGGGAGGAGGACGCGCAGTCAAGTCAGTCTCGTTGGTCTGTAGACAGTTCAAGACTCGGCTACGGCTCGCTCCAGTCTGGGCACCCCCGGAGTGTGGGAGCGTGCCCAGAAGAGGGTCGAGGAAAAGCAGCTGTCGATGCGGCCTACTCACCTCCTTGTTCGAGTAGAAAGTGTCTGCACAAGTTCAAAGCAGTGACGAGGTGGTGGAGAAGAGAGCACGTCAGTACATGCCAAGGCTAGCAGGAGAGAGGCTGGGATGGGTGATGGAAGCTCATGGAAAGACGTCGACTTGGCGATGGCTTTTCTCCCCTCTAGGGATGCACTACGTACTGATGATGAGGTCCAAGAGTTGGGCTGTAAGGGAGTAAAGGATCTTTGAGTTACAGTACACGAAAGGGGTAGTACTCAGTGCCAAGGCTACTTACTGATCTCGGCCTGGAATCCGACTGTGGTGGTGGTGATGGAACGTGAGAGAATGGCGTTGCGAGAATCAGCATTCGAGATCGGCCGCAGCTCGACAGCGCACGGGGAGGGGCAACGTACAGGTCTCGGGTTGGGCAGCAGACATGATGGGAAGAGTAAGCTGGTGATGAGGGTGGTTGTGCGTGTGTTGTGCGTGTGCGGGGTGCGATATGCTGTGTATGCGTGTGAAGGGAAAGGGAAAGAGAGCGAGCGAGCCAGCAGCGACCAACCTTGAGCGCGCGTGGCGCCCGAATCGAGCGGAGCCGGGTGGAAGGTGCTGGAACAATTTCCCGAGCTCGCTGATCCGCTCGAAGCCCCTGCTGCGCCTCCGAGCCATTGAGCCTTCGACGACATTCGATGACTTCAACACACCTCCGCAAAGATGCAGTAGGATACCCATGATTTTCAAAAGACTGCTCCACTGTGCTGTAATGCACCACCCCCACCTCAAAAACAGCTGGCCGGGGCTTTCAATGACGAAATTGACAAGGCGCTCGCACGGACCTCTTCGGGAGGACTTTGGCTGCCAGCTGTCACTCGGGAAGTCCGAGCCATGGGCTCGGATTCAATGTCTTTGCGATGCTGCCCTACTCACAAGTTGTGAAGGGTCCCGAAGGAAACCGAAAAATGGGTGTAGTGATCTGGGTGTAGGATGCTCTCTTGGCGGCCCTCTGCTGGGACTTGGCATGTTGATGAGGCCCCTGTCTTTCACCTCGTCCCACCGATCAACGCTGCTGTCGTCAGGAATGGATCATGACTTACGTCACCGGCCTCTGTGTTTCTGGTTCGTGTCACTGGTGCTTCACTTCAGCTTCATGGATCTCAACACGGAACCTCGGTCAACCATTTTCCTCTCCAACCTCGATCTCGGCCGAAAATTCACCGGGGTCCCATCCGAGTCGGTCCGTCACAACTTGAGATCGGTCGTCTTGCTATCAGCTCCCGAGGCGGTGTAGCAAGGTTGAAGATGGCGAGTTGTTCGCGGAAACCAGTGGCAGCAGGTGGAGCTCGAGAGCTGTGCACCGCCTCGGAGCGCGGCGAGCGCGGCCCGGGAGTTTTGGCCGTTCAGGGTCGTACCGATTGAGCATGACTTTTTTTCGGTCGTTCAACATCTAATTTTTCAGCCAATATCGTGACATGTTCTGTCAAAAGCAAATAGACGATGCGGTTCCTGACTATACATCTACGCTTTGGAAGCTCGATGACGAGTCCGGCCCGAGGCTGAAAGTCCTTCTCGTTCAGCTGCTCCAATTCACCCACCCGCACCGGACGGAACCCATCATTGGGCTCTGCTCCTTCCTTGCGTTCCCTCCCCCACCCCGTCACTCCAACTGCGCTCCCTTTCTCAAACCCAAGAAGTCTCAAAGCGTTCTGTCCAATATCTCATACGTGAGTTAGACTCTCCCTTTCTCCAGTGCCACGTTCCCCGTACCCGGATTCCGGCTTCTCGCTCGAGGCGCGCGCGCGATCGACGTCGCACCGCGGGTGGTCGATCTCGTCCGAGTCGGTCGCCGAAAAGAAGCCATGACAGGGCCCTACGATCACCTCCCATGATACCCCAACACGACGGAGAAGGATTGGGTGCATCTCAGGGACGGTCCAGTATGGGTCTTTGCGACTGGATCTGTGTTGAGGCGGTGGTATCGATCGATGAACACGGGTCCCGTCCTCTCGAAGCGGGTGTCGGACGCGCGTGTTTTAAGTTGGCGCGAAGGCCCTTCCGCCTTGCCCGCCCCTGCGCCTCGGGACAGAGCCAAGGCGCGCGCGCTCCTCCTGGATGAAGGGTGGGGTGGAAAGGAGATAGGGATGGTAGTGGGGGAAGAGGGGAGCAGTCCTTGGTTGGGCCATGCGGACCTGGTGGGTTGAGCTCTGCCTCCCCTTCCTGCCTCTTTCTTCTCACACACTCTCATGGTTTCACTGTTCTCGGACTGTCGAGGTCCGCGCTGAACGTACTACCGGACTACCGGACCCCACCCGAACGATCGCGTGTGGCAGTCTTACTCTTCCCGCTGCCTCATCATCGTACTCGTCGACCTCACCTGCCGTCCTTGATCATCCCCCTGCCTTTCCCGACTGGACGTTTTCGGGCTTGTAGACAATCGTTGCTGACGGTCCAGGTGTTCCACGACACGTCGACTTGGTATCGCGCAGACCGCGCCTCCCTCCGCCTAACTTGACCGAACAGACCAGCTCACGTTCATCATGTATGTACGACGAATGCAAATTCATCCCTTTGCATGGTGAAGCCCACACCCAACACCTCGGTTCACGCTCGTACAGGTGCGGCATCTTTGGCTACGCGTCCTACCTGTGCGAAAAGGTTAGTCGGCGTACCCTGTCGGCCTTTCGGAAAACTGCTCCAAAGCAGACTGCTGAGATCTTTCCGTTCACCCGTGTCACCCTAGGATCGTCGATCTGTGCTCGAGATCCTGCTCAATGGTCTCCAACGCATGGAGTACCGAGGCTACGACTCGGCCGGCCTCGAAGTCGATGGCGACAACCCCGGCGAACCTATGATCTTCAAAGGCGTCGGCAAGGTCCAAGTTTTGAGGAAACACTGCTACGAGTCCAAGGTCGATATGGACAAGGTGTTTCTGAGTCAGACGAGTATCGCCCATACGAGGTAGGTTTTCGAGCCGACGGGACACGTGCCTTGGGAGCGGGATCTCCGTAGTGACTGACTGACGACTTTTGAACATCTGGTTCGTTCAGGTGGGCGACGCACGGTGTTCCCTCAAGTGAGTCGAAATAGAGGTTCATTCTGTTCCATTTCGATCATCCCCGCTGACGTACACATGTCAATCGTACAGTACTCAACTGCCACCCCCACCAAAGCGATGCCTTGAAAGAGTTTACCGTCGTCCACAATGGCATCATCACCAACTGTACGCCATGATGATCTATGACGGACCCATTGAACCGTGTTGAAACGTCCCCCGATTTCACCTACAGACAAGGAGTTGCGACTTGTCCTCGAGAAGCGTGGCTACGTCTTCCGCACCGATACCGATACCGAGGTTGCGGCCGTCTTGGCAAAGTACCTGTACGACTCGCAGCAGGGCAAGCAGGTCTCGTTCACGTCGCTCATCAAGAGTGTCATCATGGAATTGGTGAGCATTTTGGAACCTTATCTGGCACCTGCCCGAGTGCACGGTCTGATGTTGAGGGCGTACTGCTTTCGTCTGGACTTGCAGGAGGGTGCATTCGCTTTCGTGTTCAAGTCAGTTCACTACCCGGACGAGGTCGTCATCTGCCGACGTGGTTCTCCCGTCCTGATCGGAGTCAAGACGGAGAAGAAGCTCAAGATCGACTTCGTCGACGTCGAGTTCGCCCCGACCGAATCCGACATTCCCGAGATCCCGGCCAATCCCAATGGGTTGCTCGTCCCCGCCGCCGCTTCCGGTGCCAAGGGTCTGATCAGATCCCAGTCGAGGGCCTTCTTGAGTGATGATGGTATGCCGCAACCTATCGAGTTCTTCATCGCTTCTGATGCGTCGGCGATCGTCGAACACACCAAGCGAGTGTTGTACCTCGAGGATGATGATATCGCACACATTGCGGAAGGAGGTGAGTTACGGGAAAGAGGGGTGGCATCCCGTTAGACTAGACTGCGGTGACCAACTTGCGTCACAACCACCCGCAGAGTTCCACATCCACCGACTCCGCCGCGACGACGGTGTTTCAGCGATTCGTGCGATCGAGACGCTCGAGATCGAGCTCGCGGCGATCATGAAGGGTCAATTCGACCACTTCATGCAGAAGGAGATTTACGAGCAACCCGAGTCGGTCGTCAACACGATGCGTGGTCGCGTCAACTTTGACACGCACACCATCATGCTCGGTGGTCTCAAGGCGTACCTGCACGTCATTCGACGGTGCCGAAGGATCGTCTTTGTCGCTTGCGGAACGAGTTACCATTCGTGCTTGGCCGTGAGTCGGAGATACGTGCCTAAATATCTCGAGAGGTGTCCTGTACTGATGCATTGAATTGCCACGAGGCTCACAGACGCGTTCCATTTTTGAAGAGTTGACTGAGATCCCCGTCTCCGTCGAGTTGGCGTCCGACTTCCTCGATCGCAAGACGCCCATCTTCCGTGATGACGTGTGCATATTTGTCTCGCAATCCGGCGAAACGGCCGACACGATCCTCGCGATGCGTTACTGCCTCGAGCGAGGCGCACTCAACGTCGGTGTCGTCAACGTCGTCGGATCGACCATCTCGCGTGAATCGCACTGCGGTATTCACGTCAACGCCGGACCCGAGATCGGTGTCGCCTCAACGAAGGCCTACACCTCGCAATACATCGCCTTGGTGATGATGGCGATCCAATTGAGCGAGGATCGTCTCTCGATGACCGGTCGACGAAATTCCATCATCGACGGTCTGCACGAATTGCCCGGTCAGATCAAGCAGATCTTGTTGCATGACAAGGAGTTCCAGGCGTTGGCGCAGCAGACATTGGCGAAGGAGCGGTCGTTGCTGATCATGGGACGAGGGTACCAACACGCGACCTGCCTCGAAGCGGCGTTGAAGATCAAGGTCAGCTCAATTGCGGATTGCTCAGTCATGAAGAGGCCTCTGCTGATGCCAGTTTACGTGCTTTCCTTGCTCCACAGGAGTTGACATATATGCATTCGGAAGGAATCCTCGCTGGCGAGCTGAAACACGGGCCTCTGGCGCTCATTGACGAATCGTGAGTAGGCGCCTCAAACGACGTGATGCGCCGCTCGGCCGCTGACCACAAGGATCTGCGTCCACATCTCTGCAGCATGCCCGTCATCTTGATCATGACCCAGGATTCGCTGTACGCCAAAACGCGTTCGGCGTTGGAGCAAGTCACTGCGCGCAAGGGAGCGCCCATCATCATCGCCAACGACACCGACACGTCGCTCGACAGCAAGGTGCACCGCGTTATCCGCGTGCCGCGAACGGTTGACTGCCTGCAGGGCTTGCTCAACATCATCCCCCTTCAATTGCTGAGTTACCACATGGCCGTCTCGAAGGGATTCGATGTCGACTTTCCGAGGAATTTGGCCAAGTCGGTCACTGTGTAAGCCGTGTCCCGCGTCGCCGAGAGCCCGAGGTTGAGTAACGCGCTGACGTGCTGGCTTGCCTACCTTTCGACAGCGAGTGATTTCGGATCGGCACTCAAGCATTCTCTTCTAGAAACGGACACATATGTTTTTCATCCCTTCGACTGCCTCTACCTTTGCCTTCTTGCACATGATCGTTGTGGGGCTCTACGTCCCTATAGCACCCTTCAACCCCTCTACATCTCCTGTGCCCATTGCCCTGTTCTGTCTATGAATGTTCCATCTACTTCCTCATCTCCTCCAGCCATCTTGTTTTCGACCATTCTCAGATAATTATCGTTTGGGCCTTCTTCAGCTGTGCTACGCTAGGGTACTACTCCCTTCTTCTCTTTCCTTTCTTTTTTGTGATTGGGCCCCTTACACAGGTCCTCCTTACCTCGTGCACTGCTGTTCTCTTTTTTTTTCTTCCTTTCACCGAGTCGTCTATCCTCCTGCAATTTTCTCATCCAGCTTGTTCCTTATGCAACACCCACAAAAGTCAGGTCAGATGGGAGTCGCAGGGTGAGGGAGGGGAAAAAATTGATTCCCAGCGGGATCACGTAAAACGGTCGGGCCGCCGCGCCAACTATAATAAGTCGCCCGAGTCGGGAGATGACTCCTCTTTTGCGATTTGGGCCATCGCGGGGAAATGACCCTACAAAGTCCGAATTACGGAAGGGCTTCGGGCATTGATTTTTAAGTTGTGAGAGGACGTGAAATGGAGAACGCGACGAACGGAACGATATAAAGCAGGGTGATGGGATACGTACCTTGAGTCACGTCCTGATCTATTTGTAGGCATAGTTTGGAGCCTAACTTACGCTTCGGCGTCGGAGCGCTTGATCTCGGTCGGTCGGGCACAGCTGCAGATGAGGAAGCATGTCCGCTACCGAGCGGGGGTCGGAGGAGACGTCGGGGGGGCTATTTGGGGCTGGGAGGGAGGCTGCTCGGGGGCCAATCGAGAGGCGCGTGGCCCCGTCACAAGTCTACGACAAAAAAACTATGGACGAAATCACAAAAGAGACAAGCGCGCCAGTCTGCCATGGTCTGGACAAAATAGGATCAAAAATGCCCCCAGGCGCGCGCGAGTAATCGAGCTCCAGAACTCACCGTGCAGATAATCCTCATATGACCCACCCAGTATTCAAAGAAGGTCGAGAGATGACCTGATAAACAACAGCAAATTATGTAATAGTTAGCAAGACGATTGCATGATGAGAAAAATGGCGCTGATGATGTTGATGATGAGGATTGAGCGAGGTCGAGTCCGAGTCGACTCGGGATCTCCCACCCCCCTGTGCGACTGACCGAGGGCGAAGAGGGGGGAACGTCGCACGAGCTGACTCGCCATACTTGGACGTCTTGTGAGCTTCCCCAACTTATCGAACGGACGCTCCAAAGCCCAGCATCCCGTCTTCCAGAGCTAGACACAAGTCCGAAAGCGCGAAGTGGGTTAGCCAAGGCTTGCAAGCTTGGAAGGCTTTTCGAGGTCGATCACTTACTCTACCCCAAACACGTGCAGTGCAGTGCAGACCCTGTTCGAAAGGCGGATCAAAGTGTGGCCGCTCTCGACGGGAGATGGGTCCAGGTCGATGTAGTGCAGATTGACGAACTTGGGACAGTGTCCGAGTAGCAAAGTGAGCACCATCAGATCGAGGGAGCTCGAAGCGATCGAGGCGACCTCCTCCGTGCGACCGATGACTCGGAACCGCCCGGGAACGGGCCGCAACGTTGCACGACATTCGCCGCTGACTCTTTATACCGCATACTGTGCCAGTGATCAATCCTCGTGGATTGTAGTCTTCACCCTGTTCCCTTTTTCCACTCGGATCGGCGCAGTGCATTCGGCGGTCGGCGAAGGAAGGGGTTCCGCAACCGGAAGCAGGTCGCGGGAGGTTGATTCAATCCGAGCGTGCACGAGGATGCATAGCTGTGCAATGTCGTGCAAAGACGTTTGACTGGGAGAGAACGAGTATGCAGTGCACCTGTACACTCATGCACTCGTAAGCAGGGATGACGGAGGCTGGAGTACTCGTCTGCCAGCGACCGCGACTCCGCCGGTTTCGCATCGTCGAGTGGGGGTGGGGGCTGCGAGATTCGAGATGGGAGCGTCGGCGTGCTTGCTGAACGAAGCAGGGGGAGGTGGGTGCCCCATCGATTGGGTCAGAGGGTCGAACGTAATGTGATCGCTTTCATCGACGATCCCTTGGGTCGTCGACATGTTCAGCCACTGGCAGTGGTATGACTTTGGTGAGACTGCGAGACCGCCCCGAAGTGGCCAATACTCATCCTGAAAGCGATTTTGGCGCGGACGGCGGAATTGGCGAAAACTGGCATAAAGCCTGCCGACCTCAACACGCGCGTGGCAGTCTGGTCGGTCGCGGGTGTCGCCTGTTCTCGGCGATGGATTGACACATTCATCTTGACTAACCCCTCCACCCTCCAGGGCCTCCACGTGCCCCCACAATTTATCACCTGGCCGTCGTCGCGAGAATGTGTCAACGTCTGTTTCACTCCTCCCTCACCTCATCACTGTGGCTTGTTGCCCGTACATCACTTGGAGAAATTCGACGATGACGACCTTGGACGATACCGCTCGCTCCGATGTGGAAGTCGCTACACCTTCCGCCGTTCGACTGAACAACTTCTCGAGTGAGCGGAGAATCGACTCGGCGGGCCCGACGGCGCACGCGGCGGACGACGAGGCCTCGGCCCCCGCCAACGTCAGCAACAGCGGTGGTCCTTTTTTGAGCGGCAACGGTTCCGTTTCGAGCCACAGCGACCACACGTTACGGAACGACTCGAAAGATCTTGAAGCACAACAGAAAAGCAGTGTTTCGTCGGAGAAGCCGCTACCGTCGTCACAAGCGGCGGGTCCAGCCGCACCGGGGGCGGATGATCCGTTTCTGGTCACGCTCAAGGGGCGCGAACATCTCGATCCACATACTTGGTCCGAACCGTGGAGATGGGTCATCACGGCGTTTGCCGGTCTCTTAGTTCTGAATGCAGGTACGTTTTCTTTTCTCCCTCTGATTCAACGAGTTTCTCGTTGCGTGTTCAAACGCAACGACGTGACAAGTTCGGGCTTGGTGCCGAAGCTTACGGTGATTTCAGGGAGGGGGGAAAGAAGTCCCGAGCTGCCATTCGGCACCAGTGTACGCTTTGACCTTGGAACAGTTGGACTGATGTGCTTCTCGGGCTACTACCCCCCCTTTTTTTCTATCAAAATTTGCAGCTTTCGCCTCTTCTGCACCATCCAACTTGATTCCGAGTATCATTCGCCATTATAACGTGTCGCAAGAGGTGGGCGTGCTCTTGATCGCTAGTCAGTGCGGAGTTCCTCACTACTACGGCTGCCAAATCGGACAGGCCATTACCATCATTCAGCTCATCACCATCAATCACCATTTTTCTCGCTTCCTTCTCACAGTATTCGTCGCCGGTTACTGCGTCGGCCCTATTCGTACGTGATTGGGGCTCGAGCATGTTCCCCACGTTCGAAAATAATTGACACCTGTATCGAATTTTTCCTCGCCGCGCCACAGTATGGGGCCCTCTGTCCGAGCGATACGGGCGACGACTAGTCATGTTCATTGCTTGGGGCCCGTACGTTGCGTTCCAAGTTGGGTGTGCTCTCGCTCCGAATATTGGATCCCTCATCGTCTTCCGCTTCCTCGGAGGTTGCTTTGCCGCCGCGCCGCTGACAAACTCGTGAGTCACCGTGAGAGTGTCACTCGACGCCAAAGTCTCAACCGCTTTTCTGAACACCGTCTTCCGGAATCTATCACGCAGTGGTGGTGTTATTGCCGACTTGTGGGGCCCCGACAAGCGCGGTGACGCTCTCGCCTTCTTCTCGCTCATGCCTTTCGCTGGTCCGGCCTTAGCTCCTATCATCTCCGGGTTCATGGAAGTGACCAAGACCAACTTTCGGTGGATTTTTTGGGTGCTCACTATCTTCGCTGGTGTATGCTTCGTGTTCATGAGCCCGCTGTTGCCCGAAACGTACGTGCCTTACCTGTTGCATCTCGAAGCCAAACGCCTGCGCAAGGAGACGGGTGACGATCGATGGCACGCGCCGATGGACAACAAGAAAGAGACCACGAAGGAATTGCTGGATCGCACAATTTACAAACCATTCAGGATGGCGGGTCAGTCAATTTCAACCGAATTCGAGGTACCTGTGTTCGCCTGCTGAGTCCTGACCAGTTTCATCTCTCTTCTGCGTTCCATAGCGCAAGAGCCGATGCTCTTGTTGCTCACGATCTACATGAGTCTCGGTGAGTGCTCACGCGCAGGTGGGGGCAGTCTCGAGTTTGAACTAATGCCAGGACTCCTTTGTGACTGTACTTCTGCAGTCTACGGTGTCGTCTACCTCTTGTTCGAGGGTGAGCTCTCACTGCCGCCCACCCCTCGCCGCGCTCATTATTTGCTAACCTGTTCCGGGATTTGCTTGTTTCTTCTGGACGTGATAGCCGTACCGATCATCTTTGAGGTGGATTTGCAAGCCATCGCTTCATAAGAGTTGGAGGCTAATCATTTCTCCCGCTTCTTTCCATACTGCTAGAGACAACATGGCTTGAACCCCGGCGAAAGCGGTCTCGTCTTCCTTGCGCTCTTGGGCGGGGGGGTGGCGGCCGTGTTTGGCTACGTCTTCTACTTCAACCCCAAGTATACGTCATATCACCACTCGTTGAACGGAAAGCCGGTCCCTGTACGTTTCCTGCTTCTGTGTCATTCAGTCGTTGCACCCGCCGAGGCTGACAGGCCCCCTTCGGTTATCAGCCCGAGTTCCGCCTCAAGCCTCTGATGTTCGCGGCTCCTCTCTTCGCTGTCTCCTTCTTCTGGGTCGGTTGGACCTCGTATCCGAGCATCAATATTGCGTCTCCCATCCTCGCCATCTTCCTGCTCGGCATCACCATCCTCTACATCTTCTTGGGCATCTTCAATTACCTGATCGACACCTACCTGATGAACGCCGCCTCGGCACTCTCGTTCAATACTGTTTGCCGTTCTTCGTTCGGTGCAGCTTTCCCATTGTTTGCTACACGTTCGTCGCTTCCCTACATATATGTGTTTCAGGATATTCATCGAAACTGACCGCCGCATCGTCGTCTTCTCCCTTCCCTCCAGAAATGTTCAAGAAGCTCGGCGTTCCGGGTGCTTCAAGTCTGCTCGGTGGTTTGGCTATCTTGTTCATCCCCGCACCTTTCCTCCTCTACAAATACGGGAAGAAATTCCGCATGATGAGCAAGAACGCTATCGTGCGACCGAACGAGGAATGAAGATGTCGGACCGCAGTCTTTTTTTCCCATCTGTATAGGTGGTAAGGACACTCGTTTGATCAGCTACGGACACTGTACCACTCTTGCACGTTGCGTATGAAGTCATTAGTTTCAGTAAGGCTTATCCTCTAGACTGATAAATAGGTTTCTGCTCATTGCAATCACTAAGCGAACCCGCTAATCCTGTATAACTATCGTTCGGTAAGGATTCAGCGTCCCACCTTGTTATCACCCCGGCATGCCCTGTATTCCAAACAGCGAGCGAGAGGGCCGAGAGAACGGTTGCGGATGAAGTGGCACTAGACCGTGCGATTCGTTACGGCTCTACCACTGCAACCGTAATGATCACAAGAGCTAAGGTCGTCGTTTACTACACAACACCACAGTGCAAGAAATTCCTGGTGCCACAACTCCTGTGCAAACCGACATTTTCTGGTGGGAATCAACGAATGAAGCGAGCAGAGCTCGACAGCGCTCGCAGCGAATCGACTTCGGCATGATTGCCAACCGTGAACGAGAGGAGCCTAGTGCGAGGATAGAGCAAATTTTTCAGCTCGTCAGTCTCATAAGAGATGCTTGGACCTCCTATTCGAGCCCTTTCTGGCACAGTTGCTACTGCAATGCGCAAATATAGCTGAGGAGCTGCCACGTCATGAGCGCAAGAGAGAAAAAAACCCCAGGCACCACTCTCCCCTAGCTTATCTACCCATCTACCTAGATCTACTTAAAATATTGCACCCACAAACACCTCCATCAAATAAAAAGCGCGCACGCGCGCGCGCAGACTTTTCTTTTCCCCCACGGTCAGGGAGGTTGGGGCAGAGCTCGCGACGGCCTTGAATCTCGGAGGGTGGTGGGCGCATAGCGCTCCCGAGCTCTAGTGATAAGCTTATAATGGGCGGACCCGATCCGTACGTACGAGCGGAATCATCGAAATTCCAGTAAACTTGCTGTTGAATGATGGGCAGTAGCTGGTAAGCGGAGTCAGCGAGGCTTGAATTCCGTTTGAGACACGGACCAGATGCCCAAGTCCCACGCTCTGATCGAGAAAGTCGGCTCATTATTTCGCATCGAAAGGTTGCACATGCCAAGACGCCGCAAACCGCCAGTTATGAGACTCGACAGTCGAGGAGTTTGTCGGTCGCGTGATTTGGCAGCTGGTTGCGTCGCTTCGGTTGCACAAAAACCGGCGACGATATCAATCTGTGCAGATTGCCGATTTTCCTCTCGCTGCTGCAGCTCGTTGTGCCCGTTAGCCGCGCATCCCATCCGCGTTGCGAAGAGCGGCGGCGATTTCAAGTTGGCATGGGCCGGTGCAAGCTGTTGCAGCAAGGAGGATGGCATGCGGTAGAGATATCATTTCTTGTGGCAGCAATTGGGCGTAATCTCTCTCTTTTCTTTTCTTTTACATTTTCAGTTTTTGTTTTCTAGGGCACTGCAGCAACGATCGAGTGCTGTCGCGGTTTTGCCAAGCCCGCGCGGGCACACGAGGATGAGCCAAATGCAAGGACCCTGGATTCGGGCGATTTTGGACCGAGTGGAACTTTGTATGAGCCCCGTGGCTCGATGGCGGCCCTAAGCCGAAACGCAGGCCTTGATGATGATTCGCTCGGACCACATCGCAGATTTCAGTGTAATAAAAGGCCGAGTTTGGATGACCGCCCAAAATCAAATAACAAGTTGGATTTGCCGACGGAAAGGGGACTGGAGCCGGCTTGGTGCGGCTACGGCCGAGGCTGGCCGGCTGGCGGTCGAGTCTGGCAAGCCGGCCAGCAGGCCGCGGAGATCGGGAGACGCGTGTGGCAAATGTCCCTTCACGGACATCAAATCGTCGCGAAACCGCTGATGTCGATGAACCCCCGTCGCCCCAGACTCCGTCTTTTCCAACTTGCCTCTGTGCTCGACTTCGTTCACTCTTGTCCGCTCTCCCTTCTCGACCATAACAACCGAACGAAAACAATCATGAGTGTCAAAGACGAAGAGAAGACGACCGGCAGCTTGCACGGTGCTGATGGAGTTGGCGCTGAGAAGGTGTTTGTCGACAACGCGAGCACCGTCTCGAACGAACGGTTCGCGACCACCTCGGCGCAGCACAGGACACTAGGTTAGTTCGTGGAACGCCAGAGACACTGAGCAGTATCCTTCGTAGCTGGTAACTGACCTTCGCCGCCATAAACTTCACACAGAGTCATATGTACGTGGGAATTCGGCCCTTCGCAGTGGTCGGTCGGGGGTGCCTGCCCTACCCTCCTGTCGTCTCGCTGCCTCGCCTTCGGGTACCTCGGCGTTCACAAATCACGGGCCTCGCGCGGCCGGGCGCGGCGCAGCGCTCTTCGATCGCTCATCTCATGGGTCCAAGCGCCCGCGATCGAACCGCCTTTGCGATCCACAGTACTGACCTGCTTGTCCCATTCGACAATCTGCCTATAGCATGTCAACCTCATCGCTATTGGAGGCACAATCGGAACGGCCATTTTTGTCTACATTGGCGCCGGTCTGACCTCGGGAGGACCGTTAATGTTGCTGCTCGCGTGAGTCGTCTCGCAGCCCAGCACGGGCCTCGCGAACGATGCCTCTCATATCTGCACATGGACTTGAGAGCGACAACTGAACCTTGAGCTTTCTTCCCCTTCATAGCTACATCTACTGGGCCAGCGTCATCTTCATGATCGCCGAACTGCAAAAGGAGATGGTGTAAGTGCATCTCCGTCCAATGCCGTGAAGCCTCGCCGTCGCACGAGCTCATCTCGAGAGCATTCTGCTCCCGTTTAGCTGCCTGTGGCCGACCGATGTCGCCTTTGCCCGAAACGCTTCGCGATACATCGATGATGCCGCCGGGTTTGCGGCCGGTTACAACTTTGTACGTGGTGGTGGCAACCGCAAGCTCTGAGTTGCAGACGTGATCGTTTCGGTGAGCAGGGCTCTCCAGACTGACCTCGCGGGTGATTCTCCGACTTGGACAATTTGCAGTGGATCTCTCAAGTCGCTCTTGCCATTTTTGAAATCGTCGCCTTTGGAGTCGTCATTGGCTTCTGGGAGAGTACGCGGCAAATTAGCGTGAGTCACCCCTGATCGGCTGAAGTAAAACCCTCGTCTGCAGGATGTTGACCCGCATGGTACGAATCCCCTAGGCGGCCGTCTTCATTTCGATCCTCCTCGTCGCCTACATCGCCCTCAACATTTGGAACACGCGCTTCTTCGGAAACGCCGAGTTTGGCTTCGCCATCGGCAAAGTCTTGTTGATCACCGGTCTTCTGCTCTTCACCTTCATCGCCATGCTCGGCGGTAACCCCCTGCACGATCGATTCGGCTTTAGGTACTGGAAAAATCCTGGTAGGTCAAATCTCAGACGTGATCGACCCGAAGAAGTGGGTGCTGCCCTCCGGATCAATCCGCTAATCTGGAGATGACTCGTTGCGCAGGCATGATCACGACTCCTTACCCCGACCATCCCTCCGGCGTCGGCAAATTCGAGGGCTACCTCGCATGCCTCACGAACGCTGCGTTCACGATGGCAGGTCCTGACTAGTGAGTGCATACATCCCGAGGAGCTTGGATTTAACCTCGACGGCGCCAAGTGTTGACGACTTCTGGCTCGATCACTTTAGCCTGTCCATGGTCGCTGGCGAAGCTCGAAACCCTCGCCGCACGATGCATCGCGCCTTCAACTCCACGATCTACCGTCTCATCATCTTCTTCATTGGTACTGTTCTGGCCGTCGGCGTCCTCTGCCCCTACAACGACTCGGGATTGATCTCTGCGCAAAAGGCCAGTGCCCCCGGTGGTGCTCGCTCGCCTTATGTCATCGCGATGAACCGCATGATGATCCCCGTCCTCCCCCACATCGTCAACGGTCTGATTCTCACCTCGGTCTTCTCGGCTGGTAACGCCTACATCTTCACCTCGTCACGAGGACTGGCCCAAATGGCTCGTGATGGCCAAGCGCCCAAGTTCTTTGCCCGCAGGAACAGAAACGGTGTCCCCTCGATCGCGGTCGGGTTTTGCATGCTCTTGTGCCTGCTCTCGTACTGCCAGGTCTCGACGTCGGCCCAGGTCGTCATCAAGTACCTCACGAACCTGGTCGCGTCGTCGCAATTGGTCAACTGGATCTTGTTGGCTTTCACCTGGATCCGATTCAACGCCGCGCACAAGGCGCAGGGAATCTCGCGCGACTCGCTCCCCGTTCGATCGCACTTCCTTCCATTCGGTACGTCACTCATCAGAGATCTGATCAAAAGATCACTGGGGTTCACTGCTGATCAGCTGAGTTTTTGGGTGTGTGTAGGTGCTTGGTACGCCCTCATCTCGTCGATTTTCGTCTTGCTCATGCAAGGTTACTACGTTTTCCTATCGGGTGCATGGGACGTCTCGGCCTTCTTGTTCGCCTAGTGAGCTCTAATCTGGGCACGTGTACAAGCTATACAGCAGATGTCTGATCCCTCTTACAACAGCATGATGCCGATCCTCTTCATCGCCCTGTACTTGGGCTGGAAGATCCTCAAGCGCACTCGCTTCTATCGAGCCAGCGAGGTCGACATTCTCTCGTTCAAATACGATGCTGAATTCACCGAACACATCGAGTACGATCAGGAGCGTTCCAAAGTCGGTCTTTTGGTTCACCGTGCGCTTTCGACCATGTTCTGAACTACGAACCTCGGGAGGAGGCTTCGCTGTTGGCTGTATTCTACATATTGGGACTTGTCATACAGGAGAATCATGTAACAATCTGTTCACATATACTTTTTGAAGAGGTGTAGAAAGTGTAAAGCAACAATAGGGAGAGCAGCAAAGCAACAGGGACTCGGAGGGCAGCTGCAGTGAAGGGGTCTCACGTTTTCGCACCCGTCTCCGTCTGAAGCTCCTCCCTCGGAGTCGGCTCGTAGTACGTCTCAGCTACTAGCTCTCTGTGTTCCTCCCCATTCTTCCTATATACCATCTACGCAACTTGGTTGGATTGATATGCACTGCAATGCTCGTTTTGTTTTTGAGTTTTGGACTCCGAGCTCGATCTGTTCCAGGCGTAACCACGCAGGACGGCCCAGCCGCGAATTGCTAGTGGCAATTGTACAACTAACCACTAGCAGCTATTGGCTGCAACAATAGCTTACGTTCGACCTTGGAGCTGCAACGCGAAACTTGCTCGACCGTTAGGTCCGTTACGCATACCCTATTGAAGCCGAAGCAGCCATCACTCCTACAATTCAACCTCCCCTTGCCGATAGCCTGTCTGTCGATTTGGGTTCTTTCAGATCGTGGAGCTTGGTATGTCGCGCGTTGCTCCCTTTGCGATCGCTCGAGGTGTCGTTCATCGCTTT
Organism: Microbotryum silenes-acaulis; assembly: GCA_003665825.1. Classification (NCBI taxonomy): domain Eukaryota; kingdom Fungi; phylum Basidiomycota; class Microbotryomycetes; order Microbotryales; family Microbotryaceae; genus Microbotryum; species Microbotryum silenes-acaulis. The sequence goes on from QPFY01000009.1 coordinate 1,065,717, forward strand.
GGCGTTCAGTGCCTTGATCGAAGTGCTAACCCTGCGAGACTCTCTGCTCAAAAGACTGCTCGAGCCGAACGAACCAGCCTCGACGATGTAGCAGCGATTCGAGCTCTGAAACGTTTCGTAAGGGTTCCAAGACAACGGTGCCTTCGAACGTCGTTGTTCGAGCCAACTCGCAGCGGAGAAAACACGATGTGCTCCTCGGCTCGCCCGAGCTCAAGTCGGGACGTTGTCGAGGCTGCTTCCAGGAGGCCGGATTTGGCTTAAACAGTTCTTTGAGCAGTTTATCTGACGGGGTGGGGACTTCGATCACGGCACTGAAACCCAGAGCGATGAACGACACCACGAGCGATCGCAAAGTGAGGTTGATGCCGCGAGTCTCGGGTCGGCGCGGGGGGGGATGCTTCGAACGCTTGGAGCGCCTGGATGCACCTCTCCGATCGCGTCTTTTCTTGTAGGAGTAGGCTATAGCCTGGCCGGACATCTGGTAGGGCGGTCGAATCGGACGTGGTCACGGCGGTCGAGGTCGATGCGTCTGGCGTTTGCGCACTGAAAGTGGAAGTTGAAGCTGAAGTCGATGCCGAAATGGACGCTCGGTCTTCTTCAAGAGGCGCGGCAGAATCGTCGGATCCGTTCGTGTTGCGTGGCCCTTGGCTAGTTTGTGGTGCACCTTTTTGCGCTTGAACTCAATCGCGATCGTCGAAACGAGCGTTGCCCTACGGTAGACACAAACCAGGGCATCGCTCTCGCTTCGGTCCGTTCGTCCGATCTCCGAAACCAATTCCAACGAGTACGGGTCAATTGTCGTAGTGCCGGCAACTCCAGCTTCGCTTTCGATCAGGTATGCGCAATGATGGAGCAAGTCCCGCGTTGCAGCTCGAACGCTGAATGTGACAAGGCTGCGAATGCGCGATCCATACCGGTTTCGAAGGTGCGAGCGAGGGCCCCCAGGCTCCATCTGGGCGAGCGCGGCGATCTTGGCCTCAAAGAGCGCGAGAAGAGTTGGGTGTTGTCCGAGCACATCGAAGAACGATCCGATGATCTTTCTTGCAGGGGATGACGCCTCGTTCCAGCACATTCCGCCCAAGCGTAAGACACAGTCAAACTGGTAGTCGTCCCCCGAGTGGCTGGGGACTCACGCGCCGCCGTTGAGTCGTCACGGTTGTTATCTTCAGGCGGGGGAGGTTTGAACCAAGTATACCGGAGTGGCCGAAGCCAGCCATGTGTCAAGACGAGATTCAGCTGAGGTGTCTGACATCGTTTCAGTCGCGAACACTGTGCTGGTGCAGCCCCGGGGATATTGGGTTTAAGTGGGGAGGGAGACGGGAGGAGGAAGAAGATGCAGACGGGATAGCGGTCGCCTTAAGACTCCTAGAGCACTGTCATTTCTGGGAGCTTCAAGCCGAAAGTTAATGTCAAAGTATATTATTGCTATTTTTCTAAAAGAACCCTGAACGAGAGCGTTTTGTTCTCCTTTTCTGACACCCAAGAAAGAAGACAGAGAGAAGAAAGGGGAGGGGGGTAAAAGGGTCTATAAATTGGTTCCGCGTTGCCATTCACAACTTCCATTGCAACGCTGAAAGAACCCAAAACGTTCCGCAAGACAAAAGACAACCAAACCAAGCAGTAACTATCATGTAAGCGGAATTTGGTGCATGTAGCTGAGTCGGGGCAGGGCTGTCCTGAATTTCGTGAAATGGGGTTTTTCTTTCATTGCTCGGATCCTCGCAAGACGTAGGTTCGACGGTGCTTCTCGTCGTTCTTGACGAGGTAGTAGGTGCCTTCCGCGATGTTCTCGATCTTGCCGTCGGGTGTCCAGTTGTCGATATTGTGCTTGTCTTCTCGGAGCTGCAAGACGAAAGAGAAAGGATTCATACCACTCAGTATGGCTGAAATGTGAGAATAACTGGTGGCCGAACTGTGAGTATCGACTTACCTGAAGAGCATCAAGATACTCCTGGCAGGACCTGACCTCAGTCTTGGCCAATCGCTGCTGCAAGCCCAACTGCTTCTGCATCTGCTCCGTCGAGCCCTTGACCTTCAACGAGAAGAAAGACGCCGCCAGACCCGAACCATACGAATACATCCCGATCCTCTTGCCCTGCAATGTCTCGCTCGACACGGTATCCAATAAGGATGCCAAGGCACCGTACAGAGATGCGGTGTACATGTTGCCAATCTTCTTGGACGTCAACATGCAGGGACCGGTCTTGGCCGCGAAAGGCTCCTTCGAGACGGCCATGAAGGCCTTTTCGACGTTCTTGTCCAAGAGGGTCTTGGATCGGTCGAGATCCTTGAGTTCCGGGGGGACGGAAGCGAATCGCTCGGCCGTCGGGTTCGAGAGGTAGTCGTTGTACATCTGCGGACACGAGTAATCCACATAGTCAGTTCTCAAGTGAAGGGAGGGAGGCCCGCGGAACTCGTTCTCACCAATCGAGCGAAACCCTTTTGTACGAGTTTGCCATAAGGCGAGTGGAAAGCGAGGTAATCAAAGTCCTCGACCGAAGCGGCAGACATGTCCCCCTTCTTGCCCAGTCGCTGCGCCTCCTTTTGGCGCCAGTGGTCGTACGACTTTTCGAGCGCTCCAGGGTACGAGGTTTGGGTGAGGGGTCCGTCGACTTCGGGGTATTCGGAGGAAAGGTGGGGCTTGTAGAAGTCGTAGCTGGATCAGGAAGAGCTGGAGGTCAGTATCAAGGGGCCAGAATGAGAATTTTGGGTCTACTCACACATTGGCCATGTGAGTACCGTGAATGGCTGGAAGTGAATGTGACCTATCAGCACCACAACGGAATGATCGAGCCGGCTTTTCACTCACGTTCCATGACGAGGGGAGCGTTGGGGCCAATGAGCATAGCGACGGCACCAGCACCACCAACGGGTCGAGCGCCTCCAGCGGCGTAGATGGCAATATCACCCGCGACGACGAGGGCGTATCGACCGTCCCAATTGGACGATTCGACCCAATTGCACGCGTTGAACAAGGCCGCCGTTCCGCCGTAGCAGGCGTTCTTGGAGTCGAGACCTTCAATGTCGGTGTTGCCAGGGAAGAGGTCCATAAGGTGCGACTTGACCGACTTGGCTTTGTCGATCAGGGTCTCGGTACCGACATCGATGCGACCGATCGACGAGGTGGGGACGTTGTACTTTTTGAGAAGTGACGCCGTGGCTGCGAGGGCAAGAGCACACGAATCAGCTCGGAACCAGGGAAGTGTGTTGTGTGACCATGATCGCTTTTTCTGATCGCGCATGTTCGGGATGGCGATGTTTTCCTCAAAGCGGAAGGGTAGGAACAGGTGTCGGATGGCGCGGCGGAAGTCGCTTTCCGACTCGCGGACTGGCGGACTGGCGACGAGGCCTCGAGAGTGGGGAACACCCCGGCGCGGAGGACCGATAGAATGACTAGAGCTGGGCCTCGAAGCTCGACCCGACACGAGACAACATGATTCAGGGAACTGACCGGTCATGAGGAAAGAGACAATGTCCTCGCGGTCATCGCAAAAGGTCATCTTTTCCTGGCCGAGTCCGATGGTGTACTTGCCCGCCGAGACGCCGTCGAACTGCTCGAGGTCGACTTGCGAGATACCGCGCATGGGGAAGTACAACTCGATCGCGTCTGGTGGAGGATATTGTAGGTGGGTTGGTATCCATTGGATGCATTGGGCGCGGTGCGGGTGGGCTCGGATTCGAGGACGAGATTTCCAATGAGGGGCCCACCGACACCGACGGGGTTTCGCGGTTGGGTTGGGGGTGCAGCGGTGTAGCCGATCCCAAGGTGCAATCACACGCCGCGGAAGGATCGTCCAAAGGGAATATAGGTGGAGGAAGAAGCGGTTGTGTCAGTGCTGTACTCTGGGCGGATGCGTACACGCCCCGCCCCTGTCCTGCTCGGGGCGTGGGGGGTTGAGTGTCGTACGACCTCGCCGACTGCGAACGAAGCACCCAAGCGCCGGCGTGGGGTATGGACGGCGGACCACTCACGAATGCCGACATCCTTGGGTCGTTCAGCCGGTCGAGGCTCGAAAGGTTGGAAAGGGGAAGAGGATCCGTTGGCAGACATGGTGCGTGGAGGAAGTGGTATATGTATGCGGTGGGAGAGTAGAGAGGGGGGGGCGCGAAAGACAGCAGATCGCCTAATCGATTACAACCCACTTCGGCTCGCTGCGGTATGGCCGAAACGGAATTCCAATTATGAACGCGTCCGCGCGCGTCCAAGATTCGAATCAGAGCCGGCAAGCGACGCGCGTGCTCGGCTAAACGCGTCGAATTGCCGCGCTTTCTGATGGGTGAAATTGGACCTTACAAACAGGAGAACTTCGGATTCCGTCGTCTCGCGCTCTCCGGCTCCCGCTGCTGCCCGTCGCGTCTCACGCAGCAGCTGCCAGCTGGTCGGTCGAGTTCCAGTCAGCCAGCCACTCTTCTTCGTCAATAGCAAGCTCGCTATTACTCCGTTCGAGCTCGACCGCGTGGCTCGCGTCAAATCAGGCCCCTCCCAGCCTCGACTGTGGGTTGCTGCTGCTGCTGCGCATCTCTAGCCAGCTAGTACTACGGCCTCCGAACCCGCCGCCCGCCGACCCGTCACCATCAGCATCATCATGTCGAACGACAAGCTGCTGCATCGCAAGGCAGCCATCGCATCCCATGCCAACCATCTCAGCCCTCAAAGCCAGGTCATTCCTCCAAAATACGATGGCGTACCTTCCGACACGCAACCTCTGATGGCCGGAACATCGGCATCGACTGCGACTGCGACTGCGACTGCGACTGCGAGCAGCTCGACCTTGCAGCGTGGACGTGAGCGGGACGACGATGGCCTCGCTTGGAGGGACAGCAGCACCAACCCAGTTCGGAGAAACACCACGTCCAAGCCTTCAGGCGTGAGTTCTACCTCCGTACTCAGCTGTGAGAGTGGGAGCTCCGAAGTGGGCGTTCCAGAAGGCTGAGTCCAGAATGCTATCACCCTGCTCGCCGCTCGCCTGCGCGCTGTGGCGTTGACGTGTCCGCACCTTTGGCGACCAATCGCACTTGCCCCTCACCCGCCGCAGTCCTCGGATGACTTGGCCAACACCAACGCCAGGGTCGAGTGGGTCGTGTTGGGCCTCATATCTATCGTCTCGGCAGTGTTGAGGTTCTGGAGGATCGGTCATCCCCACAGTGTAGTGCAAGTCAGACTCGCTTCCATTCTCACCGCAAATTCTGCTTCAGTCGAGCTGACCTCGTGATACTCGACTTGCAGTTTCGATGAAGTCCATTTCGGCAAATTTGCATCCTACTATCTGCGGAGGGAGTACTTCTTCGATGTGCACCCCCCTCTGTACGTCGTCCTTTTGCTGCACGCCCTGTGAGCCCACGATAATGACTGACGCCCCCTCGGTGCATCAGTGCCAAGCTTTTGCTCGCTTTCGCCGGTTGGGTCATTGGCTACGACGGCGCGTTTGAATTCGAAAATATCGGCGACGACTACATCAAGAACAAAGTCCCTTACGTCGCTTTGCGGTCGCTCCCCGCTTTGTTGGGAAGTTTGGTCCCTCCGGTCGTGTACGCCATCATGAGGGAGAGTGGGTACCCCAAGGCGATTGCGATCCTTTCAGCTTCGCTTGTCCTCTTTGGTGAGTCGTAATTGGGTATGTGATACGTTGCGATAGCGGTGCCCCTGATGCTGGTCATCTAAACACACACCCAGACAACGCCCACGTCGCACAAACTCGATTAATCCTTCTCGACGCACCCTTGGTATTGTTCATGTCGCTCGCTTTCTACTGCTACATCCGCTTCCACAAATTACGCTACAAGTAGGTGACATACTGCACGCGAGACAACGAGTCATGAAATTTTGCTGATCAAGTATCTTCTCACGCCCCACAGCGAATTCACCAAATCGTGGTGGACATGGATGATCTTGACGGGTGTCTTCTTGAGCTTGACCATCTCGTGCAAAATGGTCGGATTGTTCGCCTTCTTGACCGTCGGGACGTGCGTCTTGATTGATCTCTGGGGATTGCTCGACATCAAGCGAGGGCACACACTGGTGAGCACATAAGGATGCGATTCTATCCCCAGGATTTTGACGCTCAGTGTCGCTTCGTTCTCGATAGAAACACGTCGTCAAGCATTTTGCCGCGAGGGCATTCGGACTGATTGTCGTTCCTGCCATCGTCTACCTCTTCTGGTTCTGGGTCCACTTCAAGGTCCTCAACCGCTCCGGAACCGGCGACGAATTCATGTCATCGGCGTTCCAACAGACCCTATTAGATTCCCCCATGACGCTCACCGCGAAGGAGATCCACTACTTTGATACGATCACATTACAACACCGAACGACCAAGGCGTTCCTCCACTCGCACCCCGATCGATACCCGCTCAAATACGACGATGGGAGGATCTCGAGTGCGGGTCAACAAGTCACGGGCTACCCTTTTAACGATACCAACAACCATTGGATCGTTGAGCCGACGCGCGAGATCCCTGAGTCTGGACGGGGCCGCATCGTCCGACACAATGATATCATCAAACTGCGTCACGTTGTGACCAACACGACCTTGTTGACCCACGACGTCGCATGCCCGACCATGGCGACCAACACCGAATTCACAACCTGGGACGGCGTCGACTTCGCCGCCGAACCCAACACCCATTTCCAACTCGAAATTGAAGAAGCCCACGAAGGGTCGCAGTGGATGTCCAAGTCGAGTCATTTCAAGTTGATCCATGTACCGACGCGCGTTGCGCTGTGGAGTCATACCGATCCTGCGTTGCCGGACTGGGCGTTTAAGCAACAGGAGGTTAATGGGAATAAGAATCTGAAGGATAAGACGACACTTTGGGTCGTCGACGAGGTCATTCCGGATCCCGGTAAGAACCCCTTCGTTTCCTTCGGGCTTCATGAAACGAGAACTGAGCCCAATCTGGTCACACCTTACAGACGCGGTGGAGATGATGAATCTCTCGCACCCCAAGAAGGAGAAGACGATCGTCCAGCTTAGCTTCCTGCGTAAATTCTTCGAGCTCCAAATCGCCATGCTCCAACACAATGCTGGCTTGACCGATTCGCACCCTTACGCTTCCGGACCCATCAATTGGCCCTTCATGCTCTCGGGCATCTCGTTCTGGACGGGTCAGAGCGAGTTGAAGCAGCAGATTTATTTGATTGGGAATCCCGCGAGTTGGTGGTTGAGCGTTATTGCGATGAGCGTCTTTGTAGGAATCTTGGGCGCCGATCGATTAGCCGAACGAAGGGGGATGTACCCCATCCCGAGGCGTAGGTCCTTACCTCACTCAAATCCTTGCCGACCCTCTTCAAAGCTGACGCCACAAGTATTTTTGCTCCTTTGCAGCCGTCCGCAACCGCCTCTACAACTCTAGTGGCTTCTTCATGATCGCCTGGCTATACCACTACATTCCCTTCTTCACCATGTCGCGCCAACTCTTTCTCCACCATTATCTCCCCGCCCACGTATGTTCTGCCTTGTTGACAGGCGCGGTCTTCCAATTCGTCGTTTCGGAAACCATCAATTCCCCCATCTCCATACCGCCGACCATGGCTATCGCAGCGACGACGTTCAGGAGACAGAGGAAACAATTCGCCGAAGTGGGCAAAGGGATGATATTGGGCGTGATGGGGATCGTAGGCTTGTTGGTGGTGGGCTATATTTGGTTCGCACCTCTGACTTATGGGTTCCCTGGGTTGGAACCGGAACAAGTTAATCGTCGGAGGTGGTTGAGTACTTGGACTTTGGTGAGTGGAACGAACTCATGCTAGGAGGGTTGCATGCCACAGTCACTAATGTTTCATTTATTCATTGTCTGTCGATACAGCATTACGCCAAGTGATCGCTTGAATGTGCGAGTCGCTCTCGAACGTCACGACGTCGACTCCAATTGAATGAAGACTAAAGAATGTATGCGGGGGCAACCGCTGCGAGGTTTGGCCCCTTGATGATGAGCTTTTGTGGCTCCTTGTTGCTTTATGATGTGACGATCTGACAGTATCCCTATCATTATCTCTTCTCGCTGTTTGATCAAAAACCGCTGCTTGTGCTTTGCTACTATTGCTGTAATCAAACAAAGGAAACAAAGAAACGCGAACGAGGGTCGGGAAGCTGCTCTTGCGCATAATATTATTCGCCATCGCTTGCATCCACAACCAACAACGCTCTCAACTCCTGACCCAACATCTGCGCATGACCTCGTTCCTTCCCCTTGACCTGATCCAAGAAAGCGAACAGGTCCGGGGCTCGGCTACCTTTCGTCGTTCGATTGATTCGCTCGATTTCTGATTCGGTCAGTGGAGCAGCTTGTCGGAGCGCTCGGACGCACTGAATCGAGATCTTGTAGTTCAACTTGATGAGTGGTGGCGAGGGCGGTACGCATGACGCATAGGTTTCAATCGTGTGTACATGCGACGCTGAGGATTCAGCCGATCGTGACTGCTGTTGGAGATGGATCACGATCGATTCGATTCCGACCTGAATGAGGGCATCCAGGATAAAATCCCTCAACACTCCTCGCCAGGTCGTTGATTTACGATCCTTCAGCCCAACGAGCCAATGACCTAACCCTGTGGCAGCGTTCCACCTCACTTTGACCCCCTTCCCTTCGTGACACCGAAGGATGGTAATCAAAGTATGCGTCACGTTCTCCTCGAACGACCGCGTGCCGCAGGACGCTGGGTTGCGTAAGAGGAGACAGATCGATCGAATACCATTCGTTTGAATCGGCTCGCACGTTTCTGTCTTGAGGAAAGTATCGGCGATGTTGAACATCGTTGAGGTTTCTTCCAAAGTGAACGCTAGATCTTTCGGTGTTGATGTCGAAGATGAAGGGAAGAGTAAATCGATCGAGTTTGCAAAGGCCCAACTCGCCATCGAGACGACGGATTCGGAACACGATATTGAGCACCGCCTCATCAAAACTGGCAGAATTTGGTTCCTCAAGCGTGAGGTAGCGTTGGGTAGTGTATTGAAATAATCGGATTTGATGACTTGGCCGAGAGAGCGATAAACGGCTGCGGCGACGAGGTCTTGCTCTTCTCCAGTAGCCATTGAGGTGAGTGGGGTAAGGTCGAGGAGCTCTTGTATCACGTCTATTGTAGGTGTCGAAGATGATGACCGGAGAAAACCGAGGAATTTCTCGGAAACGAGCACCTGAGCTGTCGTGACCTTGAGAACTGGAGAAGGGTGTCGTAGGGCGACTCGTACGAGTTCGACCAGTCGCTCCTTCTCGCTTTCTGATGGGGGAGAGACAAAGGCAGTCGAAGATTTGAACAGCGCAGAATAGAACGAAATTTGCTCCGGCGTCAATGTTGCGTCGGATGTCGAAATGATGGCGTCGAACAAAGCGACGGCCGGGATCAGATCTGATCCTGGAATATGAGGCGTGATGACACACAGTAGCTCCCAAGCACTCTTGACGATGCTGGGGTCGGAAGAATGCGGCGCAAGTATCATTACTTGGCGAATCAGCGAGGAGAGATCGAGTGAGGCGGGATCGGAGGACAGGAGCTCGGATCGAGTGACAGCGATCAAGCCCGCCACGGCTGCGAGCGCAACCGAGTGTTCTGCAGGAAGCTCGCTTGAGTACGTGCAAAGAGTGGGAAGCTAAGAAGGGTTATAGTCACACACCGTGATGGACCGTCAACTGCACCAAGGTCTTGGCGAGACCCCTCGTCAAAGACTTTTGGCGTAGTCGAGCGTATGGTGCATTGTTACCCAGCGTCTCGACGAGTGTCAGAAGCGCGAGCAATAGTTCATCGTTGGACGCGACTGACGGCGCGGATAAGAGCGAAGTGAGCTTGAGGTGAAGCTCGGCAAGAAGCGTGCCGAGCTTGGAGGAGAGTGAAGTGAAGGAGGCTTTGGTCGGTCTGTAATTCGGACGGCGGAGTTGGTTCAGACCTCTGCGGCCATTCCTGCAATCAAACTCGCCAACCAACTGACCGGTCCTCTGCGATCGCCAAGAACGCTCTCGATTCCTTGAACATCAACTCCACAATTCTCGCCGCCCTCAGTCTGACAGTGACCGAACGATCCGTTTCGATCAAGCCTAACAGAGTCGGCTTGGACCGCACGTAGGCCGAATTGCAGAAGAAGAGATTCCATCTCGGGTACAAAAGTTTCGGTTGAGCCGATGCTAGGGTTTTGAGCACCGCAAGCGCATCGAGACGCACATGACCCGAGGTGAGACGCGGCACTTGCTCGGATGAGACAGAGGCTTGGTCGTCGTCGGTTTCCGAGTCGGACTTGTACGTGTCGGCGTGAATGAAGCTGACTGTATTGAGCGAGCTCTGAGAGGAGGAGCGAGACAGGGTCTTTTTGGAAGAAGGCGACGACGTAGGTGAAAACGAACCCATGGCACCGAATGACATCATGGCGCCGCTCAGGGGTCTGGGCGTGGTGGTCGAGGTGAAGGGTGAGTTGGTCGGATGCGAGATGAGTCGATCAGGTGGAGCGGTGAGGCCAGGGCCTTTCAATGCTGGGTTTGCACGATCATAGTATATCCAATGGGCAATGATGGACAGTACCACGTCAACTCGCAGAGCCGTAAAGGCGCTCGAAGGAAGCTTGAGCAGCGCAGCATTTAGGAGTCGAAGCGAGAGTGAAACGAGCCGCAGCGCCGACGATGTCGGAGGTACGAGGTGGTAGGGTGATAGTGATTTCGTTATGGACGAGGCCAAGGGGTCGACGTGGTCGGTCACCAGCTGAGCCGACGCGGTCGATACGACGTGGATCAGCAGCGAGCTGGCTTGAGTGCGAACGGCGATGGAGACGTCGGCCAGGAGAGGGACCGTAGTCGAGAGCAGTGTTGGGTGGATCTAGATCCCAGTGATGAGCACTTCTCGTCAGCTCTCTGGCTGAGGTATGGACGAGACGACGTGGTGCTGACAAGTGCCGAACTGACCTCCTTGGCCTCGCTCGACCACGAGCTGCGAAGCGCCTTGAGCACGAGTACACGCGTCTCGGTAGTCACCTCACTTGTGTGAATGGCATCACAGAACAGGGTGATCAGCTCGATCGGTGGTAAAGGCGGGGCTTGTGTTTGTGCTGGGTCATGTCGCTGAGCCTGTGCGACGTAGATCGACACGTAGTCAGCAAGTCACGTGGTTGCAAACTTGGGGCAATCGATGAGCAAAATGGGAGAGGCGCAGCACGCACGAGTACAGCTGACGCCAGTGCAGTGACATCTATGGGTTCAGTATTCATGCCAACATGCTTCCGGGAGCAGAGTCGCAGCGGCGAAGGTGGTCAGGGGCAGACGGGAACTTGAAAGGAGAGCACGCCGATAAGTTCAGGAGATGGCTCCCTGCGTGTGGGGGTGCTGCGGTGCTGCGGGCCGCGGTGACGTCGACGGGGGTGCGCGCCTGGGGGCTTTGTCTCCTGCCGTACGACCGAGGAGGACTAGGCTGTACGACGCAGGATGCACAGCTCGTACGGGCCAACTCCGACAACAACGACACGTCCTGCCTCACCTTCCAAGCAGCTGCCTCGCCTCCCGTCATCTTCCTCGCTGGCATCGTCATCGTCGTCGTCGTCGGCATCGGCATCGACTCGCCCCACTTCACGGCAACAACTCGGCCCCTCCACTAGCAACACAAATGGCCACTGCACAATCGACAAGCAACTCGAGCTGGATGCACCTGCAGCACAGGATGAACTGACCAAGGCTGTGCAAGCACGTGATAGGACACGGCTGAAGCAACTCGCCGTCGCACCAGGCGGTTTTCGGTCCGATCAACTACGGTCACAAGTTTGGTCCGTCTCTCACTCCAACATCATAGTACCGTATCTTGGTACTGACGCCCCCGCGCAGGCCAATCCTCTTGGGTGTTCCGCCATCGAACGAACCTGAGGCCGCTTCCGCTTCGGTGACGCCCCCGTCCAAGTCCAAGGGTGACCTCCCGCCGCACAAAGACGAGCATCAAGTTCATCTGGACATCCTTCGTAGTTTCGTATCATATCCCACCGGTGCGTCCCCAACTATCCTCTGACCCTGCGCGTTGAGCAAGCTGGCTAGCCGGCCCGACTCACCCCACATCTCCAACTTTGACAGACGTCTCGGCCGAAGAGAAACAACGACTCAGAGACCAGCTCGAGAACGTGATCGTCACCGTTCTACGTCGTCATCCTTCCTTGCACTACTTTCAGGGATATCACGATGTGCGTTCCAGCGCCACGTCTTGAAGGACTAAAGTGCTGATTTTCGTTCGAGTATCCCAACAGATTATTTCGATCCTGTTGCTCACCTTTAAGGACGAGGAGCTGACCATTCAGGCCGCGGAAAAGATGAGTCTGCATCGACTACGAGATAGTATGGGTACAGGATTGGAGCCCGTGATAGGGTACCTCAAGTGCGTGGCCAGCTTTGTTCAGCGCCCAAGTGTCGCGGATTGGGCTTAGCGGATCCGTGTCCTGCTACCTTTGCAGAATTCTGCATCGGATATTGTACAAGCACGACGCCGACTTGGCTCGAATGGTCGACTCGTCAGTCAAATCTTCCCAAATTCTCACCACCACACCCGGCTGACCTGGATTTCCTCTCTCTGCAGCGCCGCTTCCCTGCCATACTTTTCACTCTCGTGGGTCTTGACCCTCATGTCCCACGATCTCACCTCGATCGATCTCATCTCCCGCCTCTTCGATTTCCTGCTCGGCCACAACCCCGTCATGATCTCCTACCTGGGGGTCGCCATCGTCTTGCTCAAGGAGGAACAGTTGGCTCAGCTCGAAGATGATGACCCGGCGATGGTCCACCACACGCTGTCCAAGGTACCGAACCTCGTGCTGGACAGCCCGTCAACTTCCAAGGAGGTGCCCGAAGCGAATCAAGGATCGAAGGGGACTCGGGACGAAGACGACGATGAGGATCTCATGTCCTCCTCCCAACAATCCGACTCGTTCCTCTCTTCGTCCATGATCTCAAACTCGGAAGCTTCAACAGATTGGGAATCGTCATCGACCCTATCCCAACTCTCTACTTTTTCGACTCACTCCCTACAAACCCTCGATGACTCGATTTTTGAAGATCCGGATATCTTCGGTCTGGCCTTCCCTAGTTCAGCCTATCAAGTTCCGACGCAAACCAAACCGTCCTCATTCAAATCGGTCTTGCTCGAACGGTTGGACGACGAGCCTCCGAAAACGCCTGCGAAGAAGAACCGCGCCCCCACCGAGATCTCAATCGAGGACCTGATTCAAACGACCTTGAAACTTTACGAAGCCCATCCTTACCTCCCATCAGAAGATAGGGATAACTCGATTCAAGCCGACCAAATTATGGGACCTAAATCATGCATCTTCACGTGGCCGCTTTCGGTAGAGGGAACGTTGACGGATACGGAGGCGGATTCGATTGCGGAGAATGGAGTGGATATCGTTTTGATCGGGGTGGAGGAAGGGGAGGAGAAAGGGGGTGGGGAAGTCGTGGAGGATGCTTTGGAACGAAGGGCTAGACGAAGGAAGGAGTTGAAAGCTAGGAGGAAGAGGATGGAAATTGGTGTAGGGGTCGTATTGGTCATTGCGGGAGTCGCGGGAGTGGTGTTGGCTACGTATGGTGGTACCTTGATGTTGGGGAATGGGGAAGGGGCCTCATCGTCAGGTGCGGGGAATGAAGGTGCGCGGAGGTTTGGGTTGCCGAGCAAGCTGGTGTTGCAGGAATGGACAGCTTGGGGTGGGGAGGTCGTACAGAACTTCAGGTTGATTTGAGTGGGGGCTATCACTTTGTGGACTAGCGTGCATGTTGCGAGCTGCGATTTATGTACTACAGTAAAGGACTTGTATATGCGTGCGCGTAACGAAATAAACCAAACTCGAAAGCGCAGGCACACGCCCCAAAGCTTAACCACGACCGATTGTACCCATAAAAAGACTTTGGGTCCAAGTCTTCGAGCCCGACGCTGCGATATCATCATCATACCTGCCCCGTCTATAAGCCATTCCGGCCGTGTTGCTCCTCTGAAGACCCATCGGCGTCGGATTCCTACTCCTAGTAGTCACCGACGCCACAGCCCCAGCGACCATCCCAATCGGTCTTGTCAAGACCCTCCCACCCTGAGTCGACGAAGCCCCACTTGGCAAACCGGTGTAGGAGCTGGGCTGTTTGAGCACTCGTCTGAGTTCGGGAGCGGAGACGGAGGGGGCGGAAGATTCTTCGAGCTTGGAAACGAGTCGAGGTCCGGTGAGCGCTAAAGCTGCGTAGGCCTGTGGAGGGTCGAAGTGCGCTTGGGCGAAACGGAGATGAAGGAGTGCCTATTCAAGTGCTCAAGAAAGGTGTGATCAACTTCTGCGCAGAGTTCCAAGCTTGTCTCCTGACAACAGCGCAGCAAATCACCTCCTCGCACCCCCTGATCTGCCCCTCCAAAATACCCCTCGCAACCTCCTTCAAATCCTCCCTCCTCTCAACGTGGGCCCGCTCTACTTCGGCGCAGGTGATGTTGAGGATCGTTTCGCATCTCGAGAGACAATCTTGGTAGCGGTCGGCTTCTTTAGTGCATTGATCGATGAGACGAGATAGGCGCTCGTGTTCGAGGAGGACGAGGCGGTGGGTTTCGATTAGGGGCTAGTGACGAGGAAAGAACTGGGTCAGTTGCGAGCTCATCGGGAAAAGAACGAATATTCTCTGTGTACTGACGAGGTATTGCGTATGTGGACGATCCAACTCCTTCAGCATCTCTTGTTGCTTCAAAAGGCTGTCTTGTGCCTGTCATTCGTCGCAGCACGCATCAGCCCTCCGTCTCCTGGAGAACCAAGCTTGAAACGGATAACGTACCGATCCTTCCCACACCTCTCCCACCGCCGCCAAGGTTTCCCCCGTGGCTTGAACCGCTTTGGCCATGCTTAAGCTCTCTGCAATATGGTCTCAAACCTTTGTCAGCTGACTTTCAATCGTCTCTGGGGGGCGCAAAGGTAAGCTGACTCACCAGACTCTGTCGACTCCTTCCACGAGAACGCGCCTTGTTCGGTTTGGACGCACCACTGTTTGGCCCGCTCGTTCGAAGAGGTTGACGTCCCTTGAAGTGCTCGAAATGATGATGGATCTTGAGAAGTGAATGGGATTGCGCGTCCTGCTACGAGTCGGACGAGCGATCGACCCAGTGAAAATATGGTCTGGGCAGTACCTAATGTACGCTTAGTCCGCTCAGTTCAGTGCGAAGGTCCCTTACCACTTTCGAAGATAAAGATCCACAATGATTTGACGTACCAAAGACCGCCTCCCTACAGTTCCCCAAACCGACTTCGACCTCCTTGACTCCATTCCCAAGTTCGACGGCCTTCGCGTGCAATTCAAACCTTTCGATCATCTCTCGAGCTTCATCGATATCGATGTTGTATTCGGGGTGGTAAACTCGGGAGAAGAAACTTGGACCGGTGGGAAGACCGGCCGACTGTTGGGATGGCAGGAGAAGGTGTTCCAATTTCTAATGTTCGGAATCGGAATTCAAACCCGTCAGTTTCGGGAGTGCTGCGTCGATCCGACTCAAAACCGAAGAAACCTTACCCCTTCATTCTCAAGCATCAAATAATCCCTCAATTCATTCGTCCCCTTCAATACGGGATGTCTCACAACCCTCCTAATCCATCTTTGTAGATCCCTACACCGAGACTCGACGAATCCGCGTTCGAATCGACGGGCATAAGCGCGGCTCGGTAAGTCCGGAATGACGAGGATGGGGTAGGAAGCGCAGAGTAGAGTATGGAGGTGGACGAAATGCGAGAAACGACGCGTGATGGTGATGGGGGGTGGAAGGAGGTTTTCGTCGGCAGAGTTGGGGTCGGAGTGAAAGTTGGTGGTGAGCGCATAGAGGGTGTAGGCTGAGCCTCGAGGGGGATGGAATATTTCAGGATCGTGGACGCGGATCGATAGGTCTGGTAAAGGCTCTTTCCAAGCGGGTCCAGACTACACACTGGCCAGATGTGTAAGTCGACTCTTCCTCAAAGAGCCAAAATGCAGGTCAAAGTTCTCTTACCTCGATATGGAACAGTTGCACCTCCTCAGCATCCTCTAATTCCTTCGTCGTCGCCTCCCCATACAAGATCCAATCGAGGATCTGGGCGTCCGCTCGAGTTTTGGGAACCAAGGGAGACGGGGTCAACGGTGATGGCTCCAAGACGAGTTCATTGACCACCAAGAGCCCGGGTTCCGGTTCCAGTGAAAGCGATAGGTTGGGAGATGACAGATCGATGTTGGGCGGTTCTTCAGGCTGGTGGGAGTCAAGGAGGGGATGGTCCCTAGCTCCCAAGTTGTCCACCGGTGTTTCGACCGAGCGTTGTTCTGCTTCTTCGCGCAGCCCATCCATACTCTCCTCTGCGTTTCGTTCAGCTTGAGCGATCATCTCTGACCATGCCGCCTCTGGATCCAGATTGTTGGATGGTTGAAGTGAAGCAACGACCTCATGCGCTTCGACAAGGTGTTCACTCGACTCGCAAATCGTCCCTGTCGGTGGATCCGAATCCTTCTCCAACCCCTGCTCGTGATCTCCACCTAGTTCCGTGCGCGTAGATTTTTCCACACCCTCTGAAATAACTTCACCGAACCCATCCAACCCCCTATCCCCCTCCCTCTCCACCCCAACCTCCTCCTCCTCCTCCCCCTTCCCTCCCTCAACAAAAGCATACCAACCCCTCGGTACCAACCCTCTCCCCTCCACCCCCTCAAATTCCCTAAAGCCCAAACTCCAACCCCCACCCAAATCTTCCAACTCGATGAATAAAATTTCGCCTTTAGAGAAGGAAAGTTCGTTGAATTCAGAGTGGCCTTGGAAGGGGTGATGGGTTAGGGCTTTTTGTAGTGGAGGGGCTGAGGGGTGGGAGGGGGAGGGAGAGGGGGAGGAAGGTAATGAGGGGAGGTTGTTGAAGTAAGGGTATTGAGATGTCGGTATGAAGGGTCGAAGGGTCGAAAAGTCGGAGGATCTCGAAGGGGGGGACGAGGAGGAGGACCTTGCTGAGCGGAGGGTCGGCGCTTCGATCTCGCGGTTGGAGAAGATCGTGGGTGATGCCTTGGAATGATCGAGTTTTGTACCGCTCTTGACAAACCCCATCGTCCCGAGTGAAAACTCGTCGACTTCACTCTGTACCTCCTTGCCGAGATTCGACGCACAGACCTCGTTCTTGTTCTTGTTCTCGTTCTCGGTCACCTCGGAGACAGTGCCGGACCTACTCGACCAAGTATCGGAGCTTAAACTCCATCTCGGCATCTGTGGATAGGCAGTACGAGCACCACCAGCTCCTAGCGCGAACTCCTCGACTAGTAGTTGACCCTTCTTGCCAGCTGGTTCAGATCCGACGACGTCCAGTTCGGAGTTGGTCGCACGATGACGAACGCCCACCTGAGCGAGGTTTCGCACCGAGCTGAGGTGCGCTGGTTTGGGAGGCCGGATCGGGGCGACTGTTATCAGAGGAGGAGGGGAGCCAACGATGGTGCGTGAGCTGAGTAGGTGCGGTGTCGTATGAGGTGGAATGTCCATCTCGGAGGAGCCTACACGACGATTCGAAGCTAAGGATCGAATCAGAAGAGAAGGACCGAACGCGTCGCTACGCGATCGGGCCTCAAGAGTGGGCGGCATCTCAACCGATCTCAACGACGCCGGACCGCGAGCGAAATCCAAGCGGTTCGTGCACGCGCTCCTGTTCCACGCACGCCAAGATCTCTCGGAAAAGCAAAAAAATAGTAAGAAAAATGTAGTGGGGTACAGAAGCCAGCGGGACAAACGATTCCTGCAATGGCTACGAAAACTTCAGGCCGAAAAAAACAAACAATGATCACTACAATAGTACACGTCCCTCACACCAGTCAATGCCCGTGGCCGACCAAGCGCCCGAGCACCCAAGGCGTCAACATCCCCGCGACGACCCATACCGGTCCCCCACCTTTTCCATTCTCCTCTCCATCCTCTGCAGACTCACTACTTCTCCCATGGGTAGAAGAACCCCCCTCAGTCCCAGTGTTCTCCTTGATCACGTGCGTAGCCACGAACAAGAACGTTCCTCCCGAGAAAACCAACGCTAACCCAGTCCACCAACCAATCCCACGTTGACCTCCTTCCAATTCGACCCCCACGAGCGTCAAGAGTCCATAGGTCGTTAAAGCACCCAAAGGTGCTGCGAGGGAGAAAGCGAGGAGAGATTTTCGCAGGAAGGAAGGGCTTACGGATCGGTTCGAGCTAAGGAGGGAGGAGAGTGCAAAGGCGGCGGGGGCTTTGTGGACCATGATGGCGAGGAAGATGATGAGTTCCAAAGATGTCGAGGAGGAGGCGACCTGGGTGACTGGTTGTTCGCCTGAAGGAAGAGAACTGGCGCCGAGGGAAACGCCGTCGGCTAATGAATGGACGACCAGACCGATGACGGTCGAGATCGCCGAGGCGGAGGAAGAAGGGGAAGAAGAGGGTATCGGTTCATTTGGCGGAGAGGGGGGATGATGATGGGTAGGCGAGGACGATCTCGAGGGGTTGGCACTGGTGCCACCGTTGATCGAACTCGAGCTCGTCGGTGCGAGTGATTTCCGATCTGAGTTTGCTGTGCCCAGGTTTCCATTCTCTGCCCAATCATACTCGTCGTCCCCATTGCGGTGATGGTGATGGTGGTGGTGGGACGAGTTAGCGTTGAGGGGTTCGAGCTCAGAGATGGACGACGATTGACGTGTGAGGTAGCGGTGCCGATGGCGCGAGTTGGACCGGTCTAGCCTGCCGACCGAGGAGGCTGGGGGATGACTATGGGTGTAGGTGTCGATGAGGTACCTGATCGGGGGACAGGGGCACAATGCAATGGGTCAGCACCGGTCTCTACATGGCGACGACGACGATGTGCACTGACATGAGGAGGAATCCGGCCAAGAGGGCCAGACCAATGCTGGTGGGGTTGGAATGCGCATCATGTCGGTACGGGCTGCCCTGCGCCGATTCGTGTTGAGCGTCATGCTGGAGCGAGGACGAGTTGGCGTAGACCGCCGCGACACCTGGAAGATCGGACTCGGGTGGAGCTCAGCGTGTAGTCCTATCGAGGCGCAGGGCTGGATCGACTGTGACGACTCACCTTCGGGTATGACGATGGTCAGTGCTGCACCGACCAAGAGCCCGGTCGAGTAGACGGACAGCTGGTGCAGCCTCCGCGGCGAGAACCGAATCCACTGCGGCAACGACGAGGCGACGACGGTCGCGACCAGCATCACCGACGCGAGCACCAGCAGCCGAGCCAGACCCATCGCAGCTGCAGCGAGGCGTGGCGTGGCGTGGCGTGGCGTGGTCCGGGTAGGGTGGGTAGGCCTGTAGTCCGAGAGGTGCAGAGTGCTGCCTATAGTCGATGTTGAGTGCTCGACCTCGACCTCGACAGAGCACCGTCAGCCCCAAGACGGAGCCGGAGTATACGGCCTGGGTAACCGCAGCGGTGCACGGTGCTCACCGAGTCGAGTCTCATCCTGTCTCATCCTGTCTCGTCCTGTCTCGTCTAGTCCCGATCATCATGATTCGGCTGCCGAGCATTCCCACCGAAACAAACCCGAAAATTGAATCCGGCATTCCGAGCAACCGATAAAGTTTTCAAAGACTCGTTTTGCTACTCTATACGTTTCGCATAATTTTCGGCCGATGGCGGTGCGTGCGGGTGATCGAGCTCGGGGCCGGCTTCGCAAGCTTGACCAACCGCGCTCGGTAGCTCAGTCAGCTCTCTCCTTGTCAGCTCGCAGTCTCGATCCTACGCGCTCCCCTCCCCTCCACGGCAGCGTTATGGCGTCCACCCCCGCCGCCTTCGAGCTCTCATCAACCTACCTCGCCGCTCTCAGTGAAGCGCTCAGGCAGACGACCGCTCAAGCCAACTCACTGCCCGCCTCGAGCGACCTCTCGTTCGAACGAACGCTCTCCCGCGCACTCGCCAGGAAGCTCGATGCCCACTCCGAACGAGTCCTCGCCCTCGTACAGAACCTCCTCTCCTGGTCCACACAAGGCATCGAACCCAAGGCTTCCGCTTCCCAGCCGACGCTAGATGCCGATCTGCTCCACGACGGCCTGTACACGAACGTCGTCGATCGCCTCGAACCGCTGCTCGAAGCCGCCGATGACGAGCTCGAGATTCACTTAGGGGTCTCCAAGGACCACACCTCCAAACACGCCCCTTTACGCTCGAACGCACCAGCAATAAAGTCCAAATCCATAGCGGGACCTAGCAAGGATAGACTCGCGCCTCATCTGCTGCACGATCCCAATACTGTCAAACCACAACTTGCATTCCCCGAACGCTTGTGTCTTCCGAGACCGGGTCTGGATGAACAAGTGCTACCACTCGAAGAACCTATTTGGAAACCGCTTTTGCGGCGCAAACTGCACTCGCTCTCCAACTCGAACCAGAACGCCGACGACCGAACCTTCTGGCTTCGAGTGGTCCACACACGACACACCGATCGCTTCTCCTCCATCACCGGCACCGAACCACCCTCCTACCCCATCTATCTTCATCCGTATCAGGCCGAGATTGAACAGCTCTCCCCACCCGCGCACTATGCGATCCGACCGCCTCTTCCCCCGACACCCAAGGAGCACTCGTTCGACATCACACCCTTCGCATGGGTCGACGACGAGCAAACGTTCGAGGCGATGCTCAGTCATATCAGAGAGATGGGGGGACAAGGCAAGAAGGAGTTGGCGATCGATTTGGAACATCATGATCAGAGGACTTGGGGAGGAATCACGTGTTTGATCCAGGTCAGTCCCGAGTCCGAATTCATCCGTTCAATCCTCGTCCTTCTCATTAACGCAATTCCGCCGTCCAAATCAGCTGAGCACAAGAACCCAAGACTACGTCATTGACGCGCTCGATCCCATCATCCGCGACCTCCTCGAACGTCTGAACGAATTCACGACCGACCCCGACTGGATCAAGGTCTTTCACGGCGCCGCATCCGATATCATTTGGCTTCAAAGAGATTTCGGCATCTACATCGTCGGCTTGTTCGATACTTATCATGCGACGCGGGTACTACGTACGTACCACCTTTCAATCACTATGCCACCTCCATGCCTTTCTTCTTACACGCTTCGTGAACCCCCCCTCAGATTACCCACACCACTCGCTCGCCTCCCTGCTCGAAAAGTACACCGACTTTGTCCCCGACAAGCGCTACCAACTCGCCGATTGGCGCATCCGACCCCTCCCCGAGGCAATGCTGCATTACGCCCGTTCGGATACGCATTACCTTTTGGACGTATATGATCATTTGAGGATCGCTTTGCACGAGCTCGAGACCGAGTCCGATCGGACGTCCGAGGGGGAAGGGAAGATGCTCCTCGATGCGGACGAGCTTCAAGTCAATCCACTCTTGCGAGTATTCAATCTCTCCAAAACAGTCTCCTCCTCCACCTTCTCCATCCCCCCTTACGACTCTCAAACCGGTCACTTTGAAAATGGTTGGTTAGGACTTTTAGCTAAGAATGGTCAACTACACCATTACGCTTCCGCTTTATCCGTACCTACGCTTCCCGTTCGATCAGGTTGGGGACCCGGTCAAGTTCATTTCGACTTGATGAAGGTTTTACATCGTTGGAGGGAGGCCGTAGCTAGGGAAGAAGATGAAAGTACGAGTTGGGTCTTGTCGAATTGGGCTCTGTTCAATTTGGCGGAACAGGCTCCTCGAGAGGTAGGGGAGGTTATGAGGATTGTTGGGGGGTCGATGGGGAGGAATGGAGGAGGCGTTGGGGAGGTGATGAGGAGGAGGAAGGGGGAAGTCGTGGAATGTATTTTGAGGGTTTTACGAGAGGTTGAGAGTAGAGGGGAGAAGAAGGAGGGTGAGGTGGTGGTGGTTAGTGAGGCGATGAAGGAGAGGGGCGAGGCGGCGAGCGAACCCGTCGTTAGGCCGGTGGTGGAGAGCTTGTGGAGTGATGCCGTTGAAGAGGTGGCCGAGGTCAAGGTCGTTGCCAAGTCGTCGTTTTTTGGAGGGTCGAACAAGGCTTCAACGTCAACTTTGTCGACTCAGAATCTTGTCGCTTCAAAAAGTGGATTCTTTGGCTCTTCCTCGTCAAAGAAGATTCCCGCACCGACAGTTCGAAATTCGGCGGATCTGACACCTCAACGTGCGGCTGCGATCGCTAGGATCCATTCGTCATTGTTGCTCGGGGGTGGATTGGCGTCGGTGAGTGGACCGCGTCGACCGCTTGGAGATGGGCTTTACTCGGACAGAGAGCTGATCTCTCTCTTGCTGTGCTCGCAGTCTTTGCAAGGCGCCAAGGTACCTGAGCCTCAAGCTCCCCCTCCAGTGGATACTTCCGTCGATACGAACGATTCAGAAACCCACGCCAGCGCACTGACAGGCGACCACTCCTTCATCCCCTTCGGCGAACGAACGACGAAGGACGTTCCTACACCATCCACATCAAAGCCGGAACCCGCACCAAAGCGTTCAGACAAGGACGTGATTGTCGTTTCCTCCCTCGCGGACAAACCCAAGAAGAAGAAGCGAGCGTTACCCTCGCCTTCGAATGAGGGTGACCTAACCCCATCGACCGCGCCGAGTGCCTCGACTGTGACTTCATCCTCGGCTAAACTGAATAAACCCTCCCCTTCCAAGAAACCCAAGCGTTCAATGCTCGAAGTCGAACCGCACGACTACTCTACCTCGAAATCGATCCTCGACGCCGATCCTGCCTCCGTTGCCTCCCTGACCCAAGGTAAAAAAGGGAAGAAGAAGGCTAAAGAAACGATAGGTCGAGCGGCGAAGGGTTTCGTGGTGGATACGAGTGAGTTTAGGAGGGAACCGAGGGTCAATAAAGCACCCAAGAAGGGGAACGTGTCGAGAAGTTTCGCAAAGTAGAATTAGAGGGGGCTTGATGGGTATTGTAATAGCATCCTAACATGTCTTTCATCTAGAATTGCCCTTTTTGTTCCGGGACCGTGAACCCCAATTTGCCCGTCTCGAGTCCTTGTTTGAGATTCCTCAAACACACCGCTTCCATCTCCTCCTGCGTCTCGTACGTCAAAGTACCTACATGAGGTAAGAGAAAGGCTTTCTCGGACTTGAGGAGCCCTTCATGGATCTTGGGTTCGAATTCGTACACGTCCAAACCACAACCCGCGATCTCGCCTTTTTCCAAAGCTTCGACGAGCGCGGTTTCATCCACTACGGGTCCTCGGGAAGTATTGATAAGGATCGAAGACGACTTCATCATCTTGAACTCGTTCGCTCCAATAAGATGATGCGTCTTCGGGTTTAGAGGAACGTTAACTGAAACGACGTCCGACGTTTTCAACAATTGTTCCATCTTTGCGACGTAGATCGCCCCCGCTTCCAATTCCTCCTCCAATCGATTCCGATTATGGTACCTCAATTCCATTCCCAAACTTTTACACCTCTTCGCGAAAGCCCTTCCGATCCCTCCCATCCCTATGATACCCAAGACCTTACCACAAGGATCATGGGACAGTTTCAAATCGGCGTTGAAGGTGCCTGATCGGAGGGAGGTTTGGGCAAGACCGAATTGACGTAAGGAACCGAGGAGGAGGAAAAGCGCCGTATCGGCCGTGGCGTCGTCGACTGCTACGGGAACGTTCGAGACTTGAATGTGGCGCGAGGTGCAGGAAGGGATGTCGACTATGTGGGAAGAAGGGATCGGTCAGCCTGAGTGGGGGGGGGGGGAGCTCAGAGTGAGATCGCCCTCCGAGTACTGACTTTGATCGTAGCCAGCTCCGTTGTGGGTGACGAATTTCTGTCAAAGCGTTCGGCATTACACCAAAGCATCAGTATACAGAACGTATTCCCTTTTCGTAGTAGATCGAAGACCTCTGACCAGCTTCTTCGGCAACGCCTGCACCAATTCATGATCGAACCTGCCCGTAACTTTGGTCGAAGCGCCTTTGAAATGACGATACATTCCTGCCACGCTCGCGTACTTGTTCTCCGAGGCGCAATCTTGAATAAACTCCTCGCGCGTTTTGGAGGAAAGCGGCTACGGGTTGGCGGAAAAACAAAGAAAAAAACCCGCTGGTCAGTACGCTCGAGCATCATTCAAGTGGGGGGTTGGACCCGGACCAGTTGGGGAAACTGCCCCCTGAGCTCGACTGACAATCATTTCGTAGCGCGAAGCCAGATCCGCATAGTCCTTCTTGGCCAAAATGATCTCATCCATCATTAGGATCTTTTGTTTCAAGCCCTGCCCGTTACTCGATGATGCAGATACTCTTGTGACAGCGCCGGAGTGGAATGACCGCGGGAAGATCATGGCGTGGGCGAAGCTGCTACAGCATGTAGTGGCGGAGGAGCAGGACCTGGTTTTGCTCAGGAGGTGTCTTGATGTTGATGCGAGGGAGAAGGACATGGTCACCGCTTGACTCGGCGGTGTTTCTTGGAGAACGAGGACGAGCGAGCAAAGGCCAAGCTTCGGACTTGTCGATCGGCTTTCGGCAACCCATCGTTTCCCATTAGTCCGGCCTATCCCGGCATCACGTCAGACGGATATTATCGGATGTCTATATACTGCACAATCTCTCAACAAGGCTCACACCAAGCCCAATGTGACAAGAAAACCAACTTCATTTTGTGGTCATTTTCATCACACCGCCTCAGATTTATCAAACATCCCAAGTCGCCCAGAAACCATTGCATCTCCCCCACCGTTCTCAATTGTCCGCTCAAAACCCCTCGGGCAAAGGTTCCCTCCCTTCCCCATTCCCATGACCCGCACCCGCATCAGTAATACCATTGCCGTACTCGCCGTTATTACCCCTCTCCTGATCCGCCTCTTGATGCCCACGAGGACCGGTCGGTGCACCCGTGGGTACACCACTCCCTTGAAAGTTCTTGTACCTCGCGTTGAATTCAATTTGTAGAGGGCGGCCTTTGGCAAAATCGTAGGGAAAGAATAAAAAGAGGATGAGTCATCGCCCCCCAAAAATCAAGGAAAAGTTAGAAACCGACTACTGACCTCCATAGGTATAACCCTGGAACTGAGCGATCGCCGTTTGCGCCTCTTCGATCGTCGCGAATTGGACCACGCCTGATCCTTTGGCTCGACCCGTCGCTTCATCGATAAGCATCGCCGCTTCCTCGACCGTTCCCGTCGTCTGGAACAATTCGACCAGATCTTCGTCCGCAGTAGACCAAGGTAACTACAGGCCAATAAGCCGAAGGAGACGTCAGCTCTCTTGTCGATTTGGCACAATCCAGGGGTGCGCGCGCGTGGCGACTCACATTCCTAACGAAAATTTGCTTGTTCGGCGTAGCCACAAGCGGCTTGAAACCACCTTGCATGAACCCAGGAGGAGCGAAAGGAAGGTGCGGGGGCGGCGCGCCGAAACCACCGGTGAAACCACCTCGGAAACCGCCTCGACCTCCGGCGAATCCACCTCGGGGTACGAAGCCACCTCCGCCACCCCCGGTCGGGAATCGGTCTTCACGTACTTCGAGGATCGCCCCGTCGATTTCGTAGCCGTTGTACATCGCTGGAGGAGATCGATAGCCTGGGTTCAGTAACTTATCACAGAGTAGCGCGTCCGACGCCAACACTGACCAATTGCGTTCTGAGCATCCTGGCTCGTCTCAAAGACAACCGTACCGGTGCCCGTGGGGGTCCCATCAGGAGCAGTCTTGACATCCGCACGAATGATCTGACCCGCAGCACGGAAAAGATCCTTCAACTCTTGCCAACCCGCATTCGCAGGAAGGCCTTGGATGAAGAGGTGACGTCCTTGACCTGGTGCAGGGGCGGAGGAGGCGAATCCCCCTCCTCGACCGACACCGGCGGAGAAACCACCTCGGGTAGGAGCGGTGAGCGCACCGGGTCCGGTATACCCAGGTCGGGATCCTGAGACGGCCGCTGAACCGTATCGCGCCTCTTCTTCTCGGTCCTGTGAGTTTGAGAATCTCGGGGTCAATCTCGGCTCGAGGTGACGTGAGTGGCCTGCGACGATCACCCACCTCGCGCACGTAGACAGGTCGTCCCAACAAAGGCTGTTCGTTGAGTTGACTGATCGCACGTTGTGCCTCTTCAGGTCGTGAGAATTCGACAACACTGAATGGAGCGGTGACAGCGTTCGTGGTTGAGACAATTGCGCAGTTCGGTGCAGCAGAGCCGGAAGAGCAACGAAAAGAGACTGACCCGCATCCTTTCGACATGCCGTTGGGAAGAGTCATGATTTCGGAAAAGACAACGTTTCCGGCTGTTGGTGTGATGCAAGGCGTGGTGGCGATACAAGAGGGCGAAGGAAGTCGATAGCCGTAAAAGTCGTCCATGATTTGACCCCGGTTTTCCATCATCCCACCAATGACCATCCCATACGTGAGCGCACACCCAGCAAAAAAGTACGACCATAATCAGCCTTTCTTCTTTCATGATCCCCTTCCAACCGTGTCTAGGCCTGTCCCGCGCGTCCCAGTCTGGCCCCACTGCGCCAAGCAGGGGCTCCAAAAGAGTGGTGTCGTCCCCAAAGTTTTTGCGCTAACCCCCTCCCCCACTGAAGCACAACCAAAGTAATAATAATAATGATAATCACTGACCCTCCTTCATAAAGTCCTTCAAATCGTTCCACTTGACGTTGAAGCTGAGGTTGGTGATGTAGACCCTATTCTCCTTCTTGGAATGCTTGCTCGCTTCAATCGCGGCGGTCTGTCTCGCCGCTGCCTTCCTCACAGGGTCGTAGGGCGTCGATCCGGTCGCCCTCGAGCCGTTGTCGCGGTCGGGGTTGTAGCGCGATGAGCGAAACTCGCGCTTGGGTGGGTCGACGGAACGGTCGACGTCCATTTTGCGCGGTGGGGAGGCCGAACGACGCGGGGAACGGGAGCGAGATCGGTTTCGACGGGCTGGTGGCGAGCGCGACTCGGAGCGTCGTCGGTGGCGGCTCGATCGCTGTATGGTATCGATGGTCGGCCGCGGGGAACCGATGGGATGGCGAAGAGGCAAGCGTGAGCAATCGGGAAAACGTGTTGCCAGTTCGGGACACGGGACAGGGCGATAATAGGGTATGGGTATGGGTATGGTCATGACCGGAGCGGTGTTTTGCAGCGAGGACGATCAGGTCAGCCGAGCACGAAGCAAAGAGGACCGCATCGGTGACCATGGCCGCGATCAAAAAAAGAAAGCTTACGTCTCGATCATCGTATTCTGGTAAAGAGGTGGCATGAGGTCAGCATCCCGGTCGACCTGCCCAGCGCTCGTAGAACGCCGTGTGGATGAACCTACCCTCCCGCCTGTTCGAATGTGCTTCATCGTGTCGTAGAGTTGGTCTGTGAGGCGCATCGAGTAGGTCATACATCAGTCTAGGATGCAGCATGCACCGTGACCGTCACGTGCTCTGCCAAGCCTCGTGTGCTGCTCCGTGCTCGCACGCACCGGTCTGCAACACCCTCGGAACAGAGCTAGGCGTCAGTGCACAGTCTGGATCAAGGGTGTCGAGGTGACTGACCACTCATGTTGTCGTGGATTGTAGTAGATGGCGGCTGAGTCGGTCAAGATGATGCCGGGACGACGAGGCCGGGCGCGAGAGCGAGGTAAAACCCGCTCATTCCACTCAAGTGACTTTTGAGATTTCATTACGAAGATTGCTAGCCTCAATACAATTATGCTGTTATTACTACTACTCTTTATGAAAGAAAACCAGTGGGAACCCGTTAAATTAACGTGAGCGTGAAATTCAAATAGCAGGAGAATCGAACAGTCTACATGAAACAGAGGTTGAGAAAACACACTACAAAAGTACAGCAAAGAAACAGTTCTCCATTCATCGCCCAAACAGCCTGCCCGTTGCTTGTGGCCAAAAACGTCGTCGTCGCAGAGTCGGTTCAACTTGGCTTCAAACACTCGTGCAATGAAATCCGGTCGGTTGCATGCTTTGGTCGTTCGGCCCCAGTGCAGCCTTGATTTCCGGCCATTCGAGGTTGCACGTCACCGTGACGAACAGCGAAGGCTTTCCATATTTGACGACGCACGCCATCGCATCTTGGTAACGCTGCGTGTTCTCGCGCGGTCTATTCTTGCGCCGCCTCTATGCAGCCAGCTGTGCGACTGCTGTGGACTGCGTTGAACAGCTCCGGGCAGAATCGCGCTTCCAGCACGTTATATTATCGGTACATCGTCCAGAAGCTCCCAGAGTGAACGAGCATTCTGAAAAACCATAGAAATACCACCAAAGCAAAGCAGAAAGAGGACGGTGAGAAAGAAGCAATTAAGAGGAATCCTGACTATGCGGCACTCACCCTGACTCCGTGAAATGTCTGTGTATCGGGGGCTCGCACGAGGGCGCTCGATGCTGTCGACTTTGAGGCGAGACCAAGCCCTGATCCGATCTCTGAATTGATTACAGTGTACTGCTGCTCTGCCGACAACAACGATTGGGCAGAAAGTGGTCGTATTGAGACGGAAGGAAGGGAATTCAGCAGAGGGCTAGTGGTGACGAATTCAGCCTTGACAGAAACGGAGGGTACGAACAATGCATCCATCCTTCAGTCATTGTCAGTCGCCTTCGAACCTGGCGAGCCGCTATCCGTCTCGTGCGACTCGCTCTCGAGACCAATGGGGAGAAGAGCCGGGATCCCCAGGATCTCGTCGTCTTTCGGCAGGAAATTTGACCTCGCATCAACCACGACATCGAAGTCGGTAGGAAAGCTCGTACCGTCGAAAACAATGCCACCGCGTCCTGCGAATGTACACGTTCACGGTGAGGGCGCACAACGAGTTTAGTCCGATGTCTCCTTTAGGGCGATGGGTAAAAATCCAGACCTACTCTTGAGATGCTCCAGCTCGCCTTCGAGGAATCCAGAGGGTCCAGGCGTTGGATCGGGATATGAGAAGTAGGCCACGCGATCCTTTCGAAACGACGGCAGCGATCCTAGGCGAAGGATGAGATTGTCGGATCGTCGAAGAGGAGGGTCGAGCTCGGGGTGCTTAGCATTGTATTCGGAGATGAATCTGTCCCGGAGGGCGTTTAAGACTTGTAGGATCGAATGTGAACAGGGGCGGGGGCGAGTCTGAGTCAGACACTACCGCAGCAGATACAACGCGGAGGTCACGAGAACACACAGAAGTACTTACGGTATCTAGAGTACTTGATGATCTTCCAGTGATCGTTGCAGAGGCCACGCTCCCCGAAATAGAACTTCCTCGACTCTAGCCAAGCCACCCATACCTCTGGAGAAAAGATGTTCCAGCCCGAACGTTGCTCAAGTCGAGTCTGAATCTCCGTGCAGTAAAGTCTGAGTGCCTTGCTGTACGCCTGGAGCTCTCGCCACGTTTTCTCGGAGACGGCCTGCCAGATGATCTCGGCTTCCTTGTAAAAGCGGGCTTCCGGCCGGCGACCAGCGTACTCGAAGAAGCGAAACATCATGTCGGGAAGGAAGTGCTCTCTTCGGTCGATCAGTACTCGCAGTGGGATGCCCTTGGAGCGGGTTGGAGCTGGGGGTTCGGGCATGATTATGCTGGTGCGGAGAGGTGGCTGCAGTGGCAAGTGCCAGGCTGGAGTGACGCTCTAAGGTCAATGAACGAGTCAGAAATCGAACAATGACACCCGCACGAACGAGAAGGCGTGGAACAGACCAGGACAGGTTGGGATTAGCACGAGCAAAGGGTTCAGTAGGCTAGGAGCGGACGCGCACGCAAGCTACAAAGAGGGAGGCAGGAGGAGGCGGGAGGCACAGTGGAGGCACACGCCGCCGCTCGCCGCCAGTCGCCGCCCGACCGTACGACTTTCTTCCCCTGCGCGTCGATCACGTGACGCATTGTTTACATCGCGACACCGGTTTCAGGGGCTCAACAACAACAAGAGGTTCGAGGGTTAGTAAATAATCCCGCGCCGCTCTCCAAATTCTTTCCCTTTCCCTCCCACTCTCATCGAATTTTGGTGATACTCATTCAAGGAGTAACGCTCGCCACTACTATGCCCCGGTCCCAAGGTCGTCAGGGAGGGTCATCGCAACCTCGCCGAGTCTTGGGCGCGAGGGTAGCGCCAGGTAGCACCCTGTACTGCCCTGTAGCGCCGTACCATGGGCCTGCTCGAGCGCCTGCGGCATGAACCTCTTCGTCCCGCTCCGATCAACAAAATCAGCCCCCCGCGCGTATTGACAACAACTCAACCGATCTTGGTATTGCGACACGTTTACGAGCCCGCCGTGCAGCTGTGCAGAACGGACAGCGTGGTCAGCGCGATGGCCGACCCGACGCTGAACGCCCCACGCCCCACCACCACGTGCACCTCCTCCTGCTGCGGGTCAAGGCCAGCGGAGCCCCCGCAGGGCTAGAAGCCTCAAACCACTCAAGCCCCGCGTTTCAATCGGCGACTGCCTCGGCCCCCAGACGGCCGTGTGCACCCACTGCAAGGCTCGACACCGGAAGTGCGAAAGGACGAAGTCGACCGGACACTTTAGCACGGGCTGCTCGCAGGGCAAAGTACAGCTGCCTCCCCCTCCCCGGCCCAATCCCGAGTATCGACAGCTACTTGAAGGCCCGCATAGCGGTCAGTTGCTCCGTCCAACAACATTCGTCTGCAGCAAATCCACATGCTGAACTGTGCGACCCACATACAGAAGCTAAAGCATTCCGCTAGAACGCTCAGTCGTACAACAACGCGCTGTCCTTCACTTCGCTCGCTGCCCACTGCCAGGGCTGGGACCAAACTCAAGTGGGCACGCTAGGACCCCCCGTGTCTCGCGTATTTGGTCGCCTTTACCATCCACTTGGCGCCCTGATCGCTGCCGTCATCCAACGCCCAGCATTTGCTCAAACATGGCTGATCGACCCGGCCGAGGCAACCGACACTCGACTTGGACCCAACGGCGCAGACAGTCGCATACAAAGATCTACTTTGGCCCAGCTCGAGTCCATGTTGCGTACCGTGGCTGCGTCGGTCTCGGCCAGGTGGTAGGGGGCTTTGGCCGATGCGAACTCCCTCACAAAGCGATTTCCGGTGCGCAACATGGACTCGAGCTTGGTCAAAGTAGATCTTTGTATGCGACTGTGTGCGCCGTTGGGTCCAGGTCGAGTGTCGGTTGCCTCGGCCGGGTCGATCAGCCATGTTTGAGCAAATGCTGGGCGTTAGATGACGGCAGCGATCAGGGCGCCAAGTGGATGGTAAAGGCGACCAAACACGCGAGACACGGGGGGTCCTAGAGTGCCCAGTCGTGTCTGGTCGAAGTGAGCAGCGAGCGAAGCGAGCGACAGTGCGTTATTGTACGACTGAGCGTTCTCGCGGAATGCTTTAGCTTCTGTGCGTAGGTCGCACAGTTCAGCATGTGGATCTGCAGCAGACAAATGTTGTTGGACGGAGCAACTGACCGCTATGCGGGCCTTCAAGTAGCTGTCGATACTCGGGATTGGGCCGGGGAGGGGGAGGCAGCTGTACTTTGCCCTGCGAGCAGCCCGTGCTAAAGTGTCCGGTCGACTTCGTCCTTTCGCACTTCCGGTGTCGAGCCGCTTTGTGAGGGAGTTCGCATCGGCCAAAGAGTGGGTCCTGCGCCTCTGCCAACCACCTGGCCGAGACCGACGCAACCATAACCTTCCTACGTCGAGCAGAAATGGCGATGCTTATCTGCGATTCCGACACCAACACGGGAGATCGTGGACCGCAAGACCTTATTCTCCAGGTGCACGGTGATCGATGTCCAAACGGTCGGCCCAAGTACCAAGTCGTCAGCTCGCTCCATCCGTCCGCGATGCCTCTCCGTTACCCACTTCTGTTCCTCGCAGGAGAAGGTGGTTTTCACCCCAACATTCCTCTTTGCGGGTTCAGCCAAGCTGGGACGCCGATCGCCAGAAACCGAGAGCAGATCGACAATGGTGTCCAATTGCGCGAAGTACTTGCCGGTTTTGGTCTTGATGACGAAGACGAAGAGGAGGGCGAAGACCGCGCGATGAGGATGAAGATGACGAGGAGGACGAAGAGAGTGGTGATAGTGAAGGTAAGCGTCTTCGGCTCTCTCTCACGTGTTCCATTCTGTTGAGACGCAAGCACAGACTGACATAGAATGTTTGAATATCTATAACGAAGGTCAAGGAAAAGCGGTCGAGGTGGATCGACCTGTCGCGTTCCCAATTCTTTGCGTACTACTCGCACGATCGTGACGACTACTTCTCAATCCCGCATTGCACCCAGCGTCTCTTCTTCGAGTTCGTGATCGACGGATACTCCCAAATCAAGACCGCTCGACTCAACTACATCCGGTTGCATCAAGAAAAACCTGCGCCTCACTACGGCCCAAAGCATCACCGACTCTGTTGTCAACGGCTTGACCCCGGATCAGATTGGACGTTCGGTGATTTCGGGCTTGACGTTCAAGAATAGACCGCGCGGGATCACGCAGCGTTACCAGAATGCGATGGCGTGCGTTGTCGAACATTGAAGGCCTCCGCTGTTCATCACGGTGAGGTGCGACCCCGAATGGCCGGAAATCAAGGCTGCACTGTGGCCAGACGACAAAGCATGCAACCATCCGGATCTCATTTCACGAGTGTTTGAAGCCAAGTTGAACCGACTCTGCGGCGACCTTTCGGGCACCAAGCAACGGGCAGGCTATTTCGGCGATAAATGGAGAACCGTTTGTTTGCTGTACTTCGTATTGTGTGTTTCTGCCTCTGCTGAAATGCTGAAATCATGTATATTGTTCGATTCTTCTGCTATTTGAATTTCATCCTCCCGTTAATTTAACGGATTCCCACTGGTTGAAATCTATTAGATTCAGAAGAAGACCCCGTTCTCCGAGTTCGGTCTACAAGCGGGGCATCCTACCTGTTGTTTATGATAAAGTAACCTCGAAAAACCCAGATTCCTGGACATTGAAGTAGTACTGTATAATCCGGCCAAGTCCGATGCCGGAATGGCAAATCGAAGACAGTCTTTGTCGTTGCGCCTATCATCACACTGTGTTCCTCAGTAATTGGTATGGAGTACACTTTTACCAGCCATTGCCACATACTTCGAATCCTCCCGTCCGGTGGGCTACCGAGAGCAACAGAAGTTGGAGCCGTACGTCAGCCGTCGCTCATGGTCGCGTGTGTCATGCCGACAATGGGCACGCGCCTCGTCGCGCACGCTGCCGTAGCACCGGGTCGTTTCTGCAAGATGCGCCCGTTGCATTTCGTGTTCTGGAATTCCCCCCGCCTCCCCCCGCTTCCTCATTTCAGACCGACCCTGTTTACCGTTCATTTTCAATCTTCCATTCCCCTATCCTCACCCCGACTTCCACCCTCGTCCCGCCCAGGCATCCACTCCCCTGGTTCCACTCGTTCAGCAAGGTTGACTTTCATTCAGTCAACGTCGTCGTCGTCCTCGTCGTCGGAGTCCGTGGTGGGTCAACGCGTAGTCCCCGGCCCCGCCAAAGTCGCGTACGCCCGCATCGACGCGCAAAGGCCTCCTTGCGGTAATCGATAACAGCTCCACCAGACCGATTCGATCGCAGAAGTCTTTCACCACAAAATCAATCTGCCCACCATGGCACACAAGGACCAATCAGCCCGAGTTCGCCTACATCGACAACCCAAGCGACAGTTCGACGACAACGACACCGACTCGGGTTCGGGCAACGATGCTGCAGGAGACGATGCCACGACCCCAGCCGGCACCACTATACCAGCTTCTGTCGCCTCACCTACGCCACGAGCCAGTACCACACCCAACCTTGTCCCGACGACGACACCTTCAACCACTCCATCGACGACTCCCTCCCAGACTCCGGCGACGACGCCCGCAATCGTGCCGACCACCACTACTAGTAAGTTGTCGTCTTTCACTCGCTCTGAACAATGAGAACATCATCTTTTCACTTTCGGGATTCGAGATTATACTCTTTCACCGAAAACCGACTTGGGGACTTGCTGTTACAACTGCTTCCATCGACTACATGCGTGCGAAGATAATCGCGATCGGGGAATTTCGATGCGATTCAGCGACCCGTCGTTTGTTTGCAAGTGCTCGCGGCCTAGCGCATGGCGCCAAAAGCCAGCGACGACCGGCCGATGTCGAGCTACACCACGCAGGGTGCAGGCTAGTGGGGTCATCTAGTATCTCTTGGAACCTCGAGCCTGGATGACTATCTTGCCATCGCACCCGAGGATGCTTCCTGCGTCTGTGTTCGAGCTCTTGCGTTCGTCCGACAATTGCCGACTCGCGAGGCACGTCAGTGGCAGCGCGCGCCGCGCCGCGCCTACGCACAGAGCCCGCACGCGTCGTCGTCATGGTCGACGGTCCCGACGGGACGAGCACACCGTCTATGACCATTGATTGATGAAGGCTCCTAAGGGCCGCCTTACTTTTTGGGTTCCTTCGGAGATTTTGAGTGCGGATGGAGCTTGGCCGGTGTAGCCTATGTTCCATTAGCCCCCGCCTCATCAATGGATCCGGAGCGGGAATAGGGGCCACCACGCGTAGAATCGATTGGGCCTGGGGCGCATCCAGACTCTGCGTCCGTTGGTGCTGTTGTGCTGATTCTCGTGAGCCTCGTCTGTTGTCAATGCAGCCACCACTACACCTGTCGCCACAACTCGAGCCGTGACCACGACGGCGGAACGTATCACAACGACGGATGAGGCTGCGGACACAACGACGGACGAGGTTGCGGAGACAACGACGACAGCATCAGCAACCCCGACCCCTTTGATTTTTTCTTCGTCCTTGTCCTCGTCCACTACGACCGCCTTGCCATCAGCTAGCGTGACTGTCGTCGTTGTGTCCGCATCCCAAACCTCGACCGCGAGCGGGACCCTGGCTTCGAGCGAATCGAGCAATTCCTCCTCTGGCCCCTCCACAGGCGCGGTCGTCGGCATCGTCGCGGGCTCGTTGTTGGCCGTCATCGTCGTCGCCGCTCTGGTCGCTCAAGTCCTCAAAAGGCGACGTCGCTCCAGTGACAATGACGACCCCTCACCTTTCGAGCGTGACGAATACCGTCGTGGCTCGGTCATGCTCGAGGACGATCTGGATGCGTATGGCGAAGCGCACCATAGTCCGGATCCTTACTACGCTGCAGGGGGGGCCGTGCAGATGCAGCAAATCAACGAATACGGAAACCTCGATCGATCGAACACGATGGGCAGCCAAGGGTCACTCGCTCTGCCTACCTTGGCCAGGAACGGCACGCTCGGCACACCGCGGCCACCTTCGGGCCTTATCCAACACGTCGCGTACCAACAGCAACACCAGCAGCAACACCACATGATGGCTCCCCCCAACTTTGGTCCTGGTCAAGTCTTGCCTTCGATGCCACCCCCGATCGCGTATCCTACCGGACAGGCCGCAGGAACAGGATTGGACTATGCCAACTCGATGTCGGGATTATCGCGCTCAGAGTCGGGAGGAGCGTTCGGTTCAGGTCCTTACCGCGCGCCTTCGAACGATCGTCAAGTGTGGCAACCAGCGGGTCTTGATCGTCAAGGCTCGATCAGCTCGGTCTATTCGACCCGATCGGACCAACCTCATGCTGGTGCACTAAATGGATACTCCTCGCACGGAGCAGGAGGTGTTAGCGACGAGCAAGCTCAACGCTTATCTTTGGTCAGGGAAGAACACGAATCCGATACGCAGTCCTTGTCCTACCCTATCGTTCGATCGGGAACGCCGACCAATTCGAACGTGCAGCAAACCTTCTTCTCGCATCGTCATGAGGACTCGTTCGACGGCGCGAGCTCGATGAATGGAACGAGTGGGACGGTGCTCACGAGTCTACCTGGTTACGAGAGTTGGACGGGGTCCCGACCGGCTCCAAGTGATGGGGGACCCACGAGACGATTGAGCGTCGTCAACGGGGGACTGAACGATTTTGATCGTGAGGAGGGAGAAGGTTACCACGGAGCTTACAGGCGATAATAGACGGGCCTTACTCAGACTTTCCATTATCTATCTCTGACTTTCTTTATCGCGTGTCGGGAGCTGTGCTGCCACATACTTCTTATTCTTAGCTCTCCCTGATGACTCGGGTCCGTGAGATTTCGCATCGTTTGTTCGTGTATACCCCTCTCACGGCCTGAAGTTCATCTTCAATGCCATACTAGAAATGACTACACCGACACCGATTATCACTACAAAGTAACGCGCTTATCAAGCCGCCCTACTATCGTGTCCTTGTCGTTCCGAACCCCTTCCAGAAATGTCAATCGCACTGCTCGTATAGGGGGAGAGACGAGCTCGCCACGAACAGATGCTTCAAACGCTCCTTGACGCTCTTGGACTTTCGAATCGCTCGCTTGGAGTCCGGTCTAGTCTTTTTGGCTACGTAAATCGGTGTGAGTACCTCTTGGGGTTGCACTTCCTGTACGTCCTTTACGTTCGAAGTCAATAAAGGTTCGAGATCCTTGACCCCTTCCCAACCACCTTTGACGCCAATCTCAATTCCCAAACCGATCAAGCCCGATCGAAAAGCTTTCGCTTCGGCGGCGGATGAGAGACCGAAGAAGACGTCCAGTGGGTCCATACCGACTTCTGGAATCTTGTTGAGTGAAGGTGAAGGACATCTTCCACTTTTGGGGCTTGAAGTCTTGAAGTGATTGGGGGAAGCGGTGCGAGAACTTGGAGCTGGCGAGGAGGTAGTTGAGGTGCAGGAAGATCGGGGGGTACTCAAGGAAGTATAGCCCAGGACGTGAAGGGAACGAAGAGACGTCTCGGTAAGCAGAAGACCATTGTAGTCTTCGGAATGTTCTGCTGAGGGAACGGCGGCGAGTCGCTTCTCTTTTCGGACATTATGGGCCTGCGCTCGGGTGGTTGAGGTCATCGCGAGGATAGGGGAGCTAGGCGCACTGCTGTTGTGTTGGCGTGGCGTCCTCGGACTTGTGGGAGAAGCGGTAGGAGAGTAAAAACCAAAGGTGAAGGGTGAGAGCATGAATGTGGTGAGACCATCTTGTTCGCCGGCCCATCTTTCGTGATCCGTCGCAAAGGAACGCGTCTTCCAATTCGAAGAATCGACAGACAGCGAATCCGAAAGCAGGAGAGGTGGTGGTCGAGGCGTACGATGGCGGGTGGATTGAAAGTGTCGAAGGTTACGACCTGGGGGAACCGTGGGTAGGGAGAATGAGCTGGAGGATCGTGTTGGGGTGGTGGGTTGGAAGGCTACCCATGTCGAAGTTAATGCGCGAGGAGTGCGGTCGAGCTGCGGCGAGTTTCGAGGCGGTCCGATTTCAACGTGCGATCATAAAGAGGACATTGCATGTCACGAAAAATTCCCTACTCACTCGAGGAGACATCGCAGGCGACCACGTCAGGTACTGTCAGTACTGATGGTACAAGATTGGGAGTGACGGCGTTGAACGAATCGACCGCTAGTGGAGCACCCTGATCTGACCGGCAGACAAGGGGTTTTCTTGACAATCGTTGTCAAGAACACAGAGCTGCCGCTCCAATGAAAGAGTAGAGACACGGCACCGTTCCCTCCAATGAACGACCACGAATCGGAAAAGAAAGAAAGGTCTGGACCGAATATCTTGACGCGGTTGACGCACAGGCTCCCTTTGTCCGACACGCTAAGAGGCCTTTGTTCGAGTGGAGACTCGGTCCCCTCCGTCGCGACTTTGGAAAGCTCTCCAAAGTCAGGGGGCCCGTCGGTAGCTACTTTCGTCTTGAAAGATGCAATATATGAATGCCCTCGTTTGCTCCCAATGCATAGAGGTCAAGTGGGAAAGCGCGTGCGGCACTCCACCTACCTTTCTCGCGGCCAAGCGAGGGGCGCCGCTGTCCGCTGGGTGTGGAAGCTGAGCTTGTGCCTAATAAAGTTGAAAGCATTACAATATGATAGCCCTATCTAGAATCACTACCATGAGTTTCGTACACGCTCCCCAGTCTCAGTCCTCTTGGCTCAAGTTGGGTGAGGCAGCAGGGGACCCGTGCGCTGAAATTGTGTCACAGAATCTTTGACCCACGCGTGCAAGCAGGACATATGTTTCAAGTGTATCTCACCAACGGATGAGTAGTGAGCCCGCATCCACAGGGAGAAACGCAGGTCAACCAATGCTTCCATGTCCACGAGACCTCTCAATGACGGGTTGAATGGATTCGTACTTCCGCACGGAGGGTCTCCTAGGAGACTAAGCGGCGATCGAAAGT
The DNA here is from genome assembly GCA_003665825.1 of Microbotryum silenes-acaulis. NCBI lineage: Eukaryota > Fungi > Basidiomycota > Microbotryomycetes > Microbotryales > Microbotryaceae > Microbotryum > Microbotryum silenes-acaulis. Next base: position 1,103,675 of record QPFY01000009.1, read on the forward strand.
CGCCGGACGCGGACAGACAGGAGTGTAGTGCCACTTAGGCATCCTTAGTTTAAGCGAGGCCGAGTGGCGAAAGTTAAGCTCTGGGGGAGCATGTTCGGTGTCCCACGGCTCTGTTTGGTGAGGGAAAAGTACAAGGAGGTCATGTTCGGTCGGCAAGGTGGCGACTTTTTACCTCAGATATCCACTGTTGACTTTTGAGCCACGCGTGTTTGCCTACAATACAGGCCGAGTAGATCAGACGCTGACCCGATCAGATCGAAGCTACAGTGAGCTCTCGGTTGTTCTCAGCGATCGATCAGCAGAACTGAGGAGCCGGAAGCCCCGCGCACATTCGTTTCGCGATCGGATGGTAGGACGGGCCCGCCTGCCGCTCTAGGAGACCCTGCTCAGGTTCTCAACCCAGGATCGAAATTACCACCGAGGTACTCTCTTGGCGGTACTCTCTTGGCGCTGCTATCGCCTCCCCCATTGAAAGCTGCCGATCTTCTTACTGCAACCCTTCTCCGCCGCCCCTCAGCGAACTTTACGGCTGACTCTTCCAGCAAAAACCCGTGCATCGATCGACTGTCTCGGAGTACCCAACGGCCGACTGAGCGTTCGACTTGTGCAATCTGCGCGCCGAGCGGCCCGCACGACCGTCGGTCTCTCGAGGATCAGTCAGCCAGTTTCAGTCTCAGCTTACACGTTGTGCGCTACAGCCATATCCGTGCCTCTACCCGATCTACAATCTTCCGGGAACCCAACGATCGGGACCCACCAAGGCCCTTCGATCTCCCACAACGGACCGGCGCCGAGTCGCTGACCCCGCACCAGGGTCCAGAGTGCCAGCCAGCAACTTGTCTAAGCTGCGTTTCGGCCACTGGCGGGGATGGAGTCGCTCGCAGGCAAACAGCATCGCACCTCACGATCGAGGGCAGCCTGTGCCGGATGTCGAGCCACGAAGCAGGTCAGTGTATTTCTTATGACCGAAGCTAGTCACCACCTGCCCCAGGGTTGTGAAACGCCGCGGACAGCATGTAGCGGTGATGCCCCTGAGCCCGCTCAGCTGAGCTCAGCCAATGCTAGGCTCAACCACTCCGCTTCCCACGCGCTGTGACCGAGGCGTAGCGCACACTATAGAGCCGGACGTTTGTGGTGTACCAAGCTACTGACCGTTATTATATCGTGCCCACTCCAACAGAAATGCGATGGGCCATCGCGGATCCCGTGTCGCCGCTGCGAGTTGTGAGTCGTCCCCTCGCCTGACTGACATCCCCGTGCGCCAGGCCCCACGTCACGTGCGGCGTGGTCGTCCACTGCCACTGCCCGACGCCCGACGATGGGCGCTGCACATGTGTCAGCACGGGCGAACGTGACTCCGAGTGGGCTCGTCGGAGGTCGATTTCTACGATCGTGTTCCGTAGACAGACTCCTGACGATCCTCCTTATCCTGTGCTGCCAGGTACGGCTTGGCATGCGAATATCCTCCCGTGCAACCGCCCCCCAAGCCGAGCGCCAACCCTCGAGCAGCAGGGAGTGCCGCGCTGGCTGTGGCCAGCACCAGTTCGTCGCTTCCCCCGACCTCGCAGCTGTCACACCAACCACCCTTTGTGGCTGCAGGCTCCAGTGAGAGTGTGTTAAACGACACGTAAGCCTTGGATGGTCTTTAATTTGTCGATCTAGCCCGGGGACACGGTACATATTGATGCTCACTTTGACTTTTGCTCGCGCCAGTCTTCGCGAAATTGTTGATCGCTTGCGCTCGCTCGAAGCCTCGGTCACAAACTTGCATCTCAACTCGAACACGTTCGAATCTACATCGCAATCGGAGAAATCCCCAGACCCACTACTTATTGCCGCCGAACCGTATCCTGAAGCTTCGGAACCCACCCCGAGTGATTCGCCCGATTCCGGAGACGGCCAACAGATCGCCCCGAGCTCGACCCTACCTTGTCACGCGTTGCAAAACATCTCGGCCACGATCGACTTCATCGAGGCACTGGAAACTTCCCAGATGGCGCCCGCGTTGCAAGACCTCGATGGCTTCGCTGAAGCAGCACGCTCCACGTTCCCGACTCTCGAATCCATGCTTCCCGACACGATGAGACCCGATGCGATCGATCGCGGCATCCTCAGCATCGCCGAGGTCGAAGCGAACTTTATGATCTTTTTCCGTATGCTCGCACCATGGATACTGGTGTTTGACCTCTCCAAGGACTCAAATGCGATGGAGGTGCGAGAGCGGTGTCCACTGCTGTTTCACACGATCCTGACCTCGACGGGTTACTACCTCATGGGCACAAGCGAACGCGGGACCAAAGTTTACAAGGCGCTGGTCGCTCTCACCAACGAGCTGATCGCACCCATCATAATCAGCACTCAGGTATACGACCTCAACAGCGACCTACTTCGAGCGCTATGTCTCCTAATGATGTACAAGCCCGTTCAACTCCCCGCATTCCACTTCTCTGGACGCGTTCACACCGCCGAGCGAGCCGAGCAGTACGCCAAACTCAATACCACGTCCTCATTCGTACTCTGGGGTATCATCGCTCGAGTTTCGACGCGTATTGGGTTGCCCTCCGTTCCGAGCCTCTTCGCCAAACTTTATTCGCCTGACGTGCCCGTGCCTGCGAGTGTCGTTGCCGACTTGCGGTTATGGATATGGATAATCGTCATTGATAACCATGCCGCGCTTACCATAGGACGACCCACTACGCTCGACATGACCGATGTGCTTCGCGTTACCCGACTTCTCGCCTCGCTCAAACTCCAAACGGGAGATGTCCGTCTCGCGGCCTTGGTGGAACTTTACGCGATCTCGCGGCATTCTGTGTCCAAGGCTTGGTTCACCGACTTTACCAAACGAGCGCCGGCCTACGAGTTGCGCAAGTTTAATCGAGACCTCGACGAATGGGAGCAGTATTGGTCCGAGCCACTCGAGGCGGCGGCCAAGGAAGGCGATGCCCTCGCCATGCATCCGATCTACGTCATCTCCCAACTGATCCGCGCCATCATCAACTCGACGGTCTTCATGCGATGGCAAAGGGAGCGACGTGTTTCGCTCGCCAAAGGTCTCAATGAACGGCCCGAGATGTCGAGCGACGATTGGAACAGTCTCCAGATTACCCTCGATGCCGTAGAGAGGCAGATCTTTGCCCTTTCCGCTGAGTCACGTGTCGAAGGTTCGCAGCGTCGGGAAGTGCACTGGGCGAGCCGTCCGTTCGATATCCCGAAGGGAGGTCGACCGTTCTTGACGCTCGATCAGAAGGTCGTAGACGTATATCGCACAGCGTTCGACCCCATTATTTGTGTCGCCTTCGTCTACCCGCTGCTGCTCGTCTCTCGGATGTGTAACGCGGCGTTGGTCAACTGCGAGCTGAAGGTTAAGGATCAGAACGCGTACGACAGTGGTTCGCTTACGTTGAACAAGCCGCAGTTCATGATCAAGGGTGCAAAGGTCGCCCGGTTGCTCGACCTCGGTTCTCGCTTCCTTGATGCCGTGGCGCCGACGCCGTCTCATCCAGCGAAACGCCACGCCCGCATCTTGCGTGCGATGTTCGTTCTTGGGTCGGTCGACCTTTCTCAGCTCCCCAACACACCAAGACGCGATTCAGTGGTAGAGCCAGCGCTTGACGAAGCCACCACGATCGTCGACCTCAGCCACAGCGATTCTCATTCGCCTGCGCTCTCGAGCGCTAGCCAGCCTCCGCCTTCCTATCACGGGCATCAACAACAAGATCCTACCGACTCGAAGTCCTCGCCCAGGACAAGATATCCTTCGGCTCAGACGTCGTTCGACCTCTTGGGGCCTTCGACCGACCAACCCATCGAAGCGGGAGAGATGTTGCAGTCGATTCTCTCCGGTATCGACCTGACTTTCTTCGGTCAAGAGATGGCATACGGTTTGGAGCCGGCGCGTTCGAACGCCGATCCGATCGGAGACGGAGGCTCAATGATGGTTGATTGGGCCGACCTTGATAGCACAATCAATTCCGTTGAGCCGCTGCCGCAGTTCTTGCCTTCGCAGATGGATTACTTTGAGATGTTGACTCGGCAGGGTCAGATTTGAGTCGAACAACCGGAAAAAGTCAGCCTTTTCAAAGAATCGGTTTCCTTGACTTTGTTTATTCTACTCGGGGCCATTCTGTAGCTTTGTATATTCATTCGCAATTGCAAGAAAATCTCATTCAAACATCGGGCGGGACCCATGAACCCCATACCGCCAGAGAAAGATACCCCAGCAGTCCAGGATATCTGCTACATATGATAAATCATCAGGGGCTCCAAGCGAGTTGGCCTAGACCTTGATACCAAGATCTTCACCCAACAAGACGGCACCCTTTTCACCAATCGTCAAAGCCGCCTGTGCAAAGAGAAGGGTCTCGAGCCCGATTAATGTTGTTTCATTAGGAGTATCCTCAGGTATAGCCCTCACGGAGTAGGTATTCGTGCCGAGGTTCGAGGGCGCGATCGAGAGATCGCAAACCTTGAGGCCCTTGGTACCGTAGACGTTCAACCGAGCGTCGACGACACCGTCTTGATCTCGCGGCTTCATCGAGCACGTCGACATCGAGTGCCACGTCGAACCAATCTGGTGACGAAGCAAACGTGAGGCTCAGCTCCTTGATGGTAATCACTTGAACGACGAGCACAGAAGGGTTACGTTGTTTCTGACCCAGTCCTCGATCGCCTTGTCATCTTCAGGGGTGTAAGCGATGTCGTCCAATTTCTTACCGACGAGCTTTGCCGCCTCTTGCTTCGACAAGCAGCACGCTTCACCTTCGGGGAAGGCGGGCGAGGTCGGCGCAAATTCGCCACGGTAAGAAGGCATGCGGCGGATTATCTCCCTCAATCGTTTGTACGCCCACACGTGGACGGGAAGATCCGCGGGGTCGCGCAAGAAGGCAGCATCGAAGGTCGGCATCGCGAAGGGGTCGCTTGAATTGATGTGCACGCTGCCACGGGACTTGTCACCACGGTGATTATCGAATTGGCAGATCATCGCATACTTATCCTGGGGAGGAAGATTGTGGTGACCGCCTAAGAACGTTCCGACCAGCACACCTGGAGTACAACGTGGAAAGAAGTCAGTGCCTGCGCAGTCATTTGCGAACCATGCTGTCAAGTGACTTGCCACTCATCACAGTCTTATCTTTTGCATCGCGGAGCTTGTCCTCCAAGCGTTTCTGGAAATCCGGGCCCATCTTCTTCGCTTCTTCATCGATCGGGCGAAGTTTAACCGCAGCATCAATGCCGTTGGTTGCGATGCGACCTGCGCCTCCGTTCGCCCACAGAGCAGACTCAGCTTCAACGATCTCGGGCGTGCCGCGCAGAAGCTCGCAAAGGGTATCAGCCTCATCAGCAAGAACATAAATTGCACTCGCGAGCTGATGGTCGTTGTAATTCTCTCCCACACCGTTGAGCTCGCTAACGACCTTGTCGACGCCAGCCTCCTTCAGGACACCAGCCTTGCCGACGCCGGAACGCTCCAAGATCGCGGGCGTAGAGAGGGCACCTGCACTGAGGACGACATATTTCTTCGCCTTGATAATTTTCCGCCTCTTCACCTTGGGCGGGTTCTCGGGATCCATCGCATGGCGAGCCAACGGGGTGAAGCACACTTCGACGCCGATAGCTCGGGGCTCGTCGCCGGACTCGTCGAAAACGACGCGGATCGTCTTGTGTTCGGTGATGAGCTTGAGGTTGGGGTGCGACTCGAGGATCGGGTGGATGAAGCCATGGGCAGCATCGGAGCGGTGCCCCTTTTGATCAATCCACTTGCCCGACTTGGACACTGATTTTGAGACAGGCTCCACTGTTAGCTCAATCCGACAGCGCTTGCACTGCGGAGCTCACTCACCAGCGTGGCCCGTTTTGAAGTCCTGGCAATCCAGAAGAGAGAGAGCGGTTAAGCAGTGGTACTCAGACACTGCATAATCCGAATTCTACGAACCTGAGCATCATAAGTGAAGGGCAACTCGGGCCAGCACTCAGCAGCGGCCTTGATCCATTCTTCGCCGAGCGCGGATTCGCTCCCGCCGTACGACACGCCAAGAGGGCCATTCCTGCCATGGACTTCCCAGTCCTGGTCTTGCAGGGTGTTGGTCTCCGTCTTACAAGCGAGGGGTAAGAGGTCCTTGAAAGCCCACCCTTCGGTGTTCCAGTCATCGTAGTCGGATGCTGAAGCACGCGTGTACAGTTGCTGCGGGGCCGAGAGCGGAAGAACTTGCCTGGTTCGTCAACATGACGTCGCTGGATAGTATCGAGTACTTCCATCAGTCGAGAGGCTCACAAAGTTGATGGAAGAGCCACCACCGAGCAAACCGCCTGCTGCAACGACCACGGCCCGACCGTTGGTCTCATCGTCGGGAACAGTTTGGTAAAAGCTATTCGTAGTTCGGAGTGGCGGCCGGTGGCGCAAGCGATCCGGCAGCGGGCGAATCAAGGCGGGAGGGAAAGGTATAGGCAACAACACGGGTCAGCTAGAGAAATCGAGAACTGTTACCAAAATAGCGAATGTGAGGCAACGGGTTTTCACTACTCACGTGGCTGTAGTGCCAACCGGGCCATCATTAAAAAGTCCCCGCATTTCAAGTTCGGCGATCAGTTTCCGTGCGGGATCTCGATCATTACATCGGTCCCCACAAAAAGCTGAGGGCTAGCACTAAAGTGGCAGCCTATGAGCAACGTACCATTGGTAGAGGTAGGGGCAATGTGGCGGGGGTAGTACCCCGGTTGGTGAGAGTCGATGACCTTGTCATTGTTCTGCGGGCGTCATCGTTAAACCTGAATATCACGTTCCTCACAAAGTGACTTGTTTGGCTTACGATGCCGTGCTCGATGAGAGCAATGGTAAGCTCAGGCGATGCTTGAGCCAGACGACCAGCTACGACACAGCCTGCACTACCACTTGAATTTACGAGTACACGCAAGTGAGAGTCAGAATCATATGCTCGAGAGAAAGAGATGGGACGTGGTGCGCCGGGGCAGCTCCAAAGAAGGCCGCGACACCGCGTAACGCCGCGGGTGTGGGGTGCGGTGTGGGGTTGGTCCTGAGCGAGGGAGCAGTCGGATTACTATTGCTCACCTCCGACTACAATCACATCGACCTCATCCGGAAGAGTCTGCTTGTTCGGTTCCGTTGTCATGTTGTTTGGGGAAGAAGAGGCAACGAAGGAAGAGCACTCGAAATGGGCAGTCGACGGGTGTAGAGGTCGAAAGGCTAACCAGCGGTATCAACCGTCGTGACGGAGCGGTGTGAAAGGGGGGGCAACACCGCTCGAGGCCCGCACAACTCAGCGAGGCGACCAGGCAAAAAGTTGAGGCGCTCGATGACAGTCGCTCGACAGTAGTGCTCGGTATAAGTTGCATCGCTCACATAATACCACGATCGAGGCGAAATGATCGCGCTCGCTGGTTACCACGGGTTGCAGGTCACTTCTTCTCGGGACTGCTCGCAGAAACAGGATGCGTGAAACTTCGAAATTCTCATCTACATCTACATAAAAGAATGCACGACTTAAATAAGGTTCTCAGCCGCGCGCACGCGCGCCGATCTTCCGCCCCCCCCCCCCCCACGGTCCGGGAGGTGCGGGCGGAGCTCGCAACGACCTTCATTTACGCAGAGAGGTGGGCGCTCCGCGCTCCGCGCCCCCCGAGCCCTAGTTGTTTTGACATTCTTAAAAGGAAGCTATAAACAGCACAGGACCCCAGACAGGGAAACACGGTGCACAAGAAACTGACACGAGCAAGAGAACAAAGCAGACAACTGAAGCAAGGAAAAAAACTGCCAAAGCACGATAAGATGGCCGATCGCCATGCGAAAGAGAGTGGTTGTCCGATCAGACCTTGATGCCCATGTCTTGCGCAAGAAGATCGGCCGCCTTCTCTCCGACGGTCAGAGCCACGGAGTAGGTGTTGGAAGCGACGTTGCGTGGGCAGATGGACAAGTCGGCGAGCTTAAGACCCTTGGTGCCGTAGACGTTGAGGCGAGCATCGACGACGCCACCCTCCGTTCGAGGCTTCATGGGACAAGTCGAAATCGAGTGCCACGTCGTGCCGACGTTCTCACGAACCCATTGCGCGATCGCGGCGTTGTCGGCCTCCGAGTAGACGAGGTCCTCGATTTTGCCCGAAGCGAGCAGCGCCTTGGCCTCATCGGGGCCGATGCAGCGAGCGGGGGAGTCCTCGGCGAACTTGGGGTTTGTCGGAGCCAACTCTCCACGGTACGAAGGCATGCGACGAGCCGTCTCACGGGCGCGCTTCCATCCCCAGATGTGAGGGGCCATGTCGGACGGGTCACGCATGAAGCCGGCGTCAAAGTCGGGTGCGGAGAAGGGATCGGTGGAGCTGATGTGCAAGTGACCACGACTGCGGCGGTGCATCTGCGACATTGAGTTATATGGAGCGAAGTCAGCACACTGATTGGTTTGCAGAGAGAGCTGTAGAAGACGGCTTACATCATACACACCGCACATCATGTACTTGTTGTTGGGAGGCAAGAGCGCGTGGTCGCCAAGGAAGGTCGCGACGGCACCGCAGATGATGACAGGGGCGTCGGGCTTCTGCTTGTAGTACTCATCCCAGACTTTCTGGAAAGCGGGGCAGTTCATGGCACGAACCTCTTCCTCGGTCGGACGCAACTTGGTACCGGCATCGATGGCGTTGGTGGTCAAGAGACCCTTGCCTTCTTTGACGAACAGGGGACCGGCGTCGGCGTGAACCTCGGGGTTGCCTCGGAGCAACTCATCGAGCGTGTCGGCTGATTCGTCGACGACGTAGATGTTGAGCGCTAGTTGATGGTCATCGTACTGTTTTCCGACATCGAGATCGACGACCTGCTTGACGCCAAACTTTTCGAGAACCTCCTTCATGCCGACACCGGATCGCTCCAAGATGAGAGGCGTGCCGAACGCACCCGCCGAGACGACGACGTACTTCCTCGCCTTGATCGTGGACGTCTCACCGACCTTGGGAGGGTTCTCGGGGTCGATGGGGGTGCGAGCAGTAGGGTTATGGCAGTACTCGACACCGACAGCGCGGGGTTCGTCGCCACTCTCATCGAAAAGGACGCGAATGGTCTTTTGCTCGCACAAGACGTGAAGGTTGGATTGCTCCTTAACGACGGGGTGAACGAAGCCGTTGGCCGTGTCGGAGCGGCGACCCGTCTTGGGGTTGATCCACTTGCCCCAGTTGGTGACGGCATGGGCGGTCCTGTAGTCTTGGATATCGCCCGAGTAGGGGAGCTTGGGGTCGGCTTGCTGCGCCGCCTTGATCCACTCCTCACCAAGGTTCGATTGATGACCACCGTACGAGACGTGCAGGTTGCCGCTGTCACCGTGAACCTTAGGGGCTTGCGAAGGTAGGTGGTTCGTCTCGGTCTTCTTGACGAGGGGTAAGAGGTCATCAAACGCCCAGCCTTCGGTCTTCCAGTCATCATAGTCCGATGCGGAACCTCGCGTATACATCATGAAGTTGATCGACGATCCGCCACCGAGCATGCCACCGGTGGGGACTATGCATGCTCGATTAGCGACCTCCTTGCCTTCCTTGGAGACATCTGTGGGAGAGGAGGAACGCCACAAGGTCAGGAAAAGTTCGGCCGACGACGGCAGAAGATTCGGGTAATGGTGGTAACTCACAGAAGTTGGCAGTCGTGCTCGTGGGTGCCAAGTGGGAGAGGTACAGAGCGGGGGTGTAACTCGTAGCTTCGTCGATGTTGTCACTGCATCATTACACACCGGAAGTCGGGACGACAAAGTTTCCGAAAATTTCCGAAAAAGCGGGTCGGTCAGGGGGTCAGTCTTCGGGAAATACACGCGGTTCCGAGCGCACTAGGCTTTCCCGCGGCGACCTATGCGCGCGCTCGGGGCGCTTCGGCGTCTAAACTCAAGCGACTCGAGAAAGCAACTCACATGCCGGCCTCGACGATAGCGATCTGAAGGTCAGGGTTGGCCTTGGCGAGTCGACCAGCGGCGACACAGCCAGCGGCACCACCTAGCAAGTTACACGACATATATGAGCAGGAGGTCAGCCTGAGATTCCGCAGAAGCAGCGGTCGGCGTTTATACGTGGGTGGAACTCGGAGCGGTGGGGTGGGTCGCAGGTGTGCCGCCGACAGACGCTTCGCCGCGTCGGCGACTCCGCCCAAAGCCGTGTGCCCTGACAACCCACAACGCCGCCTGAACCCATTCAGAACCAAAAAAAGAAAACTCACCTCCTACGAAGACAACATCAACCTCAGAGGGGGGTTGTTGGGCAACGGCGGACGACATGCTGGCGTCCAAATGGATGTGGCAAATTGCGGAGATGGGGGCTGACAGAAGAGCGACGACGGCTAATTATAAGGCAAAGCTAAATGCGCGAGCCTGTCACGGCCAAGGTGAGAGAAGAGTGAGAGGAGGTTGCGCTTTAAACTAAGCTGGTCGGTGCCGAAACAGTGGTAGTTCGGCGAGTAGCTCAGGAGAGTGTTGCAAGCGTACTCGAGGGGTACGAGATGGGAAGGAAAAGTGAAATCGATGAGCGGCGTTTGGGATGAGCCGAGGCGACCGGTAACCAATCCGAGGATATCAGAGCGATGTGGGGCTCCGGTTCTGTTTTTGCGGGGAACCAGCGTGGGCCTTTGCGATCGAGGGCTGTATGCCTCGGGTTGCATCCACCAATCGAGTGGAGCTCTCGTGATCAGACCCTCGGCTGGTCTCCGAAAACTTCTCAAGCAGTGGCCCCAATTTAGACCCAATTTAAACACCGACCGCGGAAGGCTAGAACCCAATGACATAGGTCACTGGAGGTCCACCGAGGAGACTCCGGCCGCCGCGCTTCCTCGGAAGGGGGACCAAACCCCGAAGCCTGCTCTTGACATGCCGGGACGCTGTGCAGTGGTTCGGGTAAGCACAGCCTTTATTGCGCTGATTAGTAAGAAATGCATTGCGAACATTTCTACAACATGTCTTTGTCGCGCACTCTATTGATGAGAGAGAAAGAAAAAACATTTACCCCCAACCGCTTCTCATGGGAAACGTGGACCAGAGCGTGGGCCTGAGGACTTAGCTACTCGGCCATCTTGCTTCCAGATTGAGAAAGCCCACGCCTCGACCATTGTTTTGCCAGATCAAAGCAATTCATCTCGCTCTTCATTCCCGCTTGACTGCTGCAACGATGTAGTCCCAGTTGAACAGCCGAGGAAAGAGGCGGATCTCGATCAGGCGCCTCGCCTCGCGCCACCGTCGCTCGGTATCGAAGGCTTGCATCAATGCTCGCTCGACGTGTTGACCCTCCGCTTCGGCCGGTCGGTAAATGATATAATCGGCAGCTGAAAAGGTCGTAGGATGCGAGGAATATGCGTCAGTTTCGATTACTAAGACCGAGCCGAGTCGTAGCCCAACTCACGAGTCAAAAGGGAGCGCAGGAGAGAACCAAGCAAGAACGAGATGATCGCCACCACGAGCACGAACGAAAGCGAATAATTCTTTTCGGATGAGACGACCGAGTCGCGTGTTGCAGCTGCTGTAGTGACCATGGATGAGCCCAGTCGGGACAAGGGGTATGCTCCGAGGATGCCCAACAGTGGACCCGAACCGCCGGTCGCCATCTCGCCGGTCGCGGTGGCTCGTCGAGAGATCTGTAAAGGGCCGGCGTGATGAGCTAGGGAACACTAGGAGCAAATGATGATGTTATATGCTACTCACCACAGGTGAAGCACTCGACTTGTCCGCGTAAGCGGGCGAACGGGCGCCTTCGTCCTCAGCTGGTGTGAGTACCCCGGGGGACTTGGGATCCGGATATTCGAGATCGTCGACCGTAGAGGACGCGGGCTTGGGGGTAAGAAGTCGTACAGCTACAGCGATGGGTCGGCGCAGCTCCTCGGGCAAGCTCGAGCTTGCTTCACCCGAGTCTTTGGCATGCTTCGACGAGCGTTTCCGAGGCACACTGTAGAAGATCCCTGGAGCATCAGCCACTACCGTCCCCGAGCTCGACGCCAGCAATCCCAGAGCGAACCTACCGACTGATCTTGACGGCTTGCGAAGGCAAATCCTCATCCTCGAATCTCGCCAACAGCGCTTTGCTATCCTTCTGACTCGCCACAGGAACCTTTTCCTCATTGAACAGAACGCGCGTCGTCAAACTCGAGGCGGCGCCTTTGACCGTAGCTTGCATCGCTGCCGCCGCTGCCGAAGCTGATGTGTCTTGTGGCAAAGCGACGATGCGAAGATCTATGAGCGCGCCTCGATCCATCAGCTTCTTGTACCATTCCGGTTTGACCGCTTTAGTCGATCCATCGCGTAGCAAAGGGTCATGCAGAGGGTGGGTGATCGCCGTCGTCGGGATCAGCACGCGCACGAGGTGGTTTGCTCGCTTCCAAGAATCGAGGGAAGCCGAGAGGATCGAAGGGAGAGGCGCATCGTGGGCCGTCGCACGGAGGGGAACTTGACGGGCATCGGTGGACTCGATAGGCCCGGTCGAGATGGGATCCACGATCGAATCGCTACCAAGGAGCGAAGAGGAGCAAGTGATTGAATAACCGTAAGGGTACTGCTTGAGGTCGACAACGAGTTCGGCGACGAGTAGATCATGGGCCGTAGCCGCATACGCCGCATCGAGGGTCGTGGTCGGCGACTTGGATAGGGTTGACGGTGTCCCAGTCCCCGCACCCACTCCGACGCCACCAGCAGCAGACGTAGCAGTCGTCGCGACGCTCCTGAGAGATGAGCGACTCGACTTGCGCGCCAACTCGTGGTGAATCGGCGGCTTGTGCAAGGTCGCAGGGGTAGCAAAGGTGAGCGATGCCGAGCGCGGTAATTTGCTCTCGAGGATCGTACCAACCGGGACGGAAGGCGTCAAGATGTTCTTGACGGCGCTGACCATCTGCGCTTGCTTCTGTGACTTTGGACACACGCGGAACAACGATCTGAAAGAGCCGTCGGAGCTCTCATGGTCGGCGATGAGGACAGTTGTCGTTTGCTGATCCGCGTTGCCGAGCTTCCACACGCACTCCTGATCGCCGTCGTCGTTCAGCGGGCCTTCGATGTGCAAGCCCACATCGGGTGTCCAGAGACGGGGCAAAGGTCCTTTCGTCTTGGCGAGAATCTCGACGGCATTGACCATGCGCACGATGTTGGCGTTCAGGACCGAGTTGAAAGCATGCGGGATCGAGCCAGCATGGTCGACGCAAGAGACGTACGTGCAGCGAGTCGATGGGATCGCCAACAGGCTCGAAGAGTAGGGGTCGAGCGTCTCGAGGATCCACCCCTCTACGAGGATCTGACCAGAAGGGAGACTGCTGGGGTTGATCTTGCTCTTGTCGAATTGCTCGTCGGGAACGTAGGACGCCGAGGCGCAGAAGAGAACCTTAGAAGTGCTCAACGCACTCGAAGGCGAAGGGACTCGAACCTGCGAGTTGACCGAAGCGACGTAGAAGATGCGGCCTTTGAACGGGAACGTCGGCTTGGTAGTGAACGTCGCGGTCGAGGTCCCAAAGCCATATGATGCCAGAGCCGACACCGAATCGACGCGCTCGTCCCACGACTTTCGACATCCGACGGCCGAGACCACGCTAGCGACTTCATCGGCCGTCAAGCCTTGCAAGATACGGTCGCCGCGATAAACGGAGAACGTGTCCGAGATGCGGGGAATGAGCTTCTTGCGTACAAATGTGCCGGCTCGTTCAGAGACGATGGCCCATCCAGGTGCCGGGTCCGTCAACTCGGGCCCTTGCTCGGCATGGAACGTTTGGAGCCACGAGAGCGCCTCGAGAGCGACAGCTGGTGGGTCGAGGCGCGGCTGGAGGGCGGGAGCAGGTACCGCAGCGTCCCCTTCAGTCTGTGCAGTACCGGATCCACTGGCTCCGCCCGCAACGACCCTATTCTGCGAGAGCGGGGACGGCCCATTGCCTGAGGCGGGGACCGCGCCTCCGCTAGCAACTGCACCCGCCAATGGATCCTCGCTGAGCGATTCTGTTGGAGTCGGCATAGGCGAGTTGCGACCCACCTGGGACGGAGTTCGAGTATGCTGCAAGTTCCTCGGTCCATGGGTCGAGTATTGATCCAAAGGGATCGGGCTGGCCTTGACGCGCTTCCTCTTGGCCAGGAGCTTCACTTCATCTTCGGGCAACATCTCAACGTCGACCTTGGTCTTGGCGCCGTTGATCGTCACAGAGCCTTTCTCCCTCGCCGCACCCGAGCCACCTGATGTTCCCTTCTTGACGACGACGAGGATCCGATCATCGCCGACCGCAGCCGCGTTATGCTCGATCGTGATCCACAGTCCACCGCCCGAGGACAGGCGATGCCGAGAGAGGCACGACACCTTGGCGGGAGGCGGGTCGATGACGACATCGATGCTGGACGACCATGTATTGATGTCGCAGCGAAGCTCGCATTCGATAGGACCGGCTTCCGACACTGGGGCGGTGCTCATCAAGGTCGAAGCAGAAGTGGGTGCGCCCGAGAGGTTTGTCGAGGCAGCGGTTGTAGACGTCGCAAAGTCGTCACCGGGCATCAAAAGTGTAGAGGGGGAGATTGCTGCAGCTCGGTACTCGGTCTTGAGCGACCCCTTGTCATGATCGTACTTGCTCAGCGTCGCCTTGGCGCCCAACAACCTCGTAATAACGGGCGGACCGCCATTCTTGATCGAGAACTCACCGACGCCGGCCACGGCGTTGAGCATCTGCGTCGGCGTCCACGACTTGTTCGACCAGCCTTTCGGATCGGACTGATCGAGTAAAGTGATCTGGGTCGTTGTCGGACTGAGTGCCTCGATCGCCCACCCGTGCAGATCCGTCTGGGTCCTAATCGTCGGCGCCACGACTGCAGGGATGGAAGGGAACAAGGCGTTGTCGTCGGTCGAGAAGGAAAAGATGTGCACCGACGAAGGTGACTTGTACGCAGTTCGAATCGTGACCGAATCACGAGGTGCCACGGGCCAAGCCGCTTTGGTTTTGAGGTGCCACAGCGAGCTTAGCTCGCTGACGTCGTCGAGCAGAACCGCATCTTCCAACGTCTTATCCCACTGCATCCTCGCGCCGGGTGTGCAGATGGTCGAAAACACGTCCCAAACCCCGACACCGACGAACGTCGCTTCGGCCCGATAGATGGTCAGGGTTGGGTCGATCGAGTTGAGCTGGGTCACGGTCACCCCTCTCGAGTCGGAGATGTGCCGCCATTTTGCCTCGGGCTCTTGCAGCAGCGAAGTAAAGTAAATGTAGTTCCTTCGAAGGAGCGAGTTGATCTCGCTTGCGGCGGTCGGGGGCGCAGGTAAGCTCCTCCTAGACATGGGCGCCTTGTTCACGTCGACGCTCGAGGTAGTGGGAGATTCGGCGACATTTGACGCGGTGGTTTGACTAAGGGCCGTGATGCTGCTCGCCGCATCGACATCGGTCGTATCCAAGAGCGCTCGAACAAAGTGCGACGGGTCCCTCGGCTCGATTTTCGTGATCGTCACAGCTTCGCCGTTGACCTTGATCACCTTGCCTCCGGCGAGTCTCTGGATCGCCACCGTCACACGCACGAGTTGTTCGGGTTTGCTCAACTTGGCATGCGACAACCTCAACGTCATTCGATCCGCCTCGCTGGCTCTAGTCTCGACGGTCGAGGTCCATGTGGTGTCGACTTGTTCACCCACCGCCGTCGGCGTGACACGCACATCCCATCCCTCTCCAATCGCCAACGATACCTCGACGGCGCGCTCGAGTCGCCGTCTCTCTTTGCGACGAGCTAGTTCGTCAAGACCGATTTCACCTCCGCTTGAGGTTTCGTCCTCGTCATCGGCGACGATGGAGTACTCGATCGTGCGCGTCTCTTGCCCCCCATCATATATCGCGCTCGACAACTCGAGCCCACGACCGTACGACACGACCAGCGGAATCTGGGATCCTTTCTCGCGGACAAAGTCACCCAGACCAGCGAGGAGTTGAGCGACTTGTTGATGATGAGTTGCAAAAATTGCACCTTTGAGAGACCACTGCCAGAATAAACTGATGCGTAGCTTCGCCGGGCCCGTCGGGTTCAACGAAAGCAAGGTCGAAGGCGAGGTCGGGGAAGTCGACAGAGCTGATGTCAACGAAGCGGTCGCCCCAGGCTGCGGCGATGTCGGTTGAACGATCTGGATACACCACGCGAGCAGATGCACATGTGATCGTACATAGGGTGGGGCCGGTCGGAGGAAGGCCGGCTCTTCGGTCGATCGAGGCAGCGACGTCGAGATGTCAATCAGGGTCGTTGGATCCGAAAAGGTTTGTGAAATTGTGATGGTGTCTCGGGGGCTGTGCACGTGACGTGTGAACACGTCAGCTACCACAATTTGAGCTCGAGATCACACTAGAACTCACCTCGCCGGCCATCCCAGTCTGTAGTCCGTCTTGCAAATCCTCGTCTGAGGGTCGAGTAGCTCAATCGTGTGAGCGTGCTCGACCATCTTGTCCCCTGCGCGCAACCACGCCTTGCTGATGGGTCAGTGTACGATTCTTCTCGAGTCTAGGCATCCCATCACGTACAGCTACTCCGGACTTCGGGCGTCTGCAATACGGCTTTGAACGAACTGAGGTCAACGCCGTCGGCAACGTTGATCTCGGTGATGGCCCTGACGACATCGGCGCCTTTGGCCGTCCTACGATGCACGCGCACATTGCCCAATTCGACCGATCCTATCCCGTTCAACAGTTCCTTGGCCTTGCCTTTCCCTTTGGCGACGGAGCCGTTCAGACCCGAGGACGTGGCCGAGTCCAACGAGGTGGAGGTGGAGGAGGCGGATGTTGAGGCATGGGAGAGCTGTAGCGGTTTCCAAGAACGCGAAGAGGAGGATGCGAGCAGAGAACGAAAGTGGGATAAAGCTGCATCGAGGGAGGCTTGGTAGCGGGCATTGGTGCTGTTGTTGATCGAGAGAGTGGGCGAGAGGTCAGCGCTCATGAACCAGCATTCTAGGATGGCGAGCACCGTCATTCAGGCACGGTCCGAGGAGGTCGAGCACGCGGTGTGGGGTGCGACATGCAGGTGTCAAAGGCATGTGAGATCCCAATGGCATGTGAGATCCATGTGAGATCTCAATGGCAGCTCGACTGCATGCAGCACAGACCCTCGAGTCGGAGGGGCAAGCCGTCGAAAGGCGGGCATACGGGTGGGTCCCGCCGGACCCAGTCGCCCAAATCGCCGACTTGCTAGTGTCGAGCGTCGCAGGGTGATCCATCTCCAGACGGGAAGACGGTCATCCGATGTGCGCCCTGTAGGTCGTAGGTCGGAGTCGGTCGGGGTCCGAGTTGGAGTTGGTGCGACGTCGTACGAGACTTGGTCGGACCCGGTTGCGCGGTACGACCGCTGACGAGGAGGGGGACAAAGCCAAAGCAGCCGACTGAAAGGAGCAACTGACCTTGCTGTCGTCTCGGCCATGATCACCAAGCTGTTGCACTCAGAATGTTGCCGAACGGTGTCACCCAAGCGGGGGTGGAAGGGGAGCAGAGCGTCGTACCGCAACCGTGCGCCGATCTCGGATGTGGGGAGGACGGAGAGGAGACGTCGTGCGACTGTTGACCACAAAGCCTCATTCAGCCGAGACTCGCGAGTTCTTTTTCGGATATATGCGGCGGGGTAAATTCGAGCACGTGTGCAAGAACAAACAAAAACAGAAACAGGGCTCTTTTACGAAAAACTTTTCTGCACATCATAAATCGTCCTGAAACATTTCGAATAGCGTTCACCCGCTCTCTGACTCGGAGTCGACCGGCTCGGACGCGAGACTGCAACCGCCGATGACCGACGTCCGACCCGATCGTCATTCGCCATCGCAGCCGGTCCTTTCTCGAAAACACTCCTTTCCTCGCCCCCACATCGCCCAACCCCCACCACCGACCCAACATGCTGGCCCTACCACGAGCGACCCCTTCCCTTCGCCACGTCCCTCGATCCACCCCCTCCATCTCCCAGTCCCAGCTCTGGCATCGTCGTCATTCCTCCTCCACATCTTCAGCATGCTCAAGCCTCGAATCCCCCTCCTACCCAGGCTTGTACTACCACCCCCTACCCTCCCCCTCAGCTCCATCCTACACCCTTTCCTTCCTCCCCACTCCAGCTCCATCCCTCACTTTCTCTCCCACAACAATAGGCACTCTACGCACCACCACCACCACCTCTTTGAAGAGCCACGAGCTACTACCCGACCCAACTCCCAGACAATTCAAGGACAACCCCGAATTCTCGCAGGTGTTGCAGGAGATTATAAAAGAGGTGATTGTGAAAAGGGGGAACAAGGTATTGGAGACGATGGCCAAGACGAGGCCCGAAGATGGTTGGATCGTGAGTTTCTTCTATCAAGCAGGGCTGACAAGAGGAGATCGATCAGCGATTCGGGGCATGCGAAACTTAAGACGCGAATAATCGCGAACTGATCAATTGTGTGCTACGCTTCACATAGCATATCACGGACCAACGAACCCAATTCGACGTACTCAGTCGAGTCCCCGATCCATCGGACATCATCGCCTCCCTCCTCGTCCAAAACGGTGAGATCATCCGCGAGTCGTACCAGCCTTCGGGGACGCATCGATTGGTCACAATCGATGGGATGATGAAACTTGAGCAGGAGTTGTTTGAGGCGGTGAAAGAGAAGCTGGGGAGGGTGAGGGCCGTGGAGGAAGAGATTGCGAGGGAGGCTCAGAAGTAGAAAGAATATATCCGCGGATAGATGTTTGAAAAACTCAGCATTTGCACCCGGTGATCATCGAGGCGCGATCAGGAGCTCAGGATTGATTTAGAAACAGATGAGAATTCGTCGCACCGAAAGCACAGCACTTTTATCCCTTTTTGATCCCACTTGGTGTCCCCACATGTTCACGTGGTCGGAAGAGATAAAGGTCAGATTGCCATTATTGTACATCAAACACTACCGTCAAGCAAAGCCACTACTCGAAAACCAATAGAAGAAAAGCGCAAAACCCAAGACCAATTGGAACCCGAACAGAAGAACGAACTGCCCCATGCCCCACCTCAGGCCCATTCATCCGCGAACCCGTCATCCTCACCCAGCGTAGCGCCAAGCTGCTTGCGCCAATCATCCGCATCCGCATCCTCTTCCACAGCTTCCTCCTCAGGCTCAGGTTCGATTGCCCTAGGCGTGACCGGGACCGAACCTGCACGACTTGAAGCGGGCGTGCCTCGCCTCGACGAGAACGTCGGTGCGGGCGTGAGGATCGGCGTTCCTTTCCTATACGCTGTAGGAGTAATCCCCCTCTGCGTTTTGGCGGGACCATGACGTTGACCAAACAAGATCCCATCGTCGTCGTCATCGTCCCTTCGATCGTCCCCACCGACGGACGAAGCTGCATCATCATCGTCCCTTTCGAACAAGGCATCGACAGCAGCATAGTTGATTTTCTTGGAGAACCTCTTCTTGGTCAAGAGTTGCTTCGTCGCTTCAGCCGCGTTGGCTCCCGTGGCAGTCGCTGAGTCCCTCGGACGGTTCCGCTTGCGTACCCTTCGCGCTTGGGCAGGTTTGATTTCCCCGTCCGGACCCGTTTGTCGATCCGCCAAAGCTTGGAGGTAGTCCTTGTTCATCTGCATCCAGAGCCGTGATTTGGCCTGAACTTCTTCCTCCGTGAGGATAAAGGCGTCCAATTCGTCTTCGTCTAAATCATCGAGTCGATCCGATCCACCGCGATTTCCACCGTGGCTGAGGTTCGTCATCGCCGAAGCGGCTTCGAGTCGTTTTGCCTCAACCTTGTCCAGTTCGTCCGTCAACGCGACGCCGGCTCTGGAACCTAGGGTCGTTGACAGTTCGGCCATGATAGCTTCGTCGAGATCGGCGTTGTCTTCGAGAAGTGGGTTCGGTTCTGCTTCTTTCTGTGCTTCTTCCTCTTCTTCATCGGCGTCCTTGTCGGATTGATCCTCGTCGTCGCTCTCCTCGGGGTTGAACAAGCGGCGTCGCTTCCCGAGCGCCTTACTTGAGGGTACCGCGGGTGGAGGCATGAGCTCCGCCGCATGCGAAGCGGTAGGTTCTTTGGACGGAGACCGTGACTTTCCTCCCCCCGGCTCGTCATCTTCTTCGTCCGCCTCCTCCTCATCGCACTCCTCATCGCCGCCGCCACGCTTCCGTCGCTCCCGATCCCTTTCACCCCCTTCATCAATCCTCTTCGCCAACTCCTCGAATGCCTCCTGCCCATCCTCCTCTTCCCCCAACTCCGTCGTCTCCCTCCTCTTTCTCTCCTTTTCCCTCATCTCTTTCTCCTTCTTCAAACTCATCAAGAAAGCCGGTGGATCGGCCGTCTCGTCCAACCACAAGGTTCTAAAATCAGCGACCGTCAAAGCACCGGAGGGAGTATCCCTGAATTCGTCTAAACGTTTCTTGAGCGTCGTATCCGCGATCTTGACCACTTGAACGACTTCGGCTACCGACCGACGAAAATTATTCATCCTCGCAGCGAGCAAAAGACAGGCTCCACAAACGCCCGCCGGTCGTCGACCGATATGCATCCAATCCCTCCCCATGCGAGCGACGAGACGTACGGCATCTTGAGCCACTTTTTGCGTTTCCTCTCCGAATTCGAGAAGAGCAGCGAAGCGGGTGATGTACAGTGAGGGATCGACGGTAGGGAGTTGGAGTTGGAGTTCTTTGATGAGTTTGAGGTAGGTCGAGCCGAGGACGAAGACGTTAATCTGCTCCAAACAGAGAGAGACGAGAATTAGTACGCAACAAAAAAAGTTAGCTAAAGTGAGGGGTTCTCTGCTCACCTCGAGCATGTCCGAAAAATCAATAAGCATATGACTGGTCTTGTCCATACGGCAAGCGCAATAGAGGCACGCCGCGACAACGTATTGGGTCCTTCGACCTTGCACGAAGTTGAGGTTCACGGCCAGGTTGAAGTAACGCTGTCCGGCATCGGCGAGACGTTCGGGGATGTGGAGGGCGATGGCTAGGGCTTGGATGCGGCGTCGACCTGCATTGCATGTTGTAGCAAGAGAAAAACGTCACGTGAGGGGAGGAACTTTTTGAATCGACTTGGCTCAGGACGGGACGTACCATTGATCATGGTCTGTTCACGCGACTCTTGTCGTCCACCGGCATTCCTATATCCCGCTGGTGCCCTTGCTCGAGCTACATAGACATGCGGGAGAACAGCAGTTTGGTCAGCCTGAGCCCAAATGCTTTCGAGCGTGAGAGCGGGCACTGACTTTGATCTGCGCCGACATAACTTCCTTGTACGATCGCGGCACCTCCTCCGGTCTCGCCGAATGTAATCTCGGAAACGATGGCATTCTCTTCCAAGACCTGTTTGAAAGACGTAGGTCAGGTTTCTTGTACAGACAGCAGGTGGACGCCCGCCCCGGGGATGATCGCGTGGCCGGCGGAGAAGAGATGGCCAAACCTACGGTTCCACATCGCGTGCATACAGTCCTCGCACCATCGACTTCGAGCAAAGTATCTTTCCCACACGAGTAGCACGACATGATGCTTCGGCGAGCTCCGGCGCAGGATTTTGTGGCTTGGCGGCTGCTTGTTGATCGCGGCGGCGGGGCTAGCAGCAGCGATTAATTAGTACGGATCGGGCACGTGATCTTGGCTTGCCTGCCTGCGGTCTCCCAAATCAAGTCAAGGCGGAGGTGTGAATGGGGGGGGGGGGGGGGGGGGGTATACGCCAGTGGCAAGGCTTTGAGAGGGCGACCCGGGTGGCGAGAGGATCGCAGTCTGCAGCGCTGTTTGCGACCGAAAGGCGGGGATAGTCTGATGGAGCGAGGTCGGCTCGGGGAGGGTGGCCAACGTGCGAAGGGGATCCGCGGAGGCAAGAGCGACGGAGGCCAGGTCGGTCCCGGCAGGTCCCGGCGAGGCGCGCGAGCTTTCGAAATTGCCATTAGCAAAGGCTAGAGGTGGTCTCCAAATCGCCAACTGTATAATACTCCGCCGTCGGCCATCTCGACGAAGGTGCTGCTGGCCTCCTCTTCACTTGTTCCTTATTTCCTGTTTCGGCACCGCTTACCATCCCCATCGACCTTGTCAACATCGCAATGCCTACTTGTCTCTCGATACTGTCCTAAGTGGATCGATACTTTGCTTGTCCCACGTCACCCTTTAAGCTAGGTCGACTGCAGCGCGTGTTGAACGATTCGACTCCTATTGATCATCGCGCATCAGGAGGCTTCGGTGACACCATCACCATGAGCAGCAGCTTTGACCCACCTCCGATCGAAATATACACCCAACGAGCATACGTATACCAAGATCCGCCTCCACCACAGCGTCAACATGTGGCGCACACGACACAGCTTGAGCGAGGATTGACATCATCCTCCTCCTTCGCGGCGGCGTCGTCGCACGCGCCTTCCAGTCGACCGGCAAAGTCCGTCGTGCGGCCGTCGTCCTCCTCGTCGCCACCTCCTGAGCGACCACGCAACCAAAAAGTGAAAGCCGGACCGACTTCTGGAAAGGCAACCTCGAGCAGGCATCCAGCCTCGTCTCAAAGCACACGTCGTCCCATCCCTTCGTCGTCGTCGTCGTCGTCAGCATCGTCCAGTGTGTCGATGGTGGCCTCATTGCCGAGCTCTTCTCGCTTGTCCGCTCCCTCGTCGACAGCTACCCAGCGCAAAAGGTCAAGATTCCAGCCGGGTGATGGATTCGCCATGGACTTTGGCCAACGTCGGACCACGTCTTGTCTGCTCCCGCCCCCGTCGCTCCCTCCAGCTTCATCGTCGTCGATATTTACATCCGAGCAGCCCATCGCGTCGACGAGTCGGATCATAGCACCGCCCAGGTCTCCTCAGATACAGACGATGGATCGAACAACCACCCCGACTCGTCCCCAAGCGGTGGACGGGGAACCGTCACCATTATCAACTCCACGAGCTTCTCAATACCCGCCGCAATCGACAATACCCCAGCCATCATCCGCACCTCCTACGAAACCACCAGTAGAGGTCATCTTCCTCTCTTCGTCACCTGAACCCAGTCCATCCAGCACGGGTACGATCCTTTCATTATCTACACCTCGTACTAAACCAGCTCCCGCACTCGATCCCTCCGTATACGCCAAGCTTGCCTCACTCGACAAAGATCTCATCTCCGATCCTCACCTCGCTCCTTCCATCCTCTTCCAATGCGAAGTCGTGAACCATGGTCCGGCGACGTACGAACAAAGGGACGAAGCAGGACGTAAAATTCTCAAACGCACTCGCAGAGGTCGGCGGCAGGAAGACGATTGCTGGCCTCGGAGGGAAGGTCCGACAAGACCTTGGGTCTCACCGAGTTGGATCGACGATCACGTCAATGTCGATAAGCTCAAGCGGAGGATCGAGGAGAAGGAACATTTTGTCGCGAATGTCAAGATCAAGGATGTCGTGGATGAGACGAGTGTTCAAGGGATGAGCGAACTCCTTGTTGACGGGGTCGAGATGTGCATCCTGGGCAAGGAGTTTCCGCTCAAGAGGGTCGTCGTGGTGGGGACCATTGTGGGGGATGATTGGAAGAATGAGAAACTTGTCTACTACGGTGAGTTCTCGAGACCTTCGTTGGTAGCAGCTTCTCATCTGCTGCTTTGCTGCTTTCATAGTCGATGACGGCACGGGCGTCGTCGCTTGCGTTTGTACGACCCAAGAAGGACCACCGCAGATCGCATTGACCAGGGAGACTCACCAGGAATACCTAGCCTCCCCAATGAAGCAAGCTCGAAAACGCAAACTTTTGGACGCTTTACCCGAGGACGAGATTGATGCAACGTTCGAACTCGGCACACTCGTTAGAGTGCTGGCGAGGGTGGAAAAAGCGAGCCTGGCTTATGCCGGGAGGAGATATCTGAGCGTCATCAAGATGGGTGGGTCAACTGTAAATGAGCGGGCGTTCGAAGTCTTCATGCTCATCTTTATATGCGACGGCTGCTCACAGAGTTCCTCAAAGACCCCAACGCATTCATCACGCACCAACTGCTCGTCCACGAACTGCACGAACAAGTCTACTCGCGACCCTTCAACCTCGCACTCCGATTCGAAGAGATTCACCAAACCGACCTCTCCCTCGCCGAGACCACGAGCGATGCGTTATCGACACCTCCTTCAACGCCGAAAAAATATCGCCTTCCTCGAGCTTCAAAGTTATTACCGGAAGATTTGACGCCTTCGACTTTTGCGCATTACATAAAGTTTCATTTGAAGAGACACTTTGTCGAACTTGGGACTCGGACATCTGAGGATGAGGATGACAACTTTTGTGCGGCGAATTTTGGAGAGGTGCCTTCGGATCCCGAGATTCCTATCGAGTTCACGTTGGACGAGTTGAAGCGAGATCGGGATTTGATCAAATTCGCGACGAGGATGGTCAGGATTCAACATATGGAGATGAAGAGGGTTAGGATGATCAAGCAGGAGAGGATACTGAAGGGGAATAAGAAGACGGCTTGGGTGGAGAAGGCGAGGTGGTACGAGGATGGGGTCACGCTGTTGGCTCCTCCTGGCAGTCGGGGAGGATCGGCGTGGTTCTTGAATGCTGGGTTGAAGGAGGGGATGGTTGGGAGTGGGAAGAGCTCGAGGAGATCGAAGCGCGAGCCCCAAGAGACCGAGGCCATGCTGGACGGGGAAAGGTTGGACAAGGCCATCAACTCGGCCTTTACGGCGGCGCTGATTCGGTTGAGGCAGCAAGGCGAGATCATCCTCACGCCCGAGCAAGAGGATCCGGACGCCCTCGCACGATTACTCGATCCTGAACCTGAACCCGAGCCGATCCCAGAGGATCTACCGGACCAACCTCAGTGGGAGAGACCAGGCAAGAAGAGCCCATTGAAACGAACAAAGGCACGGGATCCTTTGGCACTCGAAGGTTTCACCTCGCCCGAGCCGTCTCCGTCCCAAGCGCAAGAAGCAAGTCCCAGTCCGCTCGGCGAGCATCGAGCAAACAAAGGCAACCACGAAAACAACGATGAACGATTCGTCATGACATTCGGTACCCCCGAGAAAGACGAGGAGGCATGCCCATATTGGAAAGCTCGTGTAACGGTCCCATCTCTCATTCAAACTCCTCCACGCAAGTCACACTCTTGGCTCTCCCCACCCTCTCGTCGCGTTCAAACATACCAACTCGTCACGACAACCTCCCTCCTCGTCCCCGTCTACCGAATCATCACCAACCTCTACACCGCCTCGATCGAATCCTGTGCTGCGACATGGAAAGCCCGCCAACACGTCTCCGTCATCGAGGAACAGATTCGAGGCGCGATGCTCCATGATGAGGTGTGGGAACAGGTGGGGAGGAAGAGTCATTTGGTCAATGAGGCCGTAAACGAATTGGTGTTGTTGAACAAGCTTGAGTGGGTCAAGATGGGCAATGAGAAGACGGGGCAATGCATTGTTGAAGGGGCGAAGAATGCGGTGAGGTTAAAGGGGATGAATGGGATGGGTGGAGTGGCGAAGAAGAGCACGGCGGCGCGGAAGAGGTAGATAGGAAATGAAGCCTATATGTCAATCTTGTTGTTTGTACTTCTGGAGCTATGAGTATGTGCTAGTTTCGTGATATGTACTGAATCGTCGTAGGAAGTGTGTGTGAAAGCTTATGAACAAGACTGATTGGTGCGCAACGATTCGGAGAGCAGAGACATCGCAACACGACAAGTGGGCTGCCCACCGGCGACAAAGAGGAAGGGCTGGCGACGCTCAGGCAGCAGTGGGAGTGTCTGTGGCCAAAGAACAGCATCAAATTCCGGGAAGATTTATGACCATCACTTTGGTACTCACGTTCCGTCCCACGACTCTGCGTCCACGTCTCAGGCCCCTTCCTATTCGCCGTCCTCTGGTTGGTAATCCTCCTCTTGAACCACGACCCCGCCGTCTGACCCGGTTCAATCGCCTTCATCGCCGGATTCTCCGCTGCAGCTCGGGCGATCTTGGGGGACAAGTCGGAGAGGGGGAACAGGGCCGCTTCGAAGGTCGGGCGGATGAAGTAAACGAGCGACCAGCGCGTGTATTTGTCTTGGGGTGGGGGTGGGGGGATCACGCGATGGATATTGGAGCGGCTAGTGGGGAGGAGGGATTGGAATATGAGCACAATTCAATGGTGTTGATAAACAATGTAAAAGGATCCATCTCACAAGATACCGCCAGTGTAGACCGACAAGGTATCACCGACGTTGACGACGGCATGGCCGGCGATGGGCTACATTAACGCAGAGAATGCGAACTCGGCCGTTGTCAGCTACCGGCGACCCATCGACAATGAAACTTGAGAGTCTCCACTCACTTTGATATGGACCCACTTGCTCGAGCCAGGTGTCAAGACTTGAAGTCCACCAGTTCCCCGGCCGTGGAGCATCGACACTGCAAGGCAGCAACTCGAGTCAGAGTTGGCGCTCGGGTCGCGCCGACCGAAGAGTAAGATACTCACAGGAGCCAAAGTCGGTGTGGGCACCTGGGAGCAAACGAGTCGAGACAACATCAGCAACCAAGCTCTTGAATGCGCCAAGTAATTGATTGATACTGACCGATCGCAGCCGCCGGCTCGTTATTCTCCCCGACCCCTTCAGCACGGTACCCCTCCTCGCCCGGAACGGCCTTCTTGATCACCCTGACCTCACTCCCACTAACCTCCTTATCGGTATGAAGCTTATCAAAGGTACCTTCCGGCAGCTCAAGCGAGCTCTCAAGGGCCTTCATCACATCCTTGAGCACGGTATCGGCTTGACGGACGAAGCTGCGGATGGTCGCCATGTTGTCGACGCAGGTGGAGGGGTACGTGCGCTGGTACACGTCGGGGAAATTGAGCGCGTCATGTTTGTTGATATTCATGAACATGACTGGTGGAAATGGGATGCATGAACCGGACCGACGGTTAGCAGCGTGCGCTTTAGCCAATTCTTTGAAGCCGTGTGAACGAAAGACTCCTCATCCTGGGAAACTGTTCGGGCGCTTCAAGCAGGGGCCCCTATCGAGCTCAAGCGTGGGCTAGTGCAGGAAAAAGCTCGCAGCTGAACGTTGAACGATGGTCTGGCAGGACTGACCCGTATCAGTGTTCCCCTTTGCATCGACGTTAGACGCGCCCGCCCGTTTGAAGCCGGCACTCATGCCGAAATCTCCTTGCTCGAACTGGTCGAGGTAGTCGAGGGGAAGGTCAAAGGTGTCCTCCCCGACGGCGAACATGGGCTCAGGGTCGACGCCGTGATTCTTGAGGTAGAAGAATCCGATCGAGGTGCACGCCTTGTACAATTGGTTGATTTCGGCCTGGTCTCGGGAGGCGATCTTGGTGTAGTCGATCACGAGCAATGGGTGCGTCTCGAGGTCTGACGGGAACGGTTCGATGGGGAAGACCGCGCGAACAGCGGCGGGCATGATGGCGATGCGGTGGGGCGAGGGAGTGGCAGTGCGTTACGCGGGAGGAAGGGCTTGTGTGGCAACTGCGAAGCAGGTCAAGTGTAGTTGCAGGAAGAGAACGCCGAGTCAAACCCTGTTCGGTCTCGACTGTAGAACACAGAATTACTAGTAAGTCGACAACGGACGGACACCCGGCGTCAACGGTCGAGCCGTCGTGGGGTCAGACCTCGGTGACTTCCAGTGTCATTGTGCCAGCCGGCAAAAACCGAATGCGGGGCTCCGCGGCGGCGGCCTCGTTTCAGCAGGAGCCGAGCAGGCCGGGCCTCGGCATGGATTGTGCTGCACTACCAATTCCCCGGTCTCGTGACGAGCGGCGCAGTAAGTCGGCAAGTACTTTTACTCGAGTCCAACGCTTTCCTCTCACCTAGGAGCATTCTACACTGAAACAGTACTCTTTAAGACTAGCTGGAATTTATGACTCAAAAAAAAAGAGTTCCCGTGACCCACTCTTGAGCCAATCGTCACGTGATCTCTTTGGCTCCTTACAAGCCCCGGCCCTTTTCTCGGGTGCTCATCTCTTGTTTTATTTTTGCAATTACACAAACCTCCAACCCAAGCCGCAGCCTACTTCTTCCTCTCCCTCAAAGCTTTCCCCTCCTTGGATATTCCCTCACTCAAACCCGTCGTCGTCGCACTCCCGCTCCCTGGTCCAGATCCGGTCTCTACCTCCAACGACGTCATAGGTGCTTGCGGTTCTCCACCGTCTTCCCTAATAGCCATGACGACGAACGCACCGAGAATCAAGTTCGCTACCGTTGCTGCCGTCATTCCTGCACCGGCGAGGTTGGCTGAAGCGAGAGAGAGAGAGAGAGAGAGTAGGACGAAAGATCCAGGACGTCAGTGCGCCGTGGGTTGATTGGACAACCTAGGAGGAGACCGTACTGCCAAAGTAGTAATCCCTCGAGACGTAGTACGATCCGATGGGGAGGATGACCATGGCCAAGGTGAAGAGGCCCATCTTGATCAACACACCACTATTGACCCGATCGTTCGAAAGAAAGGCAGCGACGATGAACCCGAGCGAGCGATAAGAGCAGATCCATTAGCAATCAGGCACCACCACTAAAGGAGGATCCTACCTACGTCAATGGTGCTGGAGTGGTGTTTTGATATTCGGCAATCTTCATGTGTTGTGGCACGGGCGGGATGCCATCGCGAGGACGACCCATCGACATGGTGAGAGAGTGTACGGTGGGTGATCGAGTGGGCGGAGGTCGAGCAACGAAGGGTAGTCTCCAAGCTAGTTGTGCAGATGGCTTATCGATATCTGATGGAGAAGAATGCGAGCAAGCTGGAGCAGCGAATGTCGAAGGAAGCCAAGAATCGAAGGCCGCCTGCGCTCCCGCGCGACCGATTGCGCTGGATTGGCTCAGACTGGCTCAGATCTGCTCCGGTCTCGGCGTGAGCCCGCGTCAACTATCTGAACCGATATTCACAGGAGGACTGTCATAATGCACTGCGTATTTACTAGTAGCCCGTAGCCGAGGACACGGTATAAGACCTCCGATTCCCCCAATACAATATCCCCAGTGCACCATCAGCAACTTTACCATTTCCCGGAGCGCGTCTGAATCTGTCTAAATGACTTGACCGCTCACAAACTGCCCGAATCGTTCTGGATCGTGTCTAGATTCACCACTTCGTCACACTGAAGTGGCTAGAGCTCGCATAGCAGTGAAGCGAAGTTGCCGCAGGCGCAAGACAATCGTTCGGTACGTCCTGCTAGACCGTGTTCTATGGGTCAAGCGAGCAGGGAGGAGCGCGAGCAACTAGAGCCGGCCGGGATGGAACGTGACTCGAGATTGGGCCAGCCCGAATTTCGAAAGCGTGCCGGTAATGTACTAGATACGCGAGTTGCAGTCTGCATGTGGGAGGGAGAAAGAAATGTACGCAATACCCTAATAAATTCGGACAACAGAAGAGCGACACGAGCGATAGATTGACGTGATTCTGTCTATGTTGCATCGTCCTAACGGTTCAAGCACGAACAAAATGCGGCGGCTTGGGCTACTCTCTTAACCTGTTGACAGTCAATCCCAGTCAGTTTCCGGGACATCGCATCACGCGACCCTGAACGGGCTGCACGCGAGAATTCGCGGCCCAGCTCCGATCCGGACGAGGACTTGCGCCAAACTGACCACGCTGTCTGGTCTCCTCTCAAGGACGACCTTCGGTGTTGAGCCCCGCCTTCCACATATGGCCCGGCACGGGCCAAGTACCCCATCCTCGAGCGCCTTGGCATTGTCAACCAAGGGTTCTCATAGGATCTGATCTGATCTGATCCTGATCCTAGCTGGGCAGGATCAAGATAGGATACATCAGCAAAATGGGCACTCGGCGCGCACCGCTTAAAGGCGCTTAAGCCCCGCTTAAGGACGCTTAAGGACGCTTAAGGACGCTTAACAAGACGTCCTTTCCCATCTCTTTCCCATCTGTTCCCATCAAAGCCCCGCGTCTTGTTAAGCGTCCTTAAGCGTCCTTAAGCGGGGCTTAAGCGCCTTTAAGCGGTGCGCGCCGAGTGCCCATTTTGCTGATGTAGATCATGCCTCGGAGAAAAAAAAAAAAAAAAAAAAAAAAAAAAAAAGGGGGGGGGGGGGGGCGGGGCGGGGGAGGCGATGTAGCGTCGTTACTTGGTAGATAGCCCTTTAACTGATACCTGCCGTTCACAAGAGCGCGCTAGGCAGGCTGACTTAGTCTGGAGAACGCGTGAGCAACGCGGGAGGCTGCCGGCTGCCGGGCGCTGTCTAGTGAGCTATCTTGACTCGTCGTCACGTTGTGGCGCGTCTGGGTCTTCCTCACGCCATCTCATCTCGTCACAACACTGGCTCGCCGTGCTCTTCCTCACACGACCTGACAACCACCATCCCGGCTTTCACTCGAGCATCATCATCATGGCCGTCCGCCGACCCCAAAACATCCCTTCCGCTGAGGATGACAACACTCCTACTCACTTCTCTGATGAGAAAGCCGAGTCTGCTTTCCTCAAGAAGCTCAGATACGGCAGCGCCAAGTTCCGTTGGCGCTCTCGAACTGCTGATGTCGCAAAGGCCTACCTGTTCAAGCGCAACGCGAACCTTTGGCAACATTACGACATCCACATTATCCGCAAGTTCAAGGCACCCGTCCGAGGCGAACCCGACGACGGCTTCGGCGGTAGCTTGTTCCTCCAGCCCATGTGCAAGACACGTCCGAACCAGCACGTGGTCGCCGGCGCGTACTACGAGGTTGTGACCAAGGATGGCATCAACAATTGTCTAAGGACGATGGCGAGATGCGCGGCACATTATACCGGGAAAACTGTAAGTTTGGATTTGAATGCGCCTCATGAAGTGCGATTCAAAGTGCGTCATCTGACCCGCAACCACCTTTCAGGTGCAACCATCGATCACCTCGTCCTTCTTCAACAAGATCCGCTTCGCCGCTTGCGTTGTCTTACATGTCGCAACATCCAAGGAGGCGTTCACACACTTCGATCGAGCACGCAACCCGTATTTGACGTTGGCTTTGGCGACCGCCAATGACCAGGCTTCTCTCAGTAGTAACGACACCGTGGCTCGTCATACGAAGGCCGTTCACGACGCGATGGCCGCGGAGTTTGGAGCGTTCCTCGTCAAGCGCAATCGCGGACTCCATCTGGTGCTCGATGGCTGGACTTCACCCAACTCGCTCAGCATACTCGGAGTTGTTGTCATCTACGAAGATGGAGGTGTCACACATCGCAGAGTCCTCAAATTCATCCACTGTACGTCTCGCCATACCGGTCGAGACTTGGCCAGGATTTTGCACAAGTGCTGCGAGGACTACGGAATCTCTCATCTCATCCGATCGTTGGTGATGGATAATGCCTCAAACTGCAACACATTGGCGATTGAGTACAAAAAACTCAACACGGACTGGTACGGGCCCAAGATGCGTGTTCGATGCTTCGCCCACATCATCCAACTGGTCATGGCCGCGCTTTACTCACCTTTCAGCATGACGCCCGCTCGAGTCGGTCAAGAAAAGAGGCCGAGTACCTCCTACGAGCCCCAAGCTTCTGCTCCGCCAGCTGCGCGATGTTGGTGTTGGAGGGGTCGTCTTCTTCAATCTCGGCAATGAGATCGCTTGTAGTTGGCGTAGCAGAAGCTTGGGGCTCGTAGGAGGTACTCGGCCTCTTTTCTTGACCGACTCGAGCGGGCGTCATGCTGAAAGGTGAGTAAAGCGCGGCCATGACCAGTTGGATGATGTGGGCGAAGCATCGAACACGCATCTTGGGCCCGTACCAGTCCGTGTTGAGTTTTTTGTACTCAATCGCCAATGTGTTGCAGTTTGAGGCATTATCCATCACCAACGATCGGATGAGATGAGAGATTCCGTAGTCCTCGCAGCACTTGTGCAAAATCCTGGCCAAGTCTCGACCGGTATGGCGAGACGTACAGTGGATGAATTTGAGGACTCTGCGATGTGTGACACCTCCATCTTCGTAGATGACAACAACTCCGAGTATGCTGAGCGAGTTGGGTGAAGTCCAGCCATCGAGCACCAGATGGAGTCCGCGATTGCGCTTGACGAGGAACGCTCCAAACTCCGCGGCCATCGCGTCGTGAACGGCCTTCGTATGACGAGCCACGGTGTCGTTACTACTGAGAGAAGCCTGGTCATTGGCGGTCGCCAAAGCCAACGTCAAATACGGGTTGCGTGCTCGATCGAAGTGTGTGAACGCCTCCTTGGATGTTGCGACATGTAAGACAACGCAAGCGGCGAAGCGGATCTTGTTGAAGAAGGACGAGGTGATCGATGGTTGCACCTGAAAGGTGGTTGCGGGTCAGATGACGCACTTTGAATCGCACTTCATGAGGCGCATTCAAATCCAAACTTACAGTTTTCCCGGTATAATGTGCCGCGCATCTCGCCATCGTCCTTAGACAATTGTTGATGCCATCCTTGGTCACAACCTCGTAGTACGCGCCGGCGACCACGTGCTGGTTCGGACGTGTCTTGCACATGGGCTGGAGGAACAAGCTACCGCCGAAGCCGTCGTCGAGTTCGCCTCGGACGGGTGCCTTGAACTTGCGGATAATGTGGATGTCGTAATGTTGCCAAAGGTTCGCGTTGCGCTTGAACAGGTAGGCCTTT
The DNA here is from genome assembly GCA_003665825.1 of Microbotryum silenes-acaulis. Taxonomy (NCBI): domain Eukaryota; kingdom Fungi; phylum Basidiomycota; class Microbotryomycetes; order Microbotryales; family Microbotryaceae; genus Microbotryum; species Microbotryum silenes-acaulis. The sequence goes on from QPFY01000009.1 coordinate 1,136,092, forward strand.
GCGACATCAGCAGTTCGAGAGCGCCAACGGAACTTGGCGCTGCCGTATCTGAGCTTCTTGAGGAAAGCAGACTCGGCTTTCTCATCAGAGAAGTGAGTAGGAGTGTTGTCATCCTCAGCGGAAGGGATGTTTTGGGGTCGGCGGACGGCCATGATGATGATGCTCGAGTGAAAGCCGGGATGGTGGTTGTCAGGTCGTGTGAGGAAGAGCACGGCGAGCCAGTGTTGTGACGAGATGAGATGGCGTGAGGAAGACCCAATGCGATGCGTGCTGGGCAAGTTGCTTTACACGGCGGACAAGTTCTCTGCGGAGGTCTACGGACCAGTCGTCCTCAAGATCATGGGTCACTTCTATGATGGTTCGTATACCTCGATTACAGGTGTGTCACCGCAATGTGTGTGGACTAGCGTCGCGGCTTGGGTTAGGCACAAAGAGCTTTGTCGATTGACGGAGGCCAGGACTGGTGCGGCTGAGGCGGCCAGTGAGGCCGCCGCTGAAGCGGCTTTGCTCGGATTTGCCTAATTTGTGCTCTTAGAAGAACGTAGAGTCCAACCCCCTTTTCTGCAAATGCAATGTGATCATACCATTGCACATAACCCTACCTGAATATGTCAGAATTGTCTGAAATGGCACCGAAACAACGCTGAGCATGGCACTGGGAAGCGCTCTGAACGCCTGAATTTCCAGACAAAATCTAGAGCAATCTAGCAGCGCACGGCTGAATGCGCTTTACGCGCTTTACGCCCGAGCTGTTCTGAATTGCTCTAGATGGGCTCTGAAAAGCTCTGGAGCGCGTGTGGTAAAGTTGCTGATGACCTGAGTCACCACTTCAACTTCACTTCCTCCCGCACACCCAAACCCCTAACCAACTCCTTGACAACCCTCTCCGAGCTCGTCAAACAACCTTCCAAAAGTGGGATCCCCTCCGCACACCAACTCCCGACGAACCAAAGGTTCTCCCTCCCCTGATAACTCTCCCCCTCCTTCCCCAAAGGGTCCAATAAGAACCTCGGCAACACCCTCTTGGATTCCCTCGTGACGACCGCTCGTTCGAACCATGCTTTAGAGAGGATCTTGTTCTCGTCAATTTCGACGATCGGGTTCGTCGTTTGGTACAAAACTCGACCTAAGCTCGAATCGGATAAACGTGGGTGGGTTCTCGAGACGATATGCGTAGCTTGGACCGAACCTCGGCCTAAGCGGTTCGAGGTACCGATGTCATTGAGGTCGGCTTTTGAAGAAAACGCGGTGCGGGGGGCCTCGTACGAGACGAGGTTCAAGTCGCGGTGATCTTGTTCCAACTCGGGAAGGATCGACGCGTCCGTGTGGTTCACGACCAGGGTGCGCATATAGCCGATGCTTCTTAATGCGGAAAGGATAGGAGCGAGTGCTGGAGAAGTGGGCAAGAGAGCGGCGGCTTGATTCGCCTGGGTAGCAAAAATGACGTGATGAAACGGCCGCGGTTGAGAACCATCTAATAAGGTAAATTGATGCAGGGAGGTTGTGGGCGAGGTCATGATGGATGTGATGGTCGAAGAGAGATGGACTTGGCCGAGGGGTATCGGCGCCACCAATCTCCGTACGACTTGCTGCACTCCGGCTTCGGCAACGTAGTGTGACGATCCAAATGTGGAGACGATATAGTCTACAACGAATGAAGGTTTCGAGTCAGAGAGACCGACACTCGCATACTGGAACCTTACAAGGATACTCACCGAGACACTCGGCAACCGGCATATTCTGCGCCTGCTGCCTCCCCACCGTACTGACCGCCGCATAAAGCGGTACCAGCACCTCATTTTTCATCCGATCTCCAATCCGATATCGCTGGCAAAATTCTTCCACCGATTCGGCAGCAAGCCGGTCCACGGGTAACCAATTCTGAAACCGAGATCTCGATGACGTTCGGGAGGTCAGACCGAGCCAAGAGTAGGCAAAAGCGAGCACCAAGAGGTAGAGGTAGCTGAGCGCAACTCCGACGAGGTCGATGAGGTAGGCTATCCGTATTGTGATTAGGCCTCGTGCAATGTGAGAGGGGAGAGCGAGCGGCGGGAATTTGAGACCGTTCGAACCCTCGTACAAGAATTGGGTCTGATGCCGCGGTCGTTCCATTCTTTTGGACTCTATTGGCGGCGAAACGTTCCTATGTGGTGGCTTTTCGTCCTTGATGTCCTTGGTCGCATAGGGTGGTGGTGCATCGGCTACCGTGCTGGGCGTATCGTCATTTCGTGACAGTCGGGCGAAGGAGTAGGAAAAACCTGCTCTTCGCAAGGCAACGTCCAAATGCTTGTAGAGTTGAAACACCCTGCTATGGGAGCCTTATTGCAGATAAAGGCGAGAGTTCCTCGATGTCAGCCTCAATGCCGAAATTGGGGAGCGCATCTAGTCCGAAGCTTCGCCCTTGATTAGGGGCAGGCTGAGAACGTACCTCCATTAATGGACCTCATTGGGGAATCAATCCGAAACGGCGTTGTGTCATCCGCAAAATTGACCGAGATGGAAGTGCTGTCCATTCCCAACGCACGACTCTGTGATGACGTGGACCGGGCATAGATACAGCGAGGTGAGATCGCCAAGAGGAGGGAGTGAGTGGGGGGGAAACGATCAGCGGAGACGCTTCGGACCCCGGCGAAAGCCCGAACAGGGATGGTATCGATTGTTGGTGCTGGTGGACTGACCTTTTCAAACAGCTCGAGATGAAGCTGAAGAGGTACCCCATCCGGGTGCGTAGCTTGCAGTGTTTGTAGTGAATACGCCGTGACTAGCCCGGCTAGACTATGTGCGCGTTTGCGGGCAATTTGCGCGTGTCAGCACCAGGCTCACACCGACTTGCACCGACAGAAGCAAGCTGACTAACCCTGAGCCAATCACCGCTATCCTCACAGGCTCTGGAGCCATCACAACACCTTGAAGTTAGCCGCGTGGCAAAACGGACGGAGCGATGTCTTGGCCTGAGACTGCCTGAGATGGGGTTAGCAAGCGCGCGCAGGGCATCGGCCTGCATCGGCCGTAGTAGTCGGCCGTGCTTCCTCCCGTGCCTCACAGTCGTACCACATGCCTCCATTCGCTTGTGGGCGATCGACACCTCTCGGCTTTCTCCGGCCGGCCGCCGGCAAGCTTCCGCGAGTGAGCCCACTGTATGTGCTTACTTCTTCTTCCCCTCGAGAAGGCAGCGTTCATGGTTTTCCCAGGGTAGAACGATACGGAAAGATGAAAAGCTGAAAAACTCGACTCCTCGAATGCTGAGCCACTCTTTGCCACCCGGCAACCGCTGAAAGCGGCTGAAGATTCGCATTTCCATATGCACCGAGAAGGTGCTCCTAGTGTTGAGTCACCAAAAAGGGACATTACACACAGTCATCGTCATAGGATTAGATTTTAATGTACAAGGAGTTAATAATCGCAGCGCTTCAAAAACATGCCCTGACTCAACCCCCACCTCACTGCTCCACCACTGCCGGCCCCCCCGTCGACCCCGCCTGTTGCTGCTGCACCATCCCCTGAAGCATCTCATAATACTCCTGCCAAACGACCACGACCTCCCTCTGCCTCTCAGCCATCCCATCCGCATACGCCTCGATCGCCTTCTTGAAATCATCAATCTTCTCCTTATCGAACCGAGCCATCTCGGCTTTGGTCAATTTGGACACGTCCTCAAAGTCTTGTTTGGCATCGAGAGCTTTGCGTTCCGCCTGGTCGCCCATGATTAAGCGTAAGTGACCATCCTGATACGCACGAAATTCGGATACACGAAGGGGGTTTCCATGGGGTGATCAGCTCTCGAGCGAAGTCAACGCGTGATCTCCCTCGCCCGAGAGCAGACAAGCACGGATCGAGACCGGCGACGAGAGGAGCAAGAGGCGGAAAACAATTGCGAAAATGAAAAAGAAAGCAAGACTCACATCAGCGACCTCAGCGACGGCCAAACCTAGACTAGCATCCATCCCCCTTCCACTGCGCTTAGCCTTCTCGTGCGCCGACCTCGACTTTTTCAATCCCGCCTCGGCCACTTGCCACGAATGGAACGCCTTGATCCTCGCACCAAACACGCCGCGAGCGCTCGCGCATAACCGTGCGTACATCTCGGCGACATTGATCAACGCTCCAACTTGTTCGTCGGAGGCGAGATGACGTTCACCAATCTCGAAGAGTCTCTGTTGTACGCGCGAGGCTTCGTCGATCGCACCCCTCAACGATTTCGATAGGTCGCACGTGGCCAGTCCTGCGAGAGAGGTCTGCAGCTCGGCCAGACTGTCCTGCACCGAATGTCGTACTTTGGACGCGTTCGAAAGTGAGGTGATAAGGGCACGAAGTGCGGCCTCGAATGCCTCGAGTTGGTGTCGTCGGTCGTCAAAGTAGTCGTCAAACTCGACAAAGCTAGGCCCCGAGATCGCAGAGCCAAGCGAGGCGAGGAAGCCCTTCGATTCAGAGGGCACGTCGAGTTTGCGTTGTTTGATCTGAAAACGACTTCACGCTCATCAGTAGGGATAGTGGTGTACATTCAAAATACCGCCCGACGTACATCCACCGAGAACGAGTCACTCTCAAGGAAAAGCCTTAGATCAGGATCCCCTACGAGCATCGGGTGGGCTACGATCTTCATGAGGGCAGCCTGCAATCCTTGTCGTCGGTTTTCGACGAACTCGGAGCCAAAGCGACCTTTTCAACGCAAATGTTCAGTTCCCGGCACAAGAATATTGCCACAGCATAGGTTCAAACGTACCCATCGCGCTCTTCTCCGGCATGCCAGGAACAATGACACCTGGGTTGTTGATCGTCAAGGCGTCGTAGAGCCACAAGAAGTGGCTGAAGCGACGCAGGACGGAGAAGTCTGATTTACGGAAAGCGCTCGAGGTAGTCTATACGACACAACCACAATCCTTTGTCAGCAAACACTACCCAGTAATCACGAGAATGGAGTAGAGTAACAATTTACCCGTGTTCGAACGGTGTAGACGGTGTGCTGAGCCGCTGGGTTGAGCGGGTTGCCGATCTTTTGGGGATCACCGACAGTGATGATGAACGACGGTCCTAACGATCCACCGGCGTGGCTACTTCGTGTCGGCGAGCTCAGCTTGGGGACTGGCGGTAATGGTGGCGACGAGATGGGCTGTGAAAACCATGCAAGGACCAGCTCGTCAGACGAAACATTTTTACAACGCCATGCATAACCCAAATATCACTCACCTCAACTCCAGACACTGTCTCTGAGCCATTCACATCCTCATCACCTGTGACCACACTCTTACTATACGTCCCCCGAACGCTATTCGCTTCCTCACTCGCCCCGGACGTATGTCCGATCGACGCCCCCCCTCGATCCTGCTCCTCCTCCTCGCCCTCCGAATCCACAGGCCTTTCTTGAAAGATGTACTGCGCGAAAGCAGGATCCGTCACCGTATCTACATCCTGCATCTTGGAATCCGTCGATGTTCTATTCCGGTCTTCCGACGTCCCAGTCTCTTCCGTCTCCACGCGCAAAGCTTCCAGTCTCTCCTCGAGGTTATCAACCCCCCCACCACTCTTGTTCGCTGGCCAAGCGTTCGCGTTCGATTCCGATCCATTCACATCGCCCGTGTCCATAGGACTGACAATCGAATCGTACTTGGTTCTACCTTCTTCGTCCTCGTGGTCAGCATCGTTCGATACAACGGAGCGCATCGACGCGGCTTGGGAAGACACGCGCGAGATCGCTTTCAAAGGCTGCGAGTTGACCGTAGTCGTGGCCGAATCGTGGTCAGTCGAGGTAAGGGGTTGTTGGGGTGTTTCCGGACGCGATTCAGGGAGGTTCATCTCTAATATGGTGGGCGACAAAGGGGGTATCAATTCCGTAGATTCGGGAGGGATCGGTGCAGGCTCGGGTTCAACGGGAGCAGCCACTGGCTCGGTGGGATCCTTTGTCGGAAAAGCTGAGTTCGAAGGAACTTTGTCTGCTTGCTGCACGGTCGGCTCTATTGTCTGAGCGGGTTCCTTATCCTCTACAGTCTTGGTCGTTGTTGTCGTCGATGGTAGCACAGGTGTTATCGCGGCGGTAACGGCAGGTTTCCTTACTGGCCCCTTCTTCTCAAACTTGGGCCTGACCTCCTTTTCGTCATCTTCCTCAACTTCCAACCCCAACAAAGTCGCCAATGCCCCCGGAACGGTTTTTCTCCCAATCGAACTGACGGGTAGGACGGCGATCTTGCTTCCCAACGGACCTGCAACGCCTTCTCCTCGCTTGCTCGAGGCGGATGGGGTACTCTTCTTGAAGGAGGGGAGGATCGGCTTTTCCTCGCCCAATAGGGAGGAAAGATCAGGTTTGCGCGTGAGGGGTCGTTGCATCGCCGGTGGAGCGAACGAGGACAAGGGTGAGGTGGTGGTCGGGTCGACGTCAAAGACCGAGACGGGGAGACGGACGGGGGACAAGGGTGGGGGTGAGCCGAAAGGGGTCTGTTCCTCGACGGGCACCATCACGGACTGAGGAGGGGGCGAATAGGTCGACTGAAAGGGTGACTGTGGACCTGTCAAGTTGGTGAATCCTAGATCGTCGTGTTGGATATCTTGGCTGTCGCCAAAGAGCGCCGTGGCCCCTATCGTTGTCGTCGTGGACCGCACGAGCTCGTCGTCGTACTGCGATCGATCGTACGTCCTCGAGTAGGAGGGCGTCTCGGGTTCGGGAGCGTTCTCGCGTGTGAAGGTCGATCGACTCGGTGTGGCTCCGGTGTAGTCGTGGCCGGTGCTGATGTCGTACGAAGTTGTCTGCTGGGACGAACTCGGCCCAGCACCCGCCGTCGTCGAGCCGAATCCACCGAGATGACCACCTGAAGCGCTGACGGGCGAGATGGGAGGAGAGCGATAAAACCCAGAAGGTGCAGCAGGGGGGAGGTAGGTGCTGTTGGAGTGATCGAGCATCTGCGACGTCGAGGGCAAGTCCGCGAACGGGTTCGAGTTGAGGTCCTCCTCGTCGCCGGACCCACCCGTGGTGAACAGGGTCGAGCCACCTCCCAGTCCACCGGAGCGAGTCAATAGGTCGTCAAAGTTGTCATCTTCGTCGCGGAAACCCGACATGCTGCGCCGTGAGTCGGGGGGACCCAGATCGCGATCGGGGAGACTGAAGCCGAGTGATGGGTGACGAGTGACGAGTGCGCAAAGTGCGGCGGAGGGTCAAATTGTCAAAAGCGCATTAGCAACTTGGATCATCGAGTATTAGCCGCTCCATATCAAGCCCTTCTGACCTGATGCAGCACCTACACTTGTGCACTTGCGCACTCTTATGGTCAGGAACAGAGCCGATACGAGTTCTGTCGATGTTGATCCAAGACCATGCTTCACAGGACGTCACACTCTCATCGAATTGCTCATTCAAGTTCAAGTGCATGTGCGCAGTCGTAGCCCAGGCAAGAATAGAGGTCACCTCGCGCATCCTTCCCATTACAGCACGGGCCAAAGGCAAGCAAACTCAAACACAAAACGTCTCAAAGAAGCATAAGAGATCGTTCTGGTCAAATATCGCCGCAGACCTCGTAGCAAGATGATACACGGCGACGAGCGCAACAAGACCGCTCGATACTCAAAGGTGAGAATTCGAGGCGATCCCATAATCTCTGGAAAATGAGGGAAGGATTGTCCGTGTGGGGGGAAAGGGGAGGTTGAGGTGGGAGGTGGGAAACGTGAAAAGGAAAGAGTCGGACGAAAGAGACGACCGGGAAAGAAGAAAAGCGAACGAATGCTAGTTATGAACAGGAACCCATCGCGATATGCGACTGATTTACTTGGCTGTAGAGGCAGGTAAAATGTAGGAGGTCAGCACTAGTGCGTGAGGCGGCTCGCTGAGGAAGGCAACGTACGATAGCTGGCGGGCGAGATGGTCTTGATGGCCTTGCACTTGCTCGACTTGCCCGCCGGGTGGGGGTCGGGGGTCTTGGCTTGGCCCTGGTGGAAAGTCGAAACGGACTTCTTGCCGTTCTTGCCCTTGACGTAGTCTGCAGACACAAGCGATAATAGATGGGTCAATACCTAGTGGTTCGCACTGGTCTAGCAGGGCCATCGAAAAGATGACTACTCACACTCGCCCATGGGAAGGATCGTATCGTCGGCTGCGCAAGTGTCGAACGAGCCAGACTTGTAGTTTCCGGGCTCGTTCCTGCACACGATACGACGGCGGATGACAGGCGCACTTTTCAGCCACTTGACCCTTAGATCCGTAAGAGTATACTAAGCTACTGACCAGAAGCAACCCATGACGTCGTAGATGTGCTCGCACCAGCGCTTGGCGTCCTTGCCGGGCAGGCAGGCACGGATGCAGAACTCATTGTAGGCGATAAACTCGGTCCACTCCTGGATCTGAACTTTGCGACCGTCGACGTTGGCAATGACTATGCCACCCTTGGGGTTACCGGTACCGTCAGCGCCATGGGGGTCGAGCTCTCCACCCTGAGCGCGAGTGAAAGAGGGGCTCCGTTAGTCCTCGTCATTCTCCTCCTTTGGAGCCAAGATTCGCATGCGGGTACTCACCTCGTCACCCTTGGGGATGTTGATCTTGGTAAAATCTCCGACACCGGTGATCTGGATGTAGTGGGGCGTGCGGATGTAGTGGGCACCCTTGATTGTGCCCTTGGGCATGAGACGCGATCCGTGACCGGCGGTGGTGCAGTACGAAACAACGGTGGCCTCGGCGTCACCGACGGTCGACTTCTTTTGGGGAGCCCACAGGCAGAAATCCGTCAACGAGTTGATGTACACTGTTGGGATCGGCAGAGAGTTTGGCTCAGTCACGGTCGGCGGGGTCGTGGAGCAAGCGGAGACGTCGCGACCGTGACTTACGAGTTTGGCACTTGGCCGAAGGAGAGTCCTTCCTCCTGTAGCAATCATTGTATCTTTGACGGATATAGTGAGAGAGACATGGTCAGTACGTGCAATTGCGCCGACCACATGCATGTAGTGATAACCGCGAGGCGATTGCTCGTGCACAAATGTGTCGTGTCTTCGGAGCCCGAGCCAGAAATAGAGGACCCGCGCGTGGGCGAACGCGCGTCGGGTTCAGTCAACCGCAGCGCGTTGCACCGCCGCCCAGGTACGGGAGCGTCACTCAAGTGTGCTTCGTTGGGAAGCTCGAGCATGGCTTGACCACCGAAAATAACAATGATCTCATGAAGACGAAAAAGGTCCAGAGTAGCAAGTGACGAGTGGCGAAGTGTGCGCAAGCGACTCTTGTCGCGTCCGGGCTAGGCACAACTGCACCCGTTGGCGGCGCGTGTCGCTTCGACGTGTTGCACCAGCAAGGTAGCCCCGTCACGCAAAATGTTGCGTCGACATCCCCGAGGAGGAGATGAAAGAAAATCACGAAAGGAGGAAGAGGAACGTACCCAATCTGTCCAGACTCGGTGCGGACGGGGGGCTTGTTGGGGTTGACGACGACGTTACCGGCCGACACGAGGGTCGAGACCGCGAGGAGCGCGATGGGGAGAACGGAAAGCATGCTGTGTCGACGCGTAACAAAATGATCACATGGTGACGCAATCAGGTCGGACGGATGGCAAGGATGGACGTGTGGAGAGGATGGAGTATCGAGATCGTCGCGAAGCGGATTGCCAAGGATGCGGTTTATTGGATCAAACACAAAACAGGAGGCAAGCGGAGGCCGATCGAGCAGGGGCAGAAGACGGAAGAGAATGGGGGTCAGACATGCTCGAGTGGAGTGGAAGATACATTGGGGCGGGGGGTGGCGACTCACATGAAACCTGTAAGGAACGACGAAGGGTGAGTTGAGTAGAAGGGAAGAGAGAGCGGGAGCATGTCTATCGAGGCAGACCCTTTGAGAGTGCGAGGCCAAATTCCGCCAAAATGTGACCAAAACCGTTCGCTTTCCGCGAATAAAGACCCTATGGGCGTGCGCGTCAGCGATGCAGCCTCGCCTACGGTTGCCTCACGCGCCTTTGCAGAGTGCCTGAAAGCCCTTTTACGCTCGCTGTCAGTGTCACACCATGCGCGCCGGAAGGGCTACGGCAGCAGCGCGCCAGGGTCTTTTGACCGCCGCCAGTCGGCCGTTTTTTTTGTCCCGACGCGCGGCGCCGCTGCTGGACGCGCCCGTCCGAAAACAGCCAGGTGCCGAGCAAAACGCCAAGGAGGGGCTCGTCCGGAACAAGAAATTCCTGAGGAGTTTTTCTCCCCTCTATAAGGCTAGGTGCTTGAGCAAGAAGTTCCGTCTACGAAAGATCTGCTGGATCGTCAAGTTCTTGATGTTGGGACTGCTCATGATTCGGGAGCGAAGTCGGGCAGTGATTTGCCACGCGTACAAGAGCGATCGGCGGTTCGGAACTCGTAGGATGCCGATGGCATTGCGCGCAGATCCGCGCACAGCCACATGTGTCTTGATGAAAGCGTCCTCGAATTACGCCGGCCGCTACGCGCCCGATATCCACTCGAGCTTTCCAGTTCCAGATTCAGACAGCGACACCCACAAACTTGCACGTGCTAGACCGGAGTTTATCCCAGTCCCAGATCAAGCCTAGGAAGTTTGATTTGCAGGAAATGTGAGCAGTTACGTCTGCGAGAAGCGGAGTCCGAACCGCGATTTGCGATTTTCATCCCCGGCGCACTGTGCTCGTCAAGACGATGCACGGTCTGTCGGCGAAATCTAGAATCGTCGAGATGTGCCCCAGATGCAAGATTAATCCTTCCAGAGTAACTAGGTACCGTACTTACCTCAACCCTCGGTGGACTTTATCGACGCGCTAGCTCGCAGTCCTCGCAATATATAGCAGTACCTCCGAGGCGTTCTTTTTAAAGAAAGATCGACTGACATGAACTCGACGTTCTCATCCTCAAGGTGCTGGAATCTACGAAGGGGCGTGCTAAGCAAGAGACGGTGTCAACACCGACATCAAGTGAAACAGGTCGTTTTACAACAATCTACACAGCTGAGGTCATGATAGCTTGGTTTACTACTGCGACTTCAGCGGGAAACGCGTCAGAAGCTGGGAGGGGCGCTGTAGCGGAGGAACTAGGAAGACCCGGAAGGGAAGAAGCTGCCGCCTGATTGGGTCCGGGGCTCAACCAAAATTCTGGCTCGAGGACGTGTGGAGAAGCCGTCGTAAGTTCAGCAGTTGACGGCTTCTGAAGCGGCGGCGCGAATCCTCCGTTAGACTTGGTCGCAAGAGGAACCGTCGACGGCTCGGCTGGGGCGACGGCAGGGGTTGCGCGAGGCTCCGCAGCGGCAACGGGTAGGGAAGTGGTCAGGGCCTGTTGATCGGTGTTCGATGACTGAGCCAGAGGGGCTCTGTTCCACGTAAAGATCGTAATTTTGGGCACCATAGCAGGGTTTTCGGTCGAAATCGATGATAGTCCAGCGTGGCCGTTGGACTGGGCTGCAGCGGCGAAAGGTGGAGGCGGGATCGGCGCTGCTGGCACGGTGACGCCATTCGGCACGAGGGTCGCATGTCCACCGACGCTCGATGAACTCATACCACTGTCTCCAAAGCGCTGGTCCACACCGAGAGGTGGATTCACCTTCGCATTTGCTGACGCCCTCGGCTCCACATGAGGGGGCGAAATTGTGTCGGCATCTCCGACTCTTTTGCCACCGATTGAGAACCGAACAACGATGCCTGACGTCTTCGACGTGACGGATGATGTCGAGGGCGTCGATGACGAAGTCGAGGACGTGGCTTGTACTTCAACGTTCTTCTTGTCTTCCACCCCAGAGCGCCACCTCGGTGAACCAGCGCCCGTGTCATCTGCACCTCGCGATTGCTTTGACGCAGCAGCTGAACGAGAGGTTCCTGCCGCATCGGAGTGACGACCGCGACCTCTACGATGTGCCCCACGCGTCGCACCGCCAGTCGATAGCCTATGCACCGCAGGTCGTGACCCGTTCATCGACGTCACATCGATAGCCGGATCGTCTCGATCAAGTTCTGCTAGCGCCTTCTCGAACTCAATGGCGTCGCGTGCTGCCTCGGAAATCACTCGCTTGCGCTTCGATCGACGCGTTCCCGCGTCCTCCGAGTCTTCGGTCTCGTCCGAAATCTCGGCTGTCGAAGCTAGAGCGACTCGGTCCGAAAGCGCTGCAAACTGAGGATTGGCGACGCTGGTAATTGGAGCTGCAATCGGCAAGGACGACCGCGATGGCTCGGCGACGGGGCCAGCACGAGCACCGCTGGACGAAGACCCAGAGCCAGAGGGTCGACCACCAACAACAGGAGACGGTGTCGTATCCGTTTGGGCTTGAGCGGTTTGTTTGTCACGGGCCTGCCGTCGCTTGATGGTCGAGGAGGGGGTCACAATAAACTGCGACTTGCGGGCCGGCAGTTTTGGCTCCACTGGTGACGTCGCTTTGCTGCTTGGACGTTCCTTCGACACCGGCAAGGGCCCGATGCGGAACGTCGACTTGCGAGACTGCGGTTTCGGCTTCGCCGCGGGTGTGCTGGAGGATGAGCGAGTCGCTCCGTTACTCGGACCCACCTCGGGCCCCGATCGCTTCTTGGTGGACGACGCCACCAACGCGGGACTCGGTAAGAGTTTACCGGCACGGTTCGGCGGCGGGAGCGGCGGAGCGAAGCCGAGAGCGGACGTCGAAGAGAAGTCACTGCCGCTAGGCTTGACCTTGATCTTCGGGGTAGACGAAGAAGCCGAGGGAGACATGGATCGTTTCGATTTCGGCGACACGTGCGCGGGTGAGGGGCTGGCCTGCGTTGGACTCGGCTGTGGCGAGGGAGCTCGTATAGGCAGACCTGACAATCGCCTCGCTTTGTTCAACCTCGCGATGAGTCCCGCGAAGGAGAATCGCCAACTCGGAGGGAGATCCGTCGGAGTCGTCGATCCGGTCCACTTTTCTTCTATCTCTTGGGACGACTCGTCAATGTCCATGAAGGCATAGTGTGGCGGATCTCTCGCGGGCGTCGCACCGGTGGAGGCCGTCCAGCCGTTCGAGGAGGCTTCTGGTGAACCCGATGCGAACGCTGCTTTCGCACGCTTGGCCGTTGGTGGCTCGAGAGTCTCGGGGTGAACCTCTTCTTCGGAAGACGAAGACGAGCTGCGATTGCGTTTGAGGTCCAGTAGTCGAGCAGACACCTCGTGCAACCTGAGTTTCTTGGGAGATGGCGACTCCGGTAGAGCTGGAGACAGAAAGGTAAACGAGGGGCGCAACGTCAGTTCGTGAATATTCCTGGGCGTTCGTTGCTTCTTTGATAGAACCGACGTACGAGACAACGTCGAATCACGACTCCAAGAGGTGCCAGGCGGAACGCGAGGGAGGTTCTGCTTAAGCGGATTGAGCACCGGTTCGACGAGCGCATCGAGCCTTCGCGCCCTTCGCAAGAGCATGTAGGTATCATCGGGACTGGACTTGAAGGCGCGTGCATGCATCTGCATCGCCGTCAGGTTCGTTGCAGGGTCTCGGGCCGAGATGTCGTGGAGGACTTGATCTGGCGCTGCCGCACCAGAGTGCTCGTTGCACCAGATGGCCGCAACGAGTTCACCTTCCTCGTCTTTGAACTTGACTGTCGGTGTCTCTTTAGGCTTCTTCTTGCGTAGAGGGTGAACTTCGAAACCGAGTCGGTAGGCGGGCTTGATCCAGGCGCACGAGACGTGGAACATCTTCGGACACTGGGCGCACTTGACGCATGCGCCGACCGCATCCTTCTTGCAGAGAACACACGTCTTTAAGACCAGAACACAACGGCATCAGCATCCTCATCTCCGCAATGCAAGTTAAGCATGTGCCAACTCACAGCCAATCGTCGCTTGGAAGGAATCAAGGAAAGCCCTTCGGCATCGCCAAGATCAGAGGGCACAGTCAACTTGATCTCGGGGTGCCACACCGCACAGAGCAAGTGAATATAGTTGTCAAACTCGGTCAACTTCATGCAGTCGAGCGCGGTGAACCTTTTCGATTTTTGGACGGTGCGAGGCGGGCAGAGCAAGCATAACGGTTGGCGCTGCGAGGCAAAGCGATTTCGTCTGAGGTCAGCGAGGTGCTCCCGATGAAACGGAAGAACAACTCCAATCCACTCACTACTTTGAGCGACTCTTTCTTCCCTTCCTCGATGTCGCACAGGTCACAGATCCACTTTTTGAGGTTAGGGAAATTGAGCCCGTTGATGCCGTAGCACGAGACGTGAACAGTCATGCCACAATTGAGGCAGCTCGCATGCTCGCGCATCGGTGGAACACGCTTGCACAGCAGACACGGTCGCCATACAGGCTCGTGGGATCCACTTGCCACCGTCGCCTTGACCGGAACGACCGCACCCGTGGTCGCTCCTGCTCCCGCCTGGGTCGCAGTCGCCGTCATCGTCGTGTCGGAGGATGCAGCCACTTTCTTGCTCTTGAAGTCTCGCGGATTGTGAACAATGCCGTCGGGTAACGGCGCCGTCTTGGCGAGATCATCCGTGTCGGTCGGTGCGAACTGGACACCGTCTGTAGATCCGATTACTCGACTGTCAGCCAAAGGTCAGACTCAGCACGGTACAGAGTCATCGACTCACAATGTCGCCAGCGAATACCACATTCCTCGCACATGACGCAAGGCTCGGGTGTGACGAGATCATCGTTGAGCGTGTCAGGGCAGAGATACCACTTGGGGGTTTTGGTGATATCGCAAATGGAGCATGTCCATTCCTTCTTGCCTACGACGACGGACTTGGGAGCATCGACGACGGACTCGCCATCGCTATCATTCGCATTCGAAGAATCCTGGCCCAACGCCACCCGCCCACCATTCTTGGCCGAGCTCTTCTTCTTCTTCTTATCCGGGCTCGCCGCCGAAGCCGCCATCGCCCTCTCGTCCATCTGAGCGGGGATGTCCTCTTGCACCAAATGACCCATGTGAATGTAGTAGCGCTTGACAACGTCACGCATCTTCTTGTTCGGCAAAAGACTCTTGCGAATTTCTTCAATATCGTTGAGATGTTTCTGGACACCGTCGGACAACTTCTTGCGATCGGCTTCGGTCCAGGGTGGGAACCCGAGATCGTTTTGGGTGAGCTTACGCATCGCGTCAAGGGCAGTCGCGACCTCGTGCTTATCGTCCGAGACGAGAAGGGATAAAACTCGATTCAGCGCATCGACGCCTGCGTGTCGGTACAAGATCATTCGCTTGACCTCTTCCACCACTTCGTCGAGCAAGAAGTCGTCGATCCCGAGCTTGGGATCCGCGATGACGCCAGCCAATTCATCGTCCTCTCCCCGACGAATCGTTTGCATGTTTAAGAGTTTCTTCTTGATCTTGGGTAGTGCCGACGTCGAGCCATCGACCTTGCGTCGAGGCTTGGAAGCGACCGCTCCGAACATGGGTGCTGGAGCCTCGGGCTCAGCTTTTGCGTAGTCCCATGCCGGAATCGTGATCTGGTAACGATGTCCGAGTCGAGTTCCGGTGCGCGGATAAATGGAATCGTGGGGATCGAGAACCGAGTTCGAAGGAGTGTGCATGCCGTAGTAGCGGAAAGGCCAACCGTTGAGCATACGCCACTGACGTGACTCGGCATGAGGACCCCGTTTGCCTGTCACGCACAAGAATGAAACGAAGGGTCAGAAGATGTGGTCACACCATGACATGAAAACTATCCGATCATTCTGCACTGACCCAAATCCGCTTCTTTGCCTTTCCCCCTGTCCTGCGCACTTGCCGCCGATTCGGCAGAGCATTCCGACCCCTTCGCAGTGGCAAGCTTGGTCCCGTTCTTGAGGGCATCCTTCGAGGACGAGTCAGGAACGCTGGATCCTTTCCCATTGGATTTGTGGGGTTTTGGAGCGATAGCGGCATGTCGTGTCGGAGCGATCCCTGTCTCCATGTAAGCATCGACCTCGACCTGATGCGCGCGAGCACAGGGCGCGCACGCCCATGCCCAGCCGGCTTTAGGTTTTTGCGCCAAGGGGGGGTCGACGCAGCCGAGATGAAAGACCTTGGCGCATCGAGCACAAATGACCGAATCCGAGCTGCGAAATCGTGGTTCAAGGGGAAAGGACGGGAGATCAGCACCGTTTCGACGTGATGTGGCCTCGATGGGGGATAGGAGAGGGTCTCGCACCTCGCCGCCCATTCTGAGCACTTTGAACAGCCGCGCTGGGCGTCGCAAAGTTCGTTCGTCATGGACGGTTCGCAGAGGATGAACTCGAAATGTGTCGTCAGATGTTTGACAACATCGGCTGTGTATGAGTGTCATAGTCGAGTAAGGTCAGTGAAACGTTGGACTCGATCCCTGTGGGTGCACACCGTGGAACTAACGAGGAGCGTTTTGGACCTTGTTCACCGGGACCGCGTCAAAGTAACGGTGCAGGTAGCGATCGTAAACCTTTCAAGAGGAGATGAAAAGGTCAATCCAGGGATTTCAGAAAAACCGCGACTTGATGGTCGTTCGAATGCAACCCACCTGGGACCAGTAGAAAGCATCGGGCAGCGCTTTGAAGGCACGCATGTCGGCAATGTGTTCCTTGTGCTGCACGGTGCAAACGTGTCGGATGTAGGCGATCGGAATGACGTCGGCATGCATCGTGGCTACGACTAGTCGAAAGTCGGCGACGTATCTTTTGGAACCCCGGAATAGCCGCGGGGAATGACCAGGATCGGAGAGATGACCATCGAGGACGAGGAGCGTGTCGCAGAAGCAAGTGTCAGCTCTATGGACAGGAGAGTCCAAATACGATAGGCTTGGTACGGCCCAATGATTCTCACCTGCTCGTGATATCCCTCGACCGGAGATAGTAGTTGACTCGAACGCGGGGGACCGTGTTGGACACCTTGGTCGACGCGGGTCGCTTGGACGAGGACCCTTGGGTTGTTGGCGTCGATGATCCAGAGCTGACCACGGGGGGTAGCACTTCGAGGATACGTGCTACGAGATAAGGTTCTCCCTCTCGATCGAGCCATGGTGCGGAAACGAGAGCGTGGTCTGCAACAAACCATAGCCCGATTCCGGTCAGCGACTTTGACGAGAGAGAGCGGGAGAGGGGACGGAGGAAGGGGAGACGACCAGCAACGAGCTCGGCGCTGAGCAAAGCGCAGGAAGGGAACACGTACCATTGACCTCGAGCACCTTTCCCTTTACTTCGAGCTTGCCCGTGGATGCGTTGATGCGCGGCGCCATGCTGACGAAGCGATGTACCGCGTCCGGGACTCAGCGACCAGCGACCCGCTCCAGGCCAGCACGAGTTGGCTGCCAATCAGGGAGGGGAGATCGAGCCGATTCGAGGCGTCGAAAGGATGGCGCGAGTCGCTACAGTGGAGGCCGACCAGGAATCGAGTTCGGACGAGACGTAACACGTCCGAATCACGACCTTGCAAGGTGAAGGAGAAAGGGTCGATTCTTCGGCTGTAGAGGAAGAATCGACTCGGGGGCAAAGTGAGGCGCAGGAAGAGAAGAAGCGCGCGTGCTCCATCTCGGACAGAGAGTCAATGCCCTCGAGCTCAGCCGCATCGGACTCGGCCATTATCATCTAAACTACCGCACAGAGGTCTTTCAGAGAGATTTCTCCGGCGGCGGCTTGTCTATAGCAAGAGTTGCAGTATCTGATTACTCACAGAGCCAGCACCGTCTTGGCCCGTTCGAGGTGTGAGTCGAAAGCCTCATTGATGGCGAGTGACCTCGATAGCAGTCCCACGCAACGGACTAGTGCGAGTTCAACGTATTCATTGTGCGGTTTTCAGCTCAAAACACCGTCATGGTGGTTTGTTGCGCCTTTGCATCCCCCAAAGCTCCTCGGCAAGGTCAATAACCTGACGGGGCAAATGGCGCCGACTCTAAAAGAATCGCCAACCCAAATCTTTGCCTCTCTACAGGCTTCGAACATGGTCACTAGCGCCAAATGAAGCCTTCTTGTCGTTTTTAAGCGACTTTCCAACGGCGTCACGTCGAGTTTTCCCATTTTTACGCCGCCGATGGCCTCTGAGCTCGAAAGCGAGTTGGCTCGGCGGATCGAAACTTGTTCCTCGGCGTGCGCAGGCTGACTCTTGGCCAGTCGATTCGCTCACTGTTGGTGACCTTGTGCAGAGCAAAAGTTATTTTCGTGTAGAGGCACGGTGTGTTTCTCTCAAGGTCGTTTCGATGATTGAGTCACGCTTTGTCCCCCAAGCCCATGCTCGGCCCAGCCTCAGTGCACTCCGAGTAATCGAGCAAGGGGTCATAGCGGCAGCACTCGGTGCGTCAGCCGAGGGCCGAGGGGGCTAAAGAGGGGGCGGCAGCCAGCCCGCAGCGAGAGCGCCTCTCTCTCCTCTCCCTGCCGGCTCGCCATCACGTCATACCGCGCCGAGTTTGGACTTGTGGCGTTGAAGTGGACCGAAGCAGCGGTCTTCTCCTTGTCGTTCTCGCTCGGTGTGCGCCGCTGTCGAGTGCTCTGGGTCGCTTCTGGTGCTGTGTGCTGTGACTCGTGTCGTGTGAGACTTACGATCCTGCTCGACCAGGCTCGGCTCGACCAGGCTCGGCTCGACCGCGCGGAGACGGCCAACACCAGCCAACCAAGCCAACGCGCTCCTCGTTCGACCGGCCTGACTCGCCTCGAGCTCGGCTGCCTGCGATGGACCTCGATAGACCGCCACCCTCACCCGAGCTACTGGTCCGACGAGCAGTGTCCGAGTCACGGAGGCAGTATGTGCTCGGCACGACCTTGTTGCTCGGTGTGGTCCTGCTTTGGGTCTCGGTACGTGCCTCTGGACGCCTTCTTGCCTTGCGATCGCCGCGAGAACCGGAACGAACCACGCCGCGGATCCTCATAGACCGTCGTGCTCGTATCACCGCCCGAGTCGGGTATTGTTGCTGACTCATCTCATTCCGGAATCCACAGTCTTCTTTTCTCATGAACGTCAGTCCCACCGCAATCCCACCACTTGGCCCAGTGGCCCCCAGCCTAGGTCACCCGAGCTCGACGACTCAAACTCGCTCTGGCTGGCTTGCTTGCTTCCACAGTCCATGTTCACCTCGATGAACTACAACAAGCCATTCCTCGTCACCTATCTGTGCACCGCAACTTTCACCTTCTACCTCATACGGCCAACATGGACCTATCTCCAGCTCGAGCACGAGAGGAAACGGATCGCACGGAGCGGGTCAACCACGGTCGAAACCACAAGTCGACCCCGAGCGCATGCCGCCACCAAAAGTTCTGAACGGTTGGCAAGGTGAGATATGCACCGGATCGAGATGGTGTCTGCGATGTCGGGATAGCTTGCTGACCACGCGTGCGCTCCGTCGACCGGCTTTTACTCTAGCGTGCTTGATCCGGTGGGGTCCATCACCGATTCAGATGGGAACGTCTACATGAGGCCGGATGTGAGTGCTCAAGTAGGCTTGCATTATTTTTGTTGTGTGGAGGCCACCAAGCTGAGTTCAGTCATACGTCTCTACCTCAGTTCGCCTTCCGAGCCCGATCCCAATCCCGGTCCATTTCTCGACCTCGATCTCTGCTCGCTTCGAATGCGAACGGCTCGGCTGTTCACATCGCCGGTCGACCGCTTTCCATCATGTCGAACGATCCTCCTTTAACAATAAGAGAGACCGCCTCGTTGGCCTTGCTCTTCTGCGGTCTGTGGTTTTCGGCGAACTGGTCGATGAATGCGAGTTTGGGCTATACGAGCGTGTCGAGCACGACTATCCTGTCGAGCATGAGTGGTCAGTTGCCCACAGTGATTACGTGTTGGTTCGGATCCATTAATTGACGCTGGCTGTGCGAATTGTGCAGGATTCTTCACACTGGCCGTTGGGTCATGCGTTGGTGTGGAGGCGTTCACATCGGGCAAGCTCGGTTCGGTCGT
Source organism: Microbotryum silenes-acaulis (assembly GCA_003665825.1). Classification (NCBI taxonomy): domain Eukaryota; kingdom Fungi; phylum Basidiomycota; class Microbotryomycetes; order Microbotryales; family Microbotryaceae; genus Microbotryum; species Microbotryum silenes-acaulis. The sequence goes on from QPFY01000009.1 coordinate 1,155,815, forward strand.
GTTATCGTGAGTTGCTGCTTTATTCGCCTCCTCATTCAACACTAAATTGACAGGATCGATGCCCTCACAGGATCCTCGGCGTCATCATCATCTCCAAGTTCGACTCTACCCTACCGCCGACCACAGCCCCTTTCCCTCTCCTCGGCGACTCGCTCGCTCTCCTCTCCGCCCTGGCCTATGCCTTCTACGTCATCCTACTCAAAGTGCGCATACGCACCGAAGCACGAGTCTCAATGACGCTCTTCTTCGGCTTCGTCGGCCTGTTCAACATCCTCCTCATTTGGCCCATCGGCGTCATCCTTCACCTGACGCGCATCGAGCGCTTCGAATTGCCGCACGGAGGTATGCTCTGGTTATCAATCGCGATCAACGCCATGATCACCTTCGTAAGCGACGCTCTATACCTCAAAGCCATGTTGATGACTTCGCCTTTGGCGGTCACGCTCGGGATCTCGTTGACGATCCCTTTGGCGATCGTCGGTGATTGGTGGAGAGGTTCGGTCGTGGGTTGGAAGACCGTACTGGGAGGGACGTTGGTCTTGGGTAGCTTCCTCGCGAATGGTCTCATGGATTTGAGGAGTGCCAAGCAGGTCTTGGAAGAGGTCAATGGCGATTCGAGCTTATCGTCGGATGATGGATCGGAGCGGGAGAGATTGTTATCGGAACGGCGGATATAGATTGATTGATGCGGGACTTGTTGGCTGGTGCGTGTTCATCTAGAACCTTTTGTTGTAATGAGTACATTATTTCCTAGAATTCCTGGGACGATCAACAGCACAAAGACATCTTTTCATGAGAAGGTTTCTTATTCGGATTCTATTAGATGGCCTCACGGGATCACACTACGACAACTCGAGACTCGGGGCATTTTTCTAAGGGAACTACTTTGGGGAAGGAAAACGGAACGCACTCTCTATCAAGAACTGAGGGCATGAGAATACCTATCAAACCTGTGAAAACTTAGTGACATGGGAATTTTTCACGTTCAGAAATCAAACTTGGCGATTTGAACCTCGACCGAAGAATCAAATTCGCGCGCTGCCAACCTAACTTCCTCATTCAAAGTATCCGGACCGCACGAAACGATGAGCGCGCGACCGAAGCGTTGTTCGCCACTCTCGATGGCTTGACTTAAGAGACGGATCGTATCCGGTCGACCACGGTGAACGCGGACGAAAGGTCCCACAAAAGAATCGCCTTTGGCCTCTTCCCCGAACGAGTATTTACGTTCAGGCATCTCGGAAGGGGTCGTAAGTCCTGAATCGTCGTTGGAAGAAGAAGCGCCGGGCGATACTACGTCTTCGATGGAGGGGAGCGTTCCGGGTTCGAGAGCTTCGGCTCCGTGACGGGTGATGTAGATGTCGATCGAGAGGGCGATGGATGTCGAGGTTGCGAGTTCTTGGCAAGCCGTCAGTTGGGGACGGATCCATTCGATTTGCTCTGTGCAAGTTAGGAGGTATGTTTTTCGATTCAAAGTCAGTTCAGCCTCGGGAAACAAGCTCAGATCGTTTGTGCTTACCTTTGCTTTGGATAGCCCAAACGAGGTTGACCTTTCTGAGCACGCGAGAAGGTTGTGACATCGCTTGACCCAAGATGGAGGAGACGTGCGTGATTCCCGAACCACCAGCGACGAGGACGAGCGACTCGACGGCACCTTCGTCCCTCAGGTCGGAAGAGGCCAGACCCCCATGGGGACCTTCGACCGAGATTAGAACACCAACGGATTCGACACCTTTTTGAGCACACATTGAGGCAACGCGTTTCGCGAGACTTTGGGTCATGCCTGATTTGATCCTCATGACGAGCTCGATGTGATCGATCTTATCGCCACTCGCGTTGGCAATAGAGAAAGGATGACTTTGTCCGTAAACCCAAGGGGTCTTCATCATCTGAATACCCCAGAATGAGACGTAGACATGTTGACCTGCGGACCAGGCGTTGGAAGGGAACGGGATCGAGAGCAAGATGGCGCCGCTGACGACTCGGGCTTGCGCGTTGATGAGCGGTTGACGCAGCGCGAAGAAGCTCGAGATGTGCAGGACGAGTCGTGTGAGTCGCTCGAAAACCCAGATACCGACAGCGGCCCACACCCAGGTGCGCATGATGGGACGGTCTGAATGGTACAAAAACTTCCTCGCGAGGTCAGTGCCGAGTTTGTAGCAAAAGAGGAAAGCCTGCCACATTCTCCACTTACGATACCAGGCACCGACCAGCATAAACACGGCGCCAATGAGGTGCATAAGGAGCAAGATCTCGTACATTCTCACGCGGAGGAATCTGAAGTAAATCAAGCAGTTGATGGCGCTGCCCACTAGCGCGACGATCCCGAGCCTGACGATAGGGGCTCGAGAGTGAGTGAGTGGGGACGAAGATGCGGCTCTTACAAGCAAAGGATTACTTACTTGAAATACATCTCAGTCCACTCCTCGTGCAGTGATTCAGCTCCGGGTCCGTTGAGATAGTAGCCGATGTATGAAAAGGCGTGGACGAAACTTTGTAGGAACTGCGGCGAACCAGGAATGAAGCATTGGTTAATTGTGGCGAGTCACGGACAGGCAGGAGTTTGTTCAAATACGTACCACAAGAAAACCCAAGATTTTGTGGTAGAATCGAACGATCTACAAAAAATTGATGACCCGTGAGCTTGAGCATAGTTGCGGTGTGTGTTGGGCAAGCCCCTGGACCGACCTGATATTCGAAGCCTAATTGGGAAAAGAAGTGATCGGATTACAAGTCAGCCGCAAGCACACAACCAGCTCACTATAGACAGAGGGCCGTTCCAAACTATACTCACCAGTCAGGAAGACGACGACAGAGTTTCGGCCCGCAAAAAGATACCTGCGAGAGATGATCGTAAGCGGGTTGCTTCTTAGCTCGCCAACGGGGCGAAGCCTCCGCCTCGAGCAGGGCTCACAAGAGGGGGAAATTGGCGGCGGCCATTCGTCCACAGCGACGGGAAAATGCGCGCGGTACATTTGAGCGAAGAGTAGCAGGAGTGTGCAATTTGGTGTCCACGACGAGACAAGCAATCTATGTATTTTCGAGAGAAGGCATCGTCAGGGCGGGAAAAGACCGATAGGAGACGTAGGTCACTTTATTGTGGGATCGAACTTGCAATGTTGAGCTGGAGGCCAAGATTTTGGTTGTTGACGAGTCAGTAGAGGTCGGATGCGATGTGATGGTTGGTAGGTGGATTTCGGCACTGACCGTAACTATGAGCGTCACGAGCAAAGCTCGCATGCGAGTCCATTCCGGCGTGAACGGCCAAACGCCGAGGGGTTTTGCCATCCATGTATCGACAGTATCGCTGAGTCGAAGTAAAGCCGGACGCTCGACAAGAACCGCATGCGACCCTTTCTCGGATGTGACGACGGCCGTTTCACGAGCGACTCGGGCTCGACGAGCAAGCACGAACCAGTGTACTTGTCGCAGAACGTGACGAAGTACAAAGAGGCCTAGAACACCAGCAGCAATATAGTTGTAAGTCCTGGTGACTCCTGTTGATATAATTGAACCAGGTTCGTTTAGCTCCAATGTGTTAAGGAAAGGTTCCAACAGATCACATAAGATTGCTTACGAAGCGAGGCGATGACTTGACGGGCCTTCTCGGCCTTATCTGCGGCTGTTTGACCTCCTTTCGCTGGGGCGGCGCCCTTGGTTGCGGCGGCGGCGGCGCCGCGCACGATCAAGCTGGCGTACGGCGTCATGTTGGAACTAAGGAGCGGGACGAAGACTGATCCGGAGATACTGGTCTTGCGTTATGGAGTTGGTGGACGGATGCAAAGAACGAAACGGACCAGGTCCCTCGAAGCTCCAAGGTAGACTTATGAGTCTGCGAGATCGACCGCTCCTGATCAGTTGAAATTCGCGGCTCCGCACCTTCGCGGGTTGGTCAAATGCCTTCGCAACGGATCTGATCATCTGGTGGGCTAGAATATGCTGCGAAACCCTGACGATAACCAATCAACGTGGAGGAGCGCAGCTCATTCGAGCGCTACTTTCGCGGTGGGATCACGGAAAACCTTCATGAGCAGTTTTCGCGACTCTGCTCGAACAGGCCTAGTTGTCCGGGGCATGTCCGTGATCGGGCCGTTGCCGCGTGCGACGCCCCTCGAAAGAAAAACACTGTAAAGTGCAGTGTGAGCAACTCGAAATGGCGATGCTGATGTAGATCTTGTATGGTAGGTCAAATCCTTCAACTTCACCGTACCAATCATACCGGTTGGGAGGTTCTGAGGTAGGTACGTACATTGAACGCTGTACCGCGGCAGCAGGCTTCGTTCAAGCGATTTTCCCGGCTCAGGGTCAACCCCGCGTTTCGGTCGCGTGGGGGACGCGCTAGCCACGAACTCAGAAGCTCCAAGAAGTCAGGGTCAGGGGCTCAAGGTTCTCGTCTACATTTTTTTTGAAGTTGTATTGTCATTCTGACCTTGAAATTCTCGTACTTACCTAAGCAGGCTGTTCGCGCTGGAGCTCCAGACCTTGACAGAAAGCTACTGCGACTAGGCGAGGCCTAGATGCCGAGGCCGGTGTACGCAACTTGCATGTACAGCTCAAGGCTACGCTTAAGCTTACAGCCCCGTTTCTATGTTCAGATGCTTGTTCGGGCGTCCATTAGGTCAAACAGAAACCTCCATTTCAATAGAGCCCTATAGGATTATGTGTGCGACACGCGAGGGGGAAATTCAAGCTGCCGGCCGTGTGCCCATCACGGTCGGCAATGCACGTCAAGAGAACAGTTCGAGCTGACCTGCTCAGTAAATCTGTTACATCGAGAGGATATGACCAGAATGGTGCCGCTGGACTTTCAGACCGGCTGCTTACTCTGTAGCAAACAAAAGAGGCATTCCGTCAGCTGGGCGAGACTGGTGGCTTTGCTTAAAAGTCGATGCGGATTATAAAGCGAACGCGCCGAACACTCAGATACCGTTGTTAGAATGAATTCGTCACTCGACTTCGTCGCCAAACGAAGCGCGTAGGACAGTGTGAATAGTTCTGTCATCATAGTGCGCGGTCGTCGTCCACTTTGGAGCGCGGAAAGCCCAGGGGTGGGAGATTCCAGATTGGGATAAGGCGGAGGGACGGGGAAGATCGTTTATTCACGGATAGAAGAAGCAAGGAACTTACAAGTGCTGATTGAGACCCCGGAAAAAGCGCGAATCCAAGACAGAGAAAAGAAGCAAGATGGGGGAGGGAGCAGGAGGGCAACCACGCCGCGCCGCCAAAAAAAGGGAGAGAACGGTCGGACCAGATTGGTCAGAGCCGCCGTGGGGGGGGGGGTTGTCAAGATCCCACGAAAAGCAGGAACGTTGTGCGCGTATCCGGAGCTCGGATCGGGTTCGAACAGAGTATCAGGTGGGGCGGAGCGTTCACACTTCGCCAGGCAGCAACTGGGTTGACGGTGGCGGGTCAGAGAAAAGCGCACGATCGGCGATCCTTGTTGCGAAGTGGGCCCGGAGAGGCTCACACAAGGACCCCCGAAAGCCCAGCCGGAAGCGCATTTTTTTTTTTTTTGACATTTTGAGGACCCAAAATCCTGAAAATCGTCGAGGCGCATTGCAAAAAATTGACATTTTGGGACGAAACACACGTTTCGCCCCCGAGGCGCATGTCCAGATTTTGACATTTTCCCGTGAGTCGGCCCAATTTTGGCCTACCCTGAGCAGCCTACGGCATGGCTTTGGGCCCGTTTGCCTTCGCTTCGAAACGCGCTTCGCGATGCTCGCGCTTGAACAAGTCACTAGCCATTTTCGGTAATCACTTTAGTTCAGTGGCTGTTAGAGAATATTAGGGATTAGGTACCCCTATCAAGTAAAATAAAAATAAAAATAACTTCCCACTGCTGATATTGACGGGGCCCCTGAGGTTCCGTTCCGCTTCACTTCGTTCTGACACTGGAGCATAGCACGACGAAATGATTCCATGCTTGTTTCTCGACGAAGATCAGGACTACTATTTGCACGACGATGACTTCAATCGATTACCGCCGCTCACCAACATGACGGTTGCCGAGCTCCTCGCCTTCGATGTCGCTCCCGCCGACGCGTCTCTTCACATCGAGTTGTCCAAAGACGAGCCCACCCAGTATTCGACCTTACCCTACCCGACTCTTCAGACCAGAGACGCGGGGGTTAGTCCGTGGTTGAACGATATGTAGTCGTTGACGGGCCTAATGACTCGATGACCTGTCGACCATCAATCATGCGGAACGGCATAGTGCCATCAATGAGGTGTGTGGAATAGCATGTTTTCTTGATGAGGCGAAGCTCCTGTACGACGACATTTGAGAGTAGAACCAACGAGGCGAGCGTGTCTTGGTTGCAGTGGTTTGTTGTCACTTTGCTGTAGATGTATCGCACTGTAGGACACAAGACTTGTGTCAAACGAGAACTTCACAGCTCAACTGCCACTCAAAACAAGACACGCTCGCCTCGTTGGTTCTACTCTCAAATGTCGTCGTACAGGAGCTTCGCCTCATCAAGAAAACATGCTATTCCACACACCTCATTGATGGCACTATGCCGTTCCGCATGATTGAAGGTCGACAGGTCATCGAGTCATTAGGCCCGTCAACGACTACATATCGTTCAACCACGGACCTTACGTCATGTTACCCGGACGAGCGCCTAATCAGCACGAGCGCACATGCCGAGCAAAGGTTTGCCGCCCTTCGGAGCGTGCCCGGCCTGCGAGATGCCGCCGGCAGAACCTCTACAAGCCGCACAAATGCCACCGCGGAAACAAGGAGCTCAACTTCAGCAAAAAGGAAGTCTGACAACGAAGCAGCGAGCCAGCCAGCAAAGCAAGGAAGGCTTGTTTGAAGCCTGGAGCCACGCGCAACACCAGCCGAAGCGACGCCGCAACACCTCGGGCAGACATAAAAAGTACGCCTCAACAGGCGCGCGCGCAGCGCCCTCCCACGCGTCTTCCAAGCCACAATCTCGGCGGGTTGCAACCTTGCTACCCCAGGTAGCAGATTAGGCCCAGGTTGCGCCCAACTCTCTGCTTCGAGTCGATTCTGTGTACACACAACACTCTCACAGCTGCTAGATTGATAAGGAAAGTGCGTAGTAGATGCATTCCTTCCTTCATCTTTTTCTCGCATCTTTCGGGTGCCGTCAGAGTCACATGTCCGAAGCGGTCGCGCGGGATTTCGGTCCCCGAGATCGAAGGGTCCGAGCACACGCGTTGGCGGCGGTCGGCTACGCGCGCCGAGGCCTAGCGCAACACGCGAGGGACCTTCCACTTGACTTGCCGCCTCACCTCGTTGCTTCCGCTACAGCTCATTGCAGCGTCGCCATCGACTGTACAGGCCCCACGGCTCGCGTTCGCCCTCTTGTTCATGCACTTGACTCGGCGTCGCCATGCCGCCGAAGAGAAGATACAAGTCCAAACCGTCAGTCTACAAATTGCAGGTCACCTTCTGTGCCTCCGAGTCGCGGTGTGCTACGGACGTCGAACGCTTGGCCCAACTAGGGTTCATCTCTTCGACCGCTTCAATGCCGATGACCGCCTTCTCATTTCGACTGGTCGAGCAGGCCCACGCGAGCTGGAAGGTCAGCCCCCGCGCTCTCACCGGCTATGCGGACGGCCTCAAAGAGTATTACTCCCGCTGTGGGTGGGGTCGGGGTCACTATACGGGACATCCTTGGGTGAGTTTGGACGCCGCCATCGTTTCAGGGGCACATGCTTAAAGCCTGCCTTCCGCGCATGCAGGACAAAGACCTTCGGAAGCAACGCGATCGACGAGTACCGCGCTCTCGAAACATGCGAGAAGGACAGCGGGGACCTTCTCGTAGGCACTGTCGATTCGTTCAAACAAGTGACCCGCGTGCTTCGGGCCAACGTGACTTAATCAACCTTGTCACGACGTCACATTGGATTACGTGCTTGCATACGACGGCAACTTTCAGCAAACGCGTGAGAAAAACTCGAAGCACGACGTCCAAGGAATCGTTCCGGACAATATCTTGGCTGAGGAAGAGGTTCAGGCGATGAAGGCCGAGGTGGAAGCTTCGGTGCGGCCGACCAAAAAGGTGAGTAATGCCGCTGCATTTGCCTTAATGGGATCGCTTACCTCTACACCCACCCACCCTCGTAGGCGTGCACAGAGTCGTGGAAGGCTGCCGACGACGGAGCTGGCTCAACCTCGTCACGAGTAGTAAATGCGCCTATACTTTCCTATCATTTGTCACCAGAGGCAGCTCCTGCCAAAGCTTTTCAAGCGACTGGAGTTCGCCACGAGCGTCTTCCATGCATACGCCCATATCTGGTCCTGCCAAGTCGAGTTCAACCCCCGCCTCATTCCAAACTTCGATGGAGAGGGCTGTGAGCGATTGTGGAGCGGGCTACGGTCGCTCATTCCGAAGGATCGAGTCGGTGAGGAGAAGGCGCGGATCGGCGCCGAGGTGCGGCAAGCTTTGGCTTGGATCGAAGATGAAAAGACTCGTATCACTAGTTGCCAAACACTTTGGACTAACGTGTCGGGTAAGTTTTCGATACAGCGTGCTCCATATCACCTCTTATGTCGCCCTGACATCTTTCAAACCATCCCAACAGATACCCTTCCTGAATTGATCGACCCAGCTGATGCCAAGTCCATATTCGGCACTGAAGATGTTGAAGAGATCCGAGACCGCGCGCTCATTATACTGGATCGCCGGATGGAGCTTCTTCAGCTGCGCGAATGCTCTTGGTCCCAGAACGACCATTTCTTCGATATTTGGCTCGACACTTGCGGGCAGTCAGAGGGCGATTCCGAGCCCATGCCTCCTGCACTGTCAAAATTTCGTGGTTTACATCAACGATTGAAAGCGACGGGAAGAAGTGTCAAGAAGGCGAAACATCACCAGCTACCTGCACATAATCGATCGGGAACACGCGGTCCTATGGAGACATCTGGCCTCGACGACTCGGCGCGGCCTCCACCGCTGGCCCGTGACGTTCAGCAAGTGCGGGTCATTCAGGCGCAGATGGATATGAGCGACGAGGCTCAACTCGCAAAGGAGGTGGGGCCTTTCTCCGCATAACTCCTCGAGCAGGACGGTGAGATGGGCAGCTCTTCGGATGAAAGCTACGGCGATGACTTTGCTGGTCAGGAAGACGAATACTTCTCGGGCGTTTAGACCAGCTTCTGATTTAGATGAATTAGTGGAGCAACTTAATGTTGAAACAATGGACATGGTGTTTGCAAACTAAAGTTGTCTCAATTGCGGTGGGTGAGAGTGATATCACCGTCTCATAGAGAGAAATATTGTCAGACCTAATCCCTGGGCTGCGCCTGCCTTACTCCTGCCGGGTGACTTGCCGGGTGACTTTTCAATCAAAGCGCATGCAACTGCTCGAGTACCTAGAATGTCTACCACGTGAAAATAGGTGAGTGGGTTTGATCAATATAGAGAATGTATCTCCTACCCTCGGACAGGGTTGAATAGCAAAGTTGGCATGTGCGTGCAAGCCCTTCTTCCGAACAAGATGGCTCGGCGGCTCTCTCTCTCTGAGGATTCCTGCTCGAAGGATTCGACTTCCTGCCATGGCGCGGCCAAAGACCCTTTGCACCGATCTCGATCCCTGCTACTGAGACTTGCGCCTGTTTTAAGAAGAGCTTGGTGTCAAGATCTCAAGATCAAGTCTAGTCTATGCTCGACGGGGGCAGAAGTGCTGACAATTCATTTTAGTGCGGCGAATGCAAGAATTCTCTCTGCTTTGAGCACTCACCATGTGGCCTGAGGATTGGCGGCCTACCTCATTGATGAGAGGGAATGTTTATCAAGTAAAAGGTAGGTATGAGCGGCCATCGATCATGTCTCGGAGTCAATTGAGGTTTTCGCTGCAAGAGCCTGTTACAAGCCTAAGCCTTCCATGTTTTCACCGAACCTACTATCGAGTTCGACCCACCTTTCATCAAGCACGTACTTTGTCGCTACTTCGCTACTTACGACTGATTACCTACGTGTTCCGCTCCGCTTGCGCGTTCAGGGGCTCAGATCAGTTCGCCTTCTTCTGGGAGCGCGCGCCGCTTGAAGTCAGCCGGCCGGGGGTCGTCACCGTGGCCCAGCAGCTCTGATTGGCACTTTGGCGAAGACCGAGCCCGGCCAGATGCAACCCTTGCCCGTTCACTTTAGTGCTAATAGATAATAAAAAGATGCTAACATACACTGCAATTAGTGGAAGCGCGTTGCGAATTCTGTTCATTCATTCTTTGCTCAAAGAGTCACTTCCGGAAAGCAGACGCTCCGGAGCACTCCAATCTCACTGGGCAATTCAACTCTACATAATACTTCGAAAACAACCCAGAACAAGAAGGATAATGTTTGTGAGCAGGATTACGTCACTGGCACATCCCACGTCAACAAGGAGAGGTCGGCGGTCTCGAGCGGCCCAGGGAGGCACGAAGGGCAACGAACAATCGCCCTCTCCGCCTCTAGTCACCAAGAGCCGGATGCATATGAAGCATAACTATGAAATAACTATTGTGGTGGCCTGTGTTGTCCAACGAATTCTGGCCCTTCAACAGCCAAGATCTCCGCACCGCATGCGCGTCGACGAGTCTGGCTGGCGCTGAGAGCTCGGCCATCGTCACCTCACTCGCTGTCCTCGTCGGAGCTCGTGTTCCGAGTCCGCCGGTCAGCATCGCTGTCGCCGCCTTCATCGCCGTCGGCCATTTCCTGGCCTGCACTTGACCCGATTACCTCTTCCTCCAGCCTGAAGCTCAGCTCGCCTGCACGCAGCAATGGGATCCAACAACTTAAGCTTGCCACTCGGGCTTCGGAAATCCGCTTTGCGAAGGAGCGCGCCGCGCTGAACAATGATTCTGGCGTTGTCCCTGAGGGCCTTTACGTCATAGACGGTCTTGGGCGATTGGATCTTCTCGCCGTCCAGCACGGAGCGTCGGCGCAGCGCGGACTCTGAAGACAGCGAGCCGGGTCAAAATTAGGCACCGTGTATGGAAGAGTAGGCAGGCTGCACTTCTTGTACTCACGGAACAGTTCCTTGAGGATGATGCTGTATCATTGGCATTTGGTCTCAACGTTCTTGTCGGCCACGGGTGCGTTCCAAGCTGTGCGCAGATATTCGGTGACCGATAGGGACTGAAAGGCATGAATTGCACAGTTAGCGAGATAATAATACGATGGTTTCGTCTTAGGGCCGTATGGAACGCTCAAAGCGGCCTGTCCCACTCAGACCACCCTCTCACGCGGAAGGCTGAAGACGAAGAAATCTGGCGAAGCAGCCTGGAAGCCGGTTTCGAACGTGGCAGCCAGAGGTCATAGCAATTGCGCTGGTATCGCGCGGCAGGGCAATAGTACCACGCTTATGGCGCTCTCCAACCAGGGACTAAACCGTCGCTGGCCCATTTGAGGCACCGCGCGAGGAGAACTGGTAGGCCAAAAGAGAAGCTTGTGAGCGTGTTCGAACACTGCGCTAAGGTTGACGGTGGATGAGGTACAGCAGGGTCTGGACGGTGACTCGCCTACAATCTTCGGCTTCGAGGAACTTCATGAACATCGAAGTTCTTCAGTATCGATGTGCTGCGGTGACGCGGCCGATGTGAGCTCGGAGTCGCCGCTACGAGGTTGTGAGAGAATTCTCATATGACCAGCCGGGGAGGCATGCGCGCGCAGCAGCATTGTGAGCGCTGCCCCCTTCGGACTTGCCTTTGCAATCGGAGCAATCTTGTATTTCAAGAGCTTAGTTGGATTACGTACGGAAATTTAGCAACGCGTGGTCACAGAGGCGTCAAGTTAATCAAACGAGGACGAGCACTCTAGCTCACTGCGGTGAGACCGGCGTATATAATTGGGTGCGCAATGTAAACGAAATACTCAAGATACAAAAAAAAGTAGGTCAAAATCTGCCATTCTCGTTCTCAGAACGGGTACATGTTGGGTTGAGGTGTCGTGCCCGTGTTCGAACTTGGCCTGCTAGACGATCCGGCGCCAATGCCGTCGAGGTCGTTGCCCCAGCCCCAACCCCCCGACTCGGTCCACATCGGGTCAAAGCCATCCAGAACATTCGTCAAAGCCATATCGATGTTGATTGAACCGGGTTGCTTGCCGCTGGGTAAGTTCGCCAAAGAGCCCGCCGATCGACCTGGGCCGAGAGCTGCGTACGTCTCGAGAACTTGGTTGCCCGAAGCGGGCATCGCAGCGGGAGGGTAACGGCGTTGGCTTCGGTCTGCACTCGATGAGTCAAGTGAAGTAGGCCAGCGTGGACCTTGTTGTTGAGGCGAAGTCGCGTAAGCGCCTGCCATGCGACCATCTGCCCCCGGCATCGACTGAGCGCCGAGATTGTAGTGTCCCATCGACTCTGGCACGGCGAGGCATCCGTTTTCCGTGGGCCTCAGAGGTTGAGGGGAGAGTGGTACACCCTTGATGCCCAATTCGAGTAGCGTCCGAAGCACGTGAGCTTGAGCGCGCGCGGGGTGATGAGGGTTCAATGCTATCGAGTCGAGGAAGGAGGCGCCGAGCTCGAGCAGTCGCGGCAATTTTTGGGAATATCGCCATGGGACTTGGACAGAAGGATTGCGAGAAAGCTCCAAGTTGGGAGTCAGAATGCCCTATATAGAACCAGTGATTAGCACGAGTCCAGTCGCGCGGCCAATGCATCTTAGCTGACGACTTACCTCGTTAACGAGCTTGCACAAGAAAACCGCCGGGAAGATGTACGCGACACAGGTGATGGCTACAGTAAGATACTATTCATCAGTTACGATGCGTGGAGAGAAGGAAGATCGCGCGGGTGACCTACCGTCCATTCCCCACTTCGACATCTCAACGATCGACTGATCCAATGTAAGTTTGCTCCACCCATCGGCTCTTTCAGCGCCTCCCCACTGCACTGTTCTCCAAGCTCCAACGACCCGGCTTTCCTCGCACAGCGTAAACAAAAGACCCTCGGCGGCTCGAACGCAGCGTTCCAAGCCATCGTGCTCGCATTGTGTCAACCCTCTCGGCTCGATTCGAGCTCGCTTTGCTTTCGGTCCGCCTGGCCCACCCCCACTCCCACCCATCAATCCCGGTTCCTGCTTGAGGTCCGGGAAGGCACCATCCGTCGAGTCGGTCGAAGAAAAGCGCTTTTCCTTCCAGGAAACGTAAGCCGCCGCGTTGAACTGTAGCGTGATGAACCACGCAAAGGGGCACATTACACTCATTGCCAAAGGGTCGACAGCGAGCTGTTGCTGCAGCATGGGCAGCCAGAACTCCTCCCACGCGGCCATGCCGGTGTTGTAACGGTCCAAATCGACTTGGGCGATGCGACGGGTTCGTTCGTACGAAAAGGAGCGTAGGATGGGTCGCGCGACCTCGAACATCTCGACCGAAGCAGCTAGACGGACATCGTAAGGCTGAAGTTGAAGTGACGAAAACAGGCGAGTCGTCGTCAGCGCGGCCGCTCCTTCCATATTGCACCTTCGACCCGACTGCACGTTCCCGTGAACGTCGTTTGACAAGAGCCAGTAGTATAAACGCAAGTCTCGCAGCAACCGCTTGGGGATCGCTATCCCTGACGCGCTTGCGGAGTAGGCCCGCGAGAACCTTGACAAGGAGCTGGCGAGATCAAGCCTCTCGGCCGACCGAGCGAGAATGCCCTGTAGCATCCAAGAAGCGAGGCCGTTGACTTTGCTGGCCCGCATCGATTCGGCGACGTCCTTGCCTTCGGCCCGTCGGGTCGAAAACTGCGTCGGCTTGTACAGATTCAACAGGTCCATTGCTCGCAAAAAGTCGGTTGTCAACTCGTGTGGTTGCGGGTTGAGAATCTGGGGTGCGAGGATGGCGTTGACGTAGCTGACCAAGGTTGTGTGCAGCGCTGAAGGGAAGGGCGATGAGAACGAAGTGGCGAGGCAAAGGATTGTATGGAAGAGCAGCGACGACCGTAATCGCACGCCCATCGCGTCGCGGTCCTCGTCCAGCGAGAGCATCATGACCCAGGGGTGGATCGAGCAGAAGAAGAAGTCAAACAGTTCCTGACACTCGTGTTGGGTCAACGTGCCCCGGTTGACCACGTCGGGCGCCCCGTAGTCGTCCAATCCACCCTCGGCGATACCGCCGTCGCCGGCTCTGGCCTGCACTTTGCCCACGATCATGTCGATGCTGTCGTTGATCTCATGTATCGGGTTGGCCTTCTCCTTGTCGAGCTCATCTGCCGTAGCGAGCCCGTCGGACGACGCTGGCGAGACAGATCTCCGGGAGGGTGATCGCGAATCGGTCGCATTCATCGGCGAGTCGCCCTCCGCGGTGTAGGTGGACGTGATGTTGAGCGCGGCCTCGATGTTTCGTAGTCGCGCGGCGATCTCGTCGAACTTTTTGATCGCGACAGGGGCCGAGCCATCGAGTACTCCCGAGCCTGAGGTGATGGTTGTTGCTACAACCCCGGCGCTGGGAGGGAACTTGCATTCGAGGCCATAGCTGCCAACGAAGGAGATGCAGGCCAGCGTCAGAGAGTTGGCGCGCGCGCGGTGACCGTAAACCCTGCCGAGACAGGCGAGTCAAACCTGGGACAGGACGTGACTCACAGTTCGCACCTGCGACACGGCACTGTGTGGTTCGCAATCAAGAGAGGAGACGCGGGGTCAATTTCGCGGTCTCTGCGGATGAACTGAGACCGGCTAGTGCCAGGGGCCGAGCTAGCCGAAAAGGCGGATTGCTCCGACAAGTCCGTGCCGACACTTGCAGCGAAGTGGCTTCGGAACGGGCGCCACTGCGTTGGCAGGCGGGGCTAAGCGCCCATTTGAGGCAGACACGGTCGACGCATTCACGCGCCAAAGGCACCGCTCACCACGTGAAGGTCCATCGCATTTTTGTTTGGTGCTCTTGCAAGCCAGACCTAGAAAAGCAAGAGTGGAAGGGTGAGCTTGAGTCTGATCGCGCGCTGCTGTTGGCACATCACATCATTACAGGGCCTCGCGTAGGCCAAGCGTGAGGACCACGGTCCAGTCTGGAACTCTCACAAGCGAGCCTCGATCTCGTCTTCTTGTCACCCTTGTCCTTCTTATTGTTGGAAGCCGAAGCCTTGTTTGGTGCTTGGGCTTTGCACGGTGTTCGCCTCTGACCGGCGCCGGAATGGGTTGACGGGGCGCCTACGGGGTGCGACGTCGACGTCGATGGACCCGAGAGGGGTACCGCAGGTGGGGGGGCAGACTGCCCGCCGCCGTCGCCGGTGCTGGTGTTGCCGTGCGCCGCTGACGTCGAGGCCGTCGCTGCGGCGGATGGCACGGATGAGTTGGACGGCAATGTCACGCCAAACATGCCTGTGTTGGCAGCCGCCATAGCAGCGGCGTGCTGCAGGTGCTGCGCCGGCGTCGTCATCGCTACCAAGTGAGCGTAAGGGGCGAGCAAGGCAAGCGTGAGCGTGAAGTGGTTGGTGCGGGCAACTGAACCTCGATCGAAACGGCAGTGCGGGCTATTAAACCCCGATCGAAACAGCAGCTGAGTGCGGCGCTAGAGAACGCCGACTTGTCGAGCTACATCTCCTCTTCTTCCACTCGATCTGTAAGCTCTCTCGCCGCCGCCGATTCTCGGCGGATCCTTTGGAACCGATCACCGAAACACCGAAACGGCACTCGAGGAGCTCCGGGCGTCTATTCAGGAGTCCAAGGGTCGCCTTGTGTCTCTGTAAATCACCCAAGGGGGTTTTAGTAGGTATGATTCTGATTCAGGGTCGATGAGTCCCACAATACTGGAGCCAGTGTGCTTAACTGCATTCCCTCCGACTTTTCCAAAGGTTTCTAGGTGTTAATATGATTATACTGTCATTGAAATCTATCAAATAAATAAAAAGCTAGAGCTCGGTAGAAGCCGAGCAGTTGCGAGCAGAGCTGAAAGAGTCCGAATGGTGTCGACGGAATTTGAGGGTCGATAACAGTGAATTCGCTCGCACCCTTTATTCGGTGTGCTCGCGCTCACCTTCAAAAGCAGACCTACTCGGCGGTACGATTAGTGAACTCCGACGGCCGAGCCGCCCCGAGACGTGGAACACAGCGGCTAAGTTTTCGCACTCACACAATTGCAATTGCGTGCGTTCGATAATCCAGCCGGGAAACCCACCTGCTCGACCGTGTATGTCATCTTCACCTTGATGTCCCGAGTAGCCGAATTGCGGGAACTATCTTACCCGGTAGTTCGGCAAACATCAAGACTGTAGCCGGTAAAATTTGTTCTGCTCACTTTGCCCTTCGTTTCAAAAAAAATCTCACCCCGATCGGTCGCACTGCCGTACAGTGAGCTCGTGCCCACTACCGACGTGCTTTCAATGAGAACTCAGAGATCGACATCACCGCTCCGGCCGCGCCGACTCTCAGGAGCTTCGAGAGTTCGGCAACGCCCGAGCCTCGCAAGTCATCAGCTCAATTCCACGAAATCCGATATTCTGACATTCAACACGCGGAGAGCGACGTACACTTCTGCGTGGCTGGACTAAACTGTTTCTCGATTGAGGTGAGCTCCATAGGCGTGAATGAAGGTGGTTTCCTCTGCGCTCGGGGATTCGGGACGCTTCGGTGCCGGTGCGATACTTTGTGGCACGGCTTGAGTACTACACAAATGACTCAACTGAAGTATCGAAACACTGGTGCCCAAGGGATCGCTGCAGGCACACCCAGGGCATGCGGCATGCTTGCGACATCCGATGCACTGGGCCAGCTCGATTCGAGGCTCAGGGTGATTAATGAGCGAGAGTTCTGGGTAATGAGGGCTCATTGGTGATGAAGGGAGTTCGATGATTGCAAAACGACGAGTGCGGGTAAATACAACAGGCTCAATGGCCATTCTTGACTCTACACTTTGGTCTTCTTTGTCGCAGGGCCCCTTGACGATTCTTCGTGATCAGCCTCATCCCTCTCGATGAGTGTTCGCTTCCTGCTTACGGTCGACGCTGACATTGACGTCGATCGAGTGGTCCTCCTCTTCGTCTCGGGATCGGTCGGCCCCGCCGTGTCTTCATCCTCTGCAGCATCTTCTTCTCTCTCGCCATTTCGTAGTTCCTCCTTGGACTTGCCGACCCGCGCCATCTTCCTCGCCTCCGCCGACCCCGACTTGATCGCCCTCGCCCACTTCAGCGCCTCCCCAATCTCTTCAGCAAGCTTGGCCGCCGTCGGATGCGCATTGCTCATCTTCCTCCTAAAGACCAACCTCAAACTTGCATCGTACGTCGCTAACATCGCGTCGAGCTCGTCGTTCGTACCGAGGAGCCTCAAGTCGTCCCTTTTGACCCATCTCGAGGTACGATACGGGTCAAAGAAGAGAATTGGAACGAGCTCGTCCGCTTCGGCATTCTTGGGGCGATGGCTCCGCATCTGCTCTCGCGTTTCGGGAGTAGTGAAAGGGTAGTCGAGGACCTCGGCAGGGAAGAAGGGGAATCCGGGCGATCTGGCCCAGACGAGATCACCTTCCTTTAGTTGCGTGTCGGCGGTGACGAGCGAGGAACGTTCGACACGTGCCAGATTCGTCTCCCATGCTTCAATACGAACCGCATCCTCTTTTTTCACCGCAGCTGGGTTGGGCACGGCGGGTAAGCCCTTGCTGGCCATTTCGACCTCGACGCGGCGAACAGTCGAGGCAATCGACAAGGTTCCATGGATCTTGGCGGGTGGTCTCGCCTTCTTCGCGGTCGCGCCTGTCGTGGTCGATTCTTTGGCCTGATCGTCGCCCTCCGCTGCTGCATCGTCTGTAGGTTCGGCGAGTGTCGGCGGTGCTTGCGGAGGCCCCGAGGCCTTCTTTGGTGTATCGAGTGAGGTCGACTCGAGCCCGGTCGACTTGGGAGGCTGCACCGGTGCGGGTGCAGTTGCGGGTTGCGGTGCGGGTTCGACTTCGGGCTCTTGAACCTCCTCAATCGGGATCTTGCGAGGTCTGCCTCTCTTCTTCGGAGGCGCGTCCGGGTCGGACTGCTCCTGCGCCTTTGTTTCGACTTCCTTCGCTCTACCCTTGCCTTTTACCGGCCCCTTATCATTCGTGTTCTCCTTCTCCTTTCCCCTTCCCTTCTCCTCAACATCAGATGCCGTATTCTGTCCACCCTTCCCCTTCTCAACGACAGCATTCTTGGCCTTCCTCGATGATCCTTCAGGTAGGACCCACCCCGAGTCGAACATCTTGAACGATCTCATATCATCAACGTCCTCGACTTCTCTCTCGAAATCACTTTCCGCATCCTCAGATTCCGCCGAGGACGAACCCTCGGACACCGCTGAGGATAAAACGGAGGACAATTCGCTCATCGTCGAATCTTCGGAGAAAAGTGGAAGCGGTGTCGTTGAACGAGCTTTACCGATCTCGCGCGTCACAGCTACAGTCAAAGTCGGCGTTGATGCAGCTTCGACGACGGGACGATCCGAGGCTGGCGTTTCCGCCGCGGGATCGGGCGGGTTAACATCCATAGCAACTATAGCGCTGGGTCCGGCCACGTCGCGAGCTTCTTCGACAACCGCCTCGGCGTTCGCAGGTTCGGTGGTAGTCGACTCGGTTGTCGTCTTGGTGATCGTCTCATCTTTGGCACTGCTCTTCGGAGAATTCGACTTCGTAGGAGGAGCAGCCTTGGTAGACGACGCCGCCGCCGCCTTGTTTGGCGAGGTCGCTTTGATCGGTGAAGTCGCCCTCTTCCGAGCCAGAGCCTTCTTCAACGATACGGGAACAACGTCCTCCGTCGCCTGTGCGGGTATGGCTGCACTCAAAGTAGTTCGAGTCGAATGAGGTGTAGGTTCAGTCGAATGCGGGGCAGGATCGGGAAGTGCCGGAGTCTCCTCAATCACGACATCCTCCCTGGTGCTGGGACCCTTCGTCGCGGCGTTCGGTAACGGATCGACTTCGGCAACCGCTTCGGCTTCGACGGCGGCTGCGCCTGCGCTGTGATCATCGTTTGGCGTGGTTTTGGTCGCTAGTGTGGGAATGATCGACTGCGCTGCTGCGCTCGTTGTCGTCGAAATGATTACATCGTCTACCGCCTGCGTTGCAGTTGTCGTATCAGCCTCCTTGGTCGTAGCGCCTTCTCCCATCGCATCCTTCCTCGTTTCCTTAACGGCTGGATCCGCTTCAGTCGGCAGCAGCTGCATAACGATGTCCGCTACCCCTTTACCCTCCTCTGACTTGGCCGGATCGAATTCGAACAACGCATCAACAACCTCATCGGTCAAGACGAGGTCCAAATGCCTCCCCAAAATATTCTCATCACTCATCGGATCATCCAACCTCTTCAAATCTTCAACGAGCGACTTGGACACTTCCAACAACTTGGAAGCGGCGCGATGTACGGTCGTTTCCTTCTTATTGTACAAGAACGCGTTGTCAAAGATCAGGTGAAAATCGACGAGTAGCGATTCGGCACTGGGGTATTCGCGACGGGCTAGCTTGTCCGTCATTTGGGAAAAGTCCATCGGGTTCTTGACGATGTCGTAGTAATCGGGCGCATCGCGGCGTGAGACGGGTTTGGCGAAGAATCGATGTTTGTCAAGTCTATAAAAGTGCCGCGAGATCGTATCAATTTTTATAGCTCTCCCCCCCCCCCCACACACCGTATTCCATCCTCTTGACTCACTCTGAGACCCTGCGAATGAAATCACCCATGACGACCTCCCTCGCAAAGACGTGTTGTTCCACAAACCGACTCAAGAGTTGCGCGCGTTCGAGCTTCTTACGCTCACGTTTCTGAACGCGTTCGGTCAACATACGAACGTTCTCCAAATCCTCGCGTAAGAGTCGCATCAATTCAAGTTTCTTCGCTCGTTCCACATCGGATTGTTGTCGCGTCGAAGCAGAAGCGGTCCAAGGCTGTAAAAAAAAGGGAGGGGGGGGGGGGGGCACGACGTTTCGAGAATGAGCCAAAATGGTTCCCGTCATCTCTACCTCGAGATCAAAACCTCACCTCGAGATGCAGTCTCTTCAATAAAGGTGCGCCCCTCCTCGATTCGCGTTTCAAGCTCCAATACCGACACAACTGATTCATGAACTGGCGCTTATTCGCAATCTTGATCCTCGAGACGTAGGCGTTGACTCGATCGAGTATATAGGACGGCACGAGGGGTGGACCAGAAGTGTAGCTCTTCTTGTACGCGCGTTGGGTTTTGGTGGAAAATGACGCAGCTTTCGGGTTCGCTAGGACGACTTGTAAAGACGTAGAAAGCGAAGGAGCGTGTGCGCCGAGGGATGCTCGGCCAGGTCGATCACGAGATGTTCCGAGTGGGGTGACGGAGCCAGCAGTGAAACCCTTGCATGAAAGCCAAGGTCATCAGCTTTAATGTCCCGCGCGGCACACGTAGTAGATGGAGCGTCCACTCACCCCGCTGTGCTTCTCGCAGTAGGCCCTCAGCTCGCCGGTTCCCGTCTGCTGTTTCATCTTGAGTTCTAGACCATGATCACGAGCGCATGTGACGTGGAACGCAGTGAAGCAGTTGCGATTCGCACATTGGATGCAGGCGCCGACGCGTTGTCGACAGAGAGAGCAGATCTGCGCGAAACAAGAGGCTCGGCGCAACGTCCTCGGGGGCAAAAATGTGTACGGGGGGCAAAAAACACTCACAAGCTTCCACCGACTTTTCGAAATGTTCTCGACTCCATCAATAGGTTCCATGTACACCGTATTGCTCACGCCCGTATCGGGGATCCAGATCGCGCACAGCAGGTGGGCCCAGTGCGCCGTCGTCGTCTGCTTGAATGCGCCGTATGAATTGGGGCACAATACGCAGCGGACTGGTTTGTCGGGCGAGACGGTACATTTTCGACACAGCCATTGGCCTTCGGGGATGTAAGGCACGCCATAGCAGTCTGTCGAGAGGGATAGGAGGAGAGTCAGCTTCTCAAGTGGGGATCGGGTCGACGTAAGGCAGGGACAAACCAACCTTGGTGGACGGCGAGGTTGCAACCATCACAAAAGACGATCGCGTTCGAGTTTTCGCATTCTCCGTCATCACAAATGGCGCACTTGCTGTCTGTGTCGAGCAACGGGTTGGGCTTTTTGGGGATCGACTTCATCTGGAGGGTTAGTTGCGAAGGAGCACGAGTATCTCAGTTGAGCCTGCTGCGATTGCTTATTGCTTATCCGCGACGAGACGAGAGCAGACAACCTACCAGATCGAACCACTCTTTCTCGAGCTTGTCGACGATGATCTCCAAGATCTCGTACGAGACGGGTCCTGCTCCCTCGACCTTGCGCGAGGCGTTGATGCCGTCGAGCCACACCTGGTCTATGATAACACAAGCCAACAGGGATCCTTTCAGCGGGTCATTCCACAACGATGTTCTTGAGCTGGGCTGACCTTGCTCATCCATATCGTATTCGACCTGCTGGGCGAGCTCTGATTCCATGGGTTCTGTGGGGTGGCGCAGCACGGCGTTTGAGTCACGAGCAATGCGGAGTACTACCGTCCGGTCCGGAGCAAGGAAGACGCCCGATCGGACAACAAGACGACGCACGCAGCCATCTGAGATATCTCGAGTCGTGGGTCGGCTCAAAAGTGAGGCCATGACTCGCCGTCGCACCGTCCAAGCTCGTCATTGTCATCGTCATCGTCGTCGCGGGCGCGGTCGAGGTCGAGGTCGAGGTCGAGGCCACGGCTTCGGTAGCGAGGGAGCACGATCCAGAGGTAGAGGCGACGGGTTCAAGGGAGGGATGAGCTGCCGCCGGAATGGTTCCAGACGGGATGAGGGTCCATGGCTTGCCGTCGTTGAAGCCAAAGTCCTCGAGCAGCTTGTTGTCGACGTGCGGTGGCAACAACGCCTCGCTGTCGACGATCGAGAAGTGCACCTCCGGAACAGGCGGCGCCTCGTTCGAGTGAGCTCCCATCGTCGTGGTAGGGTGCGAAATCCACCTGACCACCAAGCTGTAATGTGAGGAGTGGGTGGTCCGACAGAGAAAGAGGAGCTACGGCGCGATCGACTAGCCGTCGGTGACGAGTTGCGCGTCTGTGGTGAGCGCGGTGAGCGGTGGTGACTCGGGCTGGCGAAGCTGTTCTCGGATCTGGCCAGAAGTTTTTCTGTTTGCCACATCGGCGTCGTCGGCAAATTTTCGTCACGAGCTCGTCAGCTTATTAATGATGATTTGTAGACACACGAGCTCGGTCCATGTAACGAGAGATATGGCTTCAGGAACGCGCATGCATCTCTTCGGGTTGCACACAATTTCAAGTCACCGTCACATTTGTCATACATTGCAAGAACACACCAGCAGAAGCGCACGTCGGCTCGGAGTAGATTCGTCAAAAATCAAGCGACGAGGCATAAATCGAATGAGACCGCGCTGCCCCAAAAACTTGGCCTGCGACAAGGTGCAAAGCAATGCGGCGCTTTGTGGCAGCTCTCCTTGACACCATCCCAAAGAATCCTCCATGCTGAGCGTGATCGAGTGGCTCCCATCAGCGCAGCCGATGCCGACCATCGTCTTCGAGTGCGCGGCCGGACCTCGGGTTGGTGCGCCTGCTCGGTAACTTTCAAAAATTTAAAAGTTTGTGCAAGCAAGGGGCAGTCAGCGTCTCATCCGTCTCGTTGGCGGCTGCGAGCGAGCCCGATGGGGCGTTGACGGCGTAGAGGATCGAAAGCTTGTCGAGTTGCACTTGCGATGGGAGGTGTTCGACGATCGTCTTGAGGTCCGATGCGGTGAGGTGCCGGTGTCGGAGGGCCCTGCACGTCGCCATGGCCTGTCATATCGTCGCTGAGGAAGGTCGCAAGATGCACGCCGCGTCGCGTACCGACACCGAGGGACTAAGCCTGACGGCGTCGGGCGTCTTCTCCTGCTCCGCGCAATCGGGGCTCGAGCTCGATATACCTACCCAAGTTGTCGCATCCGACCAGACGTCGATCACCAGTCTACAGCCGAGTGGATCGATGATCGGGAGACAGTCGTAGTCATACTCGTACGGTCGAAGCCAAGCGATGGTACCAGGTTACTCACCACCTCCCTGATCGCCTCAGCCATGTCTTTCATCGCACACACCGTCCCCAGTTTTCTCGTGGGCTTGCGGATCTTGGCCTCGTACTTGGACGGCGCGTCGAGGAAGGACTAGTTCATCGCCTTCGAATGTCGAGGTTTGCCCATTTGCGCGAAGAGTTGTCGCTTTGTATACTCTGCTCTGCCGTGGCCGTCATCGACACTGCGGAACTCGACTTGCGCGGACTCGATTGTTTGCAAAGCATCGTCAACGCCCGAAATGCCTAGTAAGCCGAAGTCATCGCGTGCTTTTCTTGATCGTCCAGGTTGAGTCTTGTCTGGCTTTTTCGTCGTGCCTATCAACCACGACAAGACTCAACCAGGACGAACAAGACATGCACGCGAGGCCTACGGCCTACCAGGCATATCGCACCTCGACGATGCTTTGAAACAATCGAGCGCGCTCAAGTCGAGTCCCGTAGTGTCGATGACGGCCATGGCGGATGAGAGGGTGCGAGATAGGCCCGCGCGCCGCCGTCGATGGGGTGCGAGCCGACGAGTTGAGCAGGTAGGTGGGAAGCGATTGGGTGGTGGTGGTGGGAATCCTAGAGCGCCGTGCTGGCGTGGCGGTCCACTGCCGAGTGCCATCGATCAGCGTAGCGAAACCGGTCAAGGCCGCACGTAAATCTGTGATGGAAGGAAAAGCGGAGAGCTTGTCCAAAGCCGACCTAGGGGCTCTCGCCGACGAAGAAGCATCTGAAACCTTATGAACAGGAAAAGCCATGTCCCGTTGAGAAGGGTCCGTAGGATATATGCTTGATGAAGAAGTGTCTGTAGAGGAAAGACGGCCGCACGGGCGACGGTTCGCGACGGGGTTCGCTTCTGATCTGGCCCCGTTGGACGCGATGTCAAACAACTCCGACGAGACCGTAACCGGCGAGTCTGTGTAGGCCGAAACCAAGTGGGACGTGGTAACGTTGTAGGAACTGAAGGAATTCTAATGGGAGTCCGGTGCTCCCGCCTGGAAACTCCTGTAGAGTTCGCGACCGAAAGAGGCTACTAATAGGTCATGCAGACGTGCCCCACCACCAGACGCGTTCGCACTCGCATCAGCGGCAACCGCCAGCACCGCCAGCACCGGCACCGTCAGCACCGCCAGCACCGGCACCACCAGGACCGCCAGTACCAACACCAACAGGACCAACAGGACCGCCAGTACCAACAGGACCGCCAGCACCACCAGCACCACCAGCACCACTGGGGTAGGCGTTGATCTCGCCGCCTCCGAGATTGAATGGGTATGGAGATCGCCGCGAGTGGGACACCTGAGGCTGCTCGAGTTGGAACGAAAGATATGGGAAAACGGGGGGTTTGTTGGCGTGGGAAGGCGCGTAAAGCAAACCTTTCAAAGTTCCGAGCGAAAATAGTTGGTTCTAACAAAGAGGGAGTACTTAATGATTCACACCGTACGCGCCTTTCGACTCGCTCGGCGCGCCCGTTCTCGCCCGTTCGCTCCCGTTCGTCGCCTTTTGGCAAACGGGCAAGTCACCCCCAAGTCACCCTAATAAGTCACCCACAGAGCAGGTCACCCACAGGTCGCGCAGACGTCACCCACACGGTCTTGCTCCTTCCTCGTCATCGGTCGTACCCGAGATAGCGCCCACTACCTCATCATGGCTGGTCACCTCTCGTTCGGTCAATCCGGTCTCAAGGAACCCTACCACGAAATCATCGCCGGAGGTCAGTACATCCATCCACTCTCCTCCGTAGCTGCCCGCCGATGTCTTCCCCGCGCGCCGAGGCGGCTGTCCCAACCGACCACGTCACCGTCAGCCCCACCTCGGCCCGTCCGCCCCCCAAGCGGTACGACCAACGGAGCGCCTTGCCGTCGGAGCTCGAGCGACCTCGTACGACTGTCCTCCAATGCGGCTCCACGGTGTAGCCTCACCCACACCCTTCATTGATGGACGCCACGTGGACCGCACACGCTGCTCAGATCTAAAGCACCGACCGCGATGACGCTCCAACGCTCAGCACCGCCTCGGCGTCTGATCAGTGCCCACGTGCGGCACTATCGCGCGACCGCAATCATACACTGCAGTCTCGAAGTTACCCAAGTCCGTCGTAGGTGCTGAACTCGTCTTGAATCCGCAGGTGATACCGACTATGCACTCTACACGCTCGCACACCCCACCCCGTCCGTCAACGAGCTCAAGCTGGTTACCTCGGGTCAGTCATCCCCAGCCTTGTGCACACATCATCCCAGTACGAGTAGTTGATATTGAACGCATACATCGTCCCTCAGGCTCCGGAGGACTCGAGGAACTCGAGGATGAGTTCTTGGACGGCAAGGCCATGTGGGCCTTTGTTCGTGTCAAGGATTCAGGATCGGGCTTGCCCAAATTCGTCTTGATCAACTGGGTGAGTAACAAATTCATCCGAACGAGTGTGACACCAGCTGACAATAAAGATCCGTTACTCTGCGCATTTCCAGCTGGGCGAAGGATCGCCTGAATCGCGCAAGGCCTCCTTCCCCGCCCATTCGCTCGCCGTAGCTGGATTCCTCAAGGGAGCCCATATCAGTATCCATGCCCGTCACGATGCCGACGTTAGCCCGGCTCTTATTCGTCGCAAGGTCGCCGACTCATCCGGTGCAAAGTACTCGATCCACAACGAGCCTGCGCAGCGATACGTCGCGCCCAAGCCGGTCGTGAGTGAAGCATCTGCGAGCGGACCGTCGATGCTATCAATCGATGGCTGATAGTACCCATGAATGCACAGTCATCGAGCTATGTCCCCATCGGCCGACCCGAGATCAGCCACTCCAAGCCGGCACCTCCACCTACTCCCGTTGGTACGACGTATCAGAGCAAGGCGAACGAACTGGCCGAGATCCGAGCCAAACAGGCTGCTGCAGCGAGCGCTGCCAAGCCGTCCTTCCCTCGTGACGAGCCATCGTCGGACGCGTTCGCACCGCGAGTTGTTGCTCCTGTAGTTCGAGTACCGGTCAGTGACGCTGCGCCCTCGCATGATCTCGAAATGGGGGTGAAGCTTACTCGTTGCGTTCTTCGAAAGCAGGCTTTTGCTGCTGCACCTATCCCCGCCCCGCCTGCTCCTGCTCCACCTAAATCAACTCCGGCGCCTGTCGCCCGAGCTCCGGAGAGGGCACCGGGCGGAGTCACGTATGAACGCCCCGAAGCGGTCGGCACGGCCTACACCCCCGTCTCGCTCCCCAAGCCGGGCAAGCTCGCCAACAGGTGGGGTGCGAACGCCGTCACCTCGTCACCCTCACCAGCGTCGTACGGCGCTTCACCACTCAACCCTGGGGCTGGAGCTGCCCAGAAGCCTTTGACGTGGAGTGAGAGGCAAGCATTGGCGAAGAAACAGAGGGAGGAAGAGGACGAAGCTTCGGCCGCGGCGGGCCAGAGATCACTCGGCGCTGTGGGGGGCGCGACGCCTTCGTCTGGGATTAGGCAAGGTGGCTTCGGTGCGGCGTCCGTACCTGCCGCCCCTGCTGCTCCTTCGGCACCACCTGCACCACCTGCACCACCTCGCGCACCCCTCGCCCCCGCTGCACGACCTGTTCAACAAGCCGTCGATGACGATGATAAGGACTTTGCGACTCCGAGCCTGAAGCGAGGTGATTCCGACGACGAGGATAAGATCGTGCCTGTACGAGCCACGCCTACTGCACCGAACGCTCCCCCTCCACCTCCCATGGCCCCTGTCGCACCTCCACCTCCACCAGTCGTGCCACAAGCGCCTCTCCCACCACCAATCGCACCTCAAGCTCCTCCACCTCCCTCGATGGCTTCCGCCGCACCGCTACCACCCCCTGCACCGCCAGCTCCACCTGCGCCACCTGCGCCACCAGCTCCCGCTGCGCCTCCAGCTCCACCAGTTCCTCAATTGAAGGGTCTCTCGCTCCACCCTTCCGGTCCTCAAGCCCGCGTCCTGTTTGACTACGCAGCCGAAGAAGAGAACGAATTAACTTTGGTTGAAGGAACGACGATTTATGGTGTCGAGATGGTCGATGAGGGGTGGTGGCAGGCTACGGATGAGGAAGGGAAGGAAGGGTTGTTCCCTTCTAATTATGTCGAGTTGATTGAGGAGGGTGGGGGTGGGGATGAAGTAAAGAGAGAGGTACAGCCTGAGCGCTTGGCGGAATCGGAGATTGAGTTGGAACGGGAGTCAGAGGCACGAACGGAAGATGCTGGTTTAGTTGCGATCGCGTTGTACGACTATGAAGAAGCGGAAGAAGGCGAGTTGTCGTTCAAGGAAGGGGAGACGATCGTACGCATCGATAAAGTTAGCGAGGAGTGGTGGCAGGGAGTGAATGAGCGTACGGGACAGGAAGGGGTCTTCCCCGCGCCTTATGTTGAGGTTCAATAGTGTGGGAGATTGGGACATGGGAATTGAGAATACGTATTGCCATGGAGGAAAGCTACACGAGTGAGGAGGGCTTAAAATTTGGACATTCTCGAACCCCCGTCGAGACGGATCGCTGCGAAGTGTCACGCAAAGGGAACATGGTATCAGCATCGCCCGAAGCGAATGCCTATCAGTCAGCCTTAGGGGGGACGTACTAGATCCATTGAGCATTTGATTCCCAATAATGGCGACGGCGAGGTAGGCGTACTCGTGCGACTCGCCAAAACGAGGCGGGAACAAGGTCGACGAGAGCAGACCTTTCTTGACTTTTTCGGACGTGCCGGCTCCCATCGCGGTGGCGAAGAGTGAAGGGGCGATGCAGACGACTCGGATACCTGATATAGAGCAGAATACTGTCAGGGCGGGAGATCTCGCCTTTGACATTTGGACGAAAAAAACTGGAAGAGAGTTGTTTCGACGTCCTCGACGTACCGTATCGAGCCAAATCTCGAGCCATCGGCAATACCAACCCTTCCACACCCGCCTTGGAGCTCGCATAGGCGACCTGTCCCATCTGACCTTCCGTAGCAGAGACGCTACTGGTCATAATGATGACTCCGCGATCCTCGGTCAAAGGGCTGTTGGATTTGGCCGGTGGTGGGGGCGGGTGCATCGACGCGATCTTGGCGGCGACCAAGCGGGCGACGATGAAGGAGCCCGTGAGGTTGATGGCAATGACGTCTTGGAAGATGTCGAGAGGGAAGGGAGAACCGTCCCCTTGGATCGTCTGTTGAGTCATAGTGGAGCGATTCGCCTAGGAAGTCAACTTCTGCGTCCCCGGACTGAAATTTCTGGACTCCTACTCGCCGAGCCGAGATCGATCCGAAACGCACCTTGCCGGCCATCCCCACACCACCGCAATGCACGACCCCGCCAACCTTCTTCCCTTTCCAATGCTCGCACGTCTTCTCAATCGCGGATGAGACTTGGTTCTCCTCCCTGATGTCGACGAGAGCGAAGAAAGCGCGGTCGGCGCCGAGCTCCTTCGCCAGAGCTGTGCCCGAGTCTTCATTGTAGTCCATAATACCGACTAGAGCTCCTTTTGATGCGAGCTCTTTGGCTGTTGCCAATCCTAGACCTGATCCACCACCGGTCTGATCGCGAACGTGAAAGCGGCGAGCCCATGTACAAGACCAATTGAAGAAGCGTGGATGATCATGTCGGTTTCGTCAGCCTTTATAAGATGCGCTGCATGTATAAAAGGAAGTGAGACTCGCCACAAAGAAAATGTTGCCCTTGATCTGCATCGTTGCGGTTTCGGCGCGTGAGGATGAACAGATGCAGTGGGAGCTGAGGCGCGAGGCGAGTCGTTTCAATAGGGGTAGGGGGTGGCAGACGAACCCGGGATGATGTGCTTGAGGATTGCACTGCACTGGTGATGTGTTGCGAGCCTTATGTCGATGATGCTTGCGAAAGAGAGGGCGTAAAAGGTGTGCTGGTGCCAAGTCTTTCTCGACGCCGAGTCCCGATTGCGCTCGGTCTCGCTCTGTCCGGTCCGGGTGTCGCATCATCCGGAAGCGGCAGCGGCACGGGAGTTTCGAATTCTCAGAAATGCTACAATCACGCTCGTAGCTAGTCATCAGTGGAAGACGTTTCTTTAAAAAAGACAAATGATGACTGCGGGTCGGGTCGAGCACCCTTATTCTACGCGACTTTCAATATTTCTCGTTCGCGCACTACATTCTCCGTTTGATCGAAAGCGGCCCAATCGACCGGACGGAGTCGGACCCCTCTGTCCCGCAAACTCCGCGCGGTGTGGAATTTGCTAGGTGACGATCTACCTAAGCTGGATCGAAGATATTCTTTTCGGCTCCTTGGCCGATCGAGTAGAGCGAAAGCGTCGTTGCAGTTGGAAGGAGCGGCGAGCGGTCGAGGAGATCTGTGCAGTTGGGAATATGGGAATTCCCGGAACTGTGTGTTACGGAGAACAAAAGAAGGTTTGGGTGAACTGAGAGTCGAACTCGGGTCCACTCCATTAATCAGAGTTGCTCTGACCTCTGAGCTACTCAACCAGCGGGAATAGGTCAAGGGAGCGGCGCACCCAGCTCAAGCCGGCGGCGGTTCTCCCTCCCATTGGGATCCACGGCGGGCGGACTGGTGCGCGGCCACATTGACTTCTACTTGTGCGGCGTACGCGCGAGTACAAGAGTGCCTGAATAGAATTTGATAGGCCTGATCCCGCGGGTGCCAAGCTGGGTCTTTTCCTCACGTTTGGCTCTGCATCGGATCAGGTGTGTACTTCGCGTATTCATGTCCCAATGTGTCTAATGATTAACTCTGACGTTTGGCTCTGCATAGGATCAGTCAATTGTTCAACTTGGTAGCGTCTGTCCCTGACGCAAGGCAAACAAACCCCCGCACGATAAGACTAGATCGATCAACCATTACGCCTCTCCCATGTCGTACATCAATGTCGCCTCCACCAAGGCTATACTCGGAGCCTTTTTCGGCAACATTGATGCTGGCAATTGGTCGCTCGCCAAAGAGCAACTGGAGATGGCACTCGACAGCGACGGTCACCTCGTCCCACTCCAAACGGCTACTACCCTGCCCACGATGCTCACCGTCAACGCCTTCACCAAAGCAGGCGTCCTCGACGCAGCCGGCTGGTACAACCACCGGCGGACTCATCGTGATGTCAAGGCCAAGCAGGAGGCGATCGTCAACGGTGCAAAGGCTCATCTTATGATGTGTGTGGGCCAGGCGACTTACGACAGGGTGAAGGACCTTCCCGCGGACAGACAGTGGGCCAAACTTGAGTCGGTCTTCGCCACGACCTCGAGCATCGCCGTCGATCGCAGAGCGCGCCTCGTCGAACTAGTCTCCATGCCTCAGTTCGTCGTCGGCGACGACTTCGAAGCTTGGCTTGCCACCTTCCGAGCGACCGTCAATTCACTCAACAACGCGGTCAAGCATGCCCAACCCTCGACGGCGGCGTGTACATGCGACCCCCTGCACCCGATCATCGTCCGGGACTGGCTGTGCAACCTGATGCCCGAAGCCTACGCTCCCACTATCCGCGCACTCGGCGACGACTTCGACATCGGAAAGTGGGAAAGCCAAGCTTCGAAGTCGTCGCCGACGACGAACTGAGGCATGGAGACCAGTTCGACGAGGCGTGCGCTGCGATCGACGGTGCTAGAGGTCGCGGCGAAGACCGACTCGACTTCGGCCCACTGTTTGTCCGCGGGGAGGTCCTTCACCGTGTCGTCTCGCCGCTCCTTCCAACTGTTGCAACCTCCTGTCTCTCTCGCCGACATTGCGTTCGTCGCACCTCGGCCCGGAGTCTTTCCGAAACGGGACACCTCAGCACGGCGCATCGGTGAACAGCACACTAGCAAACCACCCCAACACACTCTGGAGGTAGGTGGCCAGATGGGCCCCCAGAATTGAGTCGAATCGAGGAAAACTGGTCGTGTGGGTCCCTTGCGCAATGCATCACAAGGTGTGCGAGGAGAGCAGAGATGATCGCGCAGTGGCGCTCGGGAGGTGAGATCGGCCTAGGAAGACAACGTTAGCATGGGTGCTCGCAACTCAGTGATTTCATCCTGCAAGTATTTATTGTCGTCCAAACAGCGATATTAGTGCCTTTTGTATCCACGACATTCGTCAAGGTGGCACCCGACGTGAGGTACGTTAGGTGACCAATCCCGCCGCTGTCTGGGTGTTGGCCGAACGACGGATAATCACGTCGGCGACAAAGTACTTCGAAACCAAAAGTCGAGTCGAGCTTCTCTCGACTCATCCCCTACTCTCTTCTTTCCCCGCCCTCAACACCATTACCCTCATCTACCTTGCATCTCTCCCTGAAGAAAGCGATCCTTCTCCAAAGTAGCCCTCGTCTTTACTCGGCTTTTTGCTCCTTTTCCACCCTTGGTTTCCATGGGTGAACATTGAGCAGCCAATGAACACGCGGAATCAACAGTAGGAGGGCACTTTGACTCACTGTTGATGCAGTATGAGTCGGTTATCCATGGGAAAGACAATACTGAGGCTGATGAGAAGAGGTTGGTCGTAGACACATAGGCTCGGTCCAACAAGAGATGCCGTCCGGAACGCGAATGCATCTCTCCGGGCCGCACACAAGTTGCAGTCACCTTGACAGTTGACGTCAAAAGTCGTAATCTGGGAGGGCCCCGCCTGATCCACGTTTCTTTCATATAAGGGTTTCATTCTTGGACACTTACCAGATCTATTGTCATTTTCCACGTATCACCTAGGGCCGTCCAAGGTTAAGACTCCAAAAACTTTGCGCAGTTGAGCCGAATGAAGGCACCGCTGGCGCAGTTAGTTGTTCTGCCTGGAATTACACTGGGGCGGACGGAAACAACCTGGGGTATCTATTGCGAAAATCGGACAATCACTGGGATTAACAGCGAACAGCGGTCTATAGCCCAAGGCAAAAGTAGTCACTTCAGAGCAAGGGAAGCAGCTGCTCAATGTCCGAGATGATCGACTCGTGCGACATCGTCCCGGACGGACCCCACAACTCCCCCAGTTGGGCTTCTTCCATAGCCACCTCGACATCGACGAATCGATTGTCGAGTCCACAATTGCTGCGCAAGATATCGACCAGTTGCTTGATGTTCGTCCAACGTTGTGCGCAGCCCTTCAACAGCTTGTGATAGCGGATGTTCAGGCCAAGCATATCTTTGAGGTCATAGACTAGGTCCGCTTCTTGCCGATTCCAGTAGCCCCAGGTAGTCTCACCCTTTGGGGTCATCACAAGCACTTCATCGTCGCCCATGTACGGCTCGCGGAACGAAACCTCCATCACGACGTAGAAAAGCGACTCCATATCGTGCCATCGTTCGTGGACGACACGGAGCGGCTGTTGCGGCTGGGCGAGGATCGAGCAGGGGAGGTACGGCCAGGTGCCCTGTAACACGTCGTATAGTCCAAAGGCTAGCGCTGATCAGAAATATCATTCGGAGAAACATACACAGGGGAGGACGCACGGATCGTATTCTGCGGTGCCGCTCGGTGCAAGGCCGATCATGTGGGACGGCGAGGTGATAGTCGAGGAGAGCGCCGACGCCGTCACGGTCGATGACAACGCTATCGTACGAGATGTCCCGGTGGATATAGCCTAGCTTGTAGAGATTTTGCTGTCCTGGACGGGCATGGGAACGGGGTTGTCGGCTAGGGAGCGCAAACGCCAGTCCACCCAGATGATTCGTGTGCTTACCTTTGACGACTCCAAGTACGGCCAGGGCGAGTTCCTGGGTCGTCGTCGTCGTGTTGAGGCGCCGATAACACTGTTGGATGAAGACCACCTCGAGTGCCCGGGGCTCGATGCTATCAAAGCTCTCATCGTCGCCGAGGAAGGTCGGAAGCGTGCGGAACTCGCCACGGTAGATGCCGGCGCTAAGGCTTAGTCCCTCGGTGTCGGCACGCGACGCGGCGTGCATCTTGCGACGTAGTGCGATGCCATCGTCAAGGAGGGAGTGTTCCGCCCATGCGACCGTCATAGCGTACTCGACGGCAGGGGTAGGCGAGGTCGACGTGATCGGAGTGATCGACTTGGGATCGACCTGAGGCGCGGGTCGTGCAGTGGCATGGAACGCGGTGGTGGTGAGACCACGGCAGTTTCGGCGTCGGATGAGGAGCTCCTGGATCTCGAGATCTCGAAGGTCGCCGAGCTCGGACTCGAAGTCGTGGGCACGGGGTGGGAGAAGCTTGTCCGAGACGACAAAAGGTCCGAACACGTCGTCGACCTCGTTCGTCGAGGCCAGCATCCCGAGCCCGTCGTCGTCGAGTTCGATGAGGCGCGACAGCACGCGCCGGAGCAGCACCGCTTCCTCACCGCACTTGCAGGCGTTCGTCGTGAACGCCCCACTCGCGTTGACGAGGTAGACTTGAAGCACGTCCCCGCAAAGGGTGAGCCCGATCGCGTGGGCGCGGAGCGCGGTCGTACAGATCATATGCAGCCGCGTAATCACTTGCTTCTGCGCTTCTGCGCTCATCGTCTCGCCTTCCTTCACCTCAATCACCACGGCAATCTGCGAGTATGCGCGTCGAGGCGCCGGGGGCGTGCTTGCCGTCGGCGTTGGGTGCTGTGACTGCCCCCAAACCAAAACCAAGGGAAGATCGGGGGCAGCGGTCACCGCCGCATGCGTGAGGATGACGGCGTCGGGGCGATCGGGCGTGAGCTCGATGTAGCTACCCGAGTTATCGCATCCGACCAGACGGCGATCGCCAGTCTACAGCCAGGTGCATCGATGATCGGGAGACAGTCGTCAGTCATACTCGTACGGTCGAAGCCAAGCGATGGCACCACCAGGGCAAACTCACCACATTCCTGATCGCCTCAGCCATCATGTCTTTCACCGCACCCGGTTTCCCCAGTTTTTTGGTGGGCTTGGGAATCTTGGCCTCGTACTTGGACGGCGTGTTAAGGAAGAACTTGTCCATTGCTTTCGAAAGTCGAGGTTTGCCGATTTGCGCGAGGAGTTGTTGCTCCCTCTCCTCTGCCGTAGCCGTCATCGACACTGCGAGACTCGACTTGCGCGGGCTCGATTGTTTGAAAGCATCGTCGAAGCCCGACATGCCTAGTGAGCCGTAGGCATCGCGTGCTTGTCTTGTTCGTCCAGGTTGAGTCTTGTCGGTGGTCGGTCGGCGCGCGCGTCCGGCGTCGATGGGGCGCAAGCCGGCGAGCTGAGCAGGTGGGTGGGAAGCGATTGGCCGGCGCGAGAGCAGACGTGCCAACCGACGTGCCTGGCGCGCCATCTCTGGCGTTGACGCGTCGACGCGCATCAATGGGGCTGGGGCTTGCCGCGCGGCGTTGGCCATCAGTCGGGCTTCTTCGGATATCGGACCCCTCCGACGACGAATTTTTAAGCCTGATTAGATTTCACATTTTCGATTATCTGCGCAGAATCGGTGTTGCTTGAAAAGGGTGGGTGGACTTATGTAAGGTCAAATCCACTGGCAGCCCTCACACTGGAGGTAGTGCCTATCCTCGGGCCATGATTGTGTGAGTGTGACTTTATAGAGGGCACTGGAGGTTCAGGGACTCGTCGCCGCCCCGCGGTGCGTTAATACACCGCTTGGATAGGGATATTCGGTGTACAAACCGGCCCAAATGAAACGGGGTTTTTCGAGACGCACCTTGAGCTGAGCTTTCCCGGGGCCTTCCACGCTCCTCGATGGGCCTGCTCGAGCGCCTGGAGCCGGGACGAAGAGGAGGGTCGAGCAGCAGAGCGCCCAGCAGCGATCAGCAGGACCAGTCCCCCGCGCGTAATGACAACAACCCAACCGATCTTGGTATTGCGACACGTATACGAACCCGCCGTGCAGCTGTGCAGAATGGACAGCGTGGTCAGCGCGATGGCCGACCCGAAGCTGAGCCCGCCCCACCACCTCCTCATGCGCAAAGGCGCGTGCGCAGGGCGGCTCGAATCGCGCTCAAACCACTCAAGCCCCACGTTTCGACCCGCGACTACCTCAGCCCCCAGACGGCCGTGTGCACCCACTGCAAGGCTCGACACTGGGAGTACGGAAGGACGAAGTCAACCAGACATTTTAGCACGTGCTGCTCGCAGGGCAAGGTGCAGCTGCCTCCCCCTCCTCAGCCCAATCCCGAGTATCGACAGAGTCGCTCGGACCGTCCACTCAACAGGCGCTGCCGAGTCTGGTGTGAAAATGCACTTGAACACGCTGGAAAACCCAGACAAGACATCATCGAGGTTGAGGAAAATGCGCAGAAGGGCAACCATCTTGGGAAGGTTTGTGTCATCCCAGCAGGGCTCCAGCTCGACGATCCTGGCCAGCTGAAATCGACTTTGACGGCGTACGCCCTGTCGAGATGAATCGCGAATCCGAGAGCGAAGTCCGCCGATGGATGTTAGCGCAGTACAGATCTGACGTCGTTAAGGAGCTGGAGCAGCTTGTAATTGGGCGGCCGACCGCACCTTTGAGTATCTTCGAGACTTTTGAGCCGGGCGGTGAGGGTGTATTTTAGAATGGCGACGATGTTGGCGAAGGATAGGCGGCCGGTCTTGTCTTTGTGGCCCACGGACCCGTCGGGCTTTCGGACCTCGGTGTTGGTCGACGCAGGGAGCAGGGGGAGAGCGAAAGTGTCGGCCTCGTACTTGAACGGACCCGTTTTCGGACCCGCCTGGTCAGAATCCCGCAGATGCTACCACGTCAGTAATGGCAACCTTTCAGTAAGGCAAGCGAAACGACCCACCGATCTGGTCAGTCTCTCCACCGAGGGCGTCGAGTCGTCCGCATTGGATCCCATTGCATCTGTGTTGTCTTGCGCAGCCGCGACGCCAACGTCGTCCGTGTCTTCAGCGTGCTTGCGGCGTGCCTCTTTCCGGCAATCCCTCAGCAATCCCTCCTTCCAGGTTTGTATTTCGCCCCCGGCGTTTGCTCCAGCAGTTGGTGTTGAGTTGACACGTGAGGAGTACACTCTGTAGGCTACATGAGCGCGAGCGCGCGCGGGCTTTCTCTTAGCTTCCTTCTGATTCGAGCGTTCTAACGTATTGAACCACCTCGAATCAGACGCCGAGATTCTAGAGGTTATAAGCCCAACGACTTCGCACAGCTGCTGCCACGTCGCAACGGTTCACCCGAACGCTCCACCATGACTGGCGAACAGTCAACCATCGACAAGTCCGTCGACGCAGACCCTCCAACACACTCGCAAACTTCGCGTTTCCCGGCATTTGCGATTTTGAAGAACAACAACATCGACGTATGGCTCGATCACGTTCGCTTCACCGTCGACAGGCGTCAGTGGCAGCTCTCCTTTCCCAAGCAGTACCCATCCGCCAAATGCAAGGACGACGATGAACTCGATCGAGCTCATGATGCGGTGCACAGGGCAATGCATCAAACCTGTTCAGAAAGTGTGGCGCATCTCCTGGTCAGCTGCTACGACCTGACGCCGGAGCAGACGGTGGAATACCTTCGAAAGCACCTGGGTCGGTCTTCCCTTCGCGGCGTTATCACGCAAATTGGAAAGTTATTCTCGGTCGGACCGCCACCAGCACAGGAAGACGATTATTTTCCTTGGGCCGGATCCATCACTCGCCTCACAACTGACCTACGGGCTCACAAGTTGACCTTCGACCAAGTGGTTGCATGCCACCTCATTGCGATTGTGGGCGCTCGACGACCGTCGTATCTGGATCAGTTCGACTCCAAAGACGTCGATGCGATACCAACTGTCGACACAGTGATCGCAGCAGGTCGAGCTCCAGCAAACTTGAGTCAAGATACTGGGAACGCTGCGACGGCGTTGTTGGCCACGACTGGTGCCCAACCGAAGCCACCCGGCCCCTGCTGGAACTGCGGTGAAGACACCCACTTCAACAAAAACTGTTCCAAGCCGAAGAAGAAGAAGTTTCCACGACGCAAGACGACCAAAGGCGAGGAACCGATGGCAAATTTGGCGCTCCCTTCGGTTGAAGACATTCTGGGGACCGATCCCGTTGGCGCGTTTTTCACGCAATTACCAAGAGGACACTCTCGAGAAATGATCCTCTACGA
Organism: Microbotryum silenes-acaulis; assembly: GCA_003665825.1. Lineage (NCBI taxonomy): Eukaryota > Fungi > Basidiomycota > Microbotryomycetes > Microbotryales > Microbotryaceae > Microbotryum > Microbotryum silenes-acaulis. The sequence continues at coordinate 1,192,589 of QPFY01000009.1, forward strand.
CACGGCAGCGACTCATCACGTCATCAATGATCCTGCCGCGTTCGCCGACCTGAAGGCGACAGCTCCGTCTTCGGTAAAGGGCATCAATGGTGACGGAAAGACCATTATGGGAGTAGGCACGGCCTGCGTCGAAGACAAGAACGGCAAGAGGTACAACTTGGTCAACAGCATCTTCGTCCCTAGCGCCCCCGCCAATCTCTTCGCCGGGCATCGAGCCGATCGTGATAGTCGCAAGATCACCATTCAAAACGGGCGATTCACGGTGGCCGGAAATGACGACATCCTACTCACGGGACAGAAGCTCAATTCGGGGTTGTACCGTCTGGACCTCAAGTTGGTTCAAGCTCGGAGTTCACCCCATGAATGTGCGTCAGCCACAGCTCTGACAGCAGTGCCTCTCCACATCTGGCACGGACGTTTCGCTCATCTACACTGCCGTTCCCTTCACCAGCTGTCCAAGTCTGACGCTGTGATAGGTTTGAACATGAAGTCTCGCAGTGACTTGAAATGCGAATCGTGTCTGGCCGGCAAAGCTACGCACAAGCCGTTCCCAAACTCGGAATCGCTAGCCGAAAAACCCCTCGATCTCGTCCACATCGATCTCTTGTCCTTCGACGGCGAGCTTTCACTTGCTGATCATCGCTACGCGCTAGTTATCGTCGACGATTGTACGCGGTACATGTGGGTGTTGACGATGCCGCGGAAGTCGGACTCCTTTGAAAGGTTCAAAACGTGGAAACTACGGGTCGAGCTGTCGTCAGGGCACACTTTGAAAGTTGTCCGTTCGGACCGCGGTGGCGAGTTTCTTTCGACGGAGTTCAAGCGATGGTTGGACGACACGAGTTTGTCGCGACAACTCACGATCCCCAGCACGCCCGAGCAAAACGGTGTCGCCGAAAGGGCCAACCGCTCGATTTCGGAAGCAGCTCGAACGATGCTGTATGAATCCGGTCTGCCCACGGTGTTTTGGGCCGAAGCCGTGGCTACATACGTGTATGTGAAGAATCGTTCCCCACATTCTGCTCTTGGTGGCAAGGTGCCATTTCGGGAATGGACCGGGAAACCTGCGCACGTTCATCACTTGCGGGTCTTCGGATGTCGAGCTTGGCACACGGCAAATACCGAACAACGTAAGAAACTCCAGCCACGGAGCCTTCCGATGATCTTCCTCGGATACGACCTAGAATCCAAAGCCTACCGACTATGGGACCCGGTGAGGGGGCGGTTAACGTTATCGCGAAGCGTGACGTTCTCAGAGGACAAGTTCCCGGCCCGTGAAGGCGCGCCAGCACCGAGGATTGAGGCGATCGAAGTAGTCGTACCTCGACCAGTTGCGACGAATCGACATGAAGCTGCGCAACAGCCGATCGCTGCGAACCAGGCCCCGGAGGTCGAGGTAGAAGCCCGGGAGGAAAACCCGGTAGACGACGTTGACCCCGCCGAGCAACACGCACCAATTGTGGAAGATGTACCAAAGGAGTTGCGTTTTGACGCCCCTGGACCTGCTTGGGCAGCACCGGTCGGAAAGCGGGATCGTAGGGCACCTGAGCGTTTCGAACCGGAGGCCTTCGTAGCCGTCGCCGATTCCGACGAGGAAGACGGTCCGTTTGTTTTGCCGACTAGTGATCCCACGACTTGGAAGGCAGCCATGGCACACCACAAGTCTCACGAATGGACGCAAGGTGCAATCGATAAGTTCGAGTCATTGCGTGACGATTACTCAGTCTTTACGATTATGAAACGAGACGAGCTTCCCGCCGGCGCCAAGGTTCTCGGGTCCAAATTCGTTTTCCGAACGAAACGGGACAAGGATGGTTGGCCAACTTCGTACAAAGCTCGACTTGTTGCACGAGGCTTCACGCAACGGCCGGGAAATGACTTCAAAGAGACGTTCGCACCGACAGCGAAGTTTGTCTCAATTCGTACTCTCATCGCTTTGGCGGCCGCCCGGGGTTACCATATCATCCAAGCGGACATTGACAAAGCCTATTTGCATGGCGAACTTGAAGAGGAATTGTACATGCGCGTACCGGAGGGAGTCCGACTTCCCGACGATGTCTGTCTCAAGTTGCAACGCTCGATTTACGGTCTCAAGCAGGCCGGCCGGGTATGGAACGAGACGATCCATAAGACCCTCGTCAAGATTGGTTACAATCGTCTTCGGAGCGAAGAGTGTGTCTATCGTCGGACACTTGGCAAAGACGATTATTACATCGCGGTTTACGTCGACGACTTGCTGTTTGTCGGTCCCGACTTATCCGAAATTGATCGCGTGCTCGACGAATTGGATCGATTGTACGGAGTCAAACGTCTCAGCAATGCAGAGTACATCCTTGGCGTCCAGCTCATTCGTCAAGCGGATGGGATTGCGTTGTCGCAACGACAGTATTTGCTCGATGTACTTGCAAGGTTCGGCATGGCGGATGCTAACAAAAGTGTATTACCAATGCAACCGGGTCTTCAGCTCAAACCCTGCGACACTCCGGATCCCTCGTTACAGACACAGTACAGATCGGCCATTGGATCATTGATGTACGCCGTCGTTGCAACTCGGCCCGATCTTGCGTACCCGGTGTCGTATTTGGCAAGATTCACGAACAAGGCGGGCAGTGACCATTGGGCGGCAGTTGTGAAGATTCTACGCTACATCAAGGGAACTCTCGAACTCGGCATTGTCTACAAGACGAAACGTGATTCGTTGGTTGGATACGTGGGGTACTCGGATTCGGACTGGGGTTCCTGCATCAACACGTCCCGATCTACGATGGGGCATGTCTTCAAGCTGGCTGACGGGCCAATTTCTTGGAGTTCTCGGATCCAGAGCCGAGTGGCGACGTCATCAACGGAAGCGGAATACATCGGCCTTACTCATGCGTCTCGAGAGTGTCAGTTCTTGCGGAATTTGCTCGCGGAATTGGGGGTCACGATTTGTGGCCCGATCGAGCTGAAAGGCGACAATCAAGGCGCGATAGCTCTCACAAAGAATCCGGTGTTCCACGATCGAACTAAGCACCTACGCCTGACCGAGCATTTCGTTCGAGAACGGGTACGAGAAGGTGACATCGTCGTTAACTATCTTCCAACCGCCGAGATGCTCGCCGACATGTTTACGAAGGCGTTGCCGAGACCGGCACTAGAGAAGCATAGGGCGGCCATAGGGATGGGAATTATGTAGGCCTTAGAGCGAGGGGGGGTGTTGAGTTGACACGTGAGGAGTACACTCTGTAGGCTACATGAGCGCGAACGCGCGCGGGCTTTCTCTTAGCTTCCTTCTGATTCGAGCGTTCTAACGTATTGAACCACCTCGAATCAGGTCAGTAGTATTCACGGTATCATATTGCAATAGTTAACTGAGCGTTCTAACGTATTGAACCACCTCGAATCAGACGCCGAGATTCTAGAGTTGGTGTGTTGGGAATGAGGGTTAGGAATCGCGCGCGTTCATTGGTAATCTGTTTAGAAGCGCTCGTCTGTTTAATGAAGCCTGGCGATGCGAACCAACCGTTGTCTTCTCTCCACGGTTGGATTACACGCTCGTCAGGTACGCATGTTTAGCTTCACAGTCACTTTCGTTGCAATTAACTGACGGTTGGATTACACGCTCGTCAGTCTCTTATTCCAGCCACCTTTCGACTCGTTCGACAAAATCCTGGAATGTGCCGCCAGTCCTGCGCCTGCCGAGCAAATCATCAGCAAACTCCTTGGCTGTTACCAGCATGATCGCCTTTGCGGGCCAGTCTTCGTTGACCCAGCGTTGCTCTCCCTGGCGCGTACTCCTAGTCGCAGTGTTGCTGGCTGAAGGCCTCGTCGGCGTGGTGTGAAACATCGACATCGCCGCCTTGCGCGTCTGCCGTAGGCTTTCGGTTGACATGTTCAAGAAGATGCGACACCCCAAAGGAAGAATGCAAAATGGCAGTGAGAAGCGGTCCATGGCTTGGAGGCTACAGTCACCTCGAAGTTGGCTGTGGAAACTTTTGGCGCCGGGGCTTCTGAGCCGCGACGAGCTCGACTTTGAACGCGAAGTCGAGGTCGAAAAAATGGCGAGAGCAGCGTCGCAGGACAGTTGGAAGCTGCAGTTGAGGTTGAGGTTGAGGTTGAGGCTGAGGCTGAGGTGATGGCGGAGGTGAAGGTTGTGAACTTGGGTGGGGAGGTGGAGGTCGAGTTTGAATTAAAGTTCGAGCCTGAGGCTGCAGTGAGGGTGAGGCTGCGATCGCGAGTGCGTTCGACTCGATGGCCGTGGTAATGGAGGTGGAGGTCGTAGACTAGTAGGTCGTGGACTTGGAGGTGAACGTGGAGTTCGAGTTCGAGTTCGAGTTCGAGTTCGAGCCTGAGGCTGAGATTTAGATCGCGAGCCCATCTATCATCACGCAGAGAGCGGTCGAGGCATCGTCGTCGCACATGATGACGCGAACAGCTCGATCGGACTGAGGGGTGGATGGCGCCACAGACTTGGCTGGCTTCACCTTGCCCGAGGCATCGCGAGGTCTGAGCAATTCTCCTTGCGCGGCTTGGGGTGGCATAGTATCAGCGACGTGACAAGAGATCGAGAGAAATGCTGATCGACTGACCCCGCGACTGCCAGGCGAGCGCTCGGGTGTTAGGGTCCGTGCGCCGGGAGCTTTGCGGAGTGCGACTGCGCAACGGCTGGTGTCGGGGCAACGGAAGCAAGGGGGAAACCCTTGAGCGAAGGAGACCCAAATGGTGACGATGTGATATCATCGATGATAACGGTGGGCGCAAGCTGTCTGGGCGGAGATCAGCCGATGAGCGGACAGTAATGCGGAGCGAAAAGAAAGTGCGAATGCGACAAGTGTGGGCGTATGATGCCAAACGACAGCCAGACCTGCGCGCTGGCGGCGCACAGGAGGTCAGTCATGGGCCTGGAACAAGTTCAAATTATTTAGAACTGTCAGAATTCTCGCATCATCGAACACCGGTAAGCTTGGATACACGCTACACGGCCATAGATGTTTCATCTGTAGCGTTCCTTCTCGATACCGCTCTCTCGAAACCGAAGTATCACATCCCTATCCCGTGCAGAGTTTTGGATGGCTGCAGATTTTTGGATCCCGGAAGCCAACCCGCTGTGCAGAACTCCGAGTCGTCGAAGCGCCGAGGCATCGAGCGAGTTGGCGGAGGCCATCTCGAGCAAGTAACGCAGTGTCCAGTTTGGACTGCGGTGGGCCCCAATCATGGGTGTCTCGGGTACCAGTGTCTTGTACTGACCCTGCCGTGGCGTGCCATGCCGAGAGCCGACTCCGCCATCAGCGGTGACCGGTCACGTGACGAGTGCCGCGTGACGCGCGCGAAGCTCGAAAGAGTGGGGGGCGGGGGGGGGGGGGGGGGAGGGGGTGGAGGAAATGGCTCGGAGACCCTGGTCGGCCCCGGCCCCGACTTATCTGGGAGCTTTACAAGTCGAAACTAGTCTGGGACACCATTCGATGCCTCGGACGGCTCAAAGCACCTTCAGAGTATGAGAGGGACTGGCTGTGGAACGTGCCGCCGTCCCCGTCGCACCGGCCACCTACTGCCACCATTCCGACAGGGGCGCGGCCTAGTACCGGGGCGTCGCCGTGTCGCCGGCGACCAGTGTCGATTACGTGTCCGTAATTTGAGGCGCGCACTCTGGTTCTGGTGTGCATTTATGGTGGTGAGAAGCGCGAAAGGAACTATGAATATAACGGACGAAGAAAGGCGGACAAGGAACTTGCCGAAAGAGGAAAGAAAAAGAGGGAAGAAAATGAAGGGAGAAGGGAAATAAAGCGTGAGAAGGAAGGTGCACGTGATGTAGTGAGACCGAAGAAAGCCCGGAGAGGAATAAATTCCTGAACTTATGGTAAAATTGGAGTGACTGTGCGAATTTTGCATACAAGTGGTAGGAATCGGATCGGAAAAAAGAGAATGGACGACAAAAGGGAAAGCCGAGCAAGGTTAAGCAGCGCACGAAGGGCCAACTCTGAGCCCGCAGTGAACCTTCCAGTTCCCCCAATTGTCTTTTAGGCGGGGGAGATGAGGCGATAATGTGCTATGTAGGGCAATGGGTGACTTCGGGTTGCGTTTGCAAGGGCCAAGTCAATTCAGCAGCGGCAATGGGCGCCAGGTAGAACCCGTCCGATACACGGAAATGTGTCATATTTGGGCGTTTAAATCAGGTTTTCATCTACCATGAGTCACCGTGGGAAGTTGGAACCCTTTTTCACGTTCATGGCTGTATAGTGGTTCAAAGCCGTCCGTCATGAGCACGAGCCGAGCCTTCAATTTCACGCGCCAAGGAGGTGCGCTTCATGTGCTGCGGCAATGATTTGTAGCGTATGTGCAACGAAAGTGAGAATGTAAGTTTGAGACTATAGCTGCGGGTTAGGTCATGCGCGATCGCTCCTCGTTGTGCTAGTGAGTGGCTCGAGGCCGCCTAGAGGCCAAACTTGTTTGTTCAGGGGCTCGCAAGCGGTAGCGATCCCGAACTATTCTCTCCGCAAGACCACTCGGCAAAACATTTTTGGAGCGTTGATCAGATGACACCGAGAGATTGAGCTTAATGGCATACTTAGCGGTCATTCCGGCCTGTCTGGACCGAATAAAAAGCTCCAGAGGTCACACACTGCCACACCATTTTGGCCCAAACCAAACAGTGTGATTCCTCAGAAAAATCCGGTACTGTCCGTGCGCTCGTGCTTCGTCCTCGACTCGCCTTGATCGCCTTTGGCAACCGGCCATCATCGCCGTGCCACCGCCGACGCGCGCAGTTTTCTTCTGCCGTTACTATTTCCTTCCACGCGAGCCTGCACAGCCTGCACAGCCTGCACACACTCGCGCTTCGTTCAAGCATGGTGAACAAACAACGTGCTCGGCTTCCGCCCAAGCCTCCACTCAACAAATCTCTAGCTAGCGAGCGCCAGACTCGAAGTGCTACGCGCGCGTTGTTGAAGCTGAAGTTGGAGCACTGCGAGGTTGAGTCACCATCCCCGCCGGAGTACTTGCCCCTGAGCGTCGCCGCACATCCACTCAACGCATTCCCATCCAACGATGAACATACGGTCGAGCAAAAAACGCTTGTATGTGACTACTCTGCTGCCAGCCCCGGTGTGAGTTGCTGACCTGCTGATGAATGGCCCGTCGGCTCGACGCGTCGCTTCTGACCCGCCAAAGGAGCCCTTGCCTGTGAAGCCTACGTCATGTTCCTCTCCTTCACCAGCGCCGTCGGACTCGTCGCCGGATTCATCGGTTCTCTATTCGCCAAGTGGGGCAAAGCCGACTCGCACTCAGGCTTACCATCGCACGGTTAAGCGGCTTGTGTTGCCCAAGCTCGACAACGATGACGATCGGATCTTCATCAAAGACGAGATTGCTCCGCGAGTCGTGATCTGTAGCGCGTCAGACTTGGTGGGCTCGGCACTTGGGTTTGACGCAACACGATTCAAACGCCAGGCGCAGGATGCTCTTGCGCAGCCCGGACGATCGGAAGTACAAGTCTTGTTCGACAGGGATTGCCAACGCTCGCCGGATCAACGAGTGGCAGATTGGGTCTTACCACTCGCTGACTTTGTGAGTGCCATATCCTGAATGACGACTTTGTCCAAGGCCATATGTCATGACTCTGATCACATCCCTCGCTTTGCAACTCGCATCGTCGGCACAGGCATCCGGTGGATCCCATCGGCAGAACAACTTGAAGCTCGCACACGCCGAGCGGCAGGCCCGGTTAACCTTCGGAGACGCAACCCGTGGGCACGACCATGTGGAACGACATTACTTTTTGACGTGCTGCGACGAGCTCGGATCGAGGAACGGTGGAACTGGCACGCATAGCATGCTCGTCCCATTGGCTTTTGGTGCGCCTCAGCCACCCGGGTTTTCATTCCTTACCGTTCCCCCTCTCCTCAATGTGGTACTCGACTTGGCACGAGATGCGCTCACGCAGCCGGCCCGCCTGTATGCGCCAGGCTTGGCTATCCTTGACGACACAGCTCATTTCGTCGTATTGGACCACGAGGGATGCCGTATTGCGATCATTCCCGACTGCTGGGGCGAAGGCTTCGGCGAGCTGGCTTCGGTGCTTTCCGTTCTGCTCGGACTGGACGTCTATTCGGCGGGAGCGTCTCCACTCTTTCGCTACGCGCTTCACCCCAAGACCGGCATCACCCCCGTCGCTTTCCGTACCCTATACCTTCAACCGTCCGAGATCGAAGCAGATGCTCCCCTGGTCGGTCGCACCGTCGAGTTCGTCGCCGAGGAGCCCATCGAGCTCGTCGACTGTCGAGTCGCAGAGGGCTACTCCATCTTTCAACGCTGCACGGTCATCTTCGAGCTGACGCGTCCCAGCTTGGTGCAAGGGTCATCTTCGACGTCAGGTCTGTCGCCGTCGTTCGTGCTCAAGATCCAGCACATAAGTCAGGAGTCTAAAGGCTGCGAAGCCGATGTCCTGGACAAGATCGTCCAGTGTTGCGCTTCCCACGGCGCCCCCTCGCCATCGTCGTCGCTGCTCATCGAACGACACGTCACGCTGCCCGAGAAGGCCAGGTCGTTCGGTCTTCATCGATCACAAATGGACGACAGCGCCTTGCCCGTACTCATGGACCCGAACGATCCCGAACGACGCCTGCGAGGGTCGTCTCGGCGTACGCTCGACTTGTTGATCGTGCGCAATCCTACGCCGCTACCGATCCGCGTCGACACTGGCCGCGGTCCTCAGCACAAACTCTCCCAGGCCTGCAAGGTCTATGACCAGCTCCTCACGCTTCTGCCCGCGCTCTGGGATCTCGGAATTCACCATCGTGATTTGTCCCTCGGCAACATCCTTCACCACCAAGGCCATCTTGTTCTGGTCGACTGGGACACAGGGATCGTTTCCGAGCCGGGTACACGCGTCCCTTTCGCTGCCGACGTCGCCGGCTTGTTCAGGATCACCGACGACACCGCTTCTCAAGAAGCCTTAGAGTACCTGAGTGGTTTGACGAGCCCTTGGAAAGGGGTCCCCTCGCATGCTCTTGGCCACGACTTCGAGTCCTCCGTCTATTGGTTCCTCTACGTTCTGTACTGGTACATCGGTCCATCGGTCTCGGCCGAGTGCTGGGAGGAACTACAAATACGCCCACTGTCGGACGAAGCGACCTTGCCCCTCGAATTCATACGCCCGGAGCTCTGGGCGAGGGGGAGTGATCCCAAATTACGGCAGAATTTCCTCGAGGATCTGGCAAATGTGGATACTGAGCTCCACAGTTTGGTCAACCTCATGACGTTCCCTCATCCGGGCCACGTACCTCCCGTCGGCACGAGTGAGGCGCGGCACGACCTCGGTGTTAAGCAGAAGATGGTGGAGGTGCAGACCGAGTTGCGACGCATGCTGGAGGCGGCGCAGCTGCCTGATTATGGTGGTATTCTGGGTCGTTACCACAGGTTACTGAAGCTGCAGTGATTATTTTTGTATTGCCCCCAATTGAATCCCATTCCATCGGCACAAGCTGGGTAGCCCCTGTTTCCATTGGGACCACGCAGTCAGATCACCCAGGAATCAGTGAGGTCATCACTTTTGGACCGGACATACGGATCGACCTCGCTGAATCGACGAGGCCCTCGGAAGCCGCCTCGCCGCGAGTAAGACTCCTCACCGAGTTTTCAACTCGTAAGATCGCGGCGATAAAGTTGATGCTGCCCTCAGATGATGTCTCTCTCCTCTTCCGGATGAAAGAACAGACGAATCAGGCCAGAACGAGCGAGAAAACGATTGTGTCGCAAAGTCGTACGAGGCTCGGACGCCGCCCCGGTGTGAATTTAGGCGAGCTGCCGGGCCAAAGATCATGGTCGGATGACGTTTGGTCACGCTGAGGATTGTCTCAAAAAATTGGTATGGTCGTTACCATAACAAGGGCCAAAAAGTGTAATTACGACTCAAAGTGTTCTTCAATTGGCCATTCATTCCATGTCGGCGGAGAGAGGCGCGAATGAAGCCGACACGAAGGCCCGCGCCCACGCGATCGGGCTCACCCTTTGCGGGGACGTGCTTCAAGTCTACCTCGTCAACGCGAGTGGGGCGTTCACGACGAACGCCTGCAAGTGCGGTGAGGAAGCGGTGCTGCTCCGGCGCGTGCTGTCGCGCCTCATCGAACTCGACGACGACGGGCTCGGGATGCTGGCCTCGACGAACGAGGTCGACGACGTGTTCGGACCTTTTGTCGTCTCGGACAAGCTTCTCCCACCCCGTGCCCACGACTTCGAGTCCGAGCTCGGCGACCTTCGAGATCTCGAGATCCAGGAGCTCCTCATCCGACGCCGAAACTGCCGTGGTCTCACCACCACCGCGTTCCATGCCACTGCACGACCCGCGCCTCAGGTCGATCCCAAGTCGATCACTCCGATCACGTCGACCTCGCCTACCCCTGCCGTCGAGTACGCTATGACGGTCGCATGGGCGGAACACTCCCTCCTTGACGATGGCATCGCACTACGTCGCAAGATGCACGCCGCGTCGCGTGCCGACACCGAGGGACTAAGCCTTAGCGCCGGCATCTACCGTGGCGAGTTCCGCACGCTTCCGACCTTCCTCGGCGACGATGAGAGCTTTGATAGCATCGAGCCCCGGGCACTCGAGGTGGTCTTCATCCAACAGTGTTATCGGCGCCTCAACACGACGACGACGACCCAGGAACTCGCCCTGGCCGTACTTGGAGTCGTCAAAGGTAAGCACACGAATCATCTGGGTGGACTGGCGTTTGCGCTCCCTAGCCGACAACCCCGTTCCCATGCCCGTCCAGGACAGCAAAATCTCTACAAGCTAGGCTATATCCACCGGGACATCTCGTACGATAGCGTTGTCATCGACCGTGACGGCGTCGGCGCTCTCCTCGACTATCACCTCGCCGTCCCACATGATCGGCCTTGCACCGAGCGGCACCGCAGAATACGATCCGTGCGTCCTCCCCTGTGTATGTTTCTCCGAATGATATTTCTGATCAGCGCTAGCCTTTGGACTATACGACGTGTTACAGGGCACCTGGCCGTACCTCCCCTGCTCGATCCTCGCCCAGCCGCAACAGCCGCTCCGTGTCGTCCACGAACGATGGCACGATATGGAGTCGCTTTTCTACGTCGTGATGGAGGTTTCGTTCCGCGAGCCGTACATGGGCGACGATGAAGTGCTTGTGATGACACCAGATGGTGAGACTACCTGGGGCTACTGGAATCGGCAAGAAGCGGACCTAGTCTATGCCCTCAAAGATATGCTTGGCCTGAACATCCGCTATCACAAGCTGTTGAAGGGCTGCGCACAACGTTGGACGAACATCAAGCAACTGGTCGATATCTTGCGCAGCAATTGTGGGCTCGACAATCGATTCATCGGTGTCGAGGTGGCTATGGAAGAAGCCCAACTGGGGGAGTTGTGGGGTCCGTCCGGGACGATGTCGCACGAGTCGATCATCTCGGACATTGAGCAGCTGCTTCCCTTGCTCTGAAGTCACCATCGTTTGCGTTGGGCGTTTTCTTCATTTGTTTTGTTTTGTTTTGTTTTGTTAAATTGCCATTAATACCCAGCGTGTTTCTCTTTCAATTCAGTATTGTTGCGGGAGCAGCAAGAGACTGCATCAGCCGTGCCATTGGGCTCGAATGCCCGGACGAGAGTGGACCTTCCAAGCCGCTGTGCGACACAGGCGCTCGACTCAACTGGTCTGCCAATGGGTGGAGGTGAATACCATACAAGGCCAAACCGCGCTTCATTCGGCAGGGACAATCGTCACTCATTTGGAGGAAGCCTTTGTAGTGTACCGGGTTCCTTAGAGCAGGCGCCAAAAAGAGATTACTGCCAGAGTGGTGAATTGAACCAATGTCGCTGCTTCTCACGACACCACATTAGATCAGCTAGGATAGGTGTAGCGCATAAAATAAATCAGAATACGATCTAGTATATCAAGCACGAAAATTACACCTTGAAGACACGACACGAGGCAAAGACCTCCTGTCCCCCCAATCAGCTTGTGCGACGTACTCCATATGCTACGTAACTCGGCCGAGGCGGAGCCGTCGGGCTTTCCGAAGCGGGAGCGGGCACATACCCGACGGTCGCTAACGAACATTTTTCAATCATGCCCTTGACCCTCTCGTCCTCTTTCCGCCTCTTTCCGCCTCTTTCAACAACACTCGCCACCATCCATCACATCATCTGTCCCACCCAAGCTCGACCAATGACGACGCCCACCTTCGCTATCCCGGAGCTCTTCTGCGTAAAGGGGCTCGTCGCGCTCATCACCGGTGGCGGAACAGGGATCGGCTTGATGTGCGCCCGAGCGTTGGCAGAGAATGGAGCCAAGGTCTACATCGTTGGACGACGTAAAGAAGTACTCGAAGCTGCTGTCGAAGAGTTTCGGAAGTTGGGAGCGACAAGTGGGGCGATGGTTTCGATCGTGGGTGACACGAGTGAAAAGGAGACTATTGTGCGGATCATGAAAGAGATGGAAGGGAGGGAGAAGTGGTTGGATCTGCTGATCAACAATGCTGGAGTGTCAGGTCCTCGATGTACGGTCATTGATCAGGAAGGTGGTGAGTGAAATCGATCTTGCTGCAGATCCAGCCGAGGAGCGAGTAAGCGTTAGGGGTTGAGCTGACACAGCAACCCCATTCAAGGACAGTGGAAGCTATTCGAAACGCCATGTTGGCTTGCGATATGGAAGAAGCGATCAAGTTGTTCAAGATCAACAGCTTGGGGTCAGTCACTTTGCAGTGGACGAGCAATTGATTCTTCCACAAAAGTGGAGATTTTTCTTTTGAGGCGCTCACCATCTTCTACTTGCTCGGAAAGGTACTACTACATGTCCGCTGCCTTTCTTCCCATGCTGAATCGTAGTCCGAATGGTGGTCAAATCATCAGCATCACGAGTGCGTGAAGCATCAGTGGCTCCTCGCCGTTTAGCAGATGGAGCCGATCACACTCTTACTCTCCAGTTCAACTCGAATGCCATCATCAATCAGGTAATCTCAGTTTCGGTCGAGAACCTGTCGCAGGAGTGCTCTGTAGGTCTACCTTCGCTTGATCCCCCGGAGACATTATCTATTCATTCATGAATCTCTTCCTTATCTTTTCGTTGGTTCAGACGCGATGAGTAAAGCAGCGACCACACACCTCACCAAGCTACTGGCGACGATTCTCAAAGACACGAACGTGCGGTGTAACGAAATCGCTCCCGGTCTATTCCCTTCCGGTAAGAGAAAGCTTTATGGGATTAACGAGAATGAGATGTCGACCATTTCATGTTCAATCGTTTTCGCATTCCTCGTTTTGTAGAAATGACCGCACCCCTCTTAGATCAGCGACGTAGCAGCGCACTGCAAAACTCGGAGAATGCCAACGGTTCGGAACGTCCAATCAATTGGTTGAAACCAAATGCTGCCCGGGCGATGCAATTCGGGACCCCCGATGACATTGCTAGCACTGTTCTCTGTGAGTCGCTTTTTGGTCGCTTCTTGGCTCAAGGGAGAGCGGAAAGTGGAGAAGGTCTGAGTTGGAAGCTGATCCCCTATGAATGACGGCGCAGACCTCGCTAGTAAACGCCAGCGCTACCTCTCCGGTTCCGTCGTGATGCTCGATGGGGGGATGTTGAACAGGATGTCGAGTTCATACTGAGAACTTCTAGAACCACAGAGACCTTTTTGGATTCGAAAGAATTCCGTCGACCCGAACTGGTCTGTTAGACTTCGCGAAAATCGCACAAAGCTGACTGCCGGGAAGTAGTACATTCGACAATTACATACACAAAATGAACCCCAACGTACATCCGAGCGACTAGTCTATGAAATGCTCCTTCGTGTGCGTCCTCCATTTCTGTTTCGACCTTCCTCCTTCGCCCCACTTCTCAATCAAGAAGGTCGTCATCCATTGTAAGAGTTCTGGGTAGGCTTTTCTCATCTGTGGCAAGGAAGTGGAGATTCGTGTCAGATTTTGAGAGGGCCGTTTGTACCAGATGAAGGAAACGCACCCCTATCGAGTGATCCGAATCGGTGAACATGCGGAATCGGAAGGTGCTGAGTGAGGCCCAGGAAGTAGAAGGTGTCAGCACGATGCTTGTTTGTACGTTAGAAGCAATGACGACATACCGAACTGAAGCAAACGTCAACTTGTCGAGTAAAGCTGCCGAGTTGAGGAAGTGGACTGCGTAGCATCAAAAGTTCAAATCAGTGGGCCTCTTCCACAAAAAAAATATGTACGCTTGTCGTGGTCTTACCATTGTCATCTCCCGAGCCATGCGCCAACAGATAGTCAAGGTTTCTGAACCCCTCCATTTTCGCCACGGCCGCTTTGTCGTATCCGGGCCCATTCAATTTCGGCGTCGACATGTATCGCTCCGTATAGACTGAATCGTAATACCTCCAATCCGTAACCGGCGCAACGGACATGGCCAACGTGAAGAGTGACGAATTGGTTTCGGCAACCTTAGCCGTCAGATAACCGCCGTAAGACCATCCCCAAATACCAAGACGTTTCGAATCGATGTAAGAGCGCGAAGAGACGAGTTGGTGAGTCGCTTCGACGACGTCCGAGGCTTCGAGAGAACCGAGTTGGTTGCGAATCCCGACGCGGAAATGCCGTCCTTTGAAACCTGTTCCGCGCGGGTCGATACGTACGACGATGTAGCCCATCGAAGTGACGAGGAAGTGATGCCAGTCTCTCTCGAACGCCGTTGATACCTTTTGCGAGTTGGGTCCACCGTAGACTTCGACGAGGAGGGGGTATTTCGTTCGGCCTGAGGTATCGATCAAAGGAGGTCGGAGCTCCTGGATATTCACGCTGTAGCCGCCTTCAAGCTCGAGGGTCGAATAGCTGATTTCGACGTGCTGGAAGGCTGCATCTATCTTGGCCAGGGCAGCGTTGTCGGTCAAAACCTTGGTGAAGCCTGAGCGAGAGTTGGGAGGCTGTCCTCGATCAGCTCGCTTAATCAACTCCAGAATTGAGAGGGCCATACTCACTGTGATCATCAACCTTGTACAACCTTTGCCAAGGCATCTCCGGTCCCCGGTAGTTGACGACGTAGAATCCGGCAAAGGGAGAAAAGCTGACCGTATGGTGCCCCATCTTGGTAACGTCCGTCAACGGGGTCGGTGCCAAAAGCTCAGCACCCACTTGACTGAGGGCGTTCAGTTCGGCAGTCGTCTTTGGCAAAGGGATGGAATAGAGATGGCGCTCGATCGAGGGGTTCGCAGCGATGAAGTAAACGAGCCCCCTTGAGAGATCGATTGCTGATAACGACTCGACGACTTCCCAGCTTCCTCGGGTGAGGAAGATAGGTGTCGCGGTGTCGGGCGGGGAGAAGTAGGCGACGTGACGGAACCCCTCCGAGTCGGCGACAACGTCGAGATAGCCCGACGGGAAAGAGGGTTTAGGACGAGTGGCATCAGCGGACGCGTCGTTCTGGTTAGAATGAAGGAGGATCGTCGAGTCGATCCCAACGATCGTTTGGGTAGGTTCTATCCATCCTCCGTCAATCCTGCCGAAATCCTCCTCGCGCACCACCTTTCCCACGATTTTTCGATCGGTAACCGCTTCGTCGAGACGGAAGTGAGCGGTACGCTGGACCTGCGCTGTCCGATCTGTGACCTTGATCATGAGGTCATCCTTGCCAACCCAAGTCACTTCGCTGACGAGCATATCGTTGGGATCGAAAGGCTTGGAGAGGACGAGTTCGTACGTCACTTCGAATACCCTCGGATCGACACCCGGTGGGTTCGACTCTTGTACGACCGTTGTGGGGCGTTGGGGGACCGCTAAGTAACTAGCGAGATCAAAGACGTGAATCGTCACGAGGGGATTGGCATACCCCGGTTTGGGGTACCGCATCACCGTTTCGATCGGATAAGGTACTCCGCCACCGGGACCCCATGCCGCGGGGTTGTAGATTGGAAACGAATACTCTGGGACACGTTCTTCTTCGAACGAGAGAAACGCGAGCTTGCCCCCATCGGGTGACCACCAAGACGCCGAGTCGGAGCCAAAGATCTCTTCCTCGTACACCCAATCGGGCACACCGTTGAAGGTTGTAGGACTACCCGAGACCGTGACTCGAATAGGCGATCGACTGTTGCCAACGCTTGGCGGAGATTCGAGGACGTAAAGGTCATTGGCGTGCACGTATGCGATGTGGTGATCTTTCGGCGAGAACGAGGCGATCGCCGTGTGGGGCGCCGCAGATGGTGGTCGAAGCGCGACTGTCTCGCCCGATTCAACTGTGTGGACGTAAAAGTTGGCGTGGGACGAGTGACGCCATTGACTGACTTGGTTCGTCGCAAAGAGGATATATTCAAGGTCGGCAGAAACGGCAAAATCTGACCAGTAGAGCGGCTGTCCCGAGCCCTGTTTGCACGTCGATTGCAGTGTCAGCCCCCTATGGACGAATCTGCAGTGGTTCGGGGACTACTCACGTCTTTGATCGCGTCACTCTTGACCAGCACCCTCGATGTCCCCGAATTGATGTCTTCCAAAATGAGTGATCCGTCACTCGATCGATGACTGTAAACTCCATCCCCAGCTGCAAGATCGAATACGCAAGGTCAGATCGTACCGAGATGAATCGCCGAGTCCTCGGTAGCGTTCACTCACCTTCTGCCAGCCAATCCAACTTTTCGGTATGGATGGAAAACGTTCCCTTCATCAGGTGTTCGAATGAAATGGGTTTGAGTCCGCCACCATGGAAGGTATGTCGGCCTCGAAAGAGATGCGAGAGCGCGAAGGCCGTGAAGAGGCAAGCCAGGAGGATCGAGAGGAACAAGAAGCAGAACGTTCGACGTCGCTGCAGGCGCCACGGTCGTGTTGGTCAGTCACATTGATAGCCACGAAGGTCAGATGGAGGACTCACAGCTTGCTTGGCCTTGGTAGATGTGTACGACGTATCGACCTCGGCCAAGCTCCCCTCGATCATCATCCCGACCTTCTCGGCCTCCTCTTCGTCCAGGCTGCTCAGATCGTCGTCGTCGTCGTCATCGTCGTCGTTGCAGGCCCCATCCTCTGCATTCCGTGCAGAAGAAGCCGATGTCGTTGGGGGTGCGAACGGTGTAGGCATGATCGGCCTCAGAGACCGCGGCCACGTGACGTCTGACATGGTTGATCGTTCGGCACGGTCCGTCGCACGATGAATGGAACGACCGATCTCGAGAGGTGGGGGAATGATTCGGTCCAAGATGAAGTCCCCAAGATGGCAAATCGACCAATCCGAGTCGGGTTGTGAGTGTTGTATGGTTCGCAGTTACGTCGTACCGAACTCGTACGACGTCGCACCGGCCGCGGACGAGGTGGGGGAGCGGGGAGCGAGCGGAGCGACAGCCGGAGGCAGTGCCAAAAGAGTAGATGCAGCTGCTACAACGCTTTGGCAAGTTGCCGAACAGAGCGCACCGACTATCCCGAGTCAAGCCAGGCCGATTGCAGAATGAAGGAGTGATGCGCCCAGAGAGCAAGGTCGACGTCGGCTCGTGAGTCGGGAAGTGGAGCAGGACGAGTCGCCTGCGCGCGGTCGGTCGGTCACACGGACGGACGCTCCACTCGCACCAGCTCGCACCAGCTCGGACCAAATTTAGCTCGGTCCGATCCCCGGCTCGAAACAGCTTTTGACGAGCAGGAACACCACCATGAGCTTGCGACCCCTTCTGTTTTCTCTCTATTTCTTCGTCATATTCAATACAGCAACGTGCGGAAACAGACATGCACTCTGAAAAAAAAAGACACTCTTATCGAGCTAAGCTTCACACAAGACGACACACAATTCAAATCACTCGAACCCTCTTCTTCCCGTCGCCTTCCATGTCGACACCCAAACGATGCCCACTCTCGGATTCGGTCCTCTTCGATGAAACGGCCGCCGAATTACCCGTCGTGGATACCGTCCCTTCACTTGAATTCGAAGTTGATGTTGTGCGATCATTCGACAACTTGGGTGCAGCGGACCAATTGAGGCCTCGAGGTGCATCGTCGTCATGAGCCTCAGCTTCGTTCGGAGAGTGCGACGAACAGGCGTTGCGGTCACGGCTTCGGTCTTCATCTTCATTGCGATCATAAGACCCGTCCAGCGGGTTCGGGGGGTTAAAGTCGGTCGAGGCGAAAAAAGTTGAAGGTGAAGGCAACATGTGGTGCGACGACGACGAATCCCCCAGACTGGACAGCAACTGCGACCCTTGAATCGGCGCAATTGATTCGGGCTCCGAAGTGAAAGGTTGTCCTTCGTGGATGAGCAAACCCCGGCCTCGAGGGTTGCTGTCGAGTCCGGGCGTCGAAGTCGTCGATCCTGGGGGTCGGGGTATATTGAGGTTCAGGTGGGGTTTGGGTAACGAATTGCTTCGACTGGGCGGACCTCGACCTTGCGAGACACCATCAAAGCTTTGACCGCGCGTGAGCTCCGTTGTCCTCGTTGATACGGAGCCAGGTGAAGCACGTCGAAGCGACGTTACCGAAGCTGAGCGATGGATCGCAACGGGAGAGACTTCCGACGGAGCTTGCTGAGCCGATCCGGGATAGAGCGGCAAAGGAGCCGACGACGTCGATCCGGACGACGAAGGACCGCCAGGAGGACCATTCGGGTTGCCCAACGAGGAGAGTGCCAAGCTCGGCAACGCCGACGAGGATCCACCCCCGTTTGCCGAACTAGCGCCAAAAAAAGGAGTGAGCGGACCTCCCGCGCCAGGATTATTCATCATCCCCATCCCATACGCGGCTTGCGGTGTTGCAAAGTCGCCCGAGAAGCCGTTGGGTGGTCCACCGGGACCTCCATTGCTGCTGTTGCCATTGGTATGTCCGAGAGGGCCGGACGGTCCGCCTCCCGGCATACCTCCACTCATAGAGGCGCTGTATGTCTGAACAAGGTTTTGCATAGCCCAGAAGGGGTTCTGGCCCATAGGATTGCCCCCTTGTCCTGGACCGCCTGCCGGATGCGACGGCATTTGAGAATTCCAACCACCGCTTGAATTGGGAGGTCCACCAGGGTACGACTGCCCGGTGAAGGAAGGAGGTGGTGCTTGCGGGAAACCGGGGAACGAGGTATAGGGGTTGTTGAAGACGGGCTGAGGGAAGCCGAGATGAAAGGGCCAGTTTCCAGATGCCGCAAGCAATTGAGGCGAGGGAGGACCTTGTCCTGATTGGAAGCGTTGTTGCTGCTGACTTGCATGCTCTCGATCATTGTAGAATGAAGGCTGTTCCTGATGGGGCGAGCAAGTTCAAACCCGTCAGTGCCTGGTAACAGCAAAGTGATCGAGTGCCGCCTTTTGGAGAAAAATGCACCTCTTCCAAACTGTCGCGTCTCAGATCTCTTCTCTGATCATCGTCCCTCTCCACCTTGGGCCTCTTCCCATCTCCGTTCCCACCTCTTCCCTTCCCTTTACACTTACTCCCCCCCGGTCCATTCTGCTTCATTTGCCCTCCTCGAGCGTCCGCATCCTCATCCTCATCAACGAGGGAGCCTTCTTCTTCGTCGTCGACTTCGTCCTCCTCGGCTCCTGGATCACCAGCGTTGCGATGAACATTCTTGTCTCCCAATGCGGAGGTGACAAGTCCTCCCGGGCCTGTGGCGCCATAGTACTCGGGGCCACGTTTCTCGTGAGCGGGGCCGGAGTACTACCGGTCCCAAGGTGCAGGACGAACGGCGTGAGTAAGAGGTCCGTTTGCGGATGACCAGTATTCGAGTGTTACTCACGTGTGCATAACGAAGTAGTGTCTGATCCATATCCCCACTATGGAATCTGTTTCAAGACGAAATCAAAGTAGCGAAAATCAGCACCTCGGCTCACTCGTAGCTCCGGACCGCTGGGGACTTGAAACCTACTCGAAAAGCTTGTTCGCCCCATTGAAGACGATGACCGCGACGTCGGCCTTGCACAAGACTCCAAGCTCGTATGCCTTCTTGAAGAGACCGTTCTTGCGTTTGAGGAATGTGACGGACCGATTGCGGTCGTCCTGGATGGGCGCGATCGAGATCTTGCGGCGACCCATGATTCACGAGTGCGCAGGAAGAAGAGCGAGATCTGCAGATGGGTGGAAAAGGGTTGAAGAGCACGGGGCGGAAGCGAGGGTGAGTTCAATCTCAGCAGCCGTCGATTACTCCTGAATTAGACCCGTGATCTCCGTTGAGATGAAAACGATGTGCCTCGCGGTCGAAAAGCACCCAAAACCACTCGAGTGTTCGCCGCACGACGAGAGAGGAAAACGATAGTCGACTCATCCCCTCTCTTGCATCTCTTTCATCTAGGGGGCAGCCAATACCGCCCCGGAAAGAAATGTGAAGCACCTGCGCCGAGTCCCTCGATGGCGCTAAATCGCCTCCTTTCCTGCGCATACATCCACGACACCACTCTGGGCGGATCGTGCCTCGCGTCGACGAGGGGGAGATGCAGTCGATCTCCCGATGATGTATCAGGAGTGAATGCACCCTTCCCCTGGGTCTCAGTAGCGGAGAAACGTGATCTTGCCGGAGGTGGTGCCGAGGCTCGGTATCGCGGAGGTAACACCGAGGACGTCCGCGACCCTCTCGACCGCGAACCCCTCGACCGCGACCGCGACCCCGGACGAGAGAGAGTCCCGGGGACGAATGCGAAGCGAGCCAGTATTGACACTGATGATTGGAAATGATAGAATAAAAGGAGGAGAGAGAACTGACCTGATCGAAAGTACTGATCAAAAGTCTGAGGCGAGGCCGGTCGGGGATCACGCCGTGGTGGGATCCGAGCGGAGCGAGATCCGAGTCGCGCGCCGCCTGTGGCTTGCCGGCGGAGACGGCGCAAGAGTCGAATTCAAGTCGAGGCCAGATGCAGCCTTGTAGACCTCCTCAGAGGGGTATCAAAGTTGACGATGGCAAGACTCGATGAACAAGGTTCCAACGCAGCGGGTCGTTCAAAGATATACGAGCTTTAAGGGATGTGTGGGAGCTCCGTCGAGGTGCGTGCGACTTGCCAGCGCTTGTACGAGTGCGTGAGAGAGTGCGTGGGCCGGCGTTTTGAAGAGGGCGATCCGGGTTAGGCTGGTGATGGCGGGGGCTGACCAAGATGATGCACGACAACGATGACCACGGACGACACCAGCAAAGTTTACGGGCTCGAAATCTGCAGACCGACGACGGTAGCGATGAGCACGTCCGAGGCAGTCAAGATGAGGTGCGAGGGGGAGGGGTGCAGCGCTAGCAGCTGGGAAGCGAACGGACGTGGGTTATAATCGGAAACCCCGGCTCGGCAGCTCGAGGAGGCGCTATGAATAAACGGCAACGCCCTCAGTCAGGGCCAGCAGCAGGCTCAATTTTTGACAATGAAGAGCTGCCACCAAAACTGGCGGCATCTAACAATGGGCGATCCCACAAGCTAATCTGATTTCTTCCAGACCCAGTTCGCTCCCTCTCCAGAGCCACAGCTTCTGCAGAAGACTTATACTGTAGGCGATGCTGACCGCGAAAAATCGGAAGCGCTCGATTCACCGGCCTCTCGAGCCAAAGGGGACCTTCTCTGGTCAGATTCAATTTTCACCGCCCGACCAACCAGAAGTCGACAACCAATGCCAGCTTTTGGTGAGCAGACTGACGGGCCCGGATCGCGCCGAGGACTGGGAGCCCCCCCCCCCCCCCCCCCCCCCGTTTTGTGCCTTCATCAGCAAAATGGCCAAACGCGCGTAAGCGCGCGAAACCTCGTAAAGCAGTCGTTAAGCGGCCTAGAGCTGCTCTTAAGCGCCCTTAACCACTCGTTAAGCCGCGCGCGCGTTAAGTGTCGCTTAAATGTACCCTAGATAAGGGACTCTACGGCGCACTTACGGCGCGCTTACGGCGCGCATACGGCGCGCATACGGCGCGCATACGGCGCGCTTGCGGCGCGCTTAAGACTCCTCGCGCGCTTTGTTTGCATACGCAAAGCGGTCCGTAAGCCCTCTTATGCGGCGTAAAGCGGTCCTAAAGCGACTTTATCCGAACCACAGACCGTGTTTTAAGCGGCTGTTTAGGCAGTTTTATCTTCGCAGCCCCTGATCTGTTGTCATTATAAACCTATGTTACACTCATCTACTACAGTCAAGTGAAGAGAGACTCTTCAAAGTCGCAAGCCCGTTGGGCTGTGATCCTCATCTCGTCACTGGTTCCCCGCCTAGAAACCCCGGGCTCTCGATACTCCTCGAGGAGTGCTACTTCCACGCTGTTCTGTACTCGATTGGTGACTCGTACCTGCATAGCTTCTGAGTAAAAAGGCCCAGAGCCTTCTCTACGACGCCTACGCAGTATGGCCATGACGGGACCCTGATAGTGAGTGGCCGAGAACTCATGCATCAGCAACTTTGCCACTTGCGCTTTAGTGCAATTTAGTGCAATTTAGCGCACTTTAGTGCCAAAAGCGCACTTTTTGTGAAATTTAGCTCGTTTTCTATAATCTCCGGTGCGCTAAATTGCACTAAGCACGAGTGGCAAAGTTGCTGACGTGCCAGAGCGCTACGGTTTGCTTCGCCACATTCGCATTTCTGCCAGCGTCGGACGATTCGGGGAGCGATGGGGGCGGCGTAAGGACCTGCATGGCATACCGAACCTGATCCGTCATAGCAAGAATGTAACGATATGATTGGTAGTTTGAAATGGACATTGCTGAACAGTTGAGGAACTTACGCCGGCATATGCATGAGTCAAAAGAGCGAATGCAAGCTCGCGATGATCATTGTCGTTCGGGTCGAGACCTTCCTTTGGCCATTGGAAAGCAGCAGATTTTTCTTTCCTTATGCCGGCGACGATCTGAACAAAGATCTCGTATAGAAGGTCGTTCTGAAAATCATCCTCGGCCTCGAAGGAGCAATCGTTCATGTCGACCCCACCCTGAGGGAGAAAGATGTTGTAAGCAGCTTGGTGCCAAAACATATGGCCACAACGCTGAATCGCACTCGAAGGAGCTGGTAGCGGGGCTTTGGAAAGGCTTACCGTTCCCGCACCGCAGCGTAACTCTTTGGCCGCCCATTTAGTAGGTTGGAGATAGAGTACGGCCTTGGCGGTCGATGCCTCACGTTGCCTGTCCGGGTCCAGTTTGTATGCTTTGTAGGTGTATTTCAGCGCCGTCCTTTTGATCAAATTCAAGACTCCCAGATTCTTCGAAACGATCTGCTTGAAGGAAACACAGGTGTTGTCAGCGCTGGCAAGGTATCACCGTAGGCGGGGAAGAATGTCGCACAAGGTCGGCGATCTTCGATGACCACTCGATAGGCCTCTCAGCGTTTTCGTTGTAGACCTCCGCTACGAGCTGAGACTGGGCGTAAAGCGATCTCTTTGTTCGCCACGGGCCTTGGCCGTCGAGAATATTCTGCATGAAAATAGTTTGAAACCAGGCGCCAGCGACCATCTTCTGCTCTAGAGTCAAGTCGGATGCTTGTCGGCGGTTGGGCTTTGAATCCAACGTCTCTTGATCTATTGGCTTGCGGTTGTGCGCCCCGTCGTAGGGGGCATTGTCATCGAGGTTCCCTTTGACCAGGGGCGACGATCTCGCAAACGACGAAGACGAGCCTGGTGTACGACTGGCAACCCTACCTTGCGGTGGATTGCGTCTTAAAGCTTGTCCGGCGATTGAGGACTGTAGAGCCTGAGCCTTGGGCTGGGGCGTCTGCAAGTGTTGATACGACCCATTGAATGTCTGCACGCAAGTACCGAAACCTGCTTGAATGCTACTCACTACGCCTGGAATGACGCTTTCGTCATCATCGTCCATGATGCTGGTCGCTACCTTGTTGACAATGGCGACAGGTGCGGCCCCATCGGCGCCATCCACAACCGTGGGTCCGACTAAGTCTTCGCCCTCGTCCGAGTCTGCCTCGTCCTGACCGTTGTCCGAAAAGTCACAGGGGTCCTCGGCTTGTCCACCCAACACAAGGTCCTTTATAGCAGGATCAATATAGGAGTCCTCGTCGCCGCTATCTTCGTCGCTGTATGGCTCAACAGAAGTCTGCTGTGCACGGAAAAGCTGACGTGTGGTATCTGCATGAACGGTGTGAAGAGAAGAGGTGCGTGTCACCGCAAGCCTGGACGCGTGTGCAGGGGCTGCTGGGGGTGCACTGGAAACAAGGACGGGCGAGGCCTCAGTTCACCTACATTCAAGAAAAGATACAGTAGAGTTAAGAGATCACACTTGCACGTACTTCTCCTTCTGCTCCTTTGCGGCTTTGTGGCGTTGCCAAGCGTCTTGCTTCTTCGTTGCGTTGATTTGGCTCACACCGACAGCGACGTCGAGTCGCCGCCGCTTGTTGTCGGCCGCCTTCGTGTTCGCCGCCTTTCGTTTTTGCTGGGCTTGCGCCCTCTCCCGTCGGTCCGCCGGCGTGTCGCGGTCCCGCATTGTAGCAAGGCGCACAGACGCGGTGGCACTCGCTCGAGAAGGTCGAGAAGACATGTGAACAGATCGCTGGACAGGCACTGGGTGGAAGGGCTACGACCGAGACAAGACGAGAGGCGAGGAAGGGACGGTGAGTGAGTGAGGAGGAAGAGGGAGGGAGTCAAAAGGTGGTAAACAGAACGAGCGCGCGTGACACGTCGTATTTGTTGTTCAGTGTTTTTTTTAGGGCGCGGTTTAGCGTGCGCCAACATATGCAGTGGCCCCTATGCTGCCACGTCGCGCCGCAACGCGCTAGCTGCGCGGCGTAGTTTTGGACAACTTAGCGCATTTCGAGAAAATACGCCTGCATTCAGGCTGTGTTTACGCGCGTCCCTTGCCTTTCTCCAGCTTCAGTCCACTCTCGCTGACAGTAGACTCGTCGTACAGGCCTTCGGGATGTCGCTTGAACATGAAGGCTCTCGTTCGCAAATGAGTCAATTCCGATGCAACATTGCTGGTTGTCAGAGATCATTCCACCATGTGCGCAATCTCGAAGCACATTTGCACGTTTGCGAAAGGCCCCGACCGCTCGACCGCGTACTACCCACGTCATCGGCTGCTGAACGAAGTCACCTCCAAGTTCTTAGACAACAGCGCTCTCGCCAAGAGTTCTTTCGCCGACGCCGCAGACGACAGAAGAACCTCAGAAACGGTTGGCCCGACTGCGACGTCGATGGCTTCAACTCGAGCGGTAGCGACTACGATGACGACTCCTCGAGCGACAGTTCATCAGACTCTGAGTATGATCATACCCTCGATGACCAGCCCGAGTGGGACGCTCGCCAAAGGAGAAAGTTTCGAGTAGAACAACCTCCGCTCGCAGGCTGGGCTCGCCGAGCCGACGGACAACTTTGTGACGAACACACTCCGCCTCCAACGGTTCCGCATGCCCCTTTGTTCGACCCGAACAACGTCTTTTATCCGTTCCAGGACGAAAAGGATTATCAGTATGCACTGTTGACTCGCTCAATGTCTGAGTCTCTATTCAATGCGATGGTCACTTTCAACAACACGTTTCTTCAGGTATGTTCGGCCGAAGTTGTGGACGCTGGAACGGGGTCATATCCGCCATCTAAGTCCCGAGATATCACTCCGCAGGCGGACCATGCCTTCAGCAACAGGCTTCAACTCAGATCTACAATCGAAAAAATACCCTATGGTGAGCTTTGTACAAGTGTTTTGAGCTCTCCAATCTTCCACCTAACTCTAAATCGTGCTCCTTCATTACTTAGCTCATCACACTGAATGGCGCGAAGAAAAAATCATCGTAACTGCGGAGGACTTAGGGTGGTCGAATAGTGATGCTGAACTTCCATTTTTGCAGCTGGTAAGCGCTGCCAGTCCAGGACAGGGACACGAGCAGGTTCGAGCCGATTAACCTCGACACCTCTATTCACAGGAACATACGTTCCGATGTCGGGACGCGCATCATGTGCTCCAACATCTTCTCTCCAATCCCGTATTCTGCGGTCACCAGCATCTGCGGCCCATGAAGGTGTTCGAGGTCAAATCAAACGGTCAGGAGCAACGGGTATATGGGGCGCCCCATACCGCAGACAAAGCGTGGGAGATGCAAGTAAGCGCTGGATGGATGTTGAAATCGCCCGGCGCAAAGTCCATCAAGAGAACTGACTAGTAGCC
This sequence comes from Microbotryum silenes-acaulis, assembly GCA_003665825.1. NCBI lineage: Eukaryota > Fungi > Basidiomycota > Microbotryomycetes > Microbotryales > Microbotryaceae > Microbotryum > Microbotryum silenes-acaulis. The sequence goes on from QPFY01000009.1 coordinate 1,218,554, forward strand.
GCCCGCAGGACACTCTCGACGACCCGACCGATGTGGCCGTTCGCATTGACACCAGCTCGGATTCAACTGTCTTGTCGATCGGAACTGGGACTGCCTCGGCCCATCCTGTGTATATGTCTCTAGGGGTCAACGCCGGATTCCTCAAACGTGAAAACCATGGCGGTTTGGTCGTTATAGCTTTCCTTCCTAAAGTGGAAAGTGAGTATCGCCCGGGGCTTCTATTTTGCCAACGGTGGGCTGGCTGTTGCTAATGCTGTGGCATCCGCCTCCCACTCAAATCCAAGGGGCGGACAAAGGCAATGACGAGATGTTCCGTATATACAAACGCAGGGTGCTCCATCGAGCTCTAGAGTAAGCTGTCTCGGCTCGGTCGACGTAGCGGAGAGCTCTGATACATCAGCAACTTTGCCACTCGCGCTTTAGTGCAATTTAGTGCCATTTAGCGCACTTTAGTACCAAAAGCGCACTTTTAGTGAAATTTAGCTCGTTTTCTATAATCTCCGGTGGGTCGCTAAATGACACTTAAAAGGCAGTTAACTTAAGTGCACTTTAGTGCTTTTTAGTGCTTAAGTGCACTTTAGTGCACTTTGTGCCATTTAGTGGCTTCCGTGCCATTTAGTGCACTTATACTGCTTTTGCAACAACAACCTGATTTCAGTGCTATTATGTGTATAAGCGCTTGAGCGATCAATGCCTGGTAGTACTGGTATATGCTTGCATTTCACTCATAATTACGCAGTGCTATGCACTAGGCTACTGCCAGCCAAATAATCTATTCTGAGTCCTCTTACGTATCATTCGGCGCCAAGTGTGCCTAAGTGCCAGGCCTCCGGGCCTGCCTCGAGCGAGTCTTTGGCCACACTGCTTCGCCGCCTGAAAACGGAAGCATAACCACCCCTGCTGCGGAAACAACTCGTGTATGTCGCAACATCTGGTGATTGTGACTCACCTGAGAACTCCGCAATCGGGGGCATCACCTTTTCGAGAGACACGCGCGCCTAATGATGGGACCAGTAGACGAACGTTGGGTCGAATGTCAGAGGGATAAAACTGATATCCGCGGAAATTCCTCTCGACTCACCACAGCATAAGCGTAAGAGTGTAAGATACTAGACCAAAAGCCAGGGCTTGGTTGTCCGGCTGCGCCGCATTGAGGGAGGCCAGCTTTTGGCTCTTGGCGCAAGCTGGGCGGCGAGATCGTTCAACAGTGAGCTTGACACGTCGTCTGGCTTCCGGCCGAACTGGAAAATTCTCTGCAGTAATGCAAACACTTACCAGCCAATTCCTGCTCTGGACAATAGTATAACTGCTTCAAGCTCACCCTAAAAGTGGGGCCACAGCAAAGTTCCAAGAACCCCTCCCAATATGGTCAGCGTTGTGTTTGTTTTGACCGCGCATTGGTCCCGCCGGTCGCTGGCGGTGTCTTTGCCGGCGGCTTGTAACGCCTCAGCCGTACCTTTCAATGACTGTGCCATACAGTGGACTCACTCGAAAATAGCCAGGGGGAGATTGAAAGGTGATGGTGGAGGCAAGAGGGAAGAAGGGTGGGGATCGCGAGCGGTGGCAGTGAGTGGGAGGAAGGAAAAGGAGGTTCGCGCGATTGAGAAGACCCCCGAGTCCTTGCGCAACGTACTTGGTAAACAACACGCGACCGTGGCCTAATGCGAGTCACTTGGCCGCGACGGCGCTTGCGCTCACGTCCTGGCGAAGGCCCGGCTCACGCCAGTTGGCGCGCCGGGCGCGGCGATCGCGCCCCATGATTTGTCTAAGTCCCACTCTGTCCGCAGGCGCAGGAGGCGCATTTCCTTCTTCCGTCGCCGCACAGCAACTTCAATCTTCGACACTCGGTTGAGGATGTTTTACGATCGGATGTTGGGCAGGTGCTATTTGGACAAATGGAGATCACGCCGGCATGGCATATCCGGAATGTTGTGGACATCTGGAACGACCAGTTGACTGTAAATCTGTAAACTTGTGAGCATGTATGTTATCGCTCTGGGAGGGTATTTAGCATCAAAATTCTACGTGATCAGAGAACACCTCAGAGTCGCGGGAAGGGGAAAGGGAGGGCGGCGCAAATGGATCTGTCAGAATAGCCCCTGTCATGAGTTTGGTCAATTGAATCAGTATAGCTTCAGTTCTGGTAGGAGAGTATTTGGTGATATTTTTGTAATACTGCAAACATGTGTCAAGAGCAAATCATGTCTTTATGTATCTATTGCAGGTCGAGTACTTGGTATACACCTAGAGTTTGTAATAGGAAGAATAGCAACCAAGGTCCTGACATTGTTACACCTCACCCCAGCACTCCTCCAAATTTTAAGTGTCAACTTCATCAAACTTTGCTAAGTTCATCAAACAGTGCCAATTTTAGTGCCATTTAGTGCCATTTAGCGCACTTTAGCGGTTTAGCGGCTCGAGATTTATTTAGTGGCGTTTAGCAAAGTGGCAAAGTTGCTGATGTAGAATAGCTCGAATCCTACAGGATATTGTGGGCTCCGATCAGACACCTTCTTTCAGGCCGACACCTCTTCCAATTTGCGGATGGCCACTATCGATACATCAGGGTGTACTTTGGACCGGTATCTGTTGACTATCTGGAGGCGTGTTGGCTTACATCCCTTGTTCAGGGCTACGTTCCTTGGTAGGTGGACGACAGCTAGCGTTTGATCGCCTGCAGAGTTGACTTACATGGGCTCACTCTGTTTGCGCTGCTAGCTGTGTACAAGAGCCACTCAAGCTTCAAGAAGGCCCTGCCGCCCCTCGTACGAGTGCCGATGCCTACGAAGTCAGAAGGGCAGCAAGCCAGCTCAGGACAATCACAGCGCAGACAAAGGCGGCCAAAGAAGAAGGCTATCACCTTGGCAGGGTAAATTTTGCAGGATTTCCCCCTCAGCTCCTGTTCACTGAATCAGTCCCTTCCTGAGGCTCAGACCGTCTGGGATTATTTAGGGGTCAATGGGCATGAGCTCATGGTGGCTGATCCTCTCCACCAGCTGATCAAAGGTCAGTGTTGCTAGCTATAGACGGCTTCTCCTTTTCATTGATCCTTTCTTTCTCTCCTCGTCCTCTCTCATCAGGCATGGTGAAAGACATCACTGTTGACGACTTGTTCATTGAGACATGCGCACAAATCGCCGCTGATGCTCATCCCAGGAGAAACAAGCAAAAACTCGACGAACTAATTGGCAGAATCGAGCTGAAGTAAGTTTGATTGAATCAATCAAGAACAAGCATGCGATCTGAGATGTCGAATATTGTACAACAGTATGCGTTTGATGCCCCTTCATTCACAACTGCGTCGCTTCAAGGACGGGTTTCAGCATTCCAACTGGACCGGTAAACATACGCGCGACTTGATGAAAGTGAGTGAATTCTTTCAACTTCATGCGTTTTTAATAGTAGCGTCGATCCTGATATCTTCTGCCGGGATCACGCAGATTTTTCCTGCCGGTGTGTGGGGTAAGTCGCGCCTCCAAAATACTACATCTTCGGACCGCAATGCTTGTGCTGACTGATTCATTCACATGCTTCTAAGCAGATGTTCAGATCATCGGAGACGACTACGAATCACGAACCCTCGTCGACGAAAACGCCCAAATTATGACACTGCTTTCCGTGCTAATTATGTACGCCACGTCCCTAGAGGCCACGGCCGATGACGTAGACGATATGGATTTTGCGTACGATGCTTACATGTTTGTGAGTCAATGCCCTCTGAACGAATTTTTGCATGCTTCAACTTACGTGACTTTCCGTGCCTTCGGATTTCAGCTTACGAGAAACACGTATGATCGATTTCGAATTGTCGACGGACAGGTCGAAAAATTGGGGTTCAATTGGCCCCGCCTTCACTCCGTGTCGCACGACGCGGAATGGACCAAGAAGTGGGGCGTTCCTGTACACTCCGATACAAACACATCGGAGGTCAGTCTCTGATCTGATAGAATTCTTGAGCGAACGTTACACTGACCTACTGTATCGACCCAAGCGTGCCCATATTGACTCGGTCAAGGTCGCGTATAGAGCCAGCAACAAGTGCAACACCGCTTCGCAACTCATCAACTACTCAAGACGAGCCGATAAAATCAGATCTTTGGAGAATGTGATAGATCTTGACAAGCTTGTGAGATCTACTGGAGATCGAATCATATTACCCATACCTGATCCAGTTCCACATGAGTTCCACCTTTCTGCGCGACCTTGTGAGTTTCCGGCCTGTAACTGCAAGTCTTGCCTAGCCCTTGGCTGACTTTGAACCCATCTGCCATCCCATTCAGCCGGCAACAATCGATGCATGATCACGATGAACGAACTCCAGGTCTCTCTCCAACAGCCTCGCCTTCTTCAGCTCGTGCGGTCCACTGTCCACTTCTCTTCTTTGAGTGTTCAACAGGCGTCAAACTGACGTATGTGGCACCTGGCCTTGTAGACAACATGCTACCTCCTCGAATTTGGACACTCAAGTGAAGAGGTCGAATCCTTGGACGATGAGAAAGCAAAGTGGTATCACAGCTTCAAAGTCTCCAACCGCATATATCAGAACACACCGGAACAGACGAGGGATGACGCAGGTGAGCTGGTACTAGGAAAACGCTGCACTGGTCTCCTCAGCATACTGATTTGTCTCATGTATGCTCAGATATCATCAAACACGTCATACGAGCAACCTTTCGTTACAAGCACGGCAATCAGGATGGATACTGTACTCGCTTTGACTGTGTCTTTGTGCACAACTTGAACTACGGTCCAATCGGCAAATACCACAACCATGCGACTTTCAAGGACAGAGCCTGGCACTTCGTCCTCCCTTTCACGATCTTCCGCTTGAGAGGTATTTTTACCTTGGACATAGGTGGCACTTGCCACGAGCTTTGCATTGGAGATGAATTTGAGTGGGTGAGTACTACTACCGTGCGGTGATCATGGTCGCTAAGTTCGAACAACATTACGAATCTGTCCTAATCCCCGCCTTTGCAGTGCCCAAACAGTGAACAAAATCTGGCAATCCTACAGCCGGTGCTGAAAAAGCGATTGAAAAGTGATGGGCAGTGTGTGCAACAAATCTTCCGTGTTCAGGACGTATTGCGCCCCGCATTTGTTCAGCCGTTGTTAGGCCATGCGGAATTGGCACCCGACCTGGATTTTCGGAATGTGATGGATCAATGGAATGGGGAGTTTGTGGTGAATCTCGCCCAGGATCAACATGCTTTTTGTCACCTTGGGCGTCATTTCACCATAAACCTATTACGTGAAGCATTGCAGGGCACATTGCGGCGTGCTCGACGGCCTCCAGTGGCGGACTCATAGATTTTGCTGGAAAGTTATTTTTGTAGAAATTACGGTGTTATATGGACCAACTACTTCCTGAATATATGCTCCTTAGCCTCATTGAATAAAATCAAGTGAAGCGCCTTTTGATGGGATTTTAGCACAGAAACTTGTTGGGGTCAAGAAAGCAATCCGCCCGCTCGTGTGCAAGTACAGGCTTCGCAGTTACGTATGCGAAGTGTAAGCGAGGTCAAACGTTAAGCGCGCGTTAAGCCATCGCAGCGCTGGCTATGCGCGGATTATGAGGTTCGCCCAATTCAGCCGCGCGCGTATGCGTCCTTATGCACCGTTAAGCGCTGTTAAGCTCGCGTAATCTCGGGCGAATCCTTAAGCGGGTTCGCGCGCGTGGCCATTTTGCTGCTGCTTCGTCTGGTGGTCCAGCACCCGATCTGGGTCGTCTCTTCGTAGACTAGCTGGAATTCTAATTCTCATTCTCATCGATTCGTCAACCTTCCGCCCTTAGATTTTGGTGTGTTAAGGGTCAAGGATGGGGGCATGGTTTGCAGATGATGTAGATGCTGATGATGCACAAGGGCGGAGGCGATTGCGGTGATTGACGAATCGATAAGCGCTGGTGTTTGCACGTTTGCTCGCGAAGGCAGCCTGGTCGTCCGCGGCTGCAGTCAGCGTTTTAGCGTTTCAGGGGGGGCGGCGGCACCAGCACGGGTCCAAGTCCCGCCGCGCGCCTCGAGGCACATACGCCCCAAAAATATAACGTAGGCAGCACCGCTTTTTGTGGACCACGGGTCGCCAGCGTCTAATCTGATCCTCCCCGGCCCTCACCGACTGTCTGTATAAGTGAATCTTTCAGACATATAAGTGGCTTCTGAGTAGCTAGAACCATCGAATTCTAGTTACGACTTGCTTAAAGTCTAACCGTCAAGAACGACAGATTGTAATCATGCACATCAGAGGCGCATACTTTGATTCCTTTACATACCGGCGGCAGTCGCTGCGTGGCTATTGCAGAATTTTGAGAAAGAGAGCCGCGTTCTCTGCTGATGAAATCGTCGGTGTTTGGGAACGTGCAATCTGAAGATGATAGGGAGTCCTCGGTGGTGTGCACGATGCGGGATTCGGTTGACGGTGTCAAGCAGCGCGGCGCGTGCTATCGGTCGTCGAGAGGCCTGAGGATGTAACTCGAAAGCACATGCAAGATTTCCGAGGGGGCTAAAAATTAGTCGATATTATAGAAAACATTGCATTACATCTTCCTATGGCTCCGCGTAAATATAAGCGCCGCGCTTCTTGTCAAACCCTGAAAAAGGGGCCCGAATCGAAAGCCAGTTGAACCGCTTAATTCTTGGCAGCTGGTTGCTCCGTCGCCGCCTTGACTTCTTGACCGATCTGCTCAGCTTTATCTTTTCCGTGACCTGCAAGTAGGGCCTCTCCTGTGATCTTTTCGTGTTCCTAGAGAAGAGAGTAGAGGTTGAGCGATGGGGCTAAATTATTTGACGGCGCGGTTTCTGCTTACTCGTCCGAAAGCTTGGCCAGCAAACTGGTGAGATCAAATATCGAGTCAACGGGATATTTCGTCGCAGGTTGTACATCTTCGCTTACCTTCTTGGCATTCCCAATGACTTGATCCTTGAAACTCGGCTGCGTGGCTGAGTTTTGATAAGGGCAAGTAAGACGTTCGATTCGAGACCATCGTCCAGAGCGCCGAGAGTTCGATCAGCGAACTTTTCAGGCCGAACCTTGACAGCGCCGAAGCTTACAAGGCGCAGGAATGGTCTTGACACCTGCTGCAGAGGAGGGGTGGTCGTCGCCGGGGAAGGTTGAGCCGTTCTGCTCGGACGAGACGACGTGCGCCGAGTCCGCTTCGAAGCGCTGCGTGATGGGGCTGTACAATACGAAAAGGAAAAGTTAGATCGAATTAGGTAAGATGGAGCTAAGGAGGTCGATTTGCGCTCACTTGAAGTGGCCGGGTTCCTGGGCGGGTGCGGACTGTAGTATGACATAGGTCCATCGTCAGCCATGACACAAGTCGGATACAGAGTGTTTCGAGGACGGTTCAGAGGTTGACGATTTACCATGATCGACGGTTGATGATAGAAGGCAGAGTTTGATGGTGATGGTACGGAAAGAAGAGGAGGGAAGAAAAACGGGGAACGTGGCGCTTTCGAGATGCCCGAGTCGAGGAGAGGCGGAGCCATTTACGTCATCGCGCGTTCGGGGTCCGACGCTCCTTCGGGCGATAGCGCCTTGGCTTGCACTTCTCCTTTCAACGGAACGACCGAGTCGGATGAATTGCATGAATTTACAACAACGCCAATCCTAAGCAGCACCCCAATTTTCTACTTAGAACCTGTTTACATCCATCCAATCCATCACTCTCTGCCAATTCTGCTCGTCGCTCGATCCTTCGATCCACGCCTCGACATTCTCTTCTCCATCGTCGCCAAAGTCTCGAAGGAGGCGATGGTGCTCGTGCAGAAGGGATGAAGGTGCAGTCGAGTGGGGTAGGGTGATCGCGATGGGGAATCCGGGTTCGTAGTTGAACAGGTCTTGTGTCGGCCCTAACGGGGTACTTGATGCCGAAGTAGTAGCGGCAACTTTGAAATCCTTTGCCTCCTTCTGGGAGAGGTGGAAGGGACCAAATCGACCAAAGTCGGAGAGCGAGGGTGGGGAGCACAGAACCATGCCGGACAGAGGATGGGAGGAGACGTACGTCTCGGCGAGGAGAGTCGACGTTGAGTGTGAGAAGAGCAGGGGTGGGAAGGGGGACGTCGTGGAAGCGCGTAGATTGGCGATGTAATCTGTTCAAAGAGGGAGGGCATGTCAGCTTGGGTGCTTCCGTAAGACTTCCAAGTCTTCCAAGTGAGGGTTCAGAAGGGACATGAAGGCTGGAGTGAGGAAACCGAAGCAAAAGAGCTTGGGGCTGGGGAAGCTTCCGTCCGCCAACGAAAATGCGAACCTCAGTCTCATGTGCAGTGTACCTTCTTCTAGCTTTCCCAAATGCTTTCCAATCGTCTCGATACCCAGTCTACTCAATTCCTTGAACGAAGCCTGCTCCGCCGCGGGGATCACGTGCGAGTGGGGGTGCATCTCTACGAGTTGCGATTCAGAGGTGCCTCGCCTTTTGGTGCAGTGGTTTATTGCTCCTTAATAGGTTATGAGCCCTGTCCGAACCACGCTGCCTCTCCCCGCCGCACCCGCCGTCTCCGCCGAGCCCACACCCGCTGAGACACGCGACGCTGCCGCCGACGCAACCGCACCACACGCCGACAAAGCACACACGTCTGGTCCTGCCCCCGTCACCCCACTCTCGCCGCCACCATGGACAAACGCATCGTAGGAACAAGCCTACAAGTCGATCGTCCGCCGAGAGCCCCACCCCGAGCCAAGCTGCCCGCCGCCGCCTCCCCTGCGCACAACCCTGCCGCAACACGCGACACCGCCGCCAACGCTTCGCAGACGCCGCCCCTCGCCGCTGCACCCGTTCCCCAACCCGTCTACACCATCCGAGCCACCATCATCGAAGAACGCATTACAAGAACACGCCTTCAACCCAATGGTCCGCCGAACGCGCCAGCCCTAGGTATGATCTCCGCCTAACGCTCGTTGCCACGTCGCTTTGCACCCTCGCCTCGTCATGGTCTCCTACACCGGTCAATCGTCTATGCACACACCACTCGTTAACCCCTTCGTGCCCTTCTGGAAGTGTTCGAACGAGGGGGGGTGTTGAATTGCATTCTGTCAAGCCTTCGAACACTTCGACATCGGACCGCCGTTTGACGGACTTGCCCGCCTTGCGCCTCGCGCCTTCGCCTCGGCGCCTCGCCCCCGCGCGCCTTCGCCTTCGCAAGCCTCCACCGCGCCCCCTGTCCCTCGAGCCTCGCTGCGTGATCCTCGCACCCGGCCTCGTCCCTCGACCGATGTGCACCGTTCGTCAACTTGTCCACATCCCGGTCCGTCTGCCCGTCGTTGCCAGCTTTGCCTGCTCTGCCATGCTCGCCACCACGCGCCTTTGCCTTTTGGCACTTTCACCTCGGCGCCTTCGCCGCGCCCCCTGTTACCCGAGCCTCGTCGCCTGATACACACGACCAGCCTCGCTCCATCGACCCATGTGCGCCTTAGTCAACACGTCCACATCCTGGTCCACCCGTCCGGCCGTCGCCTGCTGAGCCTGCACGCCTCCGCCCGTTTTTCGTCTCGGCGCCTTCGCCTTCGCAGCCAAGCCGCCCCCTTGTTCACCGCCTCCGCGCCAGCCTGTTCAACTCACGCTCGCGCGCCGCCGTTTCCACGCCGGGACTTAGTCGATCTACCTCTCCTGTCTTGCCGAACCGTTGCCTCCGCTTAGCTACCGCCAGCTTGCCATCACCGTCCTCATGTTCCATCGGCCATCAGAGCATCGCCCATCCATGACGCCCGTGCTTCGCAACCTGGATCTTGTCGCTACGGATTGCCCTGCTCACCAACACTCGACCATGGTAGATAAGTTTCCCCTCGTGTCCGTCGTCCAACACGACACCTCTTTGAGCCCCAATAGCCCGCTTGTAGTTCGGCCCTTGAAGCTTCGCATAGCGCCCGCCCAGTTTGCCTTAGATCCACTGTGCGCTCCCTTGCTAGAACCTCGCCCGACTCGCGCGTTCTCGCGCGTATCCCTTCGGGGCAAAGCGGCTCGACCAGTCTGCGAATTTTCTGTGCAACACGCGGTGGCCATGTACTAGGTCGCGTGCACTAAAGCTACTGCTACAATGTACGTACGCTCTGCCGATCGGCTCGTTGTTGAAGGTGAGGAATGTCAACGGCTGAGCTAGGATCCTCGCCCCGGCCGGTGGTCTGATCGTCTTTACGATAGCCCGAGACTGTTTTGCGCTAGAAAAGCATCGTTCAAGCAAGGGCATGTGAGTTGGAGGGAGGTGAGGGGACGGGGGCCGGGTGAAAACTCAGTGAGCTGGATGAGCGGCAGCGGAAAGGGGGCTATCGCTGACCGTTGCTATTGCCCCATCACGGCGGTCCAATAACCTGTAATAACCTGTAATCCGTTCTAATGGTCCAATTGCTTACCTGCCTTGGCGCGACGTTGGCAGATTCCGAGTGACCGAGAGTGACCGTGCACGATTTCGCACGACGAAGCACCCTAGCCAGTCCTTAGCTTTGATCGATCCCTAAGACCAGAGCCATCAAGTACTCAAGTAGACAAGCTTCGTATTTTGGAGATTTGGAATCCCACCTGCCCTACCCACAGCTGAGAAACCGTCCACGTCCAACTGTCGAAGAAATTCGGTTGAGGACCATGCGCCGTGAGATTGAAGATATGCCTGCAGTGCCTATTTCATACCGCCACAAAGTCAAAACAAACGAATCATAAAACAAATGCGCACATTATATTGCAGAATTCACAATCTACAATTACACTTAGCGGTAGTGGGTAGGCGGGTTGAATCTACGGCAAAGCGCCTTTTTGGTCGGAGGAAATCGTCGGAATCCCATACAAGTTGAAGCTGAGCGAGGTCGTCCCTGACGCCTTGGATGTCTGGAACTCCCAGAGGGTGTCGAAACCGTCGAAGGGCCATTGTATTATCGTGCACAAGCGTTTGGGCGAAAACGGCGTGGTGATAGGAGGCATGTTCGGAGATAACCAATTCGAGACGGAGACGGAGACGTAAGTGCCAGTCCATCGATCGCATTCTCACGGGGGACTCGGACGAGGTAGGCCCGTACCACCGGGCGCCAGCGCAGCGTCGGCCTTACGTCGAACATCGGTCAGGGTTGCCACGTCAGGGTGGTCTATCTGAAATCCTTCGAACGACGACATCATGAGCGCCGTAGCGATGGCGAGGATCGGCTGGGTTGTAGGCGTATCTGTCGGGTCGGTCACCTCGGCCGAGTGTAGTTCACTTAGCAACAGATATTTTTAGCCCCTATAATTGACTGTGAAGCCAGCGGATGCGATCGCCCTCAGCAACAGCTCATCCTCAAAGCCACTGACTTCCAACTTCTGACATACCCAGCTCGGCTATCACGAAGTATGGTCCTGCCCAGAAAATGCCGAATCGCTTGCCTTTCGTGCTATCGATCGAAAGCGCCATCTGTTTATGGAGAAAAAGCTAGCCATTGGGTTAGTGTCGGTGACCAAGACAAGCCTGGCCAACAAAGGGCTTCTCCGTACCTTCGAGGCCATAGCCGATCCGCACTGCAGGGTGTCCGCCAGATTGGCCTCCTTGAAGATCCGAATATCGAGGGTGCTCTTGAGCGGGGGCCATATAAGGCCAGCGGCTTTGTGGGTCTTCTCATATAGCGACTTGAGGTTCCTCGCAGTCTTTCCTTCGAGCGCGATCGTCGCCACCACCTCCTTTTCCTGTTCGCTCGCTCTTGCCCTCGGCCCCGTCCACACCTCGAAGACACCGTCGCCTTGTTGGCCCAACCTTTGTTCGAGCGCCCTGGGAGTTACTCCAATATATGGGCCAACACCCCGCGCGAGATGCCTGACGAATTTGATAGCCATTTTCGTGACGAGATCATGGCAGAGGAAGCACGCGAGATTCTCGTTGTCTAGCATAGCCTGTTCCTCGAAGGCTCCCAACATCGCCGCTGAAACGTCGGGGGGGGGGAGGGCCGAATTTTGATCGAGACCTTGATGAGCCACACCTCGGTCGAATCCGCCGAGGATGCGGGGGAGTAGGGTCAGATCGACCGATGACGCCCGGATGTCCGGGTGGGGGTGGAAGGGCCAATCGCGAGGATTGGCCCGCTCCCTCCGAGGGTACCCATGCGTGGTGCGGGTCTTGGACCGATCAACCATGCTTCCCCGACAGACTTCGTGGCCGCGGAAATCGGCCAGCGTGGCGATTGGCGGGAGGCCTCCCTCCATGATTCGATGCCTCAGCAATGGTGATTTGCTGAGGGGTGGGCGAATGGGAAGACAAGAGGGAGAACGAGAGCGATCACTGCTGCTGCGCGCAACCGCTCGTCGTCGACAGGAGAGTCCACTGATGTTCTTTTCGGCCTTTGCTGCAAGGATTTGACGCGCCGATCGAGCTCGCGCGCTCGCGCGCTCGGGCCTCCCCTCTACTCTTTCCCCTGCTTGGGCTATAGCTGTGCCTCCCACACCCACACACGCCGGCTCACAGGCAGTTACTCGCGCGGCACGTTCTGTTCTCTTCAGGGCCTTCGCTGCACCGTCGACGTCTCTACCAGCCTCTGCCGGTGCGTTCACCACCTTTTGGGACGGGTGCGTTCCTCACTCCCAAGATCACTTCACAGTTGACGAAGTCGCTGACCGAGCGTTTCATCTGGCAGGACATTCTCAGCTAGCCGCCACTAGCTCCTTCAAATCCTCGTCGGTCGTGGCTCTGTCCTAGAGTAACTCGGGGTAAGTGTTTTTGGTCACCCAAGCTTGTTGCACGGTGAACTCACCACTTTGATTCCTTCAGGGATCTTGCCAATCCTGTACGGGCAGCTAGTCGGTAGTCCTTGTTGGACCACTTATCTGACTCGCACCCCCTGCATCTCTCAGCAGTCCCTTTGCCGAACCCCTTTCGCTCGAAACGCTGCCTCTGCCTGCCTGCCGCATCTCCGAGTTTCGCTTGTTCTTGCAAAGGTATGCTGAGAACAAAGGCAACTATCCCCACTCTCACCAGTTGCAGCCAACTGACATCACCCTGAGCTTGTTCTTGCAAAGCTCCATCTGATTGATCCCACCCTCCATCCCTTGTCACTCGCGTGAAAAAATACTTCATTCTTTCAAAATTTCTTCCTTTCTCTTCTTCGGTTCAGTCTGCCTTCCCACTGCATTACGTTCATTTCCGTTTCTCCTTGGCTCCCATCTCGCTACACTCGCTGGGTTTCAATCTCGTCTTTCGTTGTCAGACGCCCTTGGATAATTCGTTCTTGTTGAACGGTTGGACACACCGCCAGTTGTCCCTCATTCCGCTGCAACTTGACTCATTTTTCCGCTACACGTCGCGCGAGCAGTTCAGGGAGTCGTGCACAGCGCGTGCGATCGAGCGATTGTCCGAGGGAGCTTTCGCCGTCGCTCGAGGGTTGCTCATACGTCGTATCGGCTCGTCCTCACCATCTGTGTCGAGTTCACCTCCATCGTGGTAGTGCTTCAAGTTGCAAAACTCAGTGTGACCAACCTTCATTGACCATTGTCGCTTGCTCAGATCATCTAGCATTGCCCTGAGTCTTGACCATTTTTGCTCGAATTTGAAAATCAGCTCAAAACTACGTCGCACGAGTCGGATCGGTCTCTCGCCTCGAAAAGTAGCACGAGCGGATACGTAAACCGTCCCAGTGATCTCAATACAACCGACGAAAGCGATATGTGTACAGAAAAATTCGTAATCACACCCTCAGGACCTCGCTCAAGTGGACTGCGCCTTCCTGCAAAGTTCTGCCACATCCGTTGCTGAACTGTCCAAGCGGACCTTGTCGTCCTGCAAGACTCCTTAACCCGGTTAGCAACACTACTTACATCAACCAACAGTCAATCTTCCCCAAGACATACCGAACAACACCTCTCCAACAAGGCCCTCCACCCCCCGACATCGAAGCTTTCCCGCCAAATCACTCACCACGCGTGTGTACCACCCATCGACGTCTCTCCTGACGTCTTTGACTCGCAAGTCACTGAGCGCTCGCCGGATGGCACCAAAGCAAAGCAAAGCAAGGCGAGGCACGCCGAACGAAGGCCTGCTTCGTTTGGCCGAGTCGTACGCAGCAGTTGTCCTGTGGGGTTCAGCAAAGATGAGTGTATCATGGGTTAGTTCGATGGATTGCAGCGACAGCGGATAGACGAAGCAACGGGGCCCACCAGAACACAAGCCAAGGGTCAGCCCATCGACCCCTTGATATCCTTCAACTTGCCAAACTTGGCAAAATGCCCCGTTGCCCCTCTTCGGAAAAGGTCTCTAGCACCCTCTAAGTGGCAGAAGTGATGGAAGCGTCGAGCGAGTTGACATGAAGCAAGTCGGTCAGTCGGCCGTTCGCGCGCCGGAGAGCCTTGTTAGCGCGCTTCTCCCACCAATGGTGTAACCCTTCTGGCTGAAACAGTCAAAAGGCGGCTCTTAAGAAGCGGACTGGTAGAGATCAGCCATTACACGACCAGAAAGACAGAGTCAACGCAAGGCAGACAAGGAAATGCACTCACTGAGCTACGATATGGACCTCTGAAGAACGTGAAGCAAACTCTGTCTAGGGGACTAGTTCACCAACGTCTTTCACCACGAGCACGAAGCTTCCACCGTCCCAGGCGCGAAGAGGGAGCTCAATGCCGCCCAGCCCCGAGTCGAGATCAAGCGATCAAAGCTGATCGCCTTGAATAGCTAGCTGACGGATCGGATCAAGGCGATCGAGCAAGTGAAACGCTATGGCTCGAACCTCGGCGAAAGCTTCAGTGGGAACCTCATCCGCATTATTCCAAATTGCAAGAAAGCATACTATGGGAGCCTACATGAGTTGTCAGATATCTCGAGAGTCAACTGAACTGAGGTTTGACTCCGCGCGACCCACACCCAACATTTGAAGCACCTTCCAAACTTTGCAAGAAGCTTGATTTTCCCCTCTTGAACGAAAATCGGTTGCGCTCGGGTTCGATACGATGGCTTTCGAAAATTGTTGAATTCCCGGCCAAATCATAGAATGCGACAACAGCTTCATGGACGGCGACCGGGAGCTCGTTTGGGGGGCAAGCTTACGGTATCAACGCAGGTGGAGCACAACATACTGATCGCGCCAGGGCCTCTGAACTAAGAAGAACTGCAATGTAATGTGCAGCAGCTACAGCTTTGCACCATCCTTGCCCACGCCGCTTCGAAGAGCAGCCCGTGGCGGCGGATAGAACTCTGCTTCTCCCCAATCGATAATGAAAAGTCGACCATCCTCGCGCCGAAGAACATTGTTAGCGCGCTCATCCTGATGAGAAAGCCCCTCTTTGCTGAGCAACTCGAAGGCAGCCCTGAAGGAGTCAGAGGAGCGAGGGTCAGCAATCGAGCATCCAGAGAGGACGAATTCAGAGGAAAAATTATCTGACTGAGCCTCGTTGCCTTCGTCATCATCACCCGCGTCAAACTCCTTGTCCGTGATTGGCTGTCCGACATCTTCCATCACGAGCACGAAGCCTCCACCGTCCCAGCCACTCCGATAGAGACCGAAAAACTTGGAAATGTATGCTTGAGCTTCGGGAGACAGCCGAGGCACAGCCTGGGTGTAGATGAAGTACTCGCGAGCGACCGATGACGCGAATGCAGCCGGCACGACTTTGGCGACCACAGGAACGTCCTCGCTCCGGCGGGCGAGGCGCGATGACCTGCGGACATTTCCCGGCCCCGATCGACGCGACCACTTGGCTTTCCAAACCGTGGCAGTCAGACCACGCCCAAGCGGCGTGACGAGGTCGAGACGGTCGAGCTTCATGGCATCCGCGGGTGGTATATCGAACCAGGGCAAGATTGGTGCGGTCTCTTGACGTTCACAAAGATTGGCTCGACTGAGATCTGACCCGAAGAACTGGCACCGACAACAGAATGAGAAAGTAGCAACAAGTCAGCACACTTTTTCAGGTCAAGCCAAGGGCGGAGGTCGCACCCACGTTGTCGCATTCGAGTTCGACACCGATCGCGACCATACTCGAGTTCGTGTTCGTCTCGACATCACACACGAGCTGCCAAAAGAGTTCAGGAGGAGCCCAAAGTATAAGTGCACAGCTCAAGAAAGCGGAAGATGCAAATCGAGTACACACTTGGCTACCCGGACGGTGTCGCAAGCCAATCACGGTCTTGGCATCTTGAAGAAGAGGGACCACCGCATCGTCGAGATTGAGCATCGGGCGAAGGCGCGCGAGAGCAGTGGAGCGATCGAGTTCCTCCGCGGCGGCATGCCATGCCCGCAAATCGTCGTCCGACGGGGCATCGATCCGATATTCGGGATGGTGGCTCATGAAGAGCGAGATAAAGATGCCGAAGAAAGGCTCGATCTTGGGTGCAGTCGGGCTCGGAGGGATGGCGGACATCGAACACACGTCGCTGACCGCAAGATGGGTCCTTCCCTCGAATTCAACTAGCGCAGGAACCAACGCCCCAGAACCCAAGTCAGACCTCGAGTTCCCAGCGATGCCACCACCCCGCTTTGGAAACTCACCGAGCTCGGTCACAGCGAAAAAGGTCGCACCCCAGAGCAGGCCGAACCGCCCGTTCACCGCACTATGGATATGCAGCGCCATCTGAAACAGCAGGTCAACTCACAAGCGCCAGTTTCGACTTTTGACCCGTGCCATAGAGTCTCTCACCTTGACCGCAATCGCCAAGCCGTCATCCAGTTTGAGTACTCGGCCGACACCTCCTTTGACGAGGCGAATGTCGAGAACGTCGAGGTCCGAATCCCCACTCCGAGAAGCTTGCTCAAAGATCGACTCAAGCGCCTGCTTTGATGTGGCGTCCATCGCCAGTGTCGTCAACGGCTCAAAGCCTGTCGTGTGCAAGGTCGACGCACTCCTCATCTCCCAGTTACGATCGCCAGTTTGACCCATGGTTGAGCGCGGCTCTCTGGCGGCTATAACGAGGCGAGGGTCTCCGCAGAGCATCCTGACGATGGGGCGGATGAAGACGCGTATGATTGACTCGAGAGGATAAGAACTGCCGTCTTCCTCGGCGAGTGCCGCAAAATCATAATCGTCGAAGTAGTCTTTCACCCAATATTGCGTGTTTGGTTCGAGGGGAGTGTTTGGTGACGTGCATGTTCGTTCAAGCCCTCGCTGTAGACCTCGGGTGACTCGATCGAGCAGGGTTGGATCCCGAACAGCAATCCCGAGATGTGGATCCTCCTCTCCAGGCATGCGGCAGACTGTGACGTTCTTCATCGCCCACCACGGTTCATCAGTAGTGGAGCAGTATAACTGAGCGAGCGACTTTGGGCGGATCGGCGGGGTGGGGATGTGGGGTAGCACAAGCTCGAAAATGTCATGGAGTGTAGCCATAGAGGTCTCTGTGAAGGGCTCCGCAGAAGTTGTCATCTTGAGGGGGAACTTGTACAATGGGCCAGCTGTTCGGGGCAGGTTCGGGGCAGGTTCGGGGCAGGTTCGGGGCGGGTTCGGGGCGGCGTGCGATCTTGTGCGATGTGCAGATGAGAGAGGCGTGATGTCCCAGACGTGGCGAAGCGAGGGATAATCTTGTGCAATTTGAAGTGCAACTGGCCCTGAACGGCTCGAGACGAGGCGTTTAGACCGCCGGGAGGGAGGAGGTCGAGGCTGGTCGAGGTGGCTCGCGGCGAGTCGGGGAGAAGGACACTCGATATCTCAGAGGTCCTGGGAAAGCTCGAAAAACGGCTATTTTTGGCCGATTTGTACATCGGGATGAGGTGTCTGAGCGGTCGATTTGTACCTATTTTCGGTCGTACATTGGAAGAGTTCCGAAAACATGAAAAATTCAATGTCGTGAAATTACCCAAAAATCGCTCTCCAACAGCCAGAAATACGAAAAATCGCTCCGACGACCCGGTACTAACGTCGCGTCTGCTTTGACAGCCGGCCGCTTGGACCCTGCGAAGGGCCCGAACGCTTATCGGCTCCGCTCCCTCCGTCTGCAGTGCCCCTCTCCTCGCCAGCATGCGCAAGTCCCTTCCGAATCGGGGCCAAGGACGTTGCAAGGACCCCTTTGAAGCTTTGCAGCTGGTAATATCGCGCTTGCGCCTATGGGTCCAGGACCTGCCAAGTGCAGTTGTCGTCGAAGCCAAAACTAGCTGGGGGCTCAACGGTCTGCATGCTCGAGTTGTAGGTGTCAAGGCAACTGACGACCCGGTGACCATTCAAGAAGAAGATTCGAACTTGGCCGCGGCTGTTGCGATTGGTCAAGACTCCGGAACTGGCTTGCGTAGAGAAGAGCTCCTGAATCACGATGTTGGAGACGAGTCCGAGGGAATCACGATGTTGGATACTTGATTTCAGCTGCTCGACAGAGTCCAGATGTTGCCAGAATGCTTCGGAACCGATTGGCATGTGTTCCACTATCGACGTGCAAGGGGATCGAACCTCGATGGATCGATAGCCGGAGGCGTACAATTCTCGAAGATCGTGAGTTTTGTTGAATAATGCGCGGGTGGTGCTATTGGGGCGAATCTGATGCTGATGGAATGTTGGCACGAATTCGGATACGGTGAGCGTTGCGGTCAGGTCAGGCCGGGTAAATTCGAACGCGAGAAGCTCGCCGACAGTGAGCTCGGCAACGGGAGACATAGCGGCGAATTGCTCATCTGGAATCTCGAGCACGTCGTCTAAGAGCAGTTGAATTCGTGTATCTGGAGGGGCTGTTGTAGATGACATGCTGTCCTCTTAACCCTCAGCAAGGGCACGCAGGGAAGTGCGCAGAACGTAGGATGCTCGCGACGTGGCACAAGGTGAGGGTGGTCAGAGGCTGTCAGGGGCGTCTATTGGCATTTGTTTCACTTCCAGCGCCCTTGATTTGGTGAGCGTCTGTACGTCTGTGAGCTCTGTGAGCGTGAAGCGCTTTTTTTTTGCATTACAATCAGAAACAATCAGAAACTCATTCAAACTAATGGACCGCCAGTTGGCCCGCGGCGCACGCCTACTGAACCCAGACCGCCGCCGCCGCTGATACGTGCTCGGCCATCGGCCGAGCAGGGGACGACCAGGGAGGTGCGAGGTCGAGGTACATCGATTTGTACCACATCCAGGACGTACATCCAAGATCTGGAGTGCCAATTTTTTTCGATTTGTACCACTTTTGAGTCGCAGTTTGGGGTTCGGAGGGTCCGATTTGTACATTTTCGGGGACGCACATTGGGCTGAGCTTTCCCGCCGGGTCCTACGTTGGCCATCGCAGCCGGCGCGCTTCGAGTAGCTTCGAGTAGCTTCGAGTAGCTTCCAGTTTTTGACCTCGCCCCACTCGCACGCGACTCGTCATCGGCCCAGCATTCGGCCAGTCGCCCCGGGACGCACAGCGCACGGCACACCCTTGTCGCTTGGACCATCAGAACACCTCACTCCTCGATCGACCATGCCCAACGCCAAGAGGAGTGGTGCGGCTCAACGGACCAAGAAAGCGTCAGTGTGGCCCCGTCTTTCACGCGCCAAACGAGCGAGCACCCCAGCTCAACTGTAGCCTCGTACGAGATCACAGTCGAGGCACAAACGGTCTGGTTGGTCGGTAGTGCGAAAGAGTCCGCTCCAACGGTGCCGAGACTGAACCTGCTCTGCCGGTACTCCGCGGCATGCCTCCTGATCGAGTCATCCCGTTTAACTCTCGGCCGGCTCTCCCACCACCATCAGCAGCATCTACTTGTTTCAAAGTACTTTCGGAACTGAGTTTGTTCACCCTTGCTCCCACAGCGCGAATGCCAAAGCCGCCGCAGCAGGCACCTCGACCACGAACGGGGCTTCGGCCTCGTCCTCCTCTTCACGTTTCGGCCACTCGGGCGAGTTTACCTTCTCCTCCCCGCCCCCACGCACCTCCAGAAAAAATACCAACAGCGGCAAGAGCAGTCCTTCGGCGCAGAAGAGAGGGCATCTGTCTCCCATCGTGCTTTCGTCCGATAGCGACGACGACAGCGACGACGACGACAGCAGCAGCGAGCAAGGGGGCGACAGCGACGACGCCAGGGAGGCCGATAGCGATGTCGATATGGGCGAGAGGGAGAAGCCTGATCACGAGTTGACCGCCGAGGAGAAGCTCGTCAGGGCCGCGGAGAGGAAGGAGACTGGTAATGAATATTGTACGTCGAACGCAGTCAGAATAGGCTTCCAGTTTACTGACGTCTGTGGTTCCTCGAGGCGTACAGATAAGAAGAAGGACTACCCAACTGCGACGCGGTACTATTCTCAAGCCATCTCGCTAGACCCGACGAACCCGACCTACCTCAACAACCGAGCCGCATCGCGTATGGAATCGCGCGTCTACTCTTCAGCGCTCGAGGACCTCCTCGCCGCCGCAGCTTTGCAAGCCAAGGACCCGCAGGTCAAGACCTTGTTGCGATTGGGCAAGTGCCAGACCGCTTTGGGGCTCGTCAGTCAGGCGCAGCAGACCTTGGACCAGGCTTTCAAGATGGACTCGACGAACGTCGGCGTGCAGAACGAGCGCAAGAAGGTGGCGAGGATCCAGAACGCCTTGGCCAACGTCAAGCGCGATCTGGAGAAGAAGGATTGGTCCATGGTCCTCCTTGGTATCGATGCTGCCGCGAGGGAGGTCGAGGAGACGCCGAGAGAATGGAGGACGTGGAAGGTCCAGGCATTGGTGGGGAAGAAGCAGTACGACCAAGCTGCTGGGATGGCCGCGTAAGTTCTGATCTATACCAGGTTGCTGGATGGTCAAGCGCTGATAACTTCGATCCAATACCTCGCAGTGATTTATTGCGAGCAAACCAGAACCAGCCCGAGGCGCTGTACTACCGAGGCCTTTGCCTCTACTACGCCGGCAACCACCCCCAGGCAATTGCTCATTGCCAGCAAGCTTTGCGTAATGATCCCGATTACGTTCTTGCTCGGTGGGTTGC
The DNA here is from genome assembly GCA_003665825.1 of Microbotryum silenes-acaulis. NCBI lineage: Eukaryota > Fungi > Basidiomycota > Microbotryomycetes > Microbotryales > Microbotryaceae > Microbotryum > Microbotryum silenes-acaulis. The sequence continues at coordinate 1,239,335 of QPFY01000009.1, forward strand.
TTCGCCTCTTTCACGCGTCAGGAACGCCCCCCCACTGATGTGAACCAAGAGCATCGCACAGAACATTGCTGCGCCAAGTCAAACTTGTGGATTCGCTCAAGGATGCGGGCAACGAAGTTTTCAAGTCGAACCGCCTCGACGAGGCCATCGCCAAGTACAGCGAGGCGCTCGCCGTCGACCCGGAGAACGACGTCCTACGCGCGACGCTGTTGTCGAACCGCGCGACGGCGCAGCTCAAGCTCAAGAAGTACGACGAGGCGTTGAGCGATTGTGAGGCGTGTTTGGCGCTACAGCCGCAGTACTGGAAGGCGATGAGGACCAAGGCCCGGGTCTGTCTTGCGCAAGAGGAATGGGAAGGCGCAGTGCACGCTTTCAAGCAGGCCTACGAGATCGCTCCTGCGGGATCGAACGACGAGGCCGCGTTGAAGAGGGAAGTCGCTGATGCCGAGGCCAAGTTGAAGAGGAGCAAGATGAAGGACCATTACAAAACTTTGGGGATCAGCTCGACCGCGTCCGAGGACGAGATCAAGAAGGCGTACAGGAAACAGTCGCTCATTCACCACCCCGACAAGGGAGGGTCCGACGCGAGCTTCAAGGAAGTTGGCGAGGCGTACGCCATCCTTAGTGATCCGCAAAGGAGGAGGAAATTCGACATGGGCATCGACGAGAACGACCCTCATGCTGGCCATGGCGGCGGGGATGACTTCGGGTTTGGCGGCGGCGTCGATCTTTCGGATCTATTCGGTGCTGCGGGTGGCTTTGGTGGAGGAGGTGGAGGAGGTGGCTTTGGTGGGGGTGGACGGCGACAGTACCATTCTCATCAGCAGTACGGGTTCTAGGCAAGCGTGTACGAGCGATAGAAGCCGACAGTCTGGTCGCAGGTCATGCAATGTATTTCTTCCTTTGGACACAGTCTACCGCCAGTCTCTTCGTTGTCATGAATGATACGTTACTTCTCAGTGATCCCAAGAAATGCTGAGAAGTCCGGGAAAACAAAAGGGGGGTCGCACGAGGAGTCGCACTCTAGAAAACTCTGTGTTCACCATTCTGAACAGGCAGCCGAGTAGCTCACACGGGAATTGGTCGACACAGCATTGCAACATCTATAAAGTTTCGACTTCTACCATTGATTAACCTACCCAAAACAAGCCTCTTTATCCACTTCAATTCTTGACGACCTTCGCATCACTCGCAACTACACCTGGCGCGCCGGCCTTGTGGCCGGGCGTGCGATCCGAGATGTAGTTCCCATTCTCGTCCCTCTCAATCGAGCTGGAGTCGGTCAATCTGACGTTCTCGAGGAAGAGGGCGGCAATTAAACCCAGTGCGGCGATACATGTTCCGGCGATGACGATGATGCGTTGAGTTTCATCGTGCGCTCGAGCGACGGCGAGACGCTCGGACGTGCCGGGCGGGAAACGAGCGATGAAACCGATCGGGTTCTGGTATGCCGAGGTGACGAGGCTTTGGTCCGGCATGTATTGCGCGAGCTTTTCGGGGACAAGGTTCGTCCAAATACCTGAAAGGAAGATAGAACGTGGGAGGAACGGTTCAGTGTACTGTTTTATTTCACGTCGGGAAGCTCATTTGACTGCGGAGTGGGGGGACCCGGGAAGAGCTTACCACCACCGATTGCGGATCCGATACCACTCGAGAGGTAGTAGATGGTCAGGTACCCAGCTGTGATTGCAGCGATGTGTTCGTGTCTTGAAACGGTCTGGATCGCAGCTTGGACGGGGAAGCCAATGCATCCGACACCGAAACCGCGAACGATTTGGACCATCGCGAGGTCGGCCTGCGAGTTCGTCGATTGGCGGTAACGGATCATGAGGCCGAAGGAGAGAACCTCGATCGCGAATCCGAGGAGAATTATAGGCTTTAGGTAACGGATGTAACGCGCTGCGACACCCGCCACTGCGGCGGTGAGCGTGCCCGTGAAGGATGCGAGGTTGACGATGCGAGTCGCCGAGGTATTGGACTGGTTCGCGGCGACGCGGAGGAAAGTGAAAAAGTAGGAACCGATCGCACCTCCTGCAGCGGGATGGACGACGGCGATGATCAAAGCGACGATGACAGTGCGGTTCGTCATCAACGAGAAGGGGATCAAAGGGTGACGAGCGCCGTAAGCCTCCCAAAGAACGAAGGCGATGACGCAAAGACCACCAACGGTTAGAAGCGCGATGCAGTGCGGGTCCGACCACTTAGAGCCTCGGCCGTTCGCAATCGTGATGGTGACGAGCACCATACCCGCACCGGCGACGAGGAAGAGAAGACCAACGAGATCGAGCGACCAGAAGACGGCGACCGTCTTGGTCCACAAAGTCTTGTTGTCCGAGATGGTCGGGCCGTTGACGATCGTCGAAGCGACGTCCTCCTCGTCGTCCTGGAGCGACTTTTCGGACTTGGTCGGGGTGCCATCGATATGCTTCTTGTGAGGACGCATACCGTAGGTCAGTGTAAGGATAATTGGCGTCGCCATCGCTGGTACGAGAATGCAGAACATCCCGAGACCCCATCGCCAGGTCGTCGTCTCGAGCACGGACGCCGTGATGTTACCAGAGACCCAGACGTTGATCGTCCCGGGAATCGAGGGGAAGATGGACCAGAACAGACGGTTTCGCGTCGACGAGATTTCGGAGATGATGATATTTTGGAGGAGGAAGAGACCTGTGATTCCGAGGACGTAAATGGAGTTGCCGACGGCGTACGTGTAGATGCTATTGGCACTTGCAGCGACGGCGTAACCTGCTCAGGTTAGCGAGAAAATTCATCAGGATCTCGATTACGGCAATGAAACGACAAATATACCTCGACTGACCAACGGCGTAAAGAACAACACACATCACATAGGCTTCGACACGACCGGCGACATCGGAGATCTTAGCGATCGGCGGCTGCGACACGGCCTGGAAGACGGACTTGAGCGTTCGGATCGTCGCGAGCGTCGAGTGGGCCTTGAACGACATCGATGTTGCTGTGGTGAGGTAGGTTCCGGAGGTGCTGACGGGGAGTACAGGAGCAAAGATCAGATAACGAGTTTTAACCATACGAGTAGAAAAAGCCAATGGACTCACTATTGATCTGTCACATTAATATCAAACAACCGAGCGTATGGCGCAAATCGAACGAGAAAGATCGGACTTGTTAGTCCTCCTCGTTCCCTCGAGCGCCTGACGGCCTCCGATAAAAGAGCTTCCTTCGCTCGACACTCACCCAAACTCATGACGAAAGCCAACAACGCGAAACCACCGTACAGCAACGACAGATACTTGAAGTTCAAGCGACGTTGCAGAGCTTGCATCTTGCGCACCCCTCGCGAGATGGAAGGGACGATCACGGTCATGTTTTCGACGCCGGCGCTCGTGTCGAGGTCGCCACCCGCGCCGGCGCTGGGTCCGACGCCGTAAGCGACCGAGCTGGAGCGCTTGCCCTCGTGCGACGAGGAACGCGAGTCGTGGAGCGTCGTCAAAGTCGGACTCGGCATGATGATCAACTAGAGAAATGTTTTTTTCCTTTTGAGGTGGGGATTCGAGGAGAAAGAAGGAGAGAAGGCCTGAACCGACGGCTTGCGAGGAAAAAAACGGCATGCTCTCGGGTGCCACATGTGGGGTGCGGTGATTATGCGGCACGAGCGCTCAGAGATCTTGATCAGACTATCCTCGCGCGCGACAACGATGGCCGGAGCTGCTGCGAGGTGGTGAGATCAGATAAAAAATATCTGGAAAGAGCTGATTGTGCGAACCAGTCCTGATCAAGGGTCTCTCTGCGACGAGACAAGGTTTCGGGAACGACGTCAGACTTTGGGTGAGGTGTGCGCGGCAAGGTCGGAAAGCAAGCTCTTGGCATCCGGGCTCGGCGAGCCGCTAGCGAAGCAATTGGTGAATGGAAAAAAACGAGCCTTTCGTCGTCGCCCTACAACACCCAGTTGTAGCTCGCGAAGAAGGTAGGAGGATTCATTACACCGACCATAAACACACCCTACCGTCTTCACCACCCGTAGCAACAGTTCCCGTCTGTGCAGAAGCATGAAAAATTCCAAAAAAAGAACGGAAGGTCAGCCGCCGAGGTCGTGGTGCGCGAAGGCTAGCCAAGCTGGGGTTAGGCTCGGCGCGCTGTTTCGGCTGTGCTCGTGCTGTGCTCGGCGGAGGGAGCTTGGCAATCCGAAATAGCGATTCGTGGGGCAGTTAAAAATGAAGATGTACACTGACCTGGGTATTCATAGTCGCGCATCGGACGATGTCGGCATGCCCCTTGCCCCCAAGTGTTCGACCACCAACGCCGGGCAGATTTTGCTCGAGGATCCACCGCCTTGGGTCCGACAGATTCAACAAAGCTGCGTCACCTCTAAGCAAAAAAAAAGTTTCGAACGAAGACTTTTGAGTGGGATGACGACTTTCAGTTAGCTTTTTGCCTTCCCTGCCTTTTGCTCACTTTTGCGTGCCAACGAAAATAGCTACGCCGCCCAAGTGGGGGCAATAAGTTGCAGAGATGAGGTAGTCCGATCGCCATGGTTGTAACGCGACCTCCCGAATGTCTCCAAGATCCTTGATCAGGGATTGCTGAAAGAGACAAAAAGGATCCCCGGTTGTCAGCTTCGAACATGTAGAGGCACACGCGGGCAAGTGAAGGCGACTCACATCTTCGACGTCCCACAATTGCATCGTCTCGATCGTCGTCGTTGCCCACACCCCCTTCCATTCCCCCGAAGCGACCTCCTCCCCATGCCCAATCCTCGCCATCCACCCCGCATCAATCAAAGACGTCCCGACTTGACTCGTACTGAGAACCGAGTCGTCCTCGTCTTGTATCCGCACGTCGTAGGTGTTGAGGAGGCCGTCGACGGACGCGGAGAGGAGGACGTGCGGGAGCGAGGGGGAGGGGTGGAATTTGAGGGAGGTGATATCATCCGAGTGGGCTTCCGTATAGGTGTGTTGTAGCTTTAGGGTGGCGAGGTTCCTGGATGAGATAGCAGTTGAGGGGACACGATTGGGGTGAGCGCCGAGGTTGAAGAATGGGTCGAGGTTTTCGCATTGGCGTCTAGGAGAACGTACCACAGATCGATTGTCGTTTCGTAATGGTGCAGCTCACCGCCGACTGCGAGACAAGAGAGATCACTACTCTGACTCGCGCATAAGAGTCCGGCTCCACTACTACCTGCACGTGATCAAAGAAACCCCTATCAGCCGACGATCCTCCTTCTGCGCGCTTCGCAACCCTCCGTGATTTGCTATCACTCACTTCTTAGTTTAAAAACCTCCTTGGATAAATCGTTGGTATCCCAGCCCGTGACAGTCCCATCTCTCGCCGTTATGAATACGGCCGTACTCCCCTCCCCAGCTCCACGGGTCATCGACGTGATCCCCCTTTGCGACGACGTCAACACCCGTAGTGGCTGTAGCTCGGCGGAGAAGTGTTGGATCGTGTCGTCAGAGGAGGCGAAGAGGTAGCCTCCGCCTGATGAGGTCGGGAGGGGTACGACATGGAGGACGTAGGGTGCGGGGTCGGAGGTGGAGAAGGGTGCTTGGGCCACGAGACGGAGTGAGGAGGATGGCGCGGAGCTCGACGGAAGGAGAAGGGGTGGGGACTCTTGCCGGATCCGGGTCGGAAGACTGGCCATGTTGCACGATCAAACGATGTTCAGGTTTGCTGGAATAGGGCAGATGAGGCGGCAGAAGCCAGAGCGGGAAGCAAGTGGAGCTCGACTTCGACTCCAGGCGCGGCTGCGAAACCCGGTAATGACGGTGATCGTTGGCCCCCAAGTTCTGATTGGCCGCTTCAAGCTCGAATTAGGGACCAAAAATACACACATCGTCCGCTGTTGGAGTCATCACATCAAGATGATTTCAAAAGGCGAGTTCCACTACCAATCCAAAGCTGAATTTCCAAAAAAAATGGGTGGCAGAATAGGGGCTAAAGAACGAGAAACGTCCGAACGTCCTTACCAAAATGAGGAACGACGTCCTTGGATTCCCATGCATTATACTACACCTTTCCTCAACTCCCTTCTCCACTCTCATAGCCCACCGCTACCTCCTTCTTACAAGCCCACCGCCCAACATTCAAACTGCACGACCTCGAACTTACTCCCCACCTCCCCCGACAGCCCCTCTTCCCCACCAATCGATTCCCACTCCCTCTCATTCGTCAAAGGCTCATTATCAAAACACGGACATCTCGTCGTATACCCTTTTTCAAAAAGGCCATCTATCCAAAGTCCGAATTTACCGTCGCCTCCGCCGATGGAGAGGAAAGAGGTTTCGGTCAAGGCGAGGTAATCGTTACGCCCTGTCCAGCGGAAGGATTGAACCGACGCGCCGAGGCGAAAGTCAGATGAGGAAAAGGGGGTAGCTTTCCATAGGAAACTGGGGAGATGTTCGAGCGTCGTTAGTGCTCCTTTTCCGGTCGGAGGAAGGGGCCGAGAACACGAGCGGGGGAAAACTGACCAGGTTCCATCGCCGTAATAATGATTGCTCTCTTTGAGAGGCTCATTAACGTACGCTCCAAACGTTGAGCCTTGAACGTCCTTGACGACCAAGACGACACCACCATCGACGCCTTTGAGGGCGATGCGCATGCGGTCGTACATCGTGCCGATCGAGATGCCGTGTTGGTCGAGCGAATAAATGAGAGTCCAGCGGTGCGAGATGCGTAGCCGTGGTGGAAGGCTGGGTCGAATCTGAACATGGAACGAGTGTGAGATCGTAGCACATAATTAGTCATCGGAGCACTCCTCGCGTTGAAACCACTCTGCACCTCAACTCACCCCATCAGCAATGTCCTCATCCAACGCCCTCTGTACCCCCGGTCTGACCCCCGCCAGCGTGATCGGCTGCACCGCATCCGGTGCCCTCGGATCATACACATGTTCAGGTTTGGCCGCCGGGATCGTAGGTGGTGATAAAGGCGGTAGGGTGCGCGATCGGGATGTCGTCGTTGAAGTTGTGGGGATGGCGTGCCGAGGTGGAAGCGATTTGGTTCGGTTCGATTGGGGCAGGCCGTCAAGGTGGGAATCGTGGGATCGTTCTTCGTGAGGTGATCCTGAATGAAAGTCGCCCCAGTCGTCTTCGATGGCCGAAGAAGAAGGCGAAGAACTGGAACCGGCGCGGGAGGAAGTCGTCCGAGCGAACCTGATCGCAGACGATCCGGCGTTGGACATCTTTCTGACGAGGTTGAAGGTTCTTTCGAACGAATTCGCATTCGGAGAGGTAGGATGGAAGGTGTCGATTTCGGGTCTTGAGGTCGTAGAGGTGGGTCCGGATCCAAACGAGACGGGTTCACTGATTATCTGCGCCGAAGTCGACGAGGAGGGGACGAACCCGTTCGAGACGATTGAGGCTGGTTCCGTCATCAGGCCCGAGAGTCTCCGGGGCGGGGAAAAGGATGATCCCGAAAGCGAGGCACGGCGTACGCATGGTCTTTGAGTCGCCGTCGGTATCGGTAGTGGTCCCTGGGTGTCGTCCCGTTCGGTGGGGGTGATCGAGGTCGAGAGCGATGTGAAAGGGGCGACGCTGCTCCATGGGTCACGATGCAGGTCGTTCCAGATGTGTTCTTGGCGCTGATTCTGAGCCTGCACTTGATCTCGCAAGGTGATTCCCACTGGGGCGACTCTTGGAACGCTCTGTGTGGTTACTGACCCCGTCTCACCCGACGCAGGGGATGACGATGACGAGGGGAACGAAGTCGGAGAAGGTGTTTGATCAATCTCGAGTGCCGAGAAGAGGTCCAGAGGGTCTTGTCCTTGCTCGACAGGCTGAGAAGGCAAGGTCGGTGGCTTGGGAAGCCCAGGCACACCTGCGCCGGATGACGAGGTGGAGGCAGCCAACCCGGCGGACGATGACGATGACGATCCTGCCGACGGTGACGGTGACGGAGCGGGTTTGGGCGCAAAGATGCGGGGTGAAGCGACGCGCAGTGGCGCATGGAACGGGTCAAAGTCCGACAGATCAATTGCAGGGCGCTGTGCGGCCATCTTGAGGTGGTCTCGACGTGGTCGTACCGCAGGTGAGAGGGGCAGAGAGCGAAGCGGAGGGGCGAGCGCGGCTGGCCGAGCAAGAGCTTGTGGGGGTTCCCGAACTCGAACTCGCGCCGGGCGACCGCTAGCAGCTGAAAAAGTCCGAGAGGGGGCCGCCTTCGAGTGGTTCACAAGGAAAGGTGCTGTTTCTCAACGCTGATCAAATTCACTGCTCCCAACTTGCTTCACTCATTCTCACTCCTTACCGAGTCCAAGCGCTCCTCTCGGCGCTCGGGGTTACAGCCACGGAAAGGAGCGAAGCATCGGACTCGGCTCCTTGTATTACTGGTCGTGCGATCGAGCGGTGCACCACGAGCACCATGGGAAGCTGTCAAACTACTCAAAGAGGCTCACCATACCTATCGAATCGTTTTGATGCTCTCACACTTCTCGGTGTCCCATCGAGCTATGCTTGTCGGTGATGATGAAAAGAGCGACAAAAAAAAAGGGGGCTAGAAATTTCAACAAGGTCGCACGAACGTCAAAGCAACTACACCTCCAATCCTTCAAGCAACTGCCAAACCCGGAAAGAATGGAAGCGAAAGAATGTCCACACCTCAAACATACACGACTACTTCCAACTCTCGTTCCACACCAACTTGCCCGTGCCCATGCCCGTGCCCGTTGGACCCGCGCCGGTCGAACGAGTACCTTCCGACTTGTTCTCCCTCTCCTTCCCCTTAGCCTTCTTCGGACTACTCCCAAATCCGAACGCATCCTTTCCAACTTCCTGAACGCGCAACTTCATCGACTTCAACCCCGCCGGGCCACCGTACAAAGGGTTCGAACTAGGGGCTCGGGCCAAGCGAGCTATTCGAGTCAAACCACGGTTGCCAGAATCGTCGACGTCAAAGTTCTCGGAGCCTTCGTCTTCGGAGTGAGAGTGCGTCGAGGATGACGCAGAAGAGGAGGAAGTCGTACCGGACGAATAAAGACAATGTCCTTGAGTTGTCGTAGAGTGGTACGATGACGCGCCCGTTGATGTACCCGAGGGGTTCCTCGTCGGCCCCTTCTTCGACAAAGCTTGACCCGACGTTGCAGCAGCACCTTCAGGTCGGACTTGACCGCTCGTCATCCTCTCGCTCGACGTCACGACATTCAACTTCGGTCGACCACTGATTGACGAACCCGAAGAATCTTCTTTCTTCGATCGATCGAGGTATTTGGGATCTCCGATCGGTCGGGTCGCACTCGTTGCTCCCGCGTGGGCTTTCGGTTCGGCATCCTCTGTCGACTCGTGCTTCGGCTCGTTCTCTCCAGCATGCCATGGATGCCTCGTCGCACTCGTATCACTGCGCATACTCGATTGTCGGGATGAAGAGGGTCGTAAACTGCCGTTACCTGGGAACGTTCCCAATAAATCGTCGGAGCGAGTTACAGGTGAAAGTGACTCGGGCGTCCCCGTCATGGGGATCTTACGACTCAGCGGCATGAATCGCCAAGTCTTCTTGTCCCTCTTGGTTTGCATCGTCGCTTCGCCCGTCGAAGAGACGTCCCCGTTCGTCGAACTTGAGTGTCGCGCTCCATCATTCGTGCCATGGAGTAATTCCTCGGCGGACCGATTCAGGAAGTTCATCTGCTGATGCAGGCCCGCGCGCTCGTAATGGGGTGTCGTTGGGAAGGGCGACTTCCAGTGATCGGCGGGCGAGAAGATGACGTCAATGATCTCGTTCGCTGAACGCTCGCTCTCGTGTCGGATCCCGAGCGATCCGGCGGAAGGGGACATTGATGGCCATTGCGCAGACACCGTCGGCTGCGCGCGGACATAGAAGGAAACATTGGTCAACAGAAAACACTAGGATCGACAAAACAAGATGCGTGCACTTACTCTCCAGCCCTTTTTGGGGTTCGAGCTCGTAGCTGGCGACGTTGATGATCGACCACCATGCGTACTGATCGACGTGACCGAATTCGTTCTCGACATCGCCGGCGTTCCCATCATACTCCCGCCATTGGTGATCGATCGAGCGACGTTCTTGTTGTCCTTGGTCACTGTGAGTTTGTCACCATCTTTACGATCAGCTTCGTCCTGTTTGGGATGGAGCATGGACCACACTCACGGGACGTCGTTGATCGACTGAAGGGCGAATTCGTCGAGCTCGCCGCCCCATTCGTGCTTGAAGCGGCGATCTGGCCCGTCTTCAGTGGTGGTCTGCCAGAGGATCATAACATCAGTACATCGAAGCGGACTTGATGGGTGGCTGATCCCTTTGCATGAACTCACGCGACAAAGGACCTCTCTCCGGCAAGAAACTCCATCCGCACCGTCACCCTCAACGTTGCGTTCGTCTTGCAATCCCTCAACAAGTACCTCCTTGCCGTAGGCTCCTTCCCTTTGGCCAGCGTAACGAATTGACTGAGGTCAAGTACGACCTGACCCGTTTTCACTTCCTTCATCTTGCCCTCTTCGTCGCCGGGCACTTCTTGGCGAACGCGTAGCTTGAGTGAAGAAGGTTGTAGGATGTGGCGGGGGGTCGCTGCTGTTGTCGTCGAGGGGAGGGAGGAGGAAGATGACGGAGATCGGATCGATTTGAGAGGAATTGCAACAGGGCACGAGACGAGTCGGTTGAAGGTCGCGGTATGTGCTCGTAGGGGGGCCCAGGTCGTCGATCCCTTCGGTTCGGTGTGATCGACCGAGACGTACGACACGGTCGGGATCGACGCTCGGCGTCCATGCCCACTTGCGGAAGGTTCATCCTGGTCTTGGTCATCACGATCGTTCCCTCCCGGACTACCGAAACTCTGCTGTGCCGATGCTCCCGAGGCGTATCGTTGGAACGTCTGGGCGTAACTTACGACGGGTGTTCGGTTCGGATTCGGGGTTTTGGCATAATCGCCTAGGCCGGGTGTGGTCGGCGACTTGAGTGTGTCGGATGCGAACGAGTGACCACTCGTACTTCGTGGTAGAGGTGATCTTTCTTTGTACGCAGTTGGGGTGGGTCTGGAGGTGGATGTCGAGACCGAGGAGTGGGATTCGATTGAAGGAGGAGCGCCACGTTCCGTCGAGGCCGTTCTCGTCTGATGCAATGCGCTCAAAGGATGAAGCATGTTGGAAGGATGATTGAGTTCACCCCTCGGATTCAACGGTGTCGGAGTCATGGGTGATCGAGCATCGTTGATGTTGGCTGCGGGTGCGAGGCCCGACGAGCTCGTCCCCGATCCGGATACGGATCCAGCTCCAGCTCCTGCTCCTGCACCAGCTCCAGATGTAGATGTAGATGCAGCTCCAGCACCAGCTCCAGGTTTGGTCGACTGGGCATGGTGGTGGTAGTCGAATGCGGAACCTATTTTGTCCGATGTAGCGCCCTTGTACTTCCAGTCGACCTTGAAGCGACCCGAGACCAAGGGGACTGCGGTGTTGGGGGGTATTTGGTCGGAATAGGAGCAGAGACGGTGTTTCCGATCGCACCGGTGCGGTGACGGGTGGAAGATGGCGGAGAGACGTGGCGCGGCGCGTTTCGGAACGGGGAAGGCAAAATCAACGGCGTGTCAGTTATCGCAGTAAGGCTTTATTGTAGACGACGAGGATGTGATCGTACCTTGGGAGAGTTCATGGATGGTCACATGGGCGATAAAGGTGGTGGTGCGACCTAGACCGAGTCGTTCAGCCAGCCGTTCCATGCCTGTTCCTCTTAGCGGTGACCGTCGTCGTGTCGTCACGGGTCCGGGCGGGTGGATTCGCGCGCTGTCGTCACCGAGGCCGAGCTCCCCGAGCGCGCGCCGTCGACCGTTGCAGGCCGAGCGCAGGGTAAAGCGCAGCGTGCGGATCAACCTCAGATGGTGGTGCACGGATCGTCGTCAGGTTCGAGTGAGGGTAGCATGCGAGGTAGGCTCTGGTAGTGTGGTGTGGGCTGGGTAATCAGATCGGACGAACGACAAGCGAGCTTCGATTCACAGTCGAGAGCGCGTGGCAGCCTACAAGTTATGCGCGCGCCACAAAAGACATTCGGTAATTCGGTAAGTGACAATAAGTGACAAATCGGCTTTCTCGCAAACGCGCTGAGCGGCACAGGTCCTCTCCCGCCTGCTCCCGCCAGCTCCTCATCCTGCCCTCTACGGTCCGGGTGTCTTACCCCTTCACTGTCCTTCTTGCCCTTTCTTGCCCCACTGCAGACTCCACCGTTTGCACGCCTTCAACAGCACTCGACATTTGGCAAAATAACCTACGACTCCACGCTCACCCACGCTCCCAAGTCATCTCTCCCGCCACCTTCGTCCTCGATGAGCGGCACCAACGCTGCGTTCCTCAAGGCGTGGCCAGACCACGCGACCCTGACCGTCTCGGCCGTCACCACCAACGCCCCGCACGCGCTCGACCTCGTGACAATTCCAATGATCTGGCTTCAAACTCTCAAGTCGTCTCGCAAATGGGATTATATTCTCGATGCCGCTACTATGTGCGTTGATCAACCAGGGTACTTGTGCGACGATCGCCATACACCCGTCGACATGGCCACGACGCCCCGCGCTGGCGCGTACACGTTCGTCCCCCATGACGATGGTGAGCAGTAGCTCCTGCATGTTTTTGCGTATGCCCCGTATCAACACTGACCGAGAGCTACTCCAACTTCTGTGCGACTCAGACACATCGCGTCCACTCTCGACGACAGCGATAGCTCGATGAGTACGTCATCGCATTCCTCTGGAAGTGACTATGTGAGTCGAGATACAAGACACCAGACACGAGCAGGGATCTGCCTGTTCGCCTCTGCCAATTATCTACTGACCATGTTCGCCGCGTTTCAGTCTTCATTCTGTGCCGCCGTGTTTGCTCGTGACGGGCAATGCCTGGTCACCGGCGCAGTTTCCCGCTTCTGCGTTGCATGCCCCATCATCCCTTTCACGCGCCCAGAGGTCAGTACGCCCATGATGCGTAGAGCGCCCGTCATGGCCGCACAACCGATCATGTTATCGCACCGCCACAGGTCTGGGCTCACTTCGGCGTCGAGCAACTCTACGGAGCTTCTTGTGGTATCACTCTGAGTCCCGATTTGCATGCGATGTACGAGCGCTACGCCTTTTCCTTCTACCCCAGCGGAGTAAGTGTCTTCAGCTCTCTCACTCTCCTGTGTGCTCATGCTGCTCCCCCTGGCGATCCCGCTTCCGGCCGCCTGCCCACAGAACGGCCGATATACTCTGCATTTTTTTGAACCGCAGTGCGACATATACCACTGCTTCCATGGGAAGGAGATCTCTCGCGACGCGTTCCACACCGTCGATGACTATGAAATTCCCTCCGACGAATATTTCCGTTGGCATTACGCCCAGTGCGTGATGCTTCACCTCCGAGGCATCACGGTCGACCAGTGAGCTTCTCCCTATCGTCCGACTGATCGACATCCCAGACGCTGACACCATGCACCATTCTTGTCTCGTCCTCCACGGCTGTGATGGGCTCCAGTGCTTGATGACCGGCACTTGCGGGCTTCGCCGTGTCTGCGGACACCGTCTGATAGCGTTCAGCCTCGACTTTCTGTGCTCCAAATCAGTTCGACCGTCTCGCACGATTGCGCCCGGACCATTCAAATCTCAGTTCTATGTTAACGTACACCTATTCTTTCGTAGCTTGAACATAGTAGGCTCGGGCCATCCGCGGCCGTGCGCTGAGTCTGATTGTCTTTTTACCCATTCTATTCATTTCGGTGACGTGACGCACCAGTTGCTTTTTCTGTGAAATCTGATTCAAAGTGTGACTGCATGCGTCCCATCAAGGCTTCCTGGCCCTGGGGGGCGCGCGCTTGGGAAATTGGCGACGGTCTCACTTAGTAATCCTCGTTGGCGGGGGGCGCTCTGAGGGTCTTCGGGCACGAGGCACAGTGGGTCGCGGAGAGCGCTCTCAAGTGCAGAAATCGCGGCATCCTGGAGGTGCTCACAGATGTTCATTTGCGCTCTGACTTGCGGCCTACAACGTATGATTTCGAGGAATAGCGTGCTGCAATCATTGATCCGCGTGGTTTACATCGGCGGAACGACCTAGAGGGCCAGCCCATCATCTACTTCGCCACGGACCGGAGTTCTCCGTCCAGTGTTCGCTTTGCCCCGGCTGTTATCAAAGTCTCTTTACCTGTAAAGCTGCGCCGACTAAGCCCGCTCGTTCATTGAGTAATCGTCTTTACCGGGTCATCGATCATCTGCCTCCGGATGTCAAGGGTTGTTTCTCAGGTGCAAGTCAGCTCGAACTGTTGGTCACTGCCCGGGCCCGCGCCTATAAAATCGTCTACAAGATTACAAAGTTTGGCGACCCAAAAGCGCAGCAAAAGTGTACTCGGGGAAATACCTTAATTTTCAGTTAGAATACTGCCGCGTTCACGGACATTCTTCCGATGTCAGTCGAGCAATTAGCCGACACTGCCATGTGCGTATTGTTTTGCGGCGCTAAAGCCGATTTGACCGAACCAGACAAGTGTCGACCAATGATTGTGAGGCAAGGGAAGGTGAAACGAATGTTGGAGTGGTTTATCCACGTTTGTGTGTTCAGTCGCGAGCACTTGCCTCTGGAAAGGCAGCAGCCGGAGCATTTGATCCGCGAGATCGGCCTCGAGCTCGTGACGTCCGAGGCGCTTGCGACTCCGAGTCAGGGCATGTCCAGCGATCCTTGTTTTCTGAACATGCGGCAACGGCGTAGAACTTGGGGAACGTTCAATGTAAGCTGTGGTACCTCCCATCTGTTTGTATTTGAATTCTTTGCACAGACAGAAACCTGACTCCTTCCCCTTTCTCATCCTCACCCGGCCCGCCGGCCAGCGATCACATTCAATACGCGAAACCTAACGGCGAAGCCGCAGATGGTCTTCATCCACCACCAGTTAATCACCCCCAATGTGTAAGTAGTAATTTACATGTTTGATTTTGTAGGCTCCAGCGTGGGCTGATAAGCGTGTGTGCAGTCATTGGGAAGATGTCACAGGGGGCGAACCGCTTGGGAGAACATTCTTGACCTGCCCGATTGGCTTTTTACCGGTCGCAAGTGCGCCGAAGGATATCCGACGCCACTCCCCGTGACTGTCGATGGGAACCCTGGGTGATTTTCACACACCATCCTCCGTGATGGTGATCTGTGTGCGGTTGTCTGCACCGTCGAGGACTCGAGGGTTGCGCTTGGAGGGACAGGTCCTCCGGCAAATGTCACGGGCGCCTAACCTTTGTGCCCCTCAGGATTCGCGTGCACGGCCAGAACGAGGTGAGTACTTCTTGAATGTATCTTTTGTGCATATTACATGTGCCTGGTGTATTTTTCTTTGCTGATGTGCGGCAGATGACACGCCAGACCACGCCCCCGCCGACCGTCCAACTCAGTCCAGGCCGGTCATCGCCTCCCCTGTCAAGCGCTCGGCAATGGACGTCGAGCTGAATATTGACTTGTCGGGCACCGATGGTCAAGGTGGTGAGTTCAAGCCCGCAAATCACGACGACACCTTTTATACCGGCTCACTACTGCCGGGGTTTGTTTCTTAGCGTTTTACAGTCACTGACAACTATCGCAGAAAACATGCGAGCGCAGAAGATAGACTTCCGATAGGAGAGAGGTAGCGACGCCGAGAAGTCAGGACCACTGTTCGAGAATCAGTCCGCGGGCGGCTGAAAGGCCGACGACGAACAAGATCGTCGTGATCGACGAGACAGGAGCAAACGTGTTGTTGTAGTCGATCCCCAGTCGTGGAGCAAAGTCTTGGACGACTAGCCGAGCCTTGTAGCTGATGATGTTGCCTTCGGCGTCTTCCTTTCGAGTAAACACCCAACGACATCAGCAACTTTACCATTTCCCGTCTAAATTTGTCTAACTGACTTTACCGCTCACAAAATGCCCGAATCGTCTGAATCGTTCTGAATTGTTCTGGATCGTGTCTAGATCCACCACTTCGTCACACTGAAGTAGCAACTTGTGCAATGAATTGTCTTCGCTGTCACGGTCTTATACACACTAGTCAGAGTCGTGTACCACAAGGCAGGCAGTAGTGCTCACATCCTGATGTAGTCATTGCAGTCACAAATTTTCCCCAGCAAGTGACACATTATGTACTGACATTTCAAATGCTATATAGGGGCTCCTTTATTCGTCGGCCCACCCGCCGCACGTTGCTTCGCATCACCGCTCCCTCTGATCTTTGAGGATATTGACAAAACTCTCACCAATGTACCAATGCAAAAAGAATTGAAAGAGATTTTTGGGTTTGCATTGTACAGAAAAAGCATCGAAAGTAAACTGGCCCTCGCGGACCGACTTGAGCGCCGCCCTGTCCCTTAGTCTCCGGCCACTTTGTTCTCGTCCCTGTTTCATTGGACTGAGTCGTGGTCATCATCAGGTCAGCTCTTTGAAATCTTACCTCACTCTGTTCTCGTCAATATATATATATATGCTAAGATAGATATCTAGACATCTAATGGGGAACCCTGCGGGCCGCGGTGCGTTAATACCGTCTGCTTGGGTAATACCATCGTCACGTGGGTAATACCCAACCAGCGGGTATTACCCATTTTGGTGGGTAATACCGCAGCCCAGGGAATACCCATTCAGATGGGTATTACCCGCCAAAAACGTCGCTCAGTGGATTTGAAACGCATTTGGGATCGATTCGAGATGCATTTGGGATCGCTGCGCCGATTTCAAACGCATTTCAAATCGCTCCGCCGATTTCAAATCGGGGGCCCGATACCGGGATCATCCCGGGATCGTCCCATTTCAGGGGGGAGTTTTTTGCTATGTATTCTGCTACCATTGGTAGCAAGGTTGCAACCCGCCGAAAGTGCGGCTCTTGTGCCGTCTGGACGTCTGGGCGGGCGCCTTACGAGTTACGAATGGTACTTTCTATGTGAGCCTGAGGTGACTGCGCGCCAGAAATGAAATTCGGTAATTCGGTAAGTCGCAATTCCGCTTTCTCGCCGCGGTCGTGCTCATCGCGCGCGGCCGCTCTTCTCCGTCTTTCTCCACATATACCCCGACTAGCACCATGAAGGCCTACTACTTGTGCGTACGCAGCGTCGCACTGTTCCCACTCAGAGCTCCACTTTACTGACATCACCCGAACTGCGCACGCTGCAGCGACGACATCCCCGGCGACCAACGTCTGCCCCACCACTCGGGCCAAGAGGTCTGTCTCGCCAGCCTCGAGGCGCTCGGTCTGTTGCCCCACCCCGACATTGGCATCGACAAGGTCGAGCAGATGTGAGCGCCAGTTGAATCCATTGTGGGGGATGCATCGACCGGATATAGGGATGGCTGATGCTCTGCGGTCACTGCTGGACTTTGGCAGTGCGAGAGACCGATCGTACAAGAACAATGACGAGATCAACGTCTCTCGTGCCGGATTGGGCGACGCGTACGAGACCAAAATCAAGGGATTCTTCTCGTCAGTCCTAGTCCTGTTCAGACGATCCACACATCTTTCGTCAGCCTTCGTGATGCCTTCGTGATGCCGCTGTTGGAAGCAGCCGAAAGCGAAAGGGGGACGATGACGTGATCCGCGCGCTCGCACGTTCGGCTCTCCCTTCGCTGACTTTTTGAAACGTGCTCGATCGAACAGCGAGCACCTGCACGAGGACGAGGAGATTCGGTACATCAAGGAAGGCTCTGGCTTCTTTGATGTGCGAGGTACGTTGCGTTGCGGCCTTTTTCGCTCTCGAGACCAAATCCCTAGTTCAGGATCTGACTCTGAACTTCGCCCCTTGCCGGCCTTGCCCTCGGCGGAATGACAGACCGCTCCGACGAGCGCTGGATCCGCATCGCCGTCGAACCGCGTGACCTCATCGTCCTACCCCCCGGCATCTACCATCGGTTCACTCTGGATGAAGGTGATTACATCAAGGCGATGAGGTTGTTCAAGGATGAGCCCAAGTGGGTCCCCCATGATCGGTCGGACAAGACGGAGGAGAATCCGTTTAGGAAGCAGTACGTCAGGGAGGTGGTGATGGCTTAGGAGGTTGTGTATTTGTGTGTTTGTATAAGATCATTCTTCTCTCTTCACCCTGTCTGCTGGCTTCTCAAAACTCGAGAAAACCTTGGGGGACAAATTCACCCGACTCGCAACATAGCAGTACAAAAAAAAAACCCCATCTACAAATCCCCCTTCTTGGCCCTTTTGCCCGTCCGATTCCCTTCCTTGACCCTCTTCTTCTCCTTCCTCCTCCTCAACTCTCCCCTACTCTCCCTCCCTAAAATACCCGCGCCGCTCTTCTCCAAATTCGCCATCTTGCGCTCGTACCGCTCACTGAGCACTTTTTGCTTCTTCTTCTCCGCTCGACGGGCCAAACGATCCGGGTCGAGCGCTTTGATCTTTTTACGATCAGAGGCGGGTAGAGACGCCAATTGTGCCGCTTGAGCCGCTTGTTTTTCAACGAGCGCGGCTTGGGAAGCCAGTTTCGAACTGGAGATGATTGGACGATTCCCGAGACGTAGAGAAGGGTCCCGAGGAGCGGCGAGAACTTGCCCCCCCACTTTTTGGGTCGTTGGTTTAGAGGTGTTGGAGAGGGAAGAAGGGTTTTTGGCGTTCGCAGAGGCTTTCGCTCGAGCGGCGGCGATACCCGTTTTGCAGCGCTCGAGACGGACTTTGCGTTTCGAAACTTTGAGGAATTTGCCGGGGGGAAGAGCGAGCAGTTCGTCGACGCATGAAGGGTCCTGCGCGAAAAAAAGAGAGTTAATGACAAGGCAGTACCTTCTTGTAGAGAACTACCGCGACCGACCTGAAGCAAAACGTATCCGAAACCTTTGCCCAATCCCGAACTCGCATCTCGAATCAAACGAACCCCTTCGACCCATCCCTTCGCACCCGAAGGCTGTCCCTTCTCCCTCACCAAAACAGGTTCGATCGCCTTTCTCACATTTTCCTCCGTCTCGCCGAAATCCAACCCACCGATGAAGACCGTTCGACGTGCTTCGGCGGCGGGGACGACATAGACGGGTCCTTTGGGGGCGTTCGCGGGAAGCGGGACTGAGAGATCCGGTTTGGCGGCGATCTGAGCGGCTGCGATCAGGGCTGCTGTCGAGCGTGGCCGAACGATGTCGGCTCGGAGGGTGTAACCTTCGAAATGGGTCGCGTCGACGGATTGCACGATCAGCTTGAGCAGATCCGCGTCGGAGAGAGAGGAGACCGTGTTCTTGAGCGGTTCGAGAACGAGGTAGGCGTTGCAGGTCGATTTGCCTTGGTTCAGATCACCTCGGAATAAAGCCACACGTCGCTTTTGACCGTCCGTGAGGGCACCGGAGGACCCTCGGTTCGAGGACGAGGAAGGTACGGGCTCTTTGGCGTGGAAACCACCTCGAACACCGCGTTGGTCCGAACCTTCAGCGTCGCGCCATTCTCGCGCTCGCTTGCGGTTGCGGCCACCCTCCGGGCTCGCGTCGGGGGCATCGGGATCGTTGGTTTGCGACTCCTTGCGGCCGAAGACGGTCGAGGCAAAAGCGATGGAGCGGAAGCGAATCGAGTCGCACTTGAGCGCGGGGAAGTCGGCGGGCAGAAGTTGGAGCAGGGTCGGCGATTGCAGCACGTGTCGGATCAGCGCCTTCTTCATGGGCTGTGGGGGTTAGACGACTTCGGGCGTTAGTTTTCGCGGTCGACATCGTTCACTCTCCCGTCTTAACCGACCCTGGAAGTAGCACACGTCGCGGGAACGTTGCCGAGGAAGACGGTGCGCGCATCCCTCTGTTCGGGTGTGTCGTCACGTTCGAGGCGCTTGTCCTTTTTACTCGGCTTCTTCTTTGAGGTGATAGTATCTTCGCTAGTGGTCGACTTGCTTTGTTTGGTGGCGAGGATCGTGCCCGCTGTCAAGTCGTCGACGTCAATCATCTCTTCGTCTTCTTCTTCGTCTGTATGCTCGTCTTCGTCTTCTTCTTCATCCGAGGCCTCCGAGTCTTGCTTATCAGATCGCTCTGCTTCGACCTTGCGCTTCTTGTTCTTGACTGGCACCTCCTTGATCCTCCGAGCGGCCAACTTGGCTGCATACGCCTGCTCGACACCGTCATCATTCTCATCGTCATCTTCATCATCGTCGGAGGAAGGCAGCTCGAGCGAAGCGTCCGAGTCGATCTCGAGCGGTTCGAGAATCTCATCGTCGACTTCTTCTTCTTCTGTCTCAGCTTCGGGCGCTTCGTTTACGGGTTCGGGTACGACGACGGATTTGCGCTCGTCTTTGCCCTTGCTGGACTTGTGTCGCTTGTCCTTTTTCTTCTCGATCGGGATCAACGAAGGCGCGGTGACGGAGGTGGAAGGGCCTTTCTGCTCGTAAATACACGATATAAAGAGATGAGTACCACTCCCAAACAAGCGTCAAGTCAAGGGAACGAACCGAATTGGCAAAGACGGCATCGAGCTCATTATCCTTGGAGCCTTCGCGTTGAGCTAGAAGGAACGAAGATAGACCTGCTTCGGCTGAGGTCGATTTGGAGGAGGCTTTCTTGCCCATGCTGATTGGTGCGAGCGCGCGGTTGGGTTGGGTTGGGAGGCGAGAGGAGTGGAGAAGCGCGTGTTGATGATCGCCGGCTGCGAAGTTGATCTTGATCGCGCAGCCGAGGCGTGGCGTGTCTACGCTCGGACCGCGTGCGGAGGTGTTGAGGTGGAGCCGACCGGCGCAAAGGGGGCGCGAAGTTCCTCCCGGGACAACAGCTTCACGGTTTGATTACCGAACGAACGCTTACCTTTCTCGTCGCATGAGTCTCGGCCATGAAGGCGCCCAACTACCATCGCCTCTTGCGACGACCGCCACGACGATCGCACCCACCACGATGACCATAGATCCCCGCCTTGACTTTCTCGCGGGCACCGTCGCAGGCGTAGCTAGCCTCTTGACCGGACAACCGTTCGATACGATCAAGGTACGCTTTACGGGAATACGTTCCCTTGGCCAAGCTGACTTGTCCCTCTTCATCGACGAGTACAGGTCAGGTTGCAGTGTCAGGATCGGAGCCACAAGACGTATCGCAATGCCGTGCATGGCTTCTTCAAGATTGTCGAGGAGGAGAAGGTCCGTTCAGTAATCGGCGACGGCCGGAGCGGAGCTTAGCGAGCAAAAGTTCGGGCTGATCCAATCTTGAGGTCTTTTCGGTCTTTCGGTCTTTCGGTCTTTCGGACGTGCCTTGCGTCGATCCGAGTAGCTCAAGGGGCTGTTCAAAGGAGTGGTCAGTGCGATCAACGGACGACTCGTGGAGGAATAACTAGATTCACCGCTGAAAAGAAGAACCTTTCGTCATCCCTGTATCCCCAGACCTCGCCGATGGTAAGGACCTCTTTGCGATCGAACCCCCTCTCTCTTGGAACCGACCCGCTCTTTCAGTCGTTTCGAGCGAACAAAAGACCCACTTGGATTTAACTGATCGCTTCGTCTCTGTCTTCATCTCTCTCGCGCAGCTCGGTGTCGCCGCCATCAACGCCTGCGTATTCTCCTCCTATGGCCTCGCCCAACGTCACCTCGCACCTCTTTTCGATAACTCCAACCCCTCCTCAACACCTTCACTCCTCGTCATCGTCCTCTCCGGATCCGCTTCTGGTCTAGTCACTTCCATCGTCACGACCCCAATCGAGCGTCTCAAAATCTTACAGCAATCCGCGAGGGGTAGACAACCGCGTTTGGTCGAGTTGGTGAACAAGGTAGGTGCGAGGGGACTTTATAGGGGTTGGAAGGCGACGTGTTGGAGGGATTTAGGGTATGGTCCGTATTTTGGCGTTTATGAGGCCGTGATTAGGAGTCGATTTGGGAGGGGCGGGAGAGGTGGGGAAGGAGCGGAGGAGGATGGGAGAGAGGTGCCAGGCACGGCGAAGGTTTTGATGGCCGGTGGGATGGCGGGTATTGCGGGATGGGGTAGTACGTGAGTTTGACCCTCTTTTCAGTGAAGAATGGTGCATGTTGCATTCGCTTCCGAGGGGATTTTCGGTTTCGAGACATCGATTGCTGAATCGGTTTAGGTTGCGAACAAAAATAAAATCCTTCGCTCTACCCTGAAACCTCACGCAGCTTCGCAATGGACGTGGTCAAAACGCGTATACAAGCCTCGGAAGCCTACGTTGATCAAGCTCGAACGATACCCCATCCTTATCGCACCATCTCATCGATGTTTCGGAATTCTTATCGAGCGGAAGGGGCCAAGGTGTTCTTTGTAGGGTTGGGGCCGACGTTGCTGAGGAGCGTGCCGGTGAATATGGTGAGTTGGAGCCGAAGTGGTCGATGGTTGGGTTCGGAGCAGGTAGACTGATTTTTACGCCAACAACGTATTTTGTTGGGTGATTCAGGTGTGCTTCTTTGTTTTTGAAGCGGTCGTTTCGACGTTTCGGTGAAGAAACGAGTTCGGTTCGAACATTTTCGCATATCAGGTCAGAATAGAGTTTGAAGAATGATTGGCGCATATTCTGGAGTTTTATTATTAGGTTTATTTTGTTGTATTGAATTCCGACTGAGCAAAAAAACTCGAACTCCCATGATGAAGTTTTTTGACCCCAAGGTCGACTCTGCGTAATAAATGTCCCCGCGCGATCAGGTTAAAATGTGATGGATCGATCCGGACCGCCCTGGCTCGCTTGCGCTTTGACCGCACCCATCGTCACACCTCGTCGTTCGCGCGCCGTTTTACCTCCGCGCTCCCCTCCCTCCTCTCCCTCCAGTATGGCCGTCACACCGCAAAGACCGACCACCGGAGCAGCGGTCAAGACCAATCGACCACCCGGACAAGTTGGTCTTGCGGGACAGGCGTTGGGGGGTAGTGCGACGGGAGGAAAGGGGAGAAAGTCGGTACCTACTGGAGCTGGAGTGGCCGCCAAGGGGAGAGCATCGACGGTGGGGAGAAAATTCATCGGTGGTAAGACGAGACGTGAGTCTTTTTTTGAGGAGGGCGGTGTGATGTGGGGCGTTGGTGAGGCGTAGAGGGCGAGGGTGCGACGCGTCGAGCGACGAGGCGAGAGTCGGGCTGAGGCGACGAAATAACCGAGGGGCGTCTACGCGTCATCATAGTTGAAATGTACTAACCTTCATCCCTTACCTTACAGCGGGCCAACAAACCGCCGGCGGGAAACCCAAACGGTTCAAACCCGGTACAGTCGCCCTACGCGAAATCCGCAAGTACCAGAAATCGACCGATCTCTTGCTCAGAAAACTGCCTTTTGCGCGAGTGGTACGTTCAGGAAAAGTTGAGATGCAAAAACTTGACCTGTCGCTGATTCTTCGCGGCGGGGAATTGGTGCTTAGGTTCGCGAGATCGCTTCGGACTTTTTTGACGACGATGGCCAGCGCGTCGGGTTGAGGTGGCAGGCGTCGGCGTTGATGGCCTTGCAGGAGGCAACAGAAGCGTGAGTTTTCGAATCAGTCTGGTGGGGACAGTAGCCAAGTGATATCGAACGAGGCGTGACGACCATGACGGTGTGGATCTTCCCGAGCTGATCGAGAGGAGCTGATGTTCATTGCTTTTCATGCGATCAGATATCTCATCCATCTCTTCGAGGACGCCAATCTGTGTAAGCCCAATCATCCAAGATCGCAATACCGAATCGATGTGGAGCCAACTCGACTGACTCGCCCCATCTTCCGGATCTCTTCTTTCACAGGCGCGCTCCACGCACGGCGAGTTACGATCATGCAGAGGGATATGCAGCTCGTGCGACGATTAAGAGGCGACTTTATGTAAAGAGGAACTCCCGAGGGACGCGATCCGTCCCGAGTAACGGGGTCGGGTGTAATTGTAAAGATTCGGATGGAAGTGTTTAGGTACAATTTTTGTAGGATTTCGTTTTTTTCGTCTTCTTTTGAGTACGTAGGGTGGTCATGTGTAGAGTAACCAACGGATACCCCTTTTCTTTCGAGACTTGAAAATGTGGTTCGAGAGAACTAGTGAATCGGAGAGGACTGAATTTTCGCAAAGCATGATCACGAGCGACTTGCACGGGTTATCGTCTCAGGGATTGAATCTGGTAGAACTTCAACGCACGCTCATAGTAAGATTGCACAACAGTGTCTGATTCTGCAAACAACATAAAAGGGACGACTGCTCTCCCGAATAACGTATATGTGCCGCGAGTCATCAAGACTCGCTCGGTCGGAAAGCACCAGCCTTTCCAACGACGCCCAGCGCGAGTAAGGAACGTGTTTCCTCGAGAAGAGAGCACCCCACACCTATTAGAACAACGTTGAGAGTCCTAAGATGGCGACCACACCACCCATCACGCGACCCGAAACACCACCGGGAAGGACGAAGCGCAACTCGCTGCCGGACTTGGCTTTGGCGCTCACGGAAGGGGTGATCGTGTTGGAAGACTTGGTCGTGTTCGTGTTCGTGTTCGTGTCCGTGTCGACGGTCGTTCCTGTCGCGTTGGCGACGATCTGTGCGATCGAAGGCACGCCACTGTTGGAGTTGCTCGAAGCGTTGCGAGAGGCGCCGGCCGAGGCTCGCGATGGGGCACCTCCGGTGGTGGTTGAGCGAACAAGCGAAGCCGACGCGGTCGCGCTGGCGACCTTGGTGGTCACTTTGGCGGCGGCGGCGACACCCTTGAGGGCTTGTTGTTGAGCGGCGGTGAACTTGCCTGTCATGGATTTGAGACTGGGAGTCGAGCGCAGGAGACGTCCAGGGTCAGCCGCGCTCATGCTGCCGGAGGGAGAGGGAGAGAACTCACGTGAATCGAGACGAGAAGGACTGGAGAGCGGAGCCTTTGGCATCTTACATGTGTCGACATGTGTAAGTACGTGGGTTGACATGTGTAAGGACACGCCCGCGCGCGGACGTGACATGCGTAAGGATACGCCCGCGCGCGCACGTGCCATGTGGAACGACAGGAGGCGCACTCAGCTCGAAGCCTTTGTTCACCTAATTGTCCCCCACACCGCCCATCGACGTCAACACCGTGGCACTGTTTGACTTTGCGAACCAGCCAATTGTGACCTCCAGCACGCTTCATTTTGTGCCAGCAGGCACGGACTCAAATCTTTCACCAATGAGATTGCGGAACCGCCAACTTCCCGACCGTGACGCCGGGCCCTGGGTTCGGACTCGTTCCGCAGCTGGAGAGGGGCCCCGACGGCGGACTCCCAAGTCGAGATCCAAAGTTCCAAGCATCAAACGCCGATCAACGGTAGGAACCAATCGTCGAATCAGGAAAGGAAACGGCCAGCCGGTCCCCGAGTCGGCAAACTCAGCGCATCCTCAGGACGATTTTGGCGACCTTCAAGCTGAAGCATTGACCTGCACGGTGTCCGCGCCGCGGCTATCAAAATCCCGACTCCAACAGGAGATTCTCCTATCTCCGACCATACAAGCGACTTGCCTAATCGCATCAAGTCCGCAGAGGACTGCGAGGAGAACTATGACAAGAATGTGGACCATAAAAAGCACAACGATCACAAGGACGACCGTAACAATGACTCACCTTGTTCCACTCGGATCGCCGACCACACTCCCTTCCACCACACCATCGAGCACGAGAAGTCAACAATGCCCCTCCTGTGTTCCCAGAACAGCGATCCCGGGTGGCCGTCGCTGCGCAGTCAAAGCAGTGTTGAGAGTGGGAATCCCGCTTCTACCCTCCAAGTCGGCTCGTTTTCGTCAACATTAGCTCCGAACCTCCCCCGCCTAAGCGTTTCACAACCCAAGGCTATTCCAAAGGACAGCTCCATTCACCCCAATCATCAACATACGACTCTTAAGCTTGAAGGTACGCCACATGCTCTCTCCCGGTCTGCTTAACAAACGGCTTCACTGAAAATTGATATTGTCCACTCGCCTTTCCTAGTTTTGATGGTCAACACTGAGGTGTCCTTGAAACCTCTCTTGGCGACTAACGTGCTGATGATATTTACGCTCTTAATCCCGGTCAACTTCACGGAGACAGGACGTCGTTTCGTCTATCTACGAGGTATTTTGGAAGAGGTTGCTGGAGAAACTGGCCTGGCTCTCCAAGGTATGCAAGACAAGATTTGATCGATTCCCGAGCAGTGTCGCCATGCCACTCAGGCAGTTGCTGACCGTTTAATTCGGCGACTTATCTGTGCCTTTGTACAGAGGACTCCTGCTTCGACTACTGGGTGGTCGACGACGCGGCTACGTCATCTGCTCACTCGACTCCATGTTCTGGCTCCTGCCGGTACGACAAACTCGCAGCATTTACTGCTGCGACCGACTCTTCAGACAAGGTTCTCGGATCGACCGGATTGGTACTCGACATCGACTCGTTGCCAACAGAAGCAACCATTACCTTGAGAGTGCGTTCAGCTTCATGAGTTGACGGATTCTATGTCGTTGAGCTTCAGTCGCTGAGCTGACTCTTGATTGCAAATGTCACAGGTCTACGAGCACATCAAGGCTCGACTCCCATTCGTAAATGACACTGCAAGACCTCAAGGCCGGGTAGATGTCACTGACTCAAGTGGCGCACCTTCTGCTTCCAAGCACGACTTGCTTGTCAGGGAAAAGCGTCAAGCATCTCCAAGCGACGGGATTTCCGACAATCCACGTCCGAACACCGAACCAGATTCAACGGATGTCAAGCTCGTCAACAGTAAAGATCATGCACCTTTACCAACGTATAGTGAAGGAAGGACAACGCTGACGGACCTGATGCTCGAAGCATACCCACAAGAGATTGTTCTTGATCCTTGGCGGCCCAACGGACTTGGGACGACGTCCTCACTGTTCGTATGGATTCAGGCTCGAGCGGTGGCTTGTCACACATGTGGGCTTTCTCGGCGTAATCATCTCGAACCGATTCAAAAGGGCGATGGAAAGGCCCGCGTTTGGATGCGAACGTCGAGTACATCAGGTACAGCAAAAGACGTGGCATGGGCGTGTTCGTCTGTTGTGATCAATCGTGCCCTGGCAAGCGTCGACCTCACACATCGCTGTCGATGGCGAGTAGGTCAAAGTTTTTTCAGGAGGAGACTCCACAGCTCGTCACTGGACGCCCCAAGAAGGCTGCAACCCGCAAGCACCTCGCTCCGAACGTTGAGAGGCCTTCAGACGAATTACCGCCGTGTCCAATTACAAGTTGTAACGGACCGATGAAGCACATCCTGTGCTCCGCTACGATCGTCCGAGGGCAGCGTGAGGAATGCCCGGGGGAAATATATATCTGGCATTCGGGGTACCATTTGCATCCTCCGCCCCCGGTGTCGCGTCCGTCGCCGCAACATCTGGAAGAGCTGCGACAATTGCGTAAAGCCGCTCCACAAGCATCGGCGGCCGAGCTGCGTATGGGACAAATGACCGCTTTTCCGCAGGACCCTCGTCATCGGCCGTCCGCCTCCGAGATTTGCCCTGTATTCGACAGCACTCGATCAATCTCGAGATACGCGCCAAGAGTGGGCCACAGTAAGCGTAATGGAGCCCCGCCCGACACGCTGATGTCAGCTATTGAAGCTGTTGCCAATGCCGGTTGCCTCGCGTACATCGAAATGCCGGGACAGCGTCAAGGAGAGCCACTTTCCGAGCAAATACACGACCCTGACCCTCGGAAGCAACCCAGGAACGATGGGTCGCGGTCAAAGTCGAAGATCATCTCGGATTCCCTAACCGACTCTGAGACGTCATTTGGCATCCAGACTCCTCAAATGAAAGCGAGGCTCTCGGAATCAATTGGCGAGCGGCTGGTCGAAGGCAGTTTGGGATGGCTTACCGACGCTCACAACACCTATTTTTGCGACAAGTGGGTCTTGCTCGCCACGGTCTGCTATTCGCCAAGCGCTCGTCGCTGGTTTCCGATCTTGTACTCCGTTGGCAACCACGAGCGATCGGGCTTCTACCGCCAGAATTTTACGCAATTATTCCAGATTCTTGACGATGCCAATTATAGCGTGGTGGACATCGTCAACGGAGTCGCATTTGTTGTTGATTATTCAAGCGCGCAGATTTCGGGTCTTCGCCAAGCCATTTCGGATTGGTACGTGGCATGCAAGACCGCAGATGTGGGACGCTTGAACGTCACACCCGATCAGGTGTCACAGTGGATTGTAGCGGCTATTCAGATTGGCGAGAAGGCGGCAAGCGGGTGCGCCTTTCACTTCATTGAGCAAGTCAGGAGGTTCGGGGTCCGACATCTCAGTACGCAAACCGAGCGCGAACGATTTGCAATGCTGGTCAACACCATGCGCAATGCAAAGTCCCATGCATCGATTGAGTCCATGGCGAAGCGCACAATCGACGAGTTTCCTGTGGCAGAGAATTGGATCAAATGGTGGACACGACCGGCGATTCGAAATGTGGTATTCAAGGAACTAAATGGATCCGCAGAAAGAAGGTCAATACAACTGACGAAGCTCTCATCTTACAATGTTCTCCAGCGGTGCAGTCTTCCTGGAGGAAGTTACAGTAGGGAACATTCATGTTGATGGCAAGTTTGACTCACGAAGTTTTGCCCCAGTGGTCCAGTGAAGTTCCGGCCTTGTCAATCACTAATGTAGTGTACAGTAGGGGCTATGATAGCGGCCAGCAATAGTATAATTCACAAAAATTAGTACAAAAATGGGCATGGCGATACTTTGACAACCGCTGGTGTGCGCAAAGAGTCAATTCACCAGCAGCAGCCTGCCAGTGCTCTTTGCGCGCGGGCGTATCCTTACGCATGTCACCGGGCGTGTCCTTACACATGTCAACCCACGTACTTACACATGTCGACACATGTAAGGATACGAGGGTGCGGTAAATACACGGGAGGTGCGGTAAGGACACAGAAATTTTGAATCACTATAAGTCTTGCAATACACATGCTATCATGTAGTCCTTGCAGACACCATCCAGAAATAGGTGTATGTTGATGTTACATTATCAAGATGAACAGATTTGGTCGTGTATTGACCTTAACTCATGTGTAAGGATGCATCCTTACATGTATACAAGCCGCTCGCGCGACGTGTAGCGGTAAAATGAATCAAGTTGCAGCGGGATGAGGGACAACTAGCGGTGTGTCCAACCGTTCAACAAGAACGAACTATCCAAGGGCGTCTGACAACGAAAGACGAGATTGAAACCCAGCGAGTGTAGCGGGATGGAAGCCAAGAAGAAACGGAAATGAACGTAGTGGGAAGGCAGACTGAAAACCGAAGAAGAGAAAGGAAGAATTTAAGTAGTTTTTCACGCGAGTGACAAGGGATCGAGGGTGGGGTCAATCAGATGGAGCTTTGCAAGAACAAGCTCAGGGTGATGTCAGTTGGCTGCAACTGGTGAGAGTGGGGATAGCTACCTTTGTCCTCAGCATACCTTTGCAAGAACAAGCGAAACTCTGAGATGCGGCAGGCAGGCAGAGGCAGCGTTTCGAGCGAGAGGGGTTCGGCAAAGGGACTGCTGAGAGATGCAGGGGGTGCGAGTCAGATAAGTGGTTCAACAAGGACTACCGACTAACTGCCCGTACAAGTTGGCAAGATCCCTGTAGGAACCAAAGTGGTAACTTCACCGTGCAACAAGCTTGGGTGACTAAAAACACTTACTCCGAGGTACTCTAGGACAGAGCCGCGTCCGACGAGGATTTGGAGAAGCTAGTGGCGACTAGCTGAGAATGTCCTGCCAGATGAAACGCTCGGTCAGCGACCTCGTCACCTGTGAGGTGATCTTGGGAGTGAGGAACGCACCCGTCTCTACAGGTGGTGAACGCACCGGCAGAGGCTGGTAGAGACGTCGACGGTGCAGCGAAGGCCCTGAAGAGAACAGAACGTGCCGCGCGAGTAACTGCCTGTGAGCCGGCGTGTGTGGGTGTGGGAGAGTGTGGGAGGGCTCAAGCAGGGGAAAGAGGAGAGGGGAGGCCCGAGCGCGCGAGCTCGATCGGCGCGTCAAATCCTTGCAGCAAGGCCGAAAAGAACATCAGTGGACTCTCCTGTCGACGACGAGCGGTTGCGCGCAGCAACAGTGATCGCTCTCCCTCTCCCCCTCTCTCTTGTCTCTCTTGTCTTCCCATTCGCCTACCCCTCAGCAAATCGCCTTTGCTGAGGCATCGGATCATGGAGGGAGATCTCCCCCCACTCGACACGGTGGCCGATCTCCGGGGCCACCATTTCTGCCGGGTCAACTTTGCCGATCGGGCAAAGACCCACAGCACCCACGGCTACCCTCGGAGAGAGCGGGCCAATCGTCGCCATTGGGCCCTTCCACCCAAACCCTGAGGTTCGAGAACGGTCGATCTCAACCTGCTTCCTCGCATCCTCGGCGGATTCGACCGAGGTGTGGCTCATCAAGGTCCTCCCGACGTGCCAGCATCTCGTCCCACAAGTGGCCATCGAAGTCGCTAGGCTTCTCGCGCGGGGTGTTGGCCCATATATTGGAGTAGCTCTCAGGGGGCTCGAGCAAAGGTTGGGCCAACAAGGCGACGGTGTCTTTGAGGTGTAAACGGGGCCGAGGGCAGGAGGGAGCGAACAGGAAAAGGAGGTGGTGGCGACAATCGCGCTCGAAAGAAAGACTGCGAGAAACCTTAAACCGATCTATGACAAGTCACACACAGCCGCTGGCCTTGTATGGCCTGCGCTCAAGAGCACTCTCAATATTTGCATCTTCAAGGGTTAGCCGATCCGCATTGCAAGGTCTCCACAAGATTGGCCTCTTTGAAGATGCGAATATCGAGAGTGCTCTTGAGCGCGGGCCATATAAGGCCAGCAGCTGTGTGCGACTTGTCATAGAGCGATTTCAGGTTTCTAGCAGTCTTTCCTTCGAGCGCGATTGTCGCTCCTGCCCTCGGCCCCGTCCACACCTCAGAGACACCGTCGTCTTGTTGGCCCAACCTTTGCTCGAGCCCCCTGAGAGCTACTCCAATATATGGACTAGCACCCCCGACACCCCGCGCGAGATGCCTGACGACTTTGATGGCCACTTTCGATTCTGGCACGTCGGGGGGGAGGGCCGAATTGTGATCGAGATCTTGATGAGCCACACCTCGGTCGAATCCGCCGAGGATGCGAGGGAGTAGGGTCAGGTCGACCGTTGACGCTCGGATGTCCGGGTCATAGGTATCCACAGCTCCGTCCGGGCTCGTCCGGGTTGTGTTGATTGTTTACTTGGCCCTACCGACCGGGCCACGTGCTCGACCAACGACGACGCGCCCAGACCGCGCACAATGAGCCATTAGACCACGAGCGCTCGCTTGCGACTTGCGCTCTTTGCTGATGAGAGCAAGATATGCCGTGTTACCGCACACTGCAGACTGTTGGTTACGGACGACCCGGAATGGGACCGCTTGCTCGCATGGAACTCCGCAACGATTCGGTCACTGCTCACAAGCTCGCACGCCCCACATCCTAGCTCGCAATTCACCCTCCCACGATACCTCTCGCGACCAGTTTCAAGCACGATTGCGTCGATGTCGAGACGGAAGACCCGCAATGCCTCAAGCACTATCACCCCGTCTCGACCGCGCCGCGAATCACTCAACCGCCCGCCCTCGTGATCCGACTCGTCGAGTCATCCGTCCAAAGTCACAGACCGTCTACGTTGCACCTCATGGCACCTCAACATCCCACATTCCCGCTCGTCTCCTTTCCGTTCAACTTGATCGGACTTGCTGGCTTTCAACCTTGTCGATCGCACCATCCAATCGACTTTCCGACTCAACTCTCGAGATTTGCTACGGAACACCTCATCGTTTTACCTTACTCGATCACCATCCTACCTTGCGCACGTTGAACCATACAGTCACAACTCGGGCTTCTCCGGTCCACTCGGCGCTCGAATTGGGCCTCGGACTGTGACGAACTTTCGCACTGTCAATCGATCTCGGCGATTCGCTCGACCAGCTTGTTACGTGCGATCAGCATCCCACATCTCCGACTTGCACGTTCGTACACGCTTCCGCAACTCTGGTCATACGGTCATGGACTGCGACCAGTGTCGCACGGTGTTCCATCTCCCCTCGCTTGGTGTCGAGGAACTCATTTGGCATTTACTTAGCAAGCAAAAGTCCAAAAGGTCAGTGTGTATTTTCAACCTGAAGGCCGTTCCTTCCTTCACACTTCGTGTTTCGAGCAAGTGCGTTCTTGCTCATGTTTAACGTTTCAATCGCTCCACCAGGTCTCGGATTTCCGCGTGCGCTTAACTCGGCTCTTTAGACTCCGACTCCTTGAAACCGTTTCTCGCTCTTGCAGATGACTGAGCGTCCAGACTTTTCTGGCGAACTTGCTTTGCTCGGCCTCGATCTCCTCTCCGTCGTCCCCGACCTCAAAAATCAACTCGGTGCGAGGGATCGCTCGTTGGGGAGGGTGGGGGTTAACCCCACGTCGATGCATCGCTCGAGCGTTCTCGGTCGGACACGTGCTCGGTCAGCGCATCGCTTCGATCACCCCGATCGCCCCCTCGCTACTCGACGGATGAGTGTGGTGAGCTCTTCATTAAGATAGTTTTCAGCGGGAACTGCATTCGCTCACCTCATGATCGTCTTTGCTGCGCATCACTCTAGTTCAGATCGCGCGTGGGCCGACTCGCTGGCATCCGAGCTTCGCACCGAACCGCACGACCATACTCTACGATCACGATGCGACTCCTTCATCAGCACCATCGAGGAGATACTCACCCTTCCTCAGGCCTCGCATCGATGCACACATCGCTCGACCCACATTGCCGCACTGTCGACCTGTGAGGATCACCTTGGCCACCCCCACATCGTTCACTCGCGTTGTCAACGTCGACCGATAACACGAATGCAACCACTCGCTGTCACTGCCATTCTTGATCGAACCGACGGGTCTCATCGACGAGTCTTACCGACGGGTCTCATCGACGAGTCCCACCGACGCGGCAAGCTCGGAGTTTGTCGGAACATCTGTTGCTCGACTCGGCGACCATTTGATCGATGCCGTCCGAAGCTTCGCACCCACCATCGACCTTCGGTCCGATCTACCGTTCGACCGACCGAACTGACAAACCTCTGTAGCTCGATCTCGCCCCCTGTCCTTGCCGATCCCATCACCACGACGTGCGAAGTAACAACTCGGTCGCCCCTCGCGATGGCTTCCTCGACCGCCTCAACCGTCGACCTTCCACCCTACTCGTGCTCGATCGCCATATACTCACTATCATCAACTGACCTACTCACCGTGAATGCCAACCCCACGATCGCCTCATTCTCGACCGGTCTGTCAAGCTCACCTATCGACGCAATCTACATCACCTTGTCTTGATCTGTGTCGTCGCACCCAGCTCCACACTCTTTTCACCGGCGAATCAGCTCGATCAATCAGGACCCCAGTCTGGTATGCTCTTCTCTCTGACCTGGGTCTCCATCGTCTCAAGTCCCTTCAATATTGACGCTATTTCAAACGCTCATCTGTGTTCCACAGCATTGCGTGACCATCCCTGGCGCTAGATCCGACTCGCACGTCACCCGTCGTCAGCTTCGCACCGACTTGCTCGATCACCGCTCGCACCCGATTTCAGAGCTTGCCATTCAATACTGCGATCGCCAATACGATTTTTCTCGATCCGAGTTCTGTCATTTCCCTGGTATCTGCTTGACTCTTCGGCGTTCTTCTTGGGTGGTTCGGCACTCGAGCAGCTTTGTCGAGCAGCATCATCTCGACTCGAACCGCTCGGCACTCGAACGATCGACGATCAGCTGGACCCTGCCATTGCATTGGCGATGCTCGATGGACGGTCAAGCACCCGAGTGGACGACTGTTGCGCTGACCGCTGACATGATCGGCGTGAAAATCGTCAAAAGACGTGATGGTGCGGTCCGTGGCGGTGTTCACATGAGGTGTAAGAGACGGTGTTGGAACATGACGAAGGAGCGTAAGGGTACACGGAAAGGACCGTTTGTGATGTAATGCACGTCAACCCCAACATGCAATGTAACACCATTGTATGAACCCCAACACACGTTGTCGCATGATCATGTGAACGTGAAGCTCAACACACATTGTCGCAACATTGTGTGGACCGTACCGTCTCCGGGTGAGCGCTTGAACATGTGATCGCCGTGTGGGCGGTCCTTTGCTCCGCCAGCTCGAAACCGCTCCGAGGATGGATGTATGATGTGTCGTGATGAATCAATTGCATTTGATCATTTTTCATTTCGGAGATCGCGAGCGCTCTTGGTCGAAGGCTGCGCGGCTGCGAGTGCCGCCGCCCTCCCATAGCACCTTCAGGGCGTGTCTTTTCTGCACTATTCGGCGCCGCGCAAGTCGCCTCAGTGTGGCTGAGTGCTGCTGAGTGACGCGACGCAGTCGCGACGTATACACGGAGCTTCACAAGCCCCCCACCGACGCGCCCGTCTGCATCGTAGTCTTCTTCTCTCCCCGTCAACTCAACTCTGTGGCTGACCTAAATCCGTGGGCTTTCCTCAATTTCGACCACCTTCGATTCCGACCTTAGCATTTGTCTGGGATCTGCTGTCGCCCCAGTCTGCCAAGCAAGCACCAAGCAAGCAGCGCATCAGCGGCCCAATGGCTGATCGCTACGCTCAAGGGGAAGCCCCGCTACTAGGCGACGACGAGGAAGTCTTTGGCGCTGTTGGAGGCCTTGCCGCCGATTCTGCTGGCGGACGGGTGTATCGAGGAGCCGAAGCCAATCTCGATCCCACTCTGCGTGGTCTCTTTTGCGACTCCAGCAGCGTCCCATCCTTGAGTCATCGGGGCGAGTTGCGGTCGAGTCACGTGCACCAAGGCGCATCCTTCGTGCGGCCCGCCGAGACGTCCTTGGAGAAGGATCCCCATCGATTATTGATGGTGGGAATGACGAGAAAGGATGCGCTTGCGTGGGTGCAGCGCATGAAGGACCACGGAGGCAAGCGCAAAATCATCTCCAGCCTTTCGAAGGTGGACATCAAGCTCTTGGCGACGAATTTGAATGTCGAGGCGGCGTCGCGGAGGCTGCCGATGGACAAGAAGTTGAGCTGGGAACAGGAGAAATGGTATGCAGATACCCGCAAATCGATGATCGACAGTATCCAGAGGATGTGTGAGGTGAAGAAGAAGAAGGATGGGTCCAACTCGGCGCGAGCGCAAAAGGAGCGGTCGAACAAGGTCAGTCGGCGGACGAGTCGACCAGGCACAGGTCGCATTCGTCGCGTCGCGTTGGAGCTAAGCTTCAGCTCAAGCACTGGCACTCTCGAATTTCCCCACCCTCGTTGTGCTCGACAGAAAAAAATTATGGAAGGAGCGGATCCGAACGAGCTTAACACCGAGCTCAATGTTGATCCCGAATTCGATAAACACGCTGACGACCCGGACCTCGAGAACGTCAACGACCCAGGTTCGGGCGGGAAGCCTGCCTCGATGAAGTCGAGCCCCTCAGTGTCGATGACGGCCACGGCGGAAGCGAGGGAGCAACAGCTCTTTGCCCACATGGGCAAACCTCTACTCTCGAAGGCGATGGACAAGTACTTTCTTGCCACGCCTTCGAAGTACGAGGCCAAGATCCCCCAGCCCACCAGACAATTGGGGATGGAGGCTGCGATGAGAGAGATCGCTAACGCGATCAAGGATGTGGTGAGTGCCCCGGTGCTATCGCTTGGCTTCGACCGCACGAGTATGACTGACCACTGTCTCCCGATCATTGATGTACCCGGGGGTAGACTGGCGATCGACGTCTGGTCGGATGCGGCAACTCGGGTAGCCCCATTAAGCTGGCGCCCGATCGCGGGGAGCAGGAGAAGACGCCCGACGCCGTCATATTGACGCATGCGGCGGTGGCCGCTTCCCCCGATCTTCCGTTCGTTTGGGCGCAGTCAGAGCACCCAGCGTCGATGGAAGGCACGCCCTCGTCGCCTCAACGCGCATACTCGCAGATTGCAGTGGCGATTGAGGTGAAAGAGAGCGACACGAAGAGCGCGACGAACGAGGTCGACGATGGTTTCGGCAATTTTGTCGTCTCGGACAAGTTTCTCCCACCCCGCGCCCACGACTTCGAGTCCGAGCTCGGCGATATCTCAGATCTCGAGATCCAGGAGCTCCTCTTCCGACGCCGAAGCTGCTTGGGTCGCGCAACTTCCGCTTTTCGCGTCATCGCAAGACACGCGCCTGTCGACCCCACGTCATACACCTCGCCTACCCCTGCCGCCGAGTACGCTATGACAGTCGCATGGGTCGAGCAATCCCGCCTCGACGATGCGATTGCCCTACGTCGCAAGATGCACGCTGCGTCGCGTATCGACACCGAGGGTTTAAGCCTTAGCGCCGGCATCTACCGGGACGACTTCCGCACGCTTCCAACTTTCCTCGGTGATGATGAAAGCTTCGATGATATCGGGCCCCGGGCACTCGAGGTGGTCTTCCACCGACAGTGTTATCGGCCCCTCAACACGGCGACCACGACCAGGGAACTCGCCCAGGCCGTACTTGGAGTCGTCAAAGGTGAGCACGGGAATCAACTGGGCGGCCTTGCGTTTGCGCTCCCTAGCCGACACGCCTATTCCCATGACAATGCAGGACACCGAAACCTCTACAAGCTGGGGTATATGCACCGGGATATCTCGTACGGTAACGCCGTCATCGACCGCGACGGTGTCGGCGCCCTCATCGATTATCACCTCGCCGTCCCGCATGATCGACCTTGCACCGAGCTGCACCACAGAATACGATCCGTGCGTCCTCCCCTCTGTATGTGTCTCCGAATGAAGCTTCTGACCAGCACTAACCTTTGGACTATACGACGTCTGACAGGGCACCTGGCCCTACCTCGCCTGCTCGATCCTCGCCCAGCCACAACAGCCGCTCGGTGTCGTCCACGAACGGTGGCACGACATCGAGTCGCTCTTTTACGTCATAATGGAAGTCTCGTTCCGCGAGCCGTACCAGGGCAACACTGAAGAGCTTGTCATGACGCCAAAGGGTCAGACTACTTGGGAGGATTGGAACGAACCATCTGCGCGCAGAGCCTATGTCTTCAAAGTTGTGCTTCGCAAGGACGAGGCATACGAACCTGTACTCGAAGGCTGCGCACATCGATGGACGAACATCAAGCAACTGGTCGATATCTTGCGACACCATTGTGGTCTTGATAACCAGTTCACTATTTTCAAGTTGGCTGCGGAAGAGGCCAAGCTGGGGGAGTTGTGGGGTCCGTCCGGAACGATGTCGCACGAGTCCATCATCTCGGACATTGAGCAGCTGCTTCCCTTGCTCTGAAGTGAGCACCTTTGCGCTGAGCTTAAATATAGTTGCTCGTTGTTAGTTCAGAATATTGCAATAGATACCCCAGGTCAATTTCCGTCCGTTCCAGTATAATTCCAGGCTGGAAATAGGACTGCGCCAGTGGTGCCTTCATTCGGCTCGACTGCGCAGAGTTTTTGGGCTAAGCCGTAGTCTGGGATGGCCGTACGTCATTCAGGCTTCGTTCATAGAAAGTTTCTTCTGAAAATCAAGGTTGTTGTCATACCATGTGAAAAAACGCGTAGCCTTGAGCCAACCAAATGAAAACTAAAGCCCCGCCTCAGAATCCTGTCTCTGATCTCACTGACCCTGCAGAGGGCCGAGCCAACTTTTACCTAGTAGGTCAAGTGTGAGGACGGTCACGTTCAAGATACGCAGCGCTCGAACGAGACCCCATCATCACCAACTATTCATGCTTATGCTCTTTCGCAACATGACCGACTCCCAAAGTCCGTTGATCTCTAGATGCGCTGAGAACTCGGTGGGCAACTGGGCAGGGTATTCGATGAGCTTAGCTCGGGGGGCGCGACGCGCCCATAACCCTGCGTAAATGCCGTAAATGAACGTCGTTGCGAGCTCCGCCGCGGTGCACCGCCCGCACCTCCCGGACCTTGGGTGAAAAGAAAAGATCGGCGCGCGCGCGCGTCTGAGAACCTTATTTCATGGAGGCGTTTTGTCGTGCGATCCATTATATGCAGATGTAGATAGATAGAAAGATAAGTTCCCAGCTCCCAGTTACAAAACCTAAGCTACAAAATGTCAAGTGATTGCTTTTCCAGTGCAATCTAAAGGCCCTCCGGCGAGAGGTCACGCCGAAGGCCGCTGAAATTAGGCTAAGATTGTGTCGAGATTTGCAAATGGTCCCAGAACCTCGACTTTCACAAAGGCGCCTCGACCAGATTCAGGATTCTGGGTCCTAAACCGGTCCAAATCGCGCACGCGCCTAGAAATGATTTCGGCCCAGCTGCAGAGTACTGCAGCAGACTGCAGCGCGACAGAGCGCGACGGACTGCGATGGCGGAAGGCGACCTGCATCCCTTCCTTTGACCAGCCACTGCAGTACATCTTCGCGCTCCCCCCATCCACCATTCTTCGTCCTGAACCACAGAGCTCCAAGTGGATCGACACTCGAGTCTCAACAGACTGCACCAACAGTGAGTCAGAATGCCCTCCTACTGTTCGTTCCGCGTGGTCTGGCTGCTCAGTGTTGACCCAACATTGACCCATGGACTGGACCCGATGGCAATTGCAGTGCCTAGTCAGGACGCCCGGCGCTCGGGCCAAGCCGTCTCAGGCGAGGTGTCGTCGGGGAGACCAGCCGAAGTGACGCGCGCGGCAAGCCACTCTCGATCGGCCGCCACGCGCCCGCAAACGCTCGGAACGCGTTTTCGACGACTCTTGAGCAACTTTTGAAGCATGTAGAACAACTTTTGGTGATATTTTGAGGCGCATGTGTAAAGCCGACATCTTTGGGCTAAAAGAGGGTGTAAAAATGCGACAAGCACTTCAATAAAGAGTGTTCTTCCACATGGTCCTCTGGCTGGCTTTCGGAGTCCTCGCGGGGGGAGTATACGGCGCTGATCACAACGACTACAAGAAGCTACCCTCTTGGTTATGAGCTGATATATCAAGTATTACAGAAGTCGAGAATCCCGAGGACAGATGTTTCTCACTCTCACAGCACTCGAATATAAAACCCTGGTCGATACGTGCGGTGCTAAATTGTGAGGTTGATGCAGTATTTTCATCGGGACCCGGCCGGCATCCTCCGACTGAGATCACAAAGCCAAACTGACACCGCAGCACACATGATCTAGGCCGATCTGGTCCTTTCGAACGGGTCACTGCTGCAAGCCATATGCCTCGAATTCTGGCATATTTATTGTATCACTACGGTTGAGAGACTTAGAACACGATGACCACTGGGGTGAGGTCAATTTCCACTTCTGATCAGGAGTTGAAAGATCGCACAAGGACTCGGGGATCCTCTCGATCGCGCAAACTCGGCTCCTTTTATTTTTTCGCTGGTCGATCGGATAGTGATCCTCCGACGCTCCGCAACGCACTGTCAAATTAAAAGATCTCCACGTTGGGGAAGAATTGATGTCGTACTTTGCAGTGTTAAAGCATACTTTCAGTCAGGATCGTCGGCCGGGTGAGGGATGCGGGTCGCACAGGTTCGACCAGGCTTAGCGTGAAAGCTGGAAACAATTTGGTGTCGAACCACGGCATGCGGCCCCAAGCAGCTCTCCTACACACACAAGTCAAGTGCTAGAGTCCGAAAGAGCCTATAGAAGAAAACTAGGGATGCAACTACAAGGTTGAAGCCAACTCCGAATGGACCACGGCAGCATGCCATCAGCTCGGTCGGCGTGACTCGGAGCGGCGACTCGGAGGAGTACAATCGATCCAGTGACTCTGCAGAAATCACTGCAACGTGCTCAGGCATCCAGTTTT
This sequence comes from Microbotryum silenes-acaulis, assembly GCA_003665825.1. Taxonomy (NCBI): domain Eukaryota; kingdom Fungi; phylum Basidiomycota; class Microbotryomycetes; order Microbotryales; family Microbotryaceae; genus Microbotryum; species Microbotryum silenes-acaulis. The sequence continues at coordinate 1,278,822 of QPFY01000009.1, forward strand.
TATTGCGTTCAGCAGTCAGTAGTCCAGTTCTCATGTTGGATTCAATACAAGAACACTCCGTTCAGGTCCTGCCCAGAAGCACCAAATCGGAGGCCGCAGGAAAACCCGGCAAGGATGGGTCAAGAAGATCAGATACGCACATATGAGCTCAAAGACCAAATGCCATTGCATCAAGGAGCACCTACTGACATATGTGTACGTCAGATATGTAGGGAAAGGAGGAACGTTGCTCGCAAAGAGTCAAGGTGGTCCTTCGTTCTCAATCTCGAGGAGAGCGGACAGGGCGTGGGTGGCCCAGAAGAGTTCGGATGGTTGGAGAAGCCTCCTCACACAACTCATCGGCGAATGTCAAGTCTTGGGTGGCGAAGGCAGCAGCGGCAAAGATGAGAGCCTGCATGCTCATTGACGAGCGATGATCGGTCCCACCAAGTTGGGTTGAGGTCCGGGTCGATGGAGAGGAGATCAAAGTCGAGCAGACCAAGTCCCGCCGAAGAAGTCTGAATCCTCAATTGGAAGAGACGATGATCATTCATCCATGAGAGCGAGAAACGGTTTAGAGCGAGTCGAAGTCTAAAGAGTCGATCTAAGCGCAGGCCGGAATCTAAGACCTGGTGGAGCAAATGAAAAGTCGTACATAAGCAAGAGTGCACATACTTGCAACGCAAGGTGTGGAGGAAGATAAGGCCCTTAGGTTGAAGGCACGCACTGACCTTTCGGACACGTGCTCGCTTAGTAGATGCCAAACGAGTTTGTCGACACCAAGCGAGGTGAGTGCAAGAAGAAGCGAAGCGAGAAGAGATGGAACACCGTGCGACGCTGAGCGCAGTCCACGACCAAATGACCAAGCTTACTGCCGCGTGTATGATCGTGCAACTCGCATATGTGGGATGCTGAACGCACGTATCAAGCTGGTCGAGCGAATCGCCGAGATCGATTGAGAGTGCGAATGATCGTCACGGTCCAACGCAGAAGGGTGTGGAGAAGCCCGAGTCGTGGCTGTATGATCCAGCGTGTGCACCGTAGGATCGAGTTCGAGTAAGATATGAAGCAATGAGGTGGTGTTGTGTGGCAAATCTCGAGAGGTCAATGAGATCAAAGACAAGATTTTGGTGCGGGGCTATTCATTTCGTTGGTTCAAGGCCACGCGTTTTGATACAGGGGACAGGACAATAAACCTGATACATTTCCAAAAACAACACTCCTATGAGCAAAACGTGAATGATGTAAGGGCCCTCCCAGATTACAACTTAGGCCAGAAACTCTGCACAGTCGAGCCGAATGAAGGCACCGCTGGCGCAGTCCTATTTCCAGCCTGGAATTATACTGGAACGGACGGAAAGTGACCTTGGGTATCTATTGCAATAATCGGATCTAAAAACGAGCAACTATATTTAAGCTCAGCGCAAAGGTGGTCACTTCAGAGCAAGGGAAGCAGCTGCTCAATGTCCGAGATGATGGACTCGTGCGACATCGCCTTGGATGGACCCCACAACTCCCCCAGCTTGGCATCTTCCGCAGCCAAATTGGAACCAAAAAACCGGCTGTCAAGGCCGCAATTGCATCTCAAGATGTCGACCAGTTGCTTGATGTTCGTCCATCGTTGTGCGCAGCCTCTCAAAAGGGTGTCATATCTGGTGTCCATGCGAAGCATATACTTGTGATCATAGACTCTTTGCGCAAATGGTTGGTTCCAGTCCTCCCAGACAATCTGACCCTCTGGCGTCATGACAAGCTCTTCATTGTTGCCCTGGTTAGGTTCGCGGAACGAAGATTCCATTATGACGTAAAAGAGCGACTCGATGTCGTGCCACCGTTCGTGGACGACACCGAGCGGCTGTTGTGGCTGGGCGAGGATCGAGCAGGCGAGGTAGGGCCAGGTGCCCTGTCAGACGTCGTATAGTCCAAAGATTAGTGCTTGTCGGAAACTTCATTCGGAGAAAACATACAGAGGGGAGGACGCACGGATCGTATTCTGTGGTGCAGCTCGGTGCAAGGCCGATCATGCGGGACGGCGAGGTGATAATCGATGAGGGCGCCGACACCGTCGCGGTCGATGACGACGTTGCCGTACGAAATATCCCGGTGAATATACCCCAGCCTGTAGAGGTTTCGGTGTCCTGCAATGTCGTGGGAATAGGCGTGTCGGCTAGGGAGCGCAAACGCAAGGCCGCCCAGTTGATTCCCGTGCTCACCTTTGACGACTCCAAGTACGGCCTGGGCGAGTTCCCTGGTCGTGGTCGCCGTGTTGAGGGGCCGATAACACTGTCGGTGGAAGACCACCTCGAGTGCCCGGGGCCCGATATCATCGAAGCTTTCATCATCACCGAGGAAAGTTGGAAGCGTGCGGAAGTCGTCCCGGTAGATGCCGGCGCTAAGGCTTAAACCCTCGGTGTCGATACGCGACGCAGCGTGCATCTTGCGACGTAGGGCAATCGCATCGTCGAGGCGGGATTGCTCGACCCATGCGACTGTCATAGCGTACTCGGCGGCAGGGGTAGGCGAGGTGTATGACGTGGGGTCGACAGGCGCGTGTCTTGCGGTGACGCGAAAAGCGGAAGTTGCGCGACCCAAGCAGCTTCGGCGTCGGAAGAGGAGCTCCTGGATCTCGAGATCTGAGATATCGCCGAGCTCGGACTCGAAGTCGTGGGCGCGGGGTGGGAGAAACTTGTCCGAGACGACAAAATTGCCGAAACCATCGTCGACCTCGTTCGTCGAGGCCAGCATCCCGAGCCCGCTGTCGTCGAGTTCGATGAGGTGTGACAGCACGCGCCGGAGCAGCACGGCTTCCTGACCGCACTTGCGGGCGCTCGTCGTGAACACCCCACACGCGTTGACGAGGTAGACTTGAAGTACGTCCCCGCAAAGGGTGACCCCGATCGCGTGGGCGCGGAGTGCGGTCGTGCAGATCATGTGTAGCCGCCTAAGCACTTGGTTACGCGCTTCTGCGCTCTTCGTGTCGCTCTCTTTCACCTCAATCGCCACTGCAATCTGCGAGTATGCGCGTTGAGGCGACGGGGGCGTGCCTTTCATCGCCTTTGGGTGCTCTGACTGCGCCCAAACGAACGGAAGATCGGGGGAAGCGGCCACCGCCGCATGCGTCAATATGACGGCGTCGGGCGTCTTCTCCTGCTCCCCGCGATCGGGCGCCAGCTTAATGTGGCTACCCGAGTTGCCGCATCCGACCAGACGTCGATCGCCAGTCTACCCCCGGGTACATCAATGATCGGGAGACAGTGGTCAGTCATACTCGTGCGGTCGAAGCCAAGCGATAGCACCGGGGCACTCACCACATCCTTGATCGCGTTAGCGATCTCTCTCATCGCAGCCTCCGTCCCCAATTGTCTGGTGGGCTGGGGGATCTTGGCCTCGTACTTGGAAGGCGTGTCGAGAAAGTACTTTTCCATCGCTTTGGAAAGTCGAGGTTTGCCCATGTGGGCAAAGAGCTGTTGCTCCCTCGCTTCCGCCGTGGCCGACATCGACACAACGGGACTCGACCTCATCGGACTCGAGCGTGGCAAGGCATCGTCGAGGTCCGACATGCCTGACAGGCCTACGGCCTCGCGTGAACGACCTGCTCGCCCTGCTCGAGTCTTGTCGCGGATGATGGGCGCGCGTACCGGCGTTGATGGGGCGCGAGCCGACGAGCTGGGTAGGTGTGTCGGTAGCGATTGGGTGGCGGCGGGGGCAGGCTGCTGTCGTAAGGGGGTCGACGACGAACCGACGGGAGGGAGCGCGGCGCTGAGTGGGGCACAGTCGTATAGGTTGGGGTTTGCGCTTGAGCTTGCGCTTGTGCTCGATGTCGGGCCCGAATTTGTCGCGACTGAGGTCGAGGGCGGGGTCGAGGGCCGGGTCGAGGTCGAGGTTGAGGTTGAGGCCGAGGTAGGACCTTGAGCGGCGAGGCGCGCGCTCCTGCGCACTGGCACGGTCGACGCGGCGGCGCTCGGGCGCGCGGGGTTGGTGTCGGCGCGGGCGGTCACTGCAACGGCCCCAATTCGAGCGTGGGCCAGTGGCGTCAGTCATACAAGTCAGAAGGCCAAGCTCGGTCCATTATAAATTATAGGCCAACTCACTAGGACAAGGACTCGACGCGTGATGGGTCACGGGGCAAGTCTTGAATACGAGCAGGGAGTGGGAGGAGGGTGAGGGAGAGCAAGAGTTGAAGCGACTTTCACTTTGTTGCGAAAGGTCTTTGCGAAAGGTCGAGACTGGTCGAGACGTGTCAATTACCTGACATGAATAAGCATTCCGCAACTCCCAACTCTGGACTCCGCGCGCCTGCGGCCGAAAGCGCGCCCGGAAGCCCATGCCAGCCCGAGGCCCATGTGGAAGAACGCTCTTTTCTGAAGTTTTTGTCGAAATTTTACACCCTCTTCTAGCAGACGTCGGCTTCACCCAGAAATATCACCAAAAGTTGTTCTACATGCTCCAAAAGTTGCTCAAGAGTCGTCGAAAACGCGTTCCGAGCGTTTTGCGGGCGCGCGGCGGCCGATCGAAGGTGGCTTGCCGCGCGCGTCACTTCGGCTGGTCTCCCGGCCTCAAAAGCTGGGCGGCCTGGGCCGCGGTTGAACGATACGTAGTCGTCGCGGTTGAACGATACGCAGTCGTTGACGGGCCCAATGACTCAATGACCTGTCGACCATCAATCATGTGGAACGGCACAGTACCATAAATAAGGTGGGTGGAATAGCATCCCTTCTTGCTCAATGCTCGGTCGTATTGCGACCACAGGCGGTCGGCGCCGAGCGGCAGACGCGTCGACGCGTCGACGCGACAGCCAACGATCGAAATCCGTTTCGGGCTTGGCCGTTCGCCGCGGGTGAGGCTCGGCCGACTCGAGGACTTGTAGACGGCGATAGGTTTATTGCGACATATTCACAATTACGATACGCCTAATTTGTGCTATCCTGCATCGTGCTTTCGAATATACTCAATCACGCTAGGTGCGTTGTGGCCTCGACGACTTTGGCGCGCGCGCGACACGGCTCCTTTGCCTCTCCCCACTCGCCCACCTGATCCGACTTGACTCGACTCGGCTCTGATCCCACTACACCACACCTCTACGGAACAACGCTATCTCTACATCGCCCAATCGGCAAGATGCAGCTCGATCACTCTCGACGGGCGCTCGACGTGTGCCTTTGTGCGGGTTCACGCGGGCGGTGCGACGTCGCACGACACGACTATCAACGACTCCAACCTGGTCATTTTCGGCACGATACGATGGGCAGCTCTTGTCTGAGAGGCCGTCGTCACTTTCAGCAGCGTCCTAACTACGTCGATGCATCGCTCGAGCGTCCTCGGTCGGACACGGGCTCGGTCATCCTGATCGCACTCGCTGCTCGACCGATGAGTGTGGTGAGCTCTTCATTCAGATAGTATTCAACGGGAACTGCATTCGCTCACCTCATTGTTGTTGGTTTCTGCTGCTCACCACTCTAGTTCAACTCGCGCGTTCGACATTGACCGACTCGCTGGCATCCGAGCTTTGCACCGAACCGGTCTGTAACATGTACGACCATACTTTGCGCATCCCTCATCAGCACCATCGAAGAGATGCTCAGCTTTCCTGAGGTCTCGAATTGATGCACATGTTACTCGACCCACATCGCCGCACCCTGAACACCCCTTTCGACCAGTGACGATTTCCTCCGCCACCCCCACATTGTTCACTCGCGTCGTCAACGTCAGCCAATCACACGAATGCAGTCACTCGCTGTCACATCTCTTTCTTGATCGAATCGAAGAGTCTCATTGACGCCGCAAGCTCGGGGGTTGTCGGAACATCTGTTGCTCGACTCGGCGAATATTTGACCGATGCCCATCCGCACCCATCACCGACTTTCAATCCGATCCACCGGTCGACCGACCGAACCGACAAACCTTCAAAGCTCGGTCTCCCCCTGCCCGTGCCCATCTCATCACCACAACGTGCGAAGTAACAGTCTGCTCGCCCCTCGTGACGGCCGCCTCGACCACCTCGACCATCAACCTTCCACCGCACTCGTGCTCGATCGCCATGGACTCACTGTCATCAACTGACCTACTCGCCGTGAGCGCCAACCCCAGGATCGCCCCATTCTCGACTCATCTGGCAAGTTCACCTATCGCCACGCTTGACCTCAGCTCGTCTTGATCTGTGTCGCCGCCCCCAGCTCGACACTCCCCCGTGATCTTCGCATCCACACCGGCGCATTAGCTCGATCAACCAGGTCCCGAGTCTGGTATGCTCTCCTCTCCAACCCAGGCATCCTCTCCGCAAGTCCCATCAATACTGAAACTACTTCAAACGCTCATCTGTGTTCCACAGCATTGCCCGACATCCCTGGCGCGCAAGATCCAAATCGCAGGTCACTCATCGTCAGCTTCCCACCGATTTGCTCAATCATCGCTCACACCCGATTCCACGAGCTTCTGGTTCGATACTGCCATCGCGAATACGACTTCTCCCGACCCGAAGTCCGTCATTTCCTTGCGATCAGCTTGACTCTTCAGCGCTGTTTTCGGCTGGCTCGGCACTCGAGGCACTTCATCGAGCAGCGTCGTCTCGACTCGGACCGTTCGGCACTCCGACGATCGATGATCAGCTGGACCCGTCCATCTCCCAGGCAACTTGCTTCGGCCATACTTGATGGACGATCAAGCCCCAACTGACATGTGTCCGCCTCGATGTGCCCACCTTGCCCAAATTGCCACTCCAACTCGTCCGGTCAACTCGAGCTTCAACTCGACGATACTTCTAACATCGACGGCTCTACCTCTCTGACACCGTGTTTGAACGCGACCCGATACGCCAGTCGATACATTTCAATTCGACCGATTCGACTCGGACCGCGTGGCGCTAACCGCTGACATGATCGATATGAAGATTGTGATGGTGCTGTCCGTGGACGGTGTTGGAACATGATGAAAGAACGCACGGGTACATGGAAAGGCCGGTTTGTGATGTAATGCACGTCAACCCGAACATATTTTCACATCATCGTGTGAACCCCAACGCACATTGTCCAATGATCATATGAAGCCCAACTTCCATGATCGCTGACCGTCATCATCTCCGGGTGAGCGCTCGAACACGAGATGGTGTGGACGGTCTATGGCTTCGCCAGCCCGAATAGCGCTCCGATGATGGATGTATGGTGTGTCGTGATGAATCCCATTCGATCGTTTTCCATCTTGGAGATCGCGAGCGCTCTCAGTGGCCGAAGGCAGCGGGGGCCGCCGCCCTCTCAAATACCAGAGGGCGCTCGGCCAAGCATCTTTGCAAGGATCGCGCTCGACAGCGCGCGCAGAGCTGGCGGGCAGCTGGCGGGGGGGATTTGGTATTTGGTATTTGAAAAGTGCGCATATAAACAGGTTGAAAAACACTACTGAAGCTTCGGTGCTCCTGTCTGGTCACTGGAGGCTTGCTTTCGTTATAGCCGGGCCGTCGTAATCCCACCGAAGCTCGCCCCACTCCTGTCGTCGATTGTATCGGGTTCGGCAGGATGATGTCGATTGGTCTGCGCATGCAGGATCTAGGAGTTTGATCATAACGCGCAGTACGAAGTCTAGTATTACAGTCACATTCGTCCATAGAAATGCAAAACAGGAACGCGGATGTCGAGCACGGTTCTACTCGCAAAGTGCCTTCAAAGCCGCCTGGACGTGTTCATACGACATCTGACCGGAGTTCCAAAGCGACGCAAGTTCTGGCTCTGTATTGATGGGTCTCACCCTTGCGAAAGACTGATCCAGCGAGCAATTTTGCTGCAGGACACTCAGGACCTTCTCCACGCCAGACCAATGAGATGCGCATGCGTTCAGGAGCTCCTCGAAGCCGTGTTCCGTAGACAGCCCATTTTTCCTGCCTGCTGCATCGTCGAGATCCTTGGCATTCCACACGTTCCAGATACGCTCGGCTTTCGGCTTCTCGAAAAGGGGCGGGCCGGCAGACTCAGATTGAAAAGCCGTGCGGGACGCCACATAAAAAAAGGACTCGATGTCGTGCCAGCGCTCGTGCACCACACCCTCAGTTGCGGGGCTGAGCAAGAGTCGAGAGATATAGGGTCGCGTTCCCTGTGGTTGATCATGGTACAGGGGAAGGGTGGGAAGGAGTTGGGTGAGTCCAAGAACGTGTTGAGGGCTAGCACGGACGCGAGAACGTACCGAGCGGCTGAGGCGACACTCTTCTTCTGCCGTTCGAGCCTTCTTCACCGCCAGATTGTAGTCGATCAATATTCCTTTGCCGTATTGGTCCACCATTACGTTGCCATAGGACACGTCCCGGTGGATGAAACCGTGATTCCAAAGCTGGCGATGCCCTGTCACGCAAGGGCGCAGTCGTACATCGTACACGGAAAGGGTCGTCAGTGCAGGCACACCCTTCAGCGCGCTGTCCCGCTCTGCTCTGAGCACTCACCCTCAATCGCACCCTCGAGAGCGCGCGCGAGCTGCTTGGTGTTTTCGAGCGTGGCGAGTGAGTTGTAGCACTCTTCGTGAACGACGACCTCCCTGGCCCGCGGGGTGACACCTTTCAGGGATTCGTCGCCGGGTAGGAACATGGGGAGGGTCCTGTATTCGGTGCGAAAGACGCCGACCAGCGGAGCGAGCCCTCGGGGTCTCTTTTTTTGAATCAGGTTGCGTATCTCGGCCAAGTCCGAGTTGCGCGACTGCTCGACCCAGGTGATTGTCATCGCGCGAGTCCTGACGTTGGCGCCCTCACCAAGGGTGATCTCGTATGTCGATGTCGCACGGCCGCACTCTCTTCGTCGACGGAACAAAAGCTTCTCGATCTTGACGTTGGACATTGTCGTTGCTCCCCCGCTGAACTCGGAGGCCGCCGGCGGGAAGAAGTCGGGGCAGAGCGTGAACGGGCCGTAGCGGTCGTCGAGCGAGGTCGTGGTGGGGAGAACGCCGTTAAGCCGATCACTGTGTTTGAGGAGACGGTACAAGAAGGTCGACAGCTCTCCATTTTCTTTGGTGACCGTTCTGTGTTTGGTGAAGAACATGCCGCAAGAAGTCATAACGTAGACTTTGAGACGGTCGCCGTGCAGGGTAAACCCGATCGCATATTCTCGAATCGGCGTCGCAAGGAGTGCCGACAAACGTCTGAACAACTGGCTCTCGGCGTTGGAGTTGTCCGTTTTAGTCTCGCCGACGGCAGCCACGTGCGTAAAGGAGCGTTTGGCCCGGTTCAGGTCCACCTTGGCCTCGGTCTTGTTTTCGTCGTCGTCGTCGTTGTCGTCCTCGTCGTACTTGTCGTACCCATCGTTGTCGGCGTCCACGGCCTCGGCCTCATCGTTCTGATGCTGGCCCTTGCCGGTTCCGTTCACGTTGGTGTCGAGATCCGCATCGGGGGCGGCTTCCTTGGCTTGCGGATCGGCGTGACTGGGAAGGGCCCATACATTCGGGAGGGTTGGGTCGTGCGCGACCGCAGCGTGGGTCAAGAGCACGACGTCGGCCGTCTTATCGGTCGTCTTTACGCGGTCAGGTGCGACGCTGATGTACTGGGTCGAGTTCTTGCAGGCGACCAGTCGCCGGTCTCCAGTCTGAGGCCCAAGAGTGAGAAACGACGTCAGCCATCGGAGGCATACATTTCGCAACTCACGCCGCCAAGCGATCGAGTAGCCCAGGCGTCGACGCACCTGGTTGATGACATCTGCTATAACCTCGCCCAGCGCTTCTTCGGTGCCAATGTTGGACTGCTTGGGCCAGATCTTGTTAGCGAGCTCCTCAGCGGTCGGATGGCCGAAGAAGTAGGCCTCAAGGGCCGGACAGTGTTTTTGGTGCATCTGGACCGCCTGGAAGATCCTTTCGGCTCTGGCTGTTGCTCGCTCTGCCGAGGCCGCCTCCCGGCGCGGTCGTAATGAGGTCGAAGTGGCTCGACGAGTGCGATACCGAGGTAGAGGGCCCGACGGCAAGTTTGCGGTCGCGTTCCTGGGCGCATTTGCGGTCGCTGTAGTCGCTGTCGTGGCCAGCAGGGAAGCGCGTCCCTCGCGGCGCCTGGTCGTACGTGTCAGACGTCGAAGGCAGCTGGGGGTCGGCGGATGTAGAAGCTGCGTCAGAACTACCAGCGCTTTAGCTCGACACCGTGAGAGAGTTCGATGCCATTGCGGTCGAGGTTGAAGATGAGGCGGCGCTAGAACTTTGGCGTGCGAGTCGGCGCCGTGTTGGACGAACTTCGCCTCAGACGCGCGAGGACCCATGAAAGCCCAGCCCCAACGCCGCGGAATCGATGCGCGTCAACGGCAGAGATTGCGCGCCAGGCCCGTGAGTTGGCACGTCTACACTTGCGCCCCCCGCCCCCGCCGCCACCCAATCGCTACCGACACACCTACCCAGCTCGTCGGCTCGCGCCCCATCAACGCCGGTACGCGCGCCCATCATCCGCGACAAGACTCGAGCAGGGCGAGCAGGTCGTTCACGCGAGGCCGTAGGCCTGTCAGGCATGTCGGACCTCGACGATGCCTTGCCACGCTCGAGTCCGATGAGGTCGAGTCCCGTTGTGTCGATGTCGGCCACGGCGGAAGCGAGGGAGCAACAGCTCTTTGCCCACATGGGCAAACCTCGACTTTCCAAAGCGATGGAAAAGTACTTTCTCGACACGCCTTCCAAGTACGAGGCCAAGATCCCCCAGCCCACCAGACAATTGGGGACGGAGGCTGCGATGAGAGAGATCGCTAACGCGATCAAGGATGTGGTGAGTGCCCCGGTGCTATCGCTTGGCTTCGACCGCACGAGTATGACTGACCACTGTCTCCCGATCATTGATGTACCCGGGGGTAGACTGGCGATCGACGTCTGGTCGGATGCGGCAACTCGGGTAGCCACATTAAGCTGGCGCCCGATCGCGGGGAGCAGGAGAAGACGCCCGACGCCGTCATATTGACGCATGCGGCGGTGGCCGCTTCCCCCGATCTTCCGTTCGTTTGGGCGCAGTCAGAGCACCCAAAGGCGATGAAAGGCACGCCCCCGTCGCCTCAACGCGCATACTCGCAGATTGCAGTGGCGATTGAGGTGAAAGAGAGCGACACGAAGAGCGCAGAAGCGCGTAACCAAGTGCTTAGGCGGCTACACATGATCTGCACGACCGCACTCCGCGCCCACGCGATCGGGGTCACCCTTTGCGGGGACGTACTTCAAGTCTACCTCGTCAACGCGTGTGGGGTGTTCACGACGAGCGCCCGCAAGTGCGGTCAGGAAGCCGTGCTGCTCCGGCGCGTGCTGTCACACCTCATCGAACTCGACGACAGCGGGCTCGGGATGCTGGCCTCGACGAACGAGGTCGACGATGGTTTCGGCAATTTTGTCGTCTCGGACAAGTTTCTCCCACCCCGCGCCCACGACTTCGAGTCCGAGCTCGGCGATATCTCAGATCTCGAGATCCAGGAGCTCCTCTTCCGACGCCGAAGCTGCTTGGGTCGCGCAACTTCCGCTTTTCGCGTCACCGCAAGACACGCGCCTGTCGACCCCACGTCATACACCTCGCCTACCCCTGCCGCCGAGTACGCTATGACAGTCGCATGGGTCGAGCAATCCCGCCTCGACGATGCGATTGCCCTACGTCGCAAGATGCACGCTGCGTCGCGTATCGACACCGAGGGTTTAAGCCTTAGCGCCGGCATCTACCGGGACGACTTCCGCACGCTTCCAACTTTCCTCGGTGATGATGAAAGCTTCGATGATATCGGGCCCCGGGCACTCGAGGTGGTCTTCCACCGACAGTGTTATCGGCCCCTCAACACGGCGACCACGACCAGGGAACTCGCCCAGGCCGTACTTGGAGTCGTCAAAGGTGAGCACGGGAATCAACTGGGCGGCCTTGCGTTTGCGCTCCCTAGCCGACACGCCTATTCCCATGACAATGCAGGACACCGAAACCTCTACAAGCTGGGGTATATGCACCGGGATATCTCGTACGGTAACGCCGTCATCGACCGCGACGGTGTCGGCGCCCTCATCGATTATCACCTCGCCGTCCCGCATGATCGACCTTGCACCGAGCTGCACCACAGAATACGATCCGTGCGTCCTCCCCTCTGTATGTGTCTCCGAATGAAGCTTCTGACCAGCACTAACCTTTGGACTATACGACGTCTGACAGGGCACCTGGCCCTACCTCGCCTGCTCGATCCTCGCCCAGCCACAACAGCCGCTCGGTGTCGTCCACGAACGGTGGCACGACATCGAGTCGCTCTTTTACGTCATAATGGAAGTCTCGTTCCGCGAGCCGTACCAGGGCAACACTGAAGAGCTTGTCATGACGCCAAAGGGTCAGACTACTTGGGAGGACTGGAACGAACCATCTGCGCGCAGAGCCTATGTCTTCAAAGTTGTGCTTCGCAAGGACGAGGCATACGAATCTGTACTCGAAGGCTGCGCACATCGATGGACGAACATCAAGCAACTGGTCGATATCTTGCGACACCATTGTGGTCTTGATAACCAGTTCAATAATTTCAAGTTGGCTGCGGAAGAGGCCAAGCTGGGGGAGTTGTGGGGTCCATCCAAGGCGACGTCGCACGAGTCCATCATCTCGGACATTGAGCAGCTGCTTCCCTTGCTCTGAAGTGACCACCTTTGCGCTGAGCTTAAATATAGTTGCTCGTTGTTAGTTCAGAATATTGCAATAGATACCCCAGGTCAATTTCCGTCCGTTCCAGTATAATTCCAGGCTGGAAATAGGACTGCGCCAGTGGTGCCTTCATTCGGCTCGACTGCGCAGAGTTTTTGGGCTAAGCCGTAGTCTGGGATGGCCGTACGTCATTCAGGCTTCGTTCATAGAAAGTTTCTTCTGAAAATCAAGGTTGTTGTCATACCATGTGAAAAAACGCGTAGCCTTGAGCCAACCAAATGAAAACTAAAGCCCCGCCTCAGAATCCTGTCTCTGATCTCACTGACCCTGCAGAGGGCCGAGCCAACTTTTACCTAGTAGGTCAAGTGTGAGGACGGTCACGTTCAAGATACGCAGCGCTCGAACGAGACCCCATCATCACCAACTATTCATGCTTATGCTCTTTCGCAACATGACCGACTCCCAAAGTCCGTTGATCTCTAGATGCGCTGAGAACTCGGTGGGCAACTGGGCAGGGTATTCGATGAGCTTAGCTCGGGGGGCGCGACGCGCCCATAACCCTGCGTAAATGCCGTAAATGAACGTCGTTGCGAGCTCCGCCGCGGTGCACCGCCCGCACCTCCCGGACCTTGGGTGAAAAGAAAAGATCGGCGCGCGCGCGCGTCTGAGAACCTTATTTCATGGAGGCGTTTTGTCGTGCGATCCATTATATGCAGATGTAGATAGATAGAAAGATAAGTTCCCAGCTCCCAGTTACAAAACCTAAGCTACAAAATGTCAAGTGATTGCTTTTCCAGTGCAATCTAAAGGCCCTCCGGCGAGAGGTCACGCCGAAGGCCGCTGAAATTAGGCTAAGATTGTGTCGAGATTTGCAAATGGTCCCAGAACCTCGACTTTCACAAAGGCGCCTCGACCAGATTCAGGATTCTGGGTCCTAAACCGGTCCAAATCGCGCACGCGCCTAGAAATGATTTCGGCCCAGCTGCAGAGTACTGCAGCAGACTGCAGCGCGACAGAGCGCGACGGACTGCGATGGCGGAAGGCGACCTGCATCCCTTCCTTTGACCAGCCACTGCAGTACATCTTCGCGCTCCCCCCATCCACCATTCTTCGTCCTGAACCACAGAGCTCCAAGTGGATCGACACTCGAGTCTCAACAGACTGCACCAACAGTGAGTCAGAATGCCCTCCTACTGTTCGTTCCGCGTGGTCTGGCTGCTCAGTGTTGACCCAACATTGACCCATGGACTGGACCCGATGGCAATTGCAGTGCCTAGTCAGGACGCCCGGCGCTCGGGCCAAGCCGTCTCAGGCGAGGTGTCGTCGGGGAGACCAGCCGAAGTGACGCGCGCGGCAAGCCACTCTCGATCGGCCGCCACGCGCCCGCAAACGCTCGGAACGCGTTTTCGACGACTCTTGAGCAACTTTTGAAGCATGTAGAACAACTTTTGGTGATATTTTGAGGCGCATGTGTAAAGCCGACATCTTTGGGCTAAAAGAGGGTGTAAAAATGCGACAAGCACTTCAATAAAGAGTGTTCTTCCACATGGTCCTCTGGCTGGCTTTCGGAGTCCTCGCGGGGGGAGTATACGGCGCTGATCACAACGACTACAAGAAGCTACCCTCTTGGTTATGAGCTGATATATCAAGTATTACAGAAGTCGAGAATCCCGAGGACAGATGTTTCTCACTCTCACAGCACTCGAATATAAAACCCTGGTCGATACGTGCGGTGCTAAATTGTGAGGTTGATGCAGTATTTTCATCGGGACCCGGCCGGCATCCTCCGACTGAGATCACAAAGCCAAACTGACACCGCAGCACACATGATCTAGGCCGATCTGGTCCTTTCGAACGGGTCACTGCTGCAAGCCATATGCCTCGAATTCTGGCATATTTATTGTATCACTACGGTTGAGAGACTTAGAACACGATGACCACTGGGGTGAGGTCAATTTCCACTTCTGATCAGGAGTTGAAAGATCGCACAAGGACTCGGGGATCCTCTCGATCGCGCAAACTCGGCTCCTTTTATTTTTTCGCTGGTCGATCGGATAGTGATCCTCCGACGCTCCGCAACGCACTGTCAAATTAAAAGATCTCCACGTTGGGGAAGAATTGATGTCGTACTTTGCAGTGTTAAAGCATACTTTCAGTCAGGATCGTCGGCCGGGTGAGGGATGCGGGTCGCACAGGTTCGACCAGGCTTAGCGTGAAAGCTGGAAACAATTTGGTGTCGAACCACGGCATGCGGCCCCAAGCAGCTCTCCTACACACACAAGTCAAGTGCTAGAGTCCGAAAGAGCCTATAGAAGAAAACTAGGGATGCAACTACAAGGTTGAAGCCAACTCCGAATGGACCACGGCAGCATGCCATCAGCTCGGTCGGCGTGACTCGGAGCGGCGACTCGGAGGAGTACAATCGATCCAGTGACTCTGCAGAAATCACTGCAACGTGCTCAGGCATCCAGTTTTTATTGCGTTCAGCAGTCAGTAGTCCAGTTCTCATGTTGGATTCAATACAAGAACACTCCGTTCAGGTCCTGCCCAGAAGCACCAAATCGGAGGCCGCAGGAAAACCCGGCAAGGATGGGTCAAGAAGATCAGATACGCACATATGAGCTCAAAGACCAAATGCCATTGCATCAAGGAGCACCTACTGACATATGTGTACGTCAGATATGTAGGGAAAGGAGGAACGTTGCTCGCAAAGAGTCAAGGTGGTCCTTCGTTCTCAATCTCGAGGAGAGCGGACAGGGCGTGGGTGGCCCAGAAGAGTTCGGATGGTTGGAGAAGCCTCCTCACACAACTCATCGGCGAATGTCAAGTCTTGGGTGGCGAAGGCAGCAGCGGCAAAGATGAGAGCCTGCATGCTCATTGACGAGCGATGATCGGTCCCACCAAGTTGGGTTGAGGTCCGGGTCGATGGAGAGGAGATCAAAGTCGAGCAGACCAAGTCCCGCCGAAGAAGTCTGAATCCTCAATTGGAAGAGACGATGATCATTCATCCATGAGAGCGAGAAACGGTTTAGAGCGAGTCGAAGTCTAAAGAGTCGATCTAAGCGCAGGCCGGAATCTAAGACCTGGTGGAGCAAATGAAAAGTCGTACATAAGCAAGAGTGCACATACTTGCAACGCAAGGTGTGGAGGAAGATAAGGCCCTTAGGTTGAAGGCACGCACTGACCTTTCGGACACGTGCTCGCTTAGTAGATGCCAAACGAGTTTGTCGACACCAAGCGAGGTGAGTGCAAGAAGAAGCGAAGCGAGAAGAGATGGAACACCGTGCGACGCTGAGCGCAGTCCACGACCAAATGACCAAGCTTACTGCCGCGTGTATGATCGTGCAACTCGCATATGTGGGATGCTGAACGCACGTATCAAGCTGGTCGAGCGAATCGCCGAGATCGATTGAGAGTGCGAATGATCGTCACGGTCCAACGCAGAAGGGTGTGGAGAAGCCCGAGTCGTGGCTGTATGATCCAGCGTGTGCACCGTAGGATCGAGTTCGAGTAAGATATGAAGCAATGAGGTGGTGTTGTGTGGCAAATCTCGAGAGGTCAATGAGATCAAAGACAAGATTTTGGTGCGGGGCTATTCATTTCGTTGGTTCAAGGCCACGCGTTTTGATACAGGGGACAGGACAATAAACCTGATACATTTCCAAAAACAACACTCTTATGAGCAAAACGTGAATGATGTAAGGGCCCTCCCAGATTACAACTTAGGCCAGAAACTCTGCACAGTCGAGCCGAATGAAGGCACCGCTGGCGCAGTCCTATTTCCAGCCTGGAATTATACTGGAACGGACGGAAAGTGACCTTGGGTATCTATTGCAATAATCGGATCTAAAAACGAGCAACTATATTTAAGCTCAGCGCAAAGGTGGTCACTTCAGAGCAAGGGAAGCAGCTGCTCAATGTCCGAGATGATGGACTCGTGCGACGTCGCCTTGGATGGACCCCACAACTCCCCCAGCTTGGCCTCTTCCGCAGCCAACTTGAAATTATTGAACTGGTTATCAAGACCACAATGGTGTCGCAAGATATCGACCAGTTGCTTGATGTTCGTCCATCGATGTGCGCAGCCTCTCAAAAGGGTGTCATATCTGGTGTCCATGCGAAGCATATACTTGTGATCATAGACTCTTTGCGCAAATGGTTGGTTCCAGTCCTCCCAAGTAGTCTGACCCTTTGGCGTCATGACAAGCTCTTCAGTGTTGCCCTGGTACGGCTCGCGGAACGAGACTTCCATTATGACGTAAAAGAGCGACTCGATGTCGTGCCACCGTTCGTGGACGACACCGAGCGGCTGTTGTGGCTGGGCGAGGATCGAGCAGGCGAGGTAGGGCCAGGTGCCCTGTCAGACGTCGTATAGTCCAAAGGTTAGTGCTGGTCAGAAGCTTCATTCGGAGACACATACAGAGGGGAGGACGCACGGATCGTATTCTGTGGTGCAGCTCGGTGCAAGGTCGATCATGCGGGACGGCGAGGTGATAATCGATGAGGGCGCCGACACCGTCGCGGTCGATGACGGCGTTACCGTACGAGATATCCCGGTGCATATACCCCAGCTTGTAGAGGTTTCGGTGTCCTGCATTGTCATGGGAATAGGCGTGTCGGCTAGGGAGCGCAAACGCAAGGCCGCCCAGTTGATTCCCGTGCTCACCTTTGACGACTCCAAGTACGGCCTGGGCGAGTTCCCTGGTCGTGGTCGCCGTGTTGAGGGGCCGATAACACTGTCGGTGGAAGACCACCTCGAGTGCCCGGGGCCCGATATCATCGAAGCTTTCATCATCACCGAGGAAAGTTGGAAGCGTGCGGAAGTCGTCCCGGTAGATGCCGGCGCTAAGGCTTAAACCCTCGGTGTCGATACGCGACGCAGCGTGCATCTTGCGACGTAGGGCAATCGCATCGTCGAGGCGGGATTGCTCGACCCATGCGACTGTCATAGCGTACTCGGCGGCAGGGGTAGGCGAGGTGTATGACGTGGGGTCGACAGGCGCGTGTCTTGCGGTGACGCGAAAAGCGGAAGTTGCGCGACCCAAGCAGCTTCGGCGTCGGAAGAGGAGCTCCTGGATCTCGAGATCTGAGATATCGCCGAGCTCGGACTCGAAGTCGTGGGCGCGGGGTGGGAGAAACTTGTCCGAGACGACAAAATTGCCGAAACCATCGTCGACCTCGTTCGTCGAGGCCAGCATCCCGAGCCCGCTGTCGTCGAGTTCGATGAGGTGTGACAGCACGCGCCGGAGCAGCACGGCTTCCTGACCGCACTTGCGGGCGCTCGTCGTGAACACCCCACACGCGTTGACGAGGTAGACTTGAAGTACGTCCCCGCAAAGGGTGACCCCGATCGCGTGGGCGCGGAGTGCGGTCGTGCAGATCATGTGTAGCCGCCTAAGCACTTGGTTACGCGCTTCTGCGCTCTTCGTGTCGCTCTCTTTCACCTCAATCGCCACTGCAATCTGCGAGTATGCGCGTTGAGGCGACGGGGGCGTGCCTTTCATCGCCTTTGGGTGCTCTGACTGCGCCCAAACGAACGGAAGATCGGGGGAAGCGGCCACCGCCGCATGCGTCAATATGACGGCGTCGGGCGTCTTCTCCTGCTCCCCGCGATCGGGCGCCAGCTTAATGTGGCTACCCGAGTTGCCGCATCCGACCAGACGTCGATCGCCAGTCTACCCCCGGGTACATCAATGATCGGGAGACAGTGGTCAGTCATACTCGTGCGGTCGAAGCCAAGCGATAGCACCGGGGCACTCACCACATCCTTGATCGCGTTAGCGATCTCTCTCATCGCAGCCTCCGTCCCCAATTGTCTGGTGGGCTGGGGGATCTTGGCCTCGTACTTGGAAGGCGTGTCGAGAAAGTACTTTTCCATCGCTTTGGAAAGTCGAGGTTTGCCCATGTGGGCAAAGAGCTGTTGCTCCCTCGCTTCCGCCGTGGCCGACATCGACACAACGGGACTCGACCTCATCGGACTCGAGCGTGGCAAGGCATCGTCGAGGTCCGACATGCCTGACAGGCCTACGGCCTCGCGTGAACGACCTGCTCGCCCTGCTCGAGTCTTGTCGCGGATGATGGGCGCGCGTACCGGCGTTGATGGGGCGCGAGCCGACGAGCTGGGTAGGTGTGTCGGTAGCGATTGGGTGGCGGCGGGGGCGGGGGGCGCAAGTGTAGACGTGCCAACTCACGGGCCTGGCGCGCAATCTCTGCCGTTGACGCGCATCGATTCCGCGGCGTTGGGGCTGGGCTTTCATGGGTCCTCGCGCGTCTGAGGCGAAGTTCGTCCAACACGGCGCCGACTCGCACGCCAAAGTTCTAGCGCCGCCTCATCTTCAACCTCGACCGCAATGGCATCGAACTCTCTCACGGTGTCGAGCTAAAGCGCTGGTAGTTCTGACGCAGCTTCTACATCCGCCGACCCCCAGCTGCCTTCGACGTCTGACACGTACGACCAGGCGCCGCGAGGGACGCGCTTCCCTGCTGGCCACGACAGCGACTACAGCGACCGCAAATGCGCCCAGGAACGCGACCGCAAACTTGCCGTCGGGCCCTCTACCTCGGTATCGCACTCGTCGAGCCACTTCGACCTCATTACGACCGCGCCGGGAGGCGGCCTCGGCAGAGCGAGCAACAGCCAGAGCCGAAAGGATCTTCCAGGCGGTCCAGATGCACCAAAAACACTGTCCGGCCCTTGAGGCCTACTTCTTCGGCCATCCGACCGCTGAGGAGCTCGCTAACAAGATCTGGCCCAAGCAGTCCAACATTGGCACCGAAGAAGCGCTGGGCGAGGTTATAGCAGATGTCATCAACCAGGTGCGTCGACGCCTGGGCTACTCGATCGCTTGGCGGCGTGAGTTGCGAAATGTATGCCTCCGATGGCTGACGTCGTTTCTCACTCTTGGGCCTCAGACTGGAGACCGGCGACTGGTCGCCTGCAAGAACTCGACCCAGTACATCAGCGTCGCACCTGACCGCGTAAAGACGACCGATAAGACGGCCGACGTCGTGCTCTTGACCCACGCTGCGGTCGCGCACGACCCAACCCTCCCGAATGTATGGGCCCTTCCCAGTCACGCCGATCCGCAAGCCAAGGAAGCCGCCCCCGATGCGGATCTCGACACCAACGTGAACGGAACCGGCAAGGGCCAGCATCAGAACGATGAGGCCGAGGCCGTGGACGCCGACAACGATGGGTACGACAAGTACGACGAGGACGACAACGACGACGACGACGAAAACAAGACCGAGGCCAAGGTGGACCTGAACCGGGCCAAACGCTCCTTTACGCACGTGGCTGCCGTCGGCGAGACTAAAACGGACAACTCCAACGCCGAGAGCCAGTTGTTCAGACGTTTGTCGGCACTCCTTGCGACGCCGATTCGAGAATATGCGATCGGGTTTACCCTGCACGGCGACCGTCTCAAAGTCTACGTTATGACTTCTTGCGGCATGTTCTTCACCAAACACAGAACGGTCACCAAAGAAAATGGAGAGCTGTCGACCTTCTTGTACCGTCTCCTCAAACACAGTGATCGGCTTAACGGCGTTCTCCCCACCACGACCTCGCTCGACGACCGCTACGGCCCGTTCACGCTCTGCCCCGACTTCTTCCCGCCGGCGGCCTCCGAGTTCAGCGGGGGAGCAACGACAATGTCCAACGTCAAGATCGAGAAGCTTTTGTTCCGTCGACGAAGAGAGTGCGGCCGTGCGACATCGACATACGAGATCACCCTTGGTGAGGGCGCCAACGTCAGGACTCGCGCGATGACAATCACCTGGGTCGAGCAGTCGCGCAACTCGGACTTGGCCGAGATACGCAACCTGATTCAAAAAAAGAGACCCCGAGGGCTCGCTCCGCTGGTCGGCGTCTTTCGCACCGAATACAGGACCCTCCCCATGTTCCTACCCGGCGACGAATCCCTGAAAGGTGTCACCCCGCGGGCCAGGGAGGTCGTCGTTCACGAAGAGTGCTACAACTCACTCGCCACGCTCGAAAACACCAAGCAGCTCGCGCGCGCTCTCGAGGGTGCGATTGAGGGTGAGTGCTCAGAGCAGAGCGGGACAGCGCGCTGAAGGGTGTGCCTGCACTGACGACCCTTTCCGTGTACGATGTACGACTGCGCCCTTGCGTGACAGGGCATCGCCAGCTTTGGAATCACGGTTTCATCCACCGGGACGTGTCCTATGGCAACGTAATGGTGGACCAATACGGCAAAGGAATATTGATCGACTACAATCTGGCGGTGAAGAAGGCTCGAACGGCAGAAGAAGAGTGTCGCCTCAGCCGCTCGGTACGTTCTCGCGTCCGTGCTAGCCCTCAACACGTTCTTGGACTCACCCAACTCCTTCCCACCCTTCCCCTGTACCATGATCAACCACAGGGAACGCGACCCTATATCTCTCGACTCTTGCTCAGCCCCGCAACTGAGGGTGTGGTGCACGAGCGCTGGCACGACATCGAGTCCTTTTTTTATGTGGCGTCCCGCACGGCTTTTCAATCTGAGTCTGCCGGCCCGCCCCTTTTCGAGAAGCCGAAAGCCGAGCGTATCTGGAACGTGTGGAATGCCAAGGATCTCGACGATGCAGCAGGCAGGAAAAATGGGCTGTCTACGGAACACGGCTTCGAGGAGCTCCTGAACGCATGCGCATCTCATTGGTCTGGCGTGGAGAAGGTCCTGAGTGTCCTGCAGCAAAATTGCTCGCTGGATCAGTCTTTCGCAAGGGTGAGACCCATCAATACAGAGCCAGAACTTGCGTCGCTTTGGAACTCCGGTCAGATGTCGTATGAACACGTCCAGGCGGCTTTGAAGGCACTTTGCGAGTAGAACCGTGCTCGACATCCGCGTTCCTGTTTTGCATTTCTATGGACGAATGTGACTGTAATACTAGACTTCGTACTGCGCGTTATGATCAAACTCCTAGATCCTGCATGCGCAGACCAATCGACATCATCCTGCCGAACCCGATACAATCGACGACAGGAGTGGGGCGAGCTTCGGTGGGATTACGACGGCCCGGCTATAACGAAAGCAAGCCTCCAGTGACCAGACAGGAGCACCGAAGCTTCAGTAGTGTTTTTCAACCTGTTTATATGCGCACTTTTCAAATACCAAATACCAAATCCCCCCCGCCAGCTGCCCGCCAGCTCTGCGCGCGCTGTCGAGCGCGGCAAAGATGCTTGGCCGAGCGCCCTCTGGTATTTGAGAGGGCGGCGGCCCCCGCTGCCTTCGGCCACTGAGAGCGCTCGCGATCTCCAAGATGGAAAACGATCGAATGGGATTCATCACGACACACCATACATCCATCATCGGAGCGCTATTCGGGCTGGCGAAGCCATAGACCGTCCACACCATCTCGTGTTCGAGCGCTCACCCGGAGATGATGACGGTCAGCGATCATGGAAGTTGGGCTTCATATGATCATTGGACAATGTGCGTTGGGGTTCACACGATGATGTGAAAATATGTTCGGGTTGACGTGCATTACATCACAAACCGGCCTTTCCATGTACCCGTGCGTTCTTTCATCATGTTCCAACACCGTCCACGGACAGCACCATCACAATCTTCATATCGATCATGTCAGCGGTTAGCGCCACGCGGTCCGAGTCGAATCGGTCGAATTGAAATGTATCGACTGGCGTATCGGGTCGCGTTCAAACACGGTGTCAGAGAGGTAGAGCCGTCGATGTTAGAAGTATCGTCGAGTTGAAGCTCGAGTTGACCGGACGAGTTGGAGTGGCAATTTGGGCAAGGTGGGCACATCGAGGCGGACACATGTCAGTTGGGGCTTGATCGTCCATCAAGTATGGCCGAAGCAAGTTGCCTGGGAGATGGACGGGTCCAGCTGATCATCGATCGTCGGAGTGCCGAACGGTCCGAGTCGAGACGACGCTGCTCGATGAAGTGCCTCGAGTGCCGAGCCAGCCGAAAACAGCGCTGAAGAGTCAAGCTGATCGCAAGGAAATGACGGACTTCGGGTCGGGAGAAGTCGTATTCGCGATGGCAGTATCGAACCAGAAGCTCGTGGAATCGGGTGTGAGCGATGATTGAGCAAATCGGTGGGAAGCTGACGATGGGTGACCTGCGATTTGGATCTTGCGCGCCAGGGATGTCGGGCAATGCTGTGGAACACAGATGAGCGTTTGAAGTAGTTTCAGTATTGATGGGACTTGCGGAGAGGATGCCTGGGTTGGAGAGGAGAGCATACCAGACTCGGGACCTGGTTGATCGAGCTAATGCGCCGGTGTGGATGCGAAGATCACGGGGGAGTGTCGAGCTGGGGGCGGCGACACAGATCAAGACGAGCTGAGGTCAAGCGTGGCGATAGGTGAACTTGCCAGATGAGTCGAGAATGGGGCGATCCTGGGGTTGGCGCTCACGGCGAGTAGGTCAGTTGATGACAGTGAGTCCATGGCGATCGAGCACGAGTGCGGTGGAAGGTTGATGGTCGAGGTGGTCGAGGCGGCCGTCACGAGGGGCGAGCAGACTGTTACTTCGCACGTTGTGGTGATGAGATGGGCACGGGCAGGGGGAGACCGAGCTTTGAAGGTTTGTCGGTTCGGTCGGTCGACCGGTGGATCGGATTGAAAGTCGGTGATGGGTGCGGATGGGCATCGGTCAAATATTCGCCGAGTCGAGCAACAGATGTTCCGACAACCCCCGAGCTTGCGGCGTCAATGAGACTCTTCGATTCGATCAAGAAAGAGATGTGACAGCGAGTGACTGCATTCGTGTGATTGGCTGACGTTGACGACGCGAGTGAACAATGTGGGGGTGGCGGAGGAAATCGTCACTGGTCGAAAGGGGTGTTCAGGGTGCGGCGATGTGGGTCGAGTAACATGTGCATCAATTCGAGACCTCAGGAAAGCTGAGCATCTCTTCGATGGTGCTGATGAGGGATGCGCAAAGTATGGTCGTACATGTTACAGACCGGTTCGGTGCAAAGCTCGGATGCCAGCGAGTCGGTCAATGTCGAACGCGCGAGTTGAACTAGAGTGGTGAGCAGCAGAAACCAACAACAATGAGGTGAGCGAATGCAGTTCCCGTTGAATACTATCTGAATGAAGAGCTCACCACACTCATCGGTCGAGCAGCGAGTGCGATCAGGATGACCGAGCCCGTGTCCGACCGAGGACGCTCGAGCGATGCATCGACGTAGTTAGGACGCTGCTGAAAGTGACGACGGCCTCTCAGACAAGAGCTGCCCATCGTATCGTGCCGAAAATGACCAGGTTGGAGTCGTTGATAGTCGTGTCGTGCGACGTCGCACCGCCCGCGTGAACCCGCACAAAGGCACACGTCGAGCGCCCGTCGAGAGTGATCGAGCTGCATCTTGCCGATTGGGCGATGTAGAGATAGCGTTGTTCCGTAGAGGTGTGGTGTAGTGGGATCAGAGCCGAGTCGAGTCAAGTCGGATCAGGTGGGCGAGTGGGGAGAGGCAAAGGAGCCGTGTCGCGCGCGCGCCAAAGTCGTCGAGGCCACAACGCACCTAGCGTGATTGAGTATATTCGAAAGCACGATGCAGGATAGCACAAATTAGGCGTATCGTAATTGTGAATATGTCGCAATAAACCTATCGCCGTCTACAAGTCCTCGAGTCGGCCGAGCCTCACCCGCGGCGAACGGCCAAGCCCGAAACGGATTTCGATCGTTGGCTGTCGCGTCGACGCGTCGACGCGTCTGCCGCTCGGCGCCGACCGCCTGTGGTCGCAATACGACCGAGCATTGAGCAAGAAGGGATGCTATTCCACCCACCTTATTTATGGTACTGTGCCGTTCCACATGATTGATGGTCGACAGGTCATTGAGTCATTGGGCCCGTCAACGACTGCGTATCGTTCAACCGCGACGACTACGTATCGTTCAACCGCGGCCCAGGCCGCCCAGCTTTTGAGGCCGGGAGACCAGCCGAAGTGACGCGCGCGGCAAGCCACCTTCGATCGGCCGCCGCGCGCCCGCAAAACGCTCGGAACGCGTTTTCGACGACTCTTGAGCAACTTTTGGAGCATGTAGAACAACTTTTGGTGATATTTCTGGGTGAAGCCGACGTCTGCTAGAAGAGGGTGTAAAATTTCGACAAAAACTTCAGAAAAGAGCGTTCTTCCACATGGGCCTCGGGCTGGCATGGGCTTCCGGGCGCGCTTTCGGCCGCAGGCGCGCGGAGTCCAGAGTTGGGAGTTGCGGAATGCTTATTCATGTCAGGTAATTGACACGTCTCGACCAGTCTCGACCTTTCGCAAAGACCTTTCGCAACAAAGTGAAAGTCGCTTCAACTCTTGCTCTCCCTCACCCTCCTCCCACTCCCTGCTCGTATTCAAGACTTGCCCCGTGACCCATCACGCGTCGAGTCCTTGTCCTAGTGAGTTGGCCTATAATTTATAATGGACCGAGCTTGGCCTTCTGACTTGTATGACTGACGCCACTGGCCCACGCTCGAATTGGGGCCGTTGCAGTGACCGCCCGCGCCGACACCAACCCCGCGCGCCCGAGCGCCGCCGCGTCGACCGTGCCAGTGCGCAGGAGCGCGCGCCTCGCCGCTCAAGGTCCTACCTCGGCCTCAACCTCAACCTCGACCTCGACCCGGCCCTCGACCCCGCCCTCGACCTCAGTCGCGACAAATTCGGGCCCGACATCGAGCACAAGCGCAAGCTCAAGCGCAAACCCCAACCTATACGACTGTGCCCCACTCAGCGCCGCGCTCCCTCCCGTCGGTTCGTCGTCGACCCCCTTACGACAGCAGCCTGCCCCCGCCGCCACCCAATCGCTACCGACACACCTACCCAGCTCGTCGGCTCGCGCCCCATCAACGCCGGTACGCGCGCCCATCATCCGCGACAAGACTCGAGCAGGGCGAGCAGGTCGTTCACGCGAGGCCGTAGGCCTGTCAGGCATGTCGGACCTCGACGATGCCTTGCCACGCTCGAGTCCGATGAGGTCGAGTCCCGTTGTGTCGATGTCGGCCACGGCGGAAGCGAGGGAGCAACAGCTCTTTGCCCACATGGGCAAACCTCGACTTTCCAAAGCGATGGAAAAGTACTTTCTCGACACGCCTTCCAAGTACGAGGCCAAGATCCCCCAGCCCACCAGACAATTGGGGACGGAGGCTGCGATGAGAGAGATCGCTAACGCGATCAAGGATGTGGTGAGTGCCCCGGTGCTATCGCTTGGCTTCGACCGCACGAGTATGACTGACCACTGTCTCCCGATCATTGATGTACCCGGGGGTAGACTGGCGATCGACGTCTGGTCGGATGCGGCAACTCGGGTAGCCACATTAAGCTGGCGCCCGATCGCGGGGAGCAGGAGAAGACGCCCGACGCCGTCATATTGACGCATGCGGCGGTGGCCGCTTCCCCCGATCTTCCGTTCGTTTGGGCGCAGTCAGAGCACCCAAAGGCGATGAAAGGCACGCCCCCGTCGCCTCAACGCGCATACTCGCAGATTGCAGTGGCGATTGAGGTGAAAGAGAGCGACACGAAGAGCGCAGAAGCGCGTAACCAAGTGCTTAGGCGGCTACACATGATCTGCACGACCGCACTCCGCGCCCACGCGATCGGGGTCACCCTTTGCGGGGACGTACTTCAAGTCTACCTCGTCAACGCGTGTGGGGTGTTCACGACGAGCGCCCGCAAGTGCGGTCAGGAAGCCGTGCTGCTCCGGCGCGTGCTGTCACACCTCATCGAACTCGACGACAGCGGGCTCGGGATGCTGGCCTCGACGAACGAGGTCGACGATGGTTTCGGCAATTTTGTCGTCTCGGACAAGTTTCTCCCACCCCGCGCCCACGACTTCGAGTCCGAGCTCGGCGATATCTCAGATCTCGAGATCCAGGAGCTCCTCTTCCGACGCCGAAGCTGCTTGGGTCGCGCAACTTCCGCTTTTCGCGTCACCGCAAGACACGCGCCTGTCGACCCCACGTCATACACCTCGCCTACCCCTGCCGCCGAGTACGCTATGACAGTCGCATGGGTCGAGCAATCCCGCCTCGACGATGCGATTGCCCTACGTCGCAAGATGCACGCTGCGTCGCGTATCGACACCGAGGGTTTAAGCCTTAGCGCCGGCATCTACCGGGACGACTTCCGCACGCTTCCAACTTTCCTCGGTGATGATGAAAGCTTCGATGATATCGGGCCCCGGGCACTCGAGGTGGTCTTCCACCGACAGTGTTATCGGCCCCTCAACACGGCGACCACGACCAGGGAACTCGCCCAGGCCGTACTTGGAGTCGTCAAAGGTGAGCACGGGAATCAACTGGGCGGCCTTGCGTTTGCGCTCCCTAGCCGACACGCCTATTCCCATGACAATGCAGGACACCGAAACCTCTACAAGCTGGGGTATATGCACCGGGATATCTCGTACGGTAACGCCGTCATCGACCGCGACGGTGTCGGCGCCCTCATCGATTATCACCTCGCCGTCCCGCATGATCGACCTTGCACCGAGCTGCACCACAGAATACGATCCGTGCGTCCTCCCCTCTGTATGTGTCTCCGAATGAAGCTTCTGACCAGCACTAACCTTTGGACTATACGACGTCTGACAGGGCACCTGGCCCTACCTCGCCTGCTCGATCCTCGCCCAGCCACAACAGCCGCTCGGTGTCGTCCACGAACGGTGGCACGACATCGAGTCGCTCTTTTACGTCATAATGGAAGTCTCGTTCCGCGAGCCGTACCAGGGCAACACTGAAGAGCTTGTCATGACGCCAAAGGGTCAGACTACTTGGGAGGACTGGAACGAACCATCTGCGCGCAGAGCCTATGTCTTCAAAGTTGTGCTTCGCAAGGACGAGGCATACGAATCTGTACTCGAAGGCTGCGCACATCGATGGACGAACATCAAGCAACTGGTCGATATCTTGCGACACCATTGTGGTCTTGATAACCAGTTCAATAATTTCAAGTTGGCTGCGGAAGAGGCCAAGCTGGGGGAGTTGTGGGGTCCATCCAAGGCGACGTCGCACGAGTCCATCATCTCGGACATTGAGCAGCTGCTTCCCTTGCTCTGAAGTGACCACCTTTGCGCTGAGCTTAAATATAGTTGCTCGTTGTTAGTTCAGAATATTGCAATAGATACCCCAGGTCAATTTCCGTCCGTTCCAGTATAATTCCAGGCTGGAAATAGGACTGCGCCAGTGGTGCCTTCATTCGGCTCGACTGCGCAGAGTTTTTGGGCTAAGCCGTAGTCTGGGATGGCCGTACGTCATTCAGGCTTCGTTCATAGAAAGTTTCTTCTGAAAATCAAGGTTGTTGTCATACCATGTGAAAAAACGCGTAGCCTTGAGCCAACCAAATGAAAACTAAAGCCCCGCCTCAGAATCCTGTCTCTGATCTCACTGACCCTGCAGAGGGCCGAGCCAACTTTTACCTAGTAGGTCAAGTGTGAGGACGGTCACGTTCAAGATACGCAGCGCTCGAACGAGACCCCATCATCACCAACTATTCATGCTTATGCTCTTTCGCAACATGACCGACTCCCAAAGTCCGTTGATCTCTAGATGCGCTGAGAACTCGGTGGGCAACTGGGCAGGGTATTCGATGAGCTTAGCTCGGGGGGCGCGACGCGCCCATAACCCTGCGTAAATGCCGTAAATGAACGTCGTTGCGAGCTCCGCCGCGGTGCACCGCCCGCACCTCCCGGACCTTGGGTGAAAAGAAAAGATCGGCGCGCGCGCGCGTCTGAGAACCTTATTTCATGGAGGCGTTTTGTCGTGCGATCCATTATATGCAGATGTAGATAGATAGAAAGATAAGTTCCCAGCTCCCAGTTACAAAACCTAAGCTACAAAATGTCAAGTGATTGCTTTTCCAGTGCAATCTAAAGGCCCTCCGGCGAGAGGTCACGCCGAAGGCCGCTGAAATTAGGCTAAGATTGTGTCGAGATTTGCAAATGGTCCCAGAACCTCGACTTTCACAAAGGCGCCTCGACCAGATTCAGGATTCTGGGTCCTAAACCGGTCCAAATCGCGCACGCGCCTAGAAATGATTTCGGCCCAGCTGCAGAGTACTGCAGCAGACTGCAGCGCGACAGAGCGCGACGGACTGCGATGGCGGAAGGCGACCTGCATCCCTTCCTTTGACCAGCCACTGCAGTACATCTTCGCGCTCCCCCCATCCACCATTCTTCGTCCTGAACCACAGAGCTCCAAGTGGATCGACACTCGAGTCTCAACAGACTGCACCAACAGTGAGTCAGAATGCCCTCCTACTGTTCGTTCCGCGTGGTCTGGCTGCTCAGTGTTGACCCAACATTGACCCATGGACTGGACCCGATGGCAATTGCAGTGCCTAGTCAGGACGCCCGGCGCTCGGGCCAAGCCGTCTCAGGCGAGGTGTCGTCGGGGAGACCAGCCGAAGTGACGCGCGCGGCAAGCCACTCTCGATCGGCCGCCACGCGCCCGCAAACGCTCGGAACGCGTTTTCGACGACTCTTGAGCAACTTTTGAAGCATGTAGAACAACTTTTGGTGATATTTTGAGGCGCATGTGTAAAGCCGACATCTTTGGGCTAAAAGAGGGTGTAAAAATGCGACAAGCACTTCAATAAAGAGTGTTCTTCCACATGGTCCTCTGGCTGGCTTTCGGAGTCCTCGCGGGGGGAGTATACGGCGCTGATCACAACGACTACAAGAAGCTACCCTCTTGGTTATGAGCTGATATATCAAGTATTACAGAAGTCGAGAATCCCGAGGACAGATGTTTCTCACTCTCACAGCACTCGAATATAAAACCCTGGTCGATACGTGCGGTGCTAAATTGTGAGGTTGATGCAGTATTTTCATCGGGACCCGGCCGGCATCCTCCGACTGAGATCACAAAGCCAAACTGACACCGCAGCACACATGATCTAGGCCGATCTGGTCCTTTCGAACGGGTCACTGCTGCAAGCCATATGCCTCGAATTCTGGCATATTTATTGTATCACTACGGTTGAGAGACTTAGAACACGATGACCACTGGGGTGAGGTCAATTTCCACTTCTGATCAGGAGTTGAAAGATCGCACAAGGACTCGGGGATCCTCTCGATCGCGCAAACTCGGCTCCTTTTATTTTTTCGCTGGTCGATCGGATAGTGATCCTCCGACGCTCCGCAACGCACTGTCAAATTAAAAGATCTCCACGTTGGGGAAGAATTGATGTCGTACTTTGCAGTGTTAAAGCATACTTTCAGTCAGGATCGTCGGCCGGGTGAGGGATGCGGGTCGCACAGGTTCGACCAGGCTTAGCGTGAAAGCTGGAAACAATTTGGTGTCGAACCACGGCATGCGGCCCCAAGCAGCTCTCCTACACACACAAGTCAAGTGCTAGAGTCCGAAAGAGCCTATAGAAGAAAACTAGGGATGCAACTACAAGGTTGAAGCCAACTCCGAATGGACCACGGCAGCATGCCATCAGCTCGGTCGGCGTGACTCGGAGCGGCGACTCGGAGGAGTACAATCGATCCAGTGACTCTGCAGAAATCACTGCAACGTGCTCAGGCATCCAGTTTTTATTGCGTTCAGCAGTCAGTAGTCCAGTTCTCATGTTGGATTCAATACAAGAACACTCCGTTCAGGTCCTGCCCAGAAGCACCAAATCGGAGGCCGCAGGAAAACCCGGCAAGGATGGGTCAAGAAGATCAGATACGCACATATGAGCTCAAAGACCAAATGCCATTGCATCAAGGAGCACCTACTGACATATGTGTACGTCAGATATGTAGGGAAAGGAGGAACGTTGCTCGCAAAGAGTCAAGGTGGTCCTTCGTTCTCAATCTCGAGGAGAGCGGACAGGGCGTGGGTGGCCCAGAAGAGTTCGGATGGTTGGAGAAGCCTCCTCACACAACTCATCGGCGAATGTCAAGTCTTGGGTGGCGAAGGCAGCAGCGGCAAAGATGAGAGCCTGCATGCTCATTGACGAGCGATGATCGGTCCCACCAAGTTGGGTTGAGGTCCGGGTCGATGGAGAGGAGATCAAAGTCGAGCAGACCAAGTCCCGCCGAAGAAGTCTGAATCCTCAATTGGAAGAGACGATGATCATTCATCCATGAGAGCGAGAAACGGTTTAGAGCGAGTCGAAGTCTAAAGAGTCGATCTAAGCGCAGGCCGGAATCTAAGACCTGGTGGAGCAAATGAAAAGTCGTACATAAGCAAGAGTGCACATACTTGCAACGCAAGGTGTGGAGGAAGATAAGGCCCTTAGGTTGAAGGCACGCACTGACCTTTCGGACACGTGCTCGCTTAGTAGATGCCAAACGAGTTTGTCGACACCAAGCGAGGTGAGTGCAAGAAGAAGCGAAGCGAGAAGAGATGGAACACCGTGCGACGCTGAGCGCAGTCCACGACCAAATGACCAAGCTTACTGCCGCGTGTATGATCGTGCAACTCGCATATGTGGGATGCTGAACGCACGTATCAAGCTGGTCGAGCGAATCGCCGAGATCGATTGAGAGTGCGAATGATCGTCACGGTCCAACGCAGAAGGGTGTGGAGAAGCCCGAGTCGTGGCTGTATGATCCAGCGTGTGCACCGTAGGATCGAGTTCGAGTAAGATATGAAGCAATGAGGTGGTGTTGTGTGGCAAATCTCGAGAGGTCAATGAGATCAAAGACAAGATTTTGGTGCGGGGCTATTCATTTCGTTGGTTCAAGGCCACGCGTTTTGATACAGGGGACAGGACAATAAACCTGATACATTTCCAAAAACAACACTCTTATGAGCAAAACGTGAATGATGTAAGGGCCCTCCCAGATTACAACTTAGGCCAGAAACTCTGCACAGTCGAGCCGAATGAAGGCACCGCTGGCGCAGTCCTATTTCCAGCCTGGAATTATACTGGAACGGACGGAAAGTGACCTTGGGTATCTATTGCAATAATCGGATCTAAAAACGAGCAACTATATTTAAGCTCAGCGCAAAGGTGGTCACTTCAGAGCAAGGGAAGCAGCTGCTCAATGTCCGAGATGATGGACTCGTGCGACGTCGCCTTGGATGGACCCCACAACTCCCCCAGCTTGGCCTCTTCCGCAGCCAACTTGAAATTATTGAACTGGTTATCAAGACCACAATGGTGTCGCAAGATATCGACCAGTTGCTTGATGTTCGTCCATCGATGTGCGCAGCCTTCGAGTACAGATTCGTATGCCTCGTCCTTGCGAAGCCTATCTTTGAAGACATAGGCTCTGCGCGCAGATGGTTCGTTCCAGTCCTCCCAAGTAGTCTGACCCTTTGGCGTCATGACAAGCTCTTCAGTGTTGCCCTGGTACGGCTCGCGGAACGAGACTTCCATTATGACGTAAAAGAGCGACTCGATGTCGTGCCACCGTTCGTGGACGACACCGAGCGGCTGTTGTGGCTGGGCGAGGATCGAGCAGGCGAGGTAGGGCCAGGTGCCCTGTCAGACGTCGTATAGTCCAAAGGTTAGTGCTGGTCAGAAGCTTCATTCGGAGACACATACAGAGGGGAGGACGCACGGATCGTATTCTGTGGTGCAGCTCGGTGCAAGGTCGATCATGCGGGACGGCGAGGTGATAATCGATGAGGGCGCCGACACCGTCGCGGTCGATGACGGCGTTACCGTACGAGATATCCCGGTGCATATACCCCAGCTTGTAGAGGTTTCGGTGTCCTGCATTGTCATGGGAATAGGCGTGTCGGCTAGGGAGCGCAAACGCAAGGCCGCCCAGTTGATTCCCGTGCTCACCTTTGACGACTCCAAGTACGGCCTGGGCGAGTTCCCTGGTCGTGGTCGCCGTGTTGAGGGGCCGATAACACTGTCGGTGGAAGACCACCTCGAGTGCCCGGGGCCCGATATCATCGAAGCTTTCATCATCACCGAGGAAAGTTGGAAGCGTGCGGAAGTCGTCCCGGTAGATGCCGGCGCTAAGGCTTAAACCCTCGGTGTCGATACGCGACGCAGCGTGCATCTTGCGACGTAGGGCAATCGCATCGTCGAGGCGGGATTGCTCGACCCATGCGACTGTCATAGCGTACTCGGCGGCAGGGGTAGGCGAGGTGTATGACGTGGGGTCGACAGGCGCGTGTCTTGCGGTGACGCGAAAAGCGGAAGTTGCGCGACCCAAGCAGCTTCGGCGTCGGAAGAGGAGCTCCTGGATCTCGAGATCTGAGATATCGCCGAGCTCGGACTCGAAGTCGTGGGCGCGGGGTGGGAGAAACTTGTCCGAGACGACAAAATTGCCGAAACCATCGTCGACCTCGTTCGTCGAGGCCAGCATCCCGAGCCCGCTGTCGTCGAGTTCGATGAGGTGTGACAGCACGCGCCGGAGCAGCACGGCTTCCTGACCGCACTTGCGGGCGCTCGTCGTGAACACCCCACACGCGTTGACGAGGTAGACTTGAAGTACGTCCCCGCAAAGGGTGACCCCGATCGCGTGGGCGCGGAGTGCGGTCGTGCAGATCATGTGTAGCCGCCTAAGCACTTGGTTACGCGCTTCTGCGCTCTTCGTGTCGCTCTCTTTCACCTCAATCGCCACTGCAATCTGCGAGTATGCGCGTTGAGGCGACGGGGGCGTGCCTTTCATCGCCTTTGGGTGCTCTGACTGCGCCCAAACGAACGGAAGATCGGGGGAAGCGGCCACCGCCGCATGCGTCAATATGACGGCGTCGGGCGTCTTCTCCTGCTCCCCGCGATCGGGCGCCAGCTTAATGTGGCTACCCGAGTTGCCGCATCCGACCAGACGTCGATCGCCAGTCTACCCCCGGGTACATCAATGATCGGGAGACAGTGGTCAGTCATACTCGTGCGGTCGAAGCCAAGCGATAGCACCGGGGCACTCACCACATCCTTGATCGCGTTAGCGATCTCTCTCATCGCAGCCTCCGTCCCCAATTGTCTGGTGGGCTGGGGGATCTTGGCCTCGTACTTGGAAGGCGTGTCGAGAAAGTACTTTTCCATCGCTTTGGAAAGTCGAGGTTTGCCCATGTGGGCAAAGAGCTGTTGCTCCCTCGCTTCCGCCGTGGCCGACATCGACACAACGGGACTCGACCTCATCGGACTCGAGCGTGGCAAGGCATCGTCGAGGTCCGACATGCCTGACAGGCCTACGGCCTCGCGTGAACGACCTGCTCGCCCTGCTCGAGTCTTGTCGCGGATGATGGGCGCGCGTACCGGCGTTGATGGGGCGCGAGCCGACGAGCTGGGTAGGTGTGTCGGTAGCGATTGGGTGGCGGCGGGGGCAGGCTGCTGTCGTAAGGGGGTCGACGACGAACCGACGGGAGGGAGCGCGGCGCTGAGTGGGGCACAGTCGTATAGGTTGGGGTTTGCGCTTGAGCTTGCGCTTGTGCTCGATGTCGGGCCCGAATTTGTCGCGACTGAGGTCGAGGGCGGGGTCGAGGGCCGGGTCGAGGTCGAGGTTGAGGTTGAGGCCGAGGTAGGACCTTGAGCGGCGAGGCGCGCGCTCCTGCGCACTGGCACGGTCGACGCGGCGGCGCTCGGGCGCGCGGGGTTGGTGTCGGCGCGGGCGGTCACTGCAACGGCCCCAATTCGAGCGTGGGCCAGTGGCGTCAGTCATACAAGTCAGAAGGCCAAGCTCGGTCCATTATAAATTATAGGCCAACTCACTAGGACAAGGACTCGACGCGTGATGGGTCACGGGGCAAGTCTTGAATACGAGCAGGGAGTGGGAGGAGGGTGAGGGAGAGCAAGAGTTGAAGCGACTTTCACTTTGTTGCGAAAGGTCTTTGCGAAAGGTCGAGACTGGTCGAGACGTGTCAATTACCTGACATGAATAAGCATTCCGCAACTCCCAACTCTGGACTCCGCGCGCCTGCGGCCGAAAGCGCGCCCGGAAGCCCATGCCAGCCCGAGGCCCATGTGGAAGAACGCTCTTTTCTGAAGTTTTTGTCGAAATTTTACACCCTCTTCTAGCAGACGTCGGCTTCACCCAGAAATATCACCAAAAGTTGTTCTACATGCTCCAAAAGTTGCTCAAGAGTCGTCGAAAACGCGTTCCGAGCGTTTTGCGGGCGCGCGGCGGCCGATCGAAGGTGGCTTGCCGCGCGCGTCACTTCGGCTGGTCTCCCGGCCTCAAAAGCTGGGCGGCCTGGGCCGCGGTTGAACGATACGTAGTCGTCGCGGTTGAACGATACGCAGTCGTTGACGGGCCCAATGACTCAATGACCTGTCGACCATCAATCATGTGGAACGGCACAGTACCATAAATAAGGTGGGTGGAATAGCATCCCTTCTTGCTCAATGCTCGGTCGTATTGCGACCACAGGCGGTCGGCGCCGAGCGGCAGACGCGTCGACGCGTCGACGCGACAGCCAACGATCGAAATCCGTTTCGGGCTTGGCCGTTCGCCGCGGGTGAGGCTCGGCCGACTCGAGGACTTGTAGACGGCGATAGGTTTATTGCGACATATTCACAATTACGATACGCCTAATTTGTGCTATCCTGCATCGTGCTTTCGAATATACTCAATCACGCTAGGTGCGTTGTGGCCTCGACGACTTTGGCGCGCGCGCGACACGGCTCCTTTGCCTCTCCCCACTCGCCCACCTGATCCGACTTGACTCGACTCGGCTCTGATCCCACTACACCACACCTCTACGGAACAACGCTATCTCTACATCGCCCAATCGGCAAGATGCAGCTCGATCACTCTCGACGGGCGCTCGACGTGTGCCTTTGTGCGGGTTCACGCGGGCGGTGCGACGTCGCACGACACGACTATCAACGACTCCAACCTGGTCATTTTCGGCACGATACGATGGGCAGCTCTTGTCTGAGAGGCCGTCGTCACTTTCAGCAGCGTCCTAACTACGTCGATGCATCGCTCGAGCGTCCTCGGTCGGACACGGGCTCGGTCATCCTGATCGCACTCGCTGCTCGACCGATGAGTGTGGTGAGCTCTTCATTCAGATAGTATTCAACGGGAACTGCATTCGCTCACCTCATTGTTGTTGGTTTCTGCTGCTCACCACTCTAGTTCAACTCGCGCGTTCGACATTGACCGACTCGCTGGCATCCGAGCTTTGCACCGAACCGGTCTGTAACATGTACGACCATACTTTGCGCATCCCTCATCAGCACCATCGAAGAGATGCTCAGCTTTCCTGAGGTCTCGAATTGATGCACATGTTACTCGACCCACATCGCCGCACCCTGAACACCCCTTTCGACCAGTGACGATTTCCTCCGCCACCCCCACATTGTTCACTCGCGTCGTCAACGTCAGCCAATCACACGAATGCAGTCACTCGCTGTCACATCTCTTTCTTGATCGAATCGAAGAGTCTCATTGACGCCGCAAGCTCGGGGGTTGTCGGAACATCTGTTGCTCGACTCGGCGAATATTTGACCGATGCCCATCCGCACCCATCACCGACTTTCAATCCGATCCACCGGTCGACCGACCGAACCGACAAACCTTCAAAGCTCGGTCTCCCCCTGCCCGTGCCCATCTCATCACCACAACGTGCGAAGTAACAGTCTGCTCGCCCCTCGTGACGGCCGCCTCGACCACCTCGACCATCAACCTTCCACCGCACTCGTGCTCGATCGCCATGGACTCACTGTCATCAACTGACCTACTCGCCGTGAGCGCCAACCCCAGGATCGCCCCATTCTCGACTCATCTGGCAAGTTCACCTATCGCCACGCTTGACCTCAGCTCGTCTTGATCTGTGTCGCCGCCCCCAGCTCGACACTCCCCCGTGATCTTCGCATCCACACCGGCGCATTAGCTCGATCAACCAGGTCCCGAGTCTGGTATGCTCTCCTCTCCAACCCAGGCATCCTCTCCGCAAGTCCCATCAATACTGAAACTACTTCAAACGCTCATCTGTGTTCCACAGCATTGCCCGACATCCCTGGCGCGCAAGATCCAAATCGCAGGTCACCCATCGTCAGCTTCCCACCGATTTGCTCAATCATCGCTCACACCCGATTCCACGAGCTTCTGGTTCGATACTGCCATCGCGAATACGACTTCTCCCGACCCGAAGTCCGTCATTTCCTTGCGATCAGCTTGACTCTTCAGCGCTGTTTTCGGCTGGCTCGGCACTCGAGGCACTTCATCGAGCAGCGTCGTCTCGACTCGGACCGTTCGGCACTCCGACGATCGATGATCAGCTGGACCCGTCCATCTCCCAGGCAACTTGCTTCGGCCATACTTGATGGACGATCAAGCCCCAACTGACATGTGTCCGCCTCGATGTGCCCACCTTGCCCAAATTGCCACTCCAACTCGTCCGGTCAACTCGAGCTTCAACTCGACGATACTTCTAACATCGACGGCTCTACCTCTCTGACACCGTGTTTGAACGCGACCCGATACGCCAGTCGATACATTTCAATTCGACCGATTCGACTCGGACCGCGTGGCGCTAACCGCTGACATGATCGATATGAAGATTGTGATGGTGCTGTCCGTGGACGGTGTTGGAA
Source organism: Microbotryum silenes-acaulis (assembly GCA_003665825.1). NCBI lineage: Eukaryota > Fungi > Basidiomycota > Microbotryomycetes > Microbotryales > Microbotryaceae > Microbotryum > Microbotryum silenes-acaulis. The sequence continues at coordinate 1,315,769 of QPFY01000009.1, forward strand.
CATGATGAAAGAACGCACGGGTACATGGAAAGGCCGGTTTGTGATGTAATGCACGTCAACCCGAACATATTTTCACATCATCGTGTGAACCCCAACGCACATTGTCCAATGATCATATGAAGCCCAACTTCCATGATCGCTGACCGTCATCATCTCCGGGTGAGCGCTCGAACACGAGATGGTGTGGACGGTCTATGGCTTCGCCAGCCCGAATAGCGCTCCGATGATGGATGTATGGTGTGTCGTGATGAATCCCATTCGATCGTTTTCCATCTTGGAGATCGCGAGCGCTCTCAGTGGCCGAAGGCAGCGGGGGCCGCCGCCCTCTCAAATACCAGAGGGCGCTCGGCCAAGCATCTTTGCAAGGATCGCGCTCGACAGCGCGCGCAGAGCTGGCGGGCAGCTGGCGGGGGGATTTGGTATTTGGTATTTGAAAAGTGCGCATATAAACAGGTTGAAAAACACTACTGAAGCTTCGGTGCTCCTGTCTGGTCACTGGAGGCTTGCTTTCGTTATAGCCGGGCCGTCGTAATCCCACCGAAGCTCGCCCCACTCCTGTCGTCGATTGTATCGGGTTCGGCAGGATGATGTCGATTGGTCTGCGCATGCAGGATCTAGGAGTTTGATCATAACGCGCAGTACGAAGTCTAGTATTACAGTCACATTCGTCCATAGAAATGCAAAACAGGAACGCGGATGTCGAGCACGGTTCTACTCGCAAAGTGCCTTCAAAGCCGCCTGGACGTGTTCATACGACATCTGACCGGAGTTCCAAAGCGACGCAAGTTCTGGCTCTGTATTGATGGGTCTCACCCTTGCGAAAGACTGATCCAGCGAGCAATTTTGCTGCAGGACACTCAGGACCTTCTCCACGCCAGACCAATGAGATGCGCATGCGTTCAGGAGCTCCTCGAAGCCGTGTTCCGTAGACAGCCCATTTTTCCTGCCTGCTGCATCGTCGAGATCCTTGGCATTCCACACGTTCCAGATACGCTCGGCTTTCGGCTTCTCGAAAAGGGGCGGGCCGGCAGACTCAGATTGAAAAGCCGTGCGGGACGCCACATAAAAAAAGGACTCGATGTCGTGCCAGCGCTCGTGCACCACACCCTCAGTTGCGGGGCTGAGCAAGAGTCGAGAGATATAGGGTCGCGTTCCCTGTGGTTGATCATGGTACAGGGGAAGGGTGGGAAGGAGTTGGGTGAGTCCAAGAACGTGTTGAGGGCTAGCACGGACGCGAGAACGTACCGAGCGGCTGAGGCGACACTCTTCTTCTGCCGTTCGAGCCTTCTTCACCGCCAGATTGTAGTCGATCAATATTCCTTTGCCGTATTGGTCCACCATTACGTTGCCATAGGACACGTCCCGGTGGATGAAACCGTGATTCCAAAGCTGGCGATGCCCTGTCACGCAAGGGCGCAGTCGTACATCGTACACGGAAAGGGTCGTCAGTGCAGGCACACCCTTCAGCGCGCTGTCCCGCTCTGCTCTGAGCACTCACCCTCAATCGCACCCTCGAGAGCGCGCGCGAGCTGCTTGGTGTTTTCGAGCGTGGCGAGTGAGTTGTAGCACTCTTCGTGAACGACGACCTCCCTGGCCCGCGGGGTGACACCTTTCAGGGATTCGTCGCCGGGTAGGAACATGGGGAGGGTCCTGTATTCGGTGCGAAAGACGCCGACCAGCGGAGCGAGCCCTCGGGGTCTCTTTTTTTGAATCAGGTTGCGTATCTCGGCCAAGTCCGAGTTGCGCGACTGCTCGACCCAGGTGATTGTCATCGCGCGAGTCCTGACGTTGGCGCCCTCACCAAGGGTGATCTCGTATGTCGATGTCGCACGGCCGCACTCTCTTCGTCGACGGAACAAAAGCTTCTCGATCTTGACGTTGGACATTGTCGTTGCTCCCCCGCTGAACTCGGAGGCCGCCGGCGGGAAGAAGTCGGGGCAGAGCGTGAACGGGCCGTAGCGGTCGTCGAGCGAGGTCGTGGTGGGGAGAACGCCGTTAAGCCGATCACTGTGTTTGAGGAGACGGTACAAGAAGGTCGACAGCTCTCCATTTTCTTTGGTGACCGTTCTGTGTTTGGTGAAGAACATGCCGCAAGAAGTCATAACGTAGACTTTGAGACGGTCGCCGTGCAGGGTAAACCCGATCGCATATTCTCGAATCGGCGTCGCAAGGAGTGCCGACAAACGTCTGAACAACTGGCTCTCGGCGTTGGAGTTGTCCGTTTTAGTCTCGCCGACGGCAGCCACGTGCGTAAAGGAGCGTTTGGCCCGGTTCAGGTCCACCTTGGCCTCGGTCTTGTTTTCGTCGTCGTCGTCGTTGTCGTCCTCGTCGTACTTGTCGTACCCATCGTTGTCGGCGTCCACGGCCTCGGCCTCATCGTTCTGATGCTGGCCCTTGCCGGTTCCGTTCACGTTGGTGTCGAGATCCGCATCGGGGGCGGCTTCCTTGGCTTGCGGATCGGCGTGACTGGGAAGGGCCCATACATTCGGGAGGGTTGGGTCGTGCGCGACCGCAGCGTGGGTCAAGAGCACGACGTCGGCCGTCTTATCGGTCGTCTTTACGCGGTCAGGTGCGACGCTGATGTACTGGGTCGAGTTCTTGCAGGCGACCAGTCGCCGGTCTCCAGTCTGAGGCCCAAGAGTGAGAAACGACGTCAGCCATCGGAGGCATACATTTCGCAACTCACGCCGCCAAGCGATCGAGTAGCCCAGGCGTCGACGCACCTGGTTGATGACATCTGCTATAACCTCGCCCAGCGCTGCTTCGGTGCCAATGTTGGACTGCTTGGGCCAGATCTTGTTAGCGAGCTCCTCAGCGGTCGGATGGCCGAAGAAGTAGGCCTCAAGGGCCGGACAGTGTTTTTGGTGCATCTGGACCGCCTGGAAGATCCTTTCGGCTCTGGCTGTTGCTCGCTCTGCCGAGGCCGCCTCCCGGCGCGGTCGTAATGAGGTCGAAGTGGCTCGACGAGTGCGATACCGAGGTAGAGGGCCCGACGGCAAGTTTGCGGTCGCGTTCCTGGGCGCATTTGCGGTCGCTGTAGTCGCTGTCGTGGCCAGCAGGGAAGCGCGTCCCTCGCGGCGCCTGGTCGTACGTGTCAGACGTCGAAGGCAGCTGGGGGTCGGCGGATGTAGAAGCTGCGTCAGAACTACCAGCGCTTTAGCTCGACACCGTGAGAGAGTTCGATGCCATTGCGGTCGAGGTTGAAGATGAGGCGGCGCTAGAACTTTGGCGTGCGAGTCGGCGCCGTGTTGGACGAACTTCGCCTCAGACGCGCGAGGACCCATGAAAGCCCAGCCCCAACGCCGCGGAATCGATGCGCGTCAACGGCAGAGATTGCGCGCCAGGCCCGTGAGTTGGCACGTCTACACTTGCGCCCCCCGCCCCCGCCGCCACCCAATCGCTACCGACACACCTACCCAGCTCGTCGGCTCGCGCCCCATCAACGCCGGTACGCGCGCCCATCATCCGCGACAAGACTCGAGCAGGGCGAGCAGGTCGTTCACGCGAGGCCGTAGGCCTGTCAGGCATGTCGGACCTCGACGATGCCTTGCCACGCTCGAGTCCGATGAGGTCGAGTCCCGTTGTGTCGATGTCGGCCACGGCGGAAGCGAGGGAGCAACAGCTCTTTGCCCACATGGGCAAACCTCGACTTTCCAAAGCGATGGAAAAGTACTTTCTCGACACGCCTTCCAAGTACGAGGCCAAGATCCCCCAGCCCACCAGACAATTGGGGACGGAGGCTGCGATGAGAGAGATCGCTAACGCGATCAAGGATGTGGTGAGTGCCCCGGTGCTATCGCTTGGCTTCGACCGCACGAGTATGACTGACCACTGTCTCCCGATCATTGATGTACCCGGGGGTAGACTGGCGATCGACGTCTGGTCGGATGCGGCAACTCGGGTAGCCACATTAAGCTGGCGCCCGATCGCGGGGAGCAGGAGAAGACGCCCGACGCCGTCATATTGACGCATGCGGCGGTGGCCGCTTCCCCCGATCTTCCGTTCGTTTGGGCGCAGTCAGAGCACCCAAAGGCGATGAAAGGCACGCCCCCGTCGCCTCAACGCGCATACTCGCAGATTGCAGTGGCGATTGAGGTGAAAGAGAGCGACACGAAGAGCGCAGAAGCGCGTAACCAAGTGCTTAGGCGGCTACACATGATCTGCACGACCGCACTCCGCGCCCACGCGATCGGGGTCACCCTTTGCGGGGACGTACTTCAAGTCTACCTCGTCAACGCGTGTGGGGTGTTCACGACGAGCGCCCGCAAGTGCGGTCAGGAAGCCGTGCTGCTCCGGCGCGTGCTGTCACACCTCATCGAACTCGACGACAGCGGGCTCGGGATGCTGGCCTCGACGAACGAGGTCGACGATGGTTTCGGCAATTTTGTCGTCTCGGACAAGTTTCTCCCACCCCGCGCCCACGACTTCGAGTCCGAGCTCGGCGATATCTCAGATCTCGAGATCCAGGAGCTCCTCTTCCGACGCCGAAGCTGCTTGGGTCGCGCAACTTCCGCTTTTCGCGTCACCGCAAGACACGCGCCTGTCGACCCCACGTCATACACCTCGCCTACCCCTGCCGCCGAGTACGCTATGACAGTCGCATGGGTCGAGCAATCCCGCCTCGACGATGCGATTGCCCTACGTCGCAAGATGCACGCTGCGTCGCGTATCGACACCGAGGGTTTAAGCCTTAGCGCCGGCATCTACCGGGACGACTTCCGCACGCTTCCAACTTTCCTCGGTGATGATGAAAGCTTCGATGATATCGGGCCCCGGGCACTCGAGGTGGTCTTCCACCGACAGTGTTATCGGCCCCTCAACACGGCGACCACGACCAGGGAACTCGCCCAGGCCGTACTTGGAGTCGTCAAAGGTGAGCACGGGAATCAACTGGGCGGCCTTGCGTTTGCGCTCCCTAGCCGACACGCCTATTCCCATGACAATGCAGGACACCGAAACCTCTACAAGCTGGGGTATATGCACCGGGATATCTCGTACGGTAACGCCGTCATCGACCGCGACGGTGTCGGCGCCCTCATCGATTATCACCTCGCCGTCCCGCATGATCGACCTTGCACCGAGCTGCACCACAGAATACGATCCGTGCGTCCTCCCCTCTGTATGTGTCTCCGAATGAAGCTTCTGACCAGCACTAACCTTTGGACTATACGACGTCTGACAGGGCACCTGGCCCTACCTCGCCTGCTCGATCCTCGCCCAGCCACAACAGCCGCTCGGTGTCGTCCACGAACGGTGGCACGACATCGAGTCGCTCTTTTACGTCATAATGGAAGTCTCGTTCCGCGAGCCGTACCAGGGCAACACTGAAGAGCTTGTCATGACGCCAGAGGGTCAGATTATCTGGGGGGACTGGAATCGGCCAGAAGCGCGCGTAGTCTATGTCTTCAAAGATAGGCTTCGCAAGGACGAGGCATACGAATCTGTACTCGAAGGCTGCGCACATCGATGGACGAACATCAAGCAACTGGTCGACATCTTGAGATGCAATTGCGGCCTTGACAGCCGGTTTTTTGGTTCCAATTTGGCTGCGGAAGATGCCAAGCTGGGGGAGTTGTGGGGTCCATCCAAGGCGATGTCGCACGAGTCCATCATCTCGGACATTGAGCAGCTGCTTCCCTTGCTCTGAAGTGACCACCTTTGCGCTGGGCTTAAATATGGCTGCTCGTTGTTAGTTCCGATTATTGCAATAGATACCCAAGGTCACTTTCCGTCCGTTCCAGTATGATTCCAGGCTGGAAATAGGACTGCGCCAGCGATGCCTTCATTCGGCTCGACTGTGCAGAGTTTCTGGCCTAAGTCGTAATCTGGGAGAGCCCTTACATCATTCACGTTTTGCTCTTAGGGGTGTTGTTTTTGGAAATGTATCAGGTTTATTGTCCTGTCCCATGTATCAAAACGCGTGGCCTTGAACCAACGAAATGAAACCCATAGCCCCGCACCAAAATCCTGGGACATATCATGATTGTGGTTCACCTTGAAAAGCAGTGCTTCGGGTGATGCCACACTGTTGCACTACCTGAGGAGCGACAGTTCGCATAACCGCGGCCGGTTTCCTGACCAATTCTAGGGTCCGCCGGCCCTCGTGGTCGCCAAGCGTGTAAATCAAGGCAATCGAGAGATTGCTGGCTGGAACCACAATCTTACAAAAGCAGAGTGCAGGTAACGAAACGGGTCTCAGCGCATGCACAAAAGCCACGAACCCAAACACAGCAAAGAAAGGATCTCTGAGGCTGAAATTTCGGCTAACTCACCTTCAATTGTGAAGAGCATTCTCGCACGATATGTTTGTCCTTCGGTCGCACATTGTAGTATATCTTCCCATCATCTCCTGTGTAGCGCATGCAGGCGCCCGAGCACTGGTGCGATATGCGAAGCACTTCTTTGCGTGATTCCTCCCAAGTGGATTGCAAATTGTGGCCGATCAGCGGGTGCCATTCGACCAATGTCAGGTGATCCGCCGGATGCTGATGGGGAGAGATCGATGGAGCACCGTGAGATGTTTCTACTACGGCGGGACAAGGTTCGTATTTGCAGGCTGTCCATTCGTGCTCCTGTTCCGGTTGGCTTCGCCAGTATGACGGTCCTCGCGGCAGGAGAGAGGTCTAGTAGGCTGAGACTAGACTTTCGGGGACGAGGTGCGAGGGAGTTCTCGAGGGAGGATCAGGTTAGGTCTGCGAAGCAACTGAAGCAGGACTGGAACTGTAGGGTTTCTCGAGAGGGGTAAGGAGTGTGATTGCAAAGGAGTGTGGTGTATGAGTATGAGGATGTATTGTATATGAGTTAGTGTTTTAGTTGTTGCTTGCAGGAAGCAAAGGAGAAACTATCAGATGGCTGGCTTTTATAGTAAAAGCCATGGAATGTTATGGAAGGTTATGGAAGGTTTTCTACATGCGAGAGAGCACGATGCCCGATGTCCGGGTTGCCAGATGGAAGGTTGAGGAACGATGTGGAGTCTTATGGAACGAAGACGACTCTCGGGTTTCGGCGTGCTCTCTCGAAGAGGAAGGTGAGGAGAGGACCGGCGTTAGTCGCGCTTGATCTTTGAGCCGGACCGGAGTTGGACTTCGGCTCACCAAGACCGTTACAGTCGCTCCTCCTCTAGCTTGACCTCCTGGTCAAGTTCATCTTCAAGTTGGTCGTACTCGTCGTCGTTGTCGTATTGCGCCCATTTGATCAATGAGCCCATACCTTCGGCCATCAAGGCCTGGACGGCGACGTTCAACGGCTCGTGCGGAGCCTCGCGGTGAAATTCTGACTCGGTGGCAAGAGGACAGGGGTCGTGAGGGCCGGGGCGAGTTGGGGAGGAGTGAAAGGAAAGAGCAGAAACGGATTCGAAGGGTCTTTGGTTTGACAGAGTGCGATAGTAGAGATGGCTTGAACTGCTAGTGACCTGGATTCCATGCGATCATTTCTTCCGGACAACGCAATGTACCCGCGCCGTTTTCTCTTCTTTCGTTGCACACTCGCATGCTCTCACACCTCGCCGAACGACTATACTAGTAATCGATAGTCTTTGCTAAAGCAGCTTAGAGTCGGACGTCCCCACGGCTGAGGAGGAGCTTGCGAGTACGAAATCCGCCACCAACGAAGAGGCACAGACTTAGTGCGTGTTCGGCTGCACTTTTAAGCACTTTTAAGACCACTTTTAGGGAAATCCTCAGCCATTCTGAAAGCCTCCCTAAAAGTGCTTAAAAGTGCCTAAAAGTGTCGTGTTCGGTTGCATCGCTAAAAGTCACTTTTAGGGACCATTCCTTAAAAGTGGTCCGAGGGCACTTTTAGCACTTTTAGGGACACACTCCGAGCTTCGACCCCCTTAGGCTGGCAGGTTGCTGGGACGCGCTCGGACCGCTTAGGCCGCCTCGGTTGCAGCATTGGCTCACGGACGCGTCGGTTGGCCTTCGTCGCGTCACGTCGTGCGCTGTCCACCATGGCCAAGAAAGCCGCCTTATCACACTCAGCAAGCGACGACGACAGCAAGATAGACTCTGAGCACTCCGCTCATTCAAACACTTTGCGCAAAAAGAACAAAAGCAACACAGGCAAGGGCAAGAGCAAAAGCAAGTCGAGAGGGACGCGAGCGGAGAACTGGTCCGTTGCGCAGACCACCTTTTTGGTCCATCTCTATGGCGAAAACATGCTGTCGCCCGAGCTTCCTCTGAAGCTTCCAGCCTGGAACATCATTGTTGCTGCGATGGTGAAGCAACACCCCGAGCGCAAAGAGAGCTGTAGCCGAGACCAAGTGAAAGCTCTCTGGTTCATGGAGCACGCTCCCGTACCTTCTTTGTCCACGGTCGGACCATTGGCATCGCGAGGGTACAAGGTACCAAACCCATGTCCTACAACAGTGACTTGCCTTCTTTTAACCAGTAGCAATTCTTTGAGGTGGTACCGAACGTTTCTGTACGGTGTCATGCACTCCTCGCTGGTTGCAAAGCCTACATCACCAAGATACTAGTATTTGCCTTCGGGGATAACGAGGTCCCGTTCGCGGGCCCAATCCCACACTTGCTGATCGTGAGCAGAACCTTCGCAGCCGGTCTGAAGATAGCAGAAGCGAAGATTGAAAGTCATAGCAGCGAGTATGTCTTGTGTCTTGTCTCCTTTTCGATCGATCGATCGTTTGGCATCGTTGGCCGCTGAGTACAGGGGGCGTGCGTTCCGTCGATGGCGCCGATGCAATCGCCGAAGTATCGTGCAAACCAAGGTTTGTCGGTGATAACGCTCGATGTGGGCGTGTCTGCCGTGGGCTGAACAACGTACAGCTTTCTGAGGTCGCTGTGCACAAGTAATCAAGTGTTTCTGGCAAATGACTGCGACGCAAATAGGTTGAAGGTGCATGAGTACTAGCGCTCAGGCTTGGAGTCGGAGGAGAGCTGTGGACCTGTTCTGTCATGAAGTAGGACATGAGAGCAGGGACTACTAACCGAACGATGGTATCCAATGACCTTTGAAACACCTTGTCGATTTTGCGGTAAGACTCGGCGCCCCGCAGCCAGTACAGCAGCATAGCGATTTTCTCCTCGACGGTCACGTGCTTCGAGGGGACAATCTTGGTGTGAAGAAGCACTTGTTTCACGAAGATGGAGAAGCAGGCCGGTGTCATACCAAGAGCATTACTAATAAGAACAGGATTCTTGTTGTTGAAGAGCTCCATAACGAAGATGAGGCCGGTTCGGACCGAAATATGCTGAGGCAAGGGCGGGTTTCGTCTGTGTTTGGCCGTTTCGTCGACGAGACGACGTTGCAGACGCCATTCAGTATACTCTGCAGTATCTACGTTGCCGATTCGACGACAGAATCTATCTGCTCGTCGGATAGCGACTGGAAGGGTGTATCCATGACTTTGAGATGCTCACATGCAGGGATGCGCAAGCAAGACACGCGTCTCCCAAATAGATATAATAGACAATAGGGTTTAGAATATTTAGTAAAAAGGGGACAGGTTTGATTCGGCAGCACACAGCTACTGTGTATTCGTAAACGTTCGTGCCGGGTGTTGCGCTTCGAATTTCGACAACACCCGGTTCAAACACGTGACCTGAACTCGTCCGGTGAGCTCTCGCCCGTCAGATATCAGATCGTTCCCGGCCGTCCGCGCCTTAAAAGTGTTTCTTAAAAGTGAGGTGTTCGGCTGCTAAAAGTGGTCCTTAACCGCGGCGCGCGCCGCTTTCAGCTAAAAGTGAAAAGGTCCTAAAAGTGCTTTTCCAGCCGAACACGCCCTTACTACATTCGACTGAGAGGGGGCTCTGCCAACGATCGCTGGCAAACTAGCTAGTTCAGCTGAGAAGGTAAAGTCAAAGACGTCATGGCGGTCGTTCCCAGCGGAGGTGGAGATTTCGGACGACTGACGACACTGATTAGCGCAACGATCGGCCTCAATGCATTCTCCCGCTTGACCAAGCAATAATTCGTCTTCCCAGCACTTATCAATACAAGAAAATCAGAAAACAGTGAACAGAAAGCCAGCTTTGCCTGTTCATCCACATTTTGTGATATTTAAATTGTGGTACTGGCCACCCAACAGGCTCCCTCGAGTACCTAGAATGTCTTCCACGTGAAAATGGGTGAGTGGATTCGATCAATATAGAAAATGTATCTCCTACCCTCGGACAGGGTTGAATAGCAAAGTTGGCACGTGCGTGCAAGCCCTTGTTCCGAACAAGATGGCTCGGCGGTTTCCCATAGCAGTGCCGGGTGACTTTTCAATCAAAGCGCGTGCAACTGCTCGAGTACCTAGAATGTCTTCCACGTGATAATGGGTGAGTGGATTTGATCAATATAGAGAATGTATCTCCTACCCTCGGACAGGGTTGAATAGCAAAGTTGGCACGTGCGTGCAAGCCCTTGTTCCGAACAAGATGGCTCGGCGGCTCTCTCTCTCTCTCTCTCTCTCTCTCTGAGGATTCCCGCTCGAAGGATTCGACTTCCTGCCATGGCGCGGCAAAAGACCCTTTGCACCGATCCCGACCCCTGCTACTGAGACTTGCGCCTGTTTTAAGAAGAGATTGGTGTCAAGATCTCAAGATCTAGTTCAGTCTATGCTTGACGGGAGCAGAAGTGCTGACAATTCATTTTAGTGCGGCGAATGCAAGAATTCTCTCTGCTTTGAGCACTCACCATGGGGCCTGAGGATTGGCGGCCTACCTCATTGATGAGAGGGAATGTTTATCAAGTAAGAGGTAGGTATGAGCGGCCATCGATCATGTCTCGGAGTCAATTGAGGTTTCCGCTCCAAGAGCCTGTTACAAGCCTAAGCCTTCCATGTTTTCACCGAACCTATTATCGAGTTCGACCCACCTCTCATCAAGCACGTACTTTGTCGCTACTTCGCAACTTACGACTGATTACCTACGTGTTCCGCTCCGCTTGCCCGTTCAGGGGCTCAGATCAGTTCGCCTTCTTCTGGGAGCGCGCGCCGCTTGAAATCAGCCGGCCGGGGGTCGTCACCGTGGCCCAGCAGCTCTGATTGGCACTTTGGCGAAGACCGAGCCCGGCCAGATGCAACCCTTGCCCGTTCACTTTAGTGCTAATAGATTATGAAAAAATGGCTAACATACACTGCAATTAGTGGAAGCGCGTCGCGAATTCTGTTCATTCATTCTTTGCTCAAAGAGTCACTTCCGGAAAGCAGACGCTCCGTCTGGTCCACGGATCAGGGAGCACTCCATTCTCACTGGGCAATTCAACTCTACATAGTACTTCGAAAACAACCCAGCAGAACAAGAAGGATAATGTTTGTGAGCAGGGTTACGTCCCTGGCACATCCCACGTCAACAGGGAGAGGTCGGTCTCGAGCGGCCCAGGGGAAGATTAGGCACGAAGGGCAACGAACAATCACCCTCTCCGCCTTTAGTCACCAAGAGCCGGATGCATATGAAGCAAACTATTAAGAAAACCCCCGATTGTGGTGGCCTGTGTTGTCCAACGAATTCTGGCCCTTCAACAGCCAAGATCTCCGCACCGCATGCGCGTCGACGAGTCCGGCTGGCGCTGGGAGCTCGGCTATCGTCACCTCACTCGCTGTACTCGTCGGAGCTCGTGTTCCGAGTCCGCCGGTCAGCATCGCTATCGTCACCTTCATCGCCTTCGGCCATTGCCTGGTCTGCACTTGACCCGACTACCTCTTCCTCCAGCCTGAAGCTCAGCTCGCCTGCACGCAGCAATGGGATGATCCGATCCAGGTCGTCCCAACAACTTGAGCTTGCTGCTCAGGCTTCGGAAATCCGCTTTGCGAAGGAGCGCGCCGCGCTGAACAATGATTCTGGCGTTGTCCCTGAGGGCCTTTAAAGCTGTGCGCAGACATTCGCTGATACATCCCTCCCTCCTGATGCGCGGCCTCCCTGCTCGTCTTGGGAAACTTGTGCGGCCCGCGACTTTTGACGATCGCGAGCGGAAGGTGCAGTATTTGGCAAACCTGCCGCGTCAAAGACAATACCCGTGCCGTCAGGATTGTTCCCTCCTTGTTCGACCATGCTTGCGATGCTTGCGAGATTGTTGCTTGCTGGCGGAGCTAGATACGGGCCATCGATGCGTCCAGGATCGGGGAACGTGGGACGGTAAACTGATTGGTTGGACGAAGCAGATGCCGGAGACGATTGAGAGTTGTACGACGCAGGATTCGAGATGAGCGTTACGCCAGCGGAAGTGGACGCTGGATCGGGTGCACGACGGTGTAACGTCAGAACAGACCGATGCTGTACGCGATCGACGCGTCGGCCACCCACGGACCCGAATAGTCGTTATATGCGGACTGATAGGGAGTCCAAGGCAAGGTGCGCGACTCGTACCTAGAGGCAGCATATGAACCTATGTGTCAGATGTGATCGTGAGCCGGTAGTCCAGGCAGAGCACCCGTGTCGATCGGCGGCAAACATACTGCTGTTCATCGCCGGAGCGCCAAACGTTGGCTGCGATTCGGGAGGTGGTTAAGTTGATTGGATTGACTCATCATGATAGCAGCAGCAGAAGTATGTTTGATCCGGTGTTTCGAAGTGGGCGTTCATTTCAGACTGTCGCAAGGTGACGGATGCTCATTGTATAGTTCGTTACTTCGTATACGTAGTAGGGGGCGATTGGGCAAAGCAGAAGAATGGGAGCGATCCGGAGGCGTGACGCGTTGACGTCCCGGCCAGTCCCGGCCCCAATTGTTCCGCGCGACCCGTGCCGAATCACGTGTTCGAGGTAGAGCCCCTGTTCAGCTTGCAGAGGACAACAATGACTCTCGAAAAATATTCAAAAATACCTGCCCCTTTGTTTCCAGGTTTTCCATGGAGTTGTAGTGGGAGTGAACGTCTCGGAAACTCGACATCGAGGAGGGCATACCTGATCTGGGCCTGATCTGCTACCTGGGGTAGCAAGGTTGCAACCCGCCGGAACGTGCCTTGAAAGGCGCGTGGGAGGGCGCTGCGCGCGCGCCTGTTGAGGCGTACTTTTTATGTCTGCCCGAGGTGCAATTAAGAGGGAGTGATTCACACCGCACTCGCCTTTCGACTCGCTCGGCGCGCCCGTTGGTCGCCTTTGGCAACCGGCCATGGAGAATGGAGAAAAACATCGGGGCGGTACCTGGCCGCGCCCGCCGGGGCCCTCTTCACTTCCAGCCGTCCACTTGGGGCCTGATCACCTCCAGCATCTCGCTCTGTATGGCTTCTTCCAACGAAGCGACGCCGATTGTTTCCACCAACTCTCGGCCACCAACGCTCGATCAACTCCTCGCGACTTGTGTTCCATCCAGCTGGTTTCTCCCGCCACCGGACCACGATGGAGCGTGTCACTCAACTGCCACGCGCGTTCAAGCCGAGGCTGGGACGACCGCCTACGATTGCGTCGCGCGGCTGGGAGGATTGAAATGGGACTCACCCGCGTCACCTGGCGTCAGGGTTCTCGGCTCTTTCTTCGATATACTCGAGCAACTCCCCTCATTGCTGGACCTGTTCCGCGAGGAGCTGGACGCCATCAGCAATGCTCCTTACAGCGAGATGGCTCGGATGAGCGAGGACGACGTCAAACTTTCGTTCCATGGCCTGTTCTTTCGCGGTCTAGAATCTGCAACGGCGGCGCTGCTCAACCATTATGCCGCGATTACCGAGGCCGTCGGAACTCCTTCCGCTTCCGCAACGACCCCCGCGACGAGACCCCGGTACTCGGTTCGGTTGGCCAACCCTGAACGTGCTCTCCGCACGCAGGGCGATGCTGTCCTTTACATTCAACGTGGAGCTGGCAACGTCGTCTCAAGTATCTCGATCGAATACAAGCGGGACAACGTACATCATAGCTTGGCCAAGGTACGCCAGGCGGGCGCCCTCTCGCATATCCCCATACTCGACCACGGGGCCCCAGTGCCACTTCAGAAGCTAGAGGAAGAAAAGTCGAAGGGTGCAGATGCTGTGGCGACCAAGGTGAGGCATGCATCTTGCAGGCTTGGACAAACGCTTTCTCGATCCGGCCTCGAATATTGGGGCTCTGTGTTTACTCATTTATCATTTTTCATCCTCGTGTAGGCCATTATCCAATGCGTCTCCAGCGAGAGTCGATTCTTTTTGCTGCTGTCGGTTCCGTTCTTCCAGATTGGTGAACTGGGTACGTCGTAGATTTGAACTCACCAAAACCTGTCGAAACTTTCCGGGCCCCACTGACGCATGCGATCATGCGGTCTTGCTTTGGCCATTCGCCCGCCCACAGTCCAGCACCAGTCGAGGCATGCTGCAACGGCAAGCGATCCCGTAGCGTCGACCTCAGCGGCGTCTGCCTCAATCTCGGCTGCGACCGCGTACTCACCGGCATCGCCCCTCAAGGCCAGGTACAGCCTGATTCTACAAGAACTGGCCCGATGGGTAGAGCCCTCTCCGACGACCTTGAACCCAGACGCGGCCGAAACACTTGGCGCCGATCTTCCACGACGGTCACTCATCGTGTCCTTCATCGCCCTGGCTTTCACAGCCGTCATCGAAGTGCCCAAGCCGGACCAAGCCGTCATCGGTACACTGCTCAATCCTCAATTTCAACCTCCGAATCTGCCTCGTCGTCGCTCCAATCCGGACTCGGACCCTAACTATGAACCCTCCCCGCGGGTCCAAAAAGCCTCGAAGACTTCGACCGAAGCTACCGGTGCTCGTTCTTCGGGGCGACTGGCAGGCCGACCACCGCGAGCTCAAACCAAGGACTCGGATCGACCCATCACCCCGCCCGTCTCCGTAGAGTTGCAATCTGATCCGTCCTCCGACCCGTTGACGCCTGAGAATCGCATTTTCTCGTCCCCTCCTACATCGACGGAATGGAGTCCTACAAGCTCGCCGCTCTCCGGCTCGTGCCTCCCGTCGAAATCGATCACCATCGTTGAAGATCGCGGGTTCGTGATCAAGGCCAGCTTGTCGAACGCGCACTGGTCTATGATGGTGCGTCACGCGCTCTGCCATGCTGCTCCCGTCCTAGCCCTGGTAGGCCAGCTCACAAAAAGGATTGTTCACTTCCTGCTCTTGCGCAGTCGTACACGGGCACGAGCCGCGTGGAATTGGTCGAGATCGGGTTTGATATCGTCTCTTCGGTTGCTTCCGACTCGCCCCTTGCGTCCCCTCTGCCGTCAAAGCCTTCCCCAGCGAGCGATTTTATTCGGGGCCTCCATCTGTCCGATGTGGTTTTGCGGTGGCTGTCCGAAGACCCCCGGGAAGAACTCGAGGACGATCGAATCCCCCTCGAACTCTTGGATCGGTTCGAGCCCACTGCGGATCTTTGTCTGGAGAAGGAGGTCGGGACAGGAAGTACTGCCGGAGGGTGGCTTGCGAAGGTGGTGCGAGTCAACCGACCTTTGTGCTCATCGGCCAAAGCCGAGGCACCCCTTCTTGATCACCCTGTTCCGAACACGACGTACTTCCTCAAGCTCGTGACGTGTAGTTACGTCGGCTCGGTCATCCGCGAGACGCTGTTTTACCAGCACGTCTTGCCCCACCTCCCCAAGCATCTTCGAAAACATGTCCCGCAATATCACGGCACATATCGAAGGACGAATGGCAACGGATACGCCATGGTGCTTGAGAATGTGGGCAAAACGATGAACGAGCTCGACTTCTACGGATCGCCGGGCGAACTGTGGTAAGTTCCTGCAGGGCGGCGCACTGATCCAGCCATGTGCAAGTTGGTCAAGAGGCCGCGCGGATTCCTGACCCTCCGATTCTTTTTTCTTTTTTCTACGGGAGGTGCAGGGAGATCGAGGCGGCTTTCAGGGAACTCGGCATCATCCACAATGATGTCAGGGCCGGCAACGTACTGGTTCGACCCAACAATGGTCCTTTTTGCTTCGTTGATTGGGGACGATCGTATCTCAAACTCCGAGTGTGAATCTTTTCTCTCCTCCTCCTTCTGAGGTCTCTGTTTTGTTCTCTCTTCTATGCTTGTTTTATATTTTGTACGCACCTTCCCTCAGGTTCATCTGCAATGCGCAACGCTCGTCATCTCGTTCATCTCGTCAGCGTCGTAGTTGGACTCGAGGGCACCCCGAGCTGAATGGACCTCAGCTCCTACCGGTTCGGCGAGAATCGTGCTTCTGGACTGAGGTTGAGGCTGGAAAGAGAGAGAGAAAAAAGGAGGAAATGAAAAGTCTATATGGAATGAACCCCCCCCCCCCCCCCCAAGAAACGAGTTCACTCAGTCTTGAGTTAGGTAGTGGCCCCAGAGCCAGAGGCACGATGTCGCCTGATCCGCGGTGAGAATTTATGTTGTTGAGTTTCGTCGGCCCTCTCAACGACCGCACCACCCAGTGCAGCTTGCCCTAACCCGGGCTTGAACGTACATCCACGTCACCAAGCACTCGCCTCGAACCACTGCATACACGCAACATTGGGTGGAAAACTATTTCGACTGCCACTCGTCGAAAGTGAGCAAGTGATCGAGCTGATGACCAAGCTGGAGAGTAGCCGAGCGGTCCTTGGTCGTGGCGAGAGAGATAGTCTGACCCAGCTTCGCCTTGGATCGCTTCTGGTCTGGCCGCGTTGGACGCGATGTCAAACAACTCCGACGAGACGCTGCTTGGCGAGTCCGTGTAGGCCAAAACCAAACTGGCACGAGATTGGGACGTAGTCACGTTGTAGGAACTGAAAGACTTCATGTGGGAGTCCGATGCCCCTGCCTAAAAACTCCTGTAGAGTCCGCGACCGAATGAGGCTACTAAGTCCGCTATATATATGGGCACTTTCCAAATCCCAAATGCCGAAGGCTTAAGTCCGACCCTTGCAAAGAAGCTCGCGCGACGACCATTTGGTGTTTGATAGGCGCGCGCTAACCCTGAGCCCAGAGCCCTGAACCGCGATCGGATCCGAAACGAGATTCCCATTCGGAAATCGTCGGATACCGTCGGGCTGGCGGCGTGGTGTGGCACGGTAGATTGGTTTGCGACCTTGTGCGAGCGTGGCCGCCACCACGGGCCCCTTTTCACGGATGAGCTCGATCTGAAAAGACCGCCGGATGCTGCGAATGTCAACTCGTGTGGCTACCGTTGACGAGATCATGTATCTTCAAGTATATAGGTACCATAGGTGGGGTACAGCCCAATTCCGGTTTACGTTTTGGATTAGAACCCCAAATTCCCAGTGAAAATGAAAATTGACAGTGCAGGGGAAATTGCTCGTGCACTGCTGAAATCCAGTTATTTGGCAAAACCGCCAAATCGAGGTGCACGGTCAATTGCTCGTGCACGGCTGAAATCCACTTTTTCGACTCTGAAGGGCGGCACGGGTCAAAACCGTCAAATCGAGGTGCACGGTCAATTGCTCGTGCACCGCTGAAATCCACTTTTTCGGCAAAACCGCCAAATCGAGGTGCACGGTCAATTGCTCGTGCACTGCTGAAATCCACTTTTTCGACTCTGAGGGGCGGCACAAGTCAAAAACCGTCAAATCGAGGTGCACGGTCAATTGCTCGTGCACTGCTGAAATCCACTTTTTCGACGTTGAAGGGCGGCACAAGTCAAAAACCGTCAAATCGAGGTGCACGGTCAATTGCTCGTGCACCGCTGAAATCCACTTTTTCGGCAAAACCGCCAAATCGAGGTGCACGGTCAATTGCTCGTGCACTGCTGAAATCCACTTTTTCGACGCTGAAGGGCGGCACACGTCAAAAACCGTCAAATCGAGGTGCACGGTCAATTGCTCGTGCACCGTTGAAATCCACTTTTTCGACTCTGAAGGGCGGCACAAGTCAAAAACCGTCAAATCGAGGTGCACGGTCAATTGCTCGTGCACCGCTGAAATCCACTTTTTCGGCAAAACCGCCAAATCGAGGTGCACGGTCAATTGCTCGTGCACTGCTGAAATCCACTTTTTCGACGCCGAAGGGCGGCACGGGTCAAAAACCGTCAAATCGAGGTGCACGGTCAATTGCTCGTGCACTGCTGAAATCCACTTTTTCGACGCTGAAGGGCGGCACGGGTCAAAAACCGTCAAATCGAGGTGCACGGTCAATTGCTCGTGCACTGCTGAAATCCACTTTTTCGACGCTGAAGGGCGGCACAAGTCAAAAACCGTCAAATCGAGGTGCACGGTCAATTGCTCGTGCACTGCTGAAATCCACTTTTTCGACTCTGAAGGGCGGCACGGGTCAAAAACCGCCAAATCGAGGTGCACGGTCAATTGCTCGTGCACTGCTGAAATCCACTTTTTCGACGCCGAAGGGCGGCACGGGTCAAAAACCGTCAAATCGAGGTGCACGGTCAATTGCTCGTGCACTGCTGAAATCCACTTTTTCGACGCTGAAGGGCGGCACGGGTCAAAAACCGTCAAATCGAGGTGCACGGTCAATTGCTCGTGCACTGCTGAAATCCACTTTTTCGACGCTGAAGGGCGGCACAAGTCAAAAACCGTCAAATCGAGGTGCACGGTCAATTGCTCGTGCACTGCTGAAATCCACTTTTTCGACTCTGAGGGGCGGCACAAGTCAAAAACCGTCAAATCGAGGTGCACGGTCAATTGCTCGTGCACTGCTGAAATCCACTTTTTCGACGTTGAAGGGCGGCACAAGTCAAAAACCGTCAAATCGAGGTGCACGGTCAATTGCTCGTGCACCGCTGAAATCCACTTTTTCGGCAAAACCGCCAAATCGAGGTGCACGGTCAATTGCTCGTGCACTGCTGAAATCCACTTTTTCGACGCCGAAGGGCGGCACGGGTCAAAAACCGTCAAATCGAGGTGCACGGTCAATTGCTCGTGCACTGCTGAAATCCACTTTTTCGACGCTGAAGGGCGGCACGGGTCAAAAACCGTCAAATCGAGGTGCACGGTCAATTGCTCGTGCACTGCTGAAATCCACTTTTTCGACGCTGAAGGGCGGCACAAGTCAAAAACCGTCAAATCGAGGTGCACGGTCAATTGCTCGTGCACTGCTGAAATCCACTTTTTCGACTCTGAAGGGCGGCACGGGTCAAAAACCGCCAAATCGAGGTGCACGGGGAATTGCTCGTGCACTCATGAAATCCACTATATATATGGGCAATTGCCAAATACCACATGGCACAGACTCCCGAGAGACGCTTGCAAAGAAGCTCGCGCGAGCATCCTGTGGCATTTGAGAGTGGGGTGGTGGGGGGCAGCCGCACTCGTAGCCTTCGGCCACCGGCGCTCGCGATCTCCCATTTCGGGCTTTGGTGTATCGCTGGAGCTGAGGCACGGCAGACTTGAGGACTTGTAGACGTAAATAAGTGTATTGTAACTCTGTCACGATCCCAACTGGTTTGTACATGCCTAATTTGTGCGATTTTGCATTGTGCTTTGAGTATACTCAATTACACTAGTCGTTGTGGCCTTGACGACTTTGGGCCGCGCGCGCGGTCCACTGCTTCTGGTCCTCGGGCCAGAACAAATGTACGGACATGTCCGTCCGCTTGATTTTAGATACAGCTGGATCAGATAATACTGATGCTGTCGAACAATTGTATGAGTAGACTCACTATCTGCAAGGAGAACATGATAGCATCTTATAATGATTGGAATTTTCATGTCCGTACCGCAACCCCATGTCCGTCCACTTGTCGGTCGCGGTTGCGGACATGGCGGTCTGCGGTACGGACATGGCTGGGAGATGTTCGCACACTGTCATCCGACCCACGCCGCTTCGCTCGCTCCGACATGGTCTGTGACGAGAGACAAGTGGCTGTATGAATTAAATCTTGTTTATACATCATTACATCAAAGAATTTCTAGAGATCAGCCTCGAGTGGTGATTTTGCAAGTCAAAGGCCATGTATAGTACTAGAAAGCCATGAACGTCGGACGATCGAGTGTTGTCGCCGACAGTGCTAACGCGGCCAAGTTTCTCTGGGCACCATCACCCTATCCCTTTACTATTTCAAAGGAAGACCTTTTAACCGACCAAGAGTCGTCAGATCAACCTCACAGAGCACTGCAATGTCCGCAAACGAAGTGCCGACCGCGTCAGATTTTCACCGACGATCTCTTGTACGAAACCTACGCTCACGCTGTGTTCACGCCGCCAGATATCACCTGAGAACTCAACTCACCTCTTGATGCATTTCACAGAATTGCGATCTGCAAGAGACAAAGACCTGCTTACGGGACACGCCCGGCGTGGCCCCAGTGAGTCTCCGAGTCGTCTACCATCCCGCGATGATCTTGCCCGTAATCGGATCAAATACCTGCTCCCGAATACGATGTCTTCACTTCAAATCTTCCGACACAGCTCGCCTAAATTCCAAGAACAGCATTTTAGTATAGGAATGTCAATAGTACAGGCCGAATACAGTGACCTGGACGAATTGACTTTGTCGCCGCGGACGCTGCCGATTGCTCACACGGCCCGTGTCGACAAGCGCTGATACGCACTAACCTCGAAAAACACTTGCTCTCTCTAGTCCTGAAGCTCTCTCGCATCCTTGTTTGATCTTCGAATCTTGAAGTGCAACAGGTTGAATGGACTCGAGCAAATCGGAGACCGATCTTTCGGCCGAGTGCGCCGAGCTTCGGAATCTCGCGCGGTGAGCTGATAGGCTCGACTTGACGTTCGCGTGCGCCAACGCCCCTTTCCCTCTCCCCACTCACTCGCACCACTCGCACCACTGGCCTCGACTCGGACTCGGCACTGACCGCACCACGCCACAACTCGACGTCACATGCTTTCACATTGCTCGCATGCGCTATATCATCTGCAAAATGCAACTCGATCTCTCTCACCTACAGCTCGACGTGTCACTTCAAGCCGACTGATTCGGGCACGGTGCGACGTCGCACAACGTGGTCAACAACACTGCCATCTTCAACACGATACAACTAAGACCGCAACCTGAGAAGGCGTGATCACTTTCAGCAACGTGCTAGCTTGCGTCGATGCACCGCTCGAGCGTTCTCGGTCGGACACGTGCTCGGTCAGCGCATCGCCTCGATCACCCCGATCGCCGACTCGCTACTCGACCAATGATTGTGGTGAGCTCTTCATTCAGATAGTGCCCAGCTCTCACTTCATTCGCTCACCTCATGTTCGTCTTTGCTGATCATCACCGCAGTTCAGATCGCGCGCTCGACATTGGCTGATTCGCCGGCAACCGAGCTTCGCACCAAACCGCTCTGTGACTTGTACGATCATACACTGCGCATTCCTCATTAGCACCATCGAAGAGATGCTCAGCTTTCCGGAGGTCTCGCATCGATGCACACGTCACTCGATCCTTGTTGCCGCACCCCAAACACTACTGTCGACCTGTGAGGATCACCTCCGCCACCCCCCACATCGTTCACCGTCGTCAACATTGACCGATCGCCCGAGTGCAATCACTCGCTGTCACATCCCTTTCTTGACCGAACCGACGGGTCTCATCGACGCGGCAAGCTCGGGGGTTGTGGCAACATCTCACGACTCGACTGATCTCGTCGATGTCGAGACCGGACACCTTCATCGGCTCAAGCACTGGCACCTCGTCTCGACCGCGCCGCGAATCGCTCAACCTCCCGCGCTTGTCATCCAGCTCGTCGAGTCATGAAGCCACTACATCTCAACTCGTCGTTCTCAACATCCCACCTTCCCGCTCGCTGTCCTCGCCATTCAACTTGATGGGACAGCTCAAGCTCTTCGATCACATCATCTAATCGACTCGACTTTCCGGCAAAATTCTCGACATTTGCCACATAACACCTCCTCATCGCTTCCCATCTTACTCAAACTCCATCCTACGTTGCGCACGTTGAACCATCCAGTCACGCCTCGGGCTTTTCCGCACCATTCGGCGTTGGACCGTGACGATCTTGCGCACTCACAATCGATCTCGGCGATTCACTTGACCAGCTTGATACGGGCGACCACCATCCGACCTCTGCAAGTTGCACATTCGTACCCGCTTCAGCAACCCTGGTCATGCGGTCATGGACTGCAATCGGCGTCGCATGGCGCTCCATCTCCTCTCGTTTCGCTTCTTGCACTCACCTCGCTGGGTGTCGACGAACTCGTTTGGCAGTCACAAAGCGAGCAAACATCCGAAAGGTCAGTGCGGCCCTTCAACCTGAAGTTCTTACCTCTCTTCACACCGCGTCTGTGCCCTCTTGCTTATATTTGACTTTTCTTTCGCTCCACCAGGTCTCAGATTCCGGCCTGCGCTTAAGTCGACTCGTTAAACTGCGACTCGCTCGAAACCGTTTCTAGCTCTCATGGATGAATGAGCGTCGACTCTTTCGGATTGAGAATCGAGACCTTTTCGGCGTAATTTGCTTTGCTCGAACTCGATCTCCTCTCGATCGGCCCTGACCTCAAAACTCAACTCGGTGCGATTCGACGATGGTGCAAGCTCGTATCTTTGCCGCTGCTGCCTCGGCCACCCAAGACTCGACATTCGCCGATCCTCGTACCACTCGACTCGACTCGTCTTTCTTTCACTGCACGAAGACACGACGACGCAACGCTTTGCCGTCATGGTGAGACGTCACTTGCTCGGTACATGCGGCTCGACCTTACTCGACCCGGCACTTGATGTGTCACTCGGAACCGGCTAAGGCAAGCGGAACCCATTCAGCAACTGCAACTGCAACACCCTCACCATCACCAATCGGAACGACTCGACGACGAACTCGAAGGTATCTACATATACGTCCGGGCTATGTCAATTGCTCACTTGAGCCATCGCGACCGGAATTGCTCGACCTCGGACGACTCGCTCAGACCGCCGACCATGAGTTGTTTCGATCTGAGCTCTGGCTTGCGACTGGCCCTCCTTGCTGATGAGATCAAGATATGCCGTGTCACCGCGTACTGCAGATCGTTGGTCACGGAAGACCTGGAATGGGAGCGCTCCCACCGATACGCTCACACGCTCGCACGCCCACATCCGAGTTCGTGCATTACCATTCCTCGGTTTCTCTTGCGACAAGGTCCCAGCACGCAGACTAGTTTCGGCCTTCTCGCCACGGAGATCCTTGCTCGCCCAGCAGCTTTGAACCCGCTGCGAGCGAATTGCTCAAACGCCCGCCTCATCATCCAGCTCGTCAAGGCATCCCAGACCGTCTATGTTCATCCCATGGGACCTCAACATCCCACATTCCCGCTCGTCTCCTTGCCGTTCAAGTTGATCGGACTTGCACGCTGGCTTCCTACCTCGTCGATCGCACCGACCAATCGAGTGTCCGGCAAAGCTCTCAAGATTTCCCACGGAACACCTCATCCGTTCACGTCTTACTCGAACACCGTCCTACGTTGCGCACGTTGATCCATACAGCCAGGACTCGGGCTTCTTCGGACCACTCGGCGCTCGAATTTGGCTTTGGACCGAGACGATCCTTCGCACTCTCAATCGACCTCGGCGATTTGCTCGACCAGCTGGATACGTGCGATCACCATCCCACCTCTGCGACTTGCACGTTCGTGCAGACCCTGGTCATTCGGTCATGGACTACGCTCAGCCACGCACAGTGCTGCTTTCCTCGCTTCGCTTGTTCATGCACTCACCACGCATGTGTCGACGAAGGTCACTAAGCGCGTGTACGTCTGCAAGGTCAGTGCATGCCTTCAACCCGAAGTCCTTACCTCCCTCCACACCTTGTGTTGCAAGTGTGTGCAATATTGCTCATGTTTGACAGTTGATTTGCTCCATCTGGTCTTAGACTTCCGCCTGCGCTCAACTCGACTCTTTGGACTCCAAACCGCTCGCAACCGTTTCCAGTCCGTCTCCCAGAAGAATGGTCGTCGACTCTTCACTGAGATCCGAGCGCTGAGGGCTCAAATCGAACCGAGCTCGCAAGCTGATCCAAGGAAGCGGATCCGGTTTGAGTGAAGTGACATAAAATTGAAAACAGGGCGACATGTTAGAGAAAAGAGACTACTATTTGACAGGTCCATTAAAATCCTTGAACGATGAAATGTTGCACTCTACGCTGAAGACTTCCACCATCGTACCATCCATGGGTTGGTTTACATTGTCAATATGATTACAGTTTCATGACATACTGCTTTTGGAAGATAGCGGATTTGAATTATCATTTACCGGAGGGAGCTGTGTTCAGACGGCGTTTTTGCATGGCAGTCAACGTCAACTGTTTGGGAGCAGAGGAAGTGGTGGTCGGCTTCGTGGCCAGCGTCGTCTGTTTGGTTTTGGGCGGGGATATGTCGCGTTCAGCCTTCCTCTTCCTACTGTCGCTTTCAGCCTTCCCCGTCTTGTCATTCGACGGGCCAGCGATGGAGGACCCATTGAATCGGTTGGGATTCAAGCGCACGGGCATTGGCGAAGAAACGGGTGGAGCGACCTTAGCCCCCTTGGCTCGTTGTGGATCAGAGGCAGAGGTCTTGATAGGGCTCTCCGATGCGTCACGGAGTTCTGGCTTGAGCGGCATTGGCGAGGACGAGTCATGTACAACTAGTCCAATGATGTCGTCGTAGTTCGCATTGCTGAGCGGCAACTGACGACCCGAAGCTGCACCCTTGTTCGACACAGCCGGACGATCTTCGGCATTGGTGCCCACCTCCTCGGACAAGTCAACATCCATGGGTTGTACCTTTTGCTGCGTGCCTCCTTTGCGAGTGGGAGTGGGTGCGCCAGTACGATGCCGGCCTCCAGACTTGACCACAGCTCCCTTACCCTTGCCAGCAACGACTTCCTTGTCCTCCACTTCACTCTTGTACTCAGGGTGCGCAGCCCACTGAAGGTAGCCTTCCATGGTGGTGACGACATCTGCCTCTGCACGGAAGCATTTCAGGTGTTGATCGAGCTTCTTCACGGTGATCGGTGTCGCCTGCAAACAGAAAGTAGATATTAGTCTCAATACTTTGGGGAGGGAATTTGACAGCAAGTGTGCCCACCTTGAACTTGACTACAGCACCACTCGCGACAAGGGACGATAGGAAAGCGAGGAGAGCGGCATCGAGTTGTGTCCCAGATGGACGGACGGTGAACGACTCGCAAGCCAAGACACCGAGATCGATTGCGCGCGAATCTTCGAGTAACGTGCGCGCCTGTGTTTGGATCGCCCGAGCCTTGCTCGCCTTGCCTTTGAAAGACGTCTTGGCGCCAGCGTCTTCCTCCGAACCAGAGGTGTTCTCAGGGGCGGCCTCAAAGGCGTTGTCCAAGACATGCTTCTTCATAGCCGACTGGCGGAAAACGACCATGAGAAAGTGATGATAATATTCATCCAACCGAACAGCCTAAGAGACACGGCCAAAACCACCCAAGAACGAATCAGCAATCTTGCACCGCAAGGGGAGCCCGAGAGACATGATCAAGAGAGGTAGTCGCGCAAACAATGTTTGCGCAAGAATGAGTGCAGGGGCCGAAGCGCGCATCCGCAGCCCAGGTGCACTTGAATTCTTATGCACTCCTTGTCACAATAAACTTGACTTACATGAGGCAGCTTCGGAAGAGCATCTTTGGTACTGGAATTTGCCTTAGCGGCAGCCGCTGGGGTGTTGCGATGTGCGTCACGGGCGTTCTTCGCCACACCCGACCATTTGTTGCGCACGTCGGCCGGGATCGGAAGGAACTCGTCGGTGAACACATCGATATCCAAGAACTTGGAGTTCAACCACTCCTTCATCAAGTAGGTGATGGTCTGTGGGGCTTTGATCCCCTTGATGCCGCTCCATTTAATACCCTGATTCTTGAGATTCTTGGTGAACGCATGAGACCCGATCGGAACGACGAGATCATTGATGAAGAAGTCAAAATGGGTGTCAGACGCCGCTCGAATCTTGGACCACATTGGCATGCAGGCCCAGCTGCAAGAATCCGCTACCATAGCATCATAACGACTCTTCTCTTGTTTGTTGATGATGGGCAAGAACGACTTTGGGTGGGTTGAGGTAGCGTTCGGTTCGGCATCGGCTGATGTAGCGTTCGGTTTGGCGTCAGCTGGCGCAAGCAAGTTGTCCGCTTTTGCCGATGCGTCGAGTTTTTTTGCGGCCCGTACATCACTATGAGATGCCTTCCGGGGCTCGGGCGGTCCTTTCTTGACTTCGAGGGTGCCTACTCCGAGGAACCAAGCGAGATTGATGACACCCGGGGTGGTGAGTCGCTTGATGGTCGCGGGTGTGAAGAACATCAACCACAGTCGGACGAACTCTGCGTCTGCGCCTGGTGGGGGAACTTGTCGAGTGATTTCGTGCATGAGATCGGGAAGGTCGAAAACGTATTGCGCGGGCTCGGTATTGGGAACCTTTACGACCTTAATGCGCATCTTAGACATTAGATTCAACACACTGTGCGTCACACAAGACACGAACAGGTCAGCTCAGGAGAACACGGACAGAAACGGTCGAGACTGAAGCCGTGCACCCGACGATGCAGAGTGCCTCGGTCGCCGCCGTGGACGGTGAATCCGCTGTGCACTTGATAATCGAATGATTGCCCAATTGCTCGAATCGTCGGTGCATGATCAATCCACCGTGCACTCAATGATAGCAGGCCAGGGAGTGGACATGCAGGAGGCAAGACATGAAACTCACGCGTCCAAACGGGGCCTCGGTAAAGACAAGTCCGGATTGTCGGGCTTTTTGGCGTCGTCGATTGCCGCAGGAGGAAGGCCTTGATAAGCAAGGAACTCTTCCTCGGGGGTATCGACTCCCAGCTGAGACACAACGGCGTCAATTGAGAGGGCCATTCGAGTTGCCGCCTGTTGAGGTCGAAAGGGGTGAGCCCGCGTTCAGCCTTTGGGGACCCCTCAGACGAAATGCTTACCAGACTGCAGCCCGGCGGCGTCAAGGCACGCCAGCCGTAATTGTTCATGTCGCAAAGTCCACGAATCGTCATCCAGGCTGCTGAATCTTGACAGAGTGTGGCAAGAGTTGTGCACCAGACAGGATGGCGCAACAGGCGAGCGATCGTCAGGGCGAGGTCCGTGCTGACGGTGGGATTGTCCGTTGCGATCTCCCTGAAGCGTGTACTACGTGCCTCCGCAACGGCTTCGGGTGTGGGCACGATGCCAGGAATGCGGAGTTCAGAGTCGGCAAGCTCGTTGACCCCGCAGAGAAGCGCGTATTGCAGCATCTCGTACACCGAGAACCCGCGCATATGCTCCTGACGATTCGTCCCTTGGACCGATGCGAACAATGCGTCCGGATCGTCTATGACAGCACGTCGGTAAACGGCGACGGAGAGACGAGCGTACTCGGGTCGATCTGGGCACCTCTCGTGGACGCGCCCTGCAACGTGGTACCGATGCTGACCGGCAAGGATGTCCAACTCGTGACCATCGTCGAGCTCGATGCAGTTGTCCGCCTGGGGGTTCGTGATGATCTCGGCGGCTTTTGCTCGATACTGGTCAATGAGATATCCTTCGCGGATCTTGAAGGCCTCGTCGGTTTCGTTGGGATGTCGACGCAGAACGACATGGGGCCAAAACATAGAAATCCGGGGTTTGTAGGACCAATGGTCCGGGTTGTTGCCGGGGCACCAGTTGCGAACGAAGTCGTCGACAGCCCCACTGATTTGCGCTCTGAACGTAGTTGCTTTGGTGGATGCGTCCCGCGTGTTCAGCGGAGAGACACGAAGCTTCGCAAGCTTGACCTGCGATTTGAGACCCGATTAGAGCGGTAGTCAGTGCCTAACAAATGCGATTGCGACACCCGAGTGCCGAGTGCCGAGTGCCGCGTGAGGGGTTGGGCGACTTTGTGCACTTACACCGGCAACTTTGTGCATGAGCACCGATCTCTACGTCGCCCTTGTCGACTTTGTGCACTTACACGGATTTCTACATCCCCCTTGTTGATACGGAAGGTCTCCAAGGCGCTACGGCCACGGGTCACATTAGGGCCGCTTAGTCCGGTTGATCGGTCGGCCGGATCGTCTTCGGGCGCGCCTTGTGCGGCGGCTGCATTGGCAGTGAACGAAGGGACGCTCGAGAACGAGTCGAGTTCTTCTCCACTGGATTCGGACATTGAGCAGTGGGAAGGGAGGCGGTGCAAAGGCTAAACGCGTGAACGTCGAGGGAAGGTGAAGGGTGGAAGACAAAGGGGGGTAGGAGCGGGAAAGACCGAACGCGAGCAGCAGGCGCCTGAGCGCCTGAGCGGAGCTGAGGAAAAGGAGCGAGGGACGGCCAGGGAGGGAGAGCGAGCGCGAGCGCACTCTCGAGAACCAGTCTGGACCAAAGGCTGTCGTCGAGGTTCATGCGAACTGTCACGAAGGAAAAGCTGAACAGCACAAATAAGACGCGCGTGAAAGTTGCACGTCTTCCTCTGGCTGACCGATTTCGATTCCCCGCCACGCATCAAAGTACAGGCCGTACCCTCCGAGGCCCTTTCAGACTTGCCTCATATTTGAACGCAAGTAAGCAACACAAACACCCGACCGTCGAAGGTGTGGCGCCGCCTTGTTGCGCGAGCTGCTCCGGTCCCGCTACGCTACGCCCGCCCGCTACGCGCTACGGCGCAAGACGTGGAAGGATCCAGTGTCGTTCCTGACAGACATGTCGCATCAACGCAACAGCTACTGACTGAACTAGAACCCCTATCACTTACTGCACAGCTCTACGAAGTAGTACAGGCAAGAGTACCCGTATCGCGTTGAAAGTGAGTCAGTCAAGCATTCTCCGATTTCCCCTCGACGACAGCGAAAGATCGGCCAACCATCCTCCGACATGTGGGGCTCCAGCGCCTCCTGCCGGTGGGGCACGACTTCAACGCCCGAGCGTCCTTCACCAGGCGACCGCCACACGACCGCCGACGCCCGAGCATTGTTTGTGCACGGTCAATTCATCATGCACCGAGAGTTTGCTGTCTCGCTCGATACCCCGGTCTTCAGTTGTTTGATGCAGGAACGCGATATCGGCACCTTCGGGAGCCGACACGGGTCGAAGTGGCAGTGCAGCGCCAAACTTCTGTGCACAGAGTTCGCGCGCTGACCAAGAGTGTGATGCGCAGTGCCTGCTACATCCGCCTCTCCCGCGCGTTGGTCAGATGTATCCGGATCGGAAGCCGAGGACGACATCCAGAACATGGCCGTCGTCGACGACATGGACGACAACGTCACCGATGAAGAATCCGCCTCCATCGATGATGCACCTGGGGAAACTCTCCCGGCGTTCGCCGAGCAAGACCGGCACCCAATCACACTTCACGATCTGCACTGTGCGAACAAACACTCGCGTGGATTTGCACGCATCAAGCATCAGGTTGACTTCCTTGGTCAAGAGGGGCAGTGCCTCAACCTCGACGAGTATGAACCTCCTGACAATTCAGATGATCTCAATGACGACATGCACTCCGCTCCCGGTCAGGTTTGCCAACGAAGCAAGGTCTACCTTGACTACGTCTTGGTCGTTGGGGAGCCAGGCCAACCTCTTCTCGCGACACGAGTGTTGGGGCTCGAGCCGTTCCTGAATCTCCAGCTGAAGAAATGGTTCACTCATCTCAACGTGAAGAAGGATGAGCTCCCGTTTTCAATCACGGAGAGGACGTATCGGCTGGGCGAAATCAATATGGGTACCCTGTTCCTCGTTTTGGTTCATGTCGAAGGCTCGGAGGAAGAGATCCACCCGAGGTTTGAGTCGCTGAAGCGAACTGCGGTGCTCAAAGCGCATGGCGATTCGATCCACGACTATATTGTCGATGATATTCTTTCCGACTCAGTGTGAGCCCTGACGATCAACAATACATCATGATAGACGTCTAATCGTGCTTTGGTATTGTCCCTTTCCAGGTTTGCGACTGTTTGCGGCGGCAACAAGAAGAAAGACAAGACCTACAAGCTCAACAACGAAAACCTTGTCAAGTTCCAGAGGCTATTCTTTGAGCGCATGCCATTACTTCGGGCCCGACTCGGCACACTTGGCCAGGTCACAAACCCGACATTCGTCGTCATTGAATACGGGCAAAACATCTTACTGAGTGACGACACTCCAATCCGCGCCCCGGAGCAAGTGGAAAGCATCGATGATGTGGCATACCAGCTGCAGTCGTATTTTTCGCGCGCATTTCTGCCCAATCCTACTCACATCTCACTTGCGATTGCCACCAACATTGAGTAGGAAATAGGGCTTAGCGGATTCAGATGCAAAATGCTGGAGCTTACATCTGGATTCCAACATGCAGAGCATTCTACGAGGAAGTGGACGACTACGGGCACACGACAGAGCACCCTCTTGGAGTTCTAATCGACCACCAATCGATCAATTCCCGCACTTTTCAAACTCCGTCAAAGGTGTGTCGTCACCCTCTCGCTTTTTCGGCGGTTTACGGGAACATGTCCGTGAGTCTTATGCATGTACAGAGCGCTGAGTGCGACCTACGCATTCTGACCGATCATGTCATGCACACAGGGCCCTTCTGTGGCCATCTCGATCATGAAAGGTGTCGATGCAATCAATACAGCTCTCAATCGGCAGATTCCACCCGTTCAAGCCACCTCGTCCAACCTTTACAACCTCAGCGCCAAGGTATTGCGTCCCAGCATACAGCATTCACTTGTTGCCAAAGGCGAGATGACTGCAGCGTTCGGACATACAGGGTCGGGACTCACCGCTGCGGCAAGGAAAAGAATTGATGACAAGCTTTGTGGTCAGTAGGCCACTATGAGGTCTTTTTTTGAAATCAAAATGTAACTCACTGAAGCCATGCATCATATTTGTGCAGACATGAGAAATGGCACTGCGAAGATTGAGCTGCTCGACGAGGTCAAGTCCACTCTCACCAATAGTGATCTTAGCGGCATGCGCTACGAGATGGGATACCGATTCAACCTTACCGCCTTGCAAGATGCAAATCGAAATTGGCAGTAAGCACACCTACCATCACTCTTGCCTGCAAACAAAACTATCAATTGACAAAAACATACTTGCAACACAAAGGTACATATGCGACAACATGATAGGGCCTGCCGCAGTGCTTGTCGTCAACAACATTGTCGAGGTGTCAAGCGTGTTTGCGTACTTCACCACAGACGTAAGTACAGCGTCCCGGAGCAACATGCAGTGCATGAACAATTCACCGTGTACCAAAGCGGCTCCAGGCGGGCCTTGACGTTGTGCCAAACACTTGGTCAAATGGGTTTGTGCATGCCCAATTCCCCATGCACAAGCTCTAGGCAAAACACTTGCGCGCACCTAAGTTGGATGCTGTGCACACGGAATTCACCATGAGGCTCCTCCCAACAACTCGCAGCTTTCGCTCCTGGTTCGCTTCACTGACCAATTGGTTTCAACATCCGTAATCCTCCAGGTGTTTCCGGGTGCCTACAAGCATGTCTTCACCTTGCTGCTTGACATCATCACCCACCATGCTACTGTCCGGAACTCCACAGGAACGAGCTCGCCCGGAGCGCGCGAAGCGGTTGCTCTGTGCGAGCGTCTGGTCCACTATTCCATCAGTGGGCACCCCAAAACCATCACAAACGTGTTCAAGAACACAGGAGTCGTCAAATCAATCCAGGTTTATAGATTTCCTTTCATTGACAAGAGCGTTCTCGACTTGGCCACTGGCGCCTTGAACGGTGAAGCGTACTTTTATGTGAGCGAGGCCCGGCGCCTCTTGGGCGACCAGGTTCCTCGATTTGGACACGTTGACGCCGTTGCGTGAGTTCATTCTAACGTCCAAGGTCGCACAAAGAAATGATCACTGACTTTATTGCATGACAGCCGTACCTATGGGGAGCCCGCCGGAAAAAGCGCAGCTCTAAAAGCGCACCGAGAACTAGTTCTTAGTGCGGTCTTTGGCGGCGCCCTTCTCAGTGGTGCTCCGCGAATTCCGCCCTCGCAGGTCCGCGAGCGAATGAAGGTGACACACCGTCAGAAAGATGAAGCAAATGCGCGACTGCCTACTGACAGGGACCCATCTTGAAACGGACAGATTGTTGTCACTGAACTCATGGACTTCGTCTTACTTGAGTATACACAATACCTGACAAAGCAAATGCGAGACCACGCAATCAAGGCGGATCGCGTGGAGCTCGCCGATTTCATACGGATCAACCGTGTCAATGCAGGAGCCGAAGCCATTGAGGTGGAGCAACATCGACTTGCAACTCGACTTGAAGCACAGCTCCAAGCGGTTTCCAGCTGGGAGAAAGATCCGACCGGACAATGGTCGCCATTTGAAACAAAGTGCGTACTTGCCCAATGACTATAGATGGCCCTGAGCTTATTGTATACTACAACTTCCTCGGACTGCACAGACGACTGTCAATAGTGATGGACGCCTTTTCGGACAATCCTACAATTGACTACAATGCGCACATCAACGGGAGCATCTCGGTCTTTGCGGCAAATGCGATCGACCGCTTAGCCATGCGCCGAAATGGAGGCGCGGTCTTCATCGAAAACCAGCTAGGAACCTTTTCAACAACCGCCATTGCCTACGAACTTCTACTCATTGCCTTTGGGAAAGATCACCCGTCTATCAAAGGTCTTGCAAAACCCAGCCCGCACAATGTCGGCAATCCACCTCACGCCAGGTGGATGTCGGGATTCCGAGAGATCGGACCTCCTTTTGGGATCGACCCGGACGCCAAATCACAGGCAAACAATCATAGCCACTCGACGTAAGTCTAAACCCTGTACTGTACACCGCCTTCTTGGCACAGGCGGTGCACGGTCAATCCTCCATGCACCGCGTTCCAGCATTTCCGTGACCAACAATCCGCGGTCGGTTGTTTGACGAGTGCAGCACGAATTCCCTGTGCACTGGAACCCCTCTGAAGTCGGGCGCTTCCCCACCTTCTGAAACCTTTTTACTTGATTGCTGATACCAATAATCTTATGACATCAGTCTTTCCGAGCTCAACCCTTCGGTGCTTCTCACCCTTGTTCAGGAATATATTGTCGAACACAAGATCCACTGGTTCCCAATTGCCAAGCCTTATGGGACTGGCAAATTCACCTTGCTTTGCTGCAACTATCGCAAAGTTGCTGAGGCATCCTCAACACGTCGTCCAGCACCCGCAGCAGCAGCAATGATCATTGACGACGAGGCCGACAGCGAGGAAGAAGAAGACACAACTCCGGACCCTCAAGCATATTTTGGCTGTCCGCTGTTTGACACTCAGGAGCCCTTGCTGCTTGGAACATTCAAGGGTGATTTTCGTCGCCTGGTCAACACAATTGGACAGAAGGACAACATGGGAAAACCATGCTGGCGTACTCAGTGGAACTTCATGCTCAATCATTTTGACTGGAACAAGCCCGAACACAAGGTGAATCCCTCCCCAACTTCTACTCCCTTTTGCGACATTGACCAAAAGTGACATGTTTGTCCCTCAGTACTTTGCCATTCTTGCATTGTGCTACACGGCCCCCACTGATCATCAAACATGGCCCGTTGTTGCAAAGGCTCGTCCTGAAGCAGCCAAAGTTGTAGGTGACCCCATGCTGCGCCAGAGCTCAAGATAAAGAGCTCAAACTACCTCCTGGGTCCTTACCCACAGGGCAACCACAATGCACCAACAGACAGTGTTGGGCCCGCATCAAAGCCTCCCCAAGTCAAGACCTCGTTTCCAAGTCGTCTGGGTCCTCATTGGATATCTGATGTACCGCTTTGATCCAACGATCCGGTACCCACGCTCTACGCCTTATGAAGACGTTTCAGCACTGTTTTCATACTTTGCAGACCGATTCCAGCTAAGCTCCCGACTCTTCTCTCAAATAAACCCGCTCAACCTCAACAGTGCAACAGGATATCTTCATTTATATGATTCATCTCGTTCCAAACCTGCACTGCCGGTCATTGGTGGCATTCGTGATGGGGGTGTCCTTGTGACAACCAATCAAGCCAGCCCAAGCGACATCAGAATCAGGTAAGCTGGGTGGTATACTTTCCTGTAGGCAGGTGCCTGCAAGATCACTGAGACTTCATCACAGACTGGCAGCATTAGAGCATGCATGGACAAATGGAAACTATCAACAGCTGCTGGTTCCGTTTTACGGCAGCCAATCCCAGGCGATGCTCGATGATTTTTTCAATGTTTAGTCAAGCAGGCCTGTAACCAGTTCCTTTTTATATGGACACTTTCCAAATACCAAATGCCAAATCCCCTCACCAGTTGCCCGCCAGCTCTCCACGCGCTTGAGTATATACGTATCATAGGTGGGGTACAGCCCAATTCCGGGATACGTTTTGGAATAGAACCCCAAATCCCCAGTGAAAATGAAAATTGACAGTGCAGGGGGAATTGCTCGTGCACTGCTGAAATCCAGTTATTTGGCAAAACCGCCAAATCGAGGTGCACGGTCGATTGCTCGTGCACTGCTGAAATCCACTTTTTCGACTCTGAAGGGCGGCACGGGTCAAAAACCGCCAAATCGAGGTGCACGGTCAATTGCTCGTGCACTGCTGAAATCCACTTTTTCGGCAAAACCGTCAAATCGAGGTGCACGGTCAATTGCTCGTGCACCGCTGAAATCCACTTTTTCGACTCTGAAGGGCGGCACGGGTCAAAAACCGCCAAATCGAGGTGCACGGTCAATTGCTCGTGCACTGCTGAAATCCACTTTTTCGGCAAAACCGTCAAATCGAGGTGCACGGTCAATTGCTCGTGCACTGCTGAAATCCACTTTTTCGACGCTGAAGGGCGGCACACGTCAAAAACCGTCAAATCGAGGTGCACGGTCAATTGCTCGTGCACCGTTGAAATCCACTTTTTCGACTCTGAAGGGCGGCACGGGTCAAAAACCGCCAAATCGAGGTGCACGGTCAATTGCTCGTGCACTGCTGAAATCCACTTTTTCGGCAAAACCGTCAAATCGAGGTGCACGGTCAATTGCTCGTGCACCGCTGAAATCCACTTTTTCGACTCTGAAGGGCGGCACGGGTCAAAAACCGCCAAATCGAGGTGCACGGTCAATTGCTCGTGCACTGCTGAAATCCACTTTTTCGGCAAAACCGTCAAATCGAGGTGCACGGTCAATTGCTCGTGCACTGCTGAAATCCACTTTTTCGACGCTGAAGGGCGGCACACGTCAAAAACCGTCAAATCGAGGTGCACGGTCAATTGCTCGTGCACCGTTGAAATCCACTTTTTCGACTCTGAAGGGCGGCACGGGTCAAAAACCGCCAAATCGAGGTGCACGGTCAATTGCTCGTGCACTGCTGAAATCCACTTTTTCGGCAAAACCGTCAAATCGAGGTGCACGGTCAATTGCTCGTGCACCGCTGAAATCCACTTTTTCGACTCTGAAGGGCGGCACGGGTCAAAAACCGCCAAATCGAGGTGCACGGTCAATTGCTCGTGCACTGCTGAAATCCACTTTTTCGGCAAAACCGTCAAATCGAGGTGCACGGTCAATTGCTCGTGCACTGCTGAAATCCACTTTTTCGACGCTGAAGGGCGGCACACGTCAAAAACCGTCAAATCGAGGTGCACGGTCAATTGCTCGTGCACCGTTGAAATCCACTTTTTCGACTCTGAAGGGCGGCACGGGTCAAAAACCGCCAAATCGAGGTGCACGGTCAATTGCTCGTGCACTGCTGAAATCCACTTTTTCGGCAAAACCGTCAAATCGAGGTGCACGGTCAATTGCTCGTGCACCGCTGAAATCCACTTTTTCGACTCTGAAGGGCGGCACGGGTCAAAAACCGCCAAATCGAGGTGCACGGTCAATTGCTCGTGCACTGCTGAAATCCACTTTTTCGGCAAAACCGTCAAATCGAGGTGCACGGTCAATTGCTCGTGCACCGCTGAAATCCACTTTTTCGACTCTGAAGGGCGGCACGGGTCAAAAACCGTCAAATCGAGGTGCACGGTCAATTGCTCGTGCACCGTTGAAATCCACTTTTTCGACTCTGAAGGGCGGCACGGGTCAAAAACCGCCAAATCGAGGTGCACGGTCAATTGCTCGTGCACTGCTGAAATCCACTTTTTCGGCAAAACCGTCAAATCGAGGTGCACGGTCAATTGCTCGTGCACCGCTGAAATCCACTTTTTCGACGCTGAAGGGCGGCACACGTCAAAAACCGTCAAATCGAGGTGCACGGTCAATTGCTCGTGCACCGTTGAAATCCACTTTTTCGACTCTGAAGGGCGGCACGGGTCAAAAACCGCCAAATCGAGGTGCACGGTCAATTGCTCGTGCACTGCTGAAATCCACTTTTTCGGCAAAACCGTCAAATCGAGGTGCACGGTCAATTGCTCGTGCACCGCTGAAATCCACTTTTTCGACTCTGAAGGGCGGCACGGGTCAAAAACCGCCAAATCGAGGTGCACGGTCAATTGCTCGTGCACTGCTGAAATCCACTTTTTCGGCAAAACCGTCAAATCGAGGTGCACGGTCAATTGCTCGTGCACCGCTGAAATCCACTTTTTCGAC